>JACCIE010000016.1:1459967-2919935 GCA_018906755.1 Sycophaga agraensis | reverse complement strand
TAGCATTTGATAACATAGTTATCATTTATTGAATGTTTATAATTATCGAATCTAGTAGTGCTATGTACAATATACATGCTATTTAATTGATTCAACTAATATACAATTACAATTTTCCGGAAAGGTAAGATTTTGAAAACGAATACAAAAGTCTCTATATCGTCAATTTATGTAATTTCACTAATAAAATTTTTAATTTTTAAAGCCACATAATTAACTCAAAATAAACTTTTTGGCATTAAGAATTATTACTCAATTATTAATGTAAACAAATTGTAACCTTACATTACAAATATTTCTTTATTAAAATAAAAATTTAATATTCACATAAATAAACTTACCAATAAATAATCTGATTGTACAGAAGAAGGTTATCCAAAAACGTGGTCGTCATGTACTTCATTAGATTAATAATCCCACGATTACAAAAATCAGAAAATTCCTATTTAAATGTAAAACTTTAATTATTAGGAAATATTTCATTTAATTATAAGGAATAAACGATCTTTGAAAATTAATTTTAAAAACAAAATTAATATTAGTGTTCTTAATCTATTATATTACCATTGTCAGTGTTTAAAGGAAACATGAAGCATCCAGAAGCATCCGGAGCACTAAGCTTTGCGGCAATCTACAAGATGCGTGACTCTGCTCTTGATCCAATCATCCAACTCGGGTGATTGTGCCAGAGTGTGATTGGTGTGATGGTGCTGCCACTGTGAACAAATGCTCAATTACCCGTCTAAGATCGGCGATCAAAGCGACCTCTGGAATGGACCAGTTGCCCAAAACTTGGTTGACCTTGATTATCCTATGAGAACTGACCGACCTTGCTCACAAGGCCACTTGGTGCTTCGAAGTCCAAATTGATAAGTGAATTATAGAAAACAGTTTTTCTGGAATAGGTTTTCCACGACTGACACGAAACCGTCGCCATTCGATTCGGAAATAGATAAATATGTGTATATATAGATAAATATAAAAACATATTATCAAATATTTAATAACTACCCCTGTTTATTTTCAAATTAAAATGCTGTAGAAATCAGTTAAATATATGTTATACATATATAACTATTAAAATTCTAAAAAATTACCTTGCGCGTAAAAAATATGTAGACGAATAAATAGATGTATAACATTTCATTAAAATTTCACTCCTATTTCAGTAAGAATCTTATTTTACTCAATGTCACTGTTCCGTTATCCATATGTAAATACAAATACGTCATTCAATCACACAATATTGCCGAGATGTTAAATTATTAACAGGGCGAAATTGAAATTCATAGCCAATTAGGAATAACAGGATAACATCAACATGCAAAGATACTTGGAGTTATATACGGAAATTATGAATTTGAAATGTTAAAAAACAAGAATGGAAATTTTAGTAAATTATTCTAGAATTTTTTGAAATTTATTATGAAAAAATTTATAATTTTACACATCAGTTACCTTTCATAAATTAGATAAAAAACGCATGAAATTCTTCGTAGAAGAAAATTTATTTGAAATATTTATAATACACGAATTAAACATATACAATATTGATACAATCTTATTCGCCCTGACGAAAGTTATTCTTACACCCTATTGAACGCGCTTAAATATTATACAATACATACAAGTTTATGATTTAAAATTATGATTTCGACTTTTTTAAACGCGCATAACAAATAATTCTTCGTTATTTATTTCATGTGTAGACAAGTGTAGCAATAGTAATGGAATCATGAACTTGAAATATTAATAATTAAGTCCAATATTCGACAGTAATTTCGCTGCGCATTTAAGTAAAACCTATAAATACTGTTTAGTGTACAATTTTTTTGTTCCTTGCAGATAGCATTTTCAAGAATTGGCGTTGTTTAAAAAATGAAAATTTTTACTAATTGCAGCTTTATTGTAAAGAATCTTATATTCTTTTTACAAATTTATTCTGCAAAAAGGCTGATTTTACTAGTATTTATATATACAGCGAATGTATTACAACATTCGTTATTATTAATCCCTCTAAAAGTCTATTACTTGATTTTCACATAATTTATACACTCATTCTCAATTTTCTGATCATACTATATAAATACAAAATTAAGTGAATATGTACAATATTAGGTATTGAATGTTGCAACAACAGAATCCATAAGCATTAAGAATATTATTTTAACAGAAATGATGTTTTCTGATTTTAATCACTCTGTTAGAAAATGATATCTACAAAATTCTTTAAAATACCTACTAAAAGGCAGAACATTTATAGGCAATTAAATGAAATTACTATAAGAAAACCAGAAGAGTATTCATAATTTAGTACTGGTTTAGGCAATATTGACTATAAAATGATTGCAAAGTATGAGAAATGACATTTTATACTTTAATGTAATCGAAAAATGAAAATCTATGAAAATTCAAATAAATGTAATATCCATACTCTTCTAGTATTTTTCTATTGAATGAAATATTGAATTATCAGTCTCTTTCATTACATTATCTTACTACAATTGCAAGATAATTATTATCCTCTATCTTTCATAAGGAACTGATCTACAAAATCAGTTATTATTATGCGTTATTAACGATGATAATTCAAACAAATATCTGCAGTAAATATTTTTGTAATTTTACCTTTTACATATTTATATAATTTGTAGAGGTTTAAGGAAAAAGAGCTTAATTTAAAATATAAAAAACCTTTCATGAAATTCTAACCAATAATAATTGTGAAGCACAATGGAAGAGTACATAAATATTCCGATTATTTTTTTGAAAATAAACACGAATTTACAAAATGATATCATACTCATTATCTGGATTAGATAAATTGAAGGAATTATAAAATCAACGAGACTTGTCGAAATTTGATTTTACGATCGTTCTAACCACGTGTTAGAAAAATTTGACATACTGCACAATTTACATACATATATTAGGCTGAGATTAACTGCAAGCAAATATGGAATGTTTCACTTTCAATGTACAATGTAATTTTTCATGATGGCAGTATGTTGAATTATTATCGTTCAAAATCAAATGTTAAGGACAATCGCTACAGGATTCGACTTTTTGAAGTATTTGTGCGATAAATTATTTATTTTGGTTGAGCGTCCGTTGATGTCTGTTGCTGCTGTTGCGGCACAGGCTGTTGTTGCTGTTGCTGCACGTGTGTTTGCTGATGCGCGATTGTCTGAAGTCTGACTTGACTTGGCCCAGGACTCGCCCTCGCTGTAGTAACAATAGGCTTCGCTTGGACAGCCGTCGCTTGTCGAAGTTGAGCGGTACTCGCTGCTACAACTTGGATAGTCTGCTTTAGAGCACCCGAAGATACTGGTATCACACGAGTCTGTAGGGGTGACTTGGCTAGTACTACTTGGCCAGGCTGAACCGTCGCTTGTCCAGTGGAAACCTGTAATATAAATAATGTACATTTAATTTATGACTTATTCATATAATGATTTAATAAACAGTAGGAGCTTACGTGAGCGAATTGCTGCATTGCAGTCCCAGGCTGCACCTGCTTCATAACCTGCTGGAGCTGTTGTACAGTCATGGTACCTTGTAGGCCGCCCTTCTGCTGAACAATAAGCTGGGTTTGAACACCACCTTTGCCAGTTACTTGTGCCAGCTGCGTCACTTTTTGTCCAGGTAGTTTGCGCTGCGCCAATATTTGTGGATGCAGTGCTAAATGTCTGATCTGTTGGGGAGTGGCCGTTCTCACTCCTGTCACCGTGCCCGAAGTTTTCACAAGGGTGGCCACCGGCGTGGCTGCTCCCGAAGTGCCGGCCTGCTGCACTTGCAGGCCTGCCTGCGTGAAGACCTGAGTTGTTGCCAGCCCAGCTTGAGCGGGTACCTGAACCTGCGTAACCGTTTTTCCTTGTTGCTGTTGTTGCTGTCGCTTAAGCAATGCGGCCATATCCGACTCAGAAACCTGGTAAAATAAAAGCAAGCGTATATTAGTTTAAAAAGAGAATAACAAATGCGAATCAAATTGAACGTCTTTTAACTCAAAGTTTAATTAACAAAAATTAAATAAGTAAAGGTGATTTTATATACCTGTCGAGTCGTAATATTTTGTTTAGCAACCCCGGCGACTTGTTGCTGACCGAGTGCCGTACCAGCGGACCCAGCCTGCTTCATAAGTGCAGCATTTCGCTGCTGAGCTGCAACTGCAGCTGCTGACGAGACTGCCACTGACATTTTCTGCCCGCTTGCCGCCTGTGCCTGTAGCACTTTCAGTTGTTGTTGTTGCTGCTGCTGCTGTCGAAGCAACTGCTGCTGCTTCACATACTGAATTTGAGCAGGTGTGAGATTCTTGCTATTGGCTGCAGAGACCGTGTAGCCGACAATATTTTTCTGAGCGATTACTGCAGGATTTTGTGTCGTTGAAACCAAGTTTCCACTAGAAAGCCTCTGACCAGGGTGGAGATTAGCCACGATAGTCGGAGTTGCTCGAGCGTCTTGTATACCTAGCGCGCCAGCGGCACGAGCTTTTACGTTAGTTGTAACTATCGTTGGTGAACTGGCGGACGCGGTAGATGCCTTTATAGTTGAGATCCCGCTCACCGCAGCAGCTACGGTTGACACAACTTGTGTCATTTGATGAGTTTGGCCACCTGTCGTGGAAGCTTGTTGAGCTTGCTGGGCTAGAATCTGCTGCTGCTGCTGTTGAACAAGTCGTGCTGCCGCTTGCTGTTGCTGCTCAGCAGTCATCACCTGAAATTTATATCATACAGATTTAAGAGATTTCTGTTTTATAATTTCGTGTGATTAAAATTTCAAAAAGAAATTGCTTAAGTAGACTTGAGTTGTGTTTTGAGATATTGTAATAGTCTAATGTAAATTGTGTGTGATTAATAACAAATAAAAAGACCCACTAATAATGTAAATCCCATCACTATCTTTTTTAAAATTTATTATTACACATTGAAAACACTCATAATTTTACACTATTGTACATACAAGATCTGCGCGATTAGTTTTAAAGGTGAACCTATTTTGATATTAAATAAAACTTAGATAAAAGGCCAAAGAACAGGTAGAAGAAGAGAACTAGATCTTGTCAATGTTGGTGATAGGGTCCTTTAGTTACATTATCTTTAAATTTGGCTGTCTAAAATAAAAATCATAATTATAGGTTATGATTTTAATAAAAATTTGAATTATAAGTCTCGATTTTCTATTCCATATAATTAACAGGCTAAGTACTGGAGATATTGTTTCGTATATTAAAAATTGAAACAAAATCTTGTATTAATAAATCAAATAAGTGATTAATGTGTTTCAATAATAGTACTCAGCCTATTAAATACCATGTAAAAATAATAAAACAGGTAATTCTCTTGCAATGAATATCAATCAAAATCGATTACAAACATATTTAAAAGTTTTAGTAAAGTAAATATATATAATATAATTCTAAGAAATGTATACAGAAAGGAAGTTTTTTAAATTTAGCTTACCGAAGTACTAACAGCATTCTTTAATTTTTCTTTAGCCAATCTTTCCGCTCTGCGTGTGGCAACATCTATGGGAGCTAGCGGACTGTCGTATTGAATTCCACAGTCCGCTAAGACTGCAGCGTGTTTTGGATTTTTCAACATCGGATTGACTAATAGTGCTTTTACTGTCGGAGATCGCTTGTTTGACACCGTTTTTATGGTATCGAATCGTTGACAGCACATATTTGTAAATGAGTGGTTTTTATCTTGATTGTGTAACTGCGATGTTCGCATTGGCCGATTGGTTTTACTCTGTTGCTATAGAAGCAAAAAAAATTATTAGAAGATCAATCGTGTTGTACGTTAATATAATAAAACTCTGCGATCTGAAACTGAATGAAAAATACGAATCTATCTTTACCTCAGATACTTGTGGGAGTTTATATACTCCCTTTTGTTTCTTCTGCTTCTTTGGCGTGGTATCGTATAAAAGTTTTCCCTCCTCTCTCGGTACTATTATTGCTTCGTATCTGCTTCTGCACTGTTTAGGCGATCTGTAAATCCTGGAGGTATTATTAACGATATCAGCTACCAGGTCCCAATTCGGTGTATGGCCTGGTGAGATGATCAACAAATTTAGTGGTAAGCCTTGATAAATCTGAATAGCTTGAAGAAGAGCCCAGTCCTCGTGAATCATCCATTCGAGTGCTGGTTCTTGATCAGAGACGGACTTGAGTACGGGTGACGGTTTCACTCCGGTCATCGATAGGGGTGGTCTCATCATTCCACGATACTTGTGCAGTTTTATATCTCGACGCATCTTCGTAAGTGCCGGTGACGGACGATCAAAGAGCGATCGAGGGGCGTACACTGATTCCTCTTTATGTCTCATCTTTACGGGACGACGACCTTTAATTAAAATATATCGAAATTATAACATAGTTTTATATTTCTAATGTAATTAATCCATGAATATTTTTTATAAATTTCAAAAAATAATCTTAAACAAAACTAAAATTTTAATTAATGTATGGATTATTTGTTTGTAGATGTACTCATTGAAATGTTTTTTCATATCTTACCGTCTCGCTCCGTAGAACCTGTGTCGATCCTACTTCGTTTTGGTTCCTTTTTCACATAAATTGGAGGAAGTTGAGCCTCCGACATTGGAGTATTTTCGTACAGGAAACCCAACGAGTAATCAATGTATACATCATTCTCTGAAGTCGGTGGTGTCGGTGGGCACCACATCTAATTCAAGTATACAGATTTTTTTTAAAGAACAACAATAATGATGTACAAACGTAGGAATATCATGCAAACTTAATAGATTGTAAAAAATTTAATGTCAAATAGATTATAGAAATTATATCGTTTCTTCATATGCGTAATTGGCAAATTCATTTCAACTTTATAAGGAAAGAAATTATTTTTGTGTATTTTTCAGTAAGAGATGTTTTTGATTATTTTAATGACTTTGAATAAGTTTGGAACGTATATTATTGTACTTATGGTACACTATATTTTATTATCTCTATTTATTATAAAAAGTTTAAGAAGTAATAATTGCTATGCCATGAATAATCATTTTGATTTTGAAACAAATATTTGTGCATTTTAAAAAATTTAGTAAAATAGTATGTATGTAGATTGATACTAACCGGCATATTTTCCAAGGTATTTTCTGATAACCAAATCTGCAAGTTTTAAGACAAAATAAATTATAATTTTTTTTCGTAAATAGTATTTCGATAATATTTACATCGCCATGGTATAGTTCATAGGTGTTCGATTTTTACTACTCCACAGATTATCTATAACTTACCAACATGCTTCAAGAAAATAAAAATGCCGTAAAAATAGAAAATTTTAATTAAACGAAATATTAATCGGCAAATCAAATAACTTTAAATTAGACTTTTGAACATAATTTGATTAATAATAAGAAACTATTAAGAACTAAGTGTGCAATAAATTTCTATGTTCGTAAGAATAGTGATATTTACAATAAACTAAATTTTTCATTCTAAATTATTATAAAATCTTAATATTTTGAAAAAAAAATAGAAAAAATAATATTAGATAGCATTTTAATTCAATAAATTGAAAGCAATTCCATAAAAAATCTATGTAATGTTTTGTTAACAATGAGCTATTTTCTTTAAAATACAGAGCGTGATACTTTTATTATTTAGTAAGTAAAAATTTACTCAAAATGCTTTCAATATATTAAATTTAGCATTATTGAGGAATTCAGGGAATTCGTCTAGTTCGTTCAAAGACTCTTTTCACCCCTTTTATTACGCATCACAAAGTTGAAAAGAAGGTTATGAGAAATAGTCCTCGCGAACGCTCATAATTGTGCCTGCTTATATCTTGGCTGTATCCAAGTTTGGAATGGCAAAGGCAGTGTTTTGGTGCCATTTTACTGTGAAATATTTTTATTTTAACGTAAAGAAAAAAGTGAAGCCTCGAAAAAATCTAAGTAGATCAATTATCGTGCGGTCATGACAGCCTTGCCACACCAAACTGATAATGTATCATAATGTGAACGTGCAAGAAATTTCAAAATATAAACAAGCACACTGAGCAAATTTGACACCAAAACGGAACTGAACCTTTGATCGAACAGACTTGGAAATGTACCAAGAAATAAGATAAACACGTTTTATTACTTTTGTTCATAGCAAGGAATATTTCATTTATTTCCTTTTCAAGGACTCATTCGATCATACAAAATACAGGCACGCAACTTAATAATTATGTTTAGTCGCTTTCATCTTTTCATTTTAATTACAATAGGAGACATCTCCATCGACAAAACGGACGATCGTACGGTTTTAGAAAAATGACAATTAAATTAGATCATTCATTAAAGCAATACACGATGCCTTTGATGATTCGATTATCCATAGTATCAGTACGAGTGTACTATTATTATGTTTAGTTGTGACTGTCTTATCTAAATTAAGCATCGCATATGCAGTCATTAAATTTTTTTTCAATTCACAGATATTGTTATCTGTATCTCCACGAATTCGAGTATAACGACCTACAAGAGCGTCTACATCTAGTATTATACTGCGCGAGATGCATAACCAAACCGTTACACAAATATTTTCTGTTACTAGTCTTCCTCCGTGTTTTACATTCCTTAACTAGTATAACACAGTCAGGAATCTAGTTATTGTTGCTTTATCACGAAATATATAAATTATAAAATATCTTAACAACCTAAACTCATTTACAGGAGCGTCTACATAAGAAACTACGCGCAGCATTATTGATGATAATAATAGTAATTAAAATAAGAGCGAAAGTTATCAAACGGACGACGCTTAATATTAAACATGTTTATTTTCAACTCTTTCCCTGTCTCCAATTCATAGCCATTCGCACGGAATTATTTTAATCTTAAAAGCTACCGATTCATATTTGTCATTATGTACATAGAGTATGATCGATCCTCTTCTTTACTTTTCCAAAATAAAACGAGAAATCGCATCCCCTCAAACTCCTTTCTGAATATCTTATTCATTATTCGAGAGCGTTGACCCTAGAGAATGTATGTACGACCTCGGCAATGGACATCAATTCCAATCGGTACCTCGGTGGTTTCATTCTGTCTTTCTTGTATAATACAGATTGTATAATAATTCATTTAATAGTAGGCTGTCGGCGTAAAATGGAAAAATCGAGATAGAGGGAGACTCGTCATCGTTGAGTCATATGATCGCAGGCATCGCTTCAGTCATTTCTACTTCAGGACGAGATCTGGTTACCGGAATGCTCACGGTGCGTTCGCTTTGCAGGTAGCTTGTCTCCATCGTCCTCGAGGTCGATTGTCGCCATTTCCTTGCCAGCTGTCTTCCACTTTCCGGGCGTTTGGCTGTTCAAGCGGGTACGTTTACCGCGCTTACCCACACGTTGTTGCTCTGAATCGGGTGTCTCGTCCTCCGTTTCATCGGTTTTGCTGGTTTCTGTTGCTGCTGATTCTTGGAGCTCATCCTTACTCCCGGTACTCCTGCTTAGTCTCGTACACCGCGAACTATCCGAATTCGTCAGGCGTTTCTGGGGCGGGCTGAAGTTAGTCGATTGCTGGCCTTTAGTACCGGAGCTGTTCTTCGTGTCAAGGGTTAAGATGGCCACCACCTTGGCGGTACGCTGAGGTTTCTCGGTCTCTTGATCCAGGGCGTTTCCGTTTGAATCACCGGTACCACCGCCAGTCTCCGAGACATGTCGCGATTGCTCCGGTTGTTGATTAACCGCCGACGTGATCGTGGCCTCGGGAGCCGATCTGCGAGTTAGCTTCAATTTGGAAACGGGCGGCAATCCTCGGGGGGACGGCATGCATAGTTGATCGGTAGCTGCGCGGGCCGCGGCGGTTCGATTCGTCTCCAGGGCAATCGGCATAGGTGTGTCGGGTCGCCTCTTCACCAGCAACTGATTTAATGCCAAACTGCTTTCTCCTGGTTGAAGCTCCTTACTGCTATGTGGTCGCGGATCGAAGGCCGGTCCCGAGATCTTGCGCTCCATCGCCATTCGCTCAGCCATTCTAACATAAGTCGTCGACCTGCTGCGACGGACGGTAGACATCGGTAGGCTCGGTATCACGAATCCGTTGTCTGACATTCTCGCGAGGCGTGAATTTGTTTTTGATTTACCGGAGGTGCCTTCACCGTCTGAACTGCTGCTGTTGCCTTGTGATAGAGATCGCGTCACCGGTCGAATGGAATGAAACACGGGCATAGGCGTATCAGGCCTAGGCCTTAGTGAGGGCTTTGGTGACTGTGGCGCTAAGATACGGCTACTCAGAGCTTGTAACATTTGCGCGCTTGTTCGCCTAGCTCCACGTACTTGATCCAAGGATGTTGTTGCTGCCTGGCATTGACCACTCACTTTGTCCACCGAAGTATTGGGAACGATGATGTCGTCGGATTTTGCACTAGCAGTACATTTGGCTTCGATGGTCGCTACTGGGGTTGTAACTTCTGGTGTGGTCTCTGTATTACAATTACTTCGTGATCGTCTGGTTGTAACTCCCGAGGTTATAGTCTCAGTTTTGGGCAATTTATTGGATTTTGATTCAATCTTTTCTGACATTTTTTGTTCTGCACTTAGAATTTTCTGTTCTGTAGTCGGTGCTTTCCAGTTTTGTGTTAGCGCTGATGTACCTGCTTGTAAGTGCTCTTCAACTTTATCGTCAGCTTGATCAATCTGTCGTTTTTTAAAACCAACATTAGCGGCTTTTGAAATTTTGTCAGAGTTTTCTTCCTTTGCAGTGGATGTTACATCTTCTACCGCCTTTGGTTTTTCAGATTCCAATTTTGGAATTTCAGAAGAGACCAAATCTGTATTTGTTACTTTATCATTTTTTAATTGCAATTCACTGAGTGAACGACTTGATGATCGCGTTATTTTAGTCTCCACTTCCATTCGTGCTTCTTCAATATTCTTATTGTGCGAGGATTCGCTTTTTCCTTCTGTAATTGAGGATGAATCTAATACTTTTGGATCCTTTGTTTTTTCAATGTTAGCTTTCGTTAACATGGAATTTTTGTCTTCCGTCTTGTTTTTCAATTCCACATTGCAATCCGTTGATATCTCACTTTTAACCTCAACCACGTCGGTATCTTTATGTTTAACATGTCTTGAGGAAATATCGGAAGAAAGTTCTGCGGAAGCTGATAATGCCAATTCAGTATTTGAACTCTTAAAAGAATGTAAAGTTGTATTTTCTACGTTTGTATCGATAGGTACGATAATATCATTTTTGTCTTCTTCAGTTTCTGCAATCGAAAGTTTTTCTTTTGTGTCTGCAAGAGATTTTGCAAAAGATCGTGTTAATTTGACTGGCCTTGTAGATAACATTGGACTAGAACTGCAAGTAGCAGATATTTCATTAATACCCAAAGATTCATCATTACAGTTTTTAATTGGTGAATTTTTGTCGATATCCATTGGCACTGGCGTTATATCTTTAATATCTTCGTCGTTCTTCTTATTTTTTTTGGTAAAACTAATTTGTTTCGTTTCAGAAATATCGGAAGTTGTATTTTCAAATACCGGTATTTCTTTAGATTCCGCTCGTCCACGTGAGTAAGATCGCGTCAACTTTCTGACACTAATAACTGGACTTGGTGATCGATTTACATCAACAATCTCTACGTTTGGAATAGTCTTCGATTTTTTTGCTTCGTGCTGGATATCATTAACGGTTTTTTCAGGACTTTCGATTGTTGGCGTGATTATGGATTCCACGTTTTCCTGCGATTTGTCACTACTTGCTTTTATATTATTAGGCCGTTCCACTGCATCTTGTAGGTTATGGGCAGCATTAACAATAGAGTCAGTCGTTTCCTTCTCTTCTTTACGGGAACTCGAAGAAATATCATTAATATCACAGATTTCGGTCTCTTGCTTATAAGTAAGTTTGATTGACGGCAGTGTCTTATCTGATACAGGTCGCACCACCGACATTTTATTATTAGACCTAGTAGAGTACGTAACGACTAAATTCGATTCGGGCGTTGTGGGCACCGACACTACCAAAGGATGCTTTCTCGGTCTACCAACTCTATTTGGCGTTGTAGTGATTTCCTTGGCGCTACTGCTGCTTAATGATTCCTGACTATTAGTCTTCGTAATTTCGTTTTCACAAGTTTGGGTAATACTTGTTGACTTGAATTCTTCTGTAATAATTTTTGCAGTCGTAAGCCCTGGTAATTTGGAATCTGAAGTATTCGAAGGCATGTTCACAGAATTCTCATTCGCTTCAGTGTCATCTTCATCACTATCAGTATCATCAATAGCTATAGTGCTAGCTGAGCCATCCATTGTTTTGGATTCAGATTTTTCAATTGTCTCTGACAATGTTCTTGTTTTAGAATCATTATCTTCAGAATCTGCAAAATTGAAATCCTCTGTTTTGTCAACAGATGTGTTAATTTTTGACTTTCTCATTCGATGCCTGGTTTTTCCGTCTGGTAATATAGGACTGACATCTAAAGTCCATAAATTGATCTTAACATTGCCCCTTGATCTCGTTCTTGGACTGTTGATATCGAAATGATTTTTTACTTTTCGAAGGACAAGGGGCTTTGGAGCTTGTCTCCTATCAGACAAGCTTTTATCATCTTCCTCGTCCGTATCCTCATCATTCTCGCCTTCATCATTGTCTTCGTCATCCTCATTTTCATCATTTTCTTCTTCTTCTTTATCGTCCTCGCTATCGGAACTACCCGCCTGAGTAGACTTACGCTCATTTTCGGAACTATTACCCCCTTCTGGAGGAGCGACGTCATCTTCCTGCGAGTCAGTTTCGGACAACGATGAGGTCTCTGACCCGCCTTCCGACGACGTCTCCTCCTCCTCTTCTTCCCTAACACGATTCTTACGACTAAATGGTCTACCAGGTCTGCGCACAGAACCTGGTCTACCACGACCGCGAGTACTTGCTTTCGACGGCCTACCTGGTCTCTTATTCGCTACGCGCCTAGAATTGCTAATGCTGTTATTAACCTGATTCTGAGCGTCCTCGCGAGTAAATGTGATTGGGTTCTCGTCGTCGTCAGTCATGCGTCTGTGACGTTCTTCTTCCTCGCGCATTGCCCGAAGTCGATCCAGCTCCCATTCTTTCTTCTGTTCCTCGAGTTCACGTTCAGCTGCAGCAAGTTGCGCTGCCGAAAATGTACCGTCAGATTCTTCAACGAAACGCATCGCGTAACGCTCCACTGGTGTTAACTAAATGAAGAAACAGTAATGTAAACTTTGTAAATATATATTAAATATTCTCAACAAGATAAACAAATGAGAAATTGTCTATTTTTTTATTATGTAGTAAGCACATTATCGACTTCATAATAAGAATTACCTGAGAAACAATGTTCTGTACTTCCAACTCAGCTTTGCTGACTTGACCGTCATCATTTTCGGCATCATCGACGGGAATATTCTCGTCAAACTCCGCTAAATCAGCCACAGCTTCAGCTTTGGCTGTTTTTGCTGCTTGTACATCAAGATCTTCTTCGACTGCTGCAAGAGCACTCTCTAAAGCACCAATGGCTACCTTATCTTCTGCTTGAGGTGTTTCTTTTTGCAGATTTTTTTCTCTTTCTTTGTTCTGATCTAAAACCTCGGCCATACGTGCAGAAGCATCAGCCTCATTTTGATCGACATTAAACAAGTCTTGTATCGTAGACTGTAATGAAATAGTTAATAAAATTAAAATTGTCTAATTTAATCAAATGTTTTTTAACTACAAAAACTAAGTTGCATACACTTTTGAAATAGGCTGTTGTAAAATTGCCTCCCTCAATAGCAAGATCACCAAGTAGCCTCTTTTGGTTAGCTTTTTTCAGGATATTTTCTTCCACCGTTCTTTCACTAATTAACCTAAAAATTTTTTCATGTGAATAAAAATGCGTTAAAATCTTGAAATATCGCAATTTATATTTCCATACAGTTTCTACAGAATTTTATAACTTTTACTTAATCTTTTTTTATATGATATGCAAATAAAAAAATAATTACACGATTTAGATTTGCAATTAAATATTAAAAGACTTTATCTACTCTGTAACTAATTTACTAATAATAAAAACTTATAGCTTTTTATACTGTTTCTTTATCCAGGATACGCACGTTGTATGATTTCCACTTTAAACGCACGAGTTTTTATAAAGAAATTTCAATCTCTCACCGATTATAAATAAAACGAATTCAGAGAATAATCATCAGATTCGTGGTCGGCGGTGAGATTTTGTTTCAGAATTGTTAGTAAATTACAGTAACATACCTATAAATATGTACATCTCTCGTTTGACCTATCCTGTGACATCTATCTTGAGCTTGGGCATCCATTGTAGGATTCCAATCACTGTCATAAAATACCACAGTATCTGCGCCTGTTAAATTAACACCAATGCCACCAGATCTTGTTGATAGAATAAAGCAGAATATTCTTTTATCATTATTGAACCTCTCCATTAAAACCTATGCATTAGAAGTTAGCAATTAATATTAAAACTCATAATACTATATTAAATAATTTAACAGAAATTTACCTGTCTCTGATCAACTTTAGTAGCACCATCGAGACGCAAATATATGTAACCATGATAATTCAAAAAAGCTTCAAGAACATCAAGCATTCTTGTCATTTGTGTGAAAATAAGAACTCTGTGACTATCTTCTTTCAACTTTCTCAACAAGAGATCAAGAGATTGTAGTTTACCACAATCGTACTGTATCAGTCTGGGATCTGGAAATTGTGTGAGCATGGCGCTTGTAATCGGATGAAATAACGCCAACTTTGGTGATAAATGACGTTGCAACTCCATTTCCAACCGTTGCTCCTTCCACAGTTTATGAGGAGGTGGATGAGATACACGGAAACGCGGCAAAGATCCTCTCACGGCTGGCACATAAACAACAAATCTATCAAAGACTGATTTAAATTCTTCAACAATTTGTTCAGTAGATTTTATAGCTTCTGCCAGCGCCTCTGTGCGCGAAAAATACTGCCGCCTTGTACGTGCGGGCTCATTTTTGGAAGCACAATGTAACCATCCGTTATGCCACTGACATGCAGTTGACGGTTTTCCTATTCTCAAGGCAGTAAACAGATCTTCACCATATAGCGGACATGCAGCGCATCTTCGTTCATTAATATCAGCTAACGTTGTAAGCTTAGCCTGCCGTCTTTGTCGTCTAGTTTCTTCAAGCTGTGGCTATAAAATCGATAATTTATGAAGTATAATGAATTTACTGAAACAAATTTCTAGTATATCAAATATTACCATATGAAATTCTGACTTAGGTATTTCTTTTTCTTGGCTTTTTTCACAATCTTTTTGCGTATTTCTTGTAACCAAACCACAACGAATCTGTGTTTGTGATTGCACTTGTCCAGTTGACTGTGAAGTACTGACGTTAAGAGGGGGGACTCGCATTACTGGTCTGGTACTTATACTTCCTGCTGTAGAGGTAACAACTCCACCAATCACTTTATTAACAGATACAGGAGTCGTTGATAAGCCCATAATCTGTTTAGAAAGAACTGTCAACCTTTGACCACTTGATGTCATTACTGGAAATGATACTAAAAATAATACAAATTTTTATTAACTATAACAATTATAGAAATTGTTAAGATTTGTTTATAATATAGTATGATCATTACAAGCATTTGAAGTTTGTTGATTCGGATTGGTTAAGATAATACGCCTGCCTGTAGATGTTTGCACTAACTGAGCAAAACTAGGAACTTGATATTTTTGGACGGAATCGCCATGCTTTACTGTATAAGTATGTGTTGTTAATCTTTGAGCTCCATCTTTATCATTTGAATTACCTACTGTTATTCTTTGAGCATTTATACCTGTTGTTGGAGAAACTGCAGCTGGATTCTGAATATTTTGAGCGACGGTGCCAACTGGAATTGCTATAAAATCATAAGTAGAATCAGTATCAAAAGTGAAAGAATGTCATACAATAATTTATAATAAAGTTTAATTGTACACTCGATTCTAGAATGCGCGTTTAATAAATTGGAAACGAACAAGCTGGCTCAAGTTTGATTATTGTAGCATCATTGCAAAAGCGTTTGTAATAATACACAAGCACTGATCGATGATGCATAATTGACTATACATATTTTTAAAAAGCGATCTACATTTACCTTTAACGCCACCTTGATGAGGTACCAGTTGAACTGAAAAACCTTGAAGTTGTTGTCCACCAGCAACTTTCAATGTTACACCTATAAAAGTAAATAAAATTGAGTATTGTTGTTCACATATTTAGTAAGTAAGACCAGTAATTTTATAAATTACCTTGTCCAGTTGGAGTTTGATTGTTTATATTTTTTACTAAAGGTGACGTTCCTACTCGTGGAGTTGGTAAAATACCAGGAAAACTCTTGATTTTTATTTGTTGAGGACTTTGTTGAGTAGGTGTTGTTGATTTAGAAACTTGATTAGATAATCTAACATTAATTTTTATTTTGCCTGATGGGCATCTTGGAGGCGTTTCTGGTTGACTATCAATTTCTTCAATTAGTTTTCTTGGTGTTTTAATTTTTCTAACTGTATGGGCTACGAATGCAGTAAGAACGTACTCTAAATCAACTAACTGAAGATTTAAACATGACAAATCGATGTGCTAAAAATTATTTTTTATTAAAAAGTGATCTGAATATAATTCTAATATGGATACTTAATTTAAATTATTTAATAATATAAAGAAAGTGTTTCAAAGCGCCCTTAGGATAAATAAATTACATCATTTAGCCTTACAAATGCTTTGGTTTAATTTTCCCACATTATTTATACCGTCCCATATTGAAACTTGGAATCAGCAAATATAATAATATGGGAGAAACTATAAAGACAAATGCTTGCCTAAATTAAAATAAAGAGCTTACTTTGAAAGGATCGTAATCCAGAGCAGTACATGCTAATGATGCTGTATAATAATCAATGCCTTCCATTTGAAATGGCGAAACTGTCGGTCGCACTTCGAATAGATTTGGATGATTGCATACTTTACGCAATTGCATTAGGACATTGATAACACTTAATAGGTTTCCGCTAGCTAAGGTTTCTTTAGTCCTAAAAAATAATCACATAAATTTATAGTATACAGATTTTATTTATTAGATTTTATTATCTTCAAATTTTTACACTTACTTTGCTCTGGACATGAAATCATCATAAAGGTACCTTTGACGTTTTGACAATCTGCACATGATAACATGCTCGTACTTCTTTGGTAGTTGTTTTTCTACTTCGCACTTTAATCGCCTTAACAGAAATGGACGCAAAACCTAAAAGTAAAAATGTAAAATAAGACAACACTTCAAATGCTTTTAAAATAAAACTAGTATTTCCAAAAGTTTGTATCTTTAGACAGGATACGCACGCTGTATATTTTCCACTTTCAGCGCACGAGTTTTTATAAAGATATAATGTTTCGCTGATTAAAAATAAAACAATTACCGTTATAAATTAACAGCATTGTTGTCGGCAGCGAGGAATAATTTTTATATCAAAATGAAATGTACAAACCTTGTGAAGACGTCGGATAATATTTTCGTTGTATTCACTATTTCCTTCAATCATACCAGTGACAGGGTTGCTGAACCACTCTTTAAATTCTCGATGAGATTGGAAAACATTTGGCATAAGGAAATGCATAAGAGACCACAATTCCATTAAATTATTTTGAAGAGGAGTTCCTGTTAATAATAATCGTCTTTGTGTTTGAAAATTTAATAGTAATTGCCATCTTTGTGACTTGAAATTTTTTATATTTTGAGCTTCATCCAAAATCAAATATTTCCACTTTTTTCTTCTAAAACTTTGATGATCTTGAATGACAAGTTTATATGATGTAATGCATACATGAAATGCATTGGGTTTTGTCCATCCTGTTCTTTTTTGTTTTCTTTCCTTTTGCGTACCATAATAAGTTAAAATTTTAAAGCCAGGGCACCATTTTTTACATTCCATTTCCCAATTTAACATGACAGACGTTGGAACTATTATAAGATGTGGACCCCAATTTCCTTTTTCGCATGCTAAATGTGCTAAAAGAGCAATAGTCTGGATTGTTTTACCCAAACCCATCTCGTCAGCAAGAATACCATTTAACTTTCGTTCAAACATTGTCACAAGCCAGTCTAAACCAATATGCTGGTATTCACGCAAACAATGTTTTAATAAAAACGGAATTTTCGTAACAACCTAAAATATTATTACACATTAAACATTTTTCTAATTATTGTTACATCGACATAACATTTTTATTTAAGATATAATAATGTAACAATTACAAATATGTTAATAAAAGTTTAACTAAACTTGTTACATAGATGTATTTGTATTTTTCTACCTTCTTGAAATAGCAGTTTGATAGATATGATACAAACCACCTTGGATAGAAGGCGTTATAGAATAAAAAAAATTATATGCAACATTTATGTAAATTTACATCAACTTACACTTGTTGTAAGGAGTGTGTTTCCTTTTGGTTGTATACTTTCAGCTAAAGCTGCAACGGAATCCATTTCAGTCTGCTTATCAGTTTGTTCACTTATACTCTAAACAAAAAAGCAGTAACAATAAAATTAAATTTGTATTCACACATTTACTAGTTAAATTACATAACTCTAAAATTTTAAATCATTTACCTTATTTTCATCAGATAGATCCTCAAGCAATGACTTTAAACCAACAGTTTTCTCCTCTTCTTCTTCTTCATCACTTTGGGCTTGCTCATCTTGGGTTTCATCATCACTTTCAGTCTCATTTTCAGATTCTGACTCTTGCTCATCTTCATCATCTTTTTCAGTTTCTAAAAATATGAAAATGAATTACATGGATGTAATGTCAGACTATGTTAGAATAGACAATTTTTTTAATCAGACAAATGCCTCGTAAGACTGTATCACGAGGAAGCCTTCAATTATTTGGTAAAATATCATCACATTAATTCGTTAAAAATAATATTAATAAAAATTTCAATTTATTCACCATCATCAGAATCGTCAACTTCCATTGGCGTTTCGGCAGCATTTCCGTATTTCGCCATTAATTCATCTATTGACATTTCATTTTCAGCCTAAAATTATATTTTGAAACGAATAATTAGTTAAAGAACATACTTCATAAAGCTGTTAAATTTATAGAATAAGTACCTTTAAATCATCTAGTTCTTGTTTATGATCTACGTTCTTCTCTAGCTTTTCTTGTTCATGAATTGTATCTTCTTCATCATCTGATGATTCATCTGAGGCTACTGTGAATTCAGTATCTTTACCTTCATTGTTATCACTTTCCTATATAATACAATAGAAATTATTTTTATATTGTATACAAGCATTTTTGTTTATAATTTTAAACTATGTGGAATTTGCAAAAATTTACACACCTCTTCTACAACATCTCTAGGTAATGGAGATAAGCTTTTGTCTCTTTCTTCCAAATAATTTGGCGGTAATTCTTTGAGAATATCTTCTAATGGCAGTTCAGATTCTTTTTTCAAGAGTTCCACTTCTTCTTTATCATTTGACTTCATTTCTTCTTCTGCTTTTGCAATTGTTTCTTCATCGTCATCAGAATCTTGATTTGGTTTGAAATCATCTAATCATACCATTTTATTATATTAATTTAAGAAATCACAAATTTAATGTTATAAAAATTGTAATTTAACGCACCATCGGAATGTTTGCCTGCATTTACGGGAGAAGATATTCGAGAACTGTGTATTGAAGCTGGTGTACTTTGAGTTCCTTCAGGTTTGTTTAAGCCTTCTGTCAGCCATGATGAATACTTTTCAGTTTGATCAACAATAAAATTCAAATGCTGGTCTAATGCTTTTTTTCGTTTTTCTTCTAAACGTGTTTGTTGCTTATACTCAACCAACTGCAAAATAACGTTGATTTAAAAATTCGTATATTTAATAGATTAGATTACTGAAATTAATGTAACGTAATGTTTCTAAAATATTATAAGGCTAATTCTACTGCAAGAATCAGTCTTTGTATTTTTAAGAATTTAATGTTCCCACAACGAGCACACAATTAAATCATTGAAAAGTTATAACTGCCGGCTTATTGTGTGGGGTAACCGAAATAATATACAATAATATATAATAATAATATTAACCTTTTCAACATTTGCCCAGAATGTTTTGATTTCTTTTGCAATGAAGCCTGCAATTTTCTTGAGTCGTAACTCTTCCAATTTTTCGGCTTTTTGAGCTTGTATGGCTTTCTCTTGAAAATATTTTTGAACCATTCTTGCACACTTTTTTGCTGCCGACTTTTTCCATTTTCTTTCCTGTGCAAAATCTGTAGAAAGCCAGACCATTTCTTCCAACAAATAATCCCAATGAGCTTTTGGCCTTGGTGGTTCTTGAACTTTTGGTAATCGTCGCTCTGACCACAAGCCTTCTCGTTGCAACTCCGCAATCCTTTGCATTACATAAGCCTCCTGCATTATAAAACGAGAATGGATTTAATTCTCATGTCTACCTTTAATAAGTTATACAAACTTATGTACCTGTTTTGCTTTTTCTACAATTTGTTCTTGATTACTAACAGTATCACAGGAAGATGCTATCGAGGAAGCAGGTAATTTTACAAGTTTTACTATTGGTTGAGCAGATGTAAGGGGCGGTGTCACAGGTTTTTCAGGAACAACAGTCCCTGTCACTTTATCAGCTACAGGATTAGTTGAAGCAACAATTGATTTTATTGATTCTGAAACAACTGGTGTTCCACCTGAAATAAAACAGAGTTCATTCAATGAAGAACCTAAATTACAAATTACATCCTACAATTATATAAATAAAAATTGTTACTAGGAACTACATAAAAAGCTATTACAATTCTAATAGTTCAATTAATAATAATACATAAACTGCAGTCAATCTGCATTTTATTGCAGTTTTGTCCAAAAGCGCCCTTAGACCAAACAAATCATATTTTCACTCAGCCTTACATAATGCTTTTGTTTTATTATATTCCCATGTTATATACCTCTTCCATGACTAGATCTGGACTAAGGCATTTTGATAACATGGGATCATCTATGTGAGTATTCTTAAATAAAAGTAATCTAATATTTAGATTTACAAGATAAAATAATGTCAAATTAATTTATTAAACTGAAAGCTCGAAACTCATTTCTAAGCATCACTACCTAAATTTAAGAGAAAAAGCAAATTAGAACTGTTTTTAACAGTCTATTTATTTGCATTACAATTATGATATAAAAATTAAAAAAAATATTTTCTGGAATAAAAAATTCAATAATAAATTACTTTTTATGTTTTGTAATAAAATTGTTTAAAAATAATCAGCATGCCACAGCATAAATGTTTCTGAAAGAATTTTATGAAATTGAAATACATAAGCAGCCATGCATGGCATATACTCATTGGTTCCATATTGGACTAATAAAAATATTCGTTAACTTTAAATCAGGGAGACGAATTTTGAATAGTAGCATATTCTCAAAACCTAATATTGCCTGAGACAGAAAATAAAGAATATGTTAAATTAGGGTGCAGATAAATAATTTCACTGATTATATCAGTGCATAAACATTAATTTTTATATAATACACCTGTACACATGATATTTGATTTTAAGTTTGAATATGGACTAAATAAACCTTGTTTATTATATTTGCTGATTACCCATCAGAATTGAATATGTATCTTTTTTAAAATCATTATTGAATTTTTTAAATATATTCATAACTGTTTAGACTCAAGACCTGATGAATTCGTATCCCTAATGAATAATTAAGGAACAGAGACATTGACAAGAGGTCTACTGTAATCACCTAGAATGAGAGCGGGTGCTACAGTGGGTGAAGGGTGAATGGTGACTGGTGAAGCCTGCATTGTAGCTCGGAAAGCAAACACCATGCCGTGTCGGCCCCCTTGAGGCCGACCAGGTACTTGCCCTATTACGCAAATTACTCGTTCAGTATGTCCCCCAAAAACTAAATTTTCCTTCAATATTTGTGACATCTAATGTCAACAAATGTGATTTTTTCAGTAACTAAACAGTAATATATGCATTGATAAAGAATTTCGTATCTAAATATCTAAAAGTATTTCAAACATTCGCAATAGTTTTTTTCCTGTTCTTATATGGACTCAATATCAAAAAGCTTTGTTACCATTCAAAAAAATGCAAGTAATAAATAACAACTCTACCTTGCTGATTCAACTGTGCCACAGCTGGCGGCAGGGTAGTTGAAACTGCTACAGGAGTACCGCCGGAAACTGCAACCTCTGCACTTGTTGATGATATCGTGACAGCGGAAGTCGCGGTACTTGTTGTGACCGCGGCTATCGTCGTCGTTGTCGTCGTCGTCACCGCCGTCGTTATCGCTGTTGTCGTAGTAGTCGCCGTCGTCGTCGCCGTTACCGCCGTTGATGCAACTGCCGCTATCGTCGTTTCTGTTGTCGTTACTGTAGCCGTTGCAGTCGCTGCCGTTGTTGCTACAATTGTAGACGTAACTGTCGTTGACAGCACCGGCGTCGTCGTCGACGCCGTCTGTGTTAACGAAGTAGTTGTCGTCGTGCCCGTTGTACTCGTTGTTTTCGGGGTTAAAGAAGCGACGACAGTTCCTGTATCAGTTATCGTGAAGCCTTGAAGAAGCTCCTCCTCACTATCATCTGCATCTAACCTCTGCTGCTTCATAAACTGCAGATACTGAGCCGTCGGCGGCCTCTTCTTCCAGTTGTTGTAGTCCATTATATTACCACCATTGTGAAGAAAGAAGAGTTCTGTGCTGTTTTCGTTGTACTTATCGCGTATGGCGCGCATACGCTTAAGTTTGTACTCCATTATGCGTCGGCGGTAGCCCATCGAGTCCGACTCGGCCGCTGTCGGTTTCTCGGCGCCGGCTTCCGACAGTCGCAACTTTTTCTTCGCGGGTGGCGACTGCGAGGATGCCTGGGTTGTCGGTGTGACGAACATGTTAGCTGTGGGCGTACGCACGAGCTTGGGCGACGTTGTCAACACGAGCTTAGGATTCTGACGGCTGGGTGATGTGAGCGCCGTTCCGCTGGCGCTGCCACTCGACCCAGGGACGTTAACCACGCTAACGCGTGGATTCGTGCTAGAGATATTGACGATGCGTGTGACGCCGATTGGCTGGTTCGTCGTGCCGCCACTCGGTAAAACCTGAAAATAAAGAGAAGTGTTCAATTAGTAATTGTATCTACAAACAACACCAGTTAAAGAATTGAAAAATTGTTTTATCAGACAAATGCCTCAATTTTCATCAAAAAGATCGACGTGAATGGAACATTCATTCTATCTTTCATTTTCGGTATAGGTAACATCATTAAAAATTTGGGGACTTTTCAATGTAAACAGTGGACACGTCAAAGCATTGTTTTTATCATTTCACAAATTTCAAATTGAGTACTAAAAAATGAATTCTCATTTTTTAGAGATAAGATACCTTATTATTCTATAACTGAAGTTGTAGTTATTAAGAGTTTTGCAGATTGAAAATTAGGATGAATTTCTTCAACATTTAATTCAAATAAGATCCTATTTCTGGGTAAAACAACTGTTTGAATAAATATCCTAATGCATTTAAGGAGACTTCAAAGATGATATTACACATGAAAGATAACCAGTTTTTCTATCCAGAATAAAATTTTACATGTCGAACAGTATAACAAGTTGAAAAAAAACTACAATCATTAATGTACCTGTGCGAGGCCAGGAACTTGAGAGGCAAGGACAAACTGTTGTACATTAGCTGATGTAAGAACATTGGCAAAGACCTGTTGCAAACTGACTGTTTGCTGTGGTGCACCTCCATTGCTTCCCCCATTATTTCCTCCACCCCCAGTAAGGGGCGGCAAAGTAGGCGCACCTTGTTTATCACTCATTACACATGACACTATAAGCAAAAAATTTTTTCTTTCAAATTAAACAAGTATTTTTGTGCTTGTCATGTGTGACAGATTGGCAAGTATTCACTATGCCTCTTATTGGATAGAAGTAATTTTGTACATCAAATTATCAGAGTTTAGTTAAGTAAAGAAGCAAATGTTAAAAATTTTATTTTTGGAATATTTTCGAAAAAGATAGTAGTGTAAATAGTTAAAATAAAAAGGTAATATATATTTAGTAATGATGTGATATTGAATTTGAATTTTACGTTACTGTTTTTATATAAATTTACTGAATGCATTAATTATAATATATGTATTAATATTAACAATACTATAAATTTATGCAGAAAAGAAACAATAATGTAAGTAATATTCCACAATAAGATTCATAAAGTTAGATTTCATTAAAATCAAACCAACAAAGCCTTATATTATGTACATCAATCTAATAAGGATTTACTCTTGTTAAGTTTCTTAGAATATATCAGCATTATAAGATACTGTAATAAAATTAAAGACAGTTCACTGTTGTTTGAAAAATGATTAATTACTGGTAATGAAAGATGAAAAAAATCATACGACATTTAATGAATTATTTGTCATACTTGTGAAAACCTAATATTGGTGCTAACTCGCTATCAAACTCAATTTTGTGCAACATTTACAAATTTTACAATAAATCTTGAACAGTAAGGTGGAAAAAGTTCGTGGAAATTAGCATATTTGCGTGATGTTCATATGTTCAGAAATAAATGAGAGTCTACATAGTCTATAAGAAACAAAATAAAAATTGCACAAACAAGAAAAAAGGGTAGAAGTATGCAGCCGGTCATCAGTGCAAAAAGAAAACCGACTATGTGCGCGCTTCTCCCACTTCATCCTAAAATTGTATGTACTGTCGTGAGAATGTATCGAACCGGCATTAGGTTACTACAGTGAGATGAAAAAAATCTCTTTCGAACATCTCGTTGACTTAGAACAATTCGAGTAACAATTCAAAATCAAAGTCTACTGCTGTCTTTTTCGCGTTGTCCTCAACCCCATCCACCAATAGCGACAAATCATTGCGTAAATATTTACATTGTCAAGCAGAAAGTAAAAGAGGCGAAAGAGTGCGAAAGCGAGGGAGCGCTCGATCTTCCGCTCGGAGCGCCAAGGAAACGAGAGTAAAAAGAAAAAAGGGAAAAGAAAAAAAAGACGGTCGAGAAGCGAGGGAGCGAGGACGGGCTAAAGAGAGCAGACGCGCGTATCGAGCGAAATAAAGCGAGAGAAAGCGTGGTGGGCTCGGGGCGGAGGAGGAGGACAGAGGGATATGCGGCCGAGGCGGCGGCAGCGGTGGCGGCAGCAGCAGCGGCAGCGCAAGCAAGAAGATAAATCGCGAAAGCCGCGTTACAAGGCGCGTTCGCGGAAAGGAGCTGGCGGGGTGGGGGAGCCTCGGGGCGAGGACGAGCGCGTAGACGGTGGGCTGGAGGAGCGTACCCGAGAGGAGGCGGGCGAGCGGGGCCCGGTGGCGCCCGGGAGCGTCGCGGCCTTCGGCCGGTCCATCCGGCTTGGCCTCGGTGGCGGGGCCCTGGAGTGCGGGCGATGTCCGCCGGCGGGCGGCTCGGGGCAGAGACTGGCCCCTGGGCGCGCGGCGCGGCGCGGCTGCGCGGGGCGACGGCCTCGGTCGGCCTCACAAAGGAAACCTGCCGTCGGCCATCTTGGGCCGTCGCTAGCGGGCCGAGCTAGCCGGAGCCGCGGGAGCTTGGGCTGCGCGAGGCGGGGAGGGAGGCTGGGCTGGGCGGGGCGGGGGGCGGCGGGGGGGGCGGGGCCGGGGTCGAGGCTCGGCAGAGGCGGGTCAGCGGGTGTCGACTTACCACAGCGTTATCAGCGAGAGGCCGCGACGACGAGCCATCCGCAGGAGGTGGCGCGTGCGTGTGCCCCGGCACACGACACGTACGCACGAGGGGAGAGGACGCGCGAGCGCGCGGCCCGTCCTGTGGGCGGCTGCTGCTCCTGGCCGCGATCCCTCTCTCTCTCTCCCTCTCGCGGGCGCGCGCCGCGGGTGCGAGAGAGACGGACCCTCGAGGCGCAATGGAGGCCTGGAAGCCTCGGGGCGGAGGCCTGGGCGCGCCGCCGGCCGCGGGCTGCAGACTCGGGGCGGGCCGCGCCCCTTCGAGGCAGGTTCGCCGCTGCGCGCCTCCTCGTCAGCGGCCAGTCATGTCGCGGGGCGCTGAGCGCCGCCAGGCGGAAGCGGAGAGAGAGCCAGGCCCTGGGGCAGCCTGGGCGCCCCGCGCAGCAGGGACCGAGACGGCCGCGAGGCGAACGTGGCCGCGGGAGAGCCGCGGACGGTGGCGCCGCCGCCGCCGCTGCTGCTGCCGCCTGCGCTGTCTCACTCGGGGCCGCCGCTGAGGCGCTGGGCCGCCGCTCTCCTCAAGGACGCCCGGCTCTGCTAAACATGGCGTCCGCTAGCTTGGCGCGCGCCGCCCGCTCTGTCTCGCTCCCTCGGGCCGCCGTCGCCGCCGCCGCCGCCGCCGCTGCTGCAACGGCCTATGCGCACCGTCTCCGCGCACACTGCTTCCTCGCGATCCGCGCCTGCGCACTCACTCGGTCGGTGGAGGGGCGCTGCTCGGCCGCTCGCCCCGCGTTCGCTCCGACTCTGTATAACCGAATGCTCGTGCGGCTCGCCGAGCTTTGCCGAGAGAGACGGAAAAGACGCGGGCGCCAGGGGCCGCAAGATGGCGCTGCATCCGGGAGCCAGGGCTCGCGGCCCGGGAGTGGGGGCGCCTGACCGCCTGACGGTCTCCCGCCCGGCCCGTCCGGGGGCCCGGCCCCAAGCAGCCCGCCCTGACCGTCACCCAACCCACGTCACCTTTCACGCTGTGCCTTCCTCGGCCGGGAGGGGTCGAGCTTCCGGCGGGGCTGCCTATGGTGGGGGGTTCCTCGTTGCCCCGCTGCCGCCGAGCGGCTCTGCGGCCTCTCCAAAGAGCCTCGTTTTCCGGTGAGTCAGCCGAGGGTCCCGTGTGCCCGATTTTTTTTCAAACCTCCGCACTCGGGCGCCGCCTCTCTGATTCCTCCCAAATCCCGGGGCGGGCGAAGCCTCGTCAACCGGCCTCCTCTTCCTCCGCACTCTCCCGACGATCCATCGTTCCGATGGGGCCAATATCGCGGCCCGACGCTCGGCCCCCTCGCCACTGCTCGTCCGACGGAATCCCCCCGTCCAAGATGGCGGACATCCGGTGACTTTTTTTCACTTTTTGCCAGGGCCCTTTGGCGCCACGTGGTGCCTCGACATCTCGCCAATCGACACCAACCCGTTCTATTTTCCTTCCTCCGAAGACGACCGTTGCTTTTTGCACACGTCACTGCGGACAATCACTGGAAACTGGGATTTCGCTGCGCTTGACCAATGTTTCATAAGCCGGCCCGCGTTCGACGGGTCCAGTTGCCAATTTTTCAAAAAGTCCTCTCTGCCCCGAATAGCGCGTTACATAATGGCCGAGGTTTTCCCAGTCTGCTTTTCAGTCGCTCGTCCCTCGTTTACATAACGGCGCGCCACGTTCAAACTGCCGCGAGCGGGCCGGAAAAAGCGCGAACGCGGCCTCTATTTCAAACGCACGCGCACCGGGGGAGCGCCTCCTGGAGCGCGGGGAGCGGCGCCAGCGAGGGCGCCGGGGACCGGCGAGCAAGCGCCTCTGGTGCGATCGGCCGAGCGGCCCCGGGGAGCTAGCGCGGCGGCCCGGTGAGTACTCGCGCCTCGAGGGGATCGGGAACTGTTGCGGGCGCCGCGTGGACGCACGTGTGCGGCGCTCGGGCGCGCGCGCGCCGCGGAGCGCAAAAAGTCCAGGGGGCGGGGGACTCACCTGGTGCAAGGTCCGCTGACTCCTTCGGCGCGGCTGGGGCCCCCTCAGCCGGCGGCGTCCTCGGCCGCTGCAGCTCCGGTCGTCCCGGCGGCGCCTCGCTGCGACTGGGGCTCGCGCGCCCCGCGCAATGTCCCGGCTGGTGGCCGGGCGCCGCGTCGCTGCCGCCAGGCGGCCCTCGCCCCCGCGACCTCCGCTTCGAACCTGCCAAGCCCTCGTCCCCGTCGGCTCGGCATCTTGAGGCCGCGAGCAACCCGAGCACCTCCTCGTCTAAGAGAATCGCTCGACGTAGTGAGCGCCCGGGGTCGAGCTCTCGGCCGCTCCTTGTCTAGCGCTATCTTTTCGGGGGGGCGCGCACACGTGGACCACCGACTCGCGTCCGAGGAAATTGTGTAATATAAGTATATCAAACACGCCCGGCTTATATCTATACCTAAGCAGGCTAACGACACTCTTATCCGTCCGTGTTGGTATACTTAGAAAACCGGAGATATATGTGTATGCATAGAAAGCGCGCCGCTTTTAACAGGCAGCTATAGCTCGCAACCCGAGAGCCTCGTCTTATTAGATAGACTCGCCTAGTTTTCCCATCTGACCTCTTGCACTGATAAGGATTCAAATTATGGCCGTTGCAAGCGACTCATGGACTCCATTATCTTGACTTGGTCACTTTCCTTTTCACCACCAGTCAAGAATTACACTTATTTTTTATTTAAATTCTTCAACGATCACGTCGACAATTTTCCGTCGACTTCACTATTGTTTTAGCTAATTTACAGTATGTCTGTGGTCGTGTACAACGGTTGATCTTGTCCAAAGTAACAAATTGATTAGGGTTTGACTTCGATTTTGGTATCCGACTATATTTGTCAGTCGTAGCGCGTATATGACCATTATATGACGACTCAAATAGTAAAGAACTATTTTAATAAAACCAAATCTACGCCACATGCAAAGATGCAAGCAAAAGTTTACTTATTTTGATTCATAAATTTATAGTTAAGTACATAATAAAATAGGTGTTACTCAACAAGATTATAAGTACAAGTATAAACATCTAAGCATTTAATCAATTAATCAATTAAGATAATTGTTTTTATACTATGTTGGAATTATATAAAACACACAGTTTCACACAGAAACAACTAACCGATTGAAATATATACGAACTCATCTCATTTGGAATCTAATTTAGCTTCACGCGTTTAACAATTCATCGTAACCATTTGCACATTCTATAATAAAAATTTCTTATATGTGCAAAAAATATATAGGTAGTTACATAATTCTCTTAGCGAACAATATTCCTTATATAAAATATAAAAATGTTTATAATTTTCTTATTCAATTTTAATATAAAGTATTTTTATATATTCTTATTTCACTTTTTTAATTTGATTTAATTAAAAATTCATTTTAAAAAATAACTATTAATTTTATAAAAATTCGTGTCTCAAACATTTAATTCAAATTATACGCTCCGGTCCAAATGATAACTACAGTTTCGTTAGAAACGTTCACGGCAAAACTACAGGTTTAATCAAAGTATATTGTAGACCAATCGTTGTGACTGGTAGAGACTGTTGCGTTGCAGTATATAATATGTTAATTATGGGTTACAGGCGGAAAAAAATTTATACCTGAAGTTTCTAGACTACGAATTCAACTGTTCATTGGTCAATAATTTGACTAAAAAATGGATTTTGATCGAATTTGGAATATATTTAAATTTAATTATTTACATCAGTAAGATTCAATATACAATTTGACTGTATTTTATGAGTATATTTTTTATTCTAAAGGATCTCTTATTTTATTAAGTTAACCATTTTATTAAGTTAAACCATTTAAACTATTCAGTTTTCATAAAACTGTATATATTATATAAAGTATAGGGGAAAAATATATAGTATAAAATTTAATTGAATTTCTTTATAATAACTTTTTGTATAGATAACATTAGTATTTGAATTGTTCCTTCAGTACTAATAAAAATTAACATATGTATAAATTGTTTCGAAAGACAACTTTGATAAAAAAAAGTATAACTTCTTAAAACTCGACTGTAGATAAAATAAAATTTATTAAAAATAATTTATTAATCTACTATATTAGACTTTAATGTAATTGTATGACCATTGTGGTTACACTGATTTGTTAAAATAAATAATTCCAGATATCTTTTACTTTTAATTAATTTTTGTCAATTTGATGTGTAGTTTGAATATTTAAATTATATTTTAAGTATTTTGTATTTTCATTGTTTTCAATGTTATGTAAATTCTGTTATTGAAACGTATTTTTATAGTACATATTTATAGTTATATATATATATATATCTAGAATGTACATCTGTTGTTATCAATTCGGGATTTTTCACAGATTCACGACCGTATTGAAATGAGTGAATACTGCTTAATGAAAATCAACTTTGTAAAATCTAATTGATAGCGTACCAATGCGCAATGGCAAGATTAGATTCAAAAATCTTTCCAATGTTATCTGAAGAGACAGTGTTAAAATTGCATTCTCGAAATATTTATACTGTCTACGATTTTATGGTCTTGTCATACGATCAATTAAAGCAAACAGGATTAAGTTTCAAGGTATACTTATATTCTTATTATTTTTACTTTAGCGCATAAAAAATTTCGTGTTATTTAAATGATAGTCTTTGGTTTTTAATTCAGGAAGTTGAAAATATAAGAGAATATTTTTTTAAAAAGTTTGGGGGTGAAATTGCAAGCCCTCTTGATATTTATGAAGAAGAAATGCATGATGTGATGTCTACTGGTATAAAGAGGTAACTGTACAAATTAATAATATGAACTTATAACAATTTTCAATTATTAGTATAACTATATGTTTTTCTTTTATATTACAGTTTAGATATTATGTTAGAAGGAGGTCTTCATTGTCGACAAATTTACGAAATTTGTGGATCTTCTGCTGCTGGAAAGTCGCAGTTGTGTCATTGGATCTCTATGTACACGGCTCTTAACGAGTCAGCGGAAGTGCATTATGTAGAAGCGAGTAAGAATTTCTGTGCCTCTCGCATTCAAATGATACTCGAAGCACAACATTGCAGTGATAATGTAAGAATTTTGTATGAAACATGTGGTAACTCGTTTATATCTACTTTATTGTTTGTTTCAGTTTAAAAATATTTTAGTTTTACTTTTTAGATTATTGGTAAAGTCATGAGCAATATCAAGGTACATCGGATTATGAAAATTCACGAATTGTTTACAATCTTTCATCATTTAGCGAATGAACCAGCTCAGGATAAAAGTGACTTATCAAAAAAGATCGTGATAGTTGATTCTTTATCAACATTATTAGCGCTAATTTCAAATAATGATTTAAATCCTATTTTATGTAATTTTGTATCAGTAAGTAGATTTCTTGTGAATCATAAAAAGGCTGTTGTTATAATTGTAAATACAGTAAAATCGGAACAAGGCTCAAGACTTTTATCAGGTACTGAACAAAATAGGAATACAAATCTTAAACCTTCATTAGGAAACTATTGGCTGTGTGTGCCGAATGTGAGACTATTAATAATGCGACTGGAAAATGATCAAAGAGAAATTTCTGTTTGGAAAAGCTGTCAGTTAGAAGACAAAAAAAAATGTTTAGTTAATATAAACGATGAAGGTATTTTATAAATAAAAAATAATATATATTATTTCTGTTTTATATCATAAATAAAAATTTAAGAACTTTGTTGCAGTATTAATAAATTATAAATCTTTTTCTAAAGAATCTAATTTTATTTACAAAATAATTAAATCCCTGAAAAAATTACATAAAGGATCCATATAGTATATGTATAGGGTTCTAACTGTTTTAATCTATTACTTTAATTTATGAAGAATGAATGAATTGTGTTCAATATAACTTAATAAATGCACATGTCTCAAAAATACTTAAGACATTTGTATATTTTTTGAAAAGATTTTATTCAATGGCTCTAACTGTAGATTGTTGCTGTGATTTGTTTTTATATGTGTAGTCTTTAGTTCTCTTTTAAATACTGATGAACTCCATACGTTGGAGTAAGGGGGTCAAATATCTGAGTCTCACTGTACCAGGCACGTTCCTTATTAATAGAACTTTGAAACTTTTCAGTAAAAATTTTTAAATCAGATAAGACTACCCAGCGCGTCTTACGTGATGCGGAATGTATCTACTTATAAAAGTGTGAATACTTATAAGGGCTATAAATAATAAAAGAGGTTACGAAAATAGTTTATGTCTTTAAACAGATAAAGAACCCGTAGAAAAAGTAAGTGTTACAAAAACATTCTGGTTCCAATAATATTAGTTAGAAGCCCCGTTCGCAAACCTACTTTCGTTATTGCTTTCACCTAAAAACAATTTAAATGGAAATAACTGTCATAGTATCGTATTCCATAGAACTTCCAGTAGATTTGTTGACCATTTCAGCGAGTACTCATTTAAACTTGATAATTTGATACCGTATGAAAATTCAAATAGTCTACAATAATGAAGTGCAGTGCGCGTAATACAAAATACAAACTCCGAAATTCGAGGCTATTGCAGCGTTGCCAAGTCTGCCACTGAATGTGTAAAAGTATGTGAGAGAGAGGACTAGCAGTTGCCTATACTAGAGGAGTAATAAATATATACAGGCTTATACATAGGTATGCATCGGTATAGGCAGCTGGCAATGCAGGCTGGAAAAATTAAATACCTATCGCGTCTCTCAGTGTCGGCCCCCCACCTCATCGCCCTTAGCCCAGAGCTGCACTGCATGCGGTGTGCGGGCGAGTGTCGGTGGCCGTCGCGCGCGCACTTCTCCGCCGCGAGGCGCAGCAAGACGACGGCACGGGCGCCAACATCAGGCCCACTCTCCAACTCGAACAAGCTCTTCCGCACCCACGGGCTCCCATTTTATTAGGTTTTATTGAATTAGTGCTCATCCTTATTTTTATCAAGTATCGAGTGGAGGTGAAAACCATGGCTTCCTTGGTCGCTGACTACGGGACTTCCTCGGGCTCCGAAAGTGATCGGGACGAGCTGTCGGACTCTGAATCGTAAGCACTTCACTATCTGTGTAGCGCGAGAGAGAAGTGCGTGTGGCGCACTTCTCCTTTGGAGTTGTGTACGTTTGTTTCCCTCTAACCTTCATCTGTGCCTTTGTTTATTTTCTTATTACTTGAATGAATACTGTCATTGCAAGAGCTTTGAGTACTTTCATTTACGTGAATCGATTTCTTAATGAGATTTCTTTTATTAATATTATCCACACTTTTACTGGTATTTGAGCGTGACCTTTAATTCTTTGTTGCAAGGACTCTCGTTGGATATATAGTTCTTGTGTTGTACGTTAAAATCTTGCAGCTTGGAATGTAATTTTAATCGGCTACAGACAGTAGTTTGGAAAAATGTTGTACATGTTCCGTTATATGAAAATAAATAATTATGACTTTTGAATACATTCTCCGATTTGCATGTACGATTTACATAAGTAAAGTAGCATAAAAAATTCTTGAAACTTTCTATCCTACATTTTATGCCAAAAATATACAATATGGTACAAGATATGACAGAGTATTCTAATAGTATAATGTAATTATTCGTAATTTAAAGAAGTTTAAAAAATAGTGCTTTAAATAATCAATAAAAAATTGTAGAATTAGTGTATTTTTATAATTAAAAAAGAAATCTAAAAATATATTTATTCAATTTGCAATAAACTTATTTAAAATAAATTTCGATATTTAAAAATTATCAAACTTGAAAGAAAACATAGGTACATGAATTTACACTGAAATTACATTAGTACCAACTTTTTAAGAATTAAAGTATTTCTAGATTTTTAAATGATTATCTACAAATTGTTACAATTATAATTTTAAAAATCAATCACTACTGCATAGTATTTTAATAGTTATTTATATAAATAATTAGAAAAAATGTGCATGTTTCTTTTTTTTTTATTAAATAAGAAATCAGATAGAACATATGAAACCAAACTGGTTCTTTGTAATCTGATATTGCTTAACTTAGTTCTAAGGATGAAGCAGAAGAGGAAGAAAATATTGATGAAGATGATGATAACCAGAAAGACACTGCTTCCAATAAAAAACTTCCATTACCCACTCCAGATTTCAATGGTGCACCTACCATGAAAACTTCAGTCTTCACCAATCCTTTTGTAGAAGCTGAGAAAGCTAAAAGTGCTATTTTAGAAAAGCACGTCAAGATGACTCCAACATTGGATGATACCAAAATGATTAATGGCAGAAAAATTTGTTGGAACTATCGTAAGGGACGCTGTCGTTTTGGCCATAACTGTACATTTGCACATGACTCAGACTTACATCGATCTGCTGCTGAATTAGAGGCTATTCGAATGCCACAAGAAACCATTATATGTCAAACCCAATATAATGGACAATTAGGAATAAATGAGGAAGAAGAAGTGGACCAAGAGAATAACCAGATGCACAAACGTAAGAAAAGACCTGGATTAAGTCAAACTCTGGTACCTGGTAAAAAAGTGTTAAAAATGTACAAAGCACAACAAGCTAAAACAATTAGTAGATAAATATTAAAGTGGTAATTTCTATAGACAGGAACACAATTTTTTACTTTGAGATAAATTACTTACAGCATAATCTTGAATTAATCTCAAAATACTGATAAATCAAATCAAGTTGTACTGATAAATTTTAAAATGAGTGAGAATATTCCTTCTAGGAAGATATGAGGTCTTCCAAAGTATATCTTTAACTTATTTCACCACCATCAATAAAATTTTTCAAGTATGAGCACATTTATATTAGTAAAAATCTAATAATAAATCATTGTACTTTTAAATATTGCTAAGAGCAATTTATAAGTGTAATATTTGATGTGAAAGTAAATTTTTTCTATTTCAAAGTAACAAAAGGTATTCTTGTTTAGATTGTCAATATTTATTGTCAATAAATAGCATTGTGCTATTAAAATTTTCAAATAAAGACAGTTCACATGATAGTAAATTTACCAAAAATGCTTTTCTAGTTGCAAAATAGTTCTACATTCTTAATAATTTTATAAGATTTTTAAAAAGAGAAAGGTGATTTATAAAAATTGTGTAAAATTCAGCATTTTTAAAATCTGATCTATAAATTAAACTATTATTAATGTATGAATTTACTAAAGAACACCAAACTAATGAGCATATTTATATTCATGTTTCAAACATATGTATATTAAATACATCACAAAAGAAAGTTATGTCATGTAACGTTTGACTACCATTAAGTGAAAAACTATTTAGACTGAAATACAGTGCAGAACTGTCTTTGAAGTTTCAAATTAAATCGAAAAATGTTACATTATATCAAATCTTTCTGTGACGGATAGTAATTCCTTATAAAGTTGTTTATAGTTCAAAATATTAGTTTTTGATTCCATTTTAATACATTTTAAAGCTAAACGTATATTGCAAAATCTTAAAAATCTCCGATTACTAGGGACTTCCGTCATTGAAAGGTTGAAAATTAGATAAAAATTAACTTAATATATTAATATAATGTTGAGATCTCTTATAAAATATATAACATTCATGCAACTCTAAAGTTATTCTTCCATACATGTACTAACTCCATATTTGTAAAAAAATTGTTAATAGAAGGAAAAAGAAACTAAATACAATTTTTTCTACATCATTTTTTATCTAGCAACAGTTCCGTTAGTTTTTATGTGAAGTATATACTCACTTCTCTTTTGAGAAAACTTAATTTCTTCCTTGAGTTAGAATGAATTTATCAATTATATTAATTTGTTCGCGTAAGTTGTTACCGACCAATGTATTGATACTCGCTATTTATTCTGTTATTATTTATCACAAATATTAATTGTTTAATCTGTATTATATAGAAATCATAGTGCGATTTTAGTATATTTTATTTTATTTGTATTCATGTATTGTGGTACTTTAAAATAGGCATGGAATACTAGTCGTAAAACACTGCGAGTCTTTCATCACGTAGTTTACTTAACATTCTGTACAAGAAATAAAGATTTTAATGATTTTATTTATTCATGTAATTAGATAAAGGTTGATCTTACAAGATCCTCTATTTGCTAAATAGTTGCTAATTATTTAATTCGTTGTAAACTTTGACTCTGCTGAAACATTTATATTCTTTAAAAACGGAATTTGCATCTAAGCAAATTTTGACTTCCATTTTTTAGTACAATTAAAAATAGTAATTAAAAAGATTGTTTAACCAGCTCAAGAATATCCATTGTTATATTTCATGCACATCAATTGATTTGAAATTTTGTTAAATAATAAAATCTATGTCAATCTGCGTTTTATTGTCTTATTTTAATTATATTCCTCCAAAATAACTCTTTCCTTCTAATGTAATATTTTAGTGGTTTTATAATTGAGATTCATTGATATTTTAATTATAAAAATATTAAATTACTTATTACAATTAAATAAAGAACTTCAACAAAATGTAGCGGACAAACGACATTTTATTTTATTTGTAAGTACAATATAAAGTCAGATCGTATGCATTATACAATATGTACATACATATTTTGACAAATATTTTTCATTTCAACATTCATTGAAAATATTATGATTTTTCAATTTTTTTATGTCACAGGCACTTTCTCAGTTGTTTCTGCCAGAAGTTACAAAGGTCTGAGATAAGTTATCAATTGTAGCATACATCAAATTTAATCATCGTAGTAAAACACACTATAGAAGAGATATTTTTTGGTTTCATTTCATGCATGTATCATTTTCATCTTAAAAATTATGTAATAGCTTTATGAAAGTATTCACAGCACATTTTATTCAAATGGCCATTATCAAGTGACATTATACCATGTAATTAAATTCACAAACCAAGATACCACTTTAGAAAATAGCTCTGTTATTCGAAACGTAACAAATCTTTTTAAATTTTTGCAACATAACATTTTAAAACTACTTAATAATTATTAAGAAATAGAGAAAAATGTATCAATTTATAGACTACAGTTCCAAAACGATTTTAACAACAAATATAGTTGCATTTTAAGTTTATTATTATACAAATTGTCTAACACTTGCTGTGTATTGCAAGTAGTGCATATTCTTTCTGTACATGAATGTACAAAATGATTAAAAATTATGTATACGTTTAATTTACTCATTGAATGATATCTTTTTTTGTACTTAAATTGACCTGCAACTTACCATTCAACTTTTATTATTTAAGCAAGTTTGTTTAAAATTCATTCTTAATGAGTACACGATATTTACACATTAGAAATTTCTAAATAATATGAACTTTAATTGAAAATTAAAAATTAAATACACTTGTTTTATGACCATTTGACCTAAGCAAAACTCAAAAGCAAAATTAGATTTTAGTGAAACAAATATTTAAATAATTTAAATTTTTTTAAATTTTACCTAATATTATTTTGCAAGACTCATTGATAAAATCATTGTATTGACATACAGAATTATTAAGTACATCATAATAAATCTGAGTATAAGACTATATTGATTTAAATTAATATGTGTATCTTATTTTTATATTGTAGTGATTTAGTGGGATTTTTATAAGTACATGTCTTTTGCTTGCTACCATTTTCACGCAGACAATAAAAATATTCGAGGTAGAAATTACAATAAACATTAGTCAATTATTACAGATTATCAATAAAATTTCAATTGAAATTTTTAATTTAGATATAAAATTCATTCCTCTTTAGAGAATTTGTATGTGTATTAATTTTAAAGTTCATTTTACATTCATAGTTTAAAATGTAAAAAATCACTCGGATTTAAAAAATTTTAAATAACAATAAATTAACACTTTCAAGGCAGTGAACATGATAGATTGTATTTTTGTTAATTGAAAGAGTTACAAATTTGTAAAAAATTATAACTGCTTAATGTTATTTTTAAGTAATTAAATTACACCCTTGAAAATTGTTTATTCGTGTACATAATTTTTATTTATGAAGTAATTACAATGATAGCCTTGTTAGTGTTAAATGTTTTCTTGAATTATATAAATATATACATATAATTAAATTATACTTAAATTTTAATGTACACATAATCATTTATACTTAAATTAAATCTTATTCATTTATGCTCAAATAATCAATTGTAATTGAATTAAAAACAGTTTACTGTAATAAAAAGGCTGACAATAAGTCATGATTATGAAATTCGAGTGATTTTCTTTAAATATATTGATATCACAACTCATTTCCAATCTTAAGTGACTTTTTGTAGTCAAATAATATAGTTTATTTAACGTGATATATTATACATGCATCTTTCATGTTTTAGCGCCATTATAATACCCTTTATGTTTTATATCTGAATCATACATTATGACAACACATAATATTCGCCAATTTTTCATATTTTATTTAAGAAATTGAATATTTTAAAAAATTCCTTGTTAGTCAATGTAAAAGTAAAATTATTTTTATTTATTAACCGAGAAGTTTGATTATTTAGACAGATGAAAATAATTTGAAGTATAAGGGGCTAACCACTAAGAAAGATCTTTATACATGTACACTTTCGATCTTTGTTAATAATTTTTTTCTAACTTTACTATAGGGGTTTGGAAATGATTTTTGAAATATTACCAAACATTTTAAGAAAATTGTGGAATTGATCCCATATCTATACACAAAACATAACGTTCTTTAAAATACTAAGATAAATAATTTTTTTTATATTTTTCAATGTCCATTTTTCATAATAATTGTACGTTTGTATTTTCTTTTTTTGAAATTTGATTTAAAATTATATTGATCTTGAGAATGCCAGAATTTCTTATCATAGTTTTTTTAAAGATTGTTAATTATTGTGTATTAGATGAAAAATAAAATCTTAATACAGATTTATGCAAGTAATCCCGTGGAAAGAACTGAACTTTAAACGTCTTGCAAATTGCGGACTTATACAGATACTATATTTTTACACTACTGCTCCATGACGTTATCTTGACGACGTAATATTAAATATTATTTGTACGTCAACAAATGATCAAAATGAGCAATACCCATCAGATATTTAACAATTTCACATGATTAAGTGAAATGGACAATTAAGTCCTAGTTTTATTATGATTTTAAAATATTGATTTTTTTTAAATATTCAGATGATTTCGCTAGGTAGTTAGTCCCTTGCTAAAGTGAGTTGAAGTAATTTTATCAAATTTCAGTTATGTTTTAGAAAGCATATTTATATTTAACCACATATGCGTTTGTTTGCGACTGTTTTCTAGTTTAATTGCAGATATTTCAAAGAAAAGAAGAATTTCTTTTGCTCTACAATTTTTAAGTCTTTATAAGTATATAAAAACGAATGTAATTAAAAAATATTGATGTGATGTGTAAATTTTCAAATAATAAGTTGAAAATTGTTAATCATAGGAACATGATTCAAAAGTTTTTTTTGACCGTCAAGACGAATATGTGATAGTAAATACAAAAGTGATAATATTTAGCGCTGTATGCTTTTAACAAGCAAAATGTTTCATTAAAAATAAAGAACATTTTACTTACAATTTTTGTTTACATTCACGCTAATACTGCAGTAATATTGGCGGGGTATCGCTATAACATGTAGTGCAGATAAAATGAAAAATTCTTATTCTATTATAATTTTATTTACGCAGCCTAAATGTTAGGAAAATTTTTCTTGAAAAGTAAACTATTGAATTAAAATAATCTAGACTTAACACTGTAAATTAATCGAATCTATTTAGACATCTCTTGAGATATCACTTTAATACTATTCTATTGCTATTTTACACCATTTAAGAGATCCTTTTTATGATTTGTTTCAACTTTTCTATGCCCTGTGTTATCTGTGACTGTATCATACTTCGTGCATCCATTTGCCTCCTGACCATTTGTTTGACCGTTTTTCGTGCAGGAATAATGAGAATTATCAGCTCCATTTTGGCCATTAGAGATTTGAACACCATTAACTGTACCATTGACTTTTGTTAATACAGTTTGACCAATGGAATCAATTCCATTTTTCGAGAATGGTTTTTTTACTTCCTTGTGATCACTAACTTTTGAGGTACTTGCAGCGCCTGTAATGAGATTTATAATAATAGTAACAATAATAACAATATTAGTGTAAATATTGGTAAATATAACCGATATTTGTGAAGGGTATGAATGATAATCAATTTTAATAAAACTTAAATTTAATTCGTTTAATATAACTATGGATAAACAACAGAACAATTACAATTATTTTTATCAATCCATGATACACTGTGTATTAAATAAAACTGGAAATTAAAATAATTATATCAGCTAGTTATCACTTATAGTTTTTCCTATGATAACTGTAGGGCACATTTTTCATTTGTAGACATCGTAGCATTATAAATAGATGAATATAGTCTTTGAAAACAATCATTCAATGATGAGTTTCAGTAACCTTCTTTAATTTATTTTTCGATGAATGCCAGTAATGTGTTTGTAGTAGGTGTTACTCACTGTTTAAGTTGTGGCAATATTTGTTGGTGGTATTCCATTCCTCGCGCAAGCTCAAGTTAAACATACTGTAGTCAGGATTTCCAGTTACTTCTTTTTCAATCGTCAGAAATTGAGGCAGTATGTTTTGCAATTTGTCACTGGGCAACGCTGTGTATGTTTCAAGCAACATCAAACCCTTACATCTGTAAATTTAAGGATCACATGCATTATAACTTTAATGAATTTTTTTCTGTGTACCCAAAAAGAAGATAACTGTTACATCGATTAATGGTCATACCTCGGATGGGCTGGTTCTCTGTATATATCAAGTTGAAAATATTGATTGTTTATGAGGAAGCAGCGACGTCGCTTGAAGATGGTAAAGTGCGAGTCGTCTCGTTGAGCTAGCATATTTAAGTAATCTCTGTGCGTGAGCTGAGTTTTAACTTCAACCACCTGGCCGCACATCTTTGGTCGTCTGAGAGTGTGAATGTATGACCAATGGCCTGCAATAAAATAACGAATAAAATAATGTTATATCTATATGCATTAGTACGCTGTTTTCATAAACTCCTTTGAGGAGCACGTGTCATCAAGTACATTATACTAAATAAACATTATGCATTGATTTTTTAACTGAAATAAAACAATGCGATATAGTTCTGTCGTAGACTCCAAGGTTATTTAAGGTTCAAGGACAGGGTGTACACTCTTCTACAAGTAGTTTGAAAGCAAGGGCTTGCACAAACAAATTATCTGTCTTTTAACATGAATTGCTCGTGCAGTGCACCTATGGTTGATCGATTATCGACCATAGTTTGCGACCGCCTATCACATACGCATACAAAGGTATAGGTGAAATATTCACCTTTTTGTCCGCGTTTCCGAAGTCGCGCCTGCGTCTTGGGGTTGTTGCTTTGCAGGTAGTTGTGCACGACGTCGAAGTCCTGGAAGGGCGGGAAGGCGGCATCAAGAGGCAGAGGTCCGTTGACGAGGAACTTGACTTTACGGCTGCTCGCGCGGAGTCGGTCACCCGTGTCGATGCCAAGCTTCTGGCATACGCACTCTATCATCCGACAGATCTTGCTCTCGAAATCCTGCGAGTTGTCAATCACGTCGAAGTAGGGGTGGCCTACCCACGCCGAGGCGGCCTTGTAGTCGAGCTCGCGGGCAAGGTCGATGCCCTCGGAGCGGCACGCGTGATCCTCCGTCGAGTAGAAGTCCTCGGCCCCGTTTGCCGCGGACACCATGTGGATTATCTGGTTGTAGCGGTTGTCCCGTAACTCGACGTTGTTCCACCCGTTCGAGGCCATCATCAGCTCCCATTTGTCCTTCGAAATAACTGTCGAGAGCCAGGGCAAGAAAAGGGGGAAGAGAAAACCAGAATTAACTATAGGGTTACAAGTCGTTTCATTCAATTAAACTGCATAATAATCCGAAATCAGAATCGGCTGGCGTTTGGCAAGCCACGCGAGTCGCCGCCGCCGCCCGCTGCCGTAGCATTGAGCAATGTTTAATTATCGTTCTCGTTAACGAAGGCGACTGCTCTGCAGTCAACGACCTTAATTAAAATTTTTGCGCGCTGCCGTTTCCCCGATTTGGGAATTCGGGATTTCATCGCAGGCGCGTGCCACGTAATCATTATGTTCGAGACAAAAAACTAGTTTTTAGTGAATTGATGTCACAAATCCCCTACGCCCAAGAATGTTAAAGCCACTTTGTTTGCCTGTATTCGCGTGGAATACATATTTATAGCTGCGAATAAATTATAAAGGCGCATGTATAAAAAGCTGTATCGAGCATATAAGCAGTTGCGCGACGGTAATGAAAAATCGCTCATTGCTCTCGCAATTATATGGTAATAGGGTAAGACTCACATGCAGACGCATCCATGGCACCGCGATCACAGATAATAAGGCAATTCCTGGATAAGCTTTCACCTAACTGAAAGAAGGTGTTCTCAATCTGGAGCATCGTTTTCAGCAAATTTTCTTGAAATTTGAATCCTGTAGAAGAAATGATCGTTACATTCTTAAAATAAAAATAGCATATTCTTTCGTGTTAAAGTGAAGTTCTTCTTATACAATTTTGTCTAAAATTAAAATTTTTTATTAAAAACATGAATAATGATATTTTTGAATATTTAGAATTTTTTACTCAAGTAGCTTTAAAATATTTATTTTAGATGGACATGTAAGTATTTTGTATTTGATACTACAACTTTTGTTCTATATTAATCTAAATTTAAAATAGCAAGTATACTTAACACAGGAAATTACTAGTATGAATACGCAGAAAATAAGCATGTGACTAAAACTATAACCAATGACTGTTTCATACGGCATTCAGAGTAATTGTGTTCTTTAAATAAGGTTTAGTTTTGCATCACTTGTGAGTACAACAACAATGTTTTTATATAGTTTGCTGTAAATTCACGTGCTCTTGCGAGACCAACTTATTAAAGTAAGTATTATTATAATGCAATATTCCGATACTTTCGTATCATATTACACTTGGCGTTTCTGTATTTTCAAATTAACGAAACGGTATTCATTTAATTCAGATTGTATATAATTTACGTGACAGTAATAAGCGTTTGATTATTATTCGAAAAAAGAAAATTAATAATACCAACGATTTGCTCGTTTTATTATAAAAGTGTCTCAGTTTTACAGATTGTTTAATTTAAGCAAGAACTGTACTGCGATCGACGAGAAATTTTTACATGCCGCTCTAATTGCTAACTGATATGCAAGTAATGAGTTTCAATAAAAGAAGTTTATTTATGTTTAGCGTCGATACGATTATGCGGGAAATCGCGCGAAGTGCACTCATTATGTTCAAAAGTCTCATTACGTAAAAGTAACATCGTCGGCGTCTTAACATTGAATTCAATTTATCTAATTAATATTTCCGGCGATAGAGGGAAGTCAAGTCGGCAAAGTATTATCAAGTATTATCAAGTCATCAAAGAAGGCATAGCGCGGTGGGGGCAGTCTCTTGCCGTTGCGTCACAGTACTTATTGAACAGTAATGAAAACTGGCGCGCGCGTCACCGAATCGTCGGGCGATAAAAGAGGCAAGGATACGGCGGCGCACCTCGGGCTGAAGCGAGCAAAAAGTCTCCCGGGCGTCGCGGTCGCTCGCTGCAGGGACACGGCAGCTGTCGATCGTCCCTCGTCCTCGAGCGTCGAAATAGCCGCCTTGAGCACGCAACGGCGCTCCAATTTCATAACAATGTACACAATCGTTGTGAGATGTAAGCGTTATGACAGCCGATGCACACCCACTAGGAGATAACCACGCGGCTTCTCGTTCACTGGATCGAAATGTGCTGAACGATTGTGACGCGGTCTCGGGGCAATCGCCTCGCCTGCGATTACGTGAACGATTGCCAGGCGGATCTCCGGTTGCGTATTGTAATTATGATAAGATCAGACTCGTTTTCTCTTCGGAGAGTAAATGCAAGGACTTTGAGCTGGATTTTTATCTCAAGCCAATAAATCACCGAGTTTATTGGCGCGTGATCGTTTTAGTGAAGCTTAGTTTATTTAACGTAGCCTGTGGCTTTGAGGCTCGAAAGTAGCTGGACCCGTATACTTCTTGACTATATCGCTTCAATTCTCGGGCTCCCGAATAAAGAGGTGCCAAGTAGTAACGTAATCCTTAAGTATCTAATGTATATTTCATAGAGGCAATCGGTGTCGTTAGTGGAAGATTGCGCAGGTTTTAGATGTCTGAAATGAATTTTTTAAATTACACTTGATTTGATGAATGTAAGCGATGAACTGTGTACGCTAGTATACGATGACAACAGATCCATAATGCCAACATGATTTCTATGTATCGAGCATCGATAATCGATTATATTTAATTACAAAGAACGACCACAATGGTGATTTAGCTCACAGTCCGGATAAAGTGGTCGAAGCTATATATGCCTAAATTATACATAAACCTTGTGTAATTACGTCTAAAATGATACGCATTCTTCATCGACGTGCAGCGACTATGCTTAAGTCTTCCAATTACACAGGTATAACATGAGGAATGTTAAATTGAATAATCCAACATTGAGAAATAATGATAGAAGGCTACAATTCAGCACGAGTTTTGTACGTCAAGCTTCAACTCCAAATCTTGCGCGAGTAGGCTATCAGCCGTTACAAGACGAGATAAAACGAGATACTCGCCTCGGATACAAGGTGCAATCAAGTCAAAGTTATAATTAATTTTGCGCAAAAGTTTTATCTAGCCAGTATAGAAGGACAGTTACTTGAATCTGCGGGCGATAAGCAGCTGGAAAAGTTTAGTGCGGGGGTGTACGTGGGTCACTCACCGTCGCAAGAGCCGAGCATAAGAAACGTGGGCCATTTCGCCCGATCCTTTACACGAGTTTTCCAGTCTTGGGCTAAAAAGGCTTTCGTTAAACAAGACTACAATTCAACTGCGATTCAACAAGCCAGGGAGGCGCGCAAGTCGCAAGCTCCTCCAATTGCGCGGCATTGCGCGACGCGGCTTGGGCAAAAGAGCCGAGGGGCCGCGCATTTAGCCGCATCAGCGCCGGAGATTTCGCCTCGGGCCCGCCCCCGGCCCCGGCCCGGAGCCGTTACGTAAGCCGGCCGACAGCCGGAGGAGCGCAGGTTGCCGGCACAAGCTCCGGGTCCACCGGCTGCGCTGCACGTGCGCAGGAAGCCCCCCTTGCGGGAAGGTGCCCGCGGGAGCGGCCTTGGCCGCACGCGCGCCCCCATCCCCGGCAGGAGCGCCGGCGCGCAGATCCACGGGGGCCGCGGCGGCACGCGCCCCACCTCCCCCGTGCGCATATCGATTCGACCGGGGATCATTCGACCTTGACTCGGCCACTCAGTGGCTCGGCGCCTCCTCCCCAACTGACACTCGCCGGGGAGGCTGCCCGCCTGCCCCCCGGCCCGCGCCACGGCGGAAGAGACCCGAGGCTATGGCCCGATGGCTATCGGCCCGACCTTCGCCGAGGCCCGCGGCGCAGTAGAGGCCGCTGCTCCGCGGGGAAGGTCGCCGCGCGATCTCCTGTGCCGGCTCGCCGCGCCCGCGGCCTCTTTTTTCGCGCGCCTCCGTCCCGCTAGTGCGCAGTTGTCGCGCGGGCCCGGCCAATGCAAACAATTGCCCGCGGATCAGCCTTCGGATTAATCGGCCCGGCCGCACGCGGAAGCGCCCGCCCCCTCCCCCGGGGCCAATTAGCGCTTTTTTCCTCGGGCGCGCCGCGCACCGGCACCCTTACGCCGCGCGTTGGAGAGCCTCCAAGAGCCGGCGGCGGTTGCGCAAGCGCCCGCGTCAGGCGCGCGCGGCTGTGTTTTTCTCTCGCGCGGATGATTAATGCCGGGTGCGCCGTCAGTCGGGCACCTGGCCGCTGTCGCGCCGCGATAACGCGATTCTCCCGATGCGCACCGCGGCTCCAGGGCCCCGAGCTAGCCGATCTCTTCTTCACCGGCTCGTGCCAGCGGCAATTAATCTTCGTGTTTCAGCGGATCGATCGGCCACTAAGTGCCGATGGTCAGGCTTGGAAAATAACCGGCGTGCAAACGATTCCTAAGGCTCGCCTCTGCACGGGGTGCTTCAATTCTTTGTCGTCTATATTTCGCGGTAGCTTCGACCGCTGCCTGTCATATCTTCACATGTAATAGCGCACGGTGTATTTTTGAGCCGACTATTTAAGAACAAGAGCCTGTCTATTTTTAATCGATCCATTGACAATTTCAAAATATTGCGGAACTAACCAGAAGGATTTTGAAAGTTATCGTATACATCACAATTCTCAAAATAGACAACATTCAACCAAGACAATAAATCTTTGGGACTCGTTAATAACATTATGAAACATTAAAGTACACAACCTGAGAAAAACGACTATTAATAAGTTATATAATTTATAACAACTGTATATTGTATAATAATTCCATAAATCAATCTGATTCGAGACCTTTATTCGATAAAATTAATTGTTAAACTAAATTTGTCAAAACCTTATAAATCGTGAGATACATTGCAATAGAATACAATTGCGAAATATTTTGACGATTATTTTTAATCCACTTATTTTTATTATATTCACAAGTTTGTGCAATCATTTTTTGAGTTGTAGACTTTATATAATAATTAGTCTTGCAACTGATTTTAAAATTACTGATCGAGCAATTTATTTCCTTTTATTTTCTTATTATTTACTTTTGATTTTCTTTAGAATGCAGCTATTATTTGTATATTAGTGCTCTACCATATAGTACACAAAGAAAACATTTATCGTATCCTCAAACACAAGTATATAGCTTGATTCGAATAACGATAAGAACACTTTTTGCGCAAAGAATGCAGCCCCTTCACGGAGAGTACTCAAGGATACAGGAGAAGAGGTGTTCTGACCTCCGCCTCCGACATACGTAACCTTGAAAACCTATATTTTCATAGAACTACGCCGAGGAGTACGCAGGACTAAAAAATCGTAATATTAGAAAAAATAAGATACGTACAATCATACAATATACATATTGCCGCCTAAATTTCATTATTTATCATGTTTCTTTATATGAATTAAAAAAATGTAGCTATTTGTTTGATGAATAACGAAATCGAACACACTCCAACTTTTAACTACAGAGAGAAAATATTGACAATTCATTCGTACATCAACCACAAGAGATCTGAATAGACAGGTCATATGGGGGCTGAAAGGATCAGTGCACAATAACTATATCGAGAAGTGTACATGAGAAAATGTTTTGTTCTTACATTATATACAAATTGTAATGTAATTGTACACAATCAATAACTCGTAGACAATCACAGAAATTATTACAATGGTAAGTATTGGTATAGTACGATTAATAAACTGTATCGTAATACACTTCTGGCTGTACTACGCATAGTAAAATACACAATAAAAAAAGTATTATACAACTTAAAAACTGTTGAGACAATAATTATTGATTTCTGTGTATACAGTAGAATTTGTTACCTTATTTCTTATTAACTTTAAAAAGTCAAGGCACTTGTTATTTATAGTACGGTATTTTATCGAATATAAAAGCTTCAGACAGCTGTACAAAGAACTAAAAAATTATCATCTCGGCGTAGTAGAGGATCTAAATGAGGTCATAGTATTTTAGAATATCTTAAAACTGCAGAATCCGAAAAGCCAAGCTACATTAAAGTATAAATTAATATTATAAGTCCAATGCGATGTCTATAGTTTGATGGCTAAAAGCCAGAATACGGTAAAATACAAAAGATCATTTTTCAATTCATTCTGTTATTTTGCTTACGATAATAGTTACTGTACTTTAGTTATGCAAGCGAAAGCTTCTCAAAAATTAATTTAACTAAACTTCTTATAACCTTAAATTAACTAAACTATTTAATTTAATTTTTTAAAAATAAATTTCTCTTTAATTAAATGCGATGTGAAGTCGTCGCGCATTAACGTAATTATTTAAATTTTCACATGAGAATTACTAAATTATAGTTCCTGTAAACTGTTCAATGTTAGTTATAGCTATTATAATAAAAAATGTCAAATGAAAAACTATTTAAGGAAAATAGAATTTTAATTGTTTAGAAAACAATTGCACATCATAATTTTCGTAACAATACATCATAACCCAATTTTACAATGACTTCCGCTTTTTGTTTTTCGTCATTACAAAAAAAATATATTGCTACTACGCGAATAACTGATAATTTTCACGAGACTTACGTTGTAAAGACATAACCACTTTAAAGTAAAGTTTATGGCTAATTATGTATTTATTCACGATTGCTTTTAATGCTTAAATCAACCGAAATTGAATATTATAAATCATTAAACAACTAAAACGAATAAAACTTTTGAGTTATATGAGTGACGTAATTCTTGTTCATGAAGGCAAGTAATCCATTTAACTAAAAGTCAGTCTTATCGCATACGTATCATTACCGTAACAGGAAAAGAAGCCAATGAAAAAAATCTATCGAATCAGAAACCTGATGCATGTTAAAATAACTTATTCAAACTACTGAACTCGAGAATACAATTTTTTTTCATAAACTGCATGTTAAAGAGAGGTTTAAATATTTTTTAAAACATTACAAACACAAAAAATATCGAATATTTTTAAAAATATTTTTGGTGTGAGATGTATAAAACTGCATCAACTGAATATATATATACACACACAATCTCTGCTTTAAACCTATACTTAATTATTTAAAAAGTAAAGTAATTAAAGTAAAGATAGTAAAGAAGTCTTTTTCTCATTTTTTTATGTTTTGGAAGTTCTGTTATGTTGCAATCAAAATTGTTAAAAATTCTTACTTTTTATAGTGATATTATTTTAATCAGGTTAAAATAACTGGTAAGATTAAGTTTACTTTTTAACTTTAATCTGAACTTCTATAATATCAAGTAGCTTCACATTAAAAATTTAACAAAAATATTGTTAAAATTCTATTCAAAATTAAATTAGGAAAAATAATAAAATTTTTTTAATATATTAAATATTTTGTTAATTGTACAATATTTCTATATTAAATTAAAAACTAAATGTGAAAACTATAATCTCTCAGCCTTTTTTTTTACAAATCTTATGCGAATTATCGAGTTATAGCGTGAGTATTATGATTATTAAATAAATTATCTCCCCTATGAGTATAAAAAATAGCAATTTCTACAATTTTTTTCTTTTTATTTAGCCTGGTAACCTCACTCGATAGTCACGCAAAAAATTGTTTAAGTTTTGAACTTCTTAAATATATTTTTTATGTATACTTCCTATTTAATATGCAAACTCGTCGGGCCTATACTTAAAAAATGCTTAAGTTATACATTGAGTTTAAGAATTCATGAATTCCAGAAACTGCCAAACACATTCCAGAAAAACAACTATATTTTAACTTTTTACAACACTTAACGAATTATTATCAACATTTTTGTCATTTGCCTATTTCCTATACAGAACCAAAAAATGTTTTCTCTATATTAGTTTTATTTTCAAATCCTCAATTTTGGTCACAAACTTATTTTATACGTATCATAACTTCAATTGTACTTGTAGGTATTTTTCGCACGTTTTAATAATTTATCACGTTTAAATTATTTTAACTACCTATTTTCAATTTTTAATACAAAAACAATAGAATTGCACATAGAATGTATAATAATTGTGTACTTATATTCTAACGATTTAATAATTTTAATATTATTAAAGATTTAACTCACCCTGTTCGGCATTCAGGTCGGAAAATTTGATGCCGCCACTGAAATCGAAAAAAGCATACCGAGGATGAGATCGTGGGCTAGTATATCTGTCATTTTAATTGTGATCTCACTCTTTTTAAAATCGACCAATTGAATTTTAATCACGTCTTTAATGTTGCAAAGGCAACAGTTTCGTAAACATTGTTTACCCAATCGAAATTTTAAAAACCTAATTATTTGATTTGCGAAAACATTAATATAAAAAAAGTTATTTAATAGTCACATGTTTACTAAAATAGCACGTTAAAACTTAAAGCAAAATGTATGTAATATATTTGTTAAATAAATTCAATCTTTCAGAAAAGGTACATGTGAAAATCTTGAAAGTAACAACATTTTTTAATAAGAAGATTTATAAGATTGGAGCCCGAGCAATCAGTAATGAAGTTTGAATTTTATTTTCAAAGACATCTTTTGTATTTCAACCTAAGTGGGTGGGAACTTTTGCTTTTAACTTTTTTTGGGTTGCGAAGTTTGTTAGCGTGTAATTGTGGCATACCTGAGCAGCACGGTCGCTGTCTCGGGAACACGGAACACCTGAAAAAGAAGACAACCACCACTCTATCGAATCCACAACGAAGGTGACAACCCCAAAACCAATATGTTTTTTCCATTCTTATGGTAAATCCTTTGCCAAGGGCAAGAAGAAAACCAGTACGTAGCCTACACTTTTATCGACATCAATATCGAAACAGTGTTGGACTTCCGTACAGTATAAACCAATAAGAGTTGCATATGCACAATACAAATCTTTATTTCACAAGAGTCAAAAAATTGCCTTAAGTACGTATACAAATAATAATGGTTCCTCACATAAAAGAGGATCATTTAAGATAGAAGTGTTCTTATGCGTCTAAAGAACATTGCTCGCTAACGAGGAGTATCCTTTTTACGGCTGTAGCACGAGACACCGATATTTCTTTTAAATTACAAATCATATTTTTTATATATGCATTGCTAGCTATGAAAGTATATCTAGTTTTACAGCCGTATATTTATGTTTATTTAAAAGTTGTTTCGTTCTGTCAAATACCAAACATTGCATTTGAAATTGTTACTGCAATGACCACGACTGAAAATGTTTACTAAGCGAATTATGCGTGCATGCAACAAGTATCGAGAATCATGATTTTAATTGGAATTACCGACCGATTTGTGTTTGGTAAGCTCTTTTTAAAAAGCATGGTATAACTCAGAGTTTTATTAAATATAATTAAAAGAGACTAATAACTGATGCGAATAGCGGGGTGCACATCGAATGGTTTAGGTATCTTGCTCTTAACAAAAATCTACATTAAATGGATAAAAAATATAACCGTTTTTGTTCTTTAGCTACGGAAAGAATGTAAATGAAACTAAAAAATAATGGGAAATCTTCAAAAATAAGCAACGCGTTTGCAAGAGCTCTATGAAACAGTAACTCCATTTTTTAAACTAATTTTTTTTATGCAATAATGTTAAATTTTAATATATTACTTATCATTAAATCAAATTATAGTTACAGTTTCTTTTGAATAATAACAATTAGAATATTATTTTTTATGTATACCTATAACGTTTTCTATTGTTACGTGTAGTTTAATTTTTAATAATACTTTATTTGTATTTCACATATTATTAATCATTACCATCAAGGTAATACATTACTGTTAAAAATGTAGAAAAATCTCTATCAATTATAGTCAACAAAAAATCGTCTACAATTAAAAAACAAATAGAATAAAGAAATACTCCCGTCTAACTGTTTTCTACAAAATTTATTACATAATTAGAAATTCATAAATGTAACAGTTAGCATATTTAGTATTACTAGATATTCAATATTTTCAAACGTTAGTGCACCCGCATGATTTGATTTTACAGAATAAAGCGGAAACTTAAGCATTTGGAAATCGTACTGGAGATCTCACAATGGCTCGATTGTATTCACGGAGAGTAAAATTTATTTAGTTTGTAGATTTTTTTAGAAAATACTTTACAGTGCCCTTGAGCTTTAAAACAGAATATATAGATATTGAACCTAATGATCAAATTATTCTGTAGATATTTATATTTGTACATAGTATGCTTTAAAACGCTTCATTAAGACGTGACCCAGTAAATGATATTCTCCTTGTCAGTTTACGTATATTCTCAAACTAAACCCGCTCTTTTATCACTGTTATGTAAGATATTTAGAAAAAATTAATCTTTAATTTTGAAATGTTGCTTCAAAGTACTTACATTTAACTTTTAGACACATAATTGTCATGATCATTTTCAAGGTTTTATTATTTTACTTAAGAAGACAATTACTTAAATAAACTAATTTATTTGAAGATAAAGAGTACCTGATTAAGCAAGATGTTACGAAATAAATCATTTTCACTACAGATGAACTATAGTTTTTGTTTTTGTAGTTGAATAACTTTACATTTTAATAAATTATACTGATTTTAAATTTCATATATATAGTATTCATAAAATTATGAATTTAAAAAAAATACTTTATAACGTGTAAAACAACATTCAGAACAATAATTAATTCATTTTTATCAATTTTTTTTATATAAAACAATATAAATTTAGTTTTTCACTTTATATAAAAGCTATTTTCATTGTTTTGATACAGTATTTGTAATTTGATAAAGATTGAAATTGATTAAACTCTTTTAATTGAGTAAACTTGGCTACTTCACTTACAGCAATTAAGATGACAATGAAGGATAATAATACTCTTCAAATAATAAATTTAATTTATGAAGTGTACAACATAAAGATAAATATAAAAATGTATTTGAAATACTTATCAAAATTAATGTCACTACTATCTATCGAATTTACTTAGTGTTTAAATAAGAACTCTATTTTATTGAAAAATCCTCGTTATTACATGCCGAAAATTAAACATAACTTTTTTGTTTAAAGTCATGACAAAGTAAAGAAATAAAGTAAATATGTTTAAACAATTTATAAGCTATACTAGTTTAACTTTTACTTTTAATGTACAGTTGTTTTTACACAAAAAGTAAGTTGTACACTATTTGATACAGATTGCTTTAGAATTAAGTTAATTACCTTAAACTTTTGATTTTTAATAATTAAATCCCAAGTTTAATGGTATTAAAGCATTAGAAGTGCGTATGCCTCTCTTATTGGTTTATACGACCGCTTTTGTCCCCGTTCAAAAAATCAAATAATTTATCTAATCAAGGAAAACATGAACAGATCTTTTTTTCTTTCAAGTGGCAAAGAAGTCTTGTGAGATGAAACTATTTGTTTCGTATGCTTGAGGATTCGCCGTACAGAATTGGCAGCAGAAGAGAAGAATAATCGGAAGCTTATATTATCAAGAAAGATGACTGATTTTAAATTACTCTGCTTTATAAACTCGTAATAATAGGCATCAATATGCAGATTTTTTCGAAATACTTACATTGATCATAATCTAATGTTAATTATCGTAAAAACGTGAAAAAGTTAATATGCTAATATTCAAAATGAACGCGTAATAAAAATTCTACTTTTGAAATAATTAAATCGAAAAATAATGCCCACCTTCCATCCTAGATTTTCAAAAAACGTGCACAATCGTGTCTGCCCAGTGGTTTTGCCTCCGCATGGTCCTGAAAAATAATAAGAGAAACAAATTATGAGTATTAAATAGTATGATGTAATCAGTACTAATTATATTACTGTGTATATGAGCGCAGTAATTAGTTTCATTTCATCGATTCAAAATACTAATATAAAATACTGCACTATACAGATAAAAAATTATGCGTAAAGTAAATCGAATTAAAATTAATTAATACCATTCCGTAAATTGATGAAGATTTATGAACAAATACCAGGTAATTAATTAACGATTAGATAATAATGTCAGATATTTTTAGAATTGCTTTAAGATTGTTAACAAATGACTTTTGGATTTTTTTCACGCAGTATTTCACGCATTAACACATTAACGTTCAAACGAGCATTCAAATATTACAATTATCAGAGACTATACAAAATTTCAAGACAAGAATTGTTCAATCGCTTAATGCAACCATTCTATCTTAAACAATTTAATTCACATACCGTATTCTTAAATTTTATTATCTACTTTTTAAATTTACTGCGGGACAAGAGAAAATGTAACCGTAACTTGATCGTGACTATAAAGTCTTCTATCATTATTATATATTGGAACATGCACGAGTACATTTATTTTTACGTATTAATGAAAGTCGAGAATAATTATAATGTCTCAATACGTCATATTAAATCCATTGTCACGACAGTCAATACACACGATACTCATCAACTGCATCGCGTGTTTCGATTAAAGCGCTAGTTCATAAAATTTTACAAGACAAAAAAGGGTTCAAGCTATGAAATGTTATGTTAAATAATAAAACAACGGTATATATACATGGGTATAGATTTAATTTCTATTTAGCTGATCAACATCAGTCGATGTGATCGATAGACCCTGAAAAATTTAAACAAATGTTTAAGAAGGCTCGTAGTAATTTATATAAAAAACAAATTTTTTTTGATTCCTCCAAATCTTTTAATTTTTTATAATTAAATGTAAATTACTATTACAAAGTAAAATTGAATAAAACAAGATATAAAACAAAATATAACAAGATATCGAAAATAGAAAGCATGCTTCAATTTAATAAGAAATCAATAAATCAATAAAATAATTATTACAAGTATTATAAATGGCATAGGTTTCAATTTGAATTTTTGACAACTTTAATAATTATTCTCAACTGTACATCTAACGTCATGCCGCGTAATTGTATATAGGATGGATATCGTTCCCCTTCATCTGTCTGCCGATAGACTGATACCTCCTCTCAAGGCATAAAGCGCAATAAATAATAAATGTAACAGTTTATTGGTCGCAGTAAACGAGTAACGGTTCATTTGTTCAAAATCGAAATGAAATACACATATACGTCATTACTTTACTCATAGTACAGCAGCGATGTATATCGATCGAATATTAATTTATTGACTATCCTGAATATGCATATAGTACTTTGAAACAATAAGAGCTGTAATAAGCAGTTTGGGTTCGGTAAAAGTGTATTTATTGTCCAGTGAATCATGCATCTTTTAAAGGAAGTACCGCGGGCTCAGCTGATTGCGCGCGCGCGCGCGACAAGCTCAGCTGTAGCCGTGCATTTAGCGAACACTCGTACTTCCAAAAGCATTACTCACGCGACGGTCGTTCGGGTCGCCGGGGCTACGGACCGAGGGAACGGGCAACGATAATATATACTCGGGGCTCTTATCGAGCCGCGAATCGTGCTGGTCTTCGCCAACGAATCCGCGAGCCGTGCTATACACTCTTCGCAGAATTCCCAAATGGCGCTAGTTTTCGTAATTGCCCGAGTCGTGCTATTCTTCGTGCGAGAGGCGCCGACGATTCAAGGGTGCAGATGCGGCTCCCGCAGCGTCCGCGGCGTAAAAGCCTCGGCCTTTCTATTGACGGAAGTGCGCGCGCCTCCGGCGGCTTATAGGCTTTTAATTTTAGAGCTAAGCGGGATGTAGGGGCTCGGCCGCGGGCCCCCCGGTCGCCAAGTAACCGCCGCGAGGCCGTACGTGACGCGCAAGCCCTACCGCCGGTGCCTTTATGCGGCTCTTAATGGGCCCGCCAGCGCCGGGGGCAATTACTACCGGCTCGATAAGCTCCTTAGACCGCAGCGACGCCGGCGGCGCTTTATCTACCGCCGCGAGGGTTGAGCGCCGCTCGAGCCAGTGCAGGAGTACGCGTATGTGTATGCGGGCTCGATCTCGGCGGGTGCGTTTGGCTGTGCGATGCCAGGTCCGCTCCCGATCAACAAGTGAATGGTCAGCGTAGCTCCAATTGATACGCCCCGAAGCTAATTAACCACCTGTCTAATGCACACTGGCTCCCTTGTAAGGACGGGCCCGCGCTGACGGCGGAGGTAGAACAATTCGCGCGGCGCGCGAGATATAGCTGCCCCTCGTGTACATAAATATACGCGCTCTGGTCGTTCCAACATTTTTCCGCATTCCCGCAGGTGACTATGTGTCCGCGAGACGTTCCATTTTTGTATTCGTGTCATTGAAGTCGAATCAAACCGAGTGAAATGCCTTGCACCGCAGACGTCCTATTAAATATTAATCTCCATTGTACTAATCAAAGGAGACACTATTCATAGAGTCGGAATTCGAGACGTTATTATGATGGAGAGTCGTAATCGAAACATTCGTTCGAACTATTAGCCTTTCAGTTGTTGCAGTCGTTGCGAGAATCCTCGATTAAAACCCGATCAAAATATTTGCAATAGTATATATCAAACGGTGATTATTTGTTAACGAATTAGCGCGTATAATAAAAGAAGAGTAACGAGCGTCTCGAGCTCTCTTCCAACTGTTGCTCGTATAGGATTTCTGGCCGATCCTCGTTATGCATTGTCTGCGTATCGGGAGCGTTCAATTTATCCAGCCATGAATCGAATGTCAACTTCTGCGCGATAAAAGAAAGCCCGAGCGAGTCACGCGTCGCGCTCTCGAGAAAGCATACAAAAACACTCAGCTCGCGGAAAATTTATATCGCGAGAGCAGTGTCGCCTCGGAAAAAGCCGCACTTGGCACGTGAGTCTCGCGACTTCGGAGCGCGCGCCGCGTGCGAGATCTATCCTCCACGTACCAACTGGAGTAAATAATACATCTGTCTAACGAGAGTCAAGGTCGTGCATCGACAGGAAAACAAACCGATGCGTATCGCAGCAGACGGTACTTTCCTCCTTAAGCCTCGCGATAGGCGGGACCGCGCGAGTCCACGCGAGCGCCCGACGGCGGATCCGATCGTCTCGATCTCGTGTCCCGGCGTCCCCCAGAGTTTCAAGTTCATCGCGAGCGTCGCGGCGCGCGCGCGAGAGGTCGGCCCGCGTTACGAAACTGCGCCGAGCCGTCCGGCCAGCAGCAAATTACAAGAGGCGCCCGCTTCTGTGGGAAAGGCCAAAATAGCGCGGCGGCCGACCCTCCTTGGGCTTACCTAACCCCGCGGCGGGCGGGGGGGCGGAGGAGGGCGGGCGCACCCCGGGGGCCGCGCGCGCGGGAGGTTCGAAGCTCGGAGGCGGCAACTACGCTGTTGCCCCCGCGAGCGGGACGCGGGGCGAATCTGTGTCAGGCGTGACGTCGCGCGCTCACGGCCGCCGCGCCGATCTCCGATGCGGCTCCCGCCGCCTCTCTTCCCGCTTCCGCGGAGCATCGCGCACCGCTCGGCCCGAGGGGGTGGCCCAACAAAAGAACGTATCCGTGCGACCCGCCGCCAGCCCGCCGCCCGCCGGATAACGAAAATCAATATCCCACCCCAGAAGCAAGGTCCGGGCGCCGCGCGCGCCTTTTTCGCGGCCACGAGGCGCGGCGAGCCAGCGGGCAGAGGCTGCCGGCCCCCGGCGCCCTGGGGCCCAGGGGCCCGCGCGCACTCGGCGCCGCGCCGCGGCCTTGGGGCGCAGGGCCGAGCACGTGGTCGGGGGGCGGCCGAGGCGGCGGCGGCGGCGGCTGCTGCTGCTCCCTTTGAGGTTAATCCGCGGGGTAAACAAACGCCCGCGGCCCGAGGACTCACCTCCCGTGAGCACGAGTTTGTACAGCCTCTTCTGCTCCATGGCGGCCTCGGGCGCCTCTGCTCCGGGGCTCTCCTGGGGCCGCGGCCCTCAGCTGGCGCTGCCCTCGGCTCGGGGCTGCCTGCCCTAAGAGGTGGCGGCCCTGGGGGGCGCCGCGCGCGCTCGCTGCTCCGGAGCTGCGGACTCGGCGCTGCTCGTGCTGCGGTCGTCGGAAGCGGCGCTGCCGGGACGCACTGGCCGCATTGGACTGGCCGGGCGGTGCAGGACTCGGCGGCTGCTCCGGGCGCTCCTGGCTCCTGACCACCGCGACGGCTCTGGCTGCGGCCAGCTGCGGGCTCCGACCGGGCAGGACGTCGTCGGCTCTCTAGGCCGCTGCCGCCGAGCGACCCCCCTCTTATAGCCGCGGCCGCGGCCGAGTCGTCACGAGGACGCACGAAGGCGCGCGGCCCGCGCGGGCGCACTGAGCCGCCGGAGCCCCAGGGCTGGACCGCCGCCACCGGGTGCCCGCCCCGGTGCCGCCTCGCACTCACCCGACTCCAGCCTGTCTCCTATATCGTGATTCCCCGAACTCCGAGTTACCGACTAACCGAGCCCTTCAGTCCGCCGAACCGTTTGAATAGTCTGCGCGCCTTTCCAACTTGCACTCTCGCCACCATTTCAGTACACCCTTTGTTTCTCCCTACATCAACATTCATTAGGAATTCCTGCAACGCCAAACTCTTCCGGACCAAGTGAGGTAAAAAAAAGTTATTTAAATACTCAAATGCTTTGATGCGCACGAAGCTTACTACGCATATACTCTTCGTATTTCGAAGCGATTGATTTTTAAGTTGTGATTCCGTTAATAGCCAATTATGCGAGACTTTCGAATTAACTAAAAAAATATTCTTCTAGCGATCAAATGGTCGTCATTTAAAATTTATGTTGCCTTTATAAAGTCTAATGTAGTGTACACTCGTGCCGCCAATAAACAAATGTATGCTCCTTATAAGTATATTACTTATCGTGCCAAACAACCATGATATCCTAAATATATATTAGCCCTTCCGAAAAATCTAACTCTTTACAAGTCATTTTATGTTTTCTTATATTTAACTACAATTAAGGTAAAATATTTTTATTTGTACAAAAATTTTTAAAAATACTTTATTCATCTAAACAATAAAACTTGATCTCTACATATATTATGGACTTATTATAGTTAGAATTAGCATTTAGTAATGTAGTATATTAATTTAGTTACAAATTTTAGTACTAGATATTATAACAGCATAAAACAGTATAAATATCATCTTACATGCAAGATCTATATAAATATTTCAACCTTGGTAAACAAATTTTCAATAAGTCTCAATTTTTTTTCAAAATTTAATTGTTGTGTACATCTACCCTTTTTTCTTCTACATTTTGATGTATTGTATAGTACAAGCTACGTTGTACAAGTACTATATATTAGCGAATCGTAATGCATGTACAAAAATATTTTATTTTTGCGAAACGTATTCGCAACGTTAATGCAACTGTCAATTAATCTTTATAACGCTGTGCACAAACGAATGACTTTAATAATAGTCGTCAAAATCAAGGATCGAGACTTTAACAACTCATAAATGTATATTTTTTTAAGACGAACAAAATAAATCCTACTACATCAGTAACATTTTGAAGTGTCATTTAAGTAAATGATTTAAGTAAATCATAAAGAAAATATTTCGGCAAAAAATAAGTATTAAATTAACAATAAATTAATAGGCTAATCAATACTAACATTTAAACAGTAAACATGCCATTATAATATTATCTTATACGTATCTATACATTTATACTGTACAGTATAAATTGATATGTAGAATTATAGAGGAAACATACACGACTGCCAAAGCAACTGACGAGTACTGTTATTTAATAAATATTTGCTCTCTTCGTTATAACTTTTATCTACATATGTAAAGACGTTATTTACAAGTGTCAGAGTTATTGTCTCTTTTTGAAATCTATTTTAGCAATAAAATTTATCTTGCTACAGGTGTATACTTTTTAAGATAGGAACAAGTAAAATCATTAAGTTTTATTTAAATATTTCGTAATTAACAAAAGTATAATTTTGCTTGCTACAATGTAATAAAATATATTTCCTTTTATCAAACAATTCATCAGTTTAGAAAATTATAATTTTGAGATTATAATAAACGAAGCTCTTTAGTAAATTAATAGAACATGTTCAAGTTTTCAAGCCATTTTCAATATTGTTTTCATACAACTTATTTTCTTTTCATTGATGCCAATCTCAATACCAACATTAGTTTTTAATCATTCTTATATTTTAATTTAAATTTGATCGAAGTAAACGCGCCAAGACATATTCTTCGAAATACAAAGATTAATTTTGGAGTTATGACTGATTAAGTATTGATATTTCTGCCTAGTTAAAATTCAATATATTTAGATAATTATTAACTATAAAAATAGTAATTTTGCATTTTATAGATCTTACGCTAAGTTTCAAATACCTTACTACCATGAAATATTAGCAAATCTTGTAAAATTTTATTTACATGAATATAATATTTGTATTTGACGAATTACGAAAATGATTCATTAATATATACGAAAAATATATTAATATTTGTAAATAATCATATATTTTATTACTCTTGCACTTATACAAGAATTCGAACAAGAATCGGCTATAAGGTATATAAATATTAATTATGCACATAATAAAATATAAATGACAAAACAATTGTTAGGTTATTATTTTTACAGCGAATAATATTATGGTTTTAAGTTGTGTATAAGTAAAAGACCAACTTTTTCCGAAGTAATTTCATGCAAGATTATTTTAAAAATTTTTAGAAAAGTATATTGAAAGGATTAACACACATGAATAACCAGAACTTTGCAAAAACAGAATCAAATAATTTTTTTATTATTGGTAAGGAGAATATAAACAAAACTATCGCATAGAGATACCATAGAATTTTTGATATATTACTATATCCATTTTTATTAAACATATAAAATTGTGTTTAGTCATCAGGGTTGTAACTCTGCTGGCAAGTTATAATATTTACAATTCCATGATTCTTTGAATACTAGCTAAAACACATTCGTAACTTTGCTTATTGTGAGTCGCATTACACAATAACGTTTATACAAGGCAAATGAAAGCATTCGGATTATTGGTACATTGACCGGTTAAGTATATTTTCTAAGCCTTCACACTTAGATTGGATTCATTTCTTACAATCATATGTTGGCTCTCGCCTATAATGATTTGAGCTTCGTTTAAATTTAAATTTTAAGGCAAAGATAAATAATTAATTATTAAACTTTGATGCTATGGATAATCTATTTTAAATTAAAAACTAATCAAATCAGACGTAAAATGTATTACAAAATTTAACATTATAACAAAATTTAATAAACCTATTATATGTACACGCATTTTTAAATGATATTCAATTTCTACCAATAGTGAAGGATTCAATTAGTGTTTATTGGTCGCTGTTTAGAACAACTGCTAATATTTATTATATAAATTCATTTAAGTTTCTTCATATATCAAGAGTTTACGACCTGCAGGTAAAGGGTTTTCTATACTTGTACGAGATGTTTTTTTGTAAATGTTTACATACAATAATGGTTATCCACCTTAAATTTTCGTGCAAAATTAAAATATGCAAGATACAATAGCTTTGATATAATATGAAGTTTCAACAAATGTTGTTATAATTTTAAAAAACGTAACTTTTCTAATATTTTTTATATTGCAAAAATTATAGTTAAATCTATTTTACTAAATAATTATATTTTGACTCTGTTTGTATAACAGTTAGGATAAATCTAAATTTTGTAAATAAACGGCATATATTTAGTAATAGTAAAAGAAAAACATATCTTTCAAAATTATATTTGTATAATTTCTAAAATTAATCAAAAATTCCAAATTCAAAAAGAAAATCAATAATATTTAATATCTTCTCAAAGTTTAAGGAATATAAAAGGATCTTAGTGATTGATATCTAGAGATGCAAATATTATATTGTAATAACTATCCATAACATTATTTAATAATTAAAAAATATCACATAATGTACATAAGATAAAAAGTATGTTTTGTAACAAATCTATGCATCTATATAGCTGAATTGTATTAATTAATCCCTGGAACATTTTCTGTGATGTTGGTAAGTTATTCACGTAAGTCCTTTTATATTTTTGTCAAGATAAATTCTTACAAAAATCTAAAAGACTGCAAGTCGTACTTCTACAGTAAATTGAATTATGACACAAAATTATAGAATTGTACAATAAAGATAAAGAATATTTGCTTATTGCGCACTTAAACATTTTTTGCAGTCTTTTTATGAAATATCTACATTAACATATTTTTGTAATGCTTAAAAGATATTTAAGAACTGTATAATGAAAATTGTCATTATTTGTTCATAACTTTACTTTAAATTTTCATTCTATGTATACATTTTCAATGTAATGACAATAAATTCTGTTATCATAATATAAAATCACTTAGTGTCATTATTAAATATTCTTAATAGCTAAAGATAAATTTTTCTTTTTCTTTTTTAAAATTATTATTTCTAATTAGTTTTAAATTCGAATTAAATATACAACTAAATATGTAAATTAAGCAGTCTTTATAATTGCCTTCTTTATAATTCGAGCTGCATAATATTTATAAAACATGATTGACTCATAAATTACTAAGAATTTATTTTAAAAAGCGCTAATAATAATTATACGCCCGCACTTTAAATCTAATGTACAAATGTGTATCTATAAATTGTAAAATATGTAATTTATCTAATGTAATGTATAATCTAATATAAATAATATTAAGATTGTTCACAAGCTAATATAATTTCCAATATTTTTTTCTTTACAAAAATTGAGTTCACATTCATTCAATAAATAAGTGCTTCTACCTATTTTGAACTGTACATTATATGCTTATATTTTATGAATATTTTAAAATAATAGCTTGAAATTTTAAATTAAATGAAATTAATTAATTGTTTAAATAACATTTAACGAATCATGGTTAACTAAATTTTTATACTTTTACAGATTAGGTATATGATAGATTGATATTCACTTTTATCCAGTTTGAAAATTTATATTAACAAAATTTTTATAATGTTTGAAAATTTCAGATCTGTCTTTTAAAATATAAATTATATATTTTATTTAATCAGATTGTAAAAAGTTCATAAATGTTAACAAACTTTGGTAACAATTAATTATCAATATTTTAGCGAATATCAAGCTGATATTTTATCATCACAGCACCAAACCTGTATACACTATGCAGTAAAAATAGTTGTTTTATAATTTTTAATTTTTCATTACAGTATTATAATTCTTAAATTTTCGTATATTTTACTGAAAGATCTGGATATCTGACTATTACTTATTCTAATATAAAATTGTTAATTGGAAAATTTTTCACATAGTTCAAAATTAATATAGAATGAAAATAATTTGATAGGAATCTATTTTTAGTACTTTGGTCAATTAAATCTTCTTGTAATTAGAAATACATTTTGTAAGTAAACTTATTATACATACAAAACATCGACCATGTTAAATAAATACCAATTAACATTATAATAAATTTGAAAAATTGAAGATTTTATTGTGCTTTAAGAAATTATCAGTGTTATTAACAATGTAACAATGTAAGATTATCAAACTATTTTCAATATTTCTTTTTGAAAACCAAGAAAAATATAAAATAAAATTTATTATAAATTAAAGTTAATTAGGCTATACCAATATTTTTTAGAGATTTAAATCTATAAATCGAAGTATGTTTTGATTATAACAAATGATCTTCAACTAGTTTGATTAACACAGAGGCAACTATAATATTTTACAAAAATCTTATAAATAATTTTACTTTATAGATAATTTAATGATCGCATACCAGAATTGAATTAAATATAAGATCTGTTGGTTACTAAAGCATCTGCAAGTCTTCAATTTTTTCAATTTTTTGCAGTATAATTAATAGATTTTATTAATATTATTTATTAAGCTCATTGAAAAAACTATAAAAAATATATATTTTAATAATATGCAGTTTCAACTAGTAACTCAGTAGAAATGTAACAAAAGAATATGATGTTTAGTAACCATATATATTAAATTATTATGCAATATATACATATATATATACATATATATATATGTATATTAAAATAATATAAAATGCTACTTAATTTGAAAAATTGTTAACAAAATATACTTTTTATCAAAAACACATGATTATAATTTATTAAAATTTCTTTGCTGTATATCATAGTTTTAATTGATTTACTTGCAAATACTTTCTGTTTATCATAAAAAATAAATCAGTAAATATAATTTATTTAATTATGATTCTTTGTAACTTAATTTTTGAATTTTTGAAATTGATTGTGTAATATTTCAATTATCAAATAATAGTACATTTCCAGTATTTTCCGTATTTAGTTCAATCAGTGTTATTTAACTGACTTTAGTTTTCCATTATTTTCTATGCAAGAATAGCATCAATCAATATCACTACCGTCATTGACCTTTGATCACAATGTACATATTAAGGCAATACAAAAATATAAGTAAAATTTCTCATTCATATTTAACAATGATATTTCTTTCAATTATTAACTGGTAACAAGAATTGAATCGATTGCACTCTAAAAATGTTAATTACACTACAAAAGATAATCGTTATAGAGAGTCATGTTCAAACCTTTGAACAAATTTTAAAGGTACACCAATGCGCAATAAATCTACTTGAGGTGTATTTTTCAAATTTGGAAAATAATAATTTAGTGCTTCCCAACAAATTTCTGTAAGTTTTGGTGTAGTCAGCCAAACAGAATGAATTTTGTCTGTTCTTGCCACCTGCAATAACATGTGTTACAATTCAATATAATTTTAAAAAGAATATTTTTTAAAAATATATTTTTACCTCATTTTCTTCTTTCACAATTCCACCAAAGGTAAACATTTGACCTGATGGGGTAAGGGTTGTGGAGTGAAAATATGTTGGTTGTGGCAATACACACATTTTAAGACAAGTCCATTGCAAACTACTCAAATCTAGCCTCCAAACATCATTAAACACTTGTGAACCATTATATCCTCCAGATATGACAACTAATGTTGCACCAGTTCTTTCATCTATGTACTGAACTAATCCATGGCATCTTCTTGGTGCAGGGAAATTCTTCTCTACATCACCTTGGGTACAAAGAGTCATCCACCGTTTAGTTAAAGTATCGAAAGCTGGGATATCCTATGGTACAAATCATATTAATTAATAAATGGTGAAAACAGTCATAAAAACACAAAAAATAAAAATATTAGCTTTCTTAACAGGATGTGAGATATAGTTTTTATAAACTTAAATTTATAAATTTTATCAATTAATTAATAATCATTTAAAACTTATTGATTGATTAGGGCAGTATTGTTACATACCGCCACACCAAAAGCTTCCGATGCTGTACCACCACCTAGCACATAAATTATTCTTCCATCAAATGCTAATTCGTGTCTATATCTGCCTTTAGGTTCACATTGATCTCTTCCAGCACAAATATACACAGATTCCCACACTCTAGTTTTCATATCAAATCTGTGAATATCGCATGTGTATTCTAAACCTGTAGTTCCTCCAACAGTATACAAATATGGTCCATGGCAAATAACAGCTTGTCCGTACTGAGGATCTGGTAAGTCACCAGTTGCAGGAATTACATGCATTTCTCCATCATTTACATTGCACATGTACACATTATTATTACAAGTGTCACCAAAAGGAACCCCAGTACCACCATGTATCACTAGTGTACCTCCTCTAAGAACAACTGTATTGGAAGCCAATTCATTGGGCATCATTTTCTGGCATGGTAAACGCTTCCAACGTTTAGTAGCAAAGTTAAACTTCCACAGTTCTTTAAATAGAGGCCTTGTGTCTACCCAACTCTGATCGTTTTGCATATCTGGATCGTCAGCAGTGATAGTAGGATTGAAACCACCATAAGAGTAGAGATTTCTTTCATCACATACAACTCTGTGTCCACTACGGGCTTTCGGTTTTTCGGAGCTCTGCACCTCGTGTTTTGTAAAAACAAAGGGCTTGAAACTATACATTTTGGAAAAATCGATTTTCTTTCGCAACAAAGGAAGAACAGTAACCACGACGACTGTCGCAGGAAAGAAAAGAAACAAAAGGAAAAGCAAAACAGCGATTAGAGCTTATTGCTCCAATAAATTTTAAGTCACGGCTTTATGATCAAGTTTTTCACAAATGCAGACGATTCGCACATCACGTCGTTCTCTCGTTACTTCGCTTCGAAAGATTTTCACCACTGACCACTCACTTTACTCTCTTTTTTCCCTGTTTACTTTTCCTTTTAATCTTTCTTTCTCCCTCCCCTTTAAACTTTTCCGTCAATCCATTTAATCACCTAAGTGAGCTAACACTAACAACGATCACCATCGTTGATGCATTTTACATAAGGGCTGCGACGCCCCGGACATTTCGTGTACGTCGACAGCTGAAACGCACGCACTTCACTCGCTCTGTCTTTCTCACGCTAGCGTCGGTGATCGCTTGAAACACAACAACACGGAGAGCACGAGAGAAAACTTGGAACACTTGGCTGCACTACTGCTACTGAGTTACTACAGTGCAAACTAGTATTGGAAACTGCCTAGCTTCTCTGTTTTCACTGATACGCAGCTTCGTCAAGCTCGTACATAAGACTTGCCTTATAGTTATCTTGTATATACGTATAAGATGCAAGCATAAGCCAGCTGCTCTTCATTTCCCTTCTGGTTTTCACGTTGGTTACTTTGTGGACTAGGCCAAGTCTCTTTTAGCTCACTTTCGATCTGTTCCCGTAGGTATATAGTATCTAGGTAGGTTAACTTAAGCTTAGCTTGATACTATAAAATTTCGATTTTAACCAACACGTTCGTAAACGAATACTTCAAGAGTCTCGAACAGTTTCGACTTTCAGCTTGGCTTCGCAAACTCTGAGCTCTCGAGACTCAACGTAATTTTTGTAAGGTAGGTCGATAACGAAAGTATCTACAGCTGATTTAGTCGATAGTGCAGGCAGCCCCTCTGAACGTCGCGATGCAACAACACCCAATTCTGTACGCGAATCGCAAATTGCATCGATTAGAATAAATATAATAAACTACGGTAATTTGTTTATATAGTCGTTTGTTAAGATTTAAAAAAATTAATTTTAATGTTAAGCATCAACAATGCTTGTATATTTATTCAAAGCGGGTGTGTAATTATGCAAGCGTAAAAATATTGTGCTTCTCATTCTAAAACTAATATGCATTTTACTTGTAAGATTGTACAATTATATTTTAAGACCTTTAAGGTTAATTTTCTAATAATAATAACGATTGGACTACAAAATATTCAATTAATAGCAAAATTAATAACTTTCTGTATTATAATTAAGTATTTGTTAATTAATTATGTAATTTCGCATAAGTTCTTCAATAATCATCATCAAATATTTCATAATTCATAACATTATGTATATTCTGGCATAGGTTATAGGTATAATTTATCTTACGTAAAGTATGATATCATTAGTATAAAATTTGATCACCAACGCTCCCTGTGGCGATTAGTCTAAATACGAACAGCTGATATAAAGAATTTACAATATTGTAAATAAATAATTTCTTAATATTTATCATTTGATCAATATTTGACAATTTTGTTTTTGATTTAAATAAGTGAGATCATTCATGAATGTTTATATGTGCATGGTAGATGTAAGTAAACCCATAAAAATATTTCATATTTAAAAACTTTGCAGATTTCTACTATAGCAGTTGAAGTAAAATGTACACATGATACTTACTTTTTAGTTATTATTATATGATTGTGTTTAGATTATAATATTATATCAATGATAAGATTTTTTTAAGTCTTATGTCAAGAGCATTATTTGTCTTATATACATCTAATTGTTTATGTATATTCTGTATAAACATTTATTCAGCATTCGAAAATAATGAAACATGAAATATTTAAATCACACAAACTTTTTTGAATCAAAATTATTGAAATATTATTTAGCAATATGTTTTGTTAAATAGTAATCAATATTTTTTATATTGTATTTATTTATTTACATTATTTTTATTTTATATTATATTTATATTTTGGTAGAGTTAGTTGTAAGTAATCTTGATCAATATTCTGCTTTCTTGATTCCAATGTGTTAAAATTTCTTTATTCGTATATTAATAAGTTATACATGTAATTTTTATAATATTAGTTTTGCATTTTATTGTTTTTACTCCATCATATAATTTTTTAATATTTAGACGATGTAATACATAATTATTTCACCGAATTTGAAAGTCTTTTTTTATATTTTCTGTGGTACTTTTTTAGAGGAGTATTAAATAAATATATTAAACATTTAAACAAAAAATTTCTCGTGTAAAAAAATATTTCATTTTATATTTATTTAAATATTATCTAAATTAGAACATGAGCATTTTCTATTAATTAATTATGTTATACATAATATATACGTAATTAATGTATAAAAAAAATTCGCTGCGGACAGGATTCGAACCTGTGCGGGTAGAACCCAATGGATTTCAAGTCCATCTCCTTAACCGCTCGGACACCGCAGCTGACGAGAAGTGTGATAAAATATCACTAGATGTTCATACATGATTTTATTTTACATCACACAAAATATATTGTAACTTATATCAATATAAAATTATAATTAGAAACTTAATTTTATATTAATTATTAATAAAATCAATTATTATTATTTCTGTAATATTTTTACACTAATTATTAAAACTATTATATTTTGTTACAAAAACAATTATTTATAATATATACATATAGTTGATTAAATTATTTAATTGCATTAAGGCGATTACAGTGGTAGGTTAAACGTAGTGATTTAGAAGATCAATAAAAAATAATATTTTTACTAAATATATTGTTTTCATCTTGAAAATTCTTGAAATATTTGCTTATCGTAATATTGTCTTAATACATTGGTTTTTAAATTCAAATTTAATTGTTGTTTAATTAAACTAAATTCTAAATAAGCTTAATAAAAATACAGTGGTAATGATATTCATAAAAACTATAGTCAATGATTTGGATTACATTGATTATTTGCAAAGGTGGATTACAAAGTTCCTTTTTTTATGATCCAAGGTTGTAATAGCTTAGAAAACGAGTTGAAGAATTTTATAGTAGTGCAACGAGAATCTTATGCTTTAAACTTATGAATATGTATACTCTTATGTTTATATGCATAAATAACATAATACCTTGGTCCTTTAACTATTAGTATATGTATCGATTAATTTTAACCTGTGCAATTGTAATATAGTGCATTGGCATTGGCAAATAGAACGTTTTTTGTAAGGCTTAATAAAATCATGCGGATCCCGAAAACATTGTTTGATGCAAATGTTAAACATTTCAGAATACTTTAAATACCTATCGAAAATATTATCTGGCTAATCTAATGCTACTCTACCATCTGCTTGACATCTTACTTATTTATAGTAAACTTACTTCCAGATAAATTATATAGTCTATTTTTTGCCGTAGATGAAATGGTACGACAGAATATATTAACAGAGATGTCAACGATGAAACTCTATTATTGACAGTCGACAGAGATAAAATAAGATAAATTAAAATAAAATAAAAATTATAATTGCTTATATTGTACTAGCTTATAATGCTCGTATATTCCTATAGTTTTAAATCCTAGATATAAACTGGAGAATTTTAACGTTACTATCGATTTTTTAACAAAAAATATGATGTACCAATTCGAGTACGAAAAACATGGCCATCTGAACTTAATAACTGTAAATTTGAATCGAATGACAAACCACTATATTTAAATAATTAAGTTGTTTACTTACAAATTACGATCTGTAATTATTATTTAATATTTTCATAGTTAATAAATAGTATTCGTACAACAGAACGCTTGATCTATAAAGCACTAAAAATTTTTAATTCCATGCTTGCATACAGTACGCATATAAAGAATTAATGACAAGATCAAGATTTTCGAGAAGATTTCTGATATTTTCTTAAAAATTAAGATAAGACAAGAGAAGAACAATAATATTCTTGAGATCTTGTAAAACACTAAAAAGTGGCTACCACAGGTGCATCAATTACATTTGGACACGATGTTCTCGAAAAATTGTAATACTAAGTTTTATGCAACATTTAGTCCTTTTTCTTTTTGCGTTGTGTTTCGCATGCGTTATACCGGTGTATGAAGCTTATACGCACTTTCGTCAGTGCATGTACATATACTTCTCTTAGTCGATTTAAAAACTTTTATTTTACTAATTCTTATCTTAGGTAGATGTTCTTAGGTAATAGTTCCTAATATACTGAGAGCTGCTTTTATAATGTTCTCATGATATTTGTTTTAATGTCAGAAGATTATAGTAGTATAGCTATATTTGTAGTTGGCCCTTCATTTTTTTCACAGAAACTATATCTATAAAATATTTACATAAAGTATCAATTATTAATGTTTCTATCGTATCATGTAACATATTGACGGAAATATATTTTTTTGTAAAACTGTAACAAAAAAACATCAACTTCATTTTTTCTGACATCGTTTAGAATTATTCACTGACATAAGCAAAAAGTGTATATTAAGCTTTTTTTATTTAAGTATATTATTTGTATTATAATAATTACACTAACATTAATTAATAATTTATCATCTTAAGATAAAACATTTTTTTAGTGTTAAAAGTTTTTAAATTCATTTTTTCAATTGATTCAATTTAGAGACAATAAAAAAACCTTTTTTATAGATTTAATTCAATTATTTCTCAATGTATAATATTAGTGTAAAGGAAAATTGTATACGTAATAACTCATATAAAAAATTAGAAGAAATATCGTATTTGTATTGATTGTAACTTACTCGAAGTTATATGTATGCTAACTTAGGTTTGTTAGGATTGTTTGATTGACACCTTTGAAATATTTACACACGATAACGTAGTATAACAATATGCTTCAAAAAATATTTAAACTGTTTTTTATCATATATTTTTAATGTTAATTAATAAAATATCAATAAAAATGTATACAAGTATTTTACTACAAAACAGAGTTTTTTCAAGGTCCTAAAGTTCACATAGGAAGTAAAATGTCAACAAATGATGTCTCGTGGGAGAGGAGGGTCGATTGACCGGCTACCCGGCTCCCGCTGCCCCCGACCTCCTCATTCCCCTCAGGCTGGCTCCCGCGCTGACTCCGCCTTTGTAACTTGTTATTAGCTCATTGGCTACATCGCGGCCGTGAAGGCCTGAATTTACGGCCGCCGCTACCATTTTTTAGCGATTTTTCTATCGCTCCTAGCTCCGCGGGGAAGCCTCCTATATAATTTCACGCCTGGGACCAAAATGATCAGCGTCGTCTTAGCGATCTCGCTGGAGACAAGGAATTTGTGGACAGGCTGTATATGTATCTGTACATTTAAAGATGTATAATTAAAAAGGTATTATTGAAAAAATGTACAATGGCTGTTATTAATTTAATTAATTTTTATTAGATAAAATGTACAATTGTTTACTATACGTTTAAGAAAGCTATATTAGACTATTTCGTTTAATCGTCTTTACACAGGAATTATATTCTTGGTATACAAATATATATATTTATAAAACAAATCCTCCATTGACTAGAGCATATGTATAAAAAAGGAAGTATAGATGAGGAGCTAGCGACGAGTACAAGGACGTAGAAAAGTTGTCTCACACGTACTCCACGTACGGAAAGATAATGGAGTTGTAGACCATCACCCCGAAAAATATATATACTAACAAGTCGAAGACAACCCTCGTTGACGCCTAACGAGGGTCTCATTCATTCGCATAATACAATGGATTGGGGAGAAAGCTACTCATGTACGACGTTTAATAAAATACAAAGAAAAAGTAGTATAACCCTGAGTCAGAAGAAGTACTATGCGTTGAAGGAATGAAAATGTAGAAATAGGGAAGGGAGTAGGGCGTAGTAAGTCATTGGAGGAGATGCACCATAAAAATGCCGAGACCGCAGAACTGATGATTTATAGGACGAGTAACCACCAGTTCCGCAGTGCATTTTTCCACATTTCGTCTATTGTATAAAATTATGTTAATTATAAAATAATTATTATTATCTAGATGAGTTTCATTTTGTTTGCTTAGTATTTAAGGTTTTAGCGTTTTTCACGAAAGGTAGTAGTCGGGCGAGGGCTCAGCTACTGACTCTGTCGTAAAGAGGGGGTTAGGGAACTCTGGCGGGTGTGGCAGTGGTCCAGCAGTCTTTGGCTGGCGTCGGTACGCCATCAGCCAACATGACACAGCAATAGCCACAGCGACTAGTGCCAAAAGTGCCGTAATGATTAGTGAGATTATGAAGCCAATCATGGAAACGCAAACGTCCTCAGACAATCTAGGTGCAGGATCTGTAATAAAAAGTGAATTTTTATTTCGATTCTGTAGACTGATAAAAAAACTTGATAAACGCAACTGAAGTTATTTTTATAACGCCAGTAAAAATAAATGTGTGAACATTATCTGTTCCTAAATATAAGAATATTTCTATCATAATAAAGTTTTATGAACGTGAACTAATTTTCATGACTTATAGGATATTTTCATGAATTTATATATTAATTTTTTCTGTATAAAATATTGAAATTTTTGTTCCATTTTAAATATAATTTTTATTATATTAAATGCAAACTTTTAAAATTGATTGACAAGTTAAAATTTAATTGATAAACTTACACAAAGTGTATTAACTTTGCACTCTTATTCTATACTTACCATTCGGCTGATAAAGTGAATATTTATCTTCTCGTCGTTCAATAGTTACAATCGAATTAGATGTGACATTTATGTTTCCACGTTCGTCTCCTATAATGTTATCAGGTAAGCTCATAGCAGTGTCATTGACACTGGAAGTATCTCTACGTTTCCGGCCAAAAGCGTTATATCCCCTGCAGTTGACCTATAAAAAACAAGTTTATTTATTTTATTACATTTTATTATATTTTAATTTGTGTCTTATGAGTAAAATGTTTTTTGAACTTAAAATAAAAAAAATTAAAGCTACTGCCTTACCGGTTGACATTTTCCAAAGCATACGCGAATATTGCACTGGAATCGTATGTTGTCACTGCTTGGGAATTTGAAAGCGTTAAAGTTGGCCATGAGGGTTTGTGTTTCGGGATCTTGTTCCCATTCGCCAAAGATCGTTGGATCTGTGGCGCATCCATTTTCATCTGTTACTACATATTCGTTTTCTATTTCACCTTCGGTCGTTTTAGCGACACAAGAGCGTGCGAAGCCACCATAAATAGCTGTAATAAATGATTGTATTAATATGCAAAATTTTCGAGTTACAAAGGTAATAAAACTAAATAGTTATTTAATATAGTTGAATAAATTTCTTTAACCTGTTAATAGAATTATTACTAAATTTAAGTATGGATTCATAAAAATTATGCAAAGTGTACTCACAGGTTGGGCTAACATCCACTTGAAGTTTGAGACCGTCTCCAATTTCTGCTTGGCTGATTTCGTTGCCGCTTTGACTAACGATCTTCATTCTACAAGTCGGCGGGGGTCCGGTATTTGCTATCGTACCTGCGGTGGTCATCATTGACACATTAAATCCGAGCGTGATGTTTTGCTCGCCAATTTGGTATAGACACTTTATGCTGTAAGCTTGAGCGTTGTAAGTCATAAGTTTCTTGTGCCTTTGAATCACCAGGGTGAAACTAGCTACTCCCTATAGATATAAAATTATTTGAATTAGTTGTATTTAACAATAAATAATACACGAATGATATAGGTTGATCATTGCTTTCGTTTAAGGAAATTTGTTAACTTACATTAACATGGGTCAAGCCACAAGTGCCGAAGCTCACTTTGAATTCTTCTACTACTGTTTGTTCTTTCAGGAACGTCAAGTCTCGTCTACATTGTTCATCAGAACTGTAATGTTTCACGTAAATGATTCCATTAAAGGCCTCTCCTTGTCCCACCAACGTAACTAATACTCCGTCAGATAGACACTTAACGCTCATAGACTTCTTGAAGTCTTCAAACTTTTTAGCTGTGAAGATATTGTCAATTTAATTTATGCAGTAGTATTTATAATCACATCTATGTCAGAGAATAATTTGATAAGTCCAAATTTTATGTTGATAAAAAACTTACCTCTGCACATTCCGTTCTCATCGATCATAACTCCAGCTTCTGGATAGCAGGGTATGCAAATTCCTCTGTCATTCTTGGCGTGATTTGGTGGGCACACGCATTCACCATACTCATTCCTGATTTGACCCTTTTCTAGTTGACAAACTGAAAAGTGTAGAAAAACATAGCGGGGTTTAAGTAATGACTCAAGTAAAAGTATATTTGTGATGTATAATATAATGTATCAGACAAGTTAACGCAGAAATGAACTTACTTGGCTCACAGCGTTCGATGGCATTTCCACGATAGTCGGGCAAACAATCGCAGGTCATTGTTCTTATGGGATGAGTGTCCAAGACTCGGCATTGAGCGTTAACTCCGCAAGGCCCAATTTCCTCGCAGGGGTTGACGCACAGTTTGTTGATGCAGGCTTCCTGAGATGGGCACTCATCATCACTGCGGCAGCCGGCTGTGAAGAAAATAAGAAAGTTACTAACATCAGTTTCGTTCAAGTTTCGCAGCATACTTATATTTGTCGAATAGACATTTACCAGATATGCAAGTGGAGAGAGCCGTGTCGACGAAGCCAGGTGGGCAGGCGCACTCAACAACGTGGTTGTAAACACGACATTCTGCGTTCTGGTCACAGGGGTTAGCCGTGCAGGGGATTCTCGCAACGCTCGTTGATGCAGGCCTTGTCTGAGGGGCACTCGGTGTTCTTGCGACAGCCGAGAATTGGTACGCAGGCGACGTTGGGATTGCCGCTGTAGCCCGGCGGGCATTCGCAGACAGCGCGGTGGCTGATGCCGTAGCATTCGGCATCGCGGCCGCAGGAGTCAAGCGAGGGCGAGCATACGTCCACGCAGTTGCGCTGGATGCACGCGTGCGTGCCCGGACACTCGTTGTTCGATCGGCAGATGCCCACTGAGGATAAAGAAGAGTTAGGTTATTATCCAGCCAGGGAAATGCGTGGGTTGTCCTGGGTATCGTAGCCTTACCTGGGACGCACTCGATGTCGGGGTTGCCGTCATAGCCGGTTATACAGGAGCAGATGGGTTTGTGGTCATGGACGTTGCAAATGGCATTAGTGCCACAAGCGCAGGGATCTTTACAGATAGCGTTAACGCAGGCTTTCTCTGCGGGGCAGTCGGAGTCGGACTTGCACTCAACCCGCAGGATGGAGGTGATGATCTGGCAGGTGCCGCTACCGCTGCTGACGTAGCCGCTAGGGCAAACGCAGACCATTGTGCGGACGGGTAGGCTGGGTAGGACTTTGCAGGTAGACGGCTCGTAGCACGGCTGGATGACGGCGCAGGGGTTCTGACAGCGCTGGTTCAGGCAGGCTAACTGGCTAGGACAGTCACAATCCTCGCGACACTCGGGCTCCTCCTCGGGGACGCATGCTACGTACGGGTTGCCGCTAGAAAGGTACATGGTCAAGTAATGGATGATCAGGGAAATACTCTTCGTCGGGCTAGCGTCGAGAGACTTACCTGTAGTGGGGTGGACACCTGCAGATGGGTAAGTGGTCTCGTACGTTGCACTCGGCCCTGTGAGCGCATTCGTTATCCCTGAGGCAGGGGTCCACGCACTGTGAGTTAACGCACGCGTGCTCTCCGGGGCAATCGCCATTACTGTAGCAGCCGATGACGCGGCAGCTCAGCTGACTGTCGCCGTGGTAGCCAGCGCGACAGCGGCACTCGGCTGCGTGGTTGACCACGTAGCACTCGGAGTGTGGACCGCAGACGTCCGTGAGGAGACATGGGTTCACGCAGTTGTTATTGACGCATGAGCGGTCTGATGCGCACTCCGAATCACGTCGGCATTCGACATTGTGGCAGCCAAGCTCAGGATTGCCTTCGTAGCCAGGCTCGCAGGAGCAAATGGCTCGGTGGTTCTTTACGAAGCAGACAGCATTAGGACCGCAGCTGCAGGGCTCGCGACACTGACGGTTGATGCACGACTCATTGTCCGCGCACTCGTCGTCCTTTGTGCATACGCCCGGTGTTTCAAGTTGTACTGCGAGAAGAAGTAAGATTATTATTTATAGGCCATGAGGACATTAACGATGTTATATCTGTATTAGTAAGATGTATTTCGAAATATTTAACTTTTTAAACACAGATTTTATTATTAAGTAAATGTACGTATGACTTTCGACTAAAAATCAATTTTTAAGCAGTTGCTTGGAATTTATTAAAAAGTTAATTTAAAAAAAAGTAAAATTTAAATAAAAATCAACATAAGATTTGAAAAAGTAAAAATAACTAATGCATATCGCATCGTGGGTCGGTAATTCTATGAAGTAATTGGCGAAGTTCAATAGAGATGAATGAAGCAGATCGTACTTGGCCTGCAGACTCCGTCCGAGTCGGTAATCCAGCCGGTAGGACAGGTGCAGATCATGGTGCGTACTGGTAGAGTATCCAGGACGCTGCACTTGGCGCCCTCAAGGCAAGGTCTGATGGTGGGGCAAGGGTCGAGGCATCGCTCGGCGATGCAAGCCATTCGGCTTGGGCAGTCGGAGTCGCGGGCACACTCAGCCTCTCCTGAGATCTCATCTACGCGGCGTTCGCAGTAGGAGAAGGGATTGCCATGAGGTGCACCCTCGGGGCATCTGCAAGCCGCTACGTGATTGGACACGTAGCAGCGAGCGTTCTGGGCGCAGGGCGCGGCTCCGAGGCAGGGGTTGACGCATCGGCCTCCAGAGCAAGCCAGCTCTACGGGACAGTCGTAGTCGGAAGCGCATTCGGCCCGCTCGCACAGGACTTTAGCATTGCCAACGAAACCGCGTGCGCACTTGCATCGTGCTCGGTGGTTCTGACCTTCGCACTCAGCATTCAAGGCACACGGGTTGTCGAGGGCACACGGGCTCACACATTGGTTGTTGAAGCAGGTGTCGGTGTACGGGCAGTCGGTGTCGGACTCACACTCCACTGCACAAAGATAAAAGAACCAGAGGTTAGAGGAAGACATGGGTTAGGAGGACCAAGAGATCGATGTAGCCAACTACTCACGTTTTTCGCAGGCGATTTGCGGTTGGCCAGAGTAACCTGGCGCGCAAATACAAGTCGGGTAGTGGTTGGTTACTGTGCACTTGGCGTTCGGCCCGCAGTTGCAGGGGTTGATGCAGAGGCCATTGAAGCAGGATTCAGTGCCTGCGCAGTCGCTGTTAGATCGGCATTCGGCCACAATTGCGGCTACAGGAAAAATAAGAGATAACGGTCAGATATTTTCAGTGGCTTATTTAACGCTGAGCTAAATGCAAAATATCTTACGTGGTATGCATTCGACTTTAGGCTCGCCCATGTAGTGATCGGGACACTTGCAGATAGCCTGGTGCTTATTGACGAGACACAAGGCGTTTACTCCACATACGTCGCCCAGACAGGGGTTGGCACACAGAGAGTTAACGCATTGCATTTCGTTGCTGCAATCGTCGTTCGAATAGCACTCGGGATGATCCGCTGGCACCGGAACGATTGGTACTGCACGCGGAATAGACAAAATTATAGAAACGAACTCATACTGGCAATTCGGCTGTAAACCAAATCTTTAGAAGATACATACTCAGGGAGCACTCGATGTGTGGATTTCCTGTGTAATCGGATGGACAGAAGCAATTTCCATTGTGATAGGCTGATCTGCACTGAGCATTGTAGCCGCATATGGCTGCGTGGCACGCGTCCACGCAGGTGCCACGCAGGCACTTCTCGTTGTCTTTGCATTCGTCGTCGATAGTACATTGGAGACTGTAAGCTATAAACAAGAGGTTGATTCGTTTTAGAGATGCCTAGCTGCATATTGATTTATAACTTGAACGACTGTAAGCGAGTGAAGCAACTTACTGATCTTTTTGCATTTGCCACTGATGTCGATAACGGTGTCAGGTGGACATTGACAGATCATTGTACGAACTGGAACAGTGCCCAGGACGCGACACTCCTGTTCCTGACTACACATGTTGGAGAGACCGCAAGGGTCTTGACACGCGGAATTGATGCAGGCTTCCGTTGCACGACACTGACTGTCTTCCGTGCATTCAGGTTTCAAAGATGGATTTTTACCTGAATCTAAAAATTCGCGATTAATTGGTGTATTCATTGGTGTATATTTAAGATATTTCTAACTTCTCATCAAGAAACAAAATTTATTTTTAAGAAATAAAACGCTTACGTTTTCCACTAATACAATAATTTCAGTAATGCATTTCTTTAGTATTGATAGTAATAAATAATATGGTATAAGTGATAATAAAACTAATACCGATACTCAACGCAGAGATTGTCAACTTACCGGTGCATTCAACGTAGGCGTTGCCGAAGGTGCCCGGTTTACAAGAGCACCTAGGCTGGTGTGCGCGTGCCTCGCAGATGGCTCCCTCGGCACAGCTCTCCTCGTCGCAAGCCGGTCGACAGACACGGTTGAAACGATCACAGGCTTCATGGTCTGCGCAATCCTCGTTGTACTGGCAGCGCGCCATCGTACAGGCGATTCTAGCATCACCCTGGGTTCCCGGTGGGCAGGAGCATTGGGCTCGGTGGTTGGCACCTTTGCATTCGGCGCCGCGACCGCAAAATACGCTGTCTATGAGACACGGCGTCACGCAGGCATTGTTGCGGCATGATTTGTCGTACGGGACAATCGTCGTCCGACTTACACTCCGCTGTAAAGGGAATAAAAACGGTTAGGTTCCGTAGCCTACGAAAGTATACAGTGCAAGGAGATAGATTTAACGTTCTAAACTTACTCTCAAAGCACTGGACTTGCGGGTTGCCAGCGAGTCCTTGCTGGCAGTGGCATGTCGGATGGTGTTGGATAGTTATACACTCGGCATTCAGGCCACATCTGTTGTTCATGCAAGGATTCTGGCAGAGGTTGTTAATGCAGGCCTTGTCCGAGGGGCACTCGGAGTTTGTTCTGCACTCCGGACGTGCAACGGACGCTGTGAGTGACAAGTGTACTTTTGATTAGACATATATTTCGAAAGCGACAATTTAAGGAAATACATTAAACGATGGCTCACCAGAATTGCAGTCGATATAGGGGTCGCCGACATATCCGGGCGCGCATTCACATACGTGTCGGTGGTTTTCCACGCGGCATTCAGCCGTGTGAGCGCATGGGTTAGCTATGCAGGGGCTGACGCATTGCCTGTTAAGACAGGCCATATTACCCGGACAGTCGCCATCAACTCGGCAGTAACGTTCGGTTGAGGTGTCGACTTTAACGCAGGAGGTAGTCGCGTCACCGATGAAGTCGTTCGGACACTCGCAGATCATTGTGCGCATCGGTAGGTGTCCACGACCGTGCACTTCGCGTTCGGAATACATGGCTGCGAGACGAGGCATGGGTTCTTGCAGAAGCTGTTGAAGCAAGCCAATTTGCTAGGGCAGTCGGCGTCAACCTTACACTCGGAGTAGTCCAGTTCTTCTGAAATGTCAAGCAGTTCAATGAATATTTTCTTGAGCAACCAAAGGAAAGTAAAGTTGTATGTATATTATACGCACCTCGGGCACATCCAGTGTAAGCGTCACCAGTGTAACCAGGCGGGCATCGGCATGTCGGTCGGTGGTTAGTTACATGGCACTGAGCACCTGCGGGACAATCGCAAGGACTGACACAGCGCGAGGCGCGACAGGCCAGATTATAAGCGCATTGATCGTCCGAGGTACACTCGGGGCGTTCGCAGCGCTCGTACGGATTGCCGAGGTAGCCATCCTGGCAATAGCAGCGTGCCTTGTGGAAACCGTCGACTTTGCAAAGGGCATTCGGTCCGCACTGAGTGATAAGGCAGGCATCGATGCATTCACTGTTGACGCACGACTGGCTCAACGGGCACTCGTCATTGCTGCGGCAGCCAACTGCAAAAGGAATCCCTCGGATTAGGTGATCGCTCGAGTCTCGTAACCGCATGACATATACCGTGCGACGGGTATTATACTCACCCTCTCGGCAATAAAGGTGTGGGTTGCCGGTGTGGCCCTCTTCGCAGACGCAAACGGCACGGTGTAGTTGCACGTGGCACTGGCTATTTACGCCACAGGAGTCAAGAGCGCAGGGGCTAACGCACAGCTGGTTTACACAGCTCTTGTCGTTCGGACAGTCGGAATTGTCCGAGCACTCAGGTTGAGGCTCTGAAAAAAACGGCCTTGTTAACACAACTATTCTGGCCCTAATTACGTTCGGTTGCAAAGTGTACTTACGGTGTTCGATGGTGAGCTTGCACTCGAGATAGGGGTTGCCTTGGGAACCAGTGGGGCATGAGCAGACTGGCTTGTGGTTAATGGTGCGGCAGACGGAGTTGATACCGCAAGCGCCGAGGCAAGGATCGCGGCATTTTTGCGAGAAGCACGCCCTGTCGTGGCTGCAGTCGCTGTTCACCACACATTCAGGGTAATAGCAACTGGCTACGCCACCTCGCACGCGGCATTCACCGTTGCTTGTGCAGGGACTTGGGTTGCATGGATCGGGTTCTGAAAGTTTTTACGACTATTAGTACAGTCTGTTGATATGGTAAATAGATAGGCCGCAGAAGTAAATGACAAACCTTCTTTAAGATAACACTCCTCGAAGGGGTTGCCGACGAGCGGAGTCGGGCAACTGCACAGCGGACTGTGATTTACGGCGCGGCATTCAGCTCCAACACCACAGATACCCTCCAAGCAGGGATTTTTGCAGCGATAGTTGACGCACGTACGGTCACCCGGACAATCCGAGCTAAGTACGCATTCGGGGTGACAACCAGCAACGTCCGATGGGTCTCCGAGAAGTCCTGGTAGGCAGTTACAGATCGCCTGTCCGTTCACATTCTCGCAGGTTGTGTGTGGCCCGCAAATATTCGGGTAGCATGGATTATCTGCCGCTTTCGGATCTGCATATGCGTACATATGAATGATTTTTAAATACTTTCATATTTTCAAATTAAACCTATTTGCAAATACAGATTTTTTTAAACGATTAATATTAACTCATACAGTATTATTAAACCACTTTTCCGCAACAGCATTTCAAACAGTCAAAAGTAAAATTTGATCTCCAAATATGCTAATCCCTGTTTTTTTAAAATATTTTTGACTCATATAAGCATGTCAAAAAGCGTTAATAATATTCACTCCCGACTTATATAACCCAACTAAATATTTTCGCTATAAATCTGAATAAATTCCTACATATATAACTTAATAAAATAAACTTCAAAGGTTTATAGAAGTGAGTTTGCTAGGATTTGAAATATAAAACTTTTTTTACGAGTTTTGAACTGTTATAGGCTCTAAACAAAAACAATTATACGTAGTAACTGTACATTGGAAATAAATATGAAAAATTGAATGTTTAACCTATTTTATTTATATAAAAATTATTCTTTATTAGATAATGTATAATGCACATAGGCCAATTGTTCTGTCCAATCTAATAATATTTTATTTATTTCGCACCAAACCTTTCACTCGTATTATTATATTTGGCTTTGCTTGAGAAGTTTAATTCATTTCCTGTGATAAATTTTTTTCATGTTTATGATATGCCAAACTTTAAGTATAGTAATTCCAGTTTCGTAAGTTTCATTTCTTTACTTGTTACACATCCGTTTGCAACTTCCTTTCACCATCTGGATTGCAAATCTACTGTGTTCTTACAACTCAGTGTCATTAATTTCTAGTTACAGATTATTTGTTCAGGAAATTATTACTTCTATGGTTTAGAAATTCAATTTGATTTTCTGAGCGTACCACGAATGAAACCATTTTCATAGAAATTCTGTACTATTTTTACGGTTTTTTAATATTAAATATACGGGCTTTATATATTTGACTTCCTAAGTAAAAAAAATTTCATATTTTTTGCTTGTGAAAAATTTTTTACTTGTATCTTAAAATGTAATGTCTATAATGATTTATTTAATACATTTGGTGTTACGAATTCAATTTGTCCTTTATAATTAATCTGAAAAGATGACAATTCTTTATAGTTTTTATGGTATAATTACGATTTACGTTATTTAAATGTTCTATTTTAAAATTAAAAGTGTATTTTGATGATCACTGTCTATATTAGAGATAAAATGAACTTTAATACAAAAAATATTAGATAAAAAATGAATATTATTCGAAAAAAGTGTTATTACCGAGGCTACTACCGTCTACACACGATATCTCTTATGAAATATTTATCTCAACTTGTGTTATCTATAATACGAAAATATACTGGCAACTTTATTTGAACAGTCGAGATTATTGACTATTATTTCCGAAAATTATTTCAGCATTCTGTAAAGAAATTTCTTAAATATGTCAGAATTTGTCAATACGTTAACATTTTAAATATAAAAACCGTATATTTTTTAAGAAATGAGATAACTTTTATGGCGTTTAAACACTTAAGAAGTGTAAATAATTACAAGTTGTTTATTTACATCAAGTTATAATATGTTATTAATTTATACAAATCTATGCACTAATGGCATATAGAGTCCGTTTAATGCTGAGTAGCTAAAAGTAAAAATAGAAGGGAATAGGAAGCTTATTATTATATACACTCACGGTCAATCGCCTGCTTGCAGATAGTGAAGGGATCGCCCGTACTAGGATACGGGCACGAGCAGACGGGCACGTGATTAGAGACAGTGCAGAGTGCGCCGATACCGCAGGTGCCGAGACAAGGGTCCTTGCACTTTTGCCGCAGGCACGCCTGTGAGTTGGGGCAGTCGGTGTTGGCGAGGCACTCGGGATGACAGCCGATGTAGGGGTTGCCTCGGTATTCCGGCAGGCATTCGCACAAAGCGCTGTCGAGTCGCTCACGGCAGTTGGTGTTAACGCCGCAGGGCGAGGGGCTGCACGGACGCACGGCCGTCTCAGGCTCCGGCTCTGTAAATCGTCGCACAAACCATTTGAAAAGGACTGTTGTGGTGGAATTTCTGCGCTATATATGCATGCTTACAAGCGGGAATAATGCTCGCACGCACGTGTGACTGTAAAGATCGGTGGGTCTCGCGAGACTGTTAAGCAATCGGAAGTATTTGTATAGTCCTCTGTCAACGAAGCATTCGCTTGTCAAATGAAATCAATTTGAGCTGTAACGTGGGTGAAAGCGCAAATGAATTCCATGAGTAACAATTGAATGTGCTTGACGTCGGGCAGAGGCCAGATTGAATTTAAAATATACTTTACAATATTTACAGTGCGCAAAGATGTGTAATATCAAGGTGCTGGCGTTTGGAAATTCTTGAATTCGCGAGCGTACGAGCATTGTCGGTGATGTATACGTTCTGCTCGGGAGAATCTGCTATAGCGCAGTTTCAACGTGGGAGGAAAAAGGGGTGGGCGTAACTTCAACATTTAGTTAAAGTAAAGGAGCCTGCATTATTTTGCAGCAGAACGTATGCACGGTCGTTTCGATAGAGCTAACTAAAGCCATTGTTATTTGCGCAAAATAACAGTAGCAACAGAGAGGTGTATGTAAACAAAGTAAAAAAAAGGTTGAGGAGATAAAAAGCGTCTTAACCTAATATGTACAGGCGCGATAAATAAGCATGCATTAATTCGTAAAAAAATAATATATCGTAATTTACATAATGTACAATAAAATAGACATAAACTTATAGCTAATAAAAAAAAAGAAGTAGTAGCATGCAAGATTCTATAACTAGAAAACAAGAAAAAACACAATTTTAAGAGAACATATAGGCATGCAGTTCTGTACAAAAAAGAGAGATTTATAAAGATGCGCGTAGTCGGCAGCTGAAACATGAAGACAAAATAAACATATGGAGCGCTGGTGCGTCCCCGTTTAAATCAATTATTATCGACAGCATAAATAATTATAATCATTATAAAACAATAACAGCATAATATTGCATAATAAATGTAAAAAAAAGTGATCGGCGCAGAGGAGGGTGTGGCAGCGCGTTCCGCGACACCCCCTCCGTTTGGCAAAGGCAGGAGCGACAGAGGAGGAGAGAAGGCCGCGGAGAGCATTGGCGAGGGCTCGGTGAGGTCTTACTTTTGGCGGGGACGCAGGCAACGTAGGGGTCGCCCGCGAGGCCTGGGGGGCACTCGCAGCGTGCCCGGTGCTGGGCGGCCACGCAGAGGGCTTGGGAGCCGCAGGGCGCGGGGGCGCAGGGATCGAGGCAGCGCGACCGGACACAGGCCTTGTCCGCGGGGCAGTCGGCGCTCAGGTGGCACTCGGGGCGGCAGGTGGGCGGGGCGCCCAGGAAGCCGGGGAGGCAGGCGCAGGCGCCCGAGAGGCACTGGCTGTTGGGGCCACAGGACTCGGGGGCGCATACATCGCCCGGACGCTGGCTCTCGAGGCTAGGCCCTGCGGGTGTCACCAAGGGGTCAGAGGAGGCAACCTTCGAGGCGCGTTCTGGGTCGACCGGCTACTTACTCATGGGAACGCAGTCGAGGAAGGGATCGCCGGTGTAGCGGGCCGGGCAACTGCAGATCGGGTTGTGGTTGCGCACGACGCACAGGGCGCTCGGGGCGCACGAGTTGACGCAGGGGTTGACGCACCGCCTGTTGACGCAGGCGCGCGTCCGCTCGCAGTCCGAGCTCCCGGTGCACTCGGGCCGACAGGCGGGAGGCGAACCCAGGAACCCGGGGAGGCACGAGCAGGAGGTCTGACTGCCCTGCGCGTGGCACTGGCTGTTCGGACCGCAGGGCGACGGCGAGCAGGGCTCAACCACCGCTGGCTCTGCGGGCGCGGACAACCAACCGTCAGTTTTTCTATTTCGACCGATTGCCGCTCTCGGATCACGGTTCCTTTACTACCGCACGACGCGATAGCTTCTACTGGAAAACGCTTGGAACCATTCCGAGAGCAGCGATGAATCTTGCGAAAGAGCAATTTCCGAGCAATTCAGCGACTACAAAGCCTTTCCTTCCATTCTAATTGTTAGAGCGAATAGCAATGACAAGATACTGTCATAATTGTTACAGTTTTGTCACAATTTGTAATCATGTTAAATTAAAAAATTTGTAGGTGCTTTTTATTCTACACTTAGAGAAATATAACAACTTTTTTTATCTTTAATGTCCATTTAATATTTCTACAAAGGTTTACCGATCTGTCAGGTTTATTTTTTTAGGTTGATATATTTTAATTAAAAGAATAGCTTTAAGTCACTGAATACACTTATTAATTGATAGAGTAAAAATAAATTTTCTTGAACTATAAATAAATAAAGGTTGCTCTGACTAGATTATATTACAACTGACATAAGTAACAAATTAAGTTAAGTGGAATATTTTGAATGATTGTTTTCGAAAAATGACGATATAAAAATTCAAGAATAAATTATAACTGTGTAAAAAATATTGAAAATTATGTATAAAAACTGATTCGTTTTAATTTTATTCAAAATATGCAATTAACGCATATAAAATAAATATAAAAATATAGGTTATTTTTTAAACATTTAAATTAGTTTTATCTGAACTATATAGCGAGCACAGTAAAAATACTACGGTTCAAAATGTATTTGTGATAAAGTTTTATCGATATTCCGATGATTCTGTGTTGATTTTATTATTTTCAAATTTTTAATAAAAGAACACAGTCATAAGAGAATCAGATAAAATTTCATGTGGGTTGTAAGCATTATTAATGTAGATAATTGATAAATTATTTAAATCAGATTTGAACAAGATATCTATAGTTTAATAGAAAGGTGTATAATTTAACTTATTATATAAATGTTCATTTATAGCGAGACTAGAATAAGAAACTTACTTTCAATCAAATTGCACTTGGTAAATGGATCACCTTCGTATTTATCATGACAACTGCATGTGGCAATATGATTAACAACGGTACATTCCGCGTTACGCCCACAAATACCAGGACAGGGGTCAGTACATTTGTTACTAACGCATGCTCTGTTGGGAGAACAGTCCGAGTTCTGTACACATTCGGGTCTGCAACCTTGGTAAGGATCACCAAAGTACTGGTCAATGCATCTGCAGACACCGTCATTGCAAAGGGTATTTGGTCCACAGGGTGATGGGTTACATTTGTCTTCTTTTACTGGGTCGGCTAAAATTATTAATGTTTTCACTAGGACTATTTCTATTTAAAAAGCAAAGCATAAGCTATGGACGCATAGGGGGTAGGGCCAAGATAATAGATTAATAAAATAATAGTTTGGGAAAATAGAGTTGAAGCTTTTAAATTATGCATATAGATTAGTTAATGATAATTTGGATACTCCTAGTCATAGGTATGTCTGAAGACTTAAAATGATTTAGAGAAACAAAAAAATCTTTGTGAAATTCACTTAAAGATTTTTTCCCTTAAAAAAATCAATATTCTCTAATCTTCATTAACCGTATGATTTGGGATCATAATTTATTTAGATCAATAAGAAACAATTTTAAAAATAATTTTTAACGCAATATTTTGCAAATAAGGCTAATGTAAAATAGTAATCAATGTAAATCAACTTACACGAAGGTATCATTAAATAACAATTTGTGAAGGGATCCCCAGTATAACTTTCAATACACGAACAAACAGGGTTATGATTAATTACTTGGCATTTAGTATTGAAACCACATGAACCCGGACAAGGGTCTTTGCACATTTCTCTAATACAAGCTTGATTACTGTTACACTCAGAATTGATTCGACACTCTGGTCGACAATTGGGTGGTGACCCGATGTAATTTTGAATGCAAGAACAGGAAGGATATCCACCAGCATCTTGGCAAATAGAGAACGGTCCACAAGGAGATGGTATACATGGATTCTTAATTTCCGGTGGAGCTAAAATATAATGTTGGTGTGTACAATATTATTCTAATGAATAAAAAAAGAGTAATAATCCTATACAAGGTAAAATAAAGCATGATTCTTATTAAAGGGACGTATATTTAGCAGTAAATCGGACTTACGAAGTGCTTCGAAACACCTTCCAAATGGATCACCAGTTTGTCCTACTGGGCAACTACATATTGGACTATGATTGATTGTTTCACAGCGGGCATTAATGCCACATACTCCGGAACAAGGATAAGAACATTTTTGATTTATGCAAGCGCGATTAGCGGGACATTCCGAACTAACAACGCACTCAGGCCTGCAACCATTTGGACCTTCTATATTTGGCGGCAGGCAAGTGCAACTAGCTTTTCCATTAATACTTCGACATTGACTGTTGGGTCCACAAGGTGAGGGGACGCATGGATTTGATTCAACAGTGGCTGTGAGGAAAATAATTATTAAAATACTGCATCTAGACTAGTTTTAATCGTACAAGGAAAAAAGACATTCATTTTGGTTAAAGAATATCTTTAGAGCTTACGTTTTAATTCGACAAAGTTGCAGTAGCGGAAAGGATCTCCGCTGAAACCAGGCATACAACTACACATTGGCACATGATTGACTACTTGGCACACTGTGTTCGTCCCACAACTGCCAGGGCAGGGATCTCTACATTTCATTCTATTACAAGCTAAGTTCGGCAAACAGTCTGAATCTAAAGTGCATTCAGGTCGACAACCTTCATAAGGGTTTCCATAGTAATCAGGGAAACACGTGCAAGTGGCTAATCCAGAGGACACACGGCATACTGCATTGGGACCACAACTTGACGGGAGGCATATTTGATCATCGTTTGGTTTCGGGGCTACTAAAATGTTACGTAAAAGCTCTATTAGTATTGTCCATCAGTATAAATCTTCCGAGAAAGAAATTTAACATAGTTCCAAACAGAAAAGTTTGTTGATAAATACATAGATATTTTTCACTGAAATTTTCATTATTAAAAGTTTGCTTCTAAATTTAAAAAATTTTAATATCTTTTTATACAAATTTCAAATTTGTATTTGTTTAATCTAAAAAAATTTTCTAATAGGAACATTCATATTCATAAAATCTATATCTTACTTATTTGTTGAGAACAGTGTATAAAGGGATCTCCAGTAAAACCACTAGCACAAATACAACTTGGAGTGTGACTAACTACTCTACATTCTGCATTCACGCCACAAGAGCCAGGACAGGGATCTTTACACTTATAATTAATACAAGCTAATTGACTAGGACATTCACTGTTGCTGGCGCATTCGGGTCTACAATTTGGCGGTGACCCTACAAATTCTGGTAAGCAAGAGCATGAGGGTTGGTTATTGACTACCCGACATTGAGCTCTTGGACCGCAAGGTGATGGTTCACAGGGTTGTTTTTGCGGGGGTGGTGGTAATGCTGAAATGAAAAGAAATACTTAATAAAGAAGGCCAAGGGTTAATTAATAAATCACATAAAAAGCGTTATAATTTCTATATTCTTACGAATTGGTATGCATCGTATAAATGGGTCGCCAGTATTTTGAGGTGGACAACTACAAATGGGGGAATGATTAACGACAGTGCATCGTGCAGATAGTCCGCATGATCCTGGACATGGATCCGAGCATTTCAAATTGAGGCAAGCTCTATTTGTTGGGCAATCAGAGTTTACAATGCATTCTGGTCTACAGGAGGGTGGAATGCCTGAGAAACCAGGTAGACACGTACAACTTGCTTGATTGTTAATTTGGCGACATTGACTGTTTGATCCGCAAGGTGTTGGATTGCATGCATCTATAACCTCGGGTTCTAGAAAAAAATTTAATTAAATGGTCAAATTAAATCTATCTTTTACTTTTTAAATAAGAAAGCTGTAAATGGACGCACCTCTCATTGCTATACATTGAGCGAAAGCATCTCCTGTCATGTTTGCCGGACAGCTGCACATTGGTAGATGATTAACAACTACACATTCTGCATTCAAAGCACACGCACCCACGCAAGGGTTTGTACACTTGTTGCGTATGCAAGCTTTGTCGCGTGCACAATCAGGATTTTGCACGCATTCGGGCCTACAGCCTGAATATGGATCTCCAAAGAATTCTGACATGCATGAACAAATTCCATCATTGCATTGTGCATTTGTTCCGCAAGGATTTGGTGTACATTTATCTTTTGGAATGATTTCTAAAAATAACAAATATATTTGTTTTATAAATTGTATATTTGATTGACATACGATTTTTATAAGAAATCACAGAATGGTTTAAGTTTGAGTAGATCTAATTTTACCTTATTAGCTAAAAGTAGGAATAATTTATTAATGCTTTTTAATATAAATAAAATGGTTATGAAATATAAGCTTAAATTCTGATTTATAATTAAAACTATACAATATAAAGAGAATAATAAAGAATTATAAAATAATATAATATTAAATATATTTATGTTTTTTGACTAGTTTTTATTTAAAATTTTAATTAATACTTACGTTCTTGAAGGGGTTTGGGATTGCAAGTAGTAAATGGGTCACCAGTATATCCTTCTGGGCAAACACAAATTGGTGTGTGATTTATAACTGAACAACGTGCATTCAAACCGCACGATCCAGGGCATGGATCTCTACATTTTTCTCTTATGCAAGCCTTATCACTTGTACAGTCAGGATGAATAGAGCATTCTGGGCGACAATTTGGTGGAATACCAATATAATTGTTCATGCAAGAACAAATTGGACTATCACCTAATGCTCTACACAACGCATTTGGTCCACAAGGTGATGGACTGCATGGATTTTGGGTAGGTTCTGGATTAACTAAATAGATAAAATAATAAGTTTAAGAGACTAATGCCATAATATTTTAACAAAGATAGAAATAATAAATACCAGGTAATTGATAACACTGACGGAATGGATCTCCAGTCATACCAATTGCACATGAACAAATTGGACTGTGATTTATAACTTTGCATTTCGCATTGTTGCCGCAGACTCCTACACATGGATCTTTACATTTCTGATTTACGCAAGCTAATTCTGAAGTACATTCTGAACTCAATAAACATTCTGGTCTACAATTCGGAGGACTTCCAATAAATTCTGATTGACATGTGCAAACCGCTTGCTCATTATTTTCGCGACATATGCTATTTGGACCACAAGGTGATGGATTGCATGGATTTTCTGGTGCTAATTCTACATAGTTATAAATATAGTTGATTATTATGATAACTATATTGACTAGTTACGAATACTTTCATTTTTTAACTGTCTCATAGTACTTACGTTCTTCTTGCTTTACAAAAGAGCACTGTGCGTAAGGATTACCGGTGAAGCTCGGTATACATGTGCAAAGAGGCGAATGGTTAATAACTTGACAGATTGCATTTGACCCACAAGTTCCAGGACAAGGGTTCTGACATTTTGATCGAATACAAGCCAAGTTAGATTCACAATCTGAGTCGGCCGTACATTCAGGTCTACAACCTTCGTAAGGGTTACCAATATAATCGGTTAAACAAGAGCAAGAGCCAGCTCCATTATATTCTTTGCAAATAGCATTAGTTCCACACGGTGATGGTACACAAGGTTGGGGTATAGTTACTGTATTAAATTAAAAAAGAATAGTTATAAATCTAAATTTGTTTAAAATACCATTACTTAATATGTTTTCTTACATTGTTTTCTGTTACATTCAGTAAAAGGATCACCAGAATATCCCTCTGTACAAGTACATGAAGGTATATGATTCACTACACGGCATTCCGCGTTTGCTCCACAAGAGCCCGGGCAAGGATCTTTACATTTTTTATTGATGCAACTTAATGATACGTTACATTCATCATTATTTACACATTCTGGTTTGCAATTTGGTGGGGATCCTATAAATCCTACATTACAAGAACAAGAGCTACTAGCGCCATCATTTGTAAGTTGACATTGTGAATTTGGACCGCAAGGTGATGGTACACATGGGTTTGATGAGGGTCGGGGTACTTCCATAGCTAAAAGGTTTAAAAGAATTCTTTAAAATATTTCACCTAAGTCAAAAGATTAGATTTTTTTAAAGAAATACTTACGCATTGGTAAACATTGTACAAATGGATCACCAGTAAGAGTTGATGAACAACTACATATAGGACTATGATTGATAACTTGGCATTGAGCTAAAATGCCACAGGTTCCGGGACAAGGATCTTTACATTTTTGATTTACACAAGCCTGATTTTGTGAACATTCTGAACTAGTTAAACATTCAGGTCGACATGATGGTGGATTTCCAATAAAGCCGGTTGCACATGTACAAACTGCTTGGCTATTAATTTCTTGACATCTGCTATTTGGACCACAAGGTGATGGTGCACAAGGTCTTACAGTTGTTGGGGCTGCAATAGATTTTATTTTATACATGAACATGGAAGATTCTTTAAATGCGTTTGATTTAAAATAAATTGAGAGACAATAAAGTCATACCATCGTATGTTATACAAGCAGAGAAAGCGTTCCCTGTAGTTCCTGATGGACAACTACACATAGGAATATGTTTAATTACTGTACATTGAGCATTATAGGCACATACACCAGAGCAAGGATCTTGACATTTTCGCTTAATGCATGCTTTGTCTAATGGGCAGTCAGTACTCTGAACGCATTCTGGTCTACACCCAATATAGGGATCTCCTAAATATTCTGTTAAGCATGAGCATTTACCATCTTCACATTCTGCATTTGGTCCACAAGGGGAAGGATTGCAAGGATTAATTATTGTTGGTATATCTGCAAGTAAAATTATATTTTTATTAATTAACTGCCTAGATGACAAATAGTTTCTGCATTCGTAAACTTTTTTTTGGAAATCAGCAATTTTAAAGTTAACTCACTTTGTGGTGGTTGTGGAGAACAGCTTGTGAACGGATCCCCACTGTAGCTTTCAGGGCACGTACAAACTGGTATATGATTAATTACAGTACATCTAGCATTAAGTCCGCAGGATCCAGGGCACGGATCTTTACATTTTTCTCTTATGCAAGATAAATTACTGACACATTCTGAATGAATTGTACATTCTGGTCTGCAGTTAGGCGGTGATCCAATATAATTATTTAAACAGCTGCAAGCTGGTACACCTCCAATGTTTTGACACATAGCAAATGGACCGCAAGGCGAAGGGACACAAGCATCTACTGGTTCTGATATAGGTGCTTGAACAACTAAAATGAATCGCATTCTTAAAATAATAGTTTGAAAAATTAAGATTTTATTTTTAACAATCATAATTTTTACATACCAGGTGTTTCATAACATCTAGTAAAAGGATCTCCTGTATAGCCATTATTGCAGCTGCATATTGGACTATGATTTATAACTTGACATGTAGCAGAAATGCCACAAGAATTAGGACAAGGATCAGCACATTTATTATTAATGCAAGCCATATTTGTTGAACATTCTGAGCTAACTGTGCACTCGGGCCTACAGAAAGGCGGAGAACCTATGAATGTTGATGAACATGAACAAACCGCTTGCTTATTTACTACACGACACTGACTATTTGGACCACATGGTGATGGAGTACATGGTTCTATTTCAATTACTGGTTCACCTAATACATAAATTAATATCATTTAAATTAATTTTAATTGTACTTTCGAATCAAAATCAATTGAGTGCTTCTTAAAAATATTATAAATTGTTACTTACGTTCTTGTTCAGGAGAGCAATACCGGAATGGATCACCAGTATAGCTTGTTTGACAAGAGCACATTGGTAAGTGATTTATTATGTGGCACAAACTATTTTGACCACAAGTACCAGGACATGGATTTTGACATTTTGAACGGATACAAGCTTTATCAGCTGGGCAATCGGAATTAATTGTGCATTCTGGTCTACATCCTTCATAAGGATTACCAATATAATCTTGTAAGCATGAACATGATCCAGCTCCATTTTGTTCGCGACATATCGCATTTGCTCCACATGGCGATGGAACGCAGGGTGTAACGGCATTTAGGACTGGTTCTTCTGTATTATAAAAATATAATAGTTTAACAAAAACTGAATGACAATTTTAGGATTCACCTATTATTTTAAGAAACTTACGTTGTTGTAATATACACAGTGTAAATGGATCTCCAGTGTATCCAGGAATGCATGTACATGTTGGTGTATGACTTACTACACGGCATTCAGCAGAAGTACCACATGAACCTGGGCAGGGATCTCGACACTTCTGATTTATGCAAGCTAATTGATTAGAACATTCATTATTGTTGCTGCATTCTGGTCGACAATTTGGTGGAGATCCCTTGAAGTCTGGTAAGCAAGTACACGAAGGGGTATTATTCGTAACTTGACATTGTGAATTCGGTCCACAAGGTGAAGGTATGCAAGGATTTTCGGATGGCCGCGGTTGAGCAGCTGTTGAGAAAAGATGTATTAAATAATGTATAGAAAACCTCTTTTTGCATAGATGAATTATTTTTCTTACGAATTGGTCTGCATAAAGTAAATGGATCTCCAGTTAAATCTGTCATGCAGCTGCATATGGGATTGTGATTTACTACTTGACACCGAGCGTTAATGCCGCAAGTTCCTGGACAAGGATCTATGCATTTTTGGTTACTACATGCCTGATTCAGTGAGCAATCTGAGCTTAAAATACATTCAGGTCTACAGTTAGGTGGTGATCCTAAGAATCCAGGAACGCACGAGCAAACTGCTTGTCCATTTACATTACGGCATTGACTGTTAGAACCGCATGGAGATCGATTACATGGTTCTTCTGATTTTACTAAATTAAAAAAATTAAATTATTTATTAATAATTTTGATCTAATTAAATAGGTAATAGATTATATTGAAATGAAAAAAAACGAATTACCTTGTTGTGGGCTACAGGATACAAAGGCATTACCAACCATTCCAGTAAGACATGTGCAAGTAGGAACATGGTTAACTACTGTACAAGAGGCATTTTGTCCACAAACATTAATGCATGGGTCTTTACATTTCTGCCTAATGCAAGCCTGGTTTCTTTGGCAATCTGTATTCATAACACATTCTGGACGGCAACCTATATATGGATCGCCTCGAAAATCGGGTAAACAAACGCATTGCTTATTTATGCACATACTATTTGATCCACAATTCAAGCAAGGATCAGTTGGTTTTATTATTGACTCTAGAAATGGATAATATAAATATAATTTATATATTATAAATTTTTGCTATAAAATATAATTTTTTAAATAAACTATAATTTAAAAAAATTTAATGTTACATTCTCTATTAAACAAACTGTAAATAAAAAAAGCTTACGTGTATCAGCAAGTTTCAAGATACATCTGGAAAATGCATCTCCGGCATAGCCCTCTGGACAATTACATATTGGAATATGATTAAGAACATTACATTCAGCATTTAGTCCACATGATCCTGGACAAGGATCACGACATTTATTTTGTAGACATGCTTGATTGCTTGGACAATCAGGATTTATTGTGCATTCTGGTCTACAATTAGGCGGTGATCCTATAAAAGTAGCTAAACAAGCACAAGATGCTTGATCATTCAGTACTCGACATTCTGAATTAGGTCCACATGGTGATGGAAGACATGGATTTGTAACTGTTTTGTCTTCTTGTCCTATTATAAAAAATCAATGTATAAAATAGGACAATCATGCTACGAAAATTGTACGTAATTTGTAAAGTATCTATGACTTAATTGATTTATTTGTTCTTGTCCAACGGACATAATACAAACACTCACATTTAATTATATTATTTTCGATTTTATTTTAAAAAATTTTTTTCTTAATACATTTTATATTACTTACTCAAAATTTGAACGCATGATGTAAATGGATCTCCTGTAAAATCATTTTGACATGAACAAATAGGGCTATGGTTTATAGTTTCGCATCTAGTATTCAATCCACATGTTCCAGGACATGGGTTTATGCATTTTCTATTAGAACAGGCTTTGTTTGCAGGACATTCAGAGCTAACACTACATTCTGGTCTACAGTTAGGAGGTGTACCATTGTAATCTGGCAGACATGTGCATACAGCTTGTTCATTAACCACGCGGCATTGGCTGTTTGGTCCACAAGGAGATTGACTGCAAGGATTTATTTGTACTGCAGAATCTGAGGAAATTTCTAATTAAAAATCATTGAATCATAATATAAACATTCAATACAGTGTCTACATACCTTTTTCAAGAATGCTGCAATAGCGGAACGGATCACCAGTATATTCGGCGAAACAAGAGCAAATTGGATTATGATTAATAACTTGACAATTAGCATTTCTTCCGCAAGTACCAGGACATGGGTCTTTACATTTCATATTTATACATGCTAAATTAGATGAACAGTCGGTATTAGTAATACATTCTGGACGACAACCTTCGTAAGGATTGCCGAAATAGTCAGAATTGCAAGTACACGATCCTGCGCCATTTTGTTCTTTACAAATAGCATTTGATCCGCAGGGGTTGGGCTCACAAGGACTTGTGGACATAGTTGGTTGCTCTGTGATAATATTGTAGAATAAATATTTATAGAATACTTCAATTTTTTTTATATTATTTTTAAGCGTACTTACCACTGATAATCATGGGATTACATTGTGTAAATGGATCACCACTATATGAATGTTTGCAAGTACACATTGGGGTATGGCTGACTACGTGGCAGTCGGTATTACTGCCACAGGAACCTATACAGGGATCTCTGCATCTTTGATTAATGCAAGCTAATTGACTAGGGCACTCTCCATTACTAATACATTCAGGTCTACAATTGGGTGGGCTTCCATTAAACTCGGGTAAACAGGAGCAAGAAGGTGAATCATTTACAACATTGCATTGAGCATTTGGTCCACAAGGTGATGGTTGACAAGGATTTTTAGAAATTTGTGGTTCTTCGGGTACTAAAAATGTATTATTACATTGATTAAAAAAATAAACATAAATTACATTTTTTATAATAATTAATTTAAATATAAAACATAATAAAATATTTGGCTTTAATTATGTTCGTATTTATACTTAAAAATATGAAATAAGAATTGTTTTTGATGAAACAAAAAATGCTTACACATAGGATTGCAGTAGACAAACGGATTACCCGTAAAGCGAACAGAGCAACTACAAATTGGATTGTGATTTACAACTTCGCAAACTGCGTTAACTCCACAACTTCCAGGACAAGGATCTATACATTTTTGATTACTACAAGCTCTGTTTTGGAGGCAATCGGTGCTAACAATACATTCAGGTCTGCAGGTTGGGGGGCTTCCCAGGTACCCTCTAATACAAGTGCATACCGCTTGACCGTTTATCTCGCGGCATTCACTGTTTTGACCACAGGGCGATGGGCTGCATAGATTTATGGCTGGTGTAACTGTGGGAGATTTCGATTAAATAAAAGATTGCTTTAAATTGCATAAAAAAATTAAATTTGATAATTGGATGTTATGTACTTTGTATGGGCGTGCACTGACTGAAGGCATTACCGGTCATTCCCTCGGGACAACTGCACATAGGTACATGATTAATGATTGTACAAACAGCACTCGAAGCACACGCGCCAGGGCATGGATCTTTGCATTTTCTTTGCAAACAAGCACGATCGCGAGGACAATCGTTATTCAGAACACATTCGGGGCGACATGCACTGTATGGATCTCCTTTAAATTCCGGTAAACATGAGCAAACACCATCGGAACATGCGGCATTCGCACCACAAGGTGATGGATTACATTTATCAACCACAATGTTAGGATCGTAAGCTGAAATAATTGGTATTATTGTATTCATTAATAAGTTAATAAAATTTTATAATGGATAACATCAAACTGTAAATATGGGTTGCTAAAAATATGATTATTCTTACTTATAGGAGGTTGCAGATTACACTGCGTAAATGGATCTCCTGTATAACCATGGGGACACGTACATACCGGCACGTGATTAACAATGGAACAAATAGCAACAGCTCCGCAAGAGCCTGGACATGGATCGATACACTTGTGATTTATACAAGCTTTATCACTTGAACATTCTGAATTTATAGAACATTCGGGTCTGCAATTTGGTGGTTGACCAATATAATTATCAATGCAAGTGCACGCAGGTATTCCCCTTATGTTTCGACATTGGGCATAACTACCGCAAGGTGAAGGCACGCATGGGTCATGTGAAATTGGTGGAATGGCTTGACGTGCTAAAAAGTAAAAGTAATTACGTATGACATCGTTTTCGGTTTTATGACAATCAATTTGTCAATAACGAGGTTCAAGGAATCTTACGTGGAATAGGCGTACACCTAGTGAACGGATTTCCAGTGTAATCTAACATACATGTGCAAATAGGACTATGATTAACAACATTGCAATTTGTACCAACTCCACAAGGAGTTGGACATGGGTCCACGCATTTTTGATTTTCACAAGCTAAATTTGATGGACATTCGGTACTAGCAATGCATTCAGGTCTACATCCAGGTGGACTACCGATATAAGAAGGTAGACAGGAACATACGGCTTGCCCTTTAATTTCTCGACATTGACTATTTGGCCCACAAGGTGATGGAGAACAAATATTCTCTTTTACAGCTGGGAAATAAATGATTATATTTAAAATGTAAAAAAAATTCAAGATCATGCAACTAATAAATTTAAATCCAAAAAACAAGAATTGGATAACTAACTTTTTTTAAAGCATGCAATAAGGACCGCAAAGGTTTAAAAAGTATATGCTTTAAATATTTTTTAATATTGAGGATGTAAGCTTTTGGTTTTAGACAATTTTAATTTTTGGGATATGAAGCATCAATTTTTAAATGCATTTTATTGTATAGCTCAAAATAAAAATTAAATAATTTTAATAATTTATTTATTATTAATTTTAACAAGAAATAGATGGTAAAATTTTTAATTTTATGATTTTAATATTAATATTTTAAAAAGCAGGGTAACTAATGAACTACGGGTTACGCATTAACTAATATTTATAATCAAATTGATTTTGCAAAGAAAGATTATTTCACTTAGAGCGTGCAAATTATAATTGAGTACAAAACTATGATAAAATTAATAAATTAATTGTAAAACTTCTAAAGCAATCTATTGAAGTTTACAGGAAAAAGATTCATGAACTATTTTGAAGTTCAAATTTTAATTAATCGAACATGATAAATTTGCAGAAGCGAGGTATCATATAGCAAAATATCTTCGGTTGAAAGACTTACTGGGTTGCATATTAATCATACAATAATTGAATGGATCTCCGGTATATCCTGTGCGACATGTGCAAGAGGGCAAATGGTTAATGGCTGTGCAATCTGCGTTTTGACCGCAAGAGCCAGGGCAAGGGTCACGGCACTTTTTCTGAACGCAGCTTAGGTAAGATGGACAGTCAGAATTGTGGATACATTCTGGCCTACAGCCCTCGTATGGGTTCCCAAAGTAGTCGGGTAAACATGTACAAGATCCAACGCCGTTCTGCTCTTTGCATTCGGCATTAGCGCCACAAGGCGAGGGATTACATGGTCTGATCAATTCTTGGGTTGGGGGTTCAGCTAAAACATTGTAAATTGACAAATTAAATAATATATATTATAATGTCTAGTGCACGAGTAGTAAGTAAGAAAATCGACATTTTGAATCATTGTGTTATCAACTTTACTAATCAGAAAACATCAACGGAGTAACAATCCCTGATTAATTAGAAATGAAACCTAATGATTGACATTTATATTTTGTTTGAAAGAAATACTTAAAATGTTGAATATCTTTGTAATCAGTAAGATATGTCAGTTATTTTAGATTCTTTGCCACAAAATAGATAAACAGTTTCATCGATTTTATGATTAATTAAACGGGAAGCTACATAGTTAATAAAGTTTTCTAAATTTTTAAAGTTCGTAGCGATTTACTTTTTACTACTTTCGTAAAGATTTTTATAAGCCACATAAAAGTTAGAAAAAGAGAATAATGATCTCTTAATCGTATTTTATCTTAGTGATCTTACATTGTATCAAGAAACATTGCGAGAATGGATCGCCGCTATATAAGCTCTCGCACATGCAAATCGCGGTGTGACTGACGACGCTACAGATCGTATTAGACCCGCAGGACCCCGGGCACGGATCTTTGCACTTTTGATTAATGCACGCTTGTTGGGTAGGACACTCGGAGTTGCTGACACACTCTGGTCGGCAGTTGGGTGGAGAGCCGACATAGCCAGTTTCGCAAGAACACGAGGACTGATCATTCGTTACTTGGCATATAGCATAAGGACCGCAAGGGGATGGTTGACATGGATTTACTGGTGGCGCATCGCTTACTGGTTCTATACGCAAAATAGTCATGTTAATATTATCTTATATTTTTAAAAAAAATCAGAGAGAGACAGACTCTTTGAGTTGTTGATACCCTCATTAAATATTGATGATTCACTTTTAATTTACAGATTAATTCTGGCATATAAATAATAAATAATATAATAAATATAATAAATAATAATAAATATAAATAATAAATTGTGATCTTTTTAGATGTAATATTTCATTTAAAGTATTACATAAAAAAATCTAGCGAATCAAATTTCTCGTAAAAATTTGATAAAAAAAATTAAAGATTCTATCTCAGATTTCAATAATTGTTAAATTGATTTCGTCTTACGATATGGGATACATCTGACGAAAGGATTGCCCGTGAATTTCTGTGGGCACGAACAAATTGGATTATGATTAACTACTTGACACACTGCTTGGATGCCACAAGTGCCGGGACATGGATCAATACATTTTTGATTCACGCATGCACGACTTCGTGGGCAATCAGAGCTCAGAGTGCATTCTGGTCTGCAAGATGGTGGACTGCCGAGGAAATTCGGAGAACAAGTGCAAACGGCATTATTGTTTATTTCACGACATATGCTGTTTGGGCCGCACGGAGAAGGCGTACACGGCGTTCGATCGGGTATGGCTGCATTGAAAATAGAAACTTTAAGAATCAAATAAAAATTTGTAAAGATAAGAAACAAGAGAAGTTTCTTAGATGTATACCTGGTATTGGTTGACACATTATAAATGCATTACCACTTGTACCAACCGGGCAATTACACATAGCAATATGCTGTGCTACATAACAATTGGCACCCTGTCCACAAGTGTTTGGACAAGGATCAATACATTTATTTCTAATACACGCTCTATTGTTTAAACAATCTGTATTAAGAACGCATTCTGGTCTACAACCAACATTAGGATCTCCAAAGAAATCTGGTTTACATTTACAAATTCCATTTTGACAGTCTGCATTTGGACCGCAATTGCATACTACTTCATCTTTTACAGGTGTTTGAGCTGTTTCATTAAACAAGTATTGAAATAATTAAGAATATAAAATAAATTTATTATAATATTTTGAACCAATATTAAAACAAATTTCATTTAAAGTAAATAATATTTTTGATATATGACGGATAAGAGACGGCAAAATTTTAATTTATGTAAATAAATTTTTTTAACATTTTCGTACAATTTTTCTAGATTAAATATTGCATCAAAAATATCAATTAAATTTCTTATTTATTTGAGAAACTTACGTGGTGCATATTGACAGTTTGTAAATGGATCTCCTGTATAACCCTCTAAACAATTACAGGTTGGTATGTGATTATAAATAGTACAAAGTGCATTTAATCCACATGATCCAGGGCATGGGTCAACGCAACGTTCATTAATACAAGCTTTGTTGCTTGCACAATCAGAATTAATTATACATTCTGGACGGCAATTTGGGGGCGTTCCAAAATAAGTTGCAGCGCACGAACAAGAGGGTAAACCGTTATTATTTTGGCACAATGAGTTCGGCCCACATGGGGATGGGATACAGGGATTCGATTGAGGCTGTTGAACTTCTAAAAAATAATATTTGTAAGTATATATTGTATATGGAATTGTCTTTTAAATAGAATATTTCGATGTTATTAGTAAATGTATTGATTATCGATACATTTATGAATAACCATAAGGATTTTGTAAAATAAAGAAATCATGAAAATTAAAAAAACTTTTAGAAGTCTTACGTTCTAAAACGAAGCATCGTGAGAAAGGATCACCAGTTAATCCCGTTCTACAAGAACATATAGGACTGTGGTTTACAATTCTGCAAACAGTTTGCTCCCCACATTGATTAACACAAGGATCAATACATTTTTGATTTACACATGCTCGATTTTGTGCACACTCAGAATTAATTGTACATTCTGGGCGACAATTTGGAGGTACTCCATTGTACTCAGGTAAACATGTACATACACCTTGCCCATTTGCTTCTCGACATTGTGAATAGGGACCACATTGTGTAATTCTGCATGGATTTATTATCGATGGATCACTCTCTATTAAAATACAAATACAAAGTTTAGAGTTTTGTTTTTAATGGAAATAATATCATAAAAGACAACAATTTTTAATTATTCTTTATATCGAAAATTGTACTAAAGTTTTTGTTATGCTTTTAAACTTAAGTTTAACTAAAATTTAATGCCAATTCTTACGTGGTGCTTGAATGAGTTTACATATTCTGAAAGGATCACCGGTATATCTATCTAAGCAAATGCATACTGGAGAATGATTTTGTACATAACATTCAGCATTTTGACCGCAGATTCCGGGACATGGATCTTTGCATTTTTGTCCAATACAAGCAGTATTAGATGGACAATCGGTATTTCTAGTACATTCAGGTCTGCATCCTTCATAAGGGTTACCAATGTAGTTTGATAAACAAATGCAGGATCCAGCATTTTTCTGCACTTTACATACTGCATTTGATCCACATGGTGATGGTAAACAAGGATTCACAGGAGTTTGATCTTGCACTAAATTTTAAGAATTATTTTATTCGTATGAATATTGCGTGATTAGTATTATATTTTTAATTAGATAAGTTTGTTATTATCAAATGCAATTACCTATAGCTTGTGAACAATATAAAAATGGATCACCAGTATATCCTAAGGGGCAAGAACAAGTAGGTGTATGGCTTATAACATTGCATTGTGCATTTGATGCACAGGAACCTATGCAAGGATCTTGACATTTTGTGTTAATACATGCTAAACGATTTGAACACTCAGAATTGCTCATACATTCTGGTTTACAATTTGGCGGGGAGCCTAAGAAGTTAGGCAAACATGAGCAAACTGGTGAATTATTTATATCTTGGCATTGTGCATTTAATCCGCAAGGCGATGGTATGCACGGATTAACTATTGCAGGGAGCATCGGAGCTTTAAAATAAATGTAATACTTAGAATAATGTCATAATCATTTTGATAAAGGAAATTATTTTTTAATTCTTACGGGTAATAGTACATGCGATGAATGGGTTTCCTGTCATTCCTTGTTGACAACTACATATTGGGCTGTGATTAACAACTTTACAAACAGCTCGATTACCACAAACTCCTGGGCAGGGATCAACACACTTTTGATTATTACATGATTGACTCTGGGAACAATCAGAACTAATAACACACTCCGGTCTACAAGATGGAGGTGTCCCGTGATATCCAGAAACGCAAGAACATACTGCCTGTCCATTTACTTGACGACATTGACTATTTGGACCACAAGGAGATGGGCTACATGGATTACTATCGCTTTGAACTAATAAAAATATAAAAATATATTACTATAGCGTTTTATTTTATTCACTTTCATTTTTTAAACCAAATCGAATTAGATTTTTTTCAATAATTTAAAAGAACTTGTAAACCAACATATTAAATATTCAATTACTTACGCCTTTGAATAGTACAAATTGTAAAGGCATTTCCAGTAGTTCCAGTTGGACAACTGCATATAGGAATATGAGTAAAGACATTGCAAATTGCATTTTGACCACATGTGTTTTGACATGGATCAATACATTTTTGTCGTACACATGCTTTGTTTAATTCGCAATCATTATTTAATACGCATTCAGGTCGACAACTTCTATAAGGATCACCTTGATATTCAGGTAGACATGAACAGAGACCATTTATGCATTGTGCATTAGATCCACATTTTACTTGAGTGCAAGGATCATCAGATTCAACAACAACAGCTGTAATTTCAAGCAACATAAATATAAGTAAGCCGCTTGTTTTATAAAAAATAATTAAATTTCGTTAGCATACGTTTTTCCGGTTGAATATCGCATATTCTGAAAGGATCTCCAGTATAACCGTCAGGACATGAACATGATGGTGTATGATTGATGACATTACAAGTAGCTAGTATACCACAAGATCCTAGACAAGGATCTTGGCATTTCTGTCCTATACAAGCTAGATTACTGGAGCATTCAGAATTAATCGTACATTCTGGTTTACAATTGGGTGGAGAACCAAAGTAATTTTGTCGACATGCACAAGATGGAACACCTCCAATGTTACGACATTCGGAATTTAAACCACAAGGTGATGGTATACATGGGTCAACTGGTATTATAGGTTCATCAACTGATGGAGTAGCTGCAAGTAAGAAATTGGTTGGTGACAAGTCCATATTGAATCGTGAAAAGTTGCATTTAGAAATATTAACTTACGAATCATTGGGAAACAAATTGTGAATGGATCTCCAGTAAATCCTTGAATACAAGTGCAGTGAGGAGAGTGATTTATAACTCTACAATTAGATTTTTGACCACATGCAGCTGGACAAGGATTAATGCATTTTTTATTTATGCATGCTTTATCTGAAGAACACTCTGAGCTACTGACACACTCAGGTCTGCAAGATGGTGGGCTACCTACATACTCTTGCAAACAAGAGCAAACTGCTATACCATTTACAACTCTACATTGACTATTAGCTCCACAGTTAGATGTAGAGCAAGGATTTTTATTAGTAAGTTCGTCTTCTACAAAGAAAATTATATATATATATAATAAGTTGTTTCAAATCTACTTTTGAATTCATAAAAAACATACCAATTGGTCTTGCTACTTGACAAAATCTATAAGGATCTCCATTATAACCAGAGTAGCAAGAACAAGTAGCTAAATGGTTGACTACTTGACATTGCGCATTTGTTCCACAAGTTCCGGGGCATGGATCTTTACATTTAGAATTTACACAGGCGAGGTTTAATAAACAGTCAGAGCTAGTTACACATTCGGGTCTGCAGCCTTCGTAAGGATTCCCAGTATAATCAGAAATACAGGTACATGCACCTGCACCATTGCGCTCAGTACATATAGCATTCGGCCCACAAGGGGAAGGTACACAAGGATTCGCAGATTCAACAGGTACATCAACTAAAACGTAAATTATTTATATATGCATTTAGGGTTTTGTCTAAGAGATAAAAACAATAAAAATAATAAAACAAAAAAAATGTTAATTTTATTATTTTGCTTGTTTTATGTTATGTCGTTGTTTTGTTTGTATTGTTTTTTCTTTAAAAACAATATTTTCTAATAACTTACGTGGTTTAATAATACATTCAGTGAACGGGTCACCCGTATATTGACTAGGGCAGTAACACATAGGAACATGACTAACAGTTCGACATTCTGCGTTAAATCCGCAAGAACCAGAACATGGATCTGTACACTTATTTTTTATACATGCTTGATTATTTAGGCATTCACTATTGCTAATACATTCAGGCCTACAACCGGGCGGAGAACCGCTAAAATCTGGTAAACAACTACAAGATGGAGATTCGTTGATTACTTGACATTGTGCATTTGGACCACAAGGTGAAGGTTGGCAAGGATTTATTGCGACGAGAGGTGTATCCGCTATGAAAAAAACATGTTTTTAAACATGTTAATATTATTGAAGATTGAATATCTTACTACCATGGTTATTTGATATAAAGAAAAATATCTTACGTATAGGTAAACATCGAACAAAGGGATTCCCAGTAAACTTTGATGCACAATGACAAATAGGATTGTGGTTAACTATTTTGCATACAGCCTCTATTCCACAAGCACCAACACATGGATCTTTACATTTCTGATTTATACAAGCTTGATTTAAAGAGCATTCTGAACTAGTTGTGCATTCTGGTCTACATAATGGTGGGGTACCTATAAATCCATGCACACAAGTACATACTGCTTGACCATTGATTGGTCTGCATAAACTGTTCGGACCACAAGGTGATTGAGAACATGGCGAAATTGGAATTACTTCTATAAATAAATAATAATTAAATGTAATTATTAATTAATAATTTATTACTGTCATTAGTAATAAGTTTTTAATGAATTTTTATCAATATTTTAAGTTATAGTATTTTAATAAATTTTAGTTACTGATTATTATTTATAAGGGTTTTTATTAATAATATAATTAGATTTTATCTAAAAGATATTATCTGCAATTTTAATTGGAATTTTTATATTAAAAATTTATTTAAAAATTATTTAAATTTAATTTTAATTTAGATACCTCTAATAGCTGTGCACTGAGTAAATGCATTCCCTTCGAAACCAGTAGGGCAACTACATATGGGAACGTGATTTATTACAGTACATTGAGCATTAAAAGCACATGGTTCTGGACAAGGATCTTTACACTTATTTCTAACACAAGCTTGATTTCTAGAGCAATCTGCATTAAGAATGCATTCCGGTCTACAACCAATGTATGGGTCACCATAAAATTCTGATAAACAAGTACAAATTCCATTGTTACATTGTGCATTAGATCCACAAGGGTTGGAGCTACACAAATCTATTTCAACTGGTTCGACTGCAAGTAAGTAAATATTAACACAAAATCCTATACAACATCAACGTTAAATTAAAAATGAATTACTTTGTAAAATTTGAGGACGACATTGATCGAAAGGATTCCCTGTATAACCTTCGCGACATGTACAAACAGGTATGTGGTTGAAAACTGAGCAAATTGCATCAAAACCGCAAGATCCTAAACAAGCATCTTTACATTTCTCTTGAATACAAGCTTTATCACTAGCACAGTCAGAATGAACGGTACATTCAGGTCGGCAGTTTGGTGGGCTTCCAATATAATTAGGAGCACAACTACATGCAGCCGTTTCTCGAACTTGCTCACATACAGAGTTTGGTCCACATGGTGAAGGAAGACAGGGATTTATGTCTAATTGAGAAACTGGAGTAGGTACTGAAATTATTTATAAAATATTAAGAAATTATTCACTAAAAATATCAAAAAATATTTTACTTTTTATTGTTAAACGCATAAAATTAAAGCTGTAATACATACCGATGACTTGTACACACTGGCTAAATGGATCTCCAGTATAACCGTTATTACAGAAACAAATAGGACTGTGATTTATAACTTTACAATTTGAATTTAATCCACATGAATTTATGCATGGGTCCGAACATTTTTGATTTATGCATGCTCGATTACTTGAACATTCTGAGTTTACAACGCATTCTGGTCTACAGTTAGGTGGAGAACCAATAAAAATTTTACGACATGAACAGACGGCAACCCCATTATTTATTCGACATTCACTATTGGGGCCACAAGGTGTTGGATTACATGGATCAACTGGTTTATCTGTAGCTTTAAATTTGAAGTACGAATTTAATATAAAAACAGATTTAAAGATTTTAACGTATAGAAATAAAAGGGAAGTTTCTTACGAGATGGTTGTAGGAAACAATAACTATAAGAATTTCCTGTATATCCCTCAAAACACGTGCAAACAGGAGAATGATTAACGACTTGGCACAACGCGTTATCTCCGCAAGTTCCAGGGCAAGGATCTTTACATTTGTTTTGCATACATGATAAATTTGCGGAACAATCAGAATTCATAATACACTCTGGTCTACATCCTTCGTAAGGATTTCCGATATAATCAGATAGGCAACTGCAAGATCCTGCATTTCTTTGTTCTTTGCATATTGCATTAGCCCCGCAAGGTGTTGGTGAACACGGTTTAGTATTTTCTATTACTAGAATTTTATATAAATATTAAAATAAATTTAAAGAATTACAAAAATAAATTTAGCTCATGTATATGTACGAAAATCTATTCTTAAAATATATATCTTACTTGGAATTTGAGAGCATTGGGTAAATGGATCGCCTGTGAATCCTGTTCTACATGAACATATCGCAACATGATTTGCCACTTGACAGTCGGCATTTTCACCGCAAGAATTAGAACAAGGACTCTGGCATTTTTGTTTAATGCAAGCTAATTGATTAGAACAATCGTTATTATTTATACATTCTGGTCGACAATTTGGTGGACTGCCTTGGAATTCGAGTAAACACGAACAAGATGGAGTATTGTTTATGACATTGCATTGAGAATTTGGACCGCATGGCGATGGACTACATGGGTCAATAGATTCTTGAGGTGTTTTTACTAAAATAAAGGATTTTAGGTATTATATATATTATGAAGAATTTTTATAGTAAGTGCTTACTTATTGGTGTGCATGCAACGAAAGGATCTCCAACATATCCTTGTCTACATGAACAAATTGGATTGTGATTTTTAACAAGGCATAGTGAGTTCAGTCCACATGTACCAGGGCATGGATCTTTACACTTTTGATTAATGCAAGCAAGAGGTTGAGCACAATCTGAACTACCTATACATTCGGGTCGGCATGTTGGTGGGTTTCCTACAAATCCTTCAATACATTTACATATAGCTAACCCATTTGAATCTCTACAATGACTATTTTGTCCGCAAGGTGACGGTAAACAAGGATTTGTAATTGTAACTAAAAGGAGGTACATAAAATTACTTTATAATAACATATGCACAGAATATATTGGGGTAAAAAAATTTATACCTTGATATGGATTGCAAGAAATAAATGCATTACCGGATGTACCGGATGGACAAGTACAAATAGGTATGTGATTCATAGTTAAACATTGCGCATTTTGTCCACAAGTGCCTACACATGGATCGACACATTTATTGCGTACACAGGCTTTATTGAATGAACATTCTTCATTTCCAACACATTCAGGTCGACAACCCAGGTATGGATCTCCCATGAATTCATCTTGACACGTACATATACCGTTTCTACAGTTTGTATTAGATCCACATGGCGATGGATTACACAAATCAGTTTGAATTGGATCTGATTCTAAAATTGTTATATTTATTTGGTTATATTTTAATAAATTTAGAGTATGATTTACCGTGAGAAGATTGGAATGATTTGTTTAAAATTAACAGTACTTAAAAATTTTTTGTTACTTCTAAAAATATGTTAATTTGAATAAATATTCCAACTCTCTCAATATGGATTTAGAATTAATCTTACGAATAGGAAGTTTGAGTTGGCATGCAGTAAATGGATCGCCTGCAAATCCACTTGGGCAGGTACAAACGGGAATATGATTAAATACATTGCACATGGCTCCGAACCCACAAGAACCAGGGCAAGGATCTGAACACTTGTTACGTATACATGCTAAATTTCTATCGCAATCTGTATTGATTATACATTCAGGTCGACAATTCGGAGCAACTCCAATGTAATTCGGTTGACAGGTACAAACTGCATTACCACCAATATCACGACATTCAGAATTAGGGCCACATGGGGATGGCATACATGGTTGAATATATGTAGGAGTATTTTGAAGTTCTACAATGACAATAGTAGTTAATTTAACTAGCTCAAATATGTATAATTAAATAATAATTTAAATTATTATATTACCAAATGGAAAACAGACTGTAAATGGATCTCCAGAGAAACCATTTGAGCAAGTACAAATTGGACTATGATTTACAACTTTGCAATTTGCATTTCTACCACAAATATTGGTACATGGGTTTATGCATTTTCTATTCACACAAGCTTTAACATTAGAACACTCTGAATTAATAGTACACTCTGGTCGACATCCAGGTGGACTACCGATATATTCTCGTTTGCACGAGCATACGGCTTGTCCATTATTTATTCGACATTCGCTATTAGGTCCACATGGATTCAACGCACAAGGGTCTTTAGGAGTTTCAACAATATCAGCTACGAAAATAATAATATTATTATTATTAACAAATTAAATCATTTATTTGAGATTTTATTTCATTTTATGAAAGTTAGCTTTAAAATTAGGTTATTACCTTGTATATCTTCTCGACAAAAACTAAATGGATCTCCAGTAAATCTTGGAAGACAAGTACAAGATGGTAAATGATTAACTACTTGACACTCAGAATTCTGACCACAAGTTCCAGGACATGGATCTTTACATTTGTTTCGAATACATGCAAGATTTGCAGGGCAATCTGTACTCCTTGAACACTCTGGGCGACAACCTTCATACGGATTACCGATATAATCTGGCAAACATGTACATGATCCTGCACCACTACTTTCTTTACATACCGCATTAGCACCACAAGGTGATGGAATACACGGTGATATCGATTCAATAGCAATCACCGCTAAAAAGGAATGCAATATATAATCTTTTCTGATTCATTAGAAGCGCCAAATTTATATAATTTGATGATAACAGATTTAATGTACGTTATGAACACGATTCTTTATTCTAAATATTAGAATTAAATACGCAATTATACAAACTTACGTTGAGGATAGCACTGTGTGAATGGATCGCCTGTAAATGATTGTAAACATATGCACATTGGCGTATGGCTTACAACATTACATTCGGTATTGGCGCCGCATGATCCGGGACATGGATCTGTGCATTTACGATTTTTACACGCTAAATTAAAAGCACAGTCACTGTTACTGATGCATTCAGCACGACAGTTGGGTGGTTGACCTATAAAATCAGCCATGCAAGAACATGAGGCTTGATCGTTTGTAACTCGACATAGAGAATTTAATCCACAAGGAGATGGTTGACAGGGATTTTGAGTTGGATTTTCTAATAATGCTAAAAATCGATGAAACAATTAATTTAAATTGAGCAATAACTTTAGTTAATGGATTGTATACGATATAATATTTATTATCTTACGTATATGTATACATCTTATAAATGGATCTCCTGTCTGATCATGGGGGCAACTGCAGATTGGGTTATGATTGATTACTTGACATTGCGAGCCTATACCACAAGTACCAGGACAAGGATTGATACATTTTTGATTTGTGCATACTTCATTTTTATTACAATCTGAACTACGTATGCATTCTGGTCTACATGTTGGCGGACTTCCTATATATCCTGGGACGCACGTACAAACTGGTTGACTATTTATCGATCGACATAAACTATTCGGACCACAAGGAGATGGCTCACAAGGCTCCGTAATAATGGGTTCTAATTTCAAACGTTAAATCATTTTGTTAACTGTTTAAAATGTGTGATGATTATGATAAATTTTTACAAACCTCGAATAGGGTTACATGATATAAATGCATTTCCACTAGTTTTAGCCTGGCAACTACACATAGGTACGTGATTGAAAACATTACATTCCGCATTTTGACCGCAGATACCAGGGCAAGGATCTTTGCATTTATTATTTATACATGCTTTGTTAAATGCACAGTCTGAATTTAAAATGCATTCAGGACGACATTCAACGTTAGGATCTCCTTGATAATCAAGTCGACATGAACAAACTCCGTTATTACATTCTGCATTTCGTCCACAAGGTGATGGATTACAAGGGTCAGATATAACATCTTCTGCAAAAATGTTATCTGTTACATTTTATTTGGGGAACATATTGAAAAGGACGAATTAAAGCTTTACGAAAGTACTAATTGACTTACGTTTTGGTAATTGATAGGAACAACTAACAAAAGGATCCCCTGTGAAACTAGGTGGGCAAAAACACGTTGGCACATGTGTAATTACTCTACATTCTGCTCCATAACCACAAGATCCTGGACAAGGATCTCGACATTTTTGGTTTATACAAGCTTGATTACTAGAACAATCAGAGTGAATACTACACTCAGGTTTACAATTTGGTGGGCTTCCAATATAAGTCGCTTGGCAAGAACAAGAGGGTAATCCACCAATATCACGGCATTCAGCATAAGGACCGCATGGTGAAGGTATACATGGAGTAATAATTGCAGGTAATGTAGGTAGAGGTTCTGAAAATATTATGAATTTCTATTTTATGTTATACTCTATTATGGTTTGTATCTAAACAATTTTTTCTTACTTGTTAATGGGAAACATTTAGAAAATGGATCTCCAGTAAAACCATCTTTGCACGTACAAAATGGACTATGATTATTAACAGTACAATCAGTATTTCTACCACATGGGGCTGGACATGGGTTTACACATTTTTGATCGATACATGCTTGATTTGTTGTACATTCAGAGCTAACAGTACACTCAGGTCGACAACCTGGTGGACTTCCAATATAACCCGATAAACAAGAACATACAGATTGACTATTAACGGCTCGACAATTACTATTAGGACCACATGGAGATGGTCTACAAGGTTCAGATATAACTGGAACTACATTATAAAAATATTGAATTAATATCAATGATAAAAAAATACATTATTCAAGAAAAGAAAAAAGATTTTATTTAGCATAGAAACTATTAAAAAGAATTTTGTTTGTAATTTAATAATTAATTAAAAATTACCATTGTCCATTTGAATACGGTTACAGACACGGAAAGGATCACCCGTAAAATCAATGTTGCAAGTACAAGATGGTAAGTGATTTATTACTTGACATTCAGCATTTAACCCGCATGTTCCAGGGCAGGGATCTTTGCATTTATTTCGAATACAAGCGAGATTTGCAGTGCAGTCTGAATTTACCACACATTCAGGGCGACAACCTTCATAAGGATTGCCAGTATAATCTTCCATACAAGTACATGAACCTACATTATTTTGTTTTCTGCAAATAGTATTACTACCGCATGGTGACGGAATGCATGGATCTATATTGGTATCGGGATACAATGCAACTAATAAAAAAATGATTTATGTTAATATTAATGTGTTATAAAAATTAGATACAGGAAAAAATTATCGAAAGGATTCAAGAAATTTTACTATTAGCTTACTTGGTTTAATAACACATTGTGTAAATGGATCGCCTGAGAATCCAATGGGGCATATGCACATAGGTGTATGACTTACTACTCGACATTCGGCATTGAGGCCGCAAGATCCTTCGCATGGATTTTTACATTTCTTGTTTATACATGCCAAGTCATTTGAGCATTCATTATTGCTAATACATTCTGGTCTACAATTAGGCGGAGATCCAAGAAAATCATTTAAGCAACTACATGACGGAGATTCGTTAATTGCTTGACACTGAGCATTGGGACCACATGGTGATGGTTGGCACGGATTAATTGGAATTACATCAACGGTTGGTTGAACTGAAGATTTTAAAAGGTTTTCAATTAAGCAAAGATATTTTAACGAGTTTTTCAAAAATGATTGAAATCGAAAAGTAACTGTATATCGTACTTATTTGGCATAGAACAAATGGATTTCCAGTATATTGTTCCAGACAGCTACATATAGGATTATGATTGATGACTTGACATTGAGCTCTAATACCACAAGCACCGATGCAAGGATCAATGCATTTTTGATTATTACACGCGCGATCTCGAGGACACTCGGAACTTTGAGAGCATTCAGGTCTACATGATGGAGGACTGCCTAAATATCCACTTAGACATGTACATACTGGTTGATCATTTATTTCACGACAAACACTATTTGATCCACAAGGTGATGGATTGCAATGGTTTCTGATTATATCTTCTGGTACAGAAAATTGCAAAAATTTATTAAAAATACGAAATAAAATATTTAAAAAAAATGATTCAATCGTACCGTATGGACTACATGCAATAAATGCATTGCCCCTAGTTCCTTCTGGACACGTGCATATGGGTATATGATTGTATACATTACATGTAGCCGAGTCTCCACAAATACCAGGACAAGGATTTATACATTTATTATTGCTACACGCTTTGTTCAATGCACAATCAGTATTGAGAACACATTCAGGTCTACAACCAATGTAAGGATCACCTTGATATTGAGATAAACAAGTGCATACCCCATTATTACATAATGCATTTGACCCACAAGGAGAGGGATTACAAGGATCAATTGTGTCAAGTTCTGCAATAATTAAGATAATATTTTTTAGATAATATTATTTTAGATTTAAATTATAAATGTACTGAAAATTTTAATTGAAAAAAATTTGCTGCAAGCTTAGTATACGAAAAAGTTTTTCTTACGTGATTCAATTATAGGGGGTATTGGTTGACAGTAACTAAATGGATCGCCAGTTAAGCCTGAAGGACATGTACAAACAGGCGTGTGATTGAAAGTATTGCAAGTTGCACTTGCAGCACATGCACCAAGACATGGATCTCTGCATTTTTCATTAATGCATGCTTGATTACTTTGACAATCAGAATTAACTGTACATTCGGGACGACAAACAGGTGGACTTCCTACATAGTTAGGAAAACATGAACAAGATGCTAATGAGCCTATTTTACGACACTCTGCATACGGTCCACAGGGAGAAGGTACACAGGGATCTATTTCAATTTGAGGTTCTGAAAAAATAGTTTATAACACGTTCAACATCAATAAATCTATAAAGCTTTTGTAGAGCACGAAAAAAATTAAAAATAAAAATATTTGAATAGCAAATTAAAGATGCGAATATTTCTTTGAAGTAAATATTCGACATCTTTATAAATGATCTTACTCTCCACAAAGAAGCATCTACTAAAAGGATCGCCTGTATAATCTATCTTGCATGAACAGATTGGACTGTGATTGATTACTCTACAAATCGCATTAAGTCCACAGGGACCAGGGCAAGGATCAACACATTTCTGATTGACACATGCACGATTCAAGGAACATTCCGAACTGAGAGTACATTCGGGTCTACAGTTTGGTGGAGTACCCAAGAAGGTAAGTTGACAAGAGCAAACAGCCTGCTCATTTACAACACGGCAGTTGGCATTGGGTCCACATGTTGAAGGATTGCAGGGGTTGTTCGATGTGTCGCTTACTGAAATTACGATTTATGAACACTGATTTTGTCGAATCCTATCTTATATATTAATTTATTTTCTCATGTTTTTATTAACAATGATAACATTATAAATACCTGCATGATTATTTTAATTCTCCATACTCCATCATGCACTAATTAATCTCACATGGAACACGATTCCATCTTTATTTGTAAGCGATTATTATGTTTTTTAAAATTATTGCGTAAAACTAGTTAATATGTTAGAATATTAATTGTTGAATTACTTAATGGCTTATAACATTAATAAGGAACGTATTTAAAGTTCGATTAGACTGTGCAGAATTTAATGAAATTTAAATAATTTATCATTATTCTGTAAAGTGTAACTCAATGCATTACGATACCTTATCAGAAACAAGAAATATTATCTAAATGTATACAGATAGTGAATAAAAAAATTTTTACCGTTCAATTACTTTTTCCATTTTACAGTTGGAAAATGTAAAAATTAATGTTTTGTGTCTTAAGGCCTTTGGTCATTACATTGCAAACCCTTTATTTGTGTAGTTAATCTATTTTAGAGTTCTTTAAATTAGACTTTTGTAAATCCAGTTCAAAATATTTTCAAATATTAAATACTCGAAATTTTCGTAAATCAACTAGCTTGTGAACAATTTTTCTATAAACAGGTAGAATTTGAAAATAAAAAAATTTTGGAAAAAAATTTATGTAAAAAATAGAAATGGTTATTATATTTTTATATGGGCCCATAGATAAAAATTTTGTTTTTGCATTTTTGGGTTGCAGCTAAGGATAAATAATTGAACGTTATTGTAATAAATAATATAGGTACACGTTGTTAACATTAATATTTTATTGAATTTGGAATTTTGAAGCACATTGAAAATAATATTATTAATTACTGTAATTATACTTTTTACAGGCTTCATTTCTTGAAAAATCAAAAATTAAATGTTTCATCCTAATCAGAAACCTAAGCAGCAAATACTCTCCTCTCGAGATCAGTTTTATGTGTATGTTAGGTTGGTTGCAATGATCATACTTTATTACTTTTTTTGTTATTGATTATAAGTGCGATTTGTAATCTAAAAAATATTAGTAATCGATGAATGCCTCTACAGAAAATCAAGCGCAATACACTAATTCTAAGCACAACAGCATAACGTAGTGATTTTCTGAATTTGCAATTCATCAATTAATAAATTTATTTATTAGTTTACAAATCAATATCATTGCAGAATGTTATACAGGGTGCAATCTCCAGAAATAACTTATTTTTTTGGGCAATCGTTGTCGTAAGGTGCTACGATCCGAGAGTTAATAAAAAATTAATGCAAGGCGTGGATGATCATTATAATGGGTTATATTTCTATCAGTTCTATATGATTTGGGCGCAATATTTGCCAAGCAATTTGGGATGAAGGAGACACGAAAAGTGCGGGAATGTAAAATGTCTGATCGTTGGTCGTTATCATGTTATGTATACGCTGCCTAGACAAGATTGGCCAACGTTTAGTGGTTAAATATTGATTTCAGTAAGCTGTGGGGACCACGATATGGTCAGTATTATGCATAGGAATGATCAGCTGCGAGGCCTAGCTTGGATTAATGGCTATGATAAAATCAGCGATGCAAGTTTGCTAAATGAGGAGCTATTCGTGCACTTGAGGCGTTGGTGGATTGTACACGAAAGAGACTTACTCGCTGGTACTTGGTAGGGGCGACAATAACTGAAGGGGTCGCCGGTAAATCCGGACGGGCAAGAGCAACTGGGCAAGTGGTTAATCACTTGGCAATTGGCATTTTGGCCGCAGGTTCCGGGACAGGGGTTCTGGCATTTCATTTTGAGGCAGGCAAGATTGGACACGCAATCAGAACTGAGGGTGCATTCGGGGCGGCATCCTTCGTAGGGGTTGCCAAAGTAGTCGGGTAAACATGTACAGGATCCAACTCCATTTTGTTCTTTGCAAACGGCGTTCGTGCCACAGGGGGATGGCAGACAAGGGGTTAACGCCTCAGCAAGGGCGGGAGCTAGAAAGGTCACAACAGTCATGGTAAAGTAAACGTCATAAATGATCCTGTTACATCGACATATTAATAATACATCATAGTTCATGAAATAATAAAAACATATTTTTATAAATATTTGCTATAAGCAAATGTAAGTAATCGTAATATGGGTTAAATCAGTAAAGATAAAAAATATTATACGCAAAAATAAAAATTATTTTAAAATATACATATGATTTAATTAGTATTGCTTTGTGCACTGTCGCATAACCCGCAATATATTCATAATATTTTTAACTCATAATTTAAGTATATATAAAAAAATATTATTCTTACATAATCGAAAGGTACACATGGTGAATGGATCACCCGTGTAGCTCTCAAGGCACACACACACGGGCGTGTGACTAATAACATGGCAGATAGCATTACTGCCACAGGAGCCTATGCACGGATCCTTACACTTGCTGTTTATACACGCCTGATGAGTTGGACATTCGACATTGCTAATGCACTCTGGTCTACAGTTAGGTGGCTCGCCTACAAAATTAGGGAGGCATGCACAAGACAGGTTGCCGTCAATGGATTGATATTGTGCGTTCGGGCCGCAAACGCAAGATGTACATAAAGGCTCTACCTCGTTGTTCGCCGCTAATAGATGTAATATTTACTAATTTATTTGTTTATAATTATGATTTCTTAAGGAATTATCAGATTCATATTCGACACCTCATAATTTACTTTAAGCAGCACTTATATACTCACATTGCATTTATAAATATTTTAAAATATCTTTAGTTAATATGAAACAATTATATTCAACTGTCGCATAGATGTCGAAAAAAATTGATATTTCCGAAATTAAATTAATAATAAGGAATTTCTTACGTTTTATGTTAGATCGACATTCGGTATATGGATCGCCTATGAAATTAATAGAGCAGCTACAAATGGGATTATGATTGATAACGCGACATTCGGCTCGTACTCCGCAAGCCCCTTCGCACGGATTTCTACACTTAAGGTTATTGCATGCTTCATCCTTTGGGCAGTCTGAATCAGTAGAACACTCGGGTCTACAGGACGGCGGGCTTCCTAGGTAGCCCTTGACACAGGCACACGTAGCTTGACCACTTTGTGCACGACACTGACTGTTAGGACCGCATGGCGACGGGACACACGGATTTACATTTATTTGGACATCTAATAGAAATCAAGCAAGAAAAAATGTTTATCTAATGGAATAACCGACTGAGTGTATAACAAAAATCTTTCCAACATTATTCAAAAGATTTTTGTTTCTTAAGATGTTTACGATCATAATACCTGATACTATAGCGCAGTTGATAAACGCGTTTCCCGTCATACCCTGAGGACAACTACACATAATTACGTGATTATATGTAATGCAGAGCGCGGTAGAGGCGCAAGCTCCCACGCATGGGTCGATGCATTTTTGATTACGACAGGCCTTGTTCGGCAAACAGTCAGAATTCAGAATGCATTCAGGACGGCACTGATAATATGGATCTCCGTGGTACCCGGGGTAACAAGTGCAAATTCCATCGTTACACTTTGCATTTGATCCGCAAGGATTTGGCTGACAGCGATTGTTAATGACAATTGGAGTGTCAACTAATATAAAAGAGATTTTTTTATCAATACATTGATAAAGTGAAATAAAGACAAAATTATACAGGTTTAACGAAGTAATAATAACGAATTTAAGATTAAAAAGTCGAACCACGAAAAATTGGATACTAGAAATAGGTGATAGCTTACTTATCGGCTCTCTGTAACAACTAGAGAAGGGATCACCAGTGAAGTCTTGGGGACACGTACAAATAGGTACATGATTGTGTACACTACACTCGGCGTTTGGCCCACAGATGCCAGCACAAGGATTTTTGCACCTTTCATTCACGCAGGCTAGCTCCATAGGGCAATCAGAGTGGATGGTACATTCTGGTCGGCAGAAGGGCGGTGTGCCATGATAGTTTGGCTGGCAAGAGCACAAGGCCAAGCCACGTAAGTTCTTGCAGATCGAGTACGGACCACAAGGACTCGGCAGGCAGGGATTTTGCTCGCGTCGTTCCTCGAAAACTGTATTAGATGTCTAGTTATATATTCCCGTAAATAAATTACTTTTTGTAATTGAAAATCGAGCTCACGCGCGACGTATGTCAGTGTATTATTACCAATTATATTTCTAGTATAGATGTTGCAGTACTGCGTTAGGATACGCAATGAAACTACGTACCCTTGCCGCTAATTTACTGACATAGAAATAAGAACGGAGATCGAAAGGGTTATTGCATTACGAAGATAGACGCGCAGAAGATGACAACTGTGTTATTCCTGGTTGGCTTACTTGGATTGGGAAAACATCTAGTGAGAGGGTCTCCGGTAAGACCCGGATTGCATAAACAAACAGGACTGTGGTCGATGACTCTACAATGGGTGTTGATGCCACAAGATCCCGGACACGGTGATACACAGCGTTGGTTTACGCAAGCCTTGTCCTTGGTGCACTCTGCGCTGACGATGCACTCAGGTCGACAATTGGGGGGCGAGCCAACGCAGCTGCCCAAACAAGAGCAAACTGCTGCATCGTTCACTACTCGGCACTGGCTGCACGCACCGCAGGGTGATGGGTTGCATGGGTTTACTGGGGCTGATTGAACGCGATGAATTGTTATATGTATTGTTCATTTGCGAGAGCGCGACAGCGGTCAAATAGCGACGCGAATGAAAACGCGATTCTCCTGGTAGAAAATAAACGATTATGTATATATGCTTTTAGGCATTATTTGAAAGAATATATTGTAATGTAATATTCTCTAGAAAAAGATTATGCTAATTGATATTAAAATCGACAAATCTGGAACGCACAATAAATATAAAATTTTTCTGAAAGTTGTTAAATATACATAATTGGATATTGGTTTAACTTTACTAATAATCGTTATTGTAAAAAATTATACGGCTACTTGTAGACTATTAATTGAATACTGTATGAAAAATTTAACTGGCATACGTTTTAATTAATGATCATAATAATCTTTAAGATATAAAAATTTTCTTCCTTTTTAGAATTATTTGTATTTTTTAGAATCACGTATATAATTTAAATTAAAAATATTTTTTTCGTGATAAAACGATTATACAAAATCTGTTTAAAAATTATATGTACGATTTATCGTCTAATTTAATATTAGAAAAACTAGTTTCATAAAAAAAATTTATTGAAGAATTCTTTTGAACTATATAATCGCTTAAAAATCTACCAGGGCTGCTGTTTTTAACAATTCTCCTTTTAATATCTAATAAAGTTTTCACCATTATTGACTGTGAATATAAATACGGATTATCTTAATATACGGATTATATATACGGATTATAAATACGGATAATCTTAATCGGATACGATTTTCTAAATCGTATTTTTTGGAATTGGAAAATTTCATTATCCAAAAAAATCTTTATTCTATCAACAGAATTCTAGACAGATGAAAAAACTAGAATTGCAAAATATCCCCAAGCAACGAAGAGAATCTTACTTTTAAGGGGCATAGTGCAGATTCTGAATGGGTCGCCAGTAAAACCGGGATCGCAAACGCATGTGGGCATGTGGTTCAGAGGATGACAACGGGCGTTGAGACCGCAAACTCCCGGACAAGGGTCACGACATCGCAGCTCAGTGCAAGCCATCGAGGAGAGACAATCCGAGTCGCTTGTACATTCGGGCCTGCAGACCGTGTAGGGGTCACCTAAGTACCCGTGTTTACATGTGCAAGAGCCCGCTGTGCCCTGGTACACATGGCAAACAGCGTTCTCCCCGCATGGTGAAGGCTCGCATGGATTTGCAGCTACTGTTTCTACTGAAAATAAATGCGATCGCTTGTTTTTTGATTTGTACGGAGCTGTGCCAGTTATCTCGGTTACAAGATTATTTATATTTCGATCTCATTTTTTAAAAAAGTACTTTGTTGTTTTAATGTAATCAATTTCTTTAATGAAATTTTTTAATGTCAAATATAATTTGTTAAAATATTTTGATTATCATAAAATATATTGATGAAAAAATCGATGATTAGTTTTCATAAAATTTTAAATGATTTTTCATAGATATCGGTAAAATAAATTAACTGCTAGTATATGCAGCAATTATTTCTTATTCTCTATATATCATAGATTATAAAATGAATCTACTGAAAATTAATTTAAAGATAGTAAACTGGCACATCTCGGTTTTTGCTATTGTTAGTGCTCATTATTGAATTAAGTATTTTTGAGGCATTGTTAACCTTTTCCATTAATTAGATAGTTTCTTTAGAATTAATAAAAAATTAAAGTAAAACTGATATGATTTTATTATTAAATTAAAAATCAGAATTTTTTAATTTGTTTTGTGCAGCGTTTTTTAGAATATGTTTATATTTTTGGAAAATATTACAGTGAAGTCTCATTATAGAGTAAAATAGCGAGTATTTCTTGTGATAGGGCAGTCATAAAATTGTAGACGAGTTTGTAGATCAGAGTATAGACACCTTGTAACATAGTATTATAGACTCATCAGACGTGTTAAATGCATTTTGTAAGAACCGTTTTTTATAGTAACAGTTCGTAAGATGATAAACAACTGAAGAATAATAGAGAAATTTGTTATTTTATGACTAGTATAATTATTCCTGTTTATAAAAATGATAAGTTTGAATCATTGTGTTTATGCTCAAACAATTTTAAAGCTGAAATAGAGGGTTAAAAATAAAAAATAGAGGGAAATCTTTCAAGAAATCATATTTCTTAAAAGCACTGTTATATCGCAGTATAAATATCTGGCAGTATATAAAATAAATATCGGTCACCAAGTATATCGCAGATAAGCCACCATTCGCAAATAGTAAATCCATGTCAAAGGTAGTGGAAGGGGTGAATCGCAGAGTTTCGCACGCAAGTTAAAAAATAATATCTTAATTTAAAACTTATAAAAATGTCGCAGACGAAGCATAAATTATCGTCATATATTATACGCAGAGCTGAAAAAATTCAAATAGTTCAATTCACCAACTGGCGATAGGAAAGAATCACAGCAAAAACAGAATTAGATAGTGGACACTCTGGTACTTACCTGCCATACGCACATAGCATGCAGAAAGGAACGGAATAAGTAGAGAGAGAAAACGAAAGAGCCATGCAGTACAAAGAGATATAACCGCAAATGAAACATTTGATTTACAATAAAACGACCAAAAACAAAACAGTAAAACAAAATTTGTAGCCGAGCTGGCGGCGTACTTACCCTTAGCGATTGGTTGACAGAGAGAGAACGGGTCACCCCGATAATTCTCGTTGCACGAACAGATAGCGTTGTGATTAACTACACTGCACTGGGCATTCACCCCACATATGCCTTCGCAGGGGTTTCGGCAGCGCTGCTGCATACAGGCAAGATGCGGCGGACACTCAGGATTGATGGTGCATTCAGGTCGACAATTTGGTGGCACTCCAATATAGTTTTGTAAACAGGAACAGGCGAAGTTGTCGCCACGTACCTGGCACTCGGCGTTTGGTCCGCACGGTGTCGGTACACACGGGTTCTCCGGTTTGGGGGGTTCGACTGAAATTTATGAACGATCGGTAAGCTTGGAAATAAAAAAACCAATACTACATCATTTTTTAGAACATAAATTGGTTTAAATTGGTTAAGATACATATTTGTTTACAATACAATATGATACAATTTTTTTCATAGTAATATGTATTAATTGAGAAAGAAAGCTTACGCGTATTAGTCCAATGACAAAAAGTGAATGTTTCTACATATCATGTGATTCATGATATATATTTGATAATATGTACATAAGTATTTGTCTTTAGTTTAATCTATTCTAAGCTCAGAATTTTTACACACGGATTAAATGTAATTATACAGTATTATTTATCATATGAGTTGATTTAATATGAAATATTTTTTAATAATATTTTATTGAGTACAATCTCAAAATTAATATTCTTGGTTAAATTGAATGCATATAATCAAATACGAACCATCAGAAGGTAATAGAAATTTGACTCAACTAAAAAAGAGTCTCTGTTTATATAATATATATATGAATTAAACTCTTTATTAAGATATGAAGAACTAAACTTACCTAGAATTGGATAACAATTTGAGAATGGATCGCCCGTGTATCGTTCTTGACAACTGCATATTGGGTTGTGGTTTATAACTTGACATTTTGCGTTTTGACCACAAGAGCCTGGACAAGGATCTTGACATTTGTTGTTTAGACATGCTTGATCAAGAGGACATTCTGAGGTAACAACACATTCCGGTCTGCAGGCTGGTGGACTACCACTAAACGATGGTTGACAAGAGCATACCGCGTGATTTTCGATAACTTTACAAATACTGTTTGGCCCACAGGGTGACGGCGAGCAAGGTTGATTTACTCGTACTAAAATGTAAATTTGATTTTAAGATATTATTGATTGTAATCAGTAGTAAATGTTTTATGATTTTTCAGTAAAGACAAAGCACTATTGTTGTATAAAACTGAAATTTACCTTTGGTAACTGTTTTGCAGTGAGAGAATGGATTACCAGTCATGTCTGGTGGACAACTACACATCGGGATGTGATTGACGGTGTTACACCTAGCATTGGTACCGCAAGTACCAAGGCACGGATCTCTGCAGCGTTGGTTTATACACGCCTTTGTACGTGAGCATTCAGAATTTAAAGTACATTCTGGCCGACAAGACGTGTATGGATCACCAAAATATTTCGAGATGCATTTGCAGATCCCGTTATCACATTCGGCATTAGCTCCACATTGGCAGACATCATCTGACTTTGGTGGAATTGGCATTACTATAAGAAAGTATTAAATTAATCAAACAGTTTAGAATTTTAGTGAGCAAAAGGTATTTGATAAACATACTTTCAACTGGAGAACAAAGGGTAAATGGATCTCCAGTAAAGTCCTGCTGGCAGAGACACGTAGGTATATGATTCTGGACATGGCAATCAGCATTTTGTCCGCACGAACCCACACAAGGGTCCCGACATTTTTCAAAGATACAAGCTTGATTTGAAGCACAGTCGGTGTTGACAACACATTCTGGGCGGCAATTAGGTGGTGAACCGACATAATTCTTCTTGCAGCTGCAAGTCGCTTGATCTCCGAACCTTCGGCACTCGGAGTACAGTCCACAAGGACTTGGAATACAAGGATCTTCTGCTGGAACTGGTGGACTAGGTATTGGGGCTAAAAATGTTTATTTTCATGTTAGTTCCGTGATTTACGTCAGTGCCATCAAATTTAGAATAAAAACTTACGCAGCTCTTCGCATCGTGAAAATGGATCTCCAGTCGTGCTTGGCGGGCAACTACATAAGGGATTGTGATTTATGACTCGGCACTGGGCACCAATTCCACAAGTTCCAGGGCAAGGGTCATTGCACTTGTTTTTATAACAAGCTCGATTCTGAGAGCATTCAGAGTTTACCAAGCACTCTGGCTTGCAATTTGGAGGTGCACCGAAGTACGTATCTTGGCAAGTACACACTGGTTGGTCATTGATTCGGCGACAAACACTGTACGGTCCACAAGGTGAAGGACTGCACGGATCCGTACGAACACTAGGTTCAGTAACTAAAATAAATTTATCATATAATTATTTTTTATTTCGTTGTTATTTATAATAGCATTCAGATTCTTTGATAGGTTTCATCCAACAACTTACCAATATCAAAGGAACAGCCGGAGAATGGATCACCGACATATCCAGGTTGACAAGTACAAGTAGGTATATGATTGATTACGGAACACTGAGCGTTGGTTCCACAAATCCCAGGGCAAGGATCGACGCACTTATTCCGTAAGCAAGCCTTGTTTGTTTGACAATCAGAACTGTGAGTGCACTCGGGCTGACAACCTTCATATGGATTGCCATGATAATCATCAATGCAAGTACATGAGCCTGCATTATCCTTGCGCTGGCAAACTGCATTTGAGCCACAGGGCGAAGGCTCGCAAGGATTCGGGTTCGATTCAATTAAGCGAAGACATTGAACAAATGGATTTCCAGTGAAACCTGTTGAACAAGTGCAAATAGCTGCATGGTTTATCACTGAACATTCAGCGTTTTCACCGCATGAACCCGTGCACGGATCTTGACATTTCTCATTTATGCAAGCCTTGCTAGAATGACAGTCTGGATTGATAAGACACTCTGGCCTGCAGTTAGGAGGTGTACCAATGTAATTTTGTAGACATGAGCAGACTGGACTATCGTTCACGTTCTGACAGATAGAATTTGGTCCGCAAGGCGATGGATTACATGGTGACTCGATTTTCGGTTTTATCGTAACTGCAACAAAAGAATTTATATTGTGATAAATGTTTTAGAAAAACAAAAGAAGATTTAGCAAATATTTTTTATACAGTCTTCTTAATATTGTATTGTTTGTCAACTTGACTATGTTATATTAATATATTAGTTACTCTATTTTGATTAAATTTAATAATTAATAATAAAAATAAAATAAAAAGGTTAAATCACCTGGAATTTCAAAGCAACTCTTGAAAGGATCGCCAGTCTGACCAGGTAGACAGCTGCATATGGGTGAATGATTGATTACTTCGCATCGTGCATTAAGACCACAAGAGCCAAGACAAGGATCTGTGCACTTGTTGTTAACACAGGATCGTGTGGCAGAACATTCAGAGCTTACGACACATTCAGGGCGACATGAAGGTGGAGCACCGATATAACCAGAGATACAGGAACAAACTGCGTGACCTTCAATGTTTTTACAAAGGCTGTTTGGTCCGCAAGGCGAAGGATTGCAAGGATCGAATGAGGCCACTGGACCAGAGGGCTGGACGCGGCAACTGATGAACGGATCACCAACGTAGCCACCAGGACATGAGCAAACAGGTATGTGATTAATCATATCACAATGAGCATTCTGACCACAAGTTCCAGGACATGGATTGCGACACTTGTTTTTGATACACATCTGGTCTCGCGGACATTCTGAACTAATGGTACATTCGGGTCGGCATGCCTCGAATGGATTGCCTACGTATTCTGGTAGACACTCGCAGTCACCATTATTGCAAACAGCATTCGGACCACAAGGCGAGGGATTGCATGGATTTGGCGGCGATGGCGGGCCTGTTGACATTGAGGTTTGCCATTAGTCGTTAGTCTAGTAACCATGGGTGAAGTCTTATACTTAAATAATACTTACTGCTAGGAATAAGAGAGCATTGAGAGAATGGATCTCCGGTAAAGCCTTCAAAGCAAGTACAGACTGGAATGTGATTAAGAACATGACATTGGGCGTAAAGTCCGCAAGAGCCGCTACACGGATCCTGACACCTATTTTGCAGGCAAGCCTGCTCACTCTTGCACTCGGAATTGAGGACGCATTCAGGTCGGCAATCTGGTGGAATACCAATATAGTTGGGCAAGCACGAGCAAGCAGGATTCCCAGAAATTACTTGACATAGTGAATTTGGACCGCAAGGTGATGGACTACAAGATGGTGGTCGCTCAGTGGTTATTTCATCCATTACTAAAAATATTTAAAAGATCATTTTTATAAACACAATCTTTCACACAAGGGAAATATTAATTTGTTAATCTGTATTTTATAAATTTTTGTAAACACACCATTCTCAAGGCACTGTGTGAATGGATTGCCAGTGAATCCAGGAGGACATGTACAAATTGGGCTATGATTCTTGGTGGTACATAGGGCTCTCAAACCGCATGTATTAGGACACGGATCGGCGCATTTGTTGTTTATGCAGGCAAGGCTAAGAGCGCATTCACCACTAACCCGACATTCTGGACGGCACTGTGGGGGCTCACCGATGTTATTGGGCAAACATGTGCAAACCGGCTGGCCGTTAGCCGAACGACATTTGCTATTTGGACCGCAAGGTGAAGAAGAGCATGGATCTGTAGGTGGTTCCGGTGCTGAAAACACATACATCAGTATGTAGCTACATTTTTTTCAGTTTTGAAGGGCATAATTCGAATATTCTTACCTCTACTGGCTTCGCAAGCATAGAATGGATCACCGTTATAACCAGATGGACATGTGCAAGTCGGAATATGTCCCTTCACAGTACAAATTGCTGCAGCGCCGCACGTACCGGGACACGGGTCAATGCATTTAAAACCCGTACAGGCCAAGTGAGGCAGACAGTCAGTATTGAGCTCACATTCTCGGCGACATCCTTCCTGAATGTCATATGGATCACCAAAGAAATCAGGTTGACAAGCACAAGCTCCGGCACCATTCTTTTCGCGACATTGAGCGTTAGGTCCACAAGGGTTCGGAACACATGGGTTAGGCGGTGGACCTTCGGTAGCTATAAGTAGAGAAACAATATTTATTTATTATAAATGAAGATAATCTTTGATGATTTTCTTTTGAATGAATTTTAATTTTTCCTTACTTGTTGTTAGAGGTATGGTGCACTGAATGGTTGCGTCACCAACATAACCTTCAGGGCAACTACATAGTGGCAAATGATTAAGGACAGAGCATCTGGCAAATTCTCCACAAGCACCTATGCAAGGGTTCTTGCATCTTTGGTTGATGCAAGCAGCCGAATTAGGGCATTCGGAGTTCTGTGTACATTCTGGTCTGCAGTTTGGTGGCCTACCCATGTAGTTTAATAGACAGGAGCAAGCAGGCTGCGAATTAATTTCACGGCACTGTGAGTTAGGGCCGCAAGGGTTGGGAGTGCAAGGGTTACTTCGCGCTTCTGGAGTTGTGTCCTCGATTTTGATACAGTATTGGAAAGGATCACCACTATAACCGTTAGAACAACTGCAAATCGGATTATGGTTGAGAACTATGCATTTTGTATTTTGGCCGCATGTGCCAACACAGGGATCTGCACATTTATTTTCGATGCAAGCTTTGTTCTGAGGACACTCGGTGCTCACGGTGCATTCTGGCCGGCAGTTTGGTGGTGTTCCAGAGAAGCTCGTCTGACAGGAACAAACCGCGTGGCCATTAAGAGTGCGACAGTTACTGTTTGGTCCGCAAGGTGATGGATCACAGCTGTCCACAATCGGTTTTTCTGTAACTCGACCTTTCGGTGTACAACCGGTTGAAGGATCACCTGTATAGTCAGGCAAACAAGCACAAGAAGGTGCATGGTTGATCACACGACATGTAGCCATTGGACCACAGGCGGTACGACAAGGATTAACACACTTGTTGTTCAGGCAGGCGCTATTCCGATCACAATCCGAATTGGTTACACATTCAGGTCGACAACCAGTGTATGGATCGCCGAAATATTCGGCAATGCAGGCGCATGCGCCAACACCGTTACGTTCATTGCATACAGCGTTCGCGCCGCAAGGTGAAGGATTACAGGGTGTAGGTCGTTCAGTAGTCGTTGGCTGTAGGTAGACAGCGGTGCATTCACGGAATGGATCACCTGTATAACCCTCATCGCAAATACATACTGGATTATGTTTAACAACATTGCACATGCTGTTGATGCCGCACGAGCCCGGGCACGGATCTATACATCGCTCGTTTTGGCACGCGAGATTACCGGGGCATTCCTCATTGATGAGACATTCCGGACGACAGTTTGGTGGTCTTCCAATGAAGTTCGGGAGACATGAGCAAGCGGGAACTCCGTCTACAGCTCGACATTGCGAATTAGGACCACAAATTGATGTAGCACATGGATTTTCTGGTGGTAGATATACTGGTGTTTTGCCTTCGACTAAAATGCAGTTAAATAGTGGATTTCCGGTGTAGCCGTTAGGACAGGTACAAACCGGATTATGGTTGATCACTTGGCAGTTCGCACCTGCACCACAGGTCTGTGTACATGGATCTTCGCATCTCTGGGCTATGCAAGCTCTGTTTTGCGGGCAATCGGTGCTAACTACACATTCTGGTCGACAACTTGGTGGGCTACCAATGTAATTTTGTTGACATGTACATACTGCGTGTCCATCAACTTCGCGACAATTGCTGTATGATCCGCATGGAGATGGATCGCATGGATTAGCGTCAGGTTCTTTAGGTCCTAAATTTGTAAAAAGAATTTGGTTTTATTAGTCTAAATTATAAAAATAAGATTTATATAAAGGAAATAATTAATGATACATACGTAATGCTGGGATGTGGCAAGCATTCAGAGGATCTCCAGTGTATCCAGATATACAAGTACATGTTGGTTGATGATTGAAGACTTGGCATTCAGCGTTAAGTCCACAAGTACCAGTACAAGGATTTTTACATTTATTGTTTATGCAAGCTCTTGTATGTGGACAATCATTATTTTGTACGCATTCTGGCCTACAGCTAACATACGGATCCCCTACATATTCAGATGGACAAGTACATGAGCCAGCACCGTTTCTTTCAGTGCATATAGCATTCAAGCCGCAAGGTGATGGATGGCAAGGTAAATTTGGTTCTTCTGCTACAATTGCTAAATAAGAATAATAAATTATTATCGGTGTATATTGAAATATTGAATTTGAATTTTTAAATTCAAAGTATTCTTACGTTTTAATGTACATCCTGTGAATGGGTCACCCTCAAAATCTTCATAACATTGGCATTCCGGTCGATGGTTATGTACAGTACATTTTGCGTTCAATCCGCACGAACCAATGCATGGATCGGAGCATTTATTATTTTGACTACAAGCTAAATAACTTGGACAATCTTGATCGATCAAACATTCAGGTCTACAATTTGGTGGGGCGCCAATCATATCACGATTACATGTGCATACTGCTCTGTCATCTTGGACACGACATTCGGCGTTTGGTCCACAAGGAGATGGTGCGCATGGTTCAGTACGAATGATTCCTAATTAATAAAATTATATATTTATTACTCTAGTAACTATAACAGTTATTGTATTGACGATACTACGATCATTAATACTTACGGTCTTTAATGCATTGCAAGAATGGATCTCCAGAAAATCCTTTTGGACAACTGCATATTGGGTTATGATTGCTTACTATACATTGGGCATTCAACCCACAAGCATCATTGCAAGGGTCACTGCATTTTTGTAAAATGCAAGCTAAATGTGGTGAACATTCTGAACTGACCAAACATTCTGGTCGACAGCTTGGTGGAGATCCTCGATATCCAGGACTGCAAGAGCACACAGCACGGTCTCTTTGAACACGACAGATACTGTAAGGTCCGCAAGGACTTGGAGAGCATGGCAAAGTTTCATCCCCTTTACATAATAACAATTATTAGTAATGTAACTTTATAATGTTAATAAATAAATAAGTATACAGTAGTTACATACGTGGTTTTTCTAAAATACAAGATTGGAAAGGTTCTCCTGAATAACCAGGCTGACATGAACAACTTGGAACATGGTTTATAACTTCGCATACAGTATTTAAACCACATACTCCTTGACATGGGTCACGGCAATGTTGGTTAATGCAGGCCAAATTACTAAGGCAATCGGAGTTCATCATGCATTCAGGTCTACAACCAGTGTAGGGATTCCCAATGTAAGGTGGAATACATGTACATCGTGGAATGTCTTCATGGACGGTGCAGAGCGCATTGTTTCCGCAGTCTAATGTATCGCATGGATTTATTGGTTCTGGTGGTACCTCTGGTTTTGGCGTACAGCCAACAAATGCATCGCCTTCAAATCCTGCTTTGCAAGAGCAGTATGGAGTGTGATTAATAATAGTACATTCTGAATTCGGTCCACAGCTATTAGGACAAGGATGGATGCATTTGAATGATACGCAAGCCATATCAATGGGACATTCTTGACTAATCAGACATTCTGGTCTACAATTAGGTGAGCTACCAATGAAATTACTCTGACAGGAGCAAACAGGTCTACCCATTTTCACTTGACAAACCGAGTGAGGCCCGCAAGGGCTTGGGCTGCATGGTGATGGAGATTCAGGCTCTTCCACTAAAAATATAAATTTTTAATAGATTTTTGTTTAGGGAACATTGGGAATATAGGAATTTTTCTCTACTCACAAGTATCGTCTGGATAACATTTGAAAAATGGATCTCCAATTTGTCCGTGAGGACAAGTACACAGCGGATTATGATTGACTACTGAGCACAAAGCTCCATGTCCACATACAGAATTGCAAGGATTTACGCATTTCATGTTAACACAAGTTTGGATTTGCAAACAATCGGAACTTACAACACATTCTGGACTACAAAGTGGTGGAATTCCTCTAAAACCTGGTAAACATGAACATGTTGCATATCCTTGAGACGAAATTGTGCATCTACTATTTGGTCCGCATGGAGATGGATCGCATGTATTAGGTCTTAGAGCGGGACCTCCTATAATATTGATAAAAAATGGTTTGTAGCAACACTTTGATAAATTATTAAAATATTCATTTCTTTATGCAAACATACCATAAGGAACACGTGAACAGTAAACAAATGGATTTCCGGTTGCATCTGCATCGCAGAAACAAACTGGAGAATGATTGATTACTTCACAAGAAGCTCCTTTACCACATGAACCTTCGCATGGATTGACACATTTGTGGTTTGAACAAGCTTGATTCAAAACACAATCTGAATTTTGAAGGCATTCTAAATGACAAGCTACATAAGGGTTTCCAAAATAGTCTGGAGCGCATTGACAAGCAGTTACTCCATTTTGTTCAATACATCTTGCATTAGCGCCACATTGAGCTAAGCTGCAAGGATCCGGCTCATCTAGAAATAAATTATTTATGAAGCAGGCATTTTAGAAATGGAATTAATTTATCTAATTAAACTAATTTAAAATTTGGTTAATAAATAAAGAAATAAATTATACCTGCAGCTTGATAACATCCTCTATATGGATCTCCATTAAGTCCATATGGACAGCTACAAACTGGAGTGTGTAAAACAACTCGGCAAAGAGCATTTTCTCCACAAGAACCTAAGCATGGATCGGCACATTTCCATCCTATACAAGCTTGATCAAAAGGACATTCAGCATTGCATAGACATTCGGGTTTACAGAAAGGATCGTTGTAACTATCAGAATTGGTGCATGTTTCACACATAGCAATTGTACCAGTAAAATCAGTACAGGAGTTTGCATCTCCGCAGGGTGATGGTTGGCATGGTCGAGTAACATTATGTCCATCAGTCGTAATGGTTGCTGTAAATTAAAAATTGGCATTGGATATTATATTTTCACACTGGAACAAATACTCTAAGATGCAATTAAAAAGCTATATGCTTCAATTACTCACGTCTTTGTATACAGCGAATGTATGGATTTCCGAAGAATTCATTGTTGCACTCACAAATCGGTGTGTGATAAGATACCTTACAGTGCGCATTAATGCCACAAAGTGGTCCAAGATCACAAGGATTGACGCATTTGTATTCAAGGCAAGTTTCATCATTCGAACAATCGGAATTGATACTGCATTCTTGTCTGCATCCGGTCTGAGGATCGCCTTGGAATTCGGGTAGACATGAACAGACAGCTCTACTTCCAAGAACTTGACAAACTGTATTCAAACCGCAAGGGCTCGGCACACACGGATTCGAGTTATCTCTAGGTGGTCCGTACGGTTCTGAGCACCTAAAGAGGGGATTGCCCTCAAGTCCTTGTCGACAAGTACACAAAGGATGATGTTCTTCCACATGGCAATCGGCATTTATTCCACAGGCACCCAAGCACGCATCTTGACACCTGAAGGCGATACAGGCATGACTGACGGAGCACTCGTCATCCGATAGGCACTCGGGTCTATCGCAGCCGTTGGGACTAGACGGATCGCCTGATGTTCCGGGATGGCACTCGCACAAGGCTTGGTTATCACGAGTGAGCTTGCACTCGGCATTACGACCACATGGACTCGGTTGACAAGGCGACCTAGGAGGTTCATGACAACCTTGATATGCGTCGCCATAAAAGCCATATTTGCAGTAGCAGTGTTCCTGATTATCCGATATGTAGCAATCAGCGTTGATACCACAAGGACCGGGCTGGCACAATGATACTGCCACTGCTAATAAATAAAAAGTTCGCAATTGAAAATCTGTTCTATTTATTTTTTTTAAATATTAATTTAATTTAAGTACCTGTACAACTTTTGTAAGGATTTCCAGTAGTTCCGTGGGGACAATAGCAAGGAGGCGACCTGTTCGAGTCGCAAATGGCACTGAGTCCGCACACATTCGGATCGCAAAAATTAATTTGTGGTATGCATCCTCTAACAGTGTTGGGACTTTCGATAAATCCAGGTAAGCAGGTACATTTAGAGAATCCATTATCCAAAGCGCTGCATTGAGTGTTTGGACCGCAAGGTGATGGATTACATGGATTGTGTTTGAGTTCGCAAGGCGTTGCCGGTGGTTGTCCATCAAAGCCTGGTAGACAGAAGCACGTTACTTGACCACTAATTACACGGCAACCCGAATTGAGTCCGCAAGGATTATTCTGGCACTGATCGCCTTCCGGTACTGTAATGATTAAAAAGAGAAATATAACAATGTATTGTGAATGAAAATATATTATTTTAGGATTTTTTAACTTTTAAATTCTAATATTAAAATTACTCACTGCACAATTCAAATGGGTTTCCAGTAAGTCCTTTAGGACAGAAGCATATGGGACTACCATTATCAACCTCGCAATGTGCATTGATACCACAAGGATTTAAATCACAAGGGTTGTGTGAAATTTGATGACAGGCGATTTGTGGACTGCCTTCATAACCAGGCAAACATTGACACCGCGATTGATGATTTTCCACAAAGCACTCAGCGTTATCGCCGCAACTATCTTCTGAGCAGACGTTGATACAACGTCTGTTTAATCGGTCACAAAGTTTGTTTGGTGGACAGTCCTCGTTATATTGGCAAACATTCTTTGGACTCTCAACTGAAAAATTAAAATTAGTATTTAGGATCCAGCTATATAGTGACATTTTACAGTTTTTCACTAAGTTTGTAAACCATTCTATGTAATAGTATGAGAAATAAAGAAATGAGTCCTAAAATTTACCCGGAGAACAAGCGGAAAAGCCGTTGCCGTGATAGCCCTCTTCGCAGCTGCAATCGGTGCCATGGTTGGTGTTTAAGCAGACTGCGTGAGCGACGCATGGGTTCCTCACGCTGCATGGCTCCTGGCAGCTTCCGTCGAGGCAGCTCTCGGTGAGCGAACAGTCTCTGTCGCTTGTGCAACCCACTAAAGGAAAAGACAGCGAGAAAGCCCGTATAGCCCAAAAGAAGGTGCCACGAGAATCGAGTGAGTGTGAATACCTAATGTTTGTGTCACCCTGAGAACGAACGAGCGAAGAGGTTGGACGCCGTAAAGTTCGGCGTCCGCACGACCGCGATTCCCTTGAATATATTACTTATCGAAACAGCGTCTATACAAAGCTCTATGTATACGCGACTTTTCACACGGAAGTATCTCGATTCTCCGATTCGAGGAAATCCCGAAGTGGGTGCATTTGAATAATTGAAGAGAAATGAAGGGGTTTTTGCAACGAATTGCAATAACGGTGCATACAAAAAAAATGAACTAAGGTGGTCAAGTTTTCTGGCTTGTGGCCAAAGACATTATTGTACAATTTGTTTATGTACAGTATTTACAACGAAATTTACAATATTGACCAAAAACTTGTCGTTTCTGTAGTTGTGACTTTTGTTTTGACACTTATCAATATAGTGTCCTGTACGTAAGTGCATTTTGTGTACGAACCTTTGATGCATGTCTTTTGAATTTCATCACACTCCGTTCCAGGCGGACAGTAGGGACATCCAGTACTGTTGCGTTCTGTTACTGTTTTGCACAAGAAGTATACCATTAATTGACACAAATTATTATTACTAGTTGATATAAGGTTCAACGATTATTGAATTTATTTATAATTTAATTTTTTTAATTTACCATGCTGTCAGACTTACCTTTAAAGCACAAGGCTCTGTGCTCTTCGACAATGCAATCATCTGTGTACTGGCAGGGACTACCGATTGTGCATGGATTCAGACATTGTTGATTGATGCAAGCCAATTGAGCAGGACAGGATTCATCGCTCGTACATTTAACATCTATCGATTAAATTGTTTATTCAAAATATGTCGGTACAATAGAAAATAACGAAATTTAGTTTGGAAGCAAAAATTGCTTTTTTTAAAGATCAATTAAAATATAATTAATTTTAAGAAACTGTTAATTATATATAAAATATTTTTCATAAAAATAAAATATTTGTATTAAATTTCGTTTAATAGAAATGATTTATTTTCAAGTTTGTTAGTTAGTGTTGTATTAGGGAAAGCTGTAGATTAAGTTGCCTAAACACACCTATACAGTTCTGTACAATGCGTTTAATTTGTCAAAAAGCAAGCAGTTTAGCCCTATTAACAATGTTAATGCAAGCGAAGAATTAATGATAAACTGTACATTTTGTTTTATTAGTTCGTGTTAATTATCATATATTGAGTAAGGCGAGTTACTTTCTAGTTGTGCAACAGATAACGTATATATACAATAAACAACAATGCATAGAAGTACAGAAAGGTTACTACGGCTGTACACTCTCCAGAATGATTTACTTTCACAATATCCACAAATGCTTATTATATTATTATAACAATTCGCATAGGATATATGCATAAAGATATACGTATGTACAGTATTACGGTGCCTCGTAAATATATTTTATTTTATTTACAAAACATAATTACTTAAATTACCTCCGTTTTGTACATACGACTAAACTTCATTCGAGGACTAGAATAAAGAAAATAATGTTAAGTTTTTAGCAAAAGCAAAATTCACAGTCAACAAATTACCAATGGTCGATCGACAAAAGTCATAAGTCAAAATCAACCGTGAACTTCGAGTCAAAATTACACTTACTTATAAATAAAATTTCTACGTATCAATAATTACAACATGCTTGGCACGGCACAAAAAAGATTAGCTTTCTAGAAGACACGTTTATTAGAATATTACAGAGACAGATGTAACGGAAAAAAATCGTCCAGTACAGCGGAAAATGATCGTTGTCAAATCACAATACAAAGGATTTCAGGTCATAGTACAGACGATTAAAAAAGTATTATTGTCTCTTGTATAACTAGAATCTAGATATATATATATGTATACATATATATGTGTGTTAACGGTTTGCACGCTGGAGATTGTATGTAGTTTAAGAGGATATATGTAGCATTTAAATATATCTGAAATAAGTAAGAGCCCCCAAACAATGAAGTATAGTAATACTTATTATTAAACTAAATAAGACGCTTTAATTATGTAGTATGTCTACCATTACAACATAACTTAGGTACAATTATCTTAAATAGTAAGTGGTACAATGTCAATCTAAGCTTGTCAAAAAATCTATCCGATACTCTAATAACTACTTCCAAATGGTAACAATGAAACTTCATTTCCGAGATTCGTTCAGCGCTGCATTAAAAAACGAGTAACGAGATCCAACATCGTCGACTCTAAGCAATGCAGACTGAATGTCGAAAATACGAATTTCCATTTTTCCATTTGGGCTACAGTACACGTTAAACATCCGTAAGGCTAGGAGAATTACACATAAAGGCATTCACCCCACAAGGGTATTACAATAACAGCAGCATCGGTGAATAAAAGAGTAAAATAAAGGATAGTATAGTAAAAAAAATCAGCATTATATACGTATAAATGTCTGGTGTATACAGTTGGTAAAGCAGCATCGTCAAATACAGAGTTGTAACAATTTGCGCAGAGATACAGAACGCCGGGCATACAGAGACGAGTAGACATAGAGTAAAAAACAGGCGAGCAAGTTAAAAAAAGAGAGATAGTTTGAGGCGGCGGTCGGTCCATGGGGCAGAGATATGTATGGATAGGCGAGCGAGAACAGAGATAGAGAGACATAGAGAGACTGGGGCTCGACTGGGGCGAGCGCCGGGTGGCGGGAGTGTTGAATTACCTTTCATGCATCCGTACTTAGTGTCCGGCACGAAGCCGGGGGGACAGAACTTGCAGATGGGTTTGTGCTCCTCGACGTAGCAGGGGGCGTCAGCGGGGCAGGCGGCCGCCGCGCACGGGTCGACACAGCGATAGTTACGGCAGGCCAGGTCGGCCGAGCAGCCGCTGTCCCTGAGGCAGATGGAGAGGCTGGGGCTGCAGTTTCGCAGACAGAGGCAGACAGGTCGATGGTCGATAACCTCACAGGTCTTGTCCGCCGGGCAGGGAGACTTGGCCCCGTGGGTGCGCGGGCCGCAAGGGTTCTGGCACTTGCCCTGGAGGCAGGCGGCATTCGCCGGGCAGTCGGGGTCACGGCGGCAGGTGGGTATATCTGGGGCGCAGGCCAGCTCCCCGAGCTCGTTGACAACAAATCCGTGCTTGCAAACGCACATGGGCCGGTGGTTGCGCACCTGACACCGTTTGTTCACCTCGCAGCTACGTTTGAAGTCGGCGCAGGGGTCGCGGCACTCGCGGGTCTGTGCGTGGCACGCGAGGCTGGCCGAGCAGTCGCGGTCCGAAACGCAGCCGATACTCGGCACCTGCTGTGGTCGGGGGCTGATGGAGTCGCACTTGGGGTCCGGATTACAGGCCGTCTGCGGCATGCCGATGTAGCATTGTGAACACGAGCAGCGCGGTCTATGTAGGACCACGCGACACAGGGCGTTGATACCACAGGCACCGCGCAGCGTACACGGGTCTAGGCACTGGGCGTTAATGCAGGCCTTCTCGTTCGGGCACTCAGCGTCGCTTGCGCATTCTTGCTCTGCTTGTCGTGGTAGTTATTTCAGTTTTCCGTTTTCCAATTGTTGCCGTTGTCATTAACGTTGCCGTTGCCGTTGCCGTTGCCGTTGCATGGGATCATCAGTATTTCCATCATTCGTTGTCGTATTGGTTGCCGATGTTTGATTGCAGGGTTTCGATTTGTATGCGTTTTCGTAGTGGCGGGTGTAGGGAATTCGTGGGAGTCGATTAAAAATAAAACAAGAACAAAAGCATTTATAAGAACTGGGAAAAGAAACGTTCTCACAACTAAAACAATGACCCACATGCTTTTGGGGCAATTCAAATCTGTGCGGTACTGAACAGAAGTATAGAGAATCAAATATGTACGATCTGAAATTTCACGTCAATTCGCTAAACCTTGATAAACATTCTGTATGCCTCTATTTGCTCTTGCTATTCACTGTTAACAGTATAAACTTATAGAATTGTATAGCATAAATTTGTTTTCCCGTCAAATGTTAAGTAAGGCGGTAAGATATACAGAATGTTTCTCTTTGTCAATTTTCACTCAGAAATTTACAAATATTCCAGCAAATAAAACAATTGTAAGCAGCGATATTTACATTAAAGCCCCCAAGGAATTTATAGACACAAATAGGTATATGTAAACAATGAGTTCCGATAAATATATTTCAGCAGATCTTTTAAGCATGGGTATATGAGAATGTCCCTTTTGCAGTTCCCAATCTGTAGATAAATATAGTATTCAGCCCAAATAGCCAGAACTGTGTAGTGTTGCATCAAGTGTGTATATGATGTGTACTTCGATTTGAACAAAGTATCAATAAATTTTCAGCAAAATGAAATAAAAATAGATGCAAAGCTGAGCGGAAAGAGAAAGACAGATTGGATACTGAAATAAACATTCTTCATATGTTGTAATAATGTGTGAAACAAGTATGAGCGTGTTCTGTTTAGATTGGCTGGATTATGTACAGTACATGTCCATATGAGAACAAATATGCCTAGACATCTTCGTTTATATGTACAAACATTTTCACGACACTCTGCTAACTTGCATAAAGTGCGATAAGTATGTATAAATTGTGCAGAACACTAGCTTTAGCTCCGCTCCAATCACATCTGTCTCTCATTGTTAACGATTCACTGGATTAATTTTTATTACAAACGTATTATTTCTCTATGTAAAGTATTATAGCAGAGTCCTACTTAACGATACAGGGGGTTATTTTCTCTACAGAGCATATTTTTCTTATTCGTTCATCAATATGGCATATGCATACAATACTTGTTTTATTTAATTCGCTAGTCACAATTGCTGTACACATGGGAGTTAAACTAATTTCGCTCGACTTCAACGAATCGAAAAATCTTCGTATCTTACCTGTCGTGCATTCGACATCCGGTGATCCGGTTGTACCCGGAGGACATCTACATACGAACAAAGTACCGTCGCGTATGCACTCTGCATTCTTACCACAACCGACTGTTCGACAATCGGGAGCAGCTTTTTCTGGTTTACCTACAGTAATATATGCATATATTATTATTACCTAGTCACGTAAAAATTACCAAATATAACAAAGTTCATAACATTTGACACAAATACCTGCGCCTATGTCCTTCAATCATTAATAAGTTACAAATTCATAAAATTGTTTTTTCTATGCAATTTATCTGATTTAAAATTTTACAATCAAGAAATTGTTTAATTGTAATTAGAATCAATACATGAAATATAATTTATTTCAAAAATTATATCTGACGATAAATAAAAAAATCAACAATTACACTCCGAATAAATTTTATAAATGAAACCTATAGTGTCGTAGAAAGTTGTATACTATATTACTCACATGCATAATGAGGATCTCCAGAGGGATAATTTGGTGGACAATAACATTGAGGTTGATTTTGATAAACACGACATGCAGCATTCAATCCGCATTGTTTATCTTTACAAACATCACATATACATCCTTGATTACCATCTCCTTTGCACCCTGGTTCACAAATACACTCAAAACCATTTGTCGTTTCTCTACATTTTGCATTAACTCCACATGGTCTTCTCAAACATTCATCACCACCTAAAATAATTTTATTCTATCTATACGAGTTTCAAATATTCGAATAACTTGCAGACTAAGTTACTCTTCAAATATTATACTATACTTACAAATTAATAATCGACAAATTACTAAGATCGCTCATTATATTATTTTATAAATAATTAATAATGAAATAAATTCTTAATTTAACAAAAGGTTCTCATCTCAAAAATTATATTTATATATCAATAGAACAACGAAACATACCTTTTTTACAGTTGATCTTGGGATTTCCAAAGTGACCAGGAGGGCAAGAGCATTGGGCTTTACGATTAACAACTCGACATTGTGCATTAAAGCCACAAACTGCGTGTTGCAAGCAAGGATTCGTACAAACTCCAGATTCGCTGCATTGTTTATTAGATTCACAATCTTCATCGTGATGACACTCAAGCTGATAACATTCTTTGCTTGGTTCTCCTTGGAAACCATCAGGACATAAGCAAACGGCACGATGGTTTGATATTCTACAGAGGGCATTGATACCACAAGGAGATTGGCCTGCTAAACAAGGATCAATGCATTGACCGCTTGTGCAAGATAGAGTCGCTGGGCAATCGGAATGACTTCGACAACCAACCAGACACAGTCCAGAATCACAAGTGTAACCCTAGAATCGTATTTATTGGAAAATTATTTTTTAAAGGCTAATATTATGTATATATTAAGTTTATTTTTATAAATTTTTATTCCAAGTACCTTCGGACATTCGTTGTTGATACTGTCACACTTGATGCGACATTTTCCAGCCCGACACGATTCTCCACAAGAACAATGTTCTTGGGACTGGCAACTGTTTACGCAAAAGCCAGTTTCATCGCATTCGCAAGTTCCATCACATGGGATCATAGTCTTTGTGCAACTGATCAGTGCATTGCCGTAATAGTTTGGCGGACAACTGCATTGAGCTGCGTGATTTATGACACGACAGCCTGCGCAATCACCGCAAGTTTTGCCACCATCGCAAGGATCTAATAGAAAACATGGTATTTAATAATGAAACTACTTCTGAATATGTCATCATCAATGATTATTGTATGCAAACTTACTTTTGCATTTGTTGCCGATACAAGATTCATCGCTAGGACAAGAGTTATCACTGCGACAACCTATATCACATAGTCGGTTTTGACAGATTTGGTTTGAAGAACATTCCGCGTCACTGTTACAAATCGCTTTACATAAGCCGCCATCACATCTTTCGTCATTCAAACAATTGATATCACTACGACAGGTTGTGTAACAAGACTTTCCATAGCATGTTTGTCCAGGTATGCATTCAGAATCAGATGAGCAAGGTAGGAAAGATTGTCGGCACCCGAATAAAGGATCACCAATAAGTGGCAACGGACAGCTGCATTGCTTCGAATGACCGATAACAATGCATTGAGCATTTGTTCCACAAGCATGGGGCAGTGAACATAAGTCTGAATAAAAAATTCGCGTCAGGTCAATTTATAATTTTTTTGTTTTATGCTACTGGTACTTCTTAAAGTAATTGTTTATAGTCAACTCACCTGTACATTGATTATTAAAACATCCGTAATTATCAGGACATTCGATATCAGATCTACAACCGCTGCTGCAAACTAGACCTTCACATATTTCACCACTTCGACAATCCTCATCTCTCCGACACAGTGCTTTGCAAACTCCAGATACATCGCAACGTTCATTACTCAAGCAGTTGGAGTTCGAGGAACAGATAGGCCTACAAATGCTTCCGATACAAGCATTACCAGGAGAGCAGTCTCTATTCGCTAGACAACTCGGTCCTGGTGCTCGTAAACAAGCAATTCTTGCAGTTGGGTTTGGAATAAAGCCTGAAGTGCAAGAGCAAGTAGCACGCTGGTTAGTTACTGTACATTTGGCATTTGGTCCACATGGTGTAGCTTCACACGGATTGACGCATCTATTTGATAGACAAGCTTCATTGGCATTGCAGTCCTCATCTCCGACACAACCAGCTGTACAAATGTTGTCCAAGCAGATATCCCCGAGGAAGCAATCATTGTTTACTTTGCAAGTTAATAAACAATTACCACGTATACATTTTTCATTGAAAGCGCACTCAATGTCACTAATGCAGGTTGGAAGGCAGACATTATGACGGCATGTATTACCTTGATTGCATTCGTTATTATTATTGCAGGAAACTGGCACTGTAAAACCGTAGAAAGATTAAGATTACGAATATACATTAAAATAATAAATGAAAATATATCATTATTTTTCATGACTTACATCTAACGCACTCGACTTCTGAGTTTCCAGTGAAATTTGGCGGGCAACTACAATGTTTAATATGATTTCTGACTTGACAATAAGCATTGATTCCACAAGCAGCTCTTAATTTGCAAGGATCTAAACATTCACCATTGGAGCAAATGTCCGATAAATTACATTCATCGTTGGATGTACATGGTGCTGTAACAGAAATGGGTATTTAGTACAATCTATCAAGTCAATTATAAAATACAAATATTAAAATATAATCAGCAGACTTACGCATACAAATATTTTCGTAACAATTTCCAATGCATTCAGCAGATGAAGTACAGTGTTTTGGCTTCGGTCTGCAACCAACAATTAAATCGTACGAGTCCCCTTCGTAATCTGCTCGACATCGACATTGTCCAACATGATTTTCAGCAACACAATCTGAATTAGGTCCACATTGCAGTCCAGAACATACATCTGAAATTCCATAATTGTCCATATATAACAAATTCTATTTTAAACACAGAAAAATTCAGTGATTAAATTATTGTACTCACCGAAACATTTATGTAAGTTATTAACATTAATACATTTTGCCGAGACAGGGCAATCTTCATCGATTAAACATTCTCCAGGACTCTGACAGCCGCTATTATATGGGTCCCCAACAGTTCCAGTTTGGCATGTACATCTATAAGTTCCTCGATAATTTTCGCAACTCGCACCAGGAGCACATGGCAAATCCGCGCAGTGATCAATCAACTGGCAACCTATTGTAGCCTCACCCGTATAACCTGGTTGGCAACTACATACTTGTGTGTGATGTTTTGTCGAACAGATTGCATTATGTCCACAAGGATTATGAGCAAGACAAGCAATTCTGCATTTGTGTAAGTCACATATTTTTTCTTCGGAACAGTCATCGTGTGATGTGCATTCTATAGGTTGGCATCCAATTTTATCATTATTAGCATCGCCAAAGTATCCTTTTGTACATGAACAATGTGCAGCATGATTATCTGCTTTGCATTCTGTATTTCGTCCACAAAGTATTAAATCGCATGCTTTTTGACATGCCGCCTAAAATACCAAAGAAAATATATTAATTTATGTTTAAATTCCTAGCTTTACTTTACATGCAAATAAGTTTCAAAATACTTACTTGACCAACATTGTTGTTTATGCATTTTTCATCGTAGTCACAATCATTGTCAGAAAGGCAACGAAGCTCTTGTACGCAGATGTTGTTTAGGCAATATTGGTATTCGGGACAGCTAGAGTTATGCCTACAAGTTGGTTGACATAAACCTTTGATACACAGTTGATCGCCTATGCAGTCTCTTGTACTAGTACAAAGCGCCGTGCATATGCCACCATTACAAGATGATCCAGTCGGACATTGATGATCAGCTTTGCAGTATTGTACTGGTGTGCAGCCTAAGTTTGGATCTCCGGTGCCACCAGGTTGACAAGTACAAACATAACTATGATTAAGAGGAGAGCAATCTGCTCCTATTCCGCAAGCGTTTTGTACGGAGCACGGATCGACGCATTTATTATCATAGCAAGCACTAGATGGTTCACATTCGCTATGATGGTTACATTCGTGTTGAATACATTCAATTAATGGGTCCCCAGAAGTTTGTCCGGCACATTTACAATGTGGTACATGATCGCGCATTTGACATTCAGCATTGCGACCACAAGTGTCAGCAATAGAACATGGATCTCGGCAAGTGTTATCGATACAAGCGGCCGTGTTAGGACAGTCCATATCAGTAAAACAGTCTCCAGGTTGTTTGCAGCCTAATTTGAATGGATCTCCGACTAAACCACGTGGGCAATTGCATGTAAACGATCCTTCTGTGTTTTGACAACTGCAGTAAATTAAAGTTAATTAGTGAAAAGTTTTTTAAACAGCATTATAGATTAAGAATAGAAAAATGGACTTACAGAGCTGTGGCATGACAAGGTTTTTGAAGGCACTCGTTAATATCTGTGCATGTATCTCCCAAAAGATTATAGCCATCGTAGCATTTGCAAATAGCATCGTGATTCGTTGCTATACAATTTCCATATCCACAGTTTACTTGATTACAAGGACTTGCACATTTATTGGTATCAATGTTGCAATATTTATCTCCAGGACAGTCATTGTTAGATAAGCATTCGACTTTGAAGCATCCTGATGCATCACCGATGTAGCCGGGCTGGCAGTGACAGGCAGCTGCGTGATCAATTACCGTGCAGAGAGCATTAGCACCGCAATCGGCAAAGGAGCACGGATCAGTGCAGCTGTGCTTTATACATGCTTGACTTTCGGGACAGTCGTGATCGGCGTTACATTGATTGGGAGTCGAACAGCCGGTAGTTACTGGATCACCGGCTGTGCCTTGTGGACAAGCACATCGGTAGGAGCCATGAAGGTTAATACACTTGGCGGTTAAGTGACATGGATGGTCTTCACATTCGTCAATGTCTAGACATTTCTCAGGGCCAGCAATAAAGCCATGAGCGCATCTGAAGGTGATAAATAAGGATTTAAAATTAGATGTGTAGATTTTCTTTGTATAGCTAATTGTCGAAATTAAATAATTACAAACCTGCATTTATTATTGATGCAAACTTCATCAATATTGCAACCAGTGTCGGAAGTACAACCGGCTTCACAATTACCATCGATACACAGCTCACCAGGCAAACAATTACTGTCACCATAACAGACTTTGGTACACATGCCTCTGTTACATCTTTCGCCTTGGGCGCAGTGATTGTGCTCTTTACATTCATATTGGCATAATCCCGTAACGCAGCCATGTTGACTGGGGCAGTCGACCGAGCTCCTGCAAGAACTTGGAACTCTGACGCAGCCTTGTTGAGCTGTGGGATTGCCTTGGAAGCCCAATGGACAAGTGCAAGTTGTGGAATGATCGAGGCAATTGCATATGGCATTCGGACCACATACATTTTCGACTTTGCATGGATCTGGGAAAATATGCTCATTTAATTTAAATCTACGAAATAAAATAGGCGATAAAACCACTACGAATTGGATATAGTCAAATGGTACCTCGACATTTATTGTTGATGCAAGACTCAGATGAATGGCAGTCTCTACTACTTCGACAGCCCAAAATACAAATATTATTTGTGCAAGCTTGATTTGATTGGCATTGATTATGATTTGTGCAAGTTATGACACATTTTTTGTCGATGCATTTTTCTCCGTCGGCACAGTCGGATGTAGACCGACAAACGGCTAAAATAAAATACGCTTATGATTATCCTAGATATCAAAACCCCGTTTAACGTGACAAATGGCGAGAAAGAATCGCTTTTAGATTTCTATTATTTCGTTAAAGTTGTTGTTAAAATGAGTTATGGATATTTTTTTTATATAATGAACAATGGTACTAACAAAACGATAGATTTCAATGAGAAGTTATAGAAGTAGTGTGTATAACAACTCAAGTAAAAGTTTATATGTTCAAAGGAATCTTGTTAATCGATTAAATATGAGTATTTCATTAAATCTGATAAACATAACGTGGTAAATGAAAATCGTATTAAAATTGGTTACGACCAAATTAGATGGAATATTATTGTCATTAGTCGGAGGATAGAACGTCGCTCCATAAGGACGCCCCCCGTACTGTTTACGATTTTAGCAAAATTTTGGTGAGTACTGAAGTTCTACTCAACGGATACGATAATTATGTATAATAGTTTAATAATCAAAAGTCATATATACCTTGTCTCAAGTTCTTATGCGCACTGTCGCGGAGAAATAAGTTGGATATAAAATAGAGTAAGAAGACCTACCTCTACACTGGGAGTCGAGGCAGAGGGAGTCGAGGCAGTCGGCGTCGATGGCGCAGGCGGTGGTCGCGCGCACGCAGCCGTCCTCGAGACCCCGGGTGGAGGGCCCGAAGCCGTGCAGGCACTTGCAGAGGGGCCCGGCGGGGCCCATCTCACAGAGGGCGTTGGGCCCACAGGCTTGCTCGCAGGGGTCGCGGCAGCGGCCCGCCTCGCAGGGCGAGTGGGCCGGGCAGTCGCGCGCCGAGGCGCAGCGGCCCTCGGGCTGGCAGCCCCGGGCGGCTGGGGCGGCATAGGCGTCGCCCAAGTGGCCCGGGGGGCACTGGCACAGGCCGCCCGGCAAGCAGGTGGCGCTCGGGTGGCAGGGGCTCGCGGGCCCGCAGGGGTCCAGCGGCGCGCACTCGACGTCGGCTAGTGGATTCGGACGGAAGCCCGGCGGGCACTGGCACAGCGGCCGGTGGTCCTCGGCGATGCAGACGGCGTTGCGGCCGCAGGCGCCCTCCTCGCAGGCCTCGCGGCACTCGTGGCGCTGCAGGTCGCATAGCTGGCTCGGCGGGCAGTCGAGGTTGTAGACGCAGGGCACGGGCTGGCAGCCACGCCTGGGGTCGTTCGGGTCTCCGGCGAAGAGCCCCGGCGGGCACTCGCAGTTGGGCGCGTGGTTGCGTGCCAGGCAGAGGGCGTTGGGTCCGCAGGTGTGGAAGCCGCAGACGGGCCGGCAGGCCAGTGCGGCCCCGGGCCCAGGGCCTCGCCGGCAGGTCTCCGCCTCGGGGCAGTCGGCGTCCGAGGCGCAGCGGTCGCGGCGCGCGCTCTCGCAACCCTGCCGGTCGTTGGGGTTGCCGGCGAAGCCGGGCAGGCACTCGCAACGCGGCCGGTGGGCCGCCGCGACGCACTGCGAGTTGGCCGTGCAGGTGACGCTCTCGCAGGCGCCGCGGCACGCGAGGACCCCGAGGGCGTCGGGCCGGCACGCGGCCGTCGGCTCGCAGTCCTCGTCGGAGACGCACCCGGGCACGGCGGGCTGCTCGCACCCGGAGCTCACGGGGTTCCACTCGAAGCCGGGCTGGCAGCGGCAGGTGGCGCGCCCGCTGCTCTCGGCCTCACATCGCTGGTGGGCCCCGCAGGCGACCGCGGCGCAGGGGTCGGCACACTCCCGTACCCCCGGTCCCGAGGCCAGGCAGAACAGCCCCGGGGCGCACTCGCGGTGCTCGCGACAGGGCACCTCCACGGCCGCCTTGCTGGGCTGGCAGCCCTCCACCAGGTTGCTGGGATTACCCGCGAACCCGTCTACGCACAGGCACGAGGACACGTGGTTCTGCGTGACGCAGAGGGCGTTGGGCCCACACTGGACCTTGCCGCACCCGTCGACGCAGGCCCGCGTGCCCCGGCCCACCTGGAAGCAGATCTCCTGGGGCCCGCAGTCGAGGTCGTTGGCGCAGTGCCCCAGGGGTTGGCAGCCGCGCCGCGGGTCCTTCGGGTTGCCCGAGTACCCGGGCGGGCAGAGGCACACGCCCTCCTGACACACGGACCGAGGCCCGCACTTGACGGCGCTGCACTTGTCTACGCACGCGCCCGCGACGCAGCTGTAGTCCAGGGGACATGTTGTTTCTTCGCTGCACCGGCAGCTCGCTGGATCTTTACACGCGCCCACCTCCACGCGCTGGCAGCTCATAAACGGATTGCCGAAGTAACCGTCTTTGCAGCGGCAGTCATAGCTGCCGTTAGTGTTAATACACACTGCATTGTTGCCGCATGCGTTTCCGTTACACTCGTTAATATCTATAATTTATCGGGGAGAGAGAAAAATTATCATTGATTAGTCGGGTGGTTCGTGGGGGCCGAGCCGACACCAGGGGAGCCAACCACTCGGTTCTAGCGAGTAAGCGGCTGCTCGTCGGTCGGAGCTTTGCGTTTCCTTGCCGCTCGAGGACCTTTCTTGACCGCGACGATCCTTTGCAACGCTGCGGAGCTCAACGGCACTACGATTGCGGCGAGTCAAGTTAAGTAAGCGCTGGTTATTTTTTGTACTAGGTGAACAAAATAAGATACAAAGCGATTGAGCCGCGCAGGTGTGCAAATCGTCGGCGCGCAACACTCGGCTCCGACCCACGCTTCGCAGCCCGCCACCTCTCCCGCAGTCGTTCGCTCGCGTGGCGTCGACCTTTGCGTCGGTTAGCTTAGCGAGTGTCAATCTCAAAAAACAACTGTTAGCGTTGGCAATGATTAAACACTCGGTTACGAAGCTATGGCGAGAAGCCTTAGTTGACAATGCGCTATTAGTATACTTGCCGTAACACTGAATGTAAGGGTTTCCGGCATAACCTGCTGGGCAGACGCACTCGACGGCGTTGGGCCCGGCGCTGCACTGAGCCCCGAGGCCACAGTGGGCCCCGGCGCAATCGGACTTCTCCTGGACACCGCAGCCGAGGTAGGGGTTGCCGCTCGTCCCAGGGTTGCACACACACTTGGACTCGGTGGCGCTGTACTCACAGTGCGCGTTTGTCCCGCAGCCGGGCTCGCACTTGGGCGGTTGTATCGCTGCGGGTCACCGGAGCCAAGTCGCTGGTTAGTCGTGTTACAGGGGCAGCACCCGCGCGATACCCAACCTCGCCCTGTCTACCACACTCGATCCCGACGTTCCCCTGGGAGTTGTTAGTCGCGAAGTCGGGCCACGAGATCGGCAGGGCAGACCGGGACGAGGTCGAGACCGCGTGGTTCCTGGGCTACTTACGACTGCAGACGAATACTCACGTGGCATGCAGAGGAAGTCGGGGTTGCCGATGAAGTAGGGGTTACAGACACACTTGTTGCTGATGGGATCGCACATGGCGCCAATACCGCAGACGACGTCCTCGCAGCGACGCTTGCACCGACCGCCGATGCAGACGCTCGGCTCGGCGCAGGGCACTTCCGGCGAGCACACGTCGGGCGCGCACTGGCCCCCGGGGAACGGGTTGCCCATGAAGCCCTCAATGCACTTGCAGGTTGGTCCATCATAGCTTACGATGCACTGCGCACCCGCGCCGCACACAAAGCCATCGCACTCTGGACAACCAGATTTTCGTTAAGATTGCAGGCACAAATTAGAAAAAAAGGGTAGGTCTATTCGTCACATTTTTCTTTAGATTATTGAGGCTATATCTAAACTCTAATACTAATCCTAATGAGGTAGCTATGAATCTAAAATGAAGATGAGTGAGTTTACTCACGGGAGACGCATTCGTTGTTCTTGCCCTCGGTGAAGCCGATGACGCAGCGGCACCAGGCGGCGTGCTTATCGGGCTCGCAGTAGGCGTTGGGTCCGCAGGGAACATCGTCGCAGGGGTTGACGCAGCTTCCTTGGACGCAGGCGAGGTAGTTGTCGCACTCGTCGTTGGCCGAGCACTCCTGCTTGGCCATGGGGGCCCCAATGCACCCGGGCCCGTAGGGATCGCCCGAAGTGCCCCGCGGGCACTCGCACGCGTAGCTGCCTTTGGTGTTGAAGCAGTAGGCCCCGCGACCACAGGGATTGTTTGCGCACTCGTTCACGTCAACGCAACCATGCTGAGGGTCGCCCTCGTAGCCAGCCTGGCACATGCACTTGGGCGGGTCGCTGGGTGTGCACTTGGCGTTGATACCGCAGGGGAAGCGGTCACAGGGATCTGTGGGCACCGGCACCATGAGCAACCTGGTCAGGGCCTCTGGGGTTATCGAATACTTACTCTTGCAGAGGTTTCCGTCGTAAGGGTCCGTGTAGAAGGGTGGTGGGCAGATGCATTCGCCCGGCTGGACACACTTCTCGTTCGAGCGGCACTCGTTGTCACTGGTGCAGCGCTTCTGAGCCGGAGAGCAGAGACCGTTGTAAGGGTCGCCCCCGTAGCCTGGCGGGCAAGCGCACTGGTAGGAGCCCGGCTGGTTGAGACACTCGGCCCCGTACCCGCAGACCTGCCTGCCTTCGGTGCACTCGTTGATATCCTCGCAGGTTCCGTCGGGCTTGCTACTGTAGCCCTTAGGGCAGGCGCAGTAGCTCACTCCTCCGGCGATTTTGATGCATTCGGCTCCCTGAGGGCACCTCTCGCCCTTGGAGCAATCCGCCAGGATACACTTACCCTCGACAATCTTGTAAGGTGGTTGACACTGACATTCTATGCTGTTACATTCTGCGGGAGGAAAAATGAGCGTAGAGTATAGAAAAATAAGACAAATAAAATAAAAGACCTCAGTCCTAGTTGGGATCGTGCCTAGTTGGGAGATGCCACGGATGGACTACCCTTCGCACTTACCTTCACAGAGGGAGAAAGGGTTGCCGTTGAAGCCCGGGGGACACTGGCACTCGTAGCTGCCTGGGAGGTTCTTGCAGATGGCGTTAATACCACAGGCGGGCTTGTCCCGTGACTCGAGGCACTCGTTCGTGTCACGGCACTTGCCCGAGTCCGCGTCCCTCGTGTAGCCGCGCTGACAAATGCAAACGCTGCTCCCGATGAACTCGTCTTTGATGCACTGCTCGCCGGGTGGGCAAGGGGTGTTGGGCCCGCAAACGTTGGGCACGCGGGACTGCTCGCAGCCCCCGGCGTAGGGGTCTCCGATCATACCGCTGGGGCACTGGCAGGAGAACGAGCCCGCCTCGTTGTTGCACACGGCGCCCGGGGGACAGGGGCTCACCAGGCACTCGTCGATGTCGCTGCAGCCGTCCTTGACGCCCGGACGCCCCGTGAAGCCGCTCTTGCAGAGGCACGTCGCCGCCTCGTTCATCAGCATGCACTGGGCGTTCGGCCCGCACGACACGTCCTCGCAAGGATCTACAAAGGAAGCATTTCAGCATTCACGTACGATTGTAACACAACTACACTTCCCCAGGAACTTACGTCTGCAGTCGTTTCCAACGTTAGGCTCGGGACACAGGCATCGCTTCTGGGCGTCGCAGACGGCGTTGCCGGGACAGTCGCTGTCCGTGTCGCAGGTGACGATGCCCACGCACTTGATGTAGGGATCGGGGTCGGGTACTGTGTCTTCCGGACAAGAGCAAGAGTACGATCCATCGGTGTTCGTACAAGTCGCGCCATGTCCACAAGCGTCAGGCCTCGTGCATTCGTTAACATCTGCAAAGAAAAAATGATCTTTTGTGCAACGAGCTGTACGCAGTGCCGCATTTCGGCAAAGCCCCGCTACTTACCTAGACATTGCTTGAAGGCGTTGCCAGAGTAGCCTGATTTACACTGGCAACCGAAACCGCCGGGGGTATTTGTACAAATGGCGTTCTTGCCGCATCGTCCGGACGGGCCGTTGATCACGGGATCGCACTCGTTGATGTCTATCGGAAAGGACAAAAAGCATCGTTACACGGGAACCGGTAGCTATGACAAATCACGATCGACAAGACCGCACTCACCAACGCATCCAGCGGCAATGTCACTGGGGTTGAAGGTCCACCCGTCCTCGCAGATGCAGTAAGCTTCTTGGCCGTCGGCTTTACAAAATGCGTGCTCACTGCACGTCACCTCGTCGCATGGCGCTACAGAACAGACGAACGAGCGATTACAGGGGGCTGCACCAGGACGGGGCAACGTGTCGCCTACTTACCTTTGCAAGGGATGTGCGGGGGCGTACCGATGAAGCCGCTCTCGCACTCGCACTTGAAGCCGCCCCTGGTGTTCCTGCAGATGGATGACGGGCCACAGGGGTTTGCGGAGCACTCGTCCAAGTCTTCGCAAACCGCGCCCACGGCCTTGAATCCATCCTTGCAGAAGCACTGGCCCTCGATGCACTCTGCGTTGTTCACGCAGTCGAAGTTCGATTTGCAGAGCGTCGTCACGTCCGTCTATGAAGGACAGCGGGTGTTATAAGGGCCTGGGACTCGAGGAAAACGGCTAGTGAGTGAGACAAGTACCTGATCGCAAGCAACTTTAGGACTAGGGTTGGCACTGTAGCCGGGAGGACAGTCGCACGTATATCCAGGCTCGGCGTTCCTGCAGACCGCATTCGAGCCGCAGGGACTCTCGTACGCGGCACACTCGTCGATATCTTCAAATGCAACGATTTTTAATGACATCGGGCGCTCGCTCGAGTCGAGCTGTGGTTCGCATAGCCACTTTTTCGCTTGCGAATCAAACTCGAGTTAAAGAGATAATAATAATAATAATGTTCGTCTTTGCATATATTGTTCTGCTAGGTACTAAGTATAATTGCAGTTCGTTAAAAATAACAAAATGCCGTGCCGTTATGTGTTAAGAGTCATTAATGTAGGCTAATGGGTTATATGTGATTATGACATGATGTTGATATTACAAGAGCCGTTCGTTACTAATCGAGTCGCGGCTCGTAAAGAATCGACGACGATCCTTTTGGCGTTACGCGTCGCGCATAGTTAAGCGAATGCTCGATTGATTTGCCACTTCCTCGAGGGATCGTTGAACCGCCCACTCGATGAGTAATGAATATCGGCTCTCTCATTTAGTATATTATTGTAAGTGAAATGCGTTAAACGTTATTTGCTAACCAGTGCAGCCCTTGAATGGATCGCCAGTGTAATCTGTCTTACAGCTACAAATGAAGCTGCCGACAGTGTCGGTGCACTCGGCATTCTCACCGCAGGGACTTTTCTCGCATTCGTTTACATCTGTTAATAGAGTTATATGTTATGATTAATAGTGTCGAATAATTGGGCGCTCGGCGCCAGGGATCTGAGCTAGGTGTGTTAAAACTGACTTTCGCACTGGGTGAGTCCTTGACCAACGAAGCCCTGGGGACAGATGCACTTAAACGAGCCGGGGACGTTGATGCATTTGGCGTTAATGGCGCAAGTGTTAGCCCTCGAGCATTCGTTCGTGTCAATGCATCCGTGCACGGGATCCATCTGATAGCCGGGCAAGCATTCGCACCTGAAGCTCCCCTCGGTATTCACGCACTGGGAGTCCGCCCCGCACGGATTCTTTACCTCGCATTCGTTCACATCTGTTAGGGTGTTAGTAGCTCAGTTACATCGGTTTAATGTTTCTCCATTGTCAGTGTATTATATACATTTTTCCTTTGCGGTATCTTTTTTTACATCCAAGACACTGTTAATTAGGATCATTCATCGTAAATGCACTTAAACGAGGTTCAACGTTTCGGTTACTACTTTAAAAGCATAGTTCTGCATTCTGCAGAATTTTTTTAAAAACCAGTGGTTCATTGACTAGAAAGAAAATTTGCTACAGCCTTTCGAGGAAGTAACGAGTAACTTAGGTAATCGTGAAGTTCACAGAGTATTTTGAATTGTATAGTTTTTGGTGAGAACTCGATGATTCACAATAGATAGTCTGTCCGAGACTGCGAAGGATACACAGATCTCCTTAGCTTTAACGACCTATTTTTATACATAAACAAGATAATGGACGTGAGAATTCGTTCACAAACTGAAGTACGTTCGGATAAGTACTAAAGCAAACTAGCAGCTAGGAATGACCTCGTACGTATAATGACACTTTACATGTGCCCAATTTTTTATGATATTGATTTTAAAAAGCCAACTGAAATAGGCAATTAAACTATAGTTGGAATTATAAAAATATATAATCATTGTAAATATTAACTTTGAATTTACAAAATTCGTATTAGAATGAAAAAAAGATTTAGGTTAACAACTTTTTACACTGAAATGTTTTAATCTTTTGATGTTAAATATTTAATTAACGTTACATTGAAAAATTTAGAAAAAAAATTATAAAAGGGATTTCATTCACAAAAAGAAATTTTTTAATTACTTGTATATTTTTACAACGAGAGATTTATTTTCAAAAAAAGCAATTTCGGAAAGTGGTGAAATAAATCCTGACGGGCTGAAAATGAATTTTTTTATGTTTTCTTAAAAAATGTACACTTTGCTACAAATTGATCCGTCTTTTTACAAAGTTCACACAAGTACCGCTATTACACCGTTAAAAACTATAAAATAGAGTGATACTCATGATTGCATAAGAGACCATATCCTGCTCTGCGACTAAAATGTTATATGCAGCGAAATGCATGTGTCAGTCTTAAAATCAGTAAAGATATAGTACCACGAGGGAAAGATTTGATTTACGGCCGCTCTCGAGATTTCTCATTTCAGCTGAAGCCATTATTAACAACTAAATTTTCCGAATAATGTGTTTATTGATTCGATTCTAAAGAACGAACTCACTTGGATTTCACCCGCATCGGGATGTAAGTAGCGCACTGCTTTCGCGCCCGCGCGAGCTACTTGGAAAGAGACAACCGAAACGTGAACTCGCAAATGAGTGAAAGACGACGTTGAATCATCCGAAGCTTTCACGGATGATCCAGTCAGGCAAATCCGGCGGCGTTAACCAAATTAATCATGTTAGCCGCGCACCTACGCGACGCTTGGGCGTTGCGCAACCGCACGGCGCCGCGGACTTTCCCAGCGGGCGGACACCTCCGGGGCGCAAAATGTGGTCCAGCGAAATTTCGAAAGCGCTCCGAAGTTTCTCAATGGCCGCGAGGAGGTGACTCGGCCGGCTGGGAGGAGGTGGCGCGCGCCGATTTACGGGCCGTAAAGCCGGACCGCAGCCGACGGGACTTACCTTGGCAGCCGGTCATGGGGTCGCCGTCCATGCCCTCGGGGCAGGAGCAGCGGTAGGTGCCCTCGAGGTTGGTGCAGAGGGCCGCCCTTCCGCAGGGGCTCCTCAGGCACTCGTCGACGTCGCGGCACTCGACCTGGGCCTCGCCCTCGAGGCCCTCGGGGCACTCGCACCTGTGCCCGCCCGGGAGGTTTACGCAGAGAGCCCCTCGTCCGCAGGCTCCCTGGTAATTGCACTCGTTCACGTCGATGCACTGCAAGCAAGGGCCAACGCCGTTATTCCCCCGGCGTTATCTTGGGCGGCCCGGCGCTCCTTTGCCGGCGCCGCGATCTCCCAGGAATTCTCCCGCGGAAACGTGATCGCCCGGAGATTGCTACGATTCTTACGGTGGACGCGAGATGCCGAGCCCCGCGCCGCCCGAGTCGCCGGGCGGTGCGCGCGGGCTTTTAGTCATGCGCTTTGGGCAGCATTTCATGCGGGATAAATAGAGCATAAATGATGTTTACGAGAGCGAAGACAGTCATTTGCCACCGGTGTCCTCGCATTATTTGCAAAAGTATAGTGCTCTCTCGTAAATGCTTCTTCCCCCTGATATTTTTCTGCAATTGATTGGCTGAATTATGGAATTCGCCTAATTGAGTGGCAAAAAAGGCAAAAGTGCAACGCCGGTGTAAACACACGTTCGAGGTAGGAGGAAAGATCGCCCGTAACTGTAGAGCCCCCCTTTCAAACTGTACAGCGCCAACGAAGATAGACATTATAGCAAAAGACCAAGGGGATAGGGACGAGTATGAAGAAGAGTACCAAGCTTTTCAAGGTGACTTGACCCCCCAATTAGACGAGCATTGCGAACGAGAGAGATATATATTGATTGCGTAGCTACTACAAACTCCAAGAAGCAAATTATATTTTAGCACAGTGTAACAATTATTAATGTTGTTGAGACAATGGTATCTAATTTTGAAAGAAATATAATGATAAAATTGGTAAAATAATCTACAAGAAATTACTGCGCCTAACAACAACTTTTCTCGAATTTTACAGGCAAATAGTATTTTTAATAAAATAAAATATCTTGCAACGTGCAATTAAAGAATTTTAATTATATGGCTTTCACCACGAAATTTGGCACAGTACTAAGCTTTGAGTTTAGTTTTTGCAGCATATCTGTAAGTACGGATTGTTATTACTTTTATTGCATTTTAAAGGAGATAATAACTTAATAACGATAACGTATTATCATTAAACTATTAATATATTACTAAATGTATTTGTTTTGCCTGCAGTTGTAGATTACGTGTATAAAGTGTAAACGCGTATTAGTGCAATTAATTCGATTTGTCTGTAAACAAGTTGTTTGCAGTAAAAAGCAAAGTGATCGATTTGTGCGGTTTTTTTTTTCGAAGGATGTGGAGGTTTAGCGAGCACTTTTTTTTAAGAGAAATCTCAAAGTACAAAGTCGGGATTCGTGAAAGAGTTTTGAAGCTGTGTAAGCGCGAGTGAGATCCGTATCGTTTACATACGGTGCGTAAAGGCATTCTTAAAGGCCTCGAATAAAAGAAAATTGCCTATTCGGAACTTGTATACTGTCGAGGTTTCATTGGGTGTTTTTTGCCGCGCTGGCTATCGGTCTCCCGTAAAGCTACACGCCTAGCGCGCGGGGTACCAGGCGTAATTTGACCAGGCGGAGCTGCAGAGGTCGGATGATCTATGCGTATCCCGTAGCTCGGTTGACGCGGCCTGTAATTATCGCGGAGGCTCCCCGCCGGGCCGCGGCGAGCGCCGGGGTAAAAAGGGGACTCGGCGAGGCGCAACTCACTCGTTCGAATGGATCGCCGGTGAATCCGTGGGGGCAGGCGCAGGTGTAGTTTCCGGGGAGGTTGTGGCAGAGGGCGTCCTGGCCGCAGGCGTCGGGCCGGGCGCACTCGTCCACGTCCTCGCAGTGCTCCTCGCCGTCGCCGCTGAAGCCGGGCTTGCACTTGCACAGGAAGTTGGAGGGCAGGTTGCAGCACTCGGCATTCTCGACGCAGCGCGCGGCGAGCCTCGGGTCGTCGCACTCGTTGACGTCTGCAAGCAGGAGACGTGAGCGGCGCGCCGCGGCGCTAGAGGGGGGCTACGGACCCCGGGACTTACCTTCGCAGTGGAAACCGTCTCCGCGGTATCCGGGGTAGCAGGAACATTGAAAACTGCCGAGGGTATTCGTGCAGTGGGCGAAAATATCACAGGGCCGGTACTTGCACTCGTTCTCGTCTGCGGGCGTACATTAGGCTATATCGTGTGGGTAATGGTCGAGCGCGGTCGCGGGGTGGGCGGGGCCGTTCCGTTCCGCGGCCCCGCCCATCTCGCGGGGTCTACGAACCTGGGTCCTGGCAGTTGCAGCCGCCGAAGCCGTCGTTGCAGTGGCAGACCGAGTCGAGACACACTCCGTTCTGGCAGGCGGTCCCGTCCTTCGTGCAGTCATCTGCCGGGGCAACAACAGGCATTAGCCGGCGTACGGGACTCGCGCGCCGCCTCTATCCCCTGTCGCGGTCCGCCGGTTATCAATCGGCCGGCGATCGGGTCGGCGACCCCGCGGACTAGCGGCGCCCCGGCACTTTGCGCCGATTGCGTAACAGTATCGCCGGCCGCGGGGATATAACCGTTCCCCGGGGAGCCGCTCGCCCCGAGGTCGCGGGGGGCGCAACCGCGCGCTCCACGTGGCCCGGGCCGATCTTTATTTTCTATTTTTACCGCACCGGCAACGAGCCGAAAATTATAGCGGGATATATACGAGCCCCGGGCTTATTACGCCGATGCATTACGTCCCCGGCTCTGTTTTTTTTTCTTCTCCTCCGCGCGCGGCCGCTTCGCTTTTTCCCCGCGGGCTCTTAAAAACTCTCTCGCGCTCCCGCTTCCCTCGGAGCGCCCGGCCCTCGTCTATAACCGCGGCCCCCGTTAACGGCCCGGCTGATCCCGCCAAATTGAACGGCGAGTAACTCGCGAGAAAAAAAAAACTGTGACAATTAAACTGCCATTATGGGAGATTGCCGTAATTAACTCATAAGCCGATATACGCGGCGCACCTCCGTACGTGTGCACCAACACGAATTCTTCTCCAAATCCGTGGAGCGCGTAATGGCAGTTTAATCACCGCTGGCGCGCGGCGCGCATTAGCGGCCGCCGCGGAAAAAAGCCGAGCGGCCTTTCTTTCCCTCGGCCTGCACGCGCGGCCCGGTATGTGTATGTATATATACGTATATGTTTGGAGGGCTTACCCGTGCATTTGAGCCTGTCTCGATGCTCGTCGCTGCCTTCGAAGCAGTCGACGTGGTTGTCGCAGAGCTTCGAGAGTTGGAGCAATTGCAGAACGTCCGTCGAGGCGTTGACCTGGCAGCCGAAGTAACCATCTTCGAGGTTGAGGAAGAAGACCTCCCTCCTCAGTCCTCCTCGGCCAAATCCGGTGTGCGATTCGGCCTGGGGGCAGCAGCGCACGGATTAACCCCGACCGACGTGCCGCGCGATTTTACGCTATTTCAATCGACCCGGTGGAGCGAGGATAGATTTGTCGAATCAAAGAAATCGCTACTGCTTAATGTATAGATAGTGAAAAATTTGCCCTTATCTTATCTAAAATTGCTTAACGGTGAACTAGCAATTTCAGATATATAGGCGAGCATTAGATTTATATCGAGTTTTGGTGAAAAATGCAGCAATTTCCTTGATTAGTCGAGGTCTTATCCTGCAGGTTACTTTTAAAAGTACACTGGACGTATGGGTAAAAATTCATTAACAATATACAGTGTATACCCACTTATGACTCGACTTATGATCCGACATTAGAGAGTAAACTCCGTCTTCTTTTCAGAGTTATCCGCGCGGAAGTGTCTAATGGATTAAGTAAGAGAGGAGCATCGGTCGATCGCTCGGCCCGTTAGGCCCCTTTAGGCACGGGCGTAAAATCTTAATTAAGGATAAAGCCCGCTAATATACGACGCGACGGTGCAATGAGAAAAAGCGATTGCTCAACTGCGTGGCGCTCCGTATGGGCCGCGAGTAAAAGTGCGCGGGGCGCTCGTATACTCACCGGACAAGAAGACAGCAGTATCCACGCCAGCAACGGCCAAAGATTTTTCATCTTCGCTGCAACAGAGAAAAAAAAGGGGGCGCTTATTAAAAATCGGGCCGAGTGCGGGGAAAAAAAAAAGGCCGGCGCTTTCTCCGGCGCGCGCGCGCGAGAAAGCAAAACGCATATCGGAGGCGCGCGCATAACCGCAACGGCGTGTGTGCCGGTTTTTTTTTGCGGGCGCGCGATAAGCCGCGCGGAAAAGTCGCGCGGCGCGACACCGGCGCAGAAGACGCTCGCACTTTCACTCGGGAATTTTCGAGGGAGTGATTTACGGGCGGGAGTGTTTAACGAGCCGCGCCGCGTGTTATATACGTGGCCCCCTTTTTTTTTCGAAGACCTTCCCCCCCTCCGCCCGCTCGCGCTTTGTTTACGAGATGGCGCGGAGGAGGCGCGGCTTCCTCGAGCGCGCGCGCGCGCGCCTCCCCCTTTTCCTTTTTTTTTTTTTTGCGGGGATTTACGACGGGCGATCGGGAGAAAAAGCCGGCTTTCCCGGGCGGATTCCGGCCATTATAGCCGCGGGCTCCCCGGGCGCGACGCCCGCGCTAAGTGAATAGCCGCGCTAATTGAACGCCGTGGGCAGGGGAGCGCGACGGGCGGCGGGACACCTGTGGCCGGGCCGCGGCCCGCACCTGCGCCACATGCCGGGGCCGGCTCCTCCCGCGGGGAGCACAATACACGTGACGCGGCATTGTTTTCCCCGGGAGATATATATATATATGTATCGGCCCGCGGGGAGGAGGCCTTGGGCCTCGGCCCAGGCTCCGAGAGGCTTCCCCCGCGGCCGCGGCCTTGGGCCCGAGGTCCCCGCGATCGCGCGCAATTAGCCGGGCGATCGAGCCGGCAATTAGCCTAGAGCCCGGGCGGCGACCTTGGGCGCGCGCGCGCGCGGGGATCGCCCCCGGCCCCTAGCCCCGCCTGCAGCGGAACCAGTTCGCGCGGCTGCTTTTTTTCTTCCTTCCATCGCCCCGTTCCCATTGTGTAATGGCTATTTTTAACCGCGGACGGCCCCGGGAGGCGCGCGCCCCGGGGATATCGATTCGCGCGGGAGCCGCGGCCAAATGTAACAGTGAAAGGCCCGAGTGGCCGGGCCGCGGTTTACGGGGCTGGCTACGTGCACCGCGGCGTTCGCACGCCCCGGGCCCGCGGCTAGCCGTTGTTCCTTGGCCGGGCTCTAATGGAAATGTGGGTGACTCGGTGAGGATCTGCCGCGCGCGCGATTCGAGTGCGCGGTCGGAGCCACTCCCGTTGCCGCTCGGAAGGCCCGACTCCTCGTCGAGGGCTCGCTCGCTCGCTCCGCGGGACTATAAACTTTATTCCTAGAATGGGCCGTTAAAAGCTCAGGGCAGCTTGGCTTCGCGCGAGCGAGGCAAGTCCAAGTTTAGAATTCTAGAGCTTGGCGTTATAACGAATTCCAAGGCCGATGAAAAACTTCCATTCCAACAGTCGCTCCATGTTTAGAGCGCGCATCTTTGGAATGGACTAGTTGGTCACATGTGTACGTTACACCTCTCACGACGCCCGTCTTGCGTGCAATAACTGCAAAGTGCATTTATTAAAATGCGACAGGGACGACGGCCGTCAGCCGGCACTTTATAAGCCGCACCTAGTCTTAAATTTACTTTTACTTGTTTTTCTTTTAGCAGCCTCTCTGCTGCATTACATGCTCACATGCTGGGTATAAAACAATTTTATAACAACTGTTGTAACTTATTACGTAATGCCTTCTGCAAACCGCTCGCGTGCGCCAGTAGTTTGCTGTAACTTAACTAATTCTTTTAATTGCCTGCCAGTTGGCGCTCTTTTTCATTATTCTATTGTATTTAGTTTTTGCCATTAGCCGTTGTATACACTGCGCGCGGTGTTAAACTATTTTGTACAAGTACACTTATCGACGCGCATCGAGACGTGCATGCGCGGAGGCATAATCCGGCATTCGACGCGTGCTTCGGGCCGGAAGCTTGTACTATTCCGGCGTGTCATCGAAAAGTAACGAGCCTGCCAGACGGTCCTTGCCCTGAGCAAATCGTCCGGCGAGGAACGGCGCCCACGCTCTTGAGCAACTGCAACCCAATTACATATCTCCGCGAGACGCGTCCTCTCTAGGCGGATTGACGTAACACGTGGGACGCGGCGATTATTATGGATAGGCGCTCGGCGCTGCGCCGCTCGGCCGTTAAAACGGAGGAAGGCGCGCACACGGACGCGGGGCCCGCGCACACGCGCCGCGCCGGTATAGGGGAGCGACTCATCTCCGCCTTCGGCCGGAGGCCTTTAATTGGCGCGCGAGCGCGGCCAATGCAAATGGCGCGAGCGGCCCGTCCCCCAATAATTGCACAATAAAGATAGGCGATCGGGATCCAGGCCGGCAGCCCGGGACGGGCCAATTATCGCGCCTCTCAAGGCTGCCCTCGGCCGCCGATCCCCGAGATTGCACGCGCCGATTCGTACATATCTCACGCGGGCTTACCCCGCCCCCTCCCATCCCCCCCCGGGCGACCGGGCGCGAGCGACGGGCTCATCGCGCGCCTCCTCCACGCAGCCGCGCTGCCACGGCTTGCTCAATAGGAGAGGCTGCGGCCGCGCACGGGTGGGGCCACCCACGCGGCTGGGCCCCGCAACCGACGGGCCGCGGACGTATTTGGGCAGTTTTGGGCGAAAGCCGGCCGAATACACGTGACTCAGCCGCGGATGTAACGCAAAGCAATAAACGACGGTGAGGAAAGTTCCGATGTAATTCCGCCGGGACATCGGACGCTTCCTCGGCTCCCTTTCGTCACCCGGCGGCGATTTCTCGCGGGCCACGCACGCGTGGGAGCCGCGAGGATGAGTAACGAGCCGGCGGCGAGGCCGGGCTATACGGGCGAGGCGCCCGGGCGGAGGATCCCCCGGCTTTCTCGCCGCGGCCGTCCTCCTTTTTTTTCCCATCCGCTTAAATCTATTATGGCCGCGCGCGGATGAGCGGCACAATGCCCGGCGTTTATACGCGGCGAGCGTCTACGGCGACTCATCGTCCTGAATGGGAAGCCATCCCCGCGGCCGATACCCGCGACTAATCAATAATGAGGCCCGGCCCGCGGAGACAAAGCGCGGCGCATCGCCGGCCCCGCTCCCCGACTCCTTTTATTCCGCCCCGGGGCTCATTAGCATACGCGGCACGCGGCCCGACTGCTCAATCGGCCCTATCGCGATGGGCGCGCGCGCAATCGCGCCGGAATTCGTGCGCGTATAAACCGCCGAGCCGTCTTACCCGTCCACGAAAAAAAATACGAGGGGGGAGCATTATCACCCCGGGTTCCCACGCCGGCGAGGAGCGACAAAAAAGAGCACGGAGGCTCGGCCCGGCCGCTCCAGTTCTCCCGGGCGCGCGACCCGTCCTCGCCCGGTTCCCCGAAGGCCCGGGCCGCTCTTCCGCGTGGAATCGGCGCCCTTGGAGAAAGCGCGGGTATGTATACGCAAAGGGGCGCCGCCCACGTCCGCCGCGCTCGCGCGCCTTTTTCAGCGCGTGAAAGTGTATCGGCGCTCAAAGTGTTACGCGCGTGGCGCGCCCGAGGCCGGATCGAAAGTGATGCGTGACGCGCCTAGCTCGCCGCCCCCCCTCCTCCCCTCGCCGCGGCGGCTTTTCGCGCCCGCGACAAGGTCGCCGCGCCGCTCGCGGATCCCCGCTTCCACGGGCTGCCGTTGCGCCAGGGGCCCGCGCCCGCCCGCCCGCCACTACCGATTGTCTTTTAATGGGCCGCCGCTGATGAAACCGGCGCCGGGGGAAAAGCCGGCTCGCACCTACGCGGCACAATGGCCGCCGCTCGACGTTTCAATCGCGGCCGGGGGGCCCGCGGGACCGACAGATGGAGCGCGGGGCGGGCCGATTCGCCGGAATCGAGCCCCCGCCTCTCTATCGCCGGTACTTTATGCAATGGCCGCGCCTTTCTTATCGCCCGTAATTATCGTAAACGAAACATTTTCTCCGGTAACGAGTCGACGGGGCCCCAGCCACCCAGAGGCCGTGTATCCGTATGCGATACCCGCGCAGTAGTCCGTACGTACATGTCACTACGTCTGCGCCCGTCTACGTGCGCATGCACGTCGAGTATTAAGCTTTTTACTCGAATTTCAATATATGAAAGTTACACCTGCGTGTTTATTACATTATTTATAGTCGCGTTAAGAGTACTTTTCCTCCGTTTAAGCGCGTTTCTTTTCCTTTACAATCAATTCATTATTGCCATCGCTCCTGCACCGCGCGACACCCAAGTTATTGATTGAGAATCGCGAGGCACTTGTCAAATCGTGCAATAAGTTTTCCTCGTTGCCCATGCAGAATAATGCTCCTCGTTAAGCGACACAAGTGTAAACAAAGTTACATTTCCTGGTAGAAAATTAGCCGTTTTTGCCGCTTGGCTTATTCATTGAATGGTGCTTTATAAATCGGCGTCGCGTTAACCGGCAAATGCAATCAACGTCGTCGAGGCAGCTCAAAAACACAGAGGCACAGAAGACCTTTTCATTCCGGGAATTGAAAAATAAGTCCATCCGGCGAGGCTACACTTTCCACGATGAGAGTATAATGCTCAGCTCTCGATTTTTCTAAAGCGAAGCTCCAGACTGAAAAGGAAACCGAAAAGGCCTCGTATAGCTCGTTTAATTCCACGCACTGAAAGACAGGTAGGAGCCGGGCCGCGCGGCCTCCTTGCATGGCAATAACAGGAGATATCGGGGCAAAGTAGAGCAAGACACTCGGCTCTCCATTGATCCCGGCTCGTAAACCCTGGCGAATATTCGGCAGGGCGGCGGGCCGTTTGAGCGCTCCCGCGGGCGTCGGGCGCCGCGGCCCTGGGAAAGCGGCCCGCGCTCCCGTGTCCCGTTGCGCTCCGCCCGTCCCGTTGGGCGATTTTCCCTGCGCGGGATCCGCGACCCCCGAGGCGGTGGCGCGCGTCCGTTACGCGCGCGCCCGGCATTCCGGATTATGCATCGCGAGCGAGCCGCCACGCGCGCGCCCGCCTCGGGGGTCAAAAAACCTGGGAGCCGCCCGAGGTTAATGCCTCGGGCCCGCCCTCCCGCTGCCTTCCCCCTTTTTTTTTTATCTTCCTCCTTTTTTTTCGGCCCGCGAGCGACGAGCGCCTTTTTCTTATCTCCCGGCGGCGGCCGTTAAACGCTCGGCCGGTCAAACGCCGCGGGCTGCCGGCAGGATGCGGGGAGCCGGCTCTTTTTCAGCGGAGGCCGGGGGACCCGTCGCGCCGACGACGACACTCGCCGCCCGCGCCCATTCGTCACCTGTGCGCGCCGCCGGGGAAGACGAAGGAGCCGCGAGGCGAGCCGCGAGGCGAGAGGGACCCTTCCCCGAATCGGCATAACAATGTGCTTTCCACTCGGCCGATACATATTTTCTGCGGGCGGCGCGGGCGCTGCGGCCGCCGTTGGAAAAGCCTGCACTTGACTCTCGGCGTGCGGTGCGCCGCTGACTCTGACTCTGCCGCTGCCGCCGCAGCCGAGAGAACATCGGGAGAAAGTCTCGCACGTATTTATAGCGCTAATGAGTCTGCCGCGATCATAAATATTTATGAAGGAAGGAACAGTCGACGCATCCTCATTGGGATCGGCTCCGAGGAAGATTGGCCGCCCCGCCTCGAAATTCCAGGATACCCCTGCAATTCCTAATGAAACTTTAGCTAATAATGTTTACCTTCTTCGAAATGACTCATACGTCTCTTCCGCCCATTATTCCTAATTAAATAAAAATTTTCTACTTGTACAGGTAGCATATATCAGACATGCGTCAACTTGATCGATAACGATCTTTGATGATCGTTGTTCCATTTATAAGTATAATTTTATTAATGCCTTATATATAGGCTTATTAGATTGGCATATTTAACGACTCTTGATCACAGTAGTATCAATGGCGTAATATAAGCACAAACACCACTGGACATTGCAATGCGTTGCACGTAATCGTTACCAAATAATAATTCATGCGTTACCGATCTGTTTACACTAAAAATTACGCCTTGATTTTCCAAGCGTAATAATTAGAGAATCGAGTGACCGAGAGTGTCGAAGCAGTGGCGATCGGCAAAAAAACTCGGCTAATTAGTTAATTCGAGAGTCTATTTGATTAGCGAGCAGGAAAATCGTCTAGGCTCCCCGCATATTATCCGCGAAGGGAATTCCAGGCGCAACCGGTCTCGGTGTTTCCTTATTTCGAGTTTGGCTCGGGCGCCGAGGAAAAACCGCTCAAGATCTAGATGGGTGGCGCGTCCGGCGGCCGGGCGAGGCGCGAGAACAATCGGCTGGCGAGCGGGTTCCCGGGCGGTTGGCGAGGCGCCATTACGAGGACGGGCCGTTTTTCAAAGGGCGATCGGCCTGGCGATGCGTCACGGTTCATTAGAAAGCCGGCTCGCGCGCTGGAAAAACCGGCGGCGATCGGGGCGCAGCGCGCATGCGTAACTCCTCGGGCGGCCGTTATCCGCGGGGGCTAATCGCGAGCCGCTCGCGGAAGTCCGGCTCGGGGCTCGGGCTAACGAGGCGGGCCGTAAGGACTAATTACGCGGCGGCGGCGGCCCGCGGGCACGCGAGCCCCCCGCGCGGTCAACACTCCCGCGTCCCCGGGCGGCCCGCCGGTAAAAAGGGCGCGACTGCGCGCATGATTTATCGGCGGACTTTTTCCCGGCAAGCCCTCGTTAGAGCCGGGCGCTTCCTCGATTGAAAAAGCCCCGGGTTTTTCAGGCCGAGGATGCGGCGCCCCGGTGCTTCTCGGCCGCGCGCTTCCGCGGTTGTAAATTCCCCCCGCGCATACGTATGTACATCTATATCCAGAGAGGTCGGCCGCGCCCAGCGGAAGATCGCGCGGCGACCTCCGCCCGCGAGCCGACCTTCGCCGTAATTGTATTCGGCCGGATGGAAGGGCGGGGCGCAGGTGTCCCCGCCGGCGATCGGCCGGCCGATTAGCGGGACGCCCCGAAGATCGGCTCGTGCCCGGAATCCCCGCTGCAGGCAATGCCGGCTTTACGAGTTGTTTGGGAGAAAGAAGCGTCGGCAGGATATACGCGCCCCGCGGTTGCTTCCTTATGGCGGGCGTCGCGTGAGCCCATTGTGCCGGGGCCGATCTACGCGCGGCTCCTCCTTTTTTTTTTGTCGATCCGTCCGGCGTAAAGGCGCCCACGGAAACCATTGTTTACCTTGAGAGATTTCAAGTTTGCGTGACGCAATTGGCCGGCGGGTCGTGTACACGCGCGGCGAGTAGCGGCGCGGACGACGGGACGGCTCGGGAAGGCGCGCACCGCTAATCGACGGCCCCCCGGTGACATTAGCCGCGCAAACACATTAAGCACCGAGGGAGGAGATAACGATCGGCCCTCGCGATTCGCACGCGACGCGCGTCGTCCTTAGCGAGCATCCGGCAAGAGACGTCCCGTCGCTGGGCCCGCGGGATATGCACACCCATTAATAATTACAAGGCTGGTACACCGATGCGTACGAGTTGTTTGAGTTTCGCCTCGGCGGACTACATTTTGATTGTGCGCGGGGAGTCCCGGCGTATTCTCCCAAGTTAATAGCTCGGGAGATTGATCGCACCTCGCGGGCCTCGCCGCCATTGGACAGCGATGCGCGCGCCCGATAAAAGGAACATTATAATTACCAAGCGGATCGAGACGTGCGAACCGCTGTCAAGATTAATCAGCGGAGGGCATTTGGCGGGATTTATGGGAAAGCCGGGGCTGACGGGAGCCAATATCCCCGCGTCGGAAGGGCCGCGCGGGCAAGCCGGCCGCTGATATAGCCGGCACTAAACCGCGCCTCGCGAGCGCATTAATTACAGGGAGAAAACGGCGACGGTCGAAAAGCCCGGGCAGCCGGGCCGGAACGCCCAGAGCGCACGCGCAACACGCGGAAAACTCCTGGCCAGCCGCGTGGACCCCCGGGCCCCGGGGGCTTGCGTCAGCCGCGGCTCCGCGGGCGCACATCACCGCCGGGGGATTCCGGGCGCGTCCCTCCCTCGGCAGGCAGGCGGCGCACGTCGGCCCGCGGCCGGCAGACCCACCTGTAGCAATATCCGGCGTGAATCAGCGCCGGCTGGGCGGCCGGCCCCTCCCGAATCCGCGGGTGAAAGTCGCGTGGGCGCGCGCTCCAGATGCCGGCGCTTCCGGATCCCCGAATCGGCCCCGTACTTGGCCGGCGCGCGCCGAAGGCCGCCCCGGGCGCCTTGCGCAACGCCCGCGGAATGCGCCCGCTCACCGCGGCCCGCTCGCCCGGGAGTCCCCCGCGGCCATTTCGCGCGCGCGCGCCCGCCGACGCGGCCCCGTATATCTGGAGCCCAAATGGCGGCTTTCCTCCGTTACGCGCCAGTCGACCGAGTGATAAGTGCGCGGGGGCACGCGGCGGATCGTTACCCGGGGGCAATGTCAGTGCTGCTCGTTTCCCCGTACGATCGATCCGAGTCAATCCTTACGCCACTTTGCGCTCGTTCGATTTAGACGATTCGACATTGAACTGAATCTAGCAGGACTCGGGAGAAACCTCGGGAGCATGACCGATTGATACGTTTGCTTTGCTATTTAATTACGAAGGCCAAAGAAAAATCCATTCCCACTGGACAGAGCGCAGTCGTGAAAATTGTCTAATTACATCCGTAATGACGATGACGAGGCGCATGGCTGCGAAACCCGCGCTCGTCAGCTCGCTCGACCGAATAAGTCACTCGTGATTCGACGTGATAGAGTACAAGGGCTCGAGATGCACTCGACGGCTCAATTATGCGCGCCGCCTTATAAAGGAGGACGGGAAGGGACATCCCAACGGGGCCTCCCGCGAGCAAACAAGTTTCACTTTAGCCCGGGCCCCCCGAAAACCCGATCCCGCGGAGAGCGAAACGTCCGCGGGCCCGAGGCGCGGGACTTTCTCTCTCGGTTGCCGGGCGGCGAAAGCATCGGCCGCGCCATCTCGGCCCCGTCCCCGAATCCCAAGAAGGCGCCGGTCGCGCCCGACTGCCCGCGGCGGCCCGGCTGCGCTCATACATATACACACGTACGCGCGCGCGCCCTGGATGCGCGCGAGCCTACGCTTGTGTGCATATCGCGCCCCCAGGAACTTGCGTCAGATGCTAATGCGGCCGCGATAGCGCCCCCTTCCGCGAATCTCGGGGCCGCGGCGGCCCAGGAGAAGAGGGGGGGCAGATAACCTTGCGCAAAGGACGCGCGATTAGTCCCGCAGCGGAGGCCCGCGCTGGCTCCTCCCGAGCTCGCCGCGCCGTGGCTCCTCGAGTGGAAAGCCTGCTTTAAATACAATCGCGGGGCCGATCGCGAGTCCACGAGGGGCTAGTACACCCGACCCTCCTCTCTCCTCCGCTCCTGGCTTTGGTCATTCGCCCCCTCCCTCCCGGCCCACCTGTCTTTTTTTCAAGACTCATCCTTGCCTATTACGCAGGCGATCGTTAACCTTCGGAGCTTCCTTTTCGATCCGCCGGCTGTCTCGCCAAGTGCGTACCCGTAATTAGGTGGCGTTACAATGGATGCCCTGGCTCTATTTTAGCGCTGGCTCGGCTCGGCCGTCGCCCGCTGCCTCCGAGCCTCAGACCTGCCCGACCGTCCAATTGAAAATGTGCAAGGCATCCACTCTTTGTCTTATGGCCCAGGTATATATTTACCTACAGGTGTCGCGCCCTTTAAACGATCGTCTGAACCGCGATACGAGCATTAAGAGAGACGCCCTCGCCAGCGGGGAATATCAACGATGCTTGAATGTCAATTTGGCCGAGAAGAAAGTCGAAGAGTTTCGATTGCGCCTCATTCTGTATTATTTTTATGTTTTAGACATTTTTTTAAGTATTTCGTTCATTCGAGCTGCTTTCTAAATACGGCGCAACATCCAGGTAAAGTTCCTCCGCAGAGCCCATAAAGCATATGATCCTATTGTAATAATTGCCAGATTAATGCGTTTCATTGCAAAATTCAAGGAATAAGAAAACGCGGATTATTCCTGCCCGGCTGTTCCCAAGGATCATAAAGTTAATTTTTAGTGATCCAAATTTCAAAGCAAATCTTTTTGAGAATGTCATAAAAGTGTTTAAAAAAATATTGCATGCCGCTAACAATTAACTTTTAAACGAAAATCCAACAACTTCTTTAGTTTTAAAGATTTCCAGATTGGCTACGGCAAACTCCTTGGTTATGTAGCAGTAAACTGCATTTGCCCGGATTATTATTTGGCAACGCAGCAACAATTATACAAAGTCAAAGAAACATTCAAATCCAGGAACGCAGCGTTTGTTTAGCTTTGAACTCAATCAGCATCAACGGTTCCTTGTGAACCGAGTGCGCGTATTTATATAGTTACGCGAAGAACGCCCGAATTGGAGCTGAAACGGCCCGTAACGCTTGACACGGTTAAGCCCGGCGTTTTATTGCAGCCTCCGAAAGTTAAACCTGCGCCCGTGTGCAAAGTGCGGCCCGCGCGGCGCTCCGGGGCCGTAAAAGCGCGCTCGCTGAAAAAAAAAAAAAAAACCCCCGCCGAAGCGACTGCGAACATAAAGCAAACATTTTGAGGGAATTCCGCGGTTTACAGTTCTCGCGGAGCGCCCGCTCAATTAGGCATGTACATTGGGCCGCGCGCGGCTCGCGTAAGCGACAAACCCCCCCCTGCCTGATGAAAATTCATGGGCACGCGCAGGAAGCGATTGGCGGGCGGCGCCGGCTCTGCTTTCCGGGATTCCCCGCATTCCCCGGGCGGGATTCCTCGGGGCCATTAGGCGCGGCCTCTGCGCAGCCAAGTAATTGGGCGCAGGGCGTAGCGGCAGGGCGAATAATAATTCAGCGGGCGATACGTCGAGTGCTTTTCAATATGTACGCGCGGCCTTCCGCGTCTAACAGGAGGCCGGCGATCCCCGCGGAGGCCAGCTGTTGCGCGGCGGCGTCGCGCAAAGCCCGCGGCCGGTAATTGCCGCCCCGGCGACGTTACGCTAACGGGTTAAGGTTGCGGTGGCTCTTCGGCAAAAATCAACCGCGCCGTGTCGAATTCTCCGGGGCTTTTTCCGCGCGCGGGCCTCCGATTACGATGCGGGATGTAGCCTATGGCCGTGGCGCTTTGTTGTCGGCTCGAGGTCTATTGGGCCCGACAGCGCACGATTGTGTTGCCTATCGGCGGGGGAGCCGTTGCTTTGATTTATAATGCACAGGTCGGGCGGCCAAGGATAGTCCGCGCGGCGGCTTCTCTTATCGTACGCTGGATAATTAGCGAATTCTCCGCTTGATGTACGGCCTCTGCGCGCGGCGCGTGCTTAACGGTTCGCAGTGCGCAAATCATCGAGCGGACAGGCGGAAAACAAGGGGCTTGATTCGATGCGTCTCGGGGGATAGGGAAACTCGCGGAATATAAGGAATAACAAGGAAATTCGTATTCAATTCGGTAAATGTTGGACGCATACCGAATTTCGTACGCGTTTAGACAATGAGGCTTCGCCTGCTAACTATGTATGAAAACAATATTACATTATTTCACAAAGCTTTAGAAAATTGTTTCATAATTTGAATAAGTGCAACAGTAGAAATTCATATCTTGTATTATAATATACTGGAATAAACTCTGTCTAATGTAAAGCAACTTAAAGTCTTTGCAAATCTTCACGGATTCCATTTGCGTGTTTACATACACAAGTATTACAAAATGTCCCTCGGCTCGTGGAATCGAACAAAAACAATTGCAAAATGTGCGATGCGTTCTATCGAATATTTGGAAACGAGTGACCATTCGACTTTGTTAAGCGCAGTTGGCACGATTGACCAAATTCCCCAACGAATTGATTCACCCAAAGATTCGCGTTGCATCTTCCCGCAGGGAAATTCAGCCACGCGATAGGAGTACGAGCCTCGTTAGAGCGCGGCATCGATTAGCCATGGATATCCCTGGCCGCGCGCGTGTGGCAACTGGCATTTGGGAAATCGCCGGGGGCTCATCGTTGCGGACACTAGTCGGCGCGCGCATTGTTCCTCCGCGCGATTTTCACTTGCGCAATCCGTCCCGTCCACCTCGCCAAGCGCTCCGAGCGATCCCGTTTTTTCCCCGGATATTTTCTCGCGGGGGGAAAAAAAAAATGGAAAAACTCGCATGCAAACTAGGCGGCGTTTCACTTTCCGAGGCGCTCGCTTATCTCGGCGCACGCGTACAGGCCGATGCTCGCGCGCTCCGGGTACACTCATATATATACGTGCGCGTATTAATTGCGCGGGCCAGCGCAACGAGCGGCGGACGATCCGAGGCCGGGCCTCCGCCGCGGCCGGCTTTCGACGGCCCGGGGATGTACGCGTACACATATACCCCGGGATCGCGTGCCCGGCGCCCATATCCGCGGGGCCCGCAGTCGTCCGCCGGCGACCTTCGCGGGAAAAACGGCCGATGGTTATATTCGATATAACCGAGTGGCGCGCGCCGAGCCGTTTATTAGCCGCGCGCTCCCGGCCGATTTATTGCGAGCGGGCGCGCGCGCGCGGCAAAAAGCGCCCCAGTCCGACCGAAATAGAGGCGAATTGCCGTCGCCGGCCGGCGGATATCGGCAACTGGCGCGCGATCCCCCCGGCCGCGAGTGTGCACGCACGCGCCGGTCGCCGATTCCCACGGGCCGGCGCTCCTTTCGTGCGCCGATCGGCCTCTACCGGGAATCCTCCAAATTGCCGCGGAGCTTCGTGCACCCGCCGCGCGCTCCGGCCAAGCCTGCCTGCATTAGGGGACCACTTTTCTGCGGTGGTGCGCGATCCGAGCCGTGAACAACGGTTCTCGCGAATACGCCAAATTCCCGGTAGGTATATGCATAGGCGCGGCCGTTCCGCCTATCCTCTCTCCAAAGTATTCGCCAGGAATTTTAACTATTTTAAATAAGTTGAATACACAATCGCATAACTAATATTTTTCCCAACTTTTACTCTGCTTGTGTATGTTTAGTCCTATAACCCACGGCTGTAGCGTTAGACAATTCTAGACTGTTTTCCCCGCATTATCTAAATTTAACTATATATAGCATTGAGATATTGCAAGCTAAAAATAAGACAAAAAGTGACATGGATTTAGTGGGAAAGTACCAGATAATATTCTCTAATGGGCCTCTTGGGGCATAACGCATGTAAACATATAGATATAAAATGGAGCACATATTAAAATGCACTTAAGCGTATAAAGCACTTATTTTAGGGTTATTATTGAAAAATCCTTTATTTTATACTGTAATATAAGTACTAATTGTATATTTTACTGAACCTTTGGCTCATCCTAATAGATAACATAATGGTAAACTTCTCGTTACATTTTTAGGGGAAAATCACGTTTCTTTTAGAAGACTGTACAGAGCAGCGGCCTTTGGAGGGTTTTGTGTCGGGGCAGGGGGAGAACGCAATTACAGGTGATACGGATATCCCCCCGTGAATTAACGAGTGCCGAATCCAAAGGCGCTCCGACGCACCGACGCACTCGGGCTAATAAAGACAAATTCAAAGTTGTCCTGAGCGACGGGTGCCGGTTGGGTAATGCGTTCCTTCCGCCCGCGCGCGCGGTTACGAAAGGAAAAAAGAAGCGCCGAGGGGCCGGGGGAGTTTCCTGATTTAAACGAGAAATCGCCTCTGGCGAGTGTAATTAAGACCGCGGTAAGGTCACAGCGGAGGAGGATGTCACAAAACATCCTGCGGATATGGCTCTCCATGGCGGGTTTTGCGAAGAACCGTTTCCAGTTTCTCGAGCCGATGCCCACCGGAGGAATTCATCTTGCGCGCGAGCGGACGCTGTTTTCACGGCCGCGCGCCCGCGGCTCCGCGCGAATATAATCATGCAAATAGTCGTGGCCGCTTGGGGGAATCCAAGCGCGATAAAAGTCGTCCGAAAACGCCCGTAAACACGGGGAGATAAATAATCCGCAGCGCGCGGCTAATAATTACTCTGGCGCGTCATTTTCCCGGCGCTTTATTTAGAAACTCCCTCATCCGGTGGATGCGCGATCGATAAAGCCGCGAGGGGCGGGGACGGGGGGTAGGGAGCGAGCGAAATCTGCCGTGCCCGTGAGAACCCGCTAAGGACGAGTGAATGAAGTATCCCACGGCGGATTGCTCGGCGTTTTATTAAGCAATTGCGGAGTACGTGCAGGTACGCGCGGCTTAGTCATAGCCCCCGATCGGCTACCGTCCTTCGATGTGGGAGTCTCGGGAGGATTTTACATTTTAAGTTCCATCATTAACCGATGAGCTAATGACCTTCCCTATTAATGCTACCAGCTTCTCATTTGCAAATATATCGTCCGCTTTGATTTTTACATGCCGCGCGCGTATCGCGCCTACGGCTCGCCCGCGAGAGCCTGCCTATTATTATATAATGGAATTAATAACAACCATTATGTAAAAATGTATTCATGCGGGCTCGTTTCAAGACGTACTTTAGCAAAAAAAAAACACGCGTCATATAATTAGAAAAATAGAAAATTTTACACTCGTAATGAATATATTCATAATACTTTTGTATTTGATTACATTTATGATCTGGTTTCCTTAACAGTGGCTTAAGCAAAGTGGTTTTCTTTGCGGATGACTTCATCCCGCAGGCACGCCTCATTTTGGTGGATAGTTTTATTGTTTCGGACAAATTTGCATAGCGCGTACAAGTATTTCAATCGGATATTCATAATTTTCAACATTTCTCTTTTACATTCCGATGCGTATGGCTATTTTAAAAACTATTCACGCAAGGTTACCCCGTGTAAAAGGATATGATTTTAGAAACCTGAAACCTCCTGCAAACGAGTTTTACGCGTGGATTATAATTAAAGTCGAATTTGCCGCAAGCTGACAAAAGAAAAGACCTCGGATAAAGGCTTAAGAAGGTTCATCGGGGGAAAAGGAGCAGGAGAAGGAGCGAGCCAAGGAAACACCCAAATCGCATTCCTCGAGCGTAAACAAAATGCGCGCTCCCGATAGGGGCCGAATAAAGAAAAATGAGGGGAAAATGACGGGACGGAAAAAGGCGGCACAAGACGCCAGTTTAAAATAAGCGCTCGAGCGGCCCGTTCAAACAGCGCCGGGGGAACGGTCTTTTCCCCGCTCTTTTCCCCGGTCTTTTCTAATGAAAAGTCCGAGGCGGCGTCAGCGCGGCCCCATTACACTCGCGCGCGGCGTGCGCGGGCGAAAAACCCCTGCAATTACAAGTGCGGCCGCCGCGTCGTGCGCGCCGGGGTTGTAGGTGGCGGCGGTAATGAATACCTGAGGCAAGCCAGCCACGGGCCGGCGCCTAATAAAGCGAGCGGGAGTAATCGGGAGCTCGAGCGTCCCGCGGTTGGCCAACGGCGGCATAGCGCTGCCGGGCGTGTCCCTCTCCCTCTCTCCGCGCGGATTCGAGCGATACACACATATACATGCGCATGCACGCAAGTAGGTTGAGCGCGCCGGGCCCCCGGGCGGATTACGGCGCCGTCGCCATTGTGCGCGCGGCCGGCTCGATCAATCGAAAGTGGGATGCCGCCCCGGCTCCGCGAGAAAGTCCGCGGGTCCTTTCAATGCCGCTCGGCGAGAGCTGGCCCCGCGCGCACGCGGCTTTTGACCATTTAGATCGCGGCGGGTGGCGCAACGCCCGGGGATTCGGCGACCTAGAAAGAAGCCGCGGCGCGCGATCGCCTCGCCTTTTTTGCAGCTGCCGATTCGGATTTCATAGCCGCGGCTTTGACACAGTTGCACGCGGGCTCGTCCCGCGGCCCGCCGCACATTGCCGATGCAAGCGATCCCTCGGCGCGGCACGTTGCGCGCGCCAGGGTCATCGCTCCTGGGATTCCCCGCGGCTTGTCCAAAAGGGGGGGGGGAGGGGCGCGCGCGCAGGAAGCGGGGGGCCGCCGCAGATGGAAAATTTATCGGGCCCCGATATTGTGTATCGCGGGCTGCGGGCGTCGCTTGGAAAAGCCCGATGATCGCCCCGCGATTATCCTCGCGGCGCGCTGCGGCGTTCCGCGTCGAGCACGCGCGCGCCCGATAATAATCCACGCGGGATGAGGGCCCCTGCAAGTGGAATTCCCATTTGCATTTGGCATTACACGGGGCGATCGGCAAAAAGCGCCGCGAGATCGCCGCTCATCCTGTAACGGCGCCATCGTCCATCTTCTCATCGGTATCTTATAACTGACTTGTTCCAGGAACGCTCTGCTCTACCCCTGCCCGCAGCCTGTTAGCAGTGAGGTTAGAGATCTCTCGTGATCTCTGGCTTCCCCGCGAGTGCCAATTGAATTTGGTTAGCAGTCGGCTTAACTTTCCCTCCGCTTGTATACACAGATTCGAAGAGCCACTGAGAGCAATGTTAACCGGCTTGATAATGTTCACACTTGACGATTTAGGCTTGCGTTTTTTGTGACAAAACGTATCTTTGGTGCTAAAACACAGTCGTGATGCTTGGCTTAAGAACAGCTGCGCGGTATAAATTCAAACAATTGTGATTGGTGGTTTTGGCAAAAATTTTAACCGATTTGAGTTTATCGGTAGATCGGCTTACAGATTTAACGGTTTAATCGGTTGGCGCGCTTGATGAAAATAAAATTTTTAGGCGCACAAAAAGCCGGCGGTGTTAATTATTTGATAAATTTTAATACACCGTCTCGTTTTTCGAAGGCCTCGGTGCATTGCAGGTTCGGTTTTTTGATCGACGATTTCATTTGATTAACACGTAGCCCATAAAAACCGGTCAATTTTCCAGCGGAGGGCTATATCGGCGCATAAAAGCCCGAAGCCTATAACCATAAAGAGTAACGAGCTTAATTCTGTACCCCGGAGAAAAAGCGTCCATCTGTTTATCGAGGCATCTATCATCGGCCGGGGGACAGCCACCGAAAGGAGCGGAGGATCGGCGTGGGCGTGGCCGGGCGGCCCGCCCCCGGCGCGCAGCCGGGAATGCGCGCGCGGCGGCCGCGTGGAAGGGCGTAGACTCGGCGCGATCGGAAGCGCGCGTTGCGCCAGCGGCTTGGCTCTACGGCCGCCGAACGGGAGGATAGCGCCGCGGAGAGCCGAGCGCTTGCAACAGCGGCGAGCTCCTCGGTTGCGCGGCGGCGCAACGGCGACGCAAGCGCCGTTGACGACCTCGCCTTACATGGCGCCGCCGGCCGGCCCACGCGCCTCTAATCCCCGGAGCCGCGCCCCCAAGGCTGCGAGGACGATCGGGTGCAGGCCGGCCTCACTTTTACTCTCCGCGGGGGACGGGGCCGAGGCGCTCCCCGCGGGCAGGTAAGCCCGGCCCGCCGTCAAAACAAACCGCCGGCCGGCCGGGCGGCTTTCGGTTTCGACAGCCCGCCCGGCGCCTGGGCCGCCCGGCGCCCCCCCGCTTTATCTCGATCGCGGGACAATCATAGCTTGTGTCGGTAATGGAGTGGCCCGATCGACCGAGCCGACCGGCAGACGCTTTACGAGGCTCATTAGCATGTACAAATGAGCGGCGGGCGCGTGTACCCGGCGCTCGGCCGCGTCTAATAGATTACGGAAAACGGCCGTGTAATTGACATTATTGGAGGCGAAGGAGCCTCGGCTCGGCTCGGCCGGCGCTCGCAAATAACGCGCGGGCAGGCAGCCGCGCTCGGGGAGAGGAGCCGCCCATTTTGCCGGCGAGCCTCTGCCAACATGGCGCCGGCAAGGGACCCCTGCGGCCGTCGCGCCTCGTCGGCCGGCTCGCCGAACCTCCTCCCCCTCGGCGAGCCCCGGGCGTCCTTTGGCAAAGGCGCGACCGATCAATTAGAATCGGCGGGGCGGCGGACAAACTCGCCGGGGCGCTTCCGCCCGCGTCGCCTTGGCTCCCCGGCTGATGATTGCCCGGGCTTTTTGCCCCGGGGCGAGCCGCGCTGATTGTTTTAATGGGGGCGCCCGAGCATTGAGTCGTTAATCGCCTATCCGCCGGACATTTTTTTTTTCTTTTGCCCCCTCCCCGGCGAGAAACCCACTCACGGCCGCTGCGTGCGCGCGCGCGCGGACGACGGCGGCCCTCCGGGTCGCTTTCGACCAGCGGCCGCGATATTTGGAAAGTCCGCGTCTTCGCGCCTTATAAGGCGGTGCTTCGCGGCTCGGTTCTCCCGCTGGCGCAGCCTGCCGAGCGGTTCCGCTTAATCGTCCCGATATCGGGGGGCCGCGGGGGCAGTTTGCGCTTTTTGCGCCTAGCGGAGGCGCAGCGCGCGCGGGGAAAAAGCCCGGGGCTCCGAGCGCCGCTCGCCGGTTGCGTAATTGGTTTTAGTGGCGGAGAGCCGCTCGGTGGGTGCACCGACCGCTTCCTCCGCGGATCGCTCCTATCCTCGTCCACTCTGGATTTTCATTTGGAGGCGGCTAATGAGCCGGGATTATACGCGCGAGCCTCGTTATTATTTAACGCCGGCCGTGCGCGAATCGTTTTCCGTTTCATCTCGGTGAGCTGGTGCGAGTCCTCCACGGGACGATGGAGCTGGTTCCGGCGTTTAGGGCGCGCACCACCCGAATGCTCGTTATGGTTTCCTTTCCGTAACATCATGACATATCTGATTAGACGAGAGAGAAAATACAGAACGGTCGCGATGGAAAAAATGCGGCAAGAGCTCCGAAACGTTAGATTGACACGCTAACGCCCTTTCTCAACATCCAAGTCGTCGACTTGTGTTTTTACGGAACAAATAAATTCCTCACACTTGAAAATACGGATGTAGACAGTTTTAGGAAAGCACTCCTGAGAGGCTTTTTGTGCATAATGTCAAAGGAACGCGTTGTTTTTTGACGGTAGAGCCTTCGCGAGCGGTGGGCCTGCGCCGGCCGAGCGACGCACTCTCGGGTTCGCATACCGCGCCGCGAATCTCGCCGTGAATACTGTGAACCTTTTGGTAAAGTGAGCCGGCCGCGGGGAAACCGGCGAACGCACGGGTTTGTAGAAAGTATAACAATGGGCCTGGGGCGCCGCGCGGGTGCAAGTGGGTAACAATTTCACCGGCAGTGGGAATCGACCTAGAACGGCGCGCGGCGCCTGCGATCGGGAGCCGCGCGGTCGTTAGGGGGGACGGACTCGCGAGCATTCCCAGGGCGAGCCGCTGCGGGATCGGCGAAAAAACCCCGATAGAATCTGGTTGCGCGAGCAATCGGCCGGTGTGCCCGGCCCTCCGATTGGCCCTCCCTCCTCGCGGCAGCCGGGGCCGTCCCGAGGGCCCCGCCGCCGGTTACGTCCGCCCCGCGGGGGCCCGCGTAAAAAGCGGATATTCAAATGGCGTTGGGCGCGGGCGATGGGCGCGCCGCCCGGGCTTGCGTAAGCCGTTACGCGGGGATTCGGGCCCCGGGGAGGCCGGGACCGAGGCGGGAGGCCAGCTGACGGCGTGTTTACCCGTGCGGCGGCCGCGTCTCCCGGGCCTTTCCTCCCGCGGCCGGCCGCCTATCGCGCTCCCTCCCCTCCGGGGCGCACGCGTGCGCGGCTCGCCCGCGACCTCCTTGAGAACGGTCCTTGACTCTAGCCGGCCGGCCCCCCTCCCGCGGCCCTCGCCCCGTCCCCCCGCCGCGGCCCCCACGGCCGCCTCCCCGCCGCCGCGGGAGATAAGCGCCCGCGCGAAAAAATCCCCGCCGAGCGAGATGAGAAATTGGAGTAGTCGGAGTGGAAAAGAGGAGGGAAAACTGGAAGGGCCGCGGCTCGGAGGAAGAGCGGCCGAGGGGGAGAAAATGAGCCCCGGGAGGGGAGGTAATGGCGCCTAAGGCCCATTGCGAGGCTGCGCGCGCACCGCGCGCCGACGCCCGGGGCCCCTTTGTGCGGCCCCGCCCGCCGAACGGGACCCGCGGCCACTTTCTTCGCCGGCTGTCGCGCGCTCGCGGCCCAATCCCCGGGAAAGAGAAACCGAAGCCCCTTTCGCCCGGCCGAGACGTCCCCTCCGCCGGGGGGACTTTTTCACCCGCGCCCAAAATAAACCGACGCGGTCCGCGTACGAGCGCTTGCGCAATCCTCGATCAACAACCGGCAGTCGTTGCGAAACCTCGCCGCGGCTAAGTTTGTTTAAGGAGTATTTCCAAATCCTCCGTCGGCGCTTGTAACGCGCCGCCTACAATATACTTCCATTCCGCGCGGTTAATTAAGATTCAAAGGCTATAATACAATTAAGAAAGCGGAGTCGCCGCGGCCGCTCCCTCCCGAATTCCGGAATCACAAGGCGGCCCGTTGCGAGGCTCGGGGCACAGGTGAGATAACCCCCCCGTGGCCGCCCGGATTTTCGAGGGGAGGGGAAAAAGGGCGCGAGCGGCGGGCGCTTGACCGAGGAGGGCTTTCACGAGGCCGTAAATACGTCATAAAGGCTTATACGAACGGCGCGGAAAGCGGAAGGGCAGCCGGGCGGATTATGCGCGCGCGGCGGCCCGTTATAAAAGCGGCTTTACGGGCGCCGGCGAGCGATGGCTGGAATGCGCGACGCGCGCGCGCGCGCGTAATAAGCACTTGGCCGCGGCCCTCGCGGGCGCCTAATGAAACCGCGCGGGCTAATGACGCCGCGGGGACGCGGGCCCGGCGGAAACGGCCGCGCGCGCCGGCCCCTTATTACGCGGCCGGCGCGGCTGACCTCCGGCCCCGAGAGACGGCTGATGCCCCCGCGGCGAGGCGATACGCGCCCAGACGATCCAGCCCCCGCGGATTAGCATACAATGGCCATTCGGGGTGCCGCGGGCCACCCGGGGGCCGTATTAAATGTGTATGTTTTATACATGGCCGGGCCGCGAGCGGCCCAATAGGCCAGGGGGTCGTAAAAGGAAAAAAATGGCGAAAATCCAGCGGCGCAATCTCTTTGTTCGGGGCGCGCGCGGCCGCCGGGAGGGAAAAGCCCCGGCCGGGTGATAATGAGCGCGGTAGCGTCCGCGAGATTACCACCCTGATAAATGCGCCTCCATTAGAGGCGCTTCTTTTTCTCGCGGCCTGGCAAACGATGATTTACGGGCGATCGTTGGGCCCCGGCCGCGAGCCGACTCCCGTATTCCCGCGATCGGTTTCACTTAATTCGCCGCGGCGACTCGGCTTGTGCCGGCCTCGCGTATTATTTACCGAGTAATTATTCAATTCGGATGTGGAGGTAATTGATAGGGAGTAATATCGCCCCGGTTGGGCATTTCGTATTCTTTGTTACGACAGCGAGCGCGACCGAGAGCCAGGGGGAAACAAGTGTCCGCGGCAGGGCCGCCCGGCAATCTGGGTCGCGCTGATTGAATTTTAGATCTATATAATCCACTTTATTGTTCCTCAAGCCGGTCAATCCTGGGAAACGGCGCTCGGGCCGCTGCCGAGGACTCTTGTGCCCAGGCCGCCGCGAAAAACCACCTCGACGATCGCTTGTTTTAATTACTTCATTTTGAAACCCAGTGGCCTGCACGCCATCGGTATTCGAGTCTTTCTCCCACGTATACGCGGGACAGGCCGAGGCGCACAAGAACAACGGTGCGGCCTGTTCGGTTTTGAAACGCCGATGAATAAAGTGAGATTTATCGTAACCGCGAATGAATACACTTTTTTCAATAATCGTAATGCGAATATTACTGCAAAAGCCGGAAAATATGTCATTGCTAATGCCATTGATACTTTATATGCATAGTCGTATTTCATTTTAATCGCGCGTAACATAAATTGTAACCATCCATGCGGATTGCACAGGGGAATAATAATTATACAAATTATTCAATGAATATTAAACAAATTAATTAAGCCCGCGTGTCACTGTACATTATAATAGTCTTTCTCGGACGTTGGTAAGCGCGACAAATTTTGTCAATAGCCGCGGGATTCTTGCGAATGAAAAAAAAAAAGTCAATGGCGCGCATATTAACATCGGTGTAAAATGAAGCGTTTACTGCGAAGGCGCATAAAATACGCCGTGCGACGACTCGCGCTTTAGCGCACGGCGAGTTGTTTACAAAATAACTGTATACACACGTGAGCGACGAAGCCCTGTTTTTCCGTGCGGGCTAATTGATAACCGCGCGCGTGCGCCAATGAATTAGTCGCACGGCGCTCGAGACTTTTTGGCGAGCGCGCCACAGCCAAATGTGCGAGCGCTGCACGCACTCCCCGGGCATTTCTTTCCCCGGACACTCGCGAGAGATCGTAAATGCACTTACTGATTTTAATGGCACGAGTTAACTGCTCGAACGCGGGCGTCCGCGTAAATTACGTCACCGATTCATTGTAATTACCCCGCGGAGTAAGCGTTACAATTGTCCGCGCAAATGCGGCGCTAGCATCCAGTCGTTAATCTCGTCCCGTCAAACCATGTGTATACGATTCCCCGACTACTGTCATTTTCCGCATTAGAGCCGCGGGTCTGCCCGGCGGCGTACAGACATAATGAACGAGCGCCGGCCTCGAAAGCGCGCCATTCAAGAAGACAGCGCGAGTGCGCCGGCCGGCATTAAAATCCCCGCGCGCGCGTTTCGGCGGGGGCCTGCGCCGCCCGGGCGTACGTGCGTGCGATCCGCGCGCGCAGATCCACACGCTGCAGGTTATCCTACGGCTCGGGCCGCCGAGGTTGCGCAAGGATTTATCGGTCAGCTGGCGCAGGCCGCGGCGTCCTTTCGAGGCGTTTCCCAAGCGGCTCGCGACCGCACGGGATTTTTCCCCCCGTCTAACCTTACCTCGGAGGCTCGCGGCTTCGCGGAAAGAGCGACCGCGAGCCGGGGAGGCTATATCGGCGCGCGATCGGCTCCCGGGTATTATGGAAATCCTCCAGGAAGCGGCCCCGGGACAATGAAGCCGTCGCGGGAAAAACGGCCCATCGGCCCATTAGCATAAGAAAATGAGCCGGCCGGGGGGCAGCGCCGGCCGAGGACACGGGGCAATTAAGCCCCAAGGCCCCGCGCTAATCAATTACCGGGGCCGAGGGACTCGCGGGGCCCGCGGCCCTCGCGGGGCCTTCATTACCCGCGCCGCCAAAGCCCCGCCGGCTTTTCCATTAGCGCGGCCCGGCCCGCGCGTGTATATATCCGCCGATCCCCCGGGCGGCGTCCGCTCGGCTTTTTCGCCCCGCCCCCGCTTATCGGGCCCATCTACATCGGCCGCGCGCGGTTAATTACCGGTTTTCTGCACTTGGGCGAAAGTCGCGCGGGCGCTCGCGCGCGCACCCGGGGATACTGCGGACGGGTTTCTCCGCGCGATGCCGCACCGCGGTTGCTCCATTTTCCCGCGGCGGCGCTCTGTTGTAGTGCGCAACGCGCGCCGCCTTCCTCAGCCCAATTTCGATTAACATTTAACTGCGCCGGGGCTTTTTCCCGAGCTTCCCCATTTTACTGGCGTCTTTTTATCTCGGTCCGCCAGCGCCGCCGTCACCGTCACCGGCCAAAAGCCCGCGCCGTGTTTGCTTTTCCTCCAGAATGATTTAAAGTTCGCGAGTGGCATTGTGCTGCTGTTGTAGCTGTTACGCGTATAGAGCAGAATTATGCCATCGCTTGCCCGTCGAATGAAGCCGTAATCTTTATTCTAAGCACTAAACCTGCAACTTTTTATATAATTTCTTTTTGTCCGCGGATAAAGAAATTAGACTCCTTTTATAAGCGCAAGATTGTATGCAAGTAAGTGGACCTAACGCGACTGAAAAGCGAATTAAACTATATTTGTGCGTAGACTGCGCCATTCTTCGGAGCGCGTAATTATAACGATCGCAGTAAACTGTTCGTTTAATTCGTAAAGCTCTCGTTTAAACTCTTAACGTTATACCGTTGAATGGCTTAAGTATATATAAGTAATGTCATCGGGGAATTTTTATAGATTGTCAGCGCAAGTTGTTAATGCCTAAACAGCATATTGAATAATTATTTCGCATGGAAATTACGCGCAGTTAGCGGAGTTCATTACGACCGATTAACTGCAGAAGTCATACAGAGTAATGGAAGAAAAATTCCTAAAATAGACGCATAAAGTACGCCAGTATATACTCAAGGATGATTAATTGCTTTATTAAAATAACTACCGAAGAATTCAAAGTGATAAAAAGCTTATATATGTATATGCCTCGTGGCGTCGTCGTGCCGCACGCGCGCACTTTTACAAATGCAAAGCCTCGGCGTAAGAGTCGCGGGCGTAAATCACGAGCGCGGCATCGACACTTTTTGCACCTCTCCACTTGGAAACAAGTTGGAATTCAAATTTTGATTCCCGGTAGGCATTAACGTTACAATAACAGTAAGAGCACAATCGTAAACTGTGGGATTAGTCCGCTCGCGAGCCAGCCGCGATGTTCCCCCGCGGCATAACATCGCGCGCCTCGCGAATCCTCATAATGCACGCGCGTCTTCCCACAATCGCACTTTACGGCCTTTATAAACTAAAAAATAAAAGAAGCACCGCTCGCCTAAGTTTAAGGCCTCGCTAGGGGATCGGCCGGGGGGGCAGGCCGGCGGAGAAAGAAATGGGCGCGCTTAACGCGCCAATAATTTAGCGGGCGCGAGCCGCGCGAATCCTTCACCTCTAACGAGCGCGACCTCTTACCGGATACATATACGCGCGCGCACACACACACGCGGCCGGGGAGCGGGAAGGAGCGAGCGGCGCGCGCTTGTACAGAGTAGCGAAACACGCTGCCCGCGGCGCGTATATATACCCTCGGCCTTTCGGCTGATAAAACGCCCCGTCCGCCCGGGGAAAAAAGCGCCGTCCCGCGCGCCCCTAACGAGGGCCGAGCGCCCCCCCGAAGCTCGGCGAGGCACGGAGCGAGGCACGGAGCGTCCTGTTATTGCGCGGGCGGCCCCTAACGGCGCTTTTAATTACGCGCGGCGCGCGCTCCTGGGATTCCCCCGATTAAAGCGCGCGGGGCCGCCGGAACAACGAGCTTGTCCGCGGCTAAGTTAAATAAAAGCCCGGGGTTCCGGCGGCGGCCCCCGCGTAATACGCGCCGAGCGTAAAAGATGCGGCGCGCCTTGCGTAACGCGGCTCGCAGGCACGTTATACTTATTATTCAAATGGGCCGCGAGCCGCGCGCGTTATAGAATATACATGGAGGAGCGCGGGATCGGCGGGGCGCATCTCCGAGAACATTTCCGCGTGCAGGGGAGGGAAGCGGGCGGCTTGTTATCGGCCGAGGGGATCGCGGCTCCGCGGGGCGGGGATCGAGTGTCCCGCTGCCGATCCCCCGCGCGCCGACAGACGATCCCCCGGAGGCTGCGCGCCCGCTCGGCCGAGGGTAACGCGAGCCGACGGACGCGCGGCTGTGTCGCCTTTGGAGCCCCGGGATTAATTGCGCCGCGGGGTAACGAGGCGCGCGCCCGCGCCCGCAATTAGGGGCCTTGGCCGATCGGATAAATCAGCGGGAGGCGATGGCCGCGGGCCCGGGGGCCGCTAATTGCCGGGCGGGCGCGTCGACGGGCGGCGCCGCCCCCGGGAGAGCGAGCCAGCTGACGCGGCGCGCCCGATAAATCAGCTGGGAGCGCGACCTCGCCGCGGCCCTTTCTCCGCGCTTTTCCGCGCGAGCGCCCGCCGCCAGGGGGCGTGGCGCGACTCTTACCTTCGGCGAAGGCGCGCGGCCCGCGGGCCGGTGGGGGCCGGTGGGGGCCGGGGCACCGATTGTACTCGATCCGCCGCAGCCGCCGCCGCCGCCGCCGCTTTTTTTCGCGGGCAAACGGATATGAAACGCGGCCGGCGGCCTAATGGGCCGCGCGTAGCGCAACCTGGGCGCAGCGGCTTTAGTCAACGCTTAGTCTCGCCGCCTTTTTGCCCGGCCCACCCCACCCCCTCGTTCTTTCATCCCGCTTTACGGCCACTTTTATTGCCCGCGCCGCGGAGCCTTGGCGAGTTCACGGCGCGCGCGCGCGCGCCCGCCCGATTTATGCCTTCGTGACGCGGCGCTTGCCTTCTCTGATTAATCCCCCAGATATCGTCCAAGTGCATTGAAGAATCCGCGCCGCCGGCTCGCGCACTGCTAATCTTATTAATTTAACAATTAGACCCTCCTCGTCCTTTTTGCCACCTGGCATTCGTATGCGTGCCCCGGCCTCGACTCGCTCGTACGCGCCTCCAGCCGACCTAATGAAATCATTTATTTCTCTAATTTCCTGCTTTTAAGAGGAACAATTTGCTCCTTTAATAGCCTGCTAAGATTAAACGGAACCATTTTATCATTAATATTTCGCATTATGCATATGAATTTTTTCCCTTTTGCCCTATAGCCTCCAGTTATTTATACATGCTTTATTTAATATTGCTTTCAAGCTAATTATTCATTATGACTGCGCATAAACTAAGTTTACTAAAATGCTCCAAATATTACAACGAGAAAATCTCGTTTGCTTTCAAGGTCAATATAATACATAAAAATTTATAATCAGTATTATCTTTCAGAAAGTACTGCATCACGTTACGCTTTTTATCCGTTTATTTGTGTATAATTTATAGCACTTACAATTTGTTTTTTCCATGTTTATTTATTCCTTCAATAAATTTCATTTTAAAAAATCGTTTTCTTTTTTGCAACAGTATTATTCATAGAGGTATAAAAAAAGATAAATATACTTTTGTAATTGTGCGTTGTGCGAGGCAAAAACTTTTATTATGCCGTTTATTAATAGCATGTAGCAGTTTGATAATCAATAAAAAGAATAGCGAGTTTTTATTAATTTTAATAGATAAATATTTCAATTAACCATGTGTAAGCCTGTAATATTGAAGTGTAAAAATAATACGTTAACCGCGAGGACTACACAATAAAATTATAATAATATACGTGTACGGGCGTAACGCAAACCGCGATAAAGTTGTTCTCGTAAAGTTGTACGAATAAAGAACAATAGCACGGAGAATACATTGCTTTCCAATTATAATAATGGAATTAGCGCAAGTCTCGACATAATTGTCCGGCATTCGATTCATACCATTTCAATGATTCAATGAAATTAAATTTGCCGTAGCTGATTTATACGTACAATAAAAAGCCCTGCAATAAAAGTAAGTAGGAGTGTTTAATTTTTTTTATACATATCGTAAAGTATATCGAATTTGTTCTCCAGTAAATAGGTGGATTATATTCCCTCGCGATTTCCACGCACAAGCGAGCGCACAAGCTGACGCGCGGTGTGTACGTGCCAGGCAGTTGATCGAGGTGCATCGACCAAACGGGGAGTCAACCACCGATGGCATTTTCCGGTTTTCCCTATAGCCATTAAGGCAACTGGTTGGAGTTTTAGCATCGAGTGGCTCGTCAAGGTAGAGCCTCTTGCCCCAGCACTTAGAGACTAGTCGTCTCTCGCAACCTTGCACCATTAAGTGGAACGAGTATTGGCCAAAAAGTGACATCGGTCAATCGGGCCGCTCGACTGGGGCTATTAATCAATTTAGGCTATCGATTCGCGCGGCCGTGCAAGTGGAACAGTGCACATTATACACACGCGTATATCTTGATATATCTTTAGCCGGAGCAAAACTGTTAATTTCGAAACAACAGGCCGAAAAGTCGGCCGCGCCAACGCTTTGCATAATTATTCAAAAAAGAGGCAGTCCTCCATTCGGCACATTGGCGCTGGAGCGCGCAAGCTTACGCGCCGAAAGTCCAGACTATTTGCCTTCGTTATTCCTTTCAATTATACGAGTCCGCATACGGAACGCGGCAATAAAAAGTTTTTAGTCGCTTTTTATGACGCACGAGATCCTTTCCCCGCGATGCAACGAAATGACGGCATTTTGACTATTCAATTCGAGTGTCCTCATATCCACTCTCGTATGCGAGAGGTTACAATCGCCTCGGGGCGCCGGGGGCCGAAAATATGAAAAAAGAATCCTCGCCCGCGAGGAGGGGAGAGGGAGAAGGAAGCCGGAGGCGCGCACGCGAGACCCTCCGTATAGCGACAAATGCGCGGGCAGGGAGGAATTAGAGCTCGCTCCGCCGGCGGAAGCACCGGGCTTCCCTCGGAGAATAATAAACAGTTAGCCGTTGAATGGGAAAGAGACGCAGGCGTGCAATTACCGCGATGCACTTTATCAACCGCACATTGTGAGCGCCCGCTGTTTGGATAAGTCGGCGGCCGGCGTAATTGCGAGCAGCGTTATATTCGTCATTTTGTCACCCCTATGAGCGCGCGGGCAGATAGGCCCGGCAACGGGATCTCCGACTCGTTGCCCCGCCTGCGCAGCCGCGAGAGACCCGCGAGAGCGCGAGCACAGTCCGCGAGGATAGGCCGCTCAATCCCGGCGGATAAGCCACCGGAAGGAAAAAAAAAAAAAAACCGGCAGCCACTCTCCTCCCCACGCAGAGGCGGGCCGGTGGCGCAAGCGGGTGCTGCACGCGTCCCGCGAAAAAGAATGGCTAATCGCAACGCGCGCCTGCGAATCGGGAGGAAGAGCCGCGCCGGCCGGACAAAGGCGCCGCGCGCTTGCCACACGCCCCCGAGCGGACGCCCGGCGACACCCGAGAGACCCGAGGCTTTTCCCGCTCTTTAGCCGCCTAAACGCGCGGCTTTGTTCGCCGCGCTCGTACGCGAGACCTGCGGCGAGAGAAAAAAAAAAAGGAGCTCTTTTGACTCCGTCGAAAGCGATCGTTTAAGAGCCCGGGGGAAGTCGGCCGAGGTACGTTTATCGCGTCGCGATGCTAATGTGTACATCCGCGTAAGCGATATATTCCGCAGGGGGCTTTCCATCTCCTGCGTGCCGATGGATATCACGGCTGGTTCTATCGGCGTTATTTGGGGCGCGCATTCCCGACGAGTCATTGTGGTGGATTCTGCCTTGGACCGGAAAACCAATCGATCTCACCGTCTACAGTGTTTGTACGCGCGTTTCGCCATTTCAGCGTGTACACTCCGATTTGAAATTGGCCGCACGTGTTGGCGTTCCTTGAGGGGAAAAGTAGATCAAAATGAGTGAATGCGCTTGGGTGCAGGTAGTACGGTCCGAGTCCTGCAGCTCTCCCGCGGTGCCTCAAACCGCACGGTTGTAATTGTCGCGCCGCGGCCTTGATTTAATTTATTCCCCCGGTCAAACAAAAAAAAAAAGGCGCACGCGCGCTCTTGGGCAATCAATCAATAGATAGCAATCGAGCGCCGGTGCGGTGGAGCGGCCACGAATGGATTGCCGCTCGTGTTTACAGGAGGACGGGATGCCGCCCGGGACGGAGCCGCTCGTGTACACACGTATACGTCCGTCGACTCGCCGAAAAATCGGCGGCGCGCCGCTGATATCGTCCCGGCGCGGGCCATTACCCCTACACGCACCGCGGGCCGTGTTTACACTTTGCGCGACGCATAGGTGCATCGGCCGTGGCGGCTCGCATGCGTTTTTGCCCGCGCGCAGGCGCAGCGCTCCTTTAAAGCAGCGCGCGATAATGCAGCGCCGCTGCGGCCGGGGCCTTAGGAAAGCCTGTCATTTGCCCGATTCCCCATTGTGTAATTCCGTGTCATTAGCCGGCGGCCGAAATCTCCGGTTTTTCATTCGCCGGGGTGTATACAGGTATATACACGCGGCGGTGGGCGCGCGCGTCCCATTGTCCGTCTAATTATTTCGAGTTTCCTAATTAAACGCAGCGGGCTCGGCTTTATCCACGGCGTCATGCTCGTTGGGCAACATTTATAGCGATCTTTAAAGTATAATCTCCCCTTCGGAGAAGCGATTCCTCCGCGCCACTCGGAGACTTCTCTCTGTCTGTATATATATACATCTATATCGAAATACGAGCTCCTTCCGATTTCGTCGCTGCTTTCTATGGAGGAATGTGGATGCGCCACGGGGGCCACCGCAAGCCGCATTGGGCAATTGGTGCAACTGGCGTATTTAGACAAAACCCGTAAATAATCATTATTGGATGTGCAAAAAGGTGCATGTGTAATTCAAGCGTCGGGACGCGCGCAACGCGACGCAATCAACGGTGAATAAAATGCTTTTGCAACGAATATTATAATCAAAAGGCAATTAGCGCGAAAAATTTGAATGGCAGAAGGCAGTAATAAGGTTTATGTCGCCAAAGTTAACGAAAGTTGCGCAAGGCCTCGCGCTAAAGATCCTCGTAACGAAGACATCGAGGCCGGCTTTTTCCCCCGGGGAAAAGGAAAGCCCGGGGCGATTGGAGCCGCAGGAACGGCGCGGTCGAAGGGTGCGGGCCGGCCATAACCGAAAGGTAAACTCGGGAGGTGTAAGACAACCGGCGCAGAGGATAGCGGCGGCCCCTTTTTTGTTGACCCGCGCTTCCCTGTTCGAGAGGATGTAGTTTTGACGGGGTCGCCCGGATCCGTGTCAACAACTGTTGCGCCCGGGCGGCATTCCCAGCGTTTTCGAGACCGACGACGCTTTTAATATTGCAAAACAATGTAGCGCGGTTTGATTACGCGTTTACGGAGGCGCGTGCACACTCGGAAAGAAAGTCCCGGGGCGCGCTTACCTAACCTATATAACGAGGCCGGCCGATTGGCAGCCGGCGCGGGCTGCACCGCCGGCGAACCCTAGGCTCGCCCGCGGCTCCCAGGGGCCGGGGCGCATTATCATAAATATAAGAAAGCGATATACAGGCTCCCCGGCAGTCCAATCGCCGGGATAATGGAGGTCCCGGGCGGGCGCCCGAGGCCCCGAAAGCCGACAACAATGCAAATTGAACGGGCCCGGCGGAATCGGGTCCCGGGGGAAGGAAAAAAAAGAGAGCAGGACAGGGCGGCCCGGGCGGCCATTATCGCGGCCCCTCGGCCGGGGCGTAAATCACAAGGCACACAAACGTCGCGGGAGGATCGCGGAGGGATCGCCGCGGGAGGATCGGCCGCAGGCCCCTGCGGCCCCGGATTCTGGGGCGCCCTCACGTGCGGCCCGTGCGTGAGGAGCCCGCGGCGATTATCATCTCCTGAGGTCGGCCCGCGGACCGCCGACGCCAGGCTCACGCGCGCGCCCGCGCGGCTTTTCACTTTCCGGAGTAAAAGTTGTTAACCTCCCGGCGGCGCGCGGGCCTCGCTCGCTCGCGCCGAGTCACGTGCGCCTCCGGCCTCCTTTCCCCCCGATATCGCGCCCGATACGTATCTCCCGGGCGGCGGCGGCGGCTTTTCGCCGCCCCTGGCCCGGTCTACCCCCGGCGGCGCCTGGCCCCGGGGGCCCCGCGGGCACACGCCCAAGGCTCCTGGGAGCGGCCGATGCCTATCGGCGCCACGGGCTTTTCACTCAAGCACACCTAGGAGCGCGCGTGGGGTCCGAGGCGCGGCTCCTCCGCCGGCTTTTCTCGGGCTACCGGGGGCCCGGGGGACCTGTCCCAGATGCGCCGCGGCGATAGGGCCGATCCACGGGGAGATCATGCCCGATCGATTCAGGCGGCGTCTCGCGGGCCCCGGGACAGTATGCAAAGGAGCTTTTGGCCCGCTGGCCTGAATGATTCATGACGCGGGGCTCGAGCCCGGGGATCGCCGCGCGCTTTCTACTCGGCGTGCGCGCCCGCGGGGGGAGCCGGTCCGGGTCCGTTTACACCGGGAGCTTCGGGGCGCAAGCTCGCGCGCGACTTTCTCGGGAGACTTACCCATGGCCGGGGCCGGTTGGGGCTCTCAGGGCTCGTGGGGTCCGCTGGGGCCGGACCTCCTCGGCGCGGCGCGCATGCACAGGCGGTCAGGGTGTCACACTCGCGCACTCACTCTCCTCCGGGAGGGGCGTCGGCGGGCCGGGGGAGCGCGCGGGCTCCAGCTGCGCCTGGGGACGGCACCTGGCTCGGGGCTCGCCGCGGACCGACTGGCGGCCGGGATCTCGTGGGACCGCCGCGGGCCCGCTCTCCTGCCGCCTCTCCCCACCCGCGCCGCCCGGCCGCTTCCACCTAGGCTCCTTCCTTTCTCCGAGGCGCGCACTTGCCGCGCGGCCCGTGTGTGCAGCGGGGACGCACACAGCGCGGCTCCCACGGGCCGCCGCGTCCGTGAGGCCCTAGCCCCTTCCGCCGGCGCCGCCGCCGCCGCCGCCGCCGCCGACGCCGCCTTCCGCCGGCCCTTGTACCTGGCGCGAGCCGCGAGGCCGGCCGATACGCCGCCTCGAGAGCCTTTGTGCGCCGGCCTAATCGCCCCCCGCGCTTGACGGATGACTCGGGCTCCTCGGGGGCGCGCGCCCGCCGCTTGACGGATGCCCCGGCCGCCCGCCCCGCGGGACCGCCGCGACCCGCCCATTGTGCCAGGAGGAGGACGCCTCGTGAAAAATCCCGCCGCGAGGGATGAAGTCGTCCCCGACGGTCCTCCTACCTGCCGCCGGCCACCCCGGGCCCTTTCAATCGGCACGCCGAGCGACCTCGTCTTTCAACGACAAATTCTTCCCGGCCCACGAGCGCGCGCTCCAGCCAATTAATCTCGACGGCTTGCGCGGCCGCGCCGCTTTTTTATCACCCTCCGCTCTCCATTGTCCCCCTCGCCGAGATTTATCAAAACAAATATGCATTTATCGCCCGAGTGTGTGTCCCGTCGTTTCGCCTATAGACACGGCCCTGTCCCGTGAAAGGATTTTTCAAAGTATCCCCCATATACATACATAGGCATTAAAAAGGTCGTTCGAAAGATCCGAAGCACCATCCATTAACGTCGGCTTATTGTTGGACGAATATTCTTATAACGTGACAAGATACTTGTGCAATCCTTCTTAGGAATTTGTTCGATTTAAGACGAAAATTACATAAAGGAAAAGTATTCTGTAGCCGCAGCTCTCGATTGTCTGCGCGCGGCCGATTGGATATAGAAAGGACTCGAACGCGCCGTCTCTCGAATACGCTAATGTGTTCGATAATCGGCGCGACCCTCGTAAAACTTAACGTTCACGCATCGTCACACTAGCCATTTGATAATTTGTTTAGCGTTTATTCGAAACTTTTAAAGCTAACGCGCGCGCGCGCGCCCGCGCGACCGCGGTTACAATTATTTTAATGGTTATATTTCAAGTAAGTAGAAAAGTACATAATACGCATTTTTATTACGAGCCGCGAGAAAGCAATACCTTCCGAAGCTGTTATGCTCAGTCGATATAGAAAGATTGTTACATGATTACGTTTTCACGGATGGTGACAGGGATCGTTATTTTAGCATCTTACTGGCAAGCAATAACTAGTGTTTTCACCAGAACTGGCACTGCGAAACAGAGAGAGAGAGAGAGAGAGAGAGAGAGAGAGAAACGGAGAGAGAGAATAATCTCGAGGTCGCTCAGTCCGCAGCGAAAGAAAAGGGCCGCAACCTGTACATCCTGTCGGTTTAAAAGGAGAAGAAGCTCCTGTGCGCAGTCAAATTACGAACGAAAGTGTTGATTATACAAACCTTTCGCAACACAAGGGGCCAATTAAGAGGCGCCAATCATTGCATGAGATCGCGTTCAACTAGTTTTTGCAATTGAACAAATGAATACGGTGAGTTTGCTGTTGAAACGTTTGGACAACCAAATTAGCTATTGCCTTCTATTTCGCGCAAAACACGTAGACAAATACGTGTTTATTTTAATAAAAAAATACATTTATACAATGTGTCTAATACGTAAGAGGGCTTTTTAAAAAAACCTACGACATAAATAGAACGCAATGCCAAGGCGTTTTAACAACTATACACACAATCTAGGAATACATCATCTAGGCACGGCAACATGTGTAACATTAATTAACACATATGATCAGTACTTTAGTTAGTTTAATTTGAAGCCTCGAAAATGATATTTAAAATTGAAGGGTTTTTCATGGAAGGAAATCGGTAACCGCTGACTCACCCCGGGATTCATCAGCATGATTAACATGGTAAAAAATCAATAGGATTTTTTGTGCTCCATTATAGAGACTTATTTAGCTGGTCGTCTGGCAGAATTCCATCGGGAGGCGGCAGGCTACGCTTAAAATCTCTCAAAGCACACGGGCGCGCGTATAAAAGTACCGAGCGCGCAGAACGGACAAGCACGAATGAACTTATTTGTCATCGAGCAAGGGGTATTGTTCCGGCACATCATAAGTGGCCGTATAATTGGATTCAGTGGTGATGGTTTGCGGCAGCCGAGCGAGAGACTGACGAGGGCGATCCGAGGCGCGATCGGTGAACGACGTTACAATTAGCTACACACGGCCGTGCCGCGGCGCACTTTTTCCGCGGGAAACGTGCGCGGCTCCGCGGCTGCGCGGCCCCGCCGGCCCTCGTCACGGCGCCGATTGCGCGGGCCCCTGACAATGTTCCCCTCTCGCTCCCCCTGGACGATCTCGCCGGCGCATTCCTTACGCCCACGAGGAAGGGCAAAGCGCCGCGAGCTGATGGCCGATCCCCGGGCCGCTCGCACATCATCATCGCCGCGGACGAGGCAAACAGGTACGGCCATATATAGACAGATCTCGATTCCGCGCTCCCTTCTGCAATCTGCCAACTGTTTACCCTCGGGATGCGCGCGAGTCGTACATAGGCGAGGCCCCGCACGCACTCGACTAGTCGGGGCTGCGGCCCGCAGACAGCTCGGGCACTCCCCCTTATAAGAAAAATATACTCATTAACGAGGCGAGCGCTTCCCTCTTGGCGAATTCCAGAATAACGAGGGAAACACGCCCGGCCTGCGCGGCGCATATAGTGGCCCGACGGCCAACGCCACCGCCGATGCTGCAGCGAGCGGGAACGCGAGAAGGCAACATTCCCCTCCTCGGTCGCGGCTCGGGTCCCGGCTCGGGTCCCGGCTCGGGTCCCGGGCAGCCCGCGCCAGGGCCCGATCGAGCGGGCGCGCGCGCGCCTCCCGCCACCGCCGTCTATACATGTATATGCTCGAGTTTTTGCCGCGGCGACCCCAAGCCGCGCGGGGCGACCTTCGGCCGCCGCTAGGAAGCCTCGTGCTCTTCGTGCGCGGGCCCTCGAGGCCGATCCCCTCGGCCTGACCCCTGGGACGGGGCCCGCGGCCGAGCCGCCGCTTCCTGGACGGTTACTCAGGGGGCGCCGATGAGGCGGCCCGAGCGAGCGCCGCGGGCGCCACCTTACCTATACCTTTCCGGGAGCGACAGCATCTGCGCCGCGTGGACCGTAAAGTCCATTCGCTCGGACATGCAGCCGAGCTCGGGGAGAGGGGAAGATCCTGGCGAAGGACCGAGGGGAGACGCGGTCGTCAAGGCCACGGCGCTCGCCGCTGCCCGCTGCCCGCTGGCCGCTGGCGAACGCCGCGCGTACGCGCCTCTGTATCCCTTGCGCGGCCAACCGGGCTTATAAACGATCGATTTATCGGAAAATCATGGGAGATAAATTCTTTGGCGGGAAGAGCCTAACGGGTTTTCCGAAGGCGCGCTGCGCCCCTGCCGGCCTCCTCTGCCTAATGAAAGCAAAGGTGCAAGAAACCTAATCGAATCGCCTCGTATTGCGCCGCAAGGCAAAAATCTAATTGCGATAGCTGCAGTCGCGCTCGCGCTGCCGCAGTTTCGATTCTCCGAACCAAAGCTACTTTTTAAACTCTCCGTTTTTCCGTTCTCACGGGAGGGACTTTTCCGCAATCGCACTTTACTTTGTAGTGCGACCATTTCGTCGCGGGACGTTTTTATCGGCGTTATTTCATTCAAAGTACATACAAGTTGCAGAACTTTATGGAACGCAGCGACGGAAGAGCCACCAAGATTTATATATATTTATGTTATGGTACAGACTCATTAGTTATGCAGATGGGATTCTTTTTTGCAGCGTAAAGATGCTAGAAAAGTATTATATTCGAGCCTTGCTAAAATTAATTAGAGTGTTTTATGTGCGCACAATATCATCTTTTATAATTAATTAACTACTTTGTTTACAAAACACTATTTTAATTAAAGCGATGAATATTTTCTCGTTGAGCGATGAATGAAACATCTTCAATTTTTATTAATCTCGTTATTCCAAGTTTTAACTGCAGTAGACATTAGACAACCGTTTTAATTTAATAAAAATTTATAAAATATATTTTTTGCTAAGAAGAAATAAGCTCCATTGTAAACGTAAAATTGCCATTGTTTTTTGACAATTTTAGTTAATCAAGTGTCGTTTGGGCACCGGATGCATCGTAGGAGTACTAAAAGAGACTTTACGCTTCTCAATAGTATAGAAATAATAATAGCCCAAGTAATTGTTTATTGCTAAAATGCATGGCAGGCTGCCGAGTTCGGAATGATTGCAGACAAAGGATACCCTCTGCTCCGACACCGCAGATCCGAGACTTAAATATAGACGATTCAGAATCCGACCAGGCGAGTATTTTTTACAGTTTACTGTTTCTTACAATATAGTGTAGCATTCTACGTGTCACTTATCCCATCATTTCATTCGCTCGGGTCTACTTTTTTAACAATAAAAACTAAATACTATTGGAAATAAGTTTTATGTCTACTGTAATTAATATAATTATTAGCCTTTATTAACATTCTATTCGCATTACAAACAAATGATCATTTCCAACTTTATAGCCTCGAACCTTATAGGCACGTAATCATATAAAATGAAACAATATAAAATATTTATTAAAAAAGGACATCGAGGTGTAATTAAGGAGCAGACTCCGGCTAATTACTGCGCATCCTCTTTCGCATGCCCTTGAGCGAGTGGCGAGAAAAAAATACTCGGAAGAATGTCAAAGGAAGAAGAGGAAAATGTCGGGGTTTGCGCTTAAGCGTAAAAACCGAGTGCAAAAGGGAGAGAAAGAGATAGAGAGAAAGGAGAGAGGAGGTGGAACGAAGCTCAGATAGACGCGGATAAACAGAGAGACGAGGAAAATAAGTAAGAGCGGAAAAAAAGAGTCGAGGAAGAAAGGGAGCAGCGGCCGAGAGGCTAAGTGGATTCAGCAGCTACCTGTAGCTGCTTGTCCACTTCCTGATGCGCCGGATGAATTCACTTTGGGCCGCGGCTGTGTGCGTGCATGATGTGCTCTCCTGCATCTTGTAATGAAGTACCTGCTTTCTCGCGGGCGGTGCACCCTCGCGTGCACGCGTACAGGTTAGGAGAGGCCTCGCCTCGCGCCATTACCCATTATGCTCTGTACTATGCTCGGTACTATGCTCTGTACTGCACTATAGCTGTACAGTCTAAGACCGCGGCGCGTCCGCTGCAACGGCTCGCGCAGCACAATAACGCTTCGATCGGCTTTTTCACCTAGCCCTCGACCGTTCCTGCAGGTAAAGGATTCGAGAGGAAAAATCGGACAAACATAGGCCCTGCAACCTGTTACAGGGGCCATACGTCGCGCTAGACTGATCCCGGGGGATAAGGCGTGAAACGTTATTTTGATCCCGGTCGGAAGGTTCTCGAGAGAAACGGAGCAGCCGATATACAAGATCTCTTGTACTGATTCGGTAGTTTAACACCAACAAATTTGAACTTCTTCTCAGTACGCTTCGCTGTTATTCGGATACAATATATATCACATAAATAAATATATGTTTCTGCACGCTTGACTTGTAATTAACTTATTTTCTTATACCATTTTATTATTGTCCATTGTAGCATTCCTTTCTACTTAACACTAATCGCACAAAAACCAATGCCTTGTATCTAAGATAACAATCACTTCACAGTTCACGAATTCATAAGTCTATTACGATATTTTGCAAAGCGACCGAACAATTACATAGAAAGTCAAGAGTATTTTATGTAACAAATCATTTGCTTTATTTACTTATCACTGTTACAAATACCATTTAATCAAAATTTATATTTTGCAACATTTGTTATACCACATCATATATTATAATAAGTTATAGCATCGGATGAAACTGCATTGAAAAGATTAAAAAAGTAGATTTTTGTTCCGAAATTAATCCTATTTTTGTACTTTATTAGATAAGTTAACTATTTCTTAAAATTTTACTTAAAAAATTCTACTTAAAGAAATCAATCAAAAATTGCATTGAAAATGTATGATATCAACTTGAAGAACAAGCTACCTTATATACTTCACCATGTTCAAGTTTTTTATGGCCTAATCTGGTGTAACTGAGCCGTTCAGCATTTTTGTTAGGTGACGCCTGAACGGATAATTTTCTAGTCGGGCGTGTGAACGCATACACAACATGCGAGCCGTAAGCGCTTGTTATATACTGCCGATGAACTGATATTATGTTGACCATGGCTATAAATATGCGAATTTGATATGCCCGGTAAATTGCAAAGATGTGCCCGCGGATGGCTAAGGGCTGAAGGATCAAGTGGGTGGTAGAGTGATTTTTGCTTTATTTTCTCTCCAAGGAGATGCTGCGATACAGTGTTTCGTTTAAAAAGGTTTTCGTTTATGCTCGTCTTCGGTACGAGGGTTCAAGTTCAAACCTATTATTATGCACACTTTTGGATGCATTTTCAACTAAATTGCTGTTATAACTTTAGATCAGTGTTTTTCAATGGTGCTACTTTTTAAACTGTAAACACACCAATAAATTTTGCAAAGTAAGCAATAACTTCAAATATGCACATTCTCTTTTCAGGCATATATTAACGCATTTTGCTTTGTGGTCGTTATTTCATTAAAAACAATATATAAGGTATTTTCAGGAAAAATTTTGCATATTCGATCATGCTGTATGAATATAACATGCCAAGCTATGTTCTTTGCTGACTCACAACATTTTATGACATTTTATATTTAGTATTTAATAGTATAAGACCATAACTCGCGTACACTTTTGTATATAAGTTCTTGTAAGTATAAACATACTTTGAAATATATTTACCCGAATAACAGCTTTTCCCTTAATACAATTACATACGTTTACAAATCATTAAACATTATGATAATAACTCTTGCTAGGATTTATTTATATCTTAAATAATTATATTCATAAAATTGATCTATGCAAAAACGGTAAATGTAAATATGCATATATCAGCTGCATAGAATAAAAAACATGAATATACTTTAATATTAAAATAATTTCATTTATACTCTATTAAATTCAATAAGACCAAAAAATTTTTAACAAAAGGCGTACAAATTAAATCGCGCCGACTTCATTTGTTACATGATAGCATAGAGAAAGAAGCATTTTATCAAAACTGGAATTCTCCCTTTGACACACCGCATTATCGTAGATCGTCACGCAATCATACTTATTCCTTATTCTCTTCTCCACCTTTATAAGCTTAAGAAAATGTACCTCTATAATAATAATAATTCGTGACTTTGAATCGAATTATAATCAAATTTTCTTCAAAAGAACCGCATTGGAGTTTCACGTACACACTACAAATACAAAAATGTATATCTAGTAATGATAAATTTTGTTCAGCGTTAATAATTGATTTTTCACTTCCTGGTTCAAAATTTTTCTTTAAAGTGCATCTGAGCTATCGTAATGACCTTAACTCATGCAATACACAGCTCATTTCTATATAAGTACATTTTTCAATAGAAGGAATAATTTCGATATCTACATGTAAATACATACATGATACAAAATATGTATGAATCTTACAATAAGAGACGATTTTTAATTAAAATATGTCAGTTGAAAAAGTAGTTAACATAAGCAATATTTTATCAAAAATACAAATTAGAAATCTAATCGTGATGTATCTATAAAGTGCATATTTTATTGGTTGACGAAGTGGGGTATGTAAATTTTAATGGAAAAATGCAAACAACAAAAAAATTATTTTATATAATATATTATTTTGCAGGTAATACAAAAATTAATTTGATATTATCTATATATATATATATATATTCGATGTACGTATATATTCCAAAAACATTGAAAAGCATGTAGTTTTTCCAAAATACAATTTTTATGCTTTCAAAAATGTTAAAAAAACAATTACACTTTAAAATATGAGATTTAAAATATAGATGCTGTACTGAAATTCATACAAGATATTTATATTTTAACTTTTCTACCGAAATTTATACGGGATATTATTATGATAAATAAGAAGAAATAATTTCATGAAATGTATAATGATATAGCAAAAAAATATTGTACCAAAACATTTAGATTTACGAAACTAAGAACTGATTTTCACTTGCATACCTAGACATTTCTACCGAATTCGCTATCTCATTTTCAATCTTCACTCCTGTCAAAAGAGCATCTGGCATTTGATGAATTGCTTCCGTTGTATGCAGGGTTAATACAAAAATTCCATTACTGCATTTCTATAAAGGCACATCTAGATAACTTATCAGTTGGATCATTTATATATTGTAAGCATCTCAGTGGTTTTATCTCTAATTGTTTATGAATAAGGTTGAATCTATTTAGTGTTACTTAAAATTCTAAGAACTCTCCAACTTCGATAATGCAGCTAGATTTTTTTAATATTCGACTTGCCTTATATAGTATGTAAATAAAAATTGACATATTTATAAATTAGTTGGAATTCTTAAAATAATAATATGATAATAGACGATGATATTCAAGTCATAAATATCTTACGTCTTTTTAAAATGGGACGAATCAATACTGAGCTTGATAAATGCAATATCTTTTTTTATAAATAAATATATTCATTTTTTCGATAACTAATTATTTTACTACTAGATCATCTTAAATAAATATGTATTTCGAACAAGTAAAGAAAAATCAGAAAAAGTTACAAATATTATATCTGCATCACAATTTATATAACAATGATAATGATAATATATACTACAAGTTAGAGAGAGAGAAGGAACGCAGATTCCGACTGACATGTAAATTACATTCCATGCGTATATGATCCTTGGGCTGTAACCCTTTTTTTCCAAGTGTGAAACTTGAAGTAATAAGCACCTATCAGAAGTCCGGATCATGCTTGCGACACGTGTGTTTAGGGCACACTATCAATTCAACTTTCTATAATAATGACAGAAGGATGCTCCTAGCGACAAAACAATCTGCCTTGCAAGCAAAATTGCAAAGTTTGTGCAATTTCCTTGACAAGAATGCTGCATAAAGACATGCGAGGAAAACAACGTCCGATACAGTCGTTCAGACACAGCCGGTCACTAAGAGTTTTCTCTTCTTTTATCTGTCATTTCTCTTTTTACATTCCTCGACCAACAATATTTCAATAATTAATTAGTTATCTCTGATTTAGAAATATCATTTTTGATACATATAATAAAATACTGCAATAATCTAAAATATGATCCGACATAACCATACGATTTACTTGGAGATAAATACTTTATCAACCGCAGTAATCTCTGATTTTCCAACTTTTTCTTTTTGTTGTATCCGCGTCATTTCTATTAAATCCACTAATAAATCATATTGGTTATATCATTCTACATTAAATATTAATCGACTCCCATAAAAGCATTGTATCAATATTAATAAAGTCCTTTCACTACAATACAAGGTTTGCATCGAAGGACAGTGGGTATCAAGACATGTGCAGTAACTTGTCAACGACGGCAACGAAATCGGTATAAATTAAAACGTTACCAGCAAAGCAAACATTTGCCCGAGAGCTCGGGAGCGATGCATAAAAAGGCCGGATGCTTGGACGATTCGGACGGCGTGGTGGAAATAGAGAAGGAGCCGAGGTAGCCGAGTGCGGGCCGTTCGGCGCAGGAGGAAAGGAAGGGCCGGGCGCAGGAGGCGAGGCGGTCGATCGCGGTAACGCTGCGGCACCGAGGCAGCCCGCGAGCGATAAATCCCGAGCGGATCCCCGAGGGAGGGGGGGATCGACGTCCCTCCGGGGCCTGGTGCCCAATGAATCGGGCCGTTGGCACCGGCGCGGCGCGCTCGGATTCCTCCGCCGTTCCCTGGAAGGAGGCGGCGCGCGGGCGACGTCCCCGCGAGGTGCCCTCAAGGCCGCAGCGCCCGGCGCTTCCGGACGAGCGGCTCCTCCGAGCCCCTCGGGCCCCCGGTAATTGTTTCCTACGGCGAGCGGCTCTCATTTCCCTCGGTCGGCCGGGCCCGTCGCCCGGCGCGCCTTCCCCGCTCGGGGCCCCCGCGGCCGACTTATAAGGGGGGGGGGGCCCTAAGTGAGATATCGAGTGACGGTTATTAGCCGCGCGGGCCGCATCCGACATTGGGCTTGTTTATCGGGGCCGGGGTCTACGGTTACCCGCGCGCGCCGCCGATCGTCCGCGGGGAAAATGGCGGCGGGCCCTCGCGGGGGGGAGGCGCGCGGCTCCGAGGCGATAAGGGGAGATTTTTGAGGCGCGCGGGCCCCGCGTACATCCGGCCCTGGGCCCTAATGAATCCCCGCGGGCAGCCGACTATTCATCCTGGCGGCGTCGCCTCTTATTTTCTCTCGGGTTTCCGCGCGCCGATTTTATCGGGGGATCGGCGGGCCGCGCGCGCGCGTCGATGCCCGCGCTTTTCCAGCCGGGGGTAGGCCGGCCATAAATCGCCGATAAGCCCGGGCGATATTGCCCGCGCCGGGGCGGGTGTGCGCCCCCCGGGCCCCCGGGGGCTGCGCCTAACCGATCGCGCCCGCCGCGGGGCTTTCGGCGCGGCCCCGCCTCGAGCGGAGGCTGCGTATAAATCAGGGGCCGGCTGATAAACGGGGGAAGACGATAGGGTGGGCCGACGGCGTGTCGCTGAACCCGCGACGCGATCGGAGAGGAGGCTCGCGTCCGGTTGGGGGCGCCGTCTCGCCGGCCGCCTGGCCGTGAGTCAGCTGATAATGGCGGCTCGGGCCCGGTTACCGTTGCGCGGGGAGCCGGGCGCATTGAGCAACGAGTGTGCAACGCTCGAGCTGCGCCCGATTCGCTCCGGGCTTTTCCCCCGCGAATTACGCGGGCGCGCGCTTGCGCAATCCTTCCGATTTAATGGGCTCGCGCGGGAAAGGCGCGGCGAGCGCCGATTCGGGGGGTGAGCCAGGCCATCCCGGCCCTGCGCGGATCATCGCTTTTACAATTCAATTCCAGGTGTGCGGCCGCGGCCTTCGGCGAAAGCCGCCCGCTCGCCACGGCCCGGCAGCCGTCGACCGGAGCGCCCTCCCTATTACTTACACAGCGATAATAAATACGAGCGGCTAATAGCCCTCGGGTGGTGCGCGCGTATATAATTGCAATAATCGCGGGCGACTAATAATTTCTCGAAAGGAGATGCCCCTGTCCCTGCGGCCCCTCGGAAAAACCAAACTGTTTTCGCGATCCCTGATTTATTCGTCTTGGAGGCCGCGCGCCGCCGGACGCCCCGTTTCTGCAAACGCTCCGGACGGTTAAGCGTCCACTTGGCAATGATAAGTGCCCCCCGGGGGCCCCGGGGCGACGCTTCCCCGGACGGGCCGCGCAACAGCTGGACGGCAGCCGGGGCCGCGCGCTTTGATCCTTCGATTAGATTCGCTCCGCTGTCCGCCGCGCGATTAGATAAATCATCGGGCGGGATGCGGCTCCGCCGGGCGATAAAGCCGTCTGCCCGGGACGCGGGCTGCCGCGCGCGCGCGCGTACCCACGTATATATATATATGTGGGCGCGCGAGCGGCGCGCGCGATCCGAGCGATTGTCAATACGTATATACATAAGCCTCGAGGCGGATCGGCGCACGTACAGCTGAGCTCGAGTTAACACGGGCAATTTGCGGGGGCAAAAAGGCGGCGCGCATCGGGCCAATTACCTGAAATTACTCCATTTTTGAGGGGCCGGCCGCGGCGGCGGCCCTGTGTCCCCGGCTCGCTCCCGCGGTTCCGCGCCGCGCCATTAGCCGTAATAATCCCGGGGCGGCCTTCGCGGAAGCGGCGCTGCACGCGAGGCTGCGCCGCCCGGCTAATGGCCGCCCCGGCTCTGCCCGCCCTGGGAATGTTAATTGTATTACGGGCCGGCGATTAAGCCGGGCATAACCTCGAAAGTGATCGGCCGCCGCGGCGGTTCTTGCGCGCGATCGGCCCGATCGGGACAATGGGGAAACTCGGCCGAATGTCTCGCGCGCGCAGGAGGAGCCAGGCGCGATCCCCGGCTGATTAATAGCCCGGCACTAAGGAGAAAACTCCTCCCCCCGCACCGAATCGCGCGGCCGACAAAGAATTCCGCGCGCTCCGCCGGCGCATATTTTCCCTTTTTACGCGCGGCGGCCCCGCGGACGGCCCGACGGCCGGACGGGCGCGACAAGAAAGCCGCCCGCTCGGGCCGCTTCTCCCCGCCCGCGGGGGGCGCCCGCCTCGACAGCCATCCGCTCAAAGGGAATAAGAATATGCGCCGCGGAAGAAAGGCCCCCTGTCTCGGTCCTCCTCTAACGGAGGGACTCGTGACCGCCCGGGACCCGCACCAAAAGAATACCTAATGAGTACCACGTCAAGGACCAACTCCATATGCATACATCTTAGGCCCCCTACGTAAATCTACGGGGAAAACTTGTATAACGTCTAATCGTTTAAACACTATAACTGTTACTCTAATTAGTTGGATAATCAGTCTATCAGATTTGAAATGATGAGCGCACAAGGATACTAATTCCTCGTATCACTATCCTTAGAAAAAACTTCAATTGCTTCAATTATCTTTAGGCTTCTTGGTTCCAGGGGTATTTGAAAGAGAAAATTTTCTGAAAAACTAACTTTTTTTATAAACTCAAGTTCCTAGAAACGCAAAAGTTCTAATAAATAATGAAAAGCTTGTATAGAATCTAGTAGCAAGAAAAACCTGAGCTAATTTGCCACGTTCAAGTCGACGTTCAAATTGCTATTTGTTAACTTTGATCTAGTTTATGGAATAAACCATTTTGTCTCGTCTTGAATTTTTTTCGCTCTTGCAGTAGCTTACGTGCAGGTAATTATGCGTTTACCTCTGTTAGAAATTATCAGACTTGTACAATTTATTTGGTTTAAACAGACAAAAAATACCGAATGTTTTTGTACTAGCTTATATACAGCGAATATAAATTACCACCTGCAAGATTTTTCTTGTTAATTATCTGGTTTAATAAATGAACAGATATAACCTTCTTTTCCACTACTTAAATCATACCAAAATTTAATTCTGACGGAAAAGAGTAGGTTACGTAAGCGACGAAGATCGTCACGACAAGTTTTTAATACCTCAATTCATTATTTTTATTACAAATCATTTTCATTCATTTTTAATTAAATATAAAGATACAGTACCATTATTTGAAATCACAATAACGAATATGATTTCGAAACTCGTTATTTTTCAATTCATATACGTGATCAAATATTTACAGTCTGTACGGTATCACCGCCGGAGTCAAGCCGGGTCCAGCATTTCTTGTATCGAGTGCCACACTGTCATTAAACATTAACCATTAAAGATTTTCTGTGACGCACAGACTTGTCCGTTATGCCCTGGTCGGGCCCGCGGGTTCGAGCGTCCCCCCGTAGCCCTCGGTCGCAAACCTTTGCACTTGGGCATATCGCAGTCCGGCAAACGGGCGCTTGCGCGTGATTTACGCGTCTCGGCGGCCGCGGCTTGTTAAGAAATTTGATTTCCAATAAAAGGCTTTTTACGAGGCGCGAGCTCGTGCCCGGCCGTTATTGCTCTCCCGCCGCCGACTGCAATCATCCGTACGCGCCGCGTAAAAAGCCAGCCTATCCGCATTGACATTCGGCCGAGCGAGGAGCGACGGCGGCCGAGGAGGGACTTTTTTTATCCGAGGGCCCGGAGTGTCTATATACGCGACTTTCGCTCTTCCCGGAATGACCGATGAATAACAAGGGGCATTATGGACGCCTACGCCGAAATCGTGCCTCGCCTATGATAATCCTCGCGCCGTGTCGAAAGACCGGCCCGGCCTTCCCGCTCCTCTCCTTTTTTTTTTCCACCTTTCTTTTCCCCTCTTCCCGCGCCTGTCCCGTGAGCCGTCCGTTAGGAAGATTGCGCGACGGGGCCGCGAGAAAGGCCCAATTATCGCGCGGCCGACTAAACGCCGATCGCTCTCGCGGCCCATTAAGGGCCCATCGCTCGGGATAATTCCATTAGAATGGGCCGGCCGCCCGGCTATTGTCCCGCGCGCGGTGATCCGCGCCGAGGCGCCCGGAAGCGGGTGTCGGTGCACCAAACGCGCGCCCATTACTCACCTGCGTGTGCGCACCTAGTGGCCCCCTCCCACCCCGGTAATCTCACGCGCCTACACGTGCGCGGGCCTCCTTGGCAGCTCCCCCGCATTCCGGAGCCGGGCATTGTGCCGGGCGCTGGCATTGCCCTTCGCGAGCCGAGCTATATTCGGTCGGCCGAGCGCCGCTCGGATTGTCCTCTCCAATCGTTGTCCTTTTTTTTTTTTACGCAACGGCTGCCGCATTGGGCAAGAGCTCGCGAGGCGGACGGCGCCAACGCGTCACCTCGGGACGCCGCGATCCCGGGAAAATCAATCGGGGCGCGACGACGCCTGATTACCGGGCAAATTTCCGAGCGAGCGGACGCCGGGAAAATTTACGCTCCCCATCCGCGCGCAATATAACTGCCCCCCCACCCCCCCACCCTAATGAAAACGGCCGCGCGCGCCTATGTGTGTACGCACCGCGCGGCGCTTGTAAAAGATGCAAGAGTTTATATGCATGATTTGCGCAACTGTGCAGCGCCATGGCTTCATAGGTGTATAAACAAGGTTGGCGAACGCCGAGCGCCACGGGTATACTTGACCTACACGAGACATTGCGTGACATTTTTCACTCGCGGAGGAGGGAGGGGGAGTCGAAAAATACAGATATTGCGCCGCGCCGCCTCTGCCGCTGGATACTTATATTCATTGCGTGTTTTATCGCGTTATTACCCTTATACGCTACATCCCTTTGAGGCGATAAAATATTCCTGAACGCGCAGGCATAAAAATGCCGGGGAGCCGCTCTGCCATATTTAATTGTAATTTAGTACGCCGGGGGGGGCATAAATATAGTGTTTACGTTATTAAGCATGTAGGGCTCTTCACTTTTCAACTGTACTTATGCACGGGAATGATTTTGAAGGAAGGACTATAACTTATGTGTTTATAACTCGATTTCCTTGAGCTTTAACTTACGACGTCAAATCGTTTCGGAAAACTTATTATTTAGTTTATAAACCTACTGCATTTACCGAGCATTTACTCGCGACGGGAAAAGGGATTTACTATTGAAAACATTATCGTACTGTTATATTTATTTTCGTAATGAAGGACTTTATGCGATTTGCGATAAGACACGGTATTATATACATGATCGAGCGTGCATGTGTATAAATATGCCTTTTTTAGGCGCAAGTTTCACAAGTTTGCCAAAGTCGATCAAGGCTAAATCGGTTATATTGCTAAAATACATGATTTTTCACACTGGCTGATTAGAAACGTTACAAGGTGTTGCAATGTCAAAATTAATAGTTTCGCCAACGGGAATAAATATGGAATTGGAATGGGAAAAAAGTCTAGCGCTGCGGCTGAGTCACGAGCCCGAGATAAATCCCCACGTATTCCGGCGTATCAAGCGAAGGCAAGAAAAATGGAGGAAAGCATATTGGCGGCGCTTACAATTGGCGCGCATGCAAAAAGCAATGCTTCCGCAAGTGAAACGCCTGAACCGTGTCGAAGCGCACGCCCGTATAGCCCCTAGCGCGTGGCGCGCGGTTACTTCATTATAATTTACAGGGGGGGGGGGGCATTAAAAAACCGAGAAAATCGCATTTTCCTGTGGGTTCGTTCGTTCGTTCGCACCTGCAAATGCGTATATATTACATCGTTACGCATCTTTACTTATTCAGTATAGAAAACGCCCAAGTTACAGTTATGCGTACGTGTGCATAACGCTATCAATAATCACCCGCGCGTACAGTTGTTCTTGGTAAATGTAATAATATTAAATTAGCCGAGTCTTCTTATTATACAGGCAAATATCAGTGGGAATCGAGCTGGAAAGCAGGACCGAAAAGCATCTCGCCACAGTTGCAAAAGCCTCTTGTAAAACGCGCAAAACTACTCTTGTTAATGTAACAAGTGCTGCACACAATGGCTCTTGGCAAATTGGCTACCGAATCAGCCTTTCATTAGCATACTCGCGATCCGCTCGCCTAATTTGCGGAAAGCTTTCAAACAATCGCCATTTTTTTTTTCAAATTGATAATTAACTCGGACGAAAGGACGCGCGGAGAGTGGACGCGAGGTGGAACGCGAGAGACTCTAGGAAAACTAATTTTCTCGCATTTGCGAAAGTGCCCCATCGTATTAAAGTTAGCCTCCGCGCGAAAGGAGGCAGAGCCCCCCAGTGTATATCGTAACTCCTCGCAGAAAGACATTATTTTTCAGTGAGTCCGGCCCCGGCGGAGCAGGCCCCACTTAGGGCCGGGCGCATAAAGCGCCCCGATAAATTACAAGTTGCAAATAGAATCCCGGCCGATGGGCAGAGCCTGCGAGTGCGTTAAATAGAGGCGGGGATGGGCGGCGGGCCGTAAAACCCGCCGGCGCCGCGGCTCCCCGGGACGGCCAAGGGCGCGAGGGAGCGAGCCCCGGGGGAATTCGAACGCGAAGCCAAGCCCCCGCGAGTCCCAATTGAGGGGGAGCCGATGTGCCGCTCGGGGGTGGGGGCCAGGCCGTCCGCGGCGCCGTTTCCTCGTAAGCCGCGCACGCGAGAAAGTCCCCGGGTGTGTGTATACATATAAGTGGACCGCGCGCCGCCCGGAACGCCCTGCTTAGCCCATCCCCCCGGCAGCGCGGCCGCCGCGGCTAATTAATGAGGGTAATTGCCGGCGCCGGGCCCGCGCGCGCCCAGTTGACCAGTTTTTGTGCCGGCCTGCACTTAATCAAACGGAGCCTTCGATCCATAAAATTAACCCGGAGGAGCGATAAAAATCATCGGGGATCCTCGCCGCGCGATTAAACATGAGATAACTATGCCGTGCTTGTACGTCGGCTCGCATTATTAAATTAGGAATACGACGGACGACAACTGATCTAGACTGCATAAATCCTCTCGATATGTAGATCGAGCGAAGGACTCGCCGCCAAGTTCTTTAACTCTACAACAAAGCGTAACAGAGCCTTTATTAATACGTAATATTGTTTAAATAGGTTGCACTACTCGAAAATCGTTGCTCGGTTTTTCAAGCAAGTGAAACTGAAGAGAATAGTAGCTTTCATTCGCGGCTTTTTGTTGGTAAAGTTGGTTTAGCTGCTAAATATTAATCTTTTCCACCGCTGAATGCATATATATATATACGTATACCTTTAAATTCGTGCAGTGAAAATGGACGAGAAAACGTGTAGATTAAGATCCATCATAATATATTTATCGCTTTTATATTATATTTTTGATGCTTAACTCAACATGAATACAAACTTTGGATAAAATGAATATTTATTGGTTATTAGAAACGCTCAAGAAAGCTTGTTTTCTCCAGTTTCCCTCGCTTTATTGCATACCGCGGTGAGGCTTTTCTGGACCAGGCGATACGCGCTCGGAGCAACGCGCAGTCTGATCAATCATCTTTCCGCTCGTTGAAAACGTCATTTTCTGTTCGGGCGACCGTTGCGCATACGCATCCCTTCGATTTGCGACGCGCGTTTCAAAGTTTTGCAATGGCACCCTTGACCCCCAGCTGCGACACACTCTTTGACTTTGCCCCGTGAAATTGAATAAATTTCGTGGACGCGCGCCTTGCGCGCTTTCCCCGCGGGACAACAGTTATGCGCGTAAACCGAAGAAGCATACATTTGTTGTATAATAATCGGGGGGGGAATCGTTTGTCCGATGCGCGCTCGGGCCGCATACAATAGTCAATGGATCGGCATCGGTAGGATGATCGAGCACAATGCAGCGTCCAGCCGGGCTTTTTATTCGCCGGCGCATAACTGTGCGCACTTTTTCAAGGGCCTGCGCCGCGCGGACAATCGCCCGCGGGCTTTATACATATTCGAGTCGGGCTGTATCTCGCGGTCGATCGGGGCGCCCGCGCGCCCCCTGACCCCGGCGGGAAAACCCGACGATTCAATCGAGCCTCCCTCCCCTCGAATTCCCGGGGCATATAGGACGGGGCGGGATAATAACAACAGCGGCGCTTAACCCGCCGGCGACTTCCTCGCGCGGTAAATCATCCCCCTGGCCTACCGCTCGCGGAGGCGCGCGGCCTGCAATCAATGAAACGAAAGGGCCGGTTGCGCTGGGCGGCCCGGGCGTTTGAAGCCGCGCGGCGATCGCAATTCGCGCGGTTTAATTGCCCCTCCATTAAGCGAGGTCGCACGCCGCCGCGGGGATCGCAGGCCTGATCCCCGAGGGCCGCGTCGCCCTCCTCTTTTTTGCCCGCGGCTCCCGCGGGACGCGCGCACAAGGGAATTACTTTTATTATTTGTACGATATATGCGCGGCACGGGCGCATTTGCATATTGGCGAGTGAGTCCCCCGCGATGAAAGGAGCCGGGCCTTTCAAGTGTTACTTTGTCAGGGGAAGGTGAGCCGAGCATTCGTTTCCCGCGCCGCCGCGCGACGCTGAATCACCCCGCGGAAAAAGCGACAATTACTTTAAATTATACACACCTCCACTCGATATTCCCCCGACGCGCGCGCGCGACCCTCGATACATACGTGTTTTCTTTGATCTTTCGCGCTCATTCAGTTTTTGCGGACTCTGTCCGGTGTATATGCGCTCCTTTATACGCGCAAGAAAAAGCAAAAGCCGCGTAACAACTCGTACACTGTATTCGCTTCTTTAAAAGCCGCGTTCCACGCACTTTGTACCGTTCTTTTATAACGTAAATCATTATTGCAAGAAGAAGACCCATGATTTTCTGCGCACAAGGTGCTTTGCGCATACGATTCCTCGGTATATTCTTCCTATGTTAATGGTTCGTAATACGTATACGTCCGCTTCCTCCTGATACGATCAAAGATTAATCGTATCTACTAAAATTATTAAAAATTCGTCCATTAGAATTAAATTTTTACAAAGTCTTTAATGTACACGCTACGTGTGTCGTCCATTCTTTGTAAACGAAATCTATTAATCCGTTATACGGTCAAATAATCAGGTTTTTACTACAAAAATTATACGAGGGAAATTTATTATTTTACATTAAGATACTATCGCCAGCGAGATTAAATTAATTTGATTAAATTGCATTTGAAAGCAGCAAGAACTTTTGCTCAATGAATTCTAATTTTTGTCATAGAGCGTGTAATGTAAAACTCGTGTCATGGAAAAACACGAAGAAGCGCGATACCCGTGCGAGCGAGTATGTATAATAAAAGACGAAGAGTCATCCGCCGCGCCAAAATATTAGGCAAATGAACAGTGGAACTAGACAAATAATCTATCAAAGTTTAATAGATTTGCCCATGAATAGGATTTAGGAGCGGCCGCGTCTCCCATGTAAGAAGCTTCGCGTCGACTAACAAAGGGACCGAGCCGCCTCTCAAATATTCATTGTAACTTTCTCGCGCCACAGTCATCTATAAACCGGACGGGAGATCCGAGAAAGAAACGAGTCCCTCGCCGAGGAAGAAAAAGCTCCGGCGGTCCAATAATGGCGAGTCGCACGCAATATCGGGCCCCGGGTCGCCGCTAATTGAGACTCGGCGGGCGCGCGAAGAAGCGCGGGCGATTTGAATACAAACCCGCGCCGGCGGTAAAAAGCCCCTCGTGGGTGCGAGGCGAGGCCGGTCCCCGGGGGGCCCGCGCCGCCCGGCCACACCCACACGCGCGCACACGTACAGGCCGGGGAGCCGGCGCGGGCAAAAAAGCCGCGAGGCTCCGGCGCAAGGCCGGCCCTTTCCTCTTGCCCGCGCCGCGGGCCCCCTATACAATCCTCCCTTTTTTTTTCCTCTTTTTGCGCCGCGCGCGCTCGGCCCTATAACTTTGGAGCGGGCTCGGCTATATCCGATATATTTCACTCTTGCAGCCGCGCCTTTTCAATAATTCGCCGCGCCTCGTACCGGCGCGGGCCGGCCACTGTCCGAGCGCCGCGGCGTCGTTTGCGGTTGCCGATTTTTCAACGCGCCCGCGCTCGCGTCCCCGCGCTCGAGTTTTCCTTGCTAATTACCGACCGCGACCTGTCGTCTCCTCGCCCCGAGGAATCTTTCAAGTGCACTCGGAAATATTTTTTAGGTATTTTTACTGCATAGCAGATGGTGAGCTGGAAACTGAGCTGCTTGTAACCGTGCGCAAATTACCACGTATTACAGTAATTATGAATGCTAATAATTTTTACACCTATTTTTTCCGGGAAATTGCTAAAATTAATAAACCTTCCAAATAATCATAACCTATAAACAGTGCCGATTACATCTTTTGAATTTTTGCTCAAGCGATCTCTAAGTTATTAACATACGAGTAAAAATATTATCAGTTGGCTGTCCAACGAGTTACAAAATCTGTAAATAATAATTAAAAATCTCTTCAAATGTGGATTCATAAAGATAAGCTAAAATAGGGAGATGATAAATAAATTGGTTATAAAATTGAGTTGATAAAGATTTCAATTAAATGTGAGCATTATACAAGTGTAAATGAATAATGATACATAAAATAAGAATATAATATTTATCACTGCTATAAATATTCACTGGGATAATGTAAATGTATTTAGAAAAGAATGAAATGGAGTAAAAAATTATATATATTACTTTTAAAAAGTTTTAATGCCCACGTAGGTACGCTCGGACTGCAATATTTTAACTCTTTAACTCATTCTTAACTGGTGAAAAAAGCTTTAGTTACTAAAAGTAGCCATTGTTCCAGTAAATCAAATATCAATGAGATATTGTTTTTGCAGGTCCGTGGTAGTCGTTGTAAAACGAATCTCTGCAGCGCATGCGGTGATTTAGCGAAAATGGACTTTGGAGAAATAGGCATTTTTCCAATATGATGCGAGGGGGTAATTTGCACGTAGTTGGGCATAGCGTGCGGCAACTTAGCATCCGATATATAGTAAAAATTCCGAACGAATTTTTCTGGCTTCGCAGCCGCTTAAGCGCAAGTGCCCCCAGCGGATTTCTAGAAAAGCGAGTGGCCGAACGCTCGTAGGTCGGAGGAGGGCCGGAGATGGGAGCAGCTGGGAGCAGCTGGGAGGGTCGAATCGACCGCAAGGTGGCTGCCAAGTGCAGTTACGGGCGATTCGGTGCCGCGGGCGATCGTTAGCCCGGGGATCGGCCCCTCGAAACCGCTGGTCCGGGTCTAAAATTAGCTCGGGCGGCGGGCGGATCGCGGCCCTCGGGCGTAAAAAGCCCCGGCGCTCAGGCGGTGGCGCGCGCCGCCCGAGAACTCGTTCGGGTCGTCAAAAACATTAGCGCGCCGGGAGGATCGGCCGATTCGTCGCGCTCGCGCGCAGTCAAGGACGCGCGGGCAGCGGCTGCGGCGGCGGCGGCGGCGGCGGCGGCGGCGGCTCCCCCTCCCGGGCGCATTCCTCCGCGCGGCCGAGCGATATTCTAGGCCCGCAAGGTCGGCTCCCCCCGGGGGCGGGCGTCCGGGCGGAGGGCCCGGGCGCGGCCACCCGCGAGCGGCATTAGCATCCGCGAGGCGCTTTGTGCCGGGGCGCCGGCGTTCGTTGGCCTGGGGGCCCCCGCGGGGCAAGAAACGGAAGAGGCGCGGGCCAGCCGCGGCGCCGGTACCGTTGCCGATGAAAACATCCCGAGAGTCAATTGCCGCGGGCCGATAAATCGCGAGCGGCCGGGGAGGCCCGGCTCCTCGGAAGCGGCGCGCGGTCCAGCGCCCGGGAGGCGCAGCAGCCCCTTCCGCGAAGGGCCGCGCAGCCTCTTTGTCACACGGACGCGGGCGCCGAGGCGCTGGCCGGCTTGCTGGTGGTAGTCGGCGCGCGGATCGCCGCGGCCCCGGCCGCCTCCCCCCGCCACCGCCGCCCGCGGAGAGGATCGGCTCGCCGTCCTTCTCGGGACAGGAATAGCAGGGCTGACGTAAGCACATCCTGGCCGCGGCCCGCGCAGTGGCGTAAGACGGGCTAGAGAAGCCCGCGCGAGCCCCGGGCCCAAGCCGGGCCCAAGCCGGCCTTGTCAACAAGTGTCTCTGACCTCGCGCGCCCCCCGCCGCCGCCGCCGCCGCCGCCGAGCCACCCGGGAAATCGGCCCCCGGAAACCCCGATCGCCCGAGGCGCATCGCGCGCCGAGCCCGAGCCGAACAATCTCCAACCGGATCCTCGGGATTTCTCCTATCCGCTCCTCCGAGCGTTTCCGACCTCTCCGCTACTCTGCGCGCTCTATCGCACTCTCGCGGCCTCTTCTCTTCGCGGCTTTCCCGGGCCTTTCCCGGGCCTTTCCCGGGCCCGCGCCCTCCCTAAATCGGACAAAGACCGCTTCTGCGATACTCTTTCTCCTTGTGGACCCTCCGATCTTTCCACCCGATTTCACTATGCAAATCCTCGAGATAGCTTCTCCTGCGTAATTTTCCTTTTTTTGAGCTTACGTCGAATTGGTTAGCAAATGGAATGAACTCAAGGCCGCCTGCAAAAGAAAAATCTGGAATATACTAGTGCGGTATAACCGTCGGCCAATGGATAATAACTAGTTAATGTTCGGTAATTAAAGATTTAAGTACACTCTATATTAATCCTATAAATAGAATTCAGATAAAAAATTCTGCGAGAAAATCAATTCGATAATAAATTGTCTCCACGATTGATTGCAGAAAAAAACAAAATTTGATCTAGAAGCATCATCTTTTTCAATGTGCAATAAGAGCTAAGCTTATATGAAATTGATCGTGAAAAAAGTATCGATAAAACTCCAATTTAATAAATTATAAACAATTTGAAATCTTAATAAATAATGATAATATTCATAAAGTGGTTGAATAATTTTAATTTCGCAACTGTAATTGAAATATCATAATATTGTAATCGTGATTGAATTATGGATTTATACTCGGGGTAATATGCATAAAAACTGAATTTTTTCACTCAAATGATAAGTACAAAATTCCAGTTTGTACAATTAGTGTTTATAAGAAGCATTTTATTAAATTTTTTTGAATATAACGCTAGTGAACTCAACTAATCGTTCTGCCAAGCAGGAAACTTCATTAAAATAAAAAGTTTATAATTTAAAAGGTTCAACAACATATATGTACAGGATTCAATTTATTCAAAATATACAATAACTCGTTATTAATATAAAACTGATGTACAGATTATAGTAAAATATTGAAGACGTATTATCAGTGCATATAAAAATTCTTAATAAGAATAGTCGAAAGAGAATATATATATATTTAAAGAAAATTAAGCGGAATATTCATCTCCATCATACGATATACCACAAAAAATATTAAATATGTTTTTATAAAGATAAATCTAACACGTGTCTTTGATTTATTTTAGACATAATATTTCTTGAAAAAATTAAAAATATTGAATAAATTTTTTAGCGTGACTCGAAAAAGAAAGTGATGCAATATTTTTAAGAACTGTATAAATTCAGTAACCTGCATACAAAGTGTTCTTATAACAATTAAAAGTAATAATTGTATTCGGATACATATAAATTCAACAACCGTTGTATTATATAGCCTCGTTGTCGAAACTGCACATGACGTGTAAAGATTATGTTACTTGAGAAAAAAGATTTCGTGGACTTTCCAATCTTCCCACGCACAATAATTAAACCAATACTTTTAGGGAAAGTCGCCTGCAGCTAAACTGAAAGTCCTCAAAATCTGGTAGTGTTCCAGTATAAAAGGTCGATAAAAGTATACAAAAAGTTTAAAAGTATACGTGTACACTTTTTATATTATTTATTATATTATTTTTTTTATCTATCTTTCAGCTATAAAGTTAGTTTATAACAGATAATTTATACCGATTAGTATATGTCATTAATACTAAAAATAGATCTTACGAATGAGCGCCTGAGAAGTAAATACGCAAAAGGAGAATCAATAAATATCTAAATATTTTATGGGCTCATAATAAAATATGTGGGAACAGACCAAACAACTTACTATTTGATCCATGTTATCAAACAATTTTCCAATTGTTACACGATGGGCATACAAACATACGTACGACTCGTGTTCCTCACGGTCGCGCGATGCCAGAGCAATGCGAAACATTATAGCCGACGAGAATCCCGAAACGACCCTTTTTTAAGCCTCGCAGAGGCCGCTGTGCCTGTGATCAGCTGTGCTCCACAACCTTGCCGACTCGAGCGGTATGCCAGACCGATTCTCTCTTTGTGCAATTGACAATTTATCTTTTGTCTTTTTTCATCGACCCGACTCCGCGGCTCTCGCGAGAGGGACGTAAATTGCGCGCGTACCGACGCTGTACGTCAAAATGATGTATATCGGCCGATTCGACGCCATGATGCGCGCCCGATTAAATTTAATTCTCGAGCAAAAAAGTTCCTCCGTTGCAGCAACCTCCGAGTGCTTCCTTTTGTCCCAAGTCCACTTTTTACGCCCTGTTCATCGGTGATTTTATGGGGATGATTCGAGTCGTTCCCATGCGAATTCCGCGAATATATCCTGAGTGCGCGTACATCTGCTACCGATCGGCGATATTTTCGTTTACAGCTACACAATAATGTGGGCGTAATGTTTATTGCGGCATGAGTCACTTCCCAATATTCGAAGTCGTCGTTCGCCCGATGAAAATACCCAGAGCAACGTCAAAGTTATGTGATCATGGAACTTTTTGAAGGCTTTAAAAAGTGAAACAACGGTTCCGCGATAATTTTATTAAAGAACGAAAGTTGTACACAGCGAAACGTCGAAGCATCGACATTAACGTACACGCAGTTCCTTACTGTAATATTTACGCACCTTTCATCGTTACGCCTTATTTTTTTTTGTCTTTGTATTTGCTTCGGTTTTACGAGGGACATTATTTTGAAAATGAACGGTTACAGTGCTTGGTGAATTAAATAGCGGCCGTAAGCCGCGCAGATCATTAACAAATCTTTTTTCGGTTGCGAGGCAAAAGTATCAATTTCCAAGTGCCTAATACTTTTTGAGAGTAGAAACTGTTGATCTTAAGGAACAATTTAAATTTTACTTGTTTAATATGCTAATTCCCGCGGCCGTTACAGGAAGTATTAAGTAACGCTGAAAAGTTTGCACGGAAAAGAATCGTCATTCGTTCCATTCAAAAATATTCGATGAAAAAGTAGGCGCGTCCAAAACTTTATTTTAAGCAGCTTAAATCAAATAAACGTATTCAGAATTCCTAATTAACTATTTTGAGATTAAGCGCGACATTTGAATAATACAATTTCGTGTTCGAGCGTTACATTCTAAATGAACATTGCAATGGTATACTTGTCGGTCGGAGTTGCAGACGGAACTTGAACTACTTACGCCTGTATAAAGTAATCTGATTGTCTTACTCCACGTAGTACAATAGTGGCGGAACTAACTAAAAGTTTCTTCGCAAAGCCACCATTACCTAAGAAACTTCGAAAGCCCTCCCGCAATAAACAATCCGTCACTTGCCCTTAATTCGTCGTTTATACGGGAGCAGGAGCGCATCGCCGAGGAGAAAAAGAGCCAATGTTTATTCTTGCCGGGCAGCAAGCCGAGGCGGCGGCGCCCCTTTCGAAAATATTCCACAGGCCACGCGTCAAAGAGGACGAAATCGAAAGCAGGATAAATCATCGGGGGGGGGGGGGCCCCAATAAGCGCGGGCCTAATTCTGAAAGGGTCGTCAAACGGTTTGTCCGCGGTGCCACTTAGGCCGGGGCGCGCATATCGAGGTGATTAATGCGCCCCCCGGCCTCGGGTCAGTCCCTGACCGCAGGGGTGGTTGACCAAGGCCCTCGCGGTAGCGCTGCGGCGCGAGGGGGCCGCGCTCGACTAGGCGCGATCCCGCCGCGAGCGCCTATGTGGGTAATCGCGTGGGCGCGGCGGAGTCGCGTGGGCGGCACCGCGGCGCTGGCCTTCGCAGTCCTTCGGCGGAGCCGCTGCGCCGGCGCCCTCGGGCGAGATCGGAGAGGCCGCCTCGCCTAGAGCCGGTGGGTGGACCGGCCACTCGGGCCCCCACCCCGGCCCGCGCGGCCCCCATTGTCCCGCCTCGCCTCGTTTACATTTTCATTACGTATCCACGCATAGCGCGCCTCTGTCCATCTTTCGCGTGAAAAACCTCCGCGCGGATGAAGAAACTGACGCGCGCAGGCCGCGCCGCGATTGGGATTACCGGAGGAGAGCGAGAGCGAGCGACCGAGCGGGAGAAAGACGGCCAGCGTAATGGATGCAGCCGCGCGCCGTTGTGCAAGACAATGGATTAGTATTCCCTCTTCCTTTTACAGAGCTCAATTCGATGCCGTTGCCCGTGCAGACACGCTGTTCTAGATCATTTGGCCTGCAGGACAGGGGATTTTTTCAAGACGTGAAAGCTTGTCTTGCTTGTCGCGCCAATGAGTACTAAAAGGACGCAGGCGGTGCAAAGGACTCGGCAAAGGATAGCCAGTCATTGCTCCATCCGAGGGAACAGCTAGATTTACTTTCCGAACAATCTCCTCCATTCTAAAAATTAGCGGAAACCAAGGCTGAAATGCTTATAAAAGCTAAAATATGCTATTTTTTACGCAAACTATAAGTAGGAAATTCCAACTCATGCGCAAGGGGAATCATACATCCTGAAGTATATCTATATTTCGGAGCGTGGACTTCATTCGAAATACTAGCATTAACGGTATTAATAAATATTGATTTTTAAAAAATATTTTTTTATGTCCCAAAAATAATATATCGACCACAGGTATCCACATTATTGAATTCTGCTCAAAACACGGCTTATTTTTATTATACAAATGCAAGTTGACTGGCAACGCATATATATTTTATTTGCCACAATGTGACTATTATAATTATTCTTTAATATGTTACAATACTTTTAATTCATTTCTTTTTCGTTTATAAAAATCCCAGTTGACATAAAACAGTATTCATATCTAATTAAGTACAGGAATCATTTGTTTAGAGATAATATGTGGATTATGTTTTAATTTAATAAATACATTTTTTAATGATTGGTGGATGAATAGGTGATAAAAATAAAAATTTAATAGCTGATAACGATTCGTATGCTGGCTTCATTTAACAACAAAAAATATTTAATACTACAATAATTCATATTTCGTATTCTATACTTCGGCTATGATTGTAGGGCATCAATTTCAATTTTTCTATATCTTTCTTCCACAGGGACATCAGAAAACTATATCAGAAAACTCTATTTTCTAATATTTTTATTGACAATACTTATACTTTGTTTATAAAAATTTATATATACCATATTTTAAAGTTAAATTAATTTCTTTTACAATTCAATGTGAAACTTTGTTTTTGTTTATTTTTTCTGATCATACGCTTTACATTGATCTTTCTTAGTTAAGGTTCTATTTAATTTTTGACTTTGATAAATCAGAATAATTTTTATGTTATGAATTAGTATATATTAATATGTTATCACTATTATATAATATTATCCTTTCGGATTTGGTGATCTTCAAAAATAGACAATATGAATAAACAAGAAACAACTTGAATTTTTTCGATTTTATGTAAATAACACTTCGTTACAAGTTAATTACGCTACAAGTATCTTAAAGATAAATAATGAAAATTTTTACACTTTAGATTCGTTCTTTTTCGCTTTACGCTCTTGTTTCTTTTTCGTTTTTTCGGTTTCATCGTGAATTCGCCTCTTTTTACGAAGAAGCCAAATAGCTTTAGCTCTCTCCTCTCGTCCCTTCATCATACTCTTATACAATTTTCGATGTTTGTTTTGAACTAACTTTTCACGCAATCGATATTCTTGCCTCTCTTGACGATTCTTCTCCCAAGGATCTACTTTTACTAATTCTCCACTTTTAACTTTCATTTCTTTTTTCTACAATAAATATTAGCATTGAGAAATTTAAAAAAATAAACAAACACAATTAATTATACATTAAATGTAAAAAGTAGCTAACCTTGCGCAACCTTTCTGTCTCCTTCGCATCCTGTGCACCGTCAACTTCATTCTTTACCAGAACTTTAACACCGTCCATCTCCTCTTTTTCTTCAATTTCTTCGTTATCATTTTCATTAGCGCTTTCGTTACTCTCATTATCTGATACATTTTCATCTTCAGCGACTTCATTCTCTTCTTCGGTATTTGATTCATCATCAGATTCTCCAAGATCTACAAATATAAAAATTGTATTTGCACTACTTTTTGTTTGGACCTTTCCTCAAATAATGTTAAAACCAAAACAAAAATACACACCATAATTTAACTTATATTCAGGATCCATTAGTACTCTTTCTTCTGGAGGAATATATGCTTGATCTCGTCGAGGATCCGAAAATGGTGAAAGATGGGGAGGTAGTACACAACCCATTAAATACTTTTCTACTGGAAGAAGTTCTCGAGCATTTACGGAATCGAAAATCCACTGAGGCTGAATGTAGTATCTATGAAAATGATGAATCTTTGTTTAATTCAGTTGCGCTAAACGTTTCAGAAATCGATCGATTTATTTTGCAAACTATAGCACTACTTTAAAGTAAAATAATGATTTACCTAGAAATATATTGCTTATCCATACTAGGTCTATCAACAATTTGATGAGTAATGGTTTCATCATTTTCGTCATATGTTGAGCCAACATATAATAATTTATCCCATGAAACTTCTCCTCCAAAGCAGCGAATTATAAAAACAAGAGCTTCTCTTGGTACTTCACGGTTAATGAAAAATTTTAATCCTTTAAAAATGGTCTTTAATTTCTTAACTTTTTCCATTTCTTCTTTAGCTTCCTGTAATTTATCAGCATCTGTTTCCTACATAGAAAATTTAGTTAATTTATAATATTTTATTCCATAATTAATTACATATAAATATGGTAAATATTAAATTTACAAAGCTGTCTATTTCTACATCCTCTTCATTATTTGTTGAATTGTTTAAAGAGATTAATGGAACATTGAGGGCACTTATTCTTTCAGAAACAAAAGCTTGCTCATCAACCAGTGCCTTCTCAGAAATACCTAAAAACAATAAATTCCAATTTTAATCAATTTAATTTATTAAGTGAGCTGTTCAATAAGAAAAAGTACTTACTAATATTGGAAAACTTTGGAGGATAAAATAGATTTAATGAATGATAAAGTCTGAAGTTTACAAAGCCTAGCATAATTATATAAAATTCAACAAATATGGACATTAGTTTAAAATCTACTTCAGATTTCTTTTGAGGTTCAAAACTAAAATGATGTGGAACAATCCATGTGATAGTTTGTCCTTTTATTTCAGCTTGGTAATAGTATCCTTTAATTGAAATAAATACTTTTCTAAGAGCTTTTGCTGCTATAACTGCATGCAAAAACTCCACAGTCAGCCTTCTGCAAAGTATACTTTGATCTCTAGGTATATGTGCCATTGATGGAAATGTACTAAATAAAAAGCATAATGTAAGACAGTCATCTAAATCTTTTAAAGCATCGATAAATGTTGGATATCTTTCTTTCACAATATGATCAAGTTTTATAGTAGGATGATTTCTAAGGTATCTCTTCATATCATTAAAATTTCGCATTGTCTGTGCTCTAGTTACTTTTCTGGCAAATATCTATACAAAAAATCAACAAATTATTATTCAAAAACACATAATTTAATTGATTAATAATTGTACAATACATACTTTATAGTCTCTTAATTTCCATATTATTGGTTCATGCATCAAAAATTGAATATCTTTTTTGTGATACAGTATTTTAATTCTTGTATCTCCTTTTTGTGCTCTTTTGCGATTCCGAGGTTCTCGAGGATAAATTCCTTTTAAAATACATAATCTACGGAATTCGTTCAAAGAAAGTTGCAACTTTTTTAAAGCTTGTTTTCTTGTCACAAATTGCGTTGCTTCTCCTGCCGTATACTGTAAAATTTTTATTTTTTTTTAACGTGTTACAAAATTATTTTATTAATATTATGTTACAAATAATTTTAAATCATTGTGTGTACAAATAAATATAACCTAATTCTACTCAAGTTTTTGATAATTAATTATTACTCTACCTTCTTTTTTCCGATTACAACCATTTTTATATATTAATTATGAAAATTTATCAATTCAAATATTAGAATTAGATTTAAATAAAAAATATTTATGAACACATGTCAACTAAACATTTGCTTCTTGTACACCGTAAACGTAACACGTGCCAGGATGTATGGCACTAGATGGAGACAGATGGAGTCCATATAGTCTAGAATCTAGATGCCGAAGTGGACTGCCTTACAACAAGTTTACCGACAGAGTAATTTTATTGGAAAATTTCTATTATATCATTCAACGGTGTAAACAGTAGAAATTCGTACAACTTTCTAGGTATATAGTTACGTGAAATATTTAAAGAATATTATTTACAAATGTATATAAATACAAATAATTTTATAAATCTACATGTTTACTTGAAAATTGTTAATATTCATGTGCAATCAATGGTTAACGCAATTAATGGAAATATTACTTTTAAACAATTTTGAAAGTTATTTCTTATTTTGCACCAACTGTTTATATAAATGCAACAATTTGGTTTTGAATCATCAACAAGTGATAGAAAAAATATGAAAATACATTCTTATCTGTTCAAGATTTTTTAAAAAAATTATATTTTAAATAGTATTATTCCCATATGCAATTGATTTGATGTTATGGAAACATTAGAAGAATTAATAAAATGTTTTGATGAAAAAATTCAATGGGGTTGGGATATGGTAGAGCAATTAAAAATCATAGACAAGATTGAAGGTGTTGATAAATTGATTCGGAAAATTCAACAAGAAGTAAAATTTTTAAAGAAGGTAATTTTTGACTTAACATGTAATTATAATCAAAAATATTAACACTATTATTAATAAAATTAAATTAATTATTAAATTATTTTTTTTATAATTGTATAAAAGGTACGCTCTACGGGGAATGTTAAAAAAGAACATTTGCAAAGTACAAATCTGATCCATTTAAATGCAATCGTTGAAAGATTATTGACTGCAAAGGAAGCTGTAAACGTTTTAAAACCCTTTAAATATCAGAATTCAAGATTAGAAGTAGATATTGTTTGTAATGGTGGTTCCAGTTGGGTGAAGGTTATTGCTAGAAATGCAAAAGCACTAACTCTAATTTCTCGTGGTAATGCAGAATATGGACAAAAATCTGTTTTCGATCAAGCAGATTCATATTTAAAATGTGCTAAAAATTATCCACATATGTACAAAACACCAGAGATTATTTTTCATTTTGCCTGTGGTATTGAAAAACCCCTAGCACAAAAATTAGAAAATTCATTAGGAATTATTATTGAAGGAGATAGAATAGATGCACAAGAAGATGAAGATGAAATGACACATGGTAAAAGAACCCTTAAATTTAACTAATAAATGAAATTAGATTTATGATCGTTATTACTATTTTATTACAGATGAATCATTGTACTCTGAATCTGAGACTGAATCTGATGAAACCATAATAAATAGCAATTCATGCAATCTTTTAGAATTAAATACTAACATTGACTCAACATATACCACAGTACTAAATTTAGATGTTTCCACTCTACTAGCATATGTATCAAATATGACAAATGGTCATGCAAATTTTGAATATATAGAACCATTACTTACTACTCAAGCTGAATGGGAACGTTCTCGTCCCATTAAACCCTTACTAGATGATTTATTTTATAATAAAGAACTTGTTGTCTGCCAAACAGTGTATGATAATTTCAGAAATATTATTAACTTAATAGGTGGACCAAACGAAAAAATAAGAGCAGATGATTTAATTAGTAAAATTAATATTGTTCAAGATATATGCAAAGGAAGAATAATGGATTTAAAGCTTGGTGGTAAAATTAAGCTTCGATCAAGGGTTGTTTTTGCCAGTGGAGAAAACTTAAAAAGTATCACTGTTTCTGCTAATGAAGGATTTGTACGTGCAGCTCGAATGCAGGTGCAGTATATCTATTTTAAAAATCTTTTTTCAATGATATTATGAATGTAATACTAACGAAATTTAAAATATTTTTAGGGCATTGAGTGCATGGTTTTTATTCACGAGCCGCGTTCACTTTCAGAAATAAAAGAAACAAATGCTCAAAAAATAGAATTATCTTGACCCAGTTGAAACAGTATAATAAACTAAATATTTTTTACATAAAATAAATTACGGTTTAACGTATAATTGTTCGATGAAAATGTGTTTTATATAAATATTTCATAAATTGTAATTTGTAATTGATTAATAATTAATGTATAATTTATAAATATTTATTAAACGTTAAATATAGTCTTGTCATATTAACATTACTGTTTTAGTCAGTAAGATTATTGACTATGTTATCACTAGTACATTTTTGGATTAGATTCTAATTCCTTTTCAACCTCTGAAATATTTTAATTGCATTAATTAGATGAATTAATTAAAGTAGTGAAAATCAATTAGGTCTTATAAAAAGTAAACAAGTTACCTGAAATGTATTTTTGCAAATAAGGATTCCGTTCTCTGGCTAGTGCAATAAATTCCTTGCATTTCTCCTCATTGCCTATAAATTTATGACATTTTGCACTGTTTAAAAGTGCTTTGATATTAGATTCATTGACTTTTAATGCCCATTCACAATCGCCTAGGGCTTTTTCGAATAGTCCGAGCCTCATGTACGATAAAGCTCGGTTATTCCAGAGTACACCAGAATCTTTTCTTTGTTCCACTGCTTTAGAAAAGTAAGTGATAGCTTTTTCATAATTGCGCTCTTTAAATGCAGCATTGCCTATTCTCTTGAAAGTGTCAGCACGTTCGTTCCGAATTTTTCTATCCTCTGTACGAGCTTGCACATCTTTTTCCACGCTACGTTTGAATGCCTCTTATTTTTTTAACATATATTAAATTTTTGTTAGTTTTGTTATATCCTTCAGAAATATGTAACATCAGACTTTAAATTAGCATCAACAGAAGCTTTTAAATTTAAAAATGGTAGTGCGTACATTTTTAAAATGTAGATTTCAATTAAGAATTGATTTATAAAACTTTTAAAAATGATATATTTTAAATGATTAAAGTAATTTATAAAATACAAAACTACTGTGGATTCAATTAAATTTACAATTTTGTTAATTTATGATAAAACCATGTATCTTCATAAATATTTATATTTGAAATAATAATGAATGTTTCTTTGCATAAAATTTTTTATAAAATACCTTGCGACATTGTATTCGGATCAGAATCATTTGGTTTATATTTATTAATTACTGTTCTGGATGATTTTAATTTAAGTTCTCCAATATCAGAAATATCGTGTATTACTTTTGAACTTAAAATTTCATCGGCTAAAACCATTCCTTGTTCTTGTTCATTAATATCAGTAGATGCAAGTTTTTTAACAACTTTTTCTGAGAAAATCATATAAGTACTTTAAATAATTGATTGAACAGTCGTCATTTTTTTTAATGTACTCCCATACCAACTTGAGTAACGCGTTGCATAAAATTCTGAAATTCTTCTTCAGTTACATTATGTTCTTTGGTCTTAGCCAAAGATTTAATAATTTCATCTCTCTCCTCTTTAGACTTTAAACAAAAATCATCTGGAGGTAAGCAATCGCTCATTTTAAGTTAATTTAATTTATACTAAACAGTGAATAAACTTAGCAAGAGTAAAGTATATATGCACTTCATTAGAAACAGTTGACTTGTTACTACCATCTCCATGGACACGCGCTTGCTTCTAATAAGTATATATTATAATATAGTAAATCTATGAATTACATATTTTACAAAATAAAGTTTCAGAAAGTTGATATTTTCAATTGCGGCTATTTTAAATATTAATTTTGTATTTTCTAGACTTCATACTATTATTAATAAAAAATATTTATTTTTTAAAAATTTTCTGGAAGTTACATATACTTTAACTATTTAAATATTAAGAATATTTGAGTTTAATTATGTTATAATTGTTGACTAATTATATAAAATTTTAATAAAACCGGCCATATCAGTAAATGTTGTCGTGCGTTTTAAACAAAGTTGTTACATATTTAAATTTCTGTAAAAAGGGACCCTGATTCGCTTTGAATGCTAATTTGTATATTCAAGCGTCATTCTTTGTAATAAATGCCAGATAATATACGCTTATGTAAATATTTAGTACATGTATAATGCTTATCGTTTTAAGTATATATATTCGAAAAAAGTAATTCATAAATACAGATTTTTACTTAGTATACGAAATATTTTTTAAAGAAGTTTTTAATAAATACGTTTCATCAATATTTAAAATACCTTATAACTCTATACAAAAGATTCTTTAAAAAATATTTAAAAATATTTAACTCATATTATGTCCTTAATATGAATTGCATAATGTAGAAATAAGGAAAATTGTATCAATATATAAATAAATAATGAATCTTAATTACAAAAGGAAAGTGCGATAGAAGGCATGCCTGCCCACATATACCGTAAAATGTACTACATCCCTTGAACGTGAACATGTACATAGTTTACCGAAGAAACCTCTTCTGATTTATGACATATTATGCTTATACCCATAAGTCAAAATGATTAAATTAGATTGGATGGCTCTATCAGCACAAGATTATAGATTATAGTTAATAAATCCGTATTCGAACCCTTCTATACGTACATTTCTTAACGTCACCTTTAGCGATTTCCTTTGTTAGTTGTGACTGGTTGTGGTCAGTCGAGGGTTGTTAAATGTATGCACCCCGCGCCCGCTTTTTTCAATATACATAATATATTAAAACTGATTGGTCGAATAGGTAATAATTTGTGTTACTGAAAATAGTCAATATGTAATCAATTTTTTATCATTTTTATCCGAACATTTCAAAATAATAAAGAACCGCGTTTTAATTTTGTCACTTTGACATCCAGACAATTTTATTTCAAACACAAATAAAAGAACATTTTTGAAAATAAAAATTTCACCTTATACAAGAACGCTCATGTTCATAATCGGAGCTACTCTTTCTACACTTAATAATTCTGCATTGCTAAGTTGTTAAGAAAAACAGGATCAGTCCAGTGAGATCAGGCATAATCATAAAATGAATTCAGTTCTTGCGTGCATACGCAGGCATAGTAAAATAATTGTATTGCATGCCAAGCACCATATAGAAGTAGACTAAGATGCAGCTTTCATACGCAGATCTTTTCATTTTTCTGTTATCCTGTCTTAACTAGCCCAGTTCTTGCACGAACGTGCTTGCCGATCGTATTGTCTCGTTGGAGTGTAGGGTATTACCAATCACTTGCCAACACGAGTTTCAGGGATGCTTCTTATGTCTCATTGTTTCTTATATGGAGGCGGAGCAGAAGGAGGCAAATACTCACCGCCTTCCCGCATCTACCTGCTTGCCCATCAGTATTGTTCGCTAATCCGCTTTTGTTCAACGCGCGTGTACGTGCTCATTGCACAGGCTAATTGGCTCTTCGTAATCTGGAAGGAAAATGCATGCTAACGCCTCGCTTTTATCCGTTCACTCTATAAACTTACAGAAACTTTGCATTCGTAAACTTATTGTAAAAATTGCAATTCGACATTAATTTTTTTTAATAAATATCTTACTTCAAGATTAATTTTTGAAAATTCTGACTATGCAGTAAAATTTAACTTCAACGGATCCATGAATTTTATTTTGAAGAACTTAAATTTTAAATGTTTAGTGCATTTTCAAATATAATTTTATTGTTTATTGATTTTAAATTTAAAATAAACATCCAACGTTTATTAAAAATATATTGTATATGGCTAACCATATGTCATTTTAATTTCCCTCCTATATACATTTCGCTTTTGATAGCAATACCAACGTTAAAAGAAGACTATGGAGGCAAGAAGACTAAAAGGAGCAGTAAAGACATTAGAATTTTATGTTATACGTGTGGTATACATGCTGTCAGTGCTTTAATTCTGACATTGCTGCTTTGAATATACTTGTACTGACCCTGGCTGACACTGCAGCCACACAGTCACCAACATTCAGTGACTCAGTTGCATTCAATCTACTGCAGAGTATAGGACAGTTCAAAATTGAAGTCCCAGATTGAAGTTGTGAATTGAGTGTCCAGTGTCGAAGTCTCACATCACGCCTTGAAATCTTTAACGTTGTTGTTGAGTGTATCTTAGCATAACTTAGCATTATTTTTATGTTGTTGAAACTGTCATTATGCTGTTATCGTACTGAAGAATTTTATAGTTTTTCATTACATTTAGTATTTATTATATTAACACTTCATGAATATCTATTATTTGGAGTTCTAACCTGCATTAAATAAGGAATGAAATTCATTTATTTTATGAAGAATAGATTGATGTACTAGTTTTAATTTGTATACATTTATACAAAAATCATGAGTAGACGAACTACTTCTGATCCTCAGTCTGATGTAGACAAAGAGAAAGAAAAACGAAGAATTGCTTGGATGATACAACAACAAAAAGAAAGAGAACATGAAAGACTTAAAAAAAAGAAAATTGAAGAGTATGAAAGAAAAAGAGCTGAGCAACTTGGTTTAAGACAAAAACGACAGTCACCACATAGAAGGCGTAGTAAAACAAGAAGTCGAAGTAGATCTGAAGAATCTCATTACAAAAGTCATGTAAAATCTAAAACAACTACACCTCATGTTATGTCTGAAAAGTATGTAAAAAGTCAAGATAATACTCACAATAATTTGTTTACTTCATAATTATAAAGTTAAACCCTGGCTTCATTTTCTAGGTTCAATTTTTCAGAGGGTAATGCACCATTATTCAAAGGACCGGATCAAGTTTCAAAAATCGATGAAAATGAATTACGAAAAGTAGTAGTGAACATCTTTCGAAAAATTCCTGCATCTGCAACTGAAACCAATGAAATTCGTCGTAGTATTGTGAATCATGAGGAAATAACGCTAAAACGAAGAGAGGGTAACTTAGTGATTTATTTTTTAAATGTTTTGTGCAGGATATAAGAAGATAAAGAAACATTGAAGATGAAGATAAGAATGATCATTAGAAGAATGAAGAAATTGAAACTAATGAATATTTCATAATTTCACTATTTCTATTCTTTGTTAGTTTTAAATCATCAATTTAATACCAGTTTTTGAATTTCAAGATATTTTTTTTATTTAGTCCACCATGGATCTTAAGTTCTACAAGTGAACATGAAGTGGATGAAAATTGTTTCAATGTAAGCCTGATTTTAATTTATGGTTGACTATATATCATGTGTGCATTGCTATTTTTTCAAGTTTTATTTTTTTTTCTAATACTTAATTGCTTTAATTATACTAATATTAGTGATTATTCAGAATTGATAATTAGTTAAATAAAATATTTAATTTTGTATACAAATTAAAATTTATGATTTTTTTAATATGCAACACATTTTTGGTTGTTGTAAAAATTAACATTGAAGATGTAAACATTTTGTTAAAAACATTTTGAAGATTTAATTTTATTGAATATTTAAATATAAATATTTCAGTCACATTAATATGTTACTCCGACCTTAAGAGGAGAGATGTTAAACTTATACGAAGTTCTAAGTTACCCTAAAAGCATTTGATAAAAGTGATATTTAATGAAAAATTATATAAGATTGTTTAATTAATAATCAGATACGTTTTCAGAGTTATATAACCATTTTTGCATGCCTTTATTTTTGAACACTTGTAGAAGGTCTTTAATTCAACTTCAAGATATGGTCCTGTACATTTTTATTATCACTCAATATTATTAATGAATTTCAAATTGCATGATATTAATTTGCATGTGTACTTAATGTTTTACAGAATATTATTTTATTATTTATCCAGATCTTGATTTCAGTTTAATATATTTTACATATTATTATAAAACGTAATGAAATAATGTATATACACAAATGAAGATTACTTTAACTGATAATTACTTTTCTATAGTTAAATAAAAATTAAGTTTAATTTCAATTTAATAAGTCCTTTTAAATTTGACTGAAGAAAATTAAATTATTGCACTAACTTTTATTTTAAAAGGAATTTTACATCACTGAAGATTACAAATATTTGGAGACAAGCCGACTCAGAAATCTTTAGTAGCAATATAATTAATATAAATATTACTTTCAACTGAAGATGAACTGGATAAAAATCGTTGCAATGTAAGCTCGTTTTTAATTTATGGGCAATAATTCTTTATAATAGCATTGTTATTTAAATAATTTTTATTTATTAATTAAACTATTAAATTATAATTATTATTATTCATAATTTACTAATAATTCAAACAAATTTACTTAAAAGAATAAATTATACAAACAACATTGGAGTATGAGTAAAAATAAACAATAAATCTAACTTAACCTCATTTTCAAATGCTATTCCTGATGGATGTAATATTAAATTTATTATTAAATAATAGTATAAAATTGATGAATTTTTAAAAATAAAGGCATCGTTCTAGTTCAGCTCTGAAGACAAAAAACCCATCAAAATTAAATTATACAGCTATTCAAATAATCACGTTTACTTAATATTCGTTTTTGTTATCACTAAATAATTTTGTGATGAAAGTTAGAAAGTTAATATATCTACTTAGTTTACGTGCTTTGAAAGAATATATGAAAGATACATTTTTTAAATAAAAATTTAATCCATATTAGATTATTTTACATTCCAAACATTTGTAATTTTAATATAAAAGAATATTGCTGTATTCAATAGTTTCCATAAAAGTAATTAAATCATAGTAAAACAAGATGCATCTACATAATGAAGATTCATTGAAATATTGAACAGAAGATTTTATGACATAATGATTCATGAATTTAAATGAAACAAGAAATAAAATATTTTAGACCATTTTATTTATAAGACAATTATTAGAAAATCAGTAGAACTCAAGACTCAATTTCTGACATTTTGATTAAATTTTTTTAATATTCTAACACTCCCAGAATTAAAATAAAAGTAACATCAATAATATGCAATTTTCAAGGAAAAAATTAATAATAACTCGAAGACTATAATATGTAACAGGTTATAATGTTTCAACATAGAAGTTACTCATTTGCAGAAATAGAGTTATTCATTTGTAGAATAAAAGAGTTACATTATTACACCAGGATCTATTACGTGCAAGAAGAGATAATGCAACATCCAGGAAGATTTATAAAATAATTAAATAATTTAAACTTTTTTCACTTTCGAAAGTCATTTTGCAGTTTTAAATATAATTAGTTCTAATATCGGATTGATTTTCTATAAAATGTGTAATAAAAATTATTAAATTATAAAAAATAATTAATTGCAATTAATATTTAAAATATATGCAATATATAAGTTGAAATAAAACGATATGATTTGATTTTTCAATCAGGCGAAGGGGCAAAACCCATATTTGATCGTGATGAATTGAAACATCATGAAGCTAAACCAGCCGAATTTGAAGAGCGACGAACAATTGTAGCCGTAGGCAAGAATAATTCAGGTATGAATTTGAGTATTTATTAAAAAATTGTAATTGAGTCTTCATGCGGAAACCCATACTATAAGACTTTGACAGCATGCAAGGATATTGGAGCCGTCATGTTTCACCTGCACGTCGCCTGTAATAATTTAAACTTTTTACCTTTATATTAAGATCTTATTGCTTTTAAATCACCAGCCTTCGATCGTTAGGGCTTGCAATACACTTCAAAAGTACTGTGCCATTCGGAATGGCACTTTCTTGTTTGTCCCAAAATAAAAGTCGTCAGAGAAATTATTACTAAGAATCGAAAAAAATACCTCTTAATATAATTAATTATTATTTATTATTCTTTAATAATAGTCGAATTGAAAATAAAGAAGAATAAATAAAAAATATGAAACAACTGTAGGTAACTATTATGCTTGTATGTTTATTTAGATAATAAATCTTATATCAAACGCCGATCGATATCTCTGAGTCCGCAAAGGCATCGTAGTCCTAATCACCATGCGCATTCTAGTTCTCGATCACATTCAGCATCGATCAAGGTTTGTGAAGATATGCATTTAAAACCTTTGATTACTTTAAAAATAAAATTGTTTTAAAAAACGTTTTAGATACGAAGAATATTCTATTCCGCATTCTAAGGATCATAATTCTAAAGACCACAAAAGTGAAAGGTACAGTAATGTATTTACTTATATTAATTTCAATCAAAGAATAATAACGAGTGATAAGGGAAACAAAATATGACAGAATATGTATTGTATCACAATATGACGTAATTCTGTATGTCATTCCGTCTTGTCTAGATTTATCAATATCAAGCAATTAAAAACTCTTAATATAAAATAAGCAATAAAAAAAGCAAATTTGACAGTGTTGATTATATGCGTTTATGTTTTTTTATTTTTGATGATATTCTAAATTTCTATAGCTTATTGTGTAAAATAGACAAAGGAATTTCAGTGGACAGATAGTATAGGTAACTAAATCATCTAAATTATGAATTCATTTAATTGCTACAGGCGATACTCAGAGACAAAAGATGATAATCGAGAAGAATCAAGATATCGACATAGATCGCGAGGTCGGTCTTACTCCAGAGAACGAGACTATCACAGATCTGAACGCAAATACTCTAGGTAATTTAAAGAAAATATTTTTATTAAAAACTTTTACAAATATGTATTAATATTGTGTTCTATGTAATTCAAAACAGTCGGACCGAAAAAGATTATGACAATCGTAGGGGAAGATCTAAGGACCGTTCTTACGATAGACGAGATCGAAGGGATCATTCGCGAGAAGAATCGCATATATCCACTTCGCAATACATTGAACAAATGCCATATCCTATATTTTATGGGGTAAGAAACTACTGCTGATTTAAAATAATCTATATTTTTAAATTATTTAACTGGATAATCTTAAAGGGATTTCGTCCACGACCAATGTTAATCGGACCGCCAATACCGCCTATTCGAGGACCGATGGGTAGAGGTCATCTTCCAATAGCTCCAATCCGTCCACTGTTTCCTCCTAGATTTATGAATCCACAAGATATTTTTCGGAATCCTACCGATCCACGTACGTAAATTTTTATACTTAACTTTTATTTGATGATTCCGATGAATAGTTTATCGCTAAGTATTTAAGGACAACTAAAAGATGTCTTATTCTGCTTGTGAAATAGACATATAATCTTTCCATAATAAAATATACGCAATATTTAATTTTTGTTTTAGGATACGGAAGAATGTTTTAAAATATTTATTGGTAGATGTACCCAGTCCTGCGTCAATAATGCAAGCCATTTTATAAGATATGGTGCGTAAGACTATAAAATTGTATAATTGTAGAAGATTATGTTGTTAAAGATCTATCGAATTATCTTCGGCGAATACGCACTTATTCGTAAATAAGTTGATTTTTGTATTCACTTTAAAATCGATGTAATTAATTAATAGCGAAACAATTTGTGTAAAAAAGCTTGATTTTATAATTATGTAACACAGTGTGTATGAATTTTAGTTAAATATATAACTATTATTTGATTATTTTTATATTTGAATAATAATTATTCTTAATCAGACTTTCTTAATATTGCATTCCCTCCTTTAATAATTCTGAATTTTGCTACTAAAGTTACAATATGATGTTGTTTATAACATAATGTAAAAAATTTTCTTCCATGGGTGAAAGAAATGAGAAATAATAATTTCCAACTTAAATTAATTTACATTTTCAATTCTGATATGAAAACGATGATCTTATTCAAGATCAAACTAAAGCAAGCAAAAAATATTAATTGATTTTAAAAACTTGAAATGACTAATTTTATTAATTAAATTTTTGAAAAATTCCTTTCTAAATTATCCAGAATAAAATATTTACGAATAGAATTATAATCATTTTGCAGCGTATAATACTTTTTTATACTTTCATTTAAGAAAATGTAAATAAAGCTTTTTTGACGTTCATTAGCGAGTAGAAAGACTTAGCAATACACTTAACTCTTTTCATGCCAATAACAAATTAGTTTACCATAATTACCTTAATTCATCTTTCAAATAAAATGAACTAAATTTTATCAAAGAATTGTAAATTTTAATATATTTTTATCTTCTCAAAAACAGTTGAATATTGTTACCAAGCTTCGATTAAAATATGTAAGTATTTACTTTAAGATTTTTTAAATTTAAAATTTTTTAAAATGTGAAAAAGTATCATATTATAATGTGACTTTGCGTTTTTACTTCGACGTGTTCAATATTATTACCTTTGTTTATTCCATTATCTTGTAAATCCCATCCATTGTCTACACTTTGACGAAGATCGACTGCTTGCAACCGACCTGGTGATGGGCTTAAGGGAGTGTTATCCTAGAATGAATGATAGTGCGAGTGAGTGAGAAGTGTGTGAGTGAGGCTATTCTATGAATTAATCGAGAGCTTTAGAAAGAGAGTCTTCTCTATCACAAAAAACCTAACAGAAATTGGTAATTTAAATATCTAATATATACCTTTAATTTTTATTGAATTTACAAAAAAATAAGAATTTATGAATATAACGGAAAATAAAAAAGTGAATATTATAATAATTAAGGTTTAGATAATAAAAAAATGAAAAAATGAAACGTTTCATGTTTTACTTTATTAATTATTTTTGATGTAATTATGGATAATATTATTGACTTAGAATTTGTTTTGTATCTAAGAAAGTTATAACAAATACGCACTTGTAGAATAAATATATATTATGTTGCGAGTAATTGACTTAAAGGTTTACGATAAGGATGCCGTGAATCATAAAGATATATTATCATATTAAATCCAAAAGCCTTTTAAATCTAGCATAATTTTAATTATATTACCAGTTTTTAATAAATATGATAATATGTATATGAGCATCTTAAATTTATTATATTGAAAATTATTTAAAATATAAAAATATATATTTTCTATTAACTGGTTTTAAACTTTTAATATTCACGTAATTTAATTACTTAATTATCACAAAGCTCTACGAGGAAACAGAATGATAATGTTTTGTAATTATAAGAATATTTTAACGATAAAACAACTATTTATACTCGTAATACTAAATCTAATATATTATAGTAGGTTTACAATTTTTCCCGTTACTTTGGAAAATAAGGAAATAGACCAACATGTTTGTCCGAATTTTAGTGTTTACTATTTATAGTACAATACTTATATTAGGCGTTTCATCATTAAATGTAAGTTATTTATGTTATAATATTCATTTTAATTTTTATTTATTATGAATATAGTCTATTTATGAGTTTTTAAATAAAATCGATATACATATACAAATATTTAAAATTGATATAAATTTTATATTATAAATTAATTGTATTGATTTTAATTATTCGAATTTTTTATAATTCATAATCTTCTTAATATGCATAGAGTTTAAATACAAATTTTTTATATAAAAAACAATTATTAATGTATTATTTATAAAAGATTATTTAGATTTTTTTTTCAGTTTTTATATAATTTTAGAATAAACTTTTGTGTATTGAATTTATATTTACTTTATTCTCATTATATATATTAACCTGTTGTGCAATTTTCCTTGATACCTGCAGAGTTGAGTAAACATACAATATAAATATTACTATTATTTTTCTAAATATAATTGTAGTAATGGAAAATAAATTGCAGTGATACATTGTAATTATATAGTTCTAAAATAAACATTTATTATTTTAATATTTATTTTAGGTTCAAATCATTAATACAAATGTCGAATTCGTCAATAAAAATTATATAGATACCAATACTTCTATCGATGCACTAATAGTCGTAAATGAAACTTATACAAAGTTTTATAAACATATGGATATTTTACAGGACTTTCCAGATAATGTTACAGTACGTTATAAATAAATAAATAAATATATATATAGATGTACACGTATTATTTGATTTTAAAATTTGTTTTATTAATTATTATTCTGATATGTATGTGTTCAATTCTATTAGCATTTGCAAAGAAATTCTGTTACTATATAATAGCATAATTTATAATATGTTACATTTTTTAATTTTGTAGTTGACAATAGATGTAATACGCTATGCTTCTGAAGATGATAGTGGAGAATTTATAGGTACCTATGTTTCAAACGTTTGCAATTTAGATGATCCTAATCGTCAGTATTTAATGGATTTCCTCGCTAATATGACAGAAAATGGAGATTGTATAAAAATGGTTAGCAATTTTTTCATTATATAAAAGCAAATATACGTGCAATTACTTTGTAGTATAAAATCATATATATTTTTATGTTTTTCAATTTTTTATTTTAAAATTCTATTTACTTATGAATTTTTTAACAATTCAATCTTGTAAAGAAGAAATTCACCTATTTTTCTTATAAAATATTAAATAATTAATAGAGCATTTAAAAAATTCCCATATTGACTGTATAAATTTGTGTAATCAAAATATAAATTTTTTGTAGGGATCATATGATATTGACGATGCTGGTCAATTTAAGTTTTATGAAATATTACCAGAAAGTGTTTATGAAGGATATTTGTTCAAAATTTTTGTGACGTATCGAACCCCTGATGTCGTTTTCAAAATGTATTCTATTGACTCTATTATAAGTGTATAAATAATATAATTATATAAAAATAATACTTTGCTAAGTATAAATATTGATATCTCAATAAAAACTTTGCAATAGTAGTTACTACAGCATTTTATTACTCTTGTTTATTGCTTGTTTTGATAAGATTTCAGATACTTTTTGCAATATTTATCAACACTATGAGTAGTTACACAATCTGTTACAATCTACTAGTAGCTACTTCTAGTTTTGATATTTAATAGAGTGATAATGATTGATAGATATTTAAGCAATATCGAGATTAATCTACTTCCGTATACAAACTTGATTATAAATGATATTGAGATTATAATGTCAAATCTTTATAAACGGATTCTAGTAAATTCGAATTTTTCTGCTAACTTTGAAGGATCTGTTGGGTTCAGTTGAACAAAGAACACCAATTTTCACAAGAATGTATAAAACATTCAAACGTTTTTATCGTTTTAGTGGGTTTCTTGCATTTTAAACAAAAATTAACTATTGTTATTCAAAATTCTTATATTGACTGTTATACCAATGACTACGTAAAAGAGAGCAGATTACAGTTGAATAATTGATCAGAAGTTGCACTAGCGAAACAAAAGATTCTTTTTGAAAAATGGCATAATATAAGTCTTCTTCAAAATTCGAAGAAAATATGTCAGATAAGAACAGCATTTTATTCAAAGTATTGCCCGTCACTAGAAACGACTTTATTGTAAAAGTGTTATAAGCCCAATTTACCTCATATTTACTATAAAATTGTTAAATTTTATCTATAATTATGTATTAATGAGTTTTTTAATTGTTGTTCTGAAGAGACAAATCATAATATATTGCAATAATGATAATTTTTAAAAGATAAATTAACTATATATAATTTTCTAGTCATGACTGTAATATAGTAAAATTGATTTAAGACTTTCGTGCAACATAGATCTGTAAAAATGGTTCAAAGGGAAATGGACATGTATATTCAAATATTTATATTTATTGTTATAAGTAGTACTCTCCTTATAGAAGCAATTTCATCAACTGTAAGTAAATGCTATAGCTATTTTAATTTAGAACTTTCCGAATTGAGTGTTTATTGTAAAGAATTTATGGGTTTTAATTTTGAACAATTTTAGAATAATTTTAATTGATGAACTCTCATCACATTAGTTTATATAACAATATTTATGTACACGTTATATACAGGTTAAGATTACTGATATGAATATCATTTATGTCAATAATGAAATAATCAGTGAAGCTGCTATTGAAGATGATTTACAAACAATGAATGAAACTTATACAAAATTTCATACACTTTGGGATATTAAAAGAAATTTTCCAAAAGATACTCAAGTATGTTAGTCGTTTAATTTGAGCAAAAAATTATTGGTCATCTTGATATTTTTGATGTTTATGTTTTTTATCTTTAAAGAAATATTATTTTACAATGTTTATATTTTATAGTTGGTCGTAAAGTTAATACGGTATAAATCAGATGATGATACTGAGGAATATATAGATACATACTCTACGTACATCTGTGATCTCAATGATCCTAATCGTCAATATTTACCAGACTTTCTTATTAACTTAACGAAAGATGGACGCTGCATACAACAGGTGAATAATAATGTAACTGAATAATTTGTGGTATAGATGCATATTTTGGAATCTGTGTTCGGTGCATCTTTTCCTACACACGTTTGCATAGATTAAATTTAATAATACTTCAAACTGCCCATATGCATTGATAAATTGTATATTATTGATACTATATCAATAAAAGAATTGTTTTAACTTTGGATAAAAACAGTTTATAGTTTATGAAAAAATATAGTAGTATTTTTTATCGTCATATGCTAGTAAATGTTTTCTCTGAAAATATAGTTTTCGTAAAAATAAGAAAATTTTTTATCAAGAATGTTTACTGATCACGTTACTGCTTACAGTTATCATGAATGCTTACTGATTATAATATATAATAGTTACAATTATTTTAAGTTTTTATAGTTCAAATATCGATTACTAAACTACATTTAATTGCAGGGAACGTACGATATTCCCGACGCTGGTCAATTTAAATTCTACAACTTATTATCAGATGATGACATTAAAGGATTTTCATTCAAAGCTTTTCATGTACTACTTGCTCCAGATCTTATAATAAAACAATTATGGATTTATTCTAAAAGTGTTTAAATAATAATTGTAGAAAAAAAATTATGGTTATTTACTTAATTTTTTATATAGTTTTTTCATTTATTCTCACATAAATTTGCAAACTAGCATTGTAACCTCAAATTTTATTTAAACTGAAGTAATTTAGACCAATAGTTTTTTGGTAAATAAGAAATTTTTTGTTAAGGTATCCGAAAATCAACTGTATCGGTTTATGGCGCCAAACGATGTATAGGTTCCAGTTAACAATTGGATTTGTACGTGTTCAAAAATAACTGAATAGAAACGTTACAATGTATCCCAAATTTATAGAAAATTATTAAATCATATAACGTGCACTCATAAATAATAGTTAACATTAAATCGTAAGAGCTCACCCGTAATTTAAAAATGTGGTATATAAATTTTACAGAAACGATAATCCTGACATTACTGCTAATGTGTAATAACATAACAATATTTTTCTTAAACATCATAAAATGATTTTAAGAGTTTTTTTTAACTCCAATAAGTCTATAATTTCCACTTTGTATATCACGAGTATATAATAATTGTATTATAATTTTGAAAATCATATAGATGCAATAACGTAATTCATTACTTACCAATAATGTTACGTACATCGTCATTAAATTTTAACAGAAAATTTTAATTCAAGCCGCATATTTAAAATCGACCTCGAATCTCGCCTGGAGTATACGCATAGAATATTTGCAGAAGCCAAATTTATATAATTTTAAAAGTGCCATAATGTGTGCCTTTTTTTTAAAAGTGCCATAATGTGTGTCTTGTTCCAAATTTAAGGCAAGATGTTCCCGGCTACCTAGCATTAAACTCATATGATAAGGAACTGTAGAAACAGAGTCTTTATTATTACATTGTAAGGAATGACATATTGTACTACAGCTTCAGACTTGAGCTTTGTTCAGCCAAGTTGGTATAAAGAAGCCTTTCCAGCTAACGTTGTAGTGTAACAAAATTAATTTGCTATGTCTCTGGTCTTGTAGCAAGCGTTTTTGTTTAGGGCTCAACTTAAACTCAATAATTGAATTATTTCGTTTTGCGAAGGATGTTGATGAAAGGCCGGGATGATCCCACAATTGTCTACGCTTTGGATTATCGTAGTATATTCACTTTTCATTGTGAATCACAACCTTGGTTACGACGCGGTGCAAAAAAACCTTCTGTTGTCTGCCATTAAAGCAGTAGTTCACATGTGACAAAACGCCATTTGACTTTTTTCGGCTTCAATTTATACGGCACCCATACACTAAAACTTATTCAAGTTCCATTTATTGATAATAGATTTTTCGCAAGTGTAAACACATTGTATTCAAATTTATTTATATATTGATTGATATTTATATATTAATTTAGTTATACACACTTTATTGTAAATGTGTTATAAGCCCAACTTACCTCATATTTACCATAAAATTGTTAAGTTTTATCTATAATTATGTATTAATGAGTTTTTTAATTGTTGTTACGAAGAGACAAATCATAATACATTGCAATAACGATAATTTAAAAAACATAAATTAACTCTATATAATTTTCTAGTCATGACTGCAATATAGTAAAATTGGTTTAAGACTTTCGTGCAACATAGATCTATAAAAATGGTTCAAAGATATATTGAAATATTTTGTATTCACTATTATAAGTAGTACTCTGTTTATAGAAGCAATTTCATCATCTGTATAAGTAAATACTATACCTGTTTTAATTTAGAACTTTCAAAATTTAGTGTTTATCGTAAAGAATTTATGGGTTTTAATTTTGAACAATTTTGGAATAATTTTAATAAGTAAACTCTCATTGCATTTAGTTTATTTAACATTTTTCATATACACGTTACGTACAGGTTAACACTAACTAATATAAATATAGTTTACGTCAATAACGCTATAATCAATTAAGCTACTGTTGTTGATAAATGACTTATTTTTTGAATTCCAATTATTCTATCATTTCCAGTTTGTATATCACGAGTATATAATAATTATATTATAATTTAGAATAAATATAGTTAAGTATTTATTTTAATATTTCTGAATCATAGATGACGTAATACTTTTTATCAAAAAAAGCATTTTTATAATTCTATGAATGAACTATTTAATCATTTTTATATCTAAATGATTATTTTTATTAAGCTACTTCACAAAATTTATTGTAAGCCAAGTAGGGCATATATTAAATTTGTATTTATAAAATTTTTATTTAATAAATTGTAGGAATCCAAAAACTGATTCAAACAATAAATCTCATAATATAAAGTTGATGGTTTTTCTATTTCGGTCACTAAAAAATCAAAATTATTGTAAAAACCAACCAATGAAAAAGTGCTAAAGATTGCTGAGAAAATTATGATTTTATTTGCAATTTAATATATTATTGTTCTTATATTTGAATTGATTCAGAACAATAAGTAACTTATCGTCATATATGAAGTATGTTTATTATTATATTGAAGTAATATTTCGAATAAAAACCAGATTTCCAAATGGAATTTTTCCAATAACAGTTAGAACTTAATAAAACCTTTTGTCACATCTTAAGCTTTCCTACTCGTTCCTTTTTGGGATTGTATTTCAAAAAAGTGATTTTTTATAGTAGAATTATAATAAGACTTGATAGTAGCCTGTAGATTTTATTTCTTATGTGTGTCGTGTGTGTGTGTATATATATATATATCAATTTTAAACATATTTGTACTAAAATATTAAATCGAATAATCAGACAAGTACATAATTGTATTCGAAACCTCATTAAAGCTTGCAAGTATTAGACGTAAGAAGTTCATTAAGCGTATACATACAATCATTTTACTGATTAAAATATAATTCTTTCGATAAAAGAAATTTAGAATTTAATTATTAATACATTATGACAAGAAAAATTAAAGGATCTGACTACCTATTCCATCTTCTGAGTGCAATAACAATATCTCGCTTTGTATACAGAGCTCCTTTTCCTTTTGGTTATAGCCATAAGCATCTTACGTCCATCGCATATACACAGTTCCACTATATAAAGGGCTTCTATACTGAAATAAAATTGATAAGAGTCGCTTTTTGATGACACACCTTAAATTGGATGATTTAAATTTGAAACGTTTAATAGACTAATTGTCAACGCTATTATATTTTAATTGCATAAGTCTTTTAATTATCTTTTATAATAAACTTGATAATCAGAAACCCGTTCCAATGAGGAAACAAAAAGATCATATAATAATGCAAATATCATAAAACTTTCATTTATAATCATCTACTATACTTGACACAATATAGTTTTGTTTTAGTTTATTCCGTTAACGCAGTAAAAAATAGTCCGTATATTGAGAGCAACAATATGTTTATTAGAATATTAGTAATCACATACATAATTAATGCAGTATTCATAATAAGTAGTTCTTCTCTAAATGTAAGTTATACCTAGATATTTTTTGTAAATGTTCATTTTCACAAATATTAAAATGTTTTTATAATTTAAACGATTTTTTTTTGTTTACTTAATAATTTATTATTTTTAAATCATTGAAGTTCTGATATAGCTGTCAGTTCATAATTTTCATATACTTGAAAATATATCGAATATGTACTTTTGCGCACTGATACAAAATTCATTGAATTTTGTGAATGTAGAAGTTATCATCAATTTTTGAATTCACACGTTTACTAAAATAAAAATTATAGTACACTAAGATGTACAGTATACATATAATATATACAAACATCACCATAAAGTGCCGAAAGTTTCTATCAGAGATGTAAAGATATATATTTTGAAACAAAAATAAGAATTAATAAATTAATTAATGTTTTATTATTTGTAGAGAAATAGTTAATTATTTTATATAAATAAATATTTCTTAACAGCAGACTGTTTTATAATTAAAATAAATTATTAAAGACATATTTTTTGTTTCACATAATTCTCTTATATGTGTAGAATATTATTTTTTATTTCATTTTAGACTGACTATACAAGTATAAAAACAGTGTATATCAATAAAGATTATATAGATGTGAGTACTTTTTACACTTATTTGGAAAGAGATAACGAAACTCACTCAAAAGTGCGTAAGCATGTGGATGTTCTACAAGACATGCCAGACGATGTGGAGGTTTGTTATAAATATTACTCAACTTTAAAATTAATTTTATTTACAAATATACCAAAATTCATGTTGATTATATTAACGTTCAAAAATATATTTCATTAATTTAATTGTATATAATATTTAATTATTGTTTATATATTAATTTGGTTTTACAGTTAACGGTAGATTTAATACGCTTTGAAAGTCCTGATGATTCTGGAGAGTTTATTGGTACATACATTTCGAATATCTGTGATCCAGATGATCCATATCGTCAATATTTAGCGGATTTCCTCATTGAAATGAGCCAAGATGGAGGATGCGCCAAAGCGGTTAGTCATATTGTCATTTCCTATAAACGAATGTGGACACTATTATATATTAAACATTATACACATACATTATAATTTTAAATTATTATAATAATTAATTTTGTAATTAATTGAGAATTACAAAAATCAAATTGATTCCCTTAAGACGTAAATTATAATTCATTTAATTGTATTCGTCATTGTACTTAAATAATTGGCTAATTATAAAGTGTAACGAAAAATTAATATATTACATTCTGTAAATCAAATAATAATAATATTAATTTGGTTACAGGGATCATATGATTTTGAAGATGCTGGTCAATTTAAATTTTATGAATTATCGCCAGAAAGTGTTTTTGACGGCTATAAATTCAAAATGTTTCAAGCATTCAGAGCATCTGATGTTCTGATTAAAATAACAGTTATCGAAGCTGAGAGCGTTTAGCTTTGCATGAATAATTTTTATAACTCTCTCATATTTCTACTGTAATGATTAAATGATGTAATAAATTTGAGTTTAAACAATTAATAAATATGTTAGTAGGTTATTAAACATACTTTTTTACGTATACAAACCCTATTATCATCAAACATTTTTAAAATATTTCACGATTGACAATTTAATTCTTTAAATAAAAAAAGTAAATCACTTTGACGTTAACTGCCTTCGGTAAGACCGTATATAAAATTTAGCTTAATAAAATTAAATGAAATTTCAAGCCGAGCAGCCGCTTACTGATCGAGAAGCGCAATTGTAATCCATTCGCATCATACTATATAAACTGCAAAGCGACCTGTTCTCCCACGAAATTCTCTCGACCCTGGTAATATAAATATGTGGTCTCTGACTAAATAAAATACTTATTCTGTAGTACAATGTATCTCCACGATTTTCGCGGCTAATCATGTAAAACCCTCTACATAACGAAAACCGTCGATTTCCAGAGCTTCGGCTCTCCCTGAAATTACTAGCCTTCGAGCCCGCAGGTTATCTTCCCGCGCATGTTCTCCCGACTTGCAAGTTGAATGCAACGCAACGAAATAATGCGTGAGAATATGTACAAAGAAAAATGGCTTTTTGTTTCGGAGTAACGCCGATCAGCCATTTAAATTTAGGAAGTATGCAATAGGAAGAGCAAAATATATCATACATATACTCATTTGTGACAGCTTATTGTAGAAGCAAATATGTCATATATCGTTTTACAGTTTTATTTCTGATGAATAATCAACTTTTTATTTCTTGCTCGCCATACCAATATAATTTACTATAAAAAATGTGTCCTGCATTTAAACATATCACGACCAATTTTTCCGTGTTCAACAAAAACAACTGATTTCGTGATAAAAATTACCTTCGATAATTCATGTTATCGTTATCCTTCAAACTTGCAAACGAATATCAACTGCCTTAACGCACCTATGTTAGAATCGTCAAAGCTCTTTTACTATATGTTCTACAAGTGAATCTGTTAAACCGAATGTTAAATATTTTGTTTGTGTCACAAGAAAGGATTAATTGTCACCAGTATATTTGCTATATTGTAACCATATGATGTAATAATAAAATAAAATAACACAGTTTACAACTGTGTATTAAAAATTAGTATATATATGCAGATAAACAAAGACTTTGACTTTTTTAAAATATAGATAGCTTGAAAGAGCTTTTGTATTTTTAAGTTACTATTTAGCTGAAATTGACGATCTTGGCATTTAAACAAATGAAACATAATGGAATTAATATTTATAGTACAAACAAAATTCAGAAAGTAAAAAACATTAGATATAAATGATATTGAACGTTTATCAGTATAAAAATAGTAACATATAATATATAAATGAAAATATGCATTACGTAATTCATTCTAGATCAAATTTCATTTCATTAGTTTCATTTCGTTCGTGTGACATTAATATACTGTGTGATGATAGACACACCGAGATGTTTAATTAATACTATAGGATAATATAGGTGTACATATCCTGGATAAAACAGATTTGATAATCAATTTTAACCATAGCAATAATAAACAAAATAATATGTAACTTATTTGTAAAACTAAATTATTTTGGCTCTAACATTAAACAAATTAAATGTGAATACGTTTTAATTTTTAAATGAATGTTATTAGTTTTATTCATTATCAGTATAGAATGAATCGATATTTTCAACAGTCGATAAACAGATGTTAAGAGAACGTGACCAGCACCCAGTAAGCACATATAGTGAAAGAACGTGATGAAGAAGCAAACTACAGCATAAGCTTATTGATAAAATACAATACGAGTAAGTTTACGGAGTGTCATTGAAAATACAACTATAGAGAGGCTTTGTAGTTCACATAAGGCCGACATATCTATCTAGTGGTTGGGCTGCAGAATTTAAAAAGTTAGCCATATCAGCTAAAAAGCAAGCTCAAACGTTCCCGCGGCTAAGTCGGCCATCTTGGCTCTGGAAAGCGCGCGCGCGAGCGCTGCAGTCGTCGCGCTAGTCGCGTATATGCATACTGCGCGAGAGAGAAGGAGCGAGGCGCACTGGAAGCCCGGCTCACCGCAAACCGGAGCGGCAAGTGAGAGGGGGAAAACCGTCTGTCTCGGGCCGCGGGCGAGCCAGTGTCAGATCCGTCAGGCGGCGGCAGTGCTTGAAGTTGCCAGTCAGTTGCTCGCGAGCTCGCACAGTGATCCCGTCTGCCGTGGTGCCTGGAAGCATCCAGCGCAAGCGCAGAGGCCCCCGAGCGATTCGCAGTAGGTGCAGGCAGTCCCCGCGGCGCTCGCGAGTGCCTCGTCCGGAAAGAGCAACAGGAGCCCCTCACGGGACGCGGGACGTCCTCCGCGAGAGCGAGTGTGCAGAATGGCGGACGACGGCCACGAGAACGGGACGAGCAACGGCGACGTGCCGGAGATCGAGCTCATCATCAAGGTAAGGGGCCGCGGAGCCGTGCCTGTGTGCAGGGAGCGCGCGCGCGATCATCGCCCCACACTGGGCTTCCGCCTCGGCGTAACCGCTGCTGCGCTGCAGCGAGCGGTAGACGCCCGGAGGACGCCGAGAGAGGCCGCGGGGCCCGTGGGGGAGGGCCGGCCGCCGAGCCCAGGCCCGAATTTCCCCGGCTTTCCCCTTCGCGGCTTGCCGCCTGCCTCCGGGACCGCGGCTCGCTCCGGTTTTGCAACTTGCTGTGCGCTTCTCGCTCCGCGGAGGGAGCCTTGGAGGTTATGTCGACCCGCTCCCTCTCGAAAACTGGATTAAAAATACTCGCGCTGGTAGAGCTTAGCCCCTGTAGCTCCTTAGGATGAGTGTCATTGCCGCTTTACGGAAGGTCGTCAAAACAAAAACTCCACCAGGATCTGTAGGAAGTGGTCTTGTCCGTTCTCGGACTTTCTATTATTTTTGCTAATAACGGTTAGTGTATCGGCGTCAATGAGCCTCGTACTCGGTCCCCAACTCGTACTCTAAACGATAAAAACAATGCAATTCGGATGATTTAAACGCAAACCAGCTGGAGGACTGGAGTTGAGGTGAGCCCATCGAAATTGTTGGTAATCGCCAAATCTAGATCGTGAGAATGAAGTCTATTTTGAATGTTTTGTAAGCTACGTGTTAAAATATAAAAATGTAACAGTTCAAGCAAGCTCACGCGTTGCTCTCTAAAAACTGTACAAGTATACGCAGAAGCTATAAGGAAGATTCGAAAACCCTAAAAAATGTGGCACGTCGGGCTTGCGACATAAATCATCTTTACGTTGTCGTTAAAAACTGACACTTTTAGCGGGAAAATCGAGCGCCGTGCTCACTATTACAGTGGGAAACGGTGTTTCTGCAATAGGTGTTGTCCAACTACTGCCCTCGAAGAAGACTCGGAATAAGTATCTCGCCCATTTGTTCTAATAGACTGCATAAAACTTTAAGTACACAATCGTACACGTGCTGAGCTACCGCTGCACCGGGAACTATGCTTGAGTTTTATTGATGCAGTGGATATTTGGAACCGCGTTGCATCCAACCAGAACTCTTTCCGAGATAAAAATTCTAAATCCGTTCCGTACGGTGCTAAAGGTTAAAAATAGCGTGATTTCCGAACGGTAAAGTTTTATCGGTCACAAGAATTTCCCGCTTGGAAATTAGTATAATTAGCCTTCTGTTTTTCTCTTTTTGGATAAACCGGTTCTTTATAGCTCGGATCGGCCCCACCGAGGCGGCGGCAGTGCCATCGGGGCAACAAACGTTCTGCCGGCAAACAAAAAAAAAAAGGACCGATTTGTGGACCGTGTGGCCGAGCTGCCTCCGTGTAAGCTCGTCCGCTCCTCCGGCATGATCCTCGCCTCCGGGAAACCTCGCGGGCCGGAACAGGGGGGCAGCGGCTGCTCCGGAAGAGTTCCCGCAGCGAAGAGGGCGGCGCGCGCGGCGGGGAACGTCTGGTCCCCTCCCCCTCGCCGCTTGGCCCCCGGCGCGTCAGCTGTTTTTTTTTTTTTTCCCTTTTTTTTTGCCTCCCTTCGGAGCGGCTGGCCGCGCGCGCCGCTCGGCACCCGTGGCGGAGGGGGCGGCAAACCGGAAAGGCCGTTGGCGCCGCCGCAGCGGAAGAAAGTCACGAGCGAGCGGCTTTTCCCGCGCGCGCGCGCCGGAGAAAAGCCTTTTTTACCCCGCGGGAGAAAGGACGGGGCTTTTTCTGCGCCGCGCCGCGGTCCCGCTAATCTGCGCCCGCGGAAAAAAGAGCCACTATTATTGGAAATGCTGTTTGTTTTGCAGGAGCCGGCGCGGCGACGCGCCTCCCGGGCCTCCGCCGCCATAATACTCCCTCACTCGGCGCGAGGGAGGTGTTCTTCCGTGGATAATTAATCCAGTCGGTTTGCTCTTTGGTGACGCTGGCTGGCGATCATCGATGCACAAAGCTTCCGAAAAAAGACTCGTTAAAAACAATTTAATAACGGTAATAATCACTCGCTTACGTAGTTTGGCATGTAAAAAATGACGCTGAGTTTTTGAAAAACGAAGCGTCGTTACCGCCGGTAATTAAATAAAATTCCATCCTTCTGCAAAAAAGTATTGCGCGCAAGTACAATTGCTGTGTGCAGTTGGCAAAAATATCTGCTTCCGAGAAGAAAATATTAAAAACGCATTGACAAACGCCGCAGGAGCGTTTGTAATTTGGTCAATTACCCCTATTCGTCGACTATTCGTACAATTTTGGAAAATCTTGCAAGCTCTTTTGCCTGTTGGTATCGCCATTATCCATGGGTTTGGCAGTACATAAAATATCTTTATTCTTTTTGTCAGTTTGTAACAGAAGGATTGGCCCAGTCTGTTGGCAAAGATTACAAGTTGCAGAAAGTTGTATAATGAAAACGTAGGATATTTCATATTTACACGGCTATCTGGAGCAGATAATCGGCATTGATACCGAGTTTGAGCGAGGCCGCGACACGAGTGCCGACGGCGCAGTGCGCGAGGAGCGCTCGAATGGCCTAGCAGCTGAGCAATGGCGTGTGCCGAGTTGGCCGTTAAATTTGCAAAAGCGTTCCAGCTGCGCCCAAGCGATCTTCGCGGCTCGCCTCGAGCTTTCCAAAATACGTCCGCCATCGCCGTCTCATCCGCGCACAAAACGCCTCTGACATGTTTTGTCAACTGACGATCGTTCAGAATAGACACACGCGTGCGTCGTGTCAAAAAAAGAACAGTGACGCGTGACCATCGACGCCGAGGCTTTCCCGCGCAGCAGAAGTTTCGCTGGATGCAACGTTTATACAGCCGCGCGCGGACGAGGAAGCCGATATTAATTACGAGCGCGCGCCCGAGCAAATGATTTCTAAAAGCTACCGGGGCGATAAAAGTGTAGCATTGACACGGGCAGTTTTTCCCCGCGCGGCCGCCAGCTCTCCACACTCGGAACCTGAAATTACAATATACTAAAAATTGAGTGGCTCGTTCACTGCCGGGTGGCTTTTTAACTCGCGGGCAATTTACACCAGGACCGCGTGCCGCGGGCCAAGTATGCGCGCGCCGCCCCACCTCCCGGCTGCAGGTCCGCCCCCGTCGAAATTTGACTCGCGCCGCCCGGTCGCACGTTCGATTTTCCGGCTCGCGGCTTTCGCCACGCGCGCGAACAATCCGCGGATCGAAAGTCCGCCGCGGCGGCGACTTTCGTTAAAAAGCCACCTATGGGAAAACCGGGCTCGCGCGCAAGAAACGCGCGCCGCCCGACCTCCGAATAAAGAGAGCAGGGGAAAATGGCCGCGCGCGCGCGCGCCTTCGCCAATTAATCTAGTTCCCCGCGCCACAAGGTCGGGACGACTGTCGCGGATGTAATACGCGTATGCCCCCGGGGGAGAAGCTGCCGTCGCCGAGTGCTCCTTTCTTTTATGTATTCCCTTCGTGTGTGCAAAAGCTGACCTGGATTCTCGGGGGGGCGAGCGATGACGCGCTGTGTAACGGATGACTCGTCGGCCGATGATGAAAATTAGCCGCGAACGTGTCGCTCAAGGACTCGTGTAGCCGCCACCGCGCGTGGACTCGACCGTGCTTCTGACATTTGGCGATGCGTGTACATTTTATGTGTATATATATAGAGAGAGAGAGCTTTGCGCCGGCGGCAGCACCTGGTGGCTTAAGGCTGTCGCTTGCGTCGCTCGTGCGCATAACCACTATAATGTGGCGATTTGAGCAAAAACGAATTGATTGTTCGTAAAAATAAACGGCGTGTTATTTTTTCTCTTACAGCCTTAGCTGTTATGTACCCAAGAGAACGATAAAAGTGCCATTGATTGTTGTGGAACTCTTATTTTTTTTAAATACTATTTTATACACACTTGAGAAGTCATTAATTATACAATTAACAGGAGTATTATTATTATTGAAAGATCATATTGCTACAAATAGCAAGTACTTAAAAGTTTTAGCTTTTCCGAACCTCTTATGTACAGCCAAATTAAGCGTACTACTGTACGAGGTAGATAATTTTGTGAAAAGTGTATTCTAAATGCTTCTCTTGTTCAACGATGAGAAAAGGAATGGGAGGAACCTTTAATCTACACGCACATGCACAAGCTGTTTTTTTCCATCTTTTTTCTTGATATGGTGGACTTGTTTCGATAAACATCATTGCCAGTCAGTACTACTCATAATAAACTAGTTCAAATCTAATCATTGGCAATTTAGACTAATCAACTACTTTCTACGAAAACCCAATTATAGTCTCTTCCTTGTTAAATGATATACAAATGTAAATGTATCAATGTAGTTGTAATTTACAGCGTCAATTAATTAGTACAATTGTTTTTAGTTCCAGAATTCTACAAAAAAATAATATAGAATTGACATAATTAATTCCATGTTTATCTCGTTATTTATGTTTTACTATAAAACGTAAGCATAGCCTTTTAATAATAGCGTCAATTTTTAAATATTAATTGATTGATTAATACTCCAACCTTCTAAAAGTATCAATAGAGATTTTAATTCTTTTAAAAATAATAAAAACAACCTTAAAGTCATGCTATAAATAAAACTATATTTATAACTCTGACCTGGTACTGTGTTTATGAATATAGATACATTGTTGATCTTTTATTATCAATGAATATTCAATACGACAACGTACGTTGAATTCGTGTAAACTTGGTAAATTATTAAAAACAGACAAATACGTAGTTAGCAGAAGAATGATACATATAGTACTTTATGTTAATATTTCAATGATTTAAATTAGTAAATAAATTATGACACAAATTAGAAACTGCATAGAGAATGAATTTTATACTCATATCGAGACTTGAGTAATAATTTTCTTCAAAGCTATATCTCGAACTGTATTCTCCGAAATATTTTCATTGAGTATAAAAGATAGACATTTTTGTCAGTATTTTTTTATCAAATTAACAATATAGTGCGATCAATTATCGCTTCCTTTAACATACATTGCTCAAGTGTAATAAAAGTCAAAGTAAAAATTCCCATGCAATTTACTGGAAAGGCTTATATACCCATGATAAAAGCCGGGATAAAAGTTTAGTTTGGTTCAATAGCTCTCGTTATATTGTTACAACCAAAATTTTCCAACATGTTATCAGGGGGGGGGGCGGACGTTGTTCAGTATTGTACTTGGTGTCGCAAGTATTTTCTACACGGCTTTAGCCCTAATAAAACTTGTTCTCATTAGCAGAAAATGAAGACTAATATGACTGATATAAATTTGTTTACATTCATTAAAGATTACAGGTCGAGTTACGGGTGGTGACTTGAGACCGTTTACAAATTACTGCTATTAGGCTTTTTTCTTCAACGTAAACTGTCCGTTTTCTGCCATTTGCAAGTAAAATGTTGACAGGCCTATATATAATGAAAGCTTATTGCCTTTGAAGGAATTTTTAAATTTTGGTTAATAGTAGTCAGATTATAGATACACATTACAAGTTCTTTCGTTCTTTTCTCCTTAAGCAATAAATGCTAATTCCAATATAAATATTGGTCGACAGTAGCCCCACCATCCTGTAAATGAGTGTTTATATGGTTCTCCGGCCCTTTCAGCGATATCCGCAGAAGTAGAATGCTTTGTCCGCAATGTGCCCTACCCTCGACTCAATGCAGCAGTTACCGCGGTGGCCGCAGCGCAGTGAGCACATGAACGGCCTGCCGCGCGCAACAAGTTGGCGGGCGTATAAAGTTCCTACATACAAACTCATGCCGTAGCTGCTGCAGCGCGCGCGCGCGCCTTTGTTGACAATTACGCATACGCAACGTAGGCAGAGAAGCCCGGATGATTGTGTAAACAGAAAGCGAGCGTTTGACGGTGCTCTTGAAATTTATATTAGAGAAGGGAGGAGCGCTTAGAATTCGTCCGAGCACGCGCGTCTCCGCACCCTATCCTGTTCCACTTTCCAACGCGTCCCGCACCGAGTGTACGCGGCCGAGTCATCGGGGGCCGAGGTGGGCGCCGCGTGGGCGTCGCCGAGTCCCAAAAGTGAAAATCGACCCGGCTGCTAAGTGGCCGTGTGGCCGTTTAAGGCGCGCGCGGCTTTCGAGGCTGCAATACCCGCGCCTTATACCGAGTAATATCGAGCAGGCGCGGCTCGCCGCGCGCCCGCCTCAATTTTCTCCTCCATTTTCTCCCGCTCGCCGCGGAGATAAGATCGCGTCGGCTCGTCGTCGCCGCGGCCGGTCTACGCTCGCGCTCCGCGCCCGTGATAACATAAAACCGTGTATCGCAACGCCAAGGCGTGTATGCAAGGGGCCGGTCGGCGCGTGCGCCCGGGCGTTTGTTAAAAGCGCTGCCGTGTATATAACGTTGTGTTGGCCCGCGCGCACGTGTCCACCGAGACGCTGATTTTGGCCAAAAGCGATGTGTGTGTGTGTGTATACGTGCACAAAGATCGGGATGACGGGTGTTAGGCGAACGCCCTCGCGCGGCTCCTGCACTGCTCTGTGTATGTGCAGGGCTTTTACTTTCTTCGGCCGAACGCTGCGCTGGCGCTGCCGGCCGCGGGCCGCGACTTGCTCTGAGGCAACATTTTTATTTGGTATGGATTTATGCGCGAGGCGCAGCCTGTGCTCGAGAAAACGCGGGCGTAAAAGTCTCGAGGGACTGGCGGTCCCTCGTTTGCCAATTGGAAAAGAGTCAAGTTGAAAATTCGGTTAATTGAATTCTCAAGTGCGCCGCCACCGCCGCAACATGCCACCATTACGATCCTTTGGTTATATGGACCTTTCGCTGCATAATTCTCCTTTCATATATCATAACGAGTGCTCGTTCTGCATTGCGTTAACCATTCTTTCGCGGAAACACGTCGCCTAATGACACTCGCTAATTACAATTATGATTAACCAAAATATGGTAATGAGAAAACGGAGCCGTGTAATTGTGCAGTATAATGTAATTGAAGTCAAGAAGAATGTTTTAACCTCAAAACCGTAATATCTTCGAGTTGCCAGTAAGCATATAATAACAGCAACGAATAAAGTATAACTAGCATTAAAAGGTTGTACAAATGCGATTACCATTATATCAAATTATATACGCAAGTAAAAAATTATTTATTTTACTATTCCTAATTACCAATTGCTAAATAATTGCCACTGTAAATGTTTGTAGTAACGTCCACATAATTTGGTCTTTAATTAAGTAAAATTAAGAGCTGCAACTCGTTGAAAACAATTTTTCGCGCCTTGTAACTTTCTACACAATTATTGTCATTGTAATCGGTAATCGGCCAGAGATTTAGCTTCGGAACTCAGACAGTGGCAGCCATTGTCTAACCCGAGGTCTAACCCAGGCGATAAATACATCAACGCACTCGGGTGGCCCTAATTTAAAAATGTTCAAGGTGACCTTCGGCAATGACAATTACGGTGCGAATAAAACATTGCCACTTACTGGTACTAAACAAGTATTGCGCGGAGGGACGGAATAATCGGGTGCGTTTCGGCACATAAATATCATTTTGTCGGGCTGTAGCGCTGGCGTGAGGAGTTGGCGCGCGCATCGCCACCGCACGATTGACTCAAAGCCCCGCTCTCAGCCGAGTTACAAAATTCTGTTACATTATTAATCGAGCCGTGCGCCGGTTCGCCTCCCCCCCCTCGGGGCCCACCGATCAAAAACAGCGTACCCCCGAAAAATAAAATTCAACCGGTTCGGCGGCGCGCGCGCGCCAGCACGTGACCCGCGCGGGGCCGCGCAAATGCCGATGTAAACCAGCCGGCGGTGCGCCGCGGTCATGTGTAAAATGCACACGTGCAGGCCGGGCCGCCGGGGAGCAGCCCCCCTTTTCTTCCTTGCCGGGGCTCCCTTTGCGCCCCCACTCGGGCGCCGCACGACGTCCCCGTCTTCTCCGGCGAGTATACCACGCGGAACGCGAACCTTCACCGCGGCTATAAGCGCACGCGTGCGCCCGCGAGCGCCTTGGTGTGAGTAAGTACTTTCTTACGCCGTGGCATTTGGTTAGCTTAACTGTACATCTCTGGCTCCCCCACGGATCTTACTCCCCGCGAGAGAAGAGCGACTCTCTCGAGGCACACTCCTGTGTGTGTGTGTGTGTACGCATCCTGCGCGTACGTGCAGCCTCGTCAACGTCATCCCGCCGCCTGCCCCCCTAGAGCTTGTTTCCGCGGGATTTCCTTTTACGCAGGACGCTCTAATGAGGATGTTCTATCGTCCTGCCGGTGCTACGGTCGCTTGCCGAGAGCTTTCTAACGCTGCTATCGCGATCGCTTCGTTTATCAGAATCATTGATGAAGGTTGGATAGTGCTCGAACAGCGGAATAATTCACCAGATTTCGATACATCGTAATTCTCCGGATTGAGACGAATGGCCGGAGCGTTCTTGATTACAGGTACAACGGATCTATTTCGTCGAGTCTTTAAATAGGAGGAAAATTTTTATCGCCACGACTGTCTGTTTATTTTTCAATTTGAAGTAATTACCAATACTGAATAGTCAATTCAATCCGGTTTCACAATTTAATCACGAGGATTGACATTTGAGTTCATTGGTACAGAGTTACCTAAATCAAAGTCATGAAATCATGAATCACTATTGGTCTTCGGTAAATCAATGGAGGAATTGTATCGCTGTTTACTCTAGATTAAGTATCCTTCTGTAAAACTAATGATCGTCAACATTCCTTTATAGTTATAGCACGTTACTCCTCCTTAGAATATATAGACTTTTGAAACGAGCAACTTGTTAATATACAAGTAGTGTCGTAGACTCGATTATAGTCCTTTTTTTGTCCTTAATGGCTTAAACATTATCAAAGGACGCGAATATTACGAGAGTATTTTATTGTCTCGCTGGCCTACAGACTATTACGAATTCTTCAAATGAATCATTCGGCAGCGAGTAAGTGTGTATATAGGAATAAAGCCTCGAATAAAAGAGCGTGGCAGACGGCCGGGAGCGAGAGGAGCCTGCGCCGAAGTGAATTTGCTGAATCTCCGCGGTGCAGCGATACAGGTCAAGATATATTACCCGGGGAAGATGGGCCGCAGGCCTTAAGCCGGCAACAACCTCTTGTACGTGCATGCACGAGCGTGGCGCCGACAGATCGGCAACCGAGTGGGCCGCCTCCTCCGCCGCGAAATATATCAATAGGGCTAGATCGGCCGATGCCCCCGGGGACGACTGGTACACAGGGCGCTCCGACGCGCACGATCGCGCTGCCGGCCTCGGGGGGGGGGGGGGGCAAGGAGCGGCGCAGCTGTGGCCTACTTCGGGGCAGTCGGCGCTAGCGCGCGGGCGACGCGGCTCTCGGGAATCGGCATTCCCGATCTCTTTGTTTTGGCGCGCACGCGAGAGGCGCACTCGGGCCGAGAGGCGGACTTTCAGCCCGGGCGCCGCCGCGGAGAACGAGTTTCCTTTGTCCCCGGGCAAAGGGGCCCGACGCGGCCTCCGCGCCCGAACAAATGGAACCGCGCTTACGCTCCTTTTCGGCCCGCGGCGTTTCCGCGGCCGGGAGAAACGCGGCTCCTCGGCCGCGGGGACGACAACAAGAGCGCCGCCCGGGATCGGGGCCGCGGAGCGACTTTCGCCGGGGCCTCCCTCCCTCCTTCCCGCGGCTCCGTGTTATATATATATATATACGCGTACGCGCGGCCGCCTCGAGATAAAACCGATTCCCCGAAGCGAGCGCCGAGGAAAGGTCGTCTGTGTATCAGGCGCGGCGCTCGCGGGCGATCCTCCCGAATCGGCGCAGCGCCTGCGCTCGCGCTCGCCTGGTAGCTTCCGAGTGCGCTGCTTTTAATGGCGGTTATGGGGAGCCATTGGCCGAGCCATTGGGGAACCGCTGCCTCGGCCGCTGCGCGCGCAGAGCTTATGGGTGCGCCTGCAGCCGGCCGCTGGAATTCTTCCCACGTCTTTCGCCCGCGAGCTCCTGCGTATGCATTTTTTCCCGCTTTTGGAGAAATGTCACGTTTTCGGGGCTTGCGCTCGCCACCTAAAAATTGTCCCTTGCGAAACGAGCGCGCTAAACTTTACGCCCCTCGCTGCGAGCTTGGTTTTTCTTTACAAAGCACCTGCAAAATGTATGCTAAAAAATACCAAAGTCTCTTAGGCGGTAAATTAGAGTTTACGCGTGCCAAGCATGACCAAAAGCCATAGTTTGCATCTGGAATAATGAAAACAATTTCGTATCGAGTATAACATTGTTTGTTATCTAGAAATTCTGCTGCAAGATAAGAAATATGTTTTTCTCTACGACCCGCTGCACGATCGCAATTGGATAATCGCTGTAATCGATAGATTATTATGTTGATTTGATTTGCATGCGGTCAAATATTATTTTCAACAATATTTTTTTAAATTAATTATAATTTTGTATTGGATAAATATGATTTACCATTTCTTATTTTATATGGGTAAGTTTTTATATTAATATTTTCTGAATAAAAGTTCTCTGCTACTACATTGAATTGAGTCACGTTTATAAATAGCACTAAGACGGTAAACGCGAACGATAACAAGAGAATTTTTTCCAACATAATTTATTTTATCTAAAAATTCATATCATGCTTAAGTTGGATGACGTCAAATACCATCTCTATATTATTTACAAAATAACATTAAGCTTGCATCATCAATGTTCCAGTCTCGATTCCAGTATGGTAAATTATTATTTAAATTAAAATCATTTATTTACAATTCTATTAAATATTTTCATAATTAAAGTTTTATACGAACAATAGATTATTATACATTGAAGTACAGGATTCGAATGTTTAAAGACTATAATAATATAATTATTCCTTACCATTATAAAAAGAATCATAAAAACAAAATCCTTTACAGAATTAAATTAATTTTTTTGACGCATCATAAAACTTAATTATAATATATGTAAATTTTGATGTATGCAGCTTGCATTTTAATTGATAAAATCATAATAATCATGTTAGTGCGTGTATGAAAAGCGCAACTCGTTTGTATGCACGGTATACCAAAGATGAGTTTTTGCTCAACGCATTCACTTCCGTAAAACTTTAAGATGACGTGAGTCTTCTACATATAGCCGTGCACATACAGTTCACGTAACAACTTGAACTTACAATACGAATAACATAAGTATTCTGCAACGAAATGAGGATTAAAATTATATACTCTTAAGATTCCATGCTCGAATAACACGTTTACCTTATTATTAATCGATTTCTTACGCGATCTCGTGCCAACGCATACACGTTCTTGGCTATAACGTTGCACAGACACATGTAGACAATAAATAATATCCGATAAGTAAGGAGTCTGGCAAAGAAGGACAGTTAAGTGAATTAAACGATGTAACGCTCATTACATTGGAATTGCACGGCAGCATGAGAGGCTTTGAATTCTCCTCGAGAGAGTGAATCACGCGCTCGCGAGGACTCGACCCTCTGAAAAAAATTCCCACGATCTATCCCACACATACAGAAGACGGAGGCTCGAAAGCAACCCGGACACGAGGTGTCTTTCTCAAATCCAGCAGGCGCCAAGTGAGAGGAAAAGAAACACAGCGGAAGCAAGTTCCCGCGTGAATACTGGAAAAGGAGTGCCTCTATTCTTATCGTGTTATCGCGCACTCCTTGGCGTCCCCTCGGGGTTCGCGGGCGCGCAATCACTGTTGCCGCATGCGTACATACGTATTAATATACGACCCCGCGGACTAACAGACGTCGCCGCCGTATAATGTTTGACGTGGGCAAATAGGCTACGCGCAAAATCTCTTGCATGACTCATTCCCTCTTCAGAGATTGAGATCACGTGAGTCCAGTCTGAAACTTCTCTCTTTTTTTAAGATTGGCCTACTTATTATCTACCTTAATCAATTACGAATTCTTGTATTAAAATAAATTTTCATTAGAAATAACTGTGCAGCACGATGCTTGTAAATGTAGGACGTCGTCTCGTAATAACGTACAGTCTGGTGACTCTTAGCCTCGCTCTTAGCAGAAACTTTTCTCTCTTTTTATTATTCTCGTATAAACTCGCGAATACTGCACTCCACCGGCGTCTGTCGTCTGTCCAGTGTTCTAAATGAAATAATGATCCACGAACAATCTCGCAAGCAATATGTCAGGGATGAAAATGTGTCTTTAAGTGCCCGCTTAAGTGTCTATAACTCGTCGAGATTCAGATTCTAGCACGGAAATGTTTTCGTGACTTCTCGGTCATCTATATGAAACAACTAAATTTAAGTTTCTAAATTGCCTTGGGAAACTTGCATATCTTCTCTCGTAAGGCGAAAGATTTTCCTTCATTGTATGAAGGCTGAGAGATACTTCGCAAATTGTTCTACGTTTATTTCCTTGTCGTAAAAATAATAATGAAATAAAATTTTGAATCTAGCTATGATGCTGTTGGTATGCTGGTATTGAGCATGTCGTAAAAATATGCAGTGGAAAGGTATATATATGTATCTGCATATCAGTGATTTAAGAGTCTATCCAAAGAAAGTTGTAGAATAAAAAGCATGTATAATACATGAATTTAATGCACTTTTTTAACACTCATGGCAATTTACAGCCCGAATTAGTTAACTGCACGCTTGCAATAAAAATAACGGAGAAGAGCCAACAAGTTTTTGGGTACAATAAACTCTAGATATTGTAGTAAAAAATGCCGTAATATATGCAATAATAAGCCGTGTACACTACTGACTAAGCATTTTTGAGTCTAGTCGCTTAAGATATCTAGATATAACATCACACCTGAACATCTGAAATAATAATTAGAAATGAGATTAGAAATCTTATTGGCCGCACGGGGTGATAATGAGGTAAAAAGCAATCATCAATATAATCTTAATACATGTTAGCTTGTGCAGAATCATGTTCTCTCCCGAGGTAATTGCCAAAGGCACAGTTATGCTCTCAACACGTGCACAGTTGAATCTCTGCTAGTGGCTTACGGCAAAAGTGGAGGAATCGACAAGAGGGTCGTAGGCTCCTCTACCCGCGAGCAGCCAAGTTGATTGAGCCCGAATTCATAATTCATATGGGAAAGCGGGCGGTCGTGGACCGGCAGACAATGGCTGCTCGGAGGCCCGATAAATCTGCCGCGGGCTTTTTGTAGCGCCTCAAAGTGGGCCTAATTGCCGATTAGAGCTTACACGGGCGTCGTAGGCGGCGCGCGCGCGCGCGCCGAGCCCGTTAAGAGCCCCTCCCCGGTGCAACCCCGTTACGCGCGCCGCCCCGAAACCGGCGGAACCCGTTCGCCGCTGCATCGGCCCCGCGACCTTGCGCGAGGAGGCCTACTCCGGAAAGTGTGCCAGGCGGCCCTGACGCTTAACGGCCGACGGCGCGCGGGAGGTCCACTCCGGCGTCCCTCGCGATTAAAGGGGGCTTTCACGCCGATTAGCCGCGGCGCGACGACCCACTTGCAGCGCGGACTCCGATTGTTGCGTGGATTCGGGGGTCGGTACGGAGTGGCTGCTCCGCCAGCGGCCGCGCGACAAGTGGAAATCGGCCCCCGCGATCGGTGTCTGCCGGGCAGTCGGCCAGATCGGCAATCCCCGTCGCCCAGGAACAATGCCCCGCTTTCTTATCTGCGGGCCGACGGTCCCGCCAGCCGTGTGACCGTCGGCCGCGGTCATTTATGCGTGCCTTTTCCACGTTTACCGCAAGCCGGACACGTGTACACACGGCTCTTGCGTGCACTCGGATGCGAGCGCACGAGAGAGGTGGGACCCCCCGCACTACGGACCCGTCACGCCTCTAATCAGCTGTCCACTTGGTTGCGTGCTGCGTCGTATATCGTGAGCGTCGTTACTCGTCTGTCGTAGCTTTCGATTATTGTTATTTGGAGGGTTCATTGCTCTTTGACTCGATACTTGACTTGAGGCGCTCTACCTCTTTCGAAAGTTCACTGGCTTTGTTAATCGCGTTGTGGCCTAGCACGTGTGCTTACGCGGCCTTTTCTCCATAATTCTATCTCTTCTGATCGCTTGAAAGGCATATCGTTATATCCCATCATATAAAATCGTGTTTTCCGACGTGTTTAAAACATTCGGAAAAATCTAGAAAACATTTTCTCAACGAGTGTGTGGAGTTTGAAAACTTTTGGTACTTAAATTTTAGAATTGTACAAGGTTTTATTGTATACATATCTAGTGTACTAATTTTTTAAAAAGTCTTATCCTCTTGCTCGTTTACATGGTAATAAAAAGTTAATATCATAAATCGCTGGGCAACAAAAAAATAACATTTTTGCTATCTTGTTTATTTTGTTTCGGTCGTAGTATTCCGAGTCTCGACTAAGTCACCAAAGTGTAATTTTACTTCATAGCGTTTCTAACCCGACAGACGTCCATCTTCACGTTCATTTTTAAATATAAGCTCTACGCTTCACGCTTGAACACGAAACATTTTCATACACTTTTATGAGGAAAATTTTCTCACATAATCTATAAATATACGTCGTTGTACGGATGATAAAATTAAATTAAATTTTTAATATTTTAGTTTTTGCTTTTGATTGTTTAGTTTTTTATCCATTATTGCTTATATATTTATCTGCAGCTGGCTTTACGGAATATGAGGTTCGGTATTTATAGACAATCCAGCCTAAAATGAATTGCGAGGTGATAGTGCGAACTGTCGTCTCCTCATTCTCTGAGCCCTGAGATAATATACCGAGGGCAATGCTGCTCATGACGACAAAATTACCGAGGCTGCGAGGAAGACGATATCTCTGAAGAGAATATTACGACGATTACTGCAGGTCTTCCTGGAATGTTCACACCGAGCGCAAAGTGTATTTTCGTGTTTGCAAGCCACTGTTCAAACATAGTTTGGCCGATTAGCGCGAATCGGCACAATGTAGTGCCGGTAGCGCGAAGAAAGCAAATCTGAAAAACAGATTGCATCCTGACAAAAAAAAAATCGGTATCTCGAATTCTCTCGGCGGCGCGGGGGCGCGCGTGGGAGCGGACGAACAACTTTATCTTGGTCTGCCGTGCACAGGACGAGGCTGTCTCGGGCAAGAGGCCGCCTCATAATACAGTGGTCGAATATATCCGCTACAAAGTTATCCAGCCGTACCTTTCACCTGCATTTTCTCCTCGCTCAATATAAATCGGCAACGCTTGATTATCCCGCCCCCGAGCACATCGAGGCCCGGACTTTTACCGGCAGGGCCGGCCCGCCGCAGTCGTTAACGGTGCTATCGCCGCGCGGGCAAAAATCCCAAAGGAGCCTTGCGAGGGGGGGGGGGGCGTCAGCGATCGACTCGCGGCGCGTCCTCTCTCTCTCGAACCGGCTTCACCTTTGCTCTCCGGCGAGGGGCCGCGCGCGTCTAAAAGCGTCGCGTTTGTTTAGCCGGGCCAACGACGAGGACGGCGCGCGTGTACATTGGCCGAAGGCCAGAGCGAGGGCCAGCGCGCGCTGGAGAGTCGTGTGCGCTCCTCGCCTTCTGCGCCTTGCACAGTTATACAATCTGCCTATGGGCGCGCGGCGAGACATATCGCAGCTGCGAGGTGGGCGAGCGCATGCACACACCTGCACCAAAGCTCTTCCCCCCTCCCGGTATTACACTGGGGCCTTCGTTAGCGAGCTTTGCGCAAAGCCGGGCGCGCGCGTTAAACTGTCCCGTTGTAATTTATTTCGGGGGTTCAATTGCACCGATATTGTGCTACGCGCCCTCCGGCTAATTATTTTAACGTTGGATTTTTAGTCGGTGCAGCTCGGCCGGGTTTTATAGGAGGTTAATAACGGGGATCGTCGCGGGGCGGGTCGCGCGCGGTGTCATTGCACTCATGATTTACATGAAAATGAAACAGCGCACTTGCCTCCGCTGCTGTAATGGCTTTAAAAACGTGGAGAATTTTACACAAGAAATGTATAATTTGTTAACCGTTACGTCCGACAAAGTAGCCACAGATAATCACTTCCACAAGTAGGTCGCGTTTGAAAGAAACATTGATGCACCGGTGATTAATCGAAGCACTTAATTTCTCTCCAAGATTTCGTGTTGCCTTGAAGTACATCATCCGATTAGTTCACTAAACGGTGCATAAACTTTAATAATGCACGTATAAACTTGGAAATAAGAAAAGAAAGGAAACCCGTGCCGTTTAGAAGGATGTGTTCTCGTTGGTCGATAATCATGTCTTCCTTTTGCCTCGGGGTCCTGGGCGATTTTGCATCGATCGAGGCACTGATGATGATCAAGGCGTTCGAGTTTGCAGGCGCTCAAGTGTGCCGTGAAGCAGGAAAGGAGGAAGGATGCGTTGCTCCGGCTGAGAAAAAGAAGAACAGTGACGCATTCGAGCGAAGTGCGCAGCTGGGCCTCGAGCTACTAGGCGCCTTCGCCTCGATTATATTTACCACGTTACTTAACCTTCGCACAACCGCGAATGATGTGCCACGGAGATGTACGGTTATGATTGGCGACGCGTGATTTATGATATTAATAAAGTGTCTTTTTTAAGAAGTAATTCATACGGGTCTGTTTATGTAAAATTATAATTCAGATTTTTATAACGTTAGTCATGCAGTTACTGCTAAAATAAGTAAATATATTCTTGTGTACAAATGCATATTTATTTTTTAACAAATTAACCTCTCTTAATTTGTGTTCCTGTAACCTTGGTAGAATATTAACTGATTTTGACGGCTAACGTGTTAGTCAAATGAAGCATTGGATTCGAGATTGAATCAATAAAATTATTACTTAAATGCAATAAGAGAATCATTGAAAATTGTTACTAGATTAATAAATAGGGAGTAATTAATATAATTATGAACACATGAAATTAACATCTCATTAGAAATAGGAATCAAAATAGTAATTTAACTTTATAATTTTGTTCCATCAAAGTAAATAATTGTATCTGCATAATAATTCTCATTTTCGACATAAGCCATTTAATAAATAACGTTTAGATACTATTTCTGTCATCGACAATCGTCCAACACTTTTTTCATTAATATTTTAATCGGAAAGTATAAGCATGTTTTAATAACTTATGAGTAGGTACGATAACTTTTATGTCGTTGATTGTTTGCTCGGCACCTGACTAAATTGGTGCGATGGCTTTCTCGCTGGTCATATTGGGAGAAAAGAGATTGTTATGATGGGTAAGCATGATTGAGAGACCGTAATTATTTTGACTAGTTAACTTTCAAATATCTCGATTAATTGAAAGTCAAAGTGTTTTTTTTCCACCGATGGCAGTCGAAATGCGTAGCTAATTATACATTAATGCATATACCCACATAATGTCATTTTTCACGTTTTTTTGTGGCCATGTTTAACCACAGTCGATACGCTGGGGACAATCAGTGCGCCGGACCAAATGATAGAAAGTTTGGAGAGCCTCCTCGCTATAGGAGGAGCGTATAGAATCGTTAGCATAATTGATGACGCGGTTAAAAAGGTTAAGCTATGAGGCAGGCAATCCCTTCTCCAACGATATTTCCGGCTTAATAATCAGCCGTGCCCAACAAGCGCTATACAGCTCAAGGGCCGAAAGCCTCGTTGTGCTCGGCTGCAGGAAAGCTCGCGCAAGCTCGAGGCTACGTACGGTACAAGCCGGTGAAACGGCCCACAATCGGCGGGAGGAGGCCGGACAGTCGAGGCTCCCGGACTGCCGCCGCCGGCGCAGCGGCTGCTTACTCGAAAGTGTAACGAGGGATCGCGCGGCGCTTATCAGTCGGTCAACGGTCCCGTTATCGCCCGACCGCACGAGCGTGCAGGCCGACTCGGCGGGTCCCCACCCGGGGACGTGGGAACGGCCCGGAGCGTTTACGCGCCGATCGGTATCTTAATTCGGGCCGCTTCACGCTCCGAGTCGGGCGCGCGTGCCGGGCGTGAGCTAGGCTCGCGGGGGGGCCAGAGCGGCAGGTGAGCGCCGGCCCCGGGGACGACGCGCGTCTCCCTCGGCCGTCGGCCAATGGCGCTCGCGATTTACTATAATCGGTCGGCGGGTGTCCGATTCCGGGCGGCGACGGCCAGCCGGCGGTTCGGCGCGCACCGCGCGGCTTCCGCCGGGAGGCGCGCACGTAGCCAGAAAATGCGGTTATGCTGATTTTATACGTGCCCGGCCAAACTGGGCATCGCCGGCCGAGCGGCCAGCACTCGAGATGCACACGGTGCGCCGGCCGCCGGCCATTAGCGTATATTCGCCCGCGCGTTAGACGCGGTCTTCTCGCGATCGGCACCCGTGCGGCAATCAGCGAGTAGTCAGCCCGCGCCTCTTATCTGGAGAGTGGTAGGAAAAGCCGCGCGCGTGGGAGGGACGAGGGTTTTGCCACTTGGCCCGCGGTTGCGTCGTCCGCTAGGCGCCCGCGTGATCGACGCATATACATGCACTCGCCGATCGTTATATTCCTGGCTCGTGCAAGGCGAGGCATTTACGGGCCGGTCAAGCGGAGGCGCCCCCTCAAAACTCCCCGAGGAAACCGAATTTCCCCTTAGCGTCTGTAATTCCAGACGGCGGTCGACGTGGTGCCGGCCGGCGCAAAAGCCGATACTCCTCCGCGGTCGAGTGGCCGGCGCGCCGTCCCTCTCGCCCCTTTGCCGCGGCGCGCCGAAAAAAAAATAGACCCGGCCGGGTAGAAAGCACGAGGCGCTCGGCCTCGTCCCGCGACACTTTCTACGGCGGGGGGAGACGTCGTCGTCCGGCAGTAGTGTCCGCCCTTCGCGCGGCGGTCCGCGGTGAAAGTCCTAGATCAATTGAAGCGGCGTTAGATAGAAAGTCCGCGGAGTCCGAGGCGCCGGCCTGGAAAGTCGGCGGGGGCCGGCGGCGCACCCGTTGATTATTGGGGGGCTCCGCGGGTAAGGAGGCCTGCGCCGCGGCGCTCTTCGCACGGCCGCCTGATAATTCGTGCGAGCGATATAAATTGGCGCAACGAGGCGACTCGCCCCGGGGAGGAGCCATTGTCTCCGCCGTTCTTCCCACTCGTCGCTCGGCGCTCCGATACCACAAAGCAGCGCTAATGACTACACGCGGCCGATGATATCAGCGGACGTCTCGTCGGCCCTTGTTAACGTCCACGGCACACGCATCTATGCAGACGCGCGTACGCCTCCGTTAGCTGCAGCTTCTCGGGGCTGCTGGTCCTTGGAATGAAAGACGCGGCTGTTCGGGGGCACGCGGCCGCGGGCTCGGGGGGCCGTTAGCCCGGCGCTGCTTCGCGAGAGCCGCCCACGCGTCCCTCCCACGGAATTAGCGGCTGCGCTCATTTGCCGGGGTAATCGTCGCCGATGGGCACCGGGCCGTGCATCATCGGCCGGCTTTGTCAGCGGCGGCCCGCGGCGCTTGTTTCTCATTGACCGACCGTTGCACTCGGCCCCGAGGAGCCAGACGGCACACAGCTGCGCACTCGACGAGAGCCGCGCGCCTCTCCTCCCCCCTTTCTTGCTGACGCGCCGCCGGCGCCGCGGGCCGTTCGACAGCGGCAACTATTGTCCGCGCACGCGGCCGATGTCTATATATCGCACCTCCCGCGCGGCGCAATAGTTCGCTCTTTCGAGCCCGGTGGAAAGAAGAAAAATACGGCTCGCCGGCATTAAAAGTTAATTAACGGTTGTCTTTTCAGGACCATCTCTAGCCTTTGTTCCTGTGGCCACGGCGCCAACGGGGAAGTGTATAGAGACTCTTGTGTAGGGCCTTCAAACCGTTCGTGTCGCGGATGACATAGGCCAGCGAACAATAGCTAGTCGATAAGGATTGACTGCCGTTTCCGGCGAGGCTTTGCCCGCGATCCTCGTCTCGAAGCAACTACTTGGATCGCTGTTGTTTCAACTATTTTACGCGGCGACTCAACGAGCACCGCATCCTCGTGGCTATCTCCGGCTAGATATGGATAAGGCCGGGGGAGGACAAATTGTCACTTATTGAATGGGAAAGAGCTGCGGCGTACCTCGCTCGTCCTATCTCCTTTATGAAGCTCGATGATGTATCACCGGAAATTCCCCTTTTTTCCAGCGCGCGCGCGCGCGCCCTATGTGAAAAGAAGAGAAGGCGTGTTCTGACTCATTTGCCATCGAGGCATTAGCATTTGCCCTCTTTCGCGGCAACCGCTGCGCAAATGCGGCGCGCGGTTACGCAGCCGCGCGGCGAAGCCCCCGCGTCTCTCCCTGTCAATGCGGCGATAAATACCGGAAAGCGACGACGACGACGACGTCGACGCGTCGCTCCTTAAGCGGCTCTGGATTTCGGGCCGCGTGGGGAAATTCGGTGCGCGCAACTCCCGGGGAAAACATGCAAGAGATCGGCGTCTGGAGAGTTTGCCAGCGCCGCGCGCCATCGGCTTCATTGTCTCGATCGGGGAGGGAGGCTCGCACGCGGGCTATGTATAGGCGCGCTCGATCCCAGCCGAGGTGTGCAAGAGGGCGTACATCGCGATGGCTCGGGCGCCGCGGCCATTTAGCCGGTTCAATTGGCCGGGAGCCGCGGGATCGCTGACGAGTCCGCCGCCGCCGCGGCGAGAGTAATGAAAGTAATTGCCGCGGCGGAAGAAAAGGGAGCAGCGGGCGCCGGGGCCCATTAGCCGCCTCGCCGGCGCTACACCGGCGCCCGCTGCTCCCCCCCCCACTTGACCGCGCCCACGCAGCCTTTGTGCGCGGGGGCGGCACGAGTTGGCCGGCGGCGGCGGTCCTCTGAGCCCCGGCGGCCGCGTTGCCCAATGGCGCGCGCGCGCTTCCGCTGCCGATCTCCGATCGCCGGCACAATGGCCGGGCCAACAATGGATCGGCAGCGCACGCGAGCCGAGCGATATAATTCGGAGCCCGCGAAAACCCAGCGGAGATCGGCAGAGCTGCTGCTGCCTCGGTTTCCTCGGCCAGTTGGATCCCGCGGCCCGCAGACCCGCGGAAAAGTCCCGGCGCCGACGCGGCTGCCGAAAGCCCCGGAGATGAAAGTCGAGCGGCCCCTTTATCAAATTGAGCAATATGTGTCTCGGCAAGCCGATGCAGTGTACGTGCAGGTCTCGCGTGCGCCGCCGGCACGTGAGCGGATCATCGGCCGCGATTGCGTGTCCCGAGATTCCCGGCGAGCGGCCGCCGCCGGCACCTGTGCCAGCCGGAGAGATCGCGAGCGGCTCCCTCCGCCAGGCGCTCCGCTAATTGGCTCGATGCGCGCCTCTCCTCGTTTATCCTCTACGGCGGCAGCTCCATTTTTTTTTGGTTTTTTTTTTGTCTTGTTTTCTTTATTAGAAGCCGTTTTTTTTTGTTTTATTGAAGCGGATAGACGCGGAGGAAAGTAGAGATATACGTACGTCTAACTGCGTACCGCTCAACCCAAATTGATCCCCGGGGCCGCGCGGAGGAGAGAGCGAGGGAGGAGAGAGTTTTCCAGAAGCGACGCAGATCGCCGGCCGATCGCGCAGCCGCGCGGTTTTTATCCGTGCTTATCCTCGCGGGACCAATGCCTCGCGCGGCCCGAGACCGCACGTCCGCTTGGTAGTATCTTTACGACCTCTCGTGATTTGTCGCGCGGTTACGTGCGCGCCCGCAAAAATATCGTACTGCCGTGTCGCTGCGACGGCTGCGAAATCTTACAGGAGTCACGTGAGATAACCGGGCTGAATTTACATGGAGATTTATCTCGGATGGCTACCCCGTCTCCTCTTATGTATATGCCGTCGGCGTTGCGTCATTGTTGTATAAAAATCTAGTTAAGGACTCTCGATGCGATACACATTGCTTCTCCGCGCGCAAATTGTTCCTTCATCAACGTCAATCGCTGATTGCGCTCGGGCATACATACATATTTAATGCGAATTTACATTGAATCGAGAGAGGCTGCCTCGATTGCAATGAGTTTTGTAATGCGTCCCGCACTTTTACTAAATCTTCTGTCTGTTTTTTATATAAATTTGCCTACTAGAGTAATGTTATTTCAATAGGTTATCATTTTTTAGTATTCATTTTTTTTCTTTTGCGTTCGCTTGAACGTGTACTGGATTACTTTTGGGTTATATCACCGCCGTGTTTAAACGGTTTTATTATATAATCGCAATCAAATTGTCAAAAGCGTACTGCTGCCGGTAACAAAAGCAAGTTTAGTAATGATACGAGAATACTTCTCCGAAAATGATTTTTCAGGTATCCGTCATAAACAAAATCGTTATCGAATAAGAATATTATTGCAATTTCATTGTTTTATTAGCTGTCCTTTCATAAGTCAATATTAGTTGAATAAATATACACAATGGAGAACGAAAAACTTTTAACCAACAAATCTTAAAAAAAATAATGTTTTTCCTTGGCTATTACGTAATTTAGAAACCTCAAATTAAAAAACAATATTTTAAAATAATTGGTTTTTTCACAATACCAGTGACGTACATTTTCAATAGTCGATCGACTTATCATCATTATCATATTATCTCTTTCAGAGTACCGCGGAGTATTTCAGCTAAGCTGAAACACTAAAATGAACGCGCTGAGAATAAAAATGTTATAATAAAGCCACTAACGAGACATATTACTTGCCCGAAGCATAATGCTCCGTTGCGGGTCTTGCGAGTATACTTATAAATCACGTTCCTCAATATCTGTACGGCGATTGCAGGGGCGCTCGAAAAGCATCGGCTAATCGATTAGGCGCGCGTACAACTGCCTCGTATACAACCTCGCGGGGCTCCCGCGACGGGCAGGCTTCTATATCGCGCCACGTGGTGGGCACGAGCAACGCTCGCGCGGGCATTAAACCAGCGAGACTTTTAGTGTCCCGTAAAGGAGCCCATTGTGCCCGATGTAGATTGGCGCGCGTACGTATACACACATATGTACACAAACGCAGGATCAGCGGCGAGAGGCGATATCGCGCCTATATGGGCTGGGCCCGCCGCCGCTCACGTGCGCACGCGGGCGCATTCCCCGCGCGTTGCGGAATGCCGCACACCCCGCGAGTACCTTGTATATATAGATCGCGTTGCGACACGCGGGCGCCCTTATATCGGGCCGCGCGCCCGCGATTATCGATTATCGAGCTTAAGCGGATAACGAGGCTGCGGTGGTGCCGCGGCGCGCGTCGCTTCCGTGGGAATCGGCGCGGAATTCGCCCCGCGGGCGCGATAATTGCCAGCCGCTGTGTGTCCCTGGTCATAGGAGTCGAGCGAGCTTTCGCAACGCAGGACGAAAAAGCGATGACTCGCGCTGAAAACGACGACGCGCTCGGATCGATATATACCCGAGTCTGTATACATATAGAGACGCCGTGAAAATCTCCGCTCGCAATGCGCGATTCCGCAAGGCTTGAGCGAGACCAGGGGGAGGCGGTAGAAACTTACTTGGCGTCTACTTCTCGGTGCAAGCATTTATTAAACAAAAAAAAAATAATGAACGACTAATCGATGATCGTGATTGGCAGTAGTTAATTGGGAGCTTAAATCTTTGTAAGCTAATACATTATATGTAAAGGACTAATAAGCGCGCGTGCAAAAACATTGCGTGTAAAATGTGGCATTAATTGTTTGATTGATTGGATATATACTACTCGCTCGTGAAGCGCGTGCTAGCGTTCGTATCGTTTTTAAAACAGATATAAATATAGATCACGTCTTATTGGCGATTTGTTTACACGAGGGCACTAACGAAAGGAAACTAATTGGAAATCCAGCCCAATTGCATTTGTTATCCAACACTCGGCTTCCTTGATGCATTTGGCAACAGGGCAATTACAGTAGGTTGCGGCTCTCCCGCGATACTATAAGGGGCGACCGAAAGGTTGCACGACGGTGTAGCAAACGGACAAGCCGCCGTCCAAATTAATAATCCAAATCTCCTGAATGGAGCGGCGAGGGGCGTCGCGGCCTCGAGCGGCCCGGCGTACACATTGTGTACCTTGTATCCGGAATATTGCGAGTCGGCGTCTTGGCCGCACGCGAGAAGCCTCGCAGGAGCGGCCGCCCCGCCCGCGAGAGCCTTGACTTTGTCCCGAGCGTTGTTGCGCAATCGGATGAGAACCGAGGACGAGCGCGGCACGCGTCCCCTTTGACATTCCCCCGGTATAATTGGACCCCAGCGGCTCTCTCCAGCATCGGGTGGGCGGCGCAGCGTCGGCTTGGTGCATCGCTGCTGAATTCGATATCGGACGCTTTCCCCGCCAGCGGAGAAATCACAGTGGCACTCCTTTTTTCTTTTTACGATTGTCCGGGGACGCTTGGCCAAGTGGCGCTCGGGGGCTGCGAGCGAGGGAAAGCGGCCTCCTCCGCGCACTCGGCGCCCACGTCGAAAGGCCCGCGCGACCACCGCAAGAGAGAGACATCTTCGGATTTCCCCGCGGGAGAGGAGGCGAGGAAAGCCGGGCGGCCGAGCGATTACACGCGCTGTCCGGTGTCGCGGGCCTGCACCTCGTCATTGTGGCCGAGAGTCCGAGTGAGCCACAGCCCGCGGGTGCAGCTGCGCTCCTTTCCGCGGAGAGGACCGGCTCCGCGGTGTATAAGCGATGGCCGCGGGTCTTCATCGCGCTCTGATTCCTCGGGATGCGTCCCTGCCGGCTGCTGTGCGCTGCGCTGCAACACCGTTGCTTCGGGGTTTCCCTTTCTCCCGCCTTTTAGCCGATCCTTCGGTTGGGCATTTAACGCAGCCAGTGCAGCGGCGCTTCGCCTCTCGAGGTGTATTTCGGTCCAGGCTGATGCTGCTCTGCCTGTCGCGAGTCGTCGTGCCGCGCGCCGGCTGCCAAACTCCAAACTGCGTGATGAATTCAATGTACATCATCTCTTTATTGGGTACACATTGCGTTTCTTCTCCGAGATGATTCTGTAGAAACGTGCTATTACTTTTATTGCAATCACTCGGATCGCCTAATTTGTGTCGTTTAACAGCTTGCGAGTCTTCCTTCTTTATTTACCATAAAAAAAATAAATGTATACCGCGCTATATTTACTTTCAACGTGATTTCGAGTACAGAGATTAAATAAAAAAAGAAGCAGCTCGGAATTATGTACTGCAAACCGCGCATACCTTATAATTGGCCTCATAAAGTATTTTTAGTGAGAACCTCGGTGAGAATTCGTCGTTTAAGTAGCCGATGTAAAAATGAACAGAGCATCGAGATACAGTTATCTCATGTATTATATGTGTGCGTAAAGAGGTTGTACAACATAATTCCTCGCATAATTTGCGCTAAATATATTTGGGATGTTTTGCCTTCTTATTAAATTTGAAATATAATTCGTTGTAATGGTCAAGAATTTTCGAGTTATTTTCTGTGTTTAAAAATTCATTTTTTTATTTACTGTAATCTTACCAAACTTATATGGGCATAATTGACTTCTTCGTTTTCGATCACTAGTTATTTCGATAATCAGAACATTTTCTCCTAATGTACTGTACAACAATGCTGTGAAATCTTTTAATAATTCGCTATCGAGCCCTCTACAAAAATGAAAATATAAGTGTACAAGATCTTATCTTTAATTCAATTAACTGACTTGTAATGGATTTTTGTTATCAAGTATTGCAGAGTTTTTCTTTGAGTTTTATTTCAGTAACAAAACTCACGAATGTTCTCGCTGTTACGGCACGACTAGCTCGATACATCATACGCAGCTTTCATTTGGCTATATATACACCTATAACTTTAGGAAGTTTACATGTGAATTTCTCCAATTAATTCTATTTAATGGTGATCTCTCTATGATCATATATCAATCTCTGAAATATATATTTCAGAGGATCGACATGTTTACTCAGAAGAATACATTTTTTTATATACACAAATAATGGGCACATATAATACCAAGCTTTATTTACATAGTACAACAGTATATCAATTAATACCGTTGATTGATAGGGTAGCGTACTATAGTAGAAAAACTGAATACAAATATTAAACGTGGGATTTTTATCATTGCAGGCATCAACGATCGATGGACGCAGGAAAGGCGCGTGTCTCTTCTGCCAGGAGTATTTTATGGACCTATACTTGCTTGCTGAGCTCAAGACGATTTCATTGAAAGTGACGACGGTGGACATGCAGAAACCGCCCCCGGACTTCCGTACCAACTTCCAAGCGACCCCGCCACCCATCCTCATCGACAATGGTGACGCCATCTTGGAGAACGAGAAGATCGAGAGACACATCATGAAGAATATACCCGGAGGCTATAATCTCTTTGTTCAGGACAAGGATGTCGCCACTCTCGTCGAGAACCTCTTCAGTGTGAGTATATATACAATTTAATTCAGCCTTTAATAATAACTTTATATTTACTCTTTTATTATCTCGCCGAATATTGAATGATCTCATTAGCGAGTTTAAACCTTGACAAATTACTCAAATATTAATTTTAAAAAACTACGGTGAGGCTGTTCAAAACGCTGCGAGTATTTGAATTGCGATTTGAAGGTTTTATGATTTTCTGATAGTTTAATAAATCTGCCGCAGATGTAATCAGTGTTGTTATTGAAACAATGCTTATGGAATGCGTTTATCGAATCCATTAACAAACAATCGCTTGGTAACTCGTTAAATAGAAATCGGCAGGTTACGTCATAAAAACGGTATGTTTCCTGTACTTACGATTTCCACAAACCGCGCGCAGGAGTGATTAAAAAAGAGAGGCAATAACTGAGCGAGTGAACAACAACAACTTTCGATCGACACGCATATACACAGAATCTGATTGTAATCTGTCTCGTTTTTTTTTCCACAGAAACTAAAGCTGCTGCTGCTGAACGCAAAGGACAAGGACAAGGATCCGAAGTCGTCATCGCTGATGGCGCACCTGCGCAAGATCGACGAGCATCTCGGGCACAAGGGGACGCGCTTCCTCACCGGCGACACGATGTGTTGCTTCGACTGCGAGCTCATGCCGCGGCTTCAGCACATCCGCGTCGCCGGCAAGTACTTCGCCGACTTCGAGATACCGGAGAGCATGGTTCACCTGTGGCGGTACATGCACCATATGTACAGGCTCGATGCCTTCCTCCAGAGCTGCCCCGCGGACCAGGACATCATCAATCACTATAAGCTCCAGCAAGTGCGTATCCGGGATGCCCAGCTAATGGCTCCGTAGACTTTCTCGTTGACCTGTCACTTTTCCTATCGTCCCGGGTCTTTCGGCGGCCGCGGTCGGGTTGCAGATTTGCACGTTCAACCAATAGAGAAGGTTAAAAACGTTGCCTACAGTGCACTGACAAAGTGACTCACTGCTATTCTCGCTTAAAAAAGCTCTCTTTATGATAATGAATTGCACAGGATAATCGCTCACTGTTGCATAACCCCTCGGTAATTGAAAGTAGTCGGCTAATCTTTAATTTATATTGAACAAAATGATTATTACAATAACACTGAAATATGTGAAAATGTTGTACAACGCAATTAGCAGTAAATAATTTTCATTTTAAAACATACGATTCATTCGTTTTTTAATTTCTGTACATCCAGCGATATATAAGTTATTATTTGCCATAATAATCGGTTCTAAGGAGTAAAGTATTAAATTGCTCGCGATTATAAATTTTATTCCGATGTTTCGGCTTATCCCGTTTAACATCTTTAGTGCCCGTATTCGTAACCACGCTGAATTCAAGTTCACGCGGACATTTATTAGCTCGTTGGTTGGCGTTATCGCGATGAAGTTTATCAAATCTTGTTGGAAACCTATATGCTCGAATTGAAAGAAAAACTCGAACCGCGAAACAGTTCTGAAATGCATTACAATAACGTAACCTTCGTTTCCGCTAAAGATTCATATCGTGGCGCAGCTTGCAATAGCAAAAAAAATACCCCAACCGACACGTATATATTTTGCGTCCGCAAAATAACGCGTATATAAAATAGGTCGTTCGCCTTTCCGCGGAGTCTTACACGAGCTTAAGCAATCTCGTTTCGCCAGAGGCTTTCTCCCAACCGCGAGCTTACCTCAATCCATATATACAATCTCGAAGAGTAACCGAGTTTTGGCCAGCTCCAACTTTAGGCATGAGCTGGGGTGCAGACTCCAATGGTCCTGCTAATTCATTTAGTGGTCACTTGTCGGTCAATTAAAAATCTGCATTCGACCGCGAACAAATTAGCGCCAATTGCGCTAGAAGGTTCTGTTACGCGAACGGTCGCGTATGTCGTGTCTCTAATACGCAAACGCGCTTTACTCGCTGCCATTTCTTTTAAATCGAACGATTTTTCTGTTTGCAGAGCATGAAGATGAAGAAGCACGAAGAGCTGGAGACGCCGACCTTCACCACGAGCATCCCCATAGAGGTTAACGACGACTAGACTCGACATTCTGGCTTTGGGACGTATGTTGTTGTTGTTGTTTACTGTTGTTGTTGCCTTCCACGTTCTGGCAACGTCCACGTACATTCACGCATACCCACACCGACATACCGACGCCCCTTCTCTCGTCCGGTGCAACAATCAAAGCGACAACACGCAGACGCCGCAACGAGTCTTTTCTCGTCTAATTCGACTTCGCCATCGAGGACAGCCGTTGGTGCGCTCTCGATTCTTCACCGGCGGGAAGCTGCTTTTGTTCTCTCCCGCTCTCCCATCCCTTTTTTATTTTACAAACAGTATAGCTGTTACGCGCAAGGAAACACATTTGCTTGGATGCATAGCTTGAATGGAGGATGGAAGAGAGTAGCGTTATATGAGTGCATTAATCAATAAACAACGCACGGTGATTGCCGAGCATGAGAGAGAACACATACATTGAGTTACGGGCACGAGAGAGCACGCGCGCGTACGCTGTCGCGCGGCCTTTGAATAACTAATTATTGGAAGCGGTTACATAGCTTCAATTATACATTTTTGTCTTTTTATTTATCATTGCGAGACACTTATTGTTAAACAAGAGACGCTTTGGTGCAAATTGAGATAAATTTAAATGCCATATGGCCTATACAGTTTATGCGTCGACATTTTTATACGTATGTGCTACTCGTACGTAGACCCTTTAGAATGAAATGAGTGAAAGATCGAACGAGAGAGCGAAAGCGAGAGACATAAACATAAATTTTATTCTTCTACAGCGCGAAAAGCATATCCGTCCTTTGGAGCAACGAATTTGGTCAAAGTAGCAAAACGACTCTTGCATAACAAACATACAAAATAAGCAGTAAACGATAGATTGCGCACCTAAACTGTACGCGTCGGAGGACTCATTGAGTCGATGCATACTTGCTTTCTTTTGTATCGATCGCAGAACTTCTTGAGGCCGTCATGTCGCTCGTTATTTGTATTCCTCGACTCGAAGTTATTCATTTATAAATGTGATTAATTCCACGCGGATACCAGGCGCATGCGACATGACTTTATTGCCCACTAGTCTTCCTCGAAACGTACAAATTATCTGCGATGCAATGTCGACGATTCTTTTTTTCATGTTGAACAAGAGTGTGTAAAAATTGATGTGAAAATGACGTGAGTCATTGGACAGTTTGATTTTCTATAGCATTTATGTTGCGAATCTTGGAGCTAAAAGGATCAACGCTTTTATATCTATAAGTTAAAGCGTGCTATAAACATTGTAATAATAAAAATCTATAAAAAATGTTTGAATAAAGGAAATACACTTTATATGGACGGATTCCTTTCATTCCAAAACATTGGTAAAGTACAATAACCTCTTTTTAGTTTTATAACATACAGTTGCAAATTTGTAAATAATTAAGCACTTATTCAGAAATTAAGACTCATTTTTGTATCAGATTTTTGATACGGTTTTTACTCTCAATCTTTTTACCTTGTAAAGGTATGGAATGATATTTGCATGAATTGATGTACATATTTTCAACTGTATTAATAGTAATAATCCTCGGTTCTTTTTCTCTACGTTTTTTTATAACTTTTATGAGATCCCCATTGTCCAATAATTTACATAATAATTTTTTCCTCATAGACAAATTAGACTAACGCATTATACATCCTCTATACGCTAAATTGTCTTACTGTACGCTTCAGTATGATTATTCCACGAAATTCTGAGGCTGCGCACTTGAACAAAAATTATCCTTATCGCAAGTGAGTGACTCGGTTTATTGCGTAACTAGCCATTTTGATGCTCTGTCTCAGCTATCAAGCAATTATGCAGACAAAGGCAATAGTAAAATAACAGATGAAATTGAAGATGGAACGAAACGATGATTGGTTACCATATTTTTCGCGTTGATACATTATGTTTTAGTATTTGGATTTATATAAAGAAAAAAGTGGATGGTTTTTCCTTAAAACATTAATTATACTATTATAATAATTGTATTATTACATATTTGGTTTATTCTAGTAGAAATCAATATACCAGTGTTTATAGTAAAATGTGTTTTATTTTTTCCTCGTCATATTTTGTAGATAACTGCGTAGACCAATAAATGTGAAACTAGATTAAGCAATTTATTTATTTTACATATTAAATATGATTTAAAAATGTGTAAGTAAATATTTAACTTTTCATCACGTAACTTACTATTCTGGTAAATAAAAATCCTTTTCTAATGCAAGCAGTTATAGAAATGCGAGATGTTTATTCAAACTTCTTTTATCTGTATACGGAACTAGACATAAAAAGTTAAATCTTTAATTTAGTAAATAGAAATTTACTAATGTCATTCTTTTAATATGGATTGAAGGTTTTTCTTTATATCTGAAGAATTAAAAAATGTTAATTAAACTGAGAACCAAAAATGGACAAGAGCACGGCTGTGCGAAGAAGAATTTTGCCATCAGTCGATCAGTGCTGCTAACGTAGTTCATGCAGCTGATCAGCAAACTCGACGGTCGGTCGCTGAAAAGTACATATATATAGTACAGATCGTTCCTTCTAGTTTTGCGTTTTTCAAGGAGAATTTATTAATTCGTGCTATCGGCGAATCTGTCGCACACAGGCCGAGTGCAGGAAAACTCGCAGTACAATTCGAGAATATAGTTATTGACAGTTATTAGATAATTTGTCGTAAACTTTCATCAGTACGTTTATACGAATTGCTGATACTAAATTGTCTGCTCAAATTTGCCGCAAGCTCTAAATATATTTTTCTAATTTTTATATATAAGCATACGGATAGTGGTATATTTATTAAAAACTGCTAAGAATGGATAATTCAATGAGTAGTGTTCGGTGAGTATTATGTTTTAATTTGTGGTATCCATACTACTTTGATTATTAAGTTTGAAATGTGCTTTAGAGTTGAGGGGTAGTCCGGCGTTTAAGGTTAAGGTGACAGTGGTTATGGTATTAAACATTACAAATGTGTGTACTTAACAATGTATCCAGTAAGTATGGGTTCGTTTTGTAATATCGTGGAAGTTATTTAGTCATATATATGAAATTCGTAACAGTAGTTTTTGTGAAATGTATAAAGTATCATTTATCGGTCAATAATTGCGCCACTCTGCATTTTGTCCATATGTTTTGTTTATAACTATTGTGCTTAAAGGACATGTAAAAGTAGATAATAATTACGTACTTGCAATTTTTTTCTGTCATTTGAAACACGGGGAATGATCGTTTGTAGGTTAGATTTCGCTTGCTCCATTTACAAAATGAAAAATCGAGAAATTTATCGTATTCCTTTAATTTTCTTGAAATGATAAGTTTTTTCTAATATTTATTAATATGTAATAAATAATAAATATTGTAAAATATTAATTAATACATGTACTTGCTGATATCTTTGTTACAAAAGACACAAGTAGTGCTGCAAAAAATGTTTTTTGGTAGTTGTATTGCATCCATTTGACATTATTATTTTATTTAAAGTTTGTGTATAATAATAAATTATAATAGTTTAAAAAACATTGTTAGTAGAATTTAATATTGTATTCGGAATTTCAAACGTTTTTGATAAAACTTACATTAATTATTTTTTACTTAAAATAATTTATCAGCCGACTTACTATATAACAAAAACACTTGTTTATATCATTATGAACAATAAAATTAGTATAGCTCCACAACATTTAAAACGAATTCAAAATAAAATAATGCTTTTATAAATGTCTCATAAACTGATTAGAAAATTGAATTTATCTCTTAACGAGCTTAGTCGTGATCAAGTTATTTAGAATTTCCAAAAAAAGCGCTGAGATGTTCTGATGGATCCCTTAGAATTTCCTAATATAGCAAAGAATTACCGGCTGGCATGCATCGCATAGCTACAGGAATTATAATAAGCATCAAGTAACCGTCTAATTAGGATTAATTTCGTGACGGGACGGTTGAATTGTGCCACTCTATCGTCAGCCCCCGTTTACTAAGACTATGCGCCACGGCACCGTAAATTTCATGACACGAATATTTCTTCACCGAGCGTCGTGAATTCTGGGCTTTCCTTTTTTTGACAGGGCACGCACTCTTCGCATATACTCTCGCGTGATGCCCCCTGGACCGACTCACTATGCGTTTATGGCTAATGCTCTCAAAAAGCACCAGACCGATATTCACTCGCTACTTAACTCACGCTAAAATTATCCAAATTCTCGTATTCGAATGACCAGTATTTCTCCCCTCACATTCGCTATTACGAATGCGCACCCACAATTTAATGAGCCGCGGCAACTTCGCTTATGATTTTAGATAATGTCGAGTTGATGACGGTGTTAAGTTAGCTGAGCGTGGATAATATTTGGCACCGGGGTTTCTTCGGCAATTCAATTAATAAAAGAGGCATTCTGAGCTGTGAATACATTCCTTCCTTGAATATTACAGTTTTAAGAGACCTATTTGTTATAAATTTTTCCGCATTCTTATACACTCAAAGTATAATATATTCTCCAATTGCTCACTCATACTTTTACGAATGTTAAAAGTATTTACTACTTCGATTCATTAATTTAAGAAGTTGAAAATTATGAGAATCATTTTTATTATAACATAATTTTTGGTACTCTATTTGAGCTACGACGCAATAATATATTTACAAAACTATTTAACAAGTGACGAATAGGTGTCAGATGTCTACAACTATTATTTTATAGAATTAATTATTAGTAGCTGAATTGTTTTTGCTTTAGCAGATATAGATATGTATTATTATGCAACATTCGATTTCTTCTGTACAAAATTAATTATAAATGTATACATATACATAATAAAGCAGACATTTGTTATATTTACATAAGAAAAAGATTTTTTTGAGAATACAATTCATTTTAATACAATTTAATTCAAAAGTTTCAAATCGAACTTTGAAGTTAATTTTAAGTTTCTAAATTGCGAAGAACCAAAAAACTAAGATTAATTTTTCTCATGATAAATGAGTGCCGGAGTAGGCCCTCGAATGTATAAGTAGCTGCTCATCCTCTACTATAAAACAAGAAGGAAACAAAACATCAAACGAACGGCAAACGAGATCCGTCTCACCCGGTGCTTTAAGATCAAAACCTTGCAAAATCAAGTTACCGTCTGAAGCGTCCTCTCATTAGTTCCGTCCCTTTCATATTTCCCGCGATCGTCTTTGAGGAAGTCTCGTTCATCCAGTTACGGAACAGGTGTAAACAAAATTATGCGGTCGCGGGGACTAACTCGCATCCGGGAGGATTAATCCGAGTGTGCGACTCTTGGCTTCCGAGCCAAATTCCTCACGAAGATATGCTGCTCCTCGTGCTGCTCAGTCCCGTTTCTTTTGTTCTTTCCCAACTGATTCGCACAGGTGAACAGTACACTATCTCTTCATTCACATAGCGATCTATGTACTGAAAGTAAGTAACACGTATTTAATACTGTACAAGGTTAAAACGATCCGAAGAGAAAGCAGAATTTCCGGGTACTTTTGATCTTAATAGGAATTTATGAACTCAGGGCATTTGTGAGAATGCAGAAGGAAAATCGTATAAAAGTTTGCGAAGCTGGAAATTCATGTAAAGCATAAAACTGAAATAGTGCACCCGCAAGTTAGAATGGAATCTCTATGTGGGCTCGACTAAGTTGAAATTGAATCCAAGAATGCCGACGAAGAGTCTAAAAACTATAAGATAGCTATAAATACAAAGAGAAATGCGCTTTATGTTTACGTAGCATATATAAATACAACTGGCAGAAAATGTATTTTCAATTTTCCGCACCTGTCTTATAAGTTATCTAGCATTCTTCGTTTCTTCAAATATCGAGCATTATAAAATAATACATTCTGAAACTAGCAGTCCTTTCTCGCCTTTAACACATCTATACGCAAATTGGAAACTTTTTGGGAAAAATGATAAGATAAACACTCACCTAAAGATTTACACTCGTATTTATCAATGATGATTTTATGATTAAGACCGTCAATTTAGTATTTATAATTTGTTACAGAATATTTAGAAATAATTTTTATATATTAACAATCGTACTATAATTATCAATCGTAATATTATTATTACGATAACTTTTAAATAAAATATTTTTTCTCAATAATATACATAGTTCGATATAAGATAAATATTTTTCTTAACACTTAATTATTTGACCTTGAGAAATAGTAAAAAGAAAAATGAGTTTTTCAGAGTAATATATACTCGTTACAAGTAGCATTAACTTTTGCACCCTTCATCGTAATTTCTTATAATCGACTTGAATTTTGATTAATTTCAACAAAATTTCAATTTATATTGCGTCGCTTCTTACTATACAATTGTTCAGAATTTATTTCTATACACCCAAAAAAAATAAACTTCTCGCATTGACACAAGTGAACAAGTAAGACCGTACAAAACATTGAAAATCGAGTTGAAAATAGTACGCATCTTTGTACAGGCGAAGAATTTGTCCTTGTTTTTATATGAGGGGCATAACACGTGTGTATTTACTTTCGTGTGAGAACATTTAGCACTATTTCAACACTGACATCTATGCGAAGAATCAGATAACAGAATAGGGGCATACAAAAACAGCTGATTTTCGTGCATGGTGTATGCTTACAGGTATCCACTATTTGTGGCTGCCAAATAAACTTCTGAAAACGAATTTATTGCATATCTATTTTCCTCGCTATTTTCACATTGAATGATAGTCAAGAAGGTGAACTTTTTTAATAAAACAGATTCCGAAACTTTATAAATTTGACACCTTTCGTTTGACTTTCAAAAATTTTTGAGCGAATAAAGGTATATAATGTGATTGAACGCGGTAGTTTAAGCAAAAACAAGGGAAAGGGGAAAGTAATTCAACGGTTACCTCGGAGCGCAGGTAGTTGCTGCTGGGAGGATGGGGGTGACGATGGGGGATAGCCACCGCTCTAAAATCGTCATCATGCAGCTGTTCCACGAGCTGAAGCAGCAGTTCCCCACGCTACCCGATTACGTTGTCTCTCAGTGCATCGTACAGGTACAAAAACAATGTCACTCGCTGGGATATGTCGCTGGCCTAACATTTGTTTTAAGAATTTTTGCATATTGTGTTTTTTCCATTCTTATTCTCGCTATATGGTACAGTGTCGAATTTATACTTTACTAAGAAATAAATTTCCGAATTGCAGAAAAAATTATTATACTAAAAATAATGTTATCTGAAATAAAATGTTTTAATCTTAATATAATAATAATTTTATAGCATCTTAAATATTTCTTTGTATTTAAGTGTCCATCTATTTGAACTTAATAAAACATTTTTTGGCTGTTTTTTTAAATAAACTGAGACAAAAACGAGGAGAAAAGTTTATCAGTGGTTATAAATATATATAATAAGACTGTCGCTAAATACGACATGATTTCGGAGATGATAAGTTAAAGTTACAACTCGATAAAAGACAGTCTTATAATCAGCAGTAAACATTCTAATTAGTAATTAAATTTTTTTCCGCCTTGTATAATTGAACGAGAATAATACATACAATATATCATTCATGATAGGTTATAATACATACAATATTTTTACCGGTGTAGTAACTTATTATCGAGCTTACTACTTTTTCATAACATAAATAGTTATGTATAATATCAAAACAACAAATAAATTAGTAACTACCGTGCGGTTTTTGCTGCTTAAAATTAAAGTAGGAAATTGTAAATAAAAATTTTTTTAATTCATAATTACGCTTACAGATATACGTACTTATATGTAGATATTACGATAGATGCATATATCATAGATCTTTACCTTTATTGTTATAATTAAGATATTTCACTAGACCAAAAATGTATTTAATTGATATAATTCTTTCCCTATAAAATTATGTAATTAAAAAATATTAACCATATGTGTATATAAACTTCTTTTAATCACAGTAACATGTTTTCGTTTTAAAAAATTTTATCTTGCGATGAATTTCAGATTTTCATGGTTATGCTGACCTCTGCAAAATATAAGCAGAAAAATAAGCAATCGTTAATATAGGAACTGTATTAATTCTAAAGTAACTTTTTTTACTTAATATTGCATGATAGTAGTTGTTGATTATTATGTAAGTTAAATGTATTATTGAACGATATATATGCAGAGTAGTTCAAAAATATGAAAGCCTCTGAATATCAGGAAATCACTTGTAAGGAATAAAATTGGGGAGAATAATACTAAATATCAATTTGAATATACAACATCAATCATAATCGTGACCACAATTTTGATCGTAATCCTGAGAATCACGTTAAATTCAAGTTAATTTTTTAAAGAATATTCCTAATTCTAATTCCTCGTGAATTAAAACAGGATAAACTTTTCTTAAAGTATCTTTAGCCATAGCTTTGCTTTTCATCAAATTTTGCACTTTTTCCAAACCCAATACAAAAAATAAGAATTTCCATTTGAAATAAAATAAAAAATAATGAAAATCATTTTCTTCTAAATTAAACTTCTTCTGAGATATTGAGGATTTTCTATGTTTTTGAACCACCTATATGTATAGATGAAGAATGATTGAGGTATTTGTTTACTAAACTTATTGCATTACAATGTCATGCTTGCTATCTTTTTAAGTATGTAGTTATTAGGTACGCAGTACATGGTAGGTAAAGAGTCCAACAAGCAAAGCTAAGGCACGCTTCCCGTTGCAGAACAGCTATGACAGGGAATTATGTGCGCGGAGCCTACGAGCCAGCCAAAATGCAAGGCCGCCCCCGGGTGCCTTCCCACCACCTGCACCGCAGGATGAGTTGCAGCCGAGTGCGGAGGTATCCGGGTTAGCGGGCGAAGCTACCCTCGTCCCGAAATGGAAATCCCCAAACCTATTATCGGCCGCTCCAAGCTCCCATCCATCCACCTCTGAAGGATCGACCGTTGAGGCCGTGAAGCTCCCCGAGGCCTTGAAAGGCCTCGAAATCGACGTCGACCTTCCGCCCGACGAAGACCGTGAGCAGCTCCCAACACCCTCGTAATCTCCTATACCGTACATAGTTATATTCTAATACTATTTGACTAACTGCAGAGGAGCTCGTGCGCTTGTTGTACGAGCCACAGCCGGGCGATGAGTACCAGCCGGCTTTGATCCTCGCGGAGCCAGTTGGCGGGCGCAGCTGCAGCACCTCCGTCAGCCTGACGCTTCGACCGCCCTCCTCCGAGCCCCAGACGCCCATCGACGTCTCCTCGGCCGAGGCCGGGCCCTTCCGCGCGCAGATCAGCCTCGAGCCCCAAGAGCCGCCCATCGGCCGTGGGGCGATCCCTCGAACGCCAAGGGTACACACCTACTTCGAGGACGAGCCTGACTACCAACTACCTCCCGAGCTCCTGGAAGTCCTGGACCAAGGTCAGTCCCAGTCAGTCCCGGGCGCCAACGATCCGCCAACATTCACCCGACGACCCGCTCTCTGTTGCAGCCGAGGAGGAGTACAAGCCGCTGATCAGGGCCCAGCTTATCAACAAGCATCGGATGACCAAAGCTCTCGAGGTCGAGGAGACCAAACTCACAGCTCTCAAACGGGAGATAATCGAGTTGAGCAAACCGTCAGAAGAAGCCATAGCAGTGAGCGACTTTCTCATAACTCAATTAGCTTAACATAAATCTGCGTTTTCTTTAAACTTCTGTCTTTGATATTACGGTTTTTTTTGCATTTTTAGGAAATGGAGCGTCGTTTGCGCAGCGAAATCTATCAACTGCAGCTGGAATGCGATAGACTAGCCAAGGAGGTGGACAACTATTCGGATGCCCAGAGTGCGTGAGACTGACCTATGTATTGATTTTCGTCTGTATTTGAGATTGTTAATGGACATTCAACTTTTTAGTTCCACTTGGAGAGGTCGACGAGGAATTTTACAAATGTATATATACGGGTCAACAATGCATCTCTTCAGGTACTGTTACAGAATCTACGGTTTTGCCAAGCGAACAGGTTGCGTGGGAAAGCACAGTGTCAAGCAGCACCGAGCAAGAGGATATGGATGGTCCCGCCTGGGTTTGTTCAAGATGCACCTTCGACAATCATCCGTTAATGAATAAATGCGAAGAGTGTGACATGCCCAGAACCGTGGAAGGTGCCCAAGGTACGATTACCAAGAGTACAGTGACGACTGCTTCAGATTTGTCAAGTTTCCCTTCGACTTCCAGCTGATGAATTGAAACCTACCAACCTTGTACATAACTGCATGCGTAATGTGTGTGTATGAAAATAACAATTCATGTGCTGTTTGACACGAGGGTACTTTCCATCTGATACTTTATTCACAATTGCAGCAATATAGTACTTTTATCGCTCTGTGATACAATTTAACAATATAGTCTTAAGATTTTGTATGAAAAATGTTTTTATAACAATAATCAATTAAAGCTGCACTTATATACTGCTTAAATACTTTTATAATTTATAAACATAATAATATTATTACTACATAGAATATTTTAAGGAAAGTTTACATTTATTAAGAAATGGAAAATAAAGTTAATTTTATATTTCAATTGCTTAATTTATTTTACTTCATTTTCTTCTGTAGATTAATATTGTAAATTAATAGTTTGCTAGTATATCATTTAAAACAAGTGTGGTCATTTTGAATTTTTTTTTTAAATTTTGCAGAGCATATATTTTTTATTATGTTTCTATACATAGGTGAAACTCAAAATATCCATATACGAGTAACACATCATCATAATTTATCACCTCCACGTAAGTAATGAAAATTTGAAGTAAAATTGAAACAACAGTTCACAAGTATTCTTGACAATATTTATTATCATTATTTTATTAATATTCGATTATGATTTCACAGGGATAATCCACACTAGTGTAATATGAACTAATTATTTAAGAAAATTAAAAAATGTATGTGTATTATAAGATTATTTTTAATTTTAAACATAGTTAATGATACCAACATAAAATTCAAACAACCAATGTCAGAATCGCATGCACTAAAATTATATCTTTTTTTTCAATTAACTTTCAAATTTTATAAATTGAGCATATCTATGAATAATAATAATGATTTCTAGTGAAAAAAATTAATTAAATCAATTAAAAGCTATAATTTGTTTTAATTCTTAGAATAAACTAAATAGATAATTTTGTAAAAATGCAACTAATATTATTTTATTGTAACATAATTTACAAGTTATGTCATCATCTCTATAAGTTTTGTTAAACTTAATATTGTAAAATATAAATTTAAAAATAGATATTACATATATATACATTTAAATAGCTGTACCACGCTCAAGATTAAGTTTTGTTTCTCTTGTATGTTCTCCATAGAATCGTTCAAGTTTTTGATTGAATTTAGCATTTCGTTCATTAATATAATCTATGTCAGCATCATCATTGTGCATTCTTCTTCTACTATACTTTTCACGTTTTGTAATCCTAAAATAATTTTTTTAAATATAATTATTATTTCTTTAATAAATATTATATCTTATTATTTAAACAATACATACTGTTTTTCTAGGTCAGTAACCATTTTGTCTATAGCCTCTTTTTTATCTTTGTGTAATCCATGCAAAATAGTATTCCTATCTCCATAAAATGCTGGTCCCAATTTTTCTTTTGCTTCTTCATAGGCTTCCATGTTTGGCTTTATACCTTTGACAAGTTGTTTATATTGTCGAACTGTAGCTTGTTCAAAATCAGCAAATCCATCATTTGGAGAAATTTTTTTTCTTTTTCTGGATAAACGTTCTGCTTCTAATGCATCAATGTGTAACAGCTTTGTTCTATCGTAATTCAGACCCTGAAATCACATAAGTTATCATAGAAGTGATTAAATTCATAGTAAGTGTAATGAAATAAAATGTATAAACATTGATTAGTTTTACTTTTTCTTCAGCTTCTTTTCTTGCTTTTTCATCGTTCATTATCCAATCTGCCTGACGTTTACGAGCTTCCCAATTGGAAGGCAATTTATTGCGTTTGTCTTCCTCCACTACTTCTTTATGGTTTTGTTGACGAGCTTCATTCTAAAAAATTGTTAAAATGATTATTTATCTATAATTACATATGCAATAAAGTTCTTCAAACCATGCAAATATAGTGCAAAAGAGGTTAAAGTTGTTTATTACACACCCTTTTAACATGAAGTTCTTTTAACCGTTTCATTCTTTCGGCAAACTTTTCAGCTGAGGTTTTTACACTCGATGCTGCTGGTTCACTCATTTTGTAAAATAAAGAATATGATGCTATCACAAAAACGCTTTAAAATCTCTAAAAACACAACATAAACGATGCAACGCTAATTTTATTCGTTGAACTCAGCTGATACAGCGCACAAATGCCTATGTCAGAATTGATGTATGATGTGTTTGGCGATGTATTCGTGATATATGTTTTACGTTATATAGATCGGCTTAGATTTGCTGCGTATGATGAACGTCATAAACAAAACTTATATCAAAGTAATAGCAAGTAATCATACAACTTAATATAGGTATATTAACTGCAGTTTTGCAGATACCAACAGCATATCATAAAAGATTCTAGGAATACGATCTCTCAATATAATTAAATTAGCTGATAACTTGACACTTTAGCCAACTCTTATCCCGTCAAGTCCCTATGCCTAATAATTGCAGACTTGAAGTTGATTTAATGATTTGTTAGATTTAGGTTGACATTTTTGAACAAATTTCAATTTTAAAAAAGATCCAATCTTGACGAAGTTGATGATGTTATGAAAAGGTTAGCTCAACGCAGATTTATAATATTAATATATTTTTTGTTACAGGTATTTACACAATAGGTAAGAAATTAGTATACTACTGGCTACATTGCTACCTCCTTCAACATAAAACTAATGATGATCCTTGAGAGGATTTCTTTTAGTTAACTGCATCTGTCGATGCTGTTTAATATGATCTTAACTTTTAAAAAATCAGAGATTAATAATGTTCGATATCAAATTAATTTTAAAATATAATAATTGATTCTCCTTCCGATTTTTTTTTTGAAATTATATATTTTATTTAAAGTGCAGTTTTAAACATTATTACTTTTTTATAGCATTTTAAATTTCGCGCCTAAGATAATTCTAGGTTAGAGAAGGGAATGGAACGTTTTTTCTACTGCATACGTATTGCTACATACAGATTCAGCAGCAAGATTACAACAGAATATACTCGAATGTACCTAACCAGCTGTGTAGACGAAAACAGCTATATATATTGGAAAATAGAGAAAACAGTTATCAACATTCGCAACAGTTATAAGAGAAACGTTCCGAAACACTCCCATATTTGGGAAATCGCTTCATTCCATCGCTCATGGTTTGTTTTCTATATTTATCCTTACTTCAAATGTGAACAGTTGTTTTAATAAATTTAAGGCATTGAATAAAGACTCGTGTATATCTTCATCATTTCAGACACTTCAAAGAAAGTTTCAAAGTTACAAGATAAGATCAATTTTTAAAAAAAATAAAGTATTTTACGAATAGCACGAAGTCCGATACATGCACGTATATATTGATATGCATACTCATATCTCTATGTGGAAGTATTTCATCTATGCTTTGTAAATGCTACGATTAAAGTTGACATTGAATCATCATCACATTATGTGATTATGTGGTCCGTGAAGGTAACGTTTATAAAATAATAAGTATTATATACTTATCATTTGACAAATAGAATTATTTTCAAATAATATTGTTGCTGCATTATTATCAATACTTTATAAATATAAAACAGTAGCTAATAAAAAGTAAAACCTAAAGAATCTACTTAATTATATACAATAGAACTAGTAACAGATGTTTATCTTTTTGTTTAATCATGATCTGTAACTATACTATAACTATTTTGACTAATATCAGACATTAAGTTTTAAAAAATTTTTAGTATAATCTTACAAATCAGAAAGAATACAAGAGTACAATTGTGTATCTTATCTTCAGTGTACTTCAGAGTGCTTTTGTATAGAAACCTAAGTTATGAATTATTACAGTATTTATATAAAAGTTGTTTTGTAATTTACTTTTTTTTACTACATTAAAATAATATATATCAACTTTAACATTCATATTTTTCTTTTTTTTAGAATCACAGTTCATTTACATTGACAGTTTTAGTTCCTTTCCATACATTTTATGTCACTAGAAGGCGATGTTTCAGCAGTGAAATATTCTTTATGAATATATAAACAAAAAATATGTACTACATATTTAATTGTTTTCAATAGGAAAAAGTAAACTTATATGAAGAAGTTAGCATGAGTATATGATATTCAACTTTTTGTGTTCATTGAGTTGCTAGTTATATGAGTCTCTTTTAAACTGTTTTGTCAGAAATATTTGCAAAATGATTGCACCTGAAATAGGATCCACAAATAATGCAGATTCAATTCGAATATCTCTAGAGAAAGTGCCTCTTATTAGGAATAGGGGAATTTTTCAAAGATTAGGAAATATACTTCGATTTAGAAAAGGATCAAATGATGAAAGAGATGGATATGTTGAATTTAGTACTTTGGGAACTGACAGCAGTCGAACGCTTGGAACCTTTGCTGGTGTATTTAGTCCAGTAACTCTATCTATGTTCAGTGCCTTGGTTTTTATACGAATGGGTAAGCAAGTTAATTGAAAGCATATATTTAGTAGAGACTTGTGCATTAAAATAAATCATTGTCTTTAAAGGATATATTGTTGGAAATGCTGGCTTACTTGTAACATTAATACAGTTTATAATAGCCTATGGAATATTAGTTTTTACAGTAACATCTGTTTGTGCTATTTCAACAAATGGAGCAGTTGAAGGAGGCGGAGCTTATTGTATCCTAAAAATTTGTATTAATATATTTATGAATTACTTTTATTTTTTTTATTATTGTTTAAATTTAATTTATTATTATAGTAGTTGTTATAATAAGACTGTAAAGTAAAATTGCATAGTTTTTGATTCAGATGTTGCATCCAAGAGCTTCAAGGGTTGCTTCATTTGAAACAAGGTTGGAAAGTTTTACATCTGTGTTGGGAAAAATATTTTTCAGTACAGAAACTATTAAGTATGACATAAAGATGAAAATGTTTAGATATAAATTTATTAACTTACAATTTATGATTCATTAAATATTTTCCTGAATATTTTAATGTAGTTATGATTAGCCGAACACTTGGTCCAGAGTTTGGTGGATCGATAGGAACATTATTTTTTATGGCTAATGTAGTATCAAGTGCACTTTGCATATCTGGATGTGCTGAAGGATTAATTGAAAATTTTGGACCTGCAGGTTATCTTGTATCTAATAATGCAATCATTCCAGATGGAAGATGGTGGAGATTTTTATACTGTTCTTTACTAAATACAGCAAACCTTATTGTTTGTTTAATCGGAGCTGCTACATTTGCGAAAACGAGTGTTGCTATTTTAGCAATCGTATGCATTTGCCTTTGTAGTGTTTTTATGAGTTTTTTAACGAAGGGTGAGATGGAGGTAATCACCATATTGCATTGTAATATAAGAATAGTTGTAATTAAATGTATTAAAAATAGTTAATGTGATACAGTGGTATTAAAAATTAATAAATACAAATTTAATAGTTGTTACAATATTTTTCTAGGTACCAATACCTGTTGCAAATATTCTATATAATGTAACAAATTTAACTGGGACATATACAGGCCTTTCTGTGTCTACTTTATCATCAAACTTTTATTCGAATTATACTGCAGATTATTCTAGCCAAGGAGCAATAAGTAATTTTGCCAGTGTTTTTGGAGTTTTATTTAGTGGTGTTACTGGTATAATGGCTGGTGCAAATATGAGTGGTAAATTTTATGCTTGGATTTTATTTTCTATAATTCATTTCAATTAAAAAATAATATTAACAAAAGTATGGTTAATTTTTAGGAGAATTAAAAAATCCTGGACAAAACATTCCCCGGGGTACACTTTCTGCTGTTTTGTTTACATTTATATGTTACATTTTATTATCCATTTTAACAGCAGCATCATCAAGTCGATTTCTTCTTCAAAATAATTTTATATATATGATGCCAATAAATATTTGGCCACCTTTTGTAGCTGTTGGAATATTAACAGCTACATTTAGTGCTGGTTTAAGTAATTTAATTGGTTCAAGCAGAGTTTTGGAGGCACTTGCTAAGGATAATGTATTTGGTAAATTAGTAATTTCTTTATTACATAAATATATATAACTCTATATAAAATTGCCTTATAAATAATTGCATACTTTTTTTAGGTGCATTGTTAAACTTCATTACTCGAGCAACATGGAGAGGTAATCCAATAGGAGCAGTCTTAACATCATGGGGTCTAGTACAAATAATATTATTAATTGGTTCCTTAAACACTATTGCTCAAATAAATTCTGTTCTCTTCTTGTTAAGCTATTTAGCTACGAATTTGGCATGTCTTGGATTAGAATTAGCTAGTGCCCCTAATTTCAGACCAACATTCAACTACTTTACATGGCACACAGCTACAATTGGTCTTTTTGGAACTCTTGTCATGATGTTTGTTATAAACAGCATTTATGCATCAAGTAGTATTATATTGTGTCTTATATTAGTCATTGTGCTTCATATATTTTCTCCTAGTAAAAATGCAGCTTGGGGAAGCATTTCTCAGGCATTAATTTTTCACCAAGTTCGAAAATATTTGTTGATGCTGGACTCTCGAAAAGATCATGTGAAATTTTGGAGACCTCAAATGTTGCTTATGGTTGCATCCCCAAGATCTTCTTGTCCTTTAATTGATTTTATTAATGACTTGAAAAAAGGCGGACTTTACGTTATAGGACATGTTAAAGTAGGAGAATTTTCTGGAAACATTGATCCAACTATTGAAGAATATCCTCACTGGCTTAGTCTTGTAGACCATATGAAAGTAAAGGCTTTTGTTGAGTTAACTGTTACAAGATCAGTTCGGGAAGGTCTTCAGCATTTAATACGATTATCTGGAATGGGTGCAATGAAACCAAATACAATTGTTCTTGGTTTTTATGATGATGAAGTCCCTAAAGATTTTTTCCAAAACTCTCAGTATTCAACAACAATTTTTGAAAATATTAATAATAGCATAACAAGTACCAATAATAAAATCTTTCCACTTAGAAAATCTAATGAACATAAAACTTTTGATCAGCTACAATATGTTGGTATGTGTGAAGATGTATTAAATATGAAGAAAAATTTATGTCTATGCAGAAATTTTCATATTCTTGATAAATCACAATTAACTAAGTAAGTCCAATATTTTTAATAAAATTCTTAAACTTATTTAATTTTAGTTGTTCACATATTATATTTTTTTTAGAAATTCTAATTTTAAATACATTGATGTCTGGCCTGTGAATTTTTTTCAACCTTCAGATCAAGATCCTTTTGATACAACTTCGTTATTTATGTTACAATTAGCCTGCATCATAAATATGGTGCCCAATTGGAAAAATTTGCATCTTCGAGTTTTTCATTTTGACATAACTAAAAGTAGTAATTCTAGTTTAGATATTTCTGAATCCCATAATTCAATTAATGATTATCCTCGAATTTCCAATGAACATAAATTAAGGAAACTTTTAAATATGTTACGTATATCTGCATCGATAACCAAAATTCCTGATTGGTCCGAGCAAATTGGTGACCTGAATGGACGCTCTATATTAGAAAGTAAAGCTGAAAGCTCATATGAGTCTAGTATAGATAATACTGAAAATTCATTAAGTAATGTAACCAGAGCTTACATCTTGAAGTAAGAACATTGTTGACTTTGAAAACCTTATAGATTTTAAAACATCATTTATTATTTAATCTCTTTTTTCAGTGTGAATAAATTAATTAGGCAATATTGTACACAAACAGCTGCAGTTTTTATGTATTTACCAGCACCACCTACTGTCAATACATGGGATAAAAATATGTTGCAGAAACAATATCTTCAACTATTAACAGAATTAACAGCAGATTTACCTTCAACCTTGTTAGTCCATGGAGTTAGTGCTGTTACATCAACTACACTGTAAAGCAAAATTTATAAAATCATTCTAATTATATGCATTTTATATATTCAGTAGAATTTGAAACATATTTTAAATAATATATTTTATTTCAATAATAATTTTCTTAAAGCTATAAAGAATAATTATTCATATATGAATAATAATTTTTAAATGTGATTCTATGAAATTGTTATCTATAAGAGAATTTTAAGTATTAATTTGATTTTTTTTATTTTAAATTATATAACATAGTTTAATACTGTGAGATTGTATAAATATAAGACTGTCAAATGATTATATAAACTTTGAAAAACTTTTATATCGTATATATAAACTTTTATAATTTAATAATGTTTATAATTTCAAAATAATATATCAGCAAATATCTGATTAATAGATAAATTGTAAAAAATACTTTTAATGTAGACAATACTGTAAAAGTAGATGCATTACTTTTGAAATATTCTAGGTTTACATCAAATCATGTACTTTAAATAAAAAAATTGGTTTACTTTGTGCAAAACCTGAATCAATATTAATAATCATTATTGTAGAAATATTTTAATAAGTATTCTAAAAGTTCATTTCCAAATTGAACTAAATAAATTTATTTTTTGAATCATCTAATCACGGTATAAAAAAATATATTATATAGTGCTATAAAAAAAGAAAAAAATATATATTCAATTAAATTTGGATAATAAGAATTCTAACTTTACCTAAACCAAAATTTGAAAGAGGTTTTCATAAGGTATCCAATCAAAGCATATATTATATGAACATAATAGAATCCTGTCATATAGAGTAAAGCTAATTCTAAACAAAATATTTTAATACAATATCTTATAAAACAGGAATAGATTAATAGCAGACTTATAACAATACTAATTTAATTAAATATAAATATTATGTCTGTACAAGTTTGATATTTAATTTTGTAGAACTTCAGAAAATTTAAGTAATACAAATTTAATTTAACTTTAAACATGTGATCCTAGTTCATGTTTTATGATTCTTTTGCATTAAACAATCATCTTTAGAACTTAATCTTACTAAAAAACTTAATATTTTATAAGTATTAAATAATTTAACTATTTTATAGATGTGATTCAATGAAAGTAGTAAAAAAATTGTAATATAATACAAAAATAAATAGTAATGTAAAATATTACTAATTATTTTATTTATAAACAATACTAATAGTATAAATTAGTTGTAACTGACCAGAAATATGCAGTTTTTATTTTTGAGATGTAATTGTATTGGTTCTTAATAAAATTTTGTAATGCTAACAAAAAATCATATATTTTTTGGGTTAATAAGAATCCCATAATCCTTATTATTCAACCTAATATTTCAGTATTTTATATGTTGTGATCTTTATTAAAAGTATTGTATTTAGTCTATTATTATTGTACTATGCGTAATTTATATAATTATACTGTATATGACATACATAAATAGTTTATAAATACATAAGGTAAAATGCTATTTTGTACTTTCCAATTAGTTTTTAAATAATAATAATAAATAATTTATAGTTATAACTTATTTACTAAATATAAATTACATTATTGTGCTTTTTTATGAGTTACTACATATTAATAATATTTTATTATTATTTTATTTTCTTTTCTTTAATAAAAATAAACGTTGTATACAGTTTTTAATTTTTATAATAAGTAGTAAACTTACACAAATTGATTTAACTCTACTTTATATACATATATATGTACAATAATTTATCGAGAAGATAAATCAAACGTGCTATTCCAAAAATATCTCTGAAATAGAGACAGTAAATATTAAATTAAATAAACGCTAATAATAATTGCGATCAAAATTATGTATCCAAATAAGTCAATAAAAATATTTGAGTCTGCGCGTCGACGTAAAGTTTTCGACAGCCTGCCGCAATCATCTGGTGGGTTATAACCATGTTACACTTATTTTGTTTGGATTGATTTTGAAGACAGCTGTATATAAAGTATGGAGTAAAGACGTTAGAGTAAAAGGGACAGGGAATCCAAAGACGCTATACAGTAATTTGTAGTAATACTTGGAATGCTCTTATTAACAAATTATTTACTAAACATTAAATTATAATTTTTATTCTGTACCAAATTACATGTACACAAAGTATTACTAAGCCTACAAAAAAATCTATTGTCTCGCATGCGATGCACAGACCTCGCATGGGCGTCCTTCAAATCATTTTACATCCATTCACCTCTATAAACGCAACAAGCTAAACACTGCAGAACACTTACCTTTCCCATGCATAGTACTTAACTCTATCTTTCTCACAAAATCAATTGGTAACGCCTAAGGTCACTATGCAGATCAATGTGTGTAAGTGTCGCTTATACATATAGTTGCATAGGAGTCTCCCTGACGTTCACCTGTTGATTGTTTGAACCTTTCTTTATTCTGCTTATCAATAACAAAACTGAAAACTCTAGTAAAGGTAATTTTTATTTTTTTCTTGTTTTGCTTAGAAGAATTTTAGTAAAAAATATTAATGAATAGCACCTAGAAATCAATGTTTTGTGGTTGAATAGTTTACAGATATTAGACTGCTTCTCATTTCCAACTAATCTATTTTGTATATATTTAGAAATTCTAAGTATGAACAATCTAATGCATGGCAGTGTTTTCAATATTGATGCTTTTAAAATCATGCTACAAATGATAAGTTGCTTATAATTAATTCACCCTTCTATATTGTCTACCTTTATCAATTTGTTGAGAAAAAGCGTGAGTCATTTGCTTTCATTTTTATTTTGCTATTGATAACATTGAGTTCATTAATTAACATTTTTTAAAGTTCATTCAGTAAGTTTTTATTTTGCACAAATTGTAAATAGTATTTTATGCAACTTTTAGCATATCAGTCATCATTCCATATGTCTAATGATTATCCATATGAGTATGAAATTTGTGCAGGTATGTTTAGTAAAATAAAGATTCATTATTTTTATATTTTATTTTGTTTTTGTGTGTATTGCATTTTTATTATAATATTATTTCAAATATATTAATTATGCAATTTTTTTTAATGTACTTAATTCCATATTTTATATTATTTTAAATATAGATAAAAATGATTATTCAGCTACTATTTTGATTTTTTTTAGACATGGATAAAATAGGTGAACCAACTCAAATTCAAAACTTGGAAGGTTTTAGTATATTATTCTATGCAACTGAAGCTATTGGCGCAATATTAATTATATTAGTAGCAGTTTGGACAGCTCATTACAGAGGAGGTTTCTCATGGCAATCAAATCCACCATTACAGTTTAATTGGCATCCTTTATTAATGACTATAGGTCTTGTATTTTTATATGCAAATGGTAATTCAAACATTATTTAGAGATACATTAATTTTATTATTAATGATAATGAGATAATAATTTTAAATGTATCATAGGAATGCTAATCTACAGATCACAAAGAACAATTCGTAAAAGACGTCTAAAGCTGATACATGCTGGTATTATGATTTTTACATTAGTGTTAACAATCATTGCATTGGCAGCAGCTTTTGATAGTCATAACTTAAACCCTTCCCCTATACCCAATATGTATTCATTGCACAGTTGGGTTGGATTAGCAAGCATTATTTTATTCTGTTGTCAAGTATGTATGAAATGTATTAAATTCAATTTCTTCATTTCTTTATTTTTAATTAGGTTAGTATATTAAATTAATAACTGTTCTTACCTTACAGTGGCTTGCTGGACTTGTTTCTTTTTTATATCCAATGATTCAACCTTCTCTGCGTGCTGCATATCTACCAATTCATGTATATTTCGGAACAGCTGCTTTTATTGGGACAATAGCTTCTTGTCTGATGGGACTGACAGAAAAAGCAGTGTTCTCTTTAGGGTAAGTTAACTTTAAACAAAATAAATTTTTATAAAAATATTTACTCCTTTTTTTTGTAAATTATTGCACAAAATAATTTTACTAATAATTTTTATAATTTGATATTTTACAGTAACTCTTACCGTGAATTTTCATCTGAAGGTGTTCTAATAAATGTCATTGGTATTGCTTTCATTATTTTTGGTGGTTTAACTGTATATTTAGTTTCCGAAGGAAAATATAAAAGACTTCCTCAACCCGAGGACGATATTCTACTAACTGGTAGAAACGAATAAAGTATTATTTTTTAATAATTTAATAATTTAATGCGCAATTGTAAAGCTTGCTTTTATGTATCGGAAAGTTAAAATAATCTCGGAAGGATAGCATAATACTTTAATAAGGCCGAATATGTACCATTTAATCAGGAAACATCTGAAGAACATTGTCCAAAGTATAATCTAAAGAATAAATTAAAAAACCGTCCTCGATTGAAAGGCAGTCAACGCCATAAGTACAGAAACATCATACAGAATTTTATAGCTGACAAAATTTAAAAATTTTTTATTAATTTTTATTTAAGACGTTAAGCCCTTCTACAATTTTATTCATTATTTCGTTTTGATAAACATGCTCCAAAATTTGCTCTGAAAAAGTAATAAATATAGGTATATTTTTCTCCTCTGTGCAATACAATTATACATAAGTATCTTACATGATACAATTATATGTAAGATATTTCAACAATCTATTCTTGGCATGGTGCTATTCATTAAATGAAAATGGTAAACAGATTATTGAACATAAACTCAACCTTGAATCTGTGGTGCTATTACTTTTTCTAAATATGATTTTTTTACCCTTTGAGTGCTATTAATAGTCTCTTATTAGTTTTATTTTCCATGATAAGTTTTGTAATGTTTTAGTAACTAATCTTTATTAGTTGTACTCAAGTTACTTAAATAATGTGATGAATTGTATATTAAGGTGCGTTTCATTCTTTTCATAATTTTTAATACAATTATATATTGTTATCATAAATTTTTATCATAATGCTACCATATCCTTATTATTATTTTAAAAAATTTTATTTCAATTCTTTTTTCCCTTTAGTACAAATATATGGAATTTAATACAAAAAAATAAATCCTATTTTTGTATTGATAGAATTACTTTAGACTAGAATAGTTCTATTCTAATGTCACAAGATATAAATATTTTCAGATTATCTATATTTTAATATCACGGTGCTGTCATTTACAACACAAATGAATTTATTTAAAAATTAAAAAATATTTCTTATATTTTCAAATACACCAAAATGTTTACATAAAATATGTAAATTTGACACAAATGCATGTTGCTGTATTGAATACAAAACTATTTAAAATTATTTATAAAACTTATTATATATTATAATTTTACTTTTTAAATAGTTTCTGTATTTTGTGGTGCTTTAATAATTTTAAATAAAATTTTAAATGTCTATGAAAACTCCAAAGAAATTACTAAATGTCCAAAAAACATGCTTAATATATATTCATATTTACACTAATTATATATTGTGCGAAGATTGTTTGTATTATATATGCGATATAACAATTGTAACTTGTATCAATAAAAAATATAATAAATTAAAAAAGTTAATGAATTATGTTATGTTTTCAGTAGTCTTTTATAAATTATATTTAATTTTATTGAAATTTTATAAACGCATTTATTTAAAAACTGTATATATACAGTTCGTAAAAATAGAAAATTATACTGATTTATATTTCACTTGTATTATAGGTATTCAAAGACAAATATTTCAAAATATGATTTATATAGACACAATTTTTATAATAAACTTATGGTAATGTACAGGTAATATGAAATAATTTTAAATACAGTAAATAAAGTTTTTTAATAAAATAAAACTGATAATCTCTTGCATTTATATTATTTCTTATCTCAGAGAAATAATTTCAAAATTTTGACTTATTTTACATAATTTGTATTATTTTAATTGTGCACAGCACAAACATTGTGTAATGGACAGAATTTTGTCCATTATGTAAACGCCAGCGATTTAAGGAAATGCCGAAAAAGCGAAAAGAATCAAGAAAATAGCTTCGAGGGAAAGTGAGACAAAGATGATTAAAACTCGAGGTAAGACCGACACTACTTCCAAAAATCAGCATAACGATAAATAATCGAAGGTTATAATAAAATTATTGATTGGAATTAATAAAAAATCCCTCAATAAATACCCGAGAGGTAATATTATATCAGCGAAGACACCGAAAAAATTACTTAAAGTAAGAGAAATTATGATATTAAAGAAAGAGGATCCAGGGAACAAGAGGTCAGTGCACTGCAAAGTTCCGGTCTTAGTCGCCGAAGGTACTGACAATTTCTATCGCGTATTTCAACCGCTGTCGCTACGCCTAAGCGCCATGGCCCAGACAAGTAAACTATCCGCTGCTTCCCTAATACTAAGCTCTCTAACTTACTGTCTCTCCTACAACTAGGATCTTCCGTCACTGAAGTTCCAATCGCATATACTAGTCAAGCGATATAATTAGATTAGAAAATATTTGTATATAACTTATGAATTGAAATTCGAAGTCAACAAACGGATTTACGAAAATGACTGAATGATCACACCTTAAGCTACAATCATACAAATATACACATACTCGTAATACAAATGAACTTTAACGAATAAATTGTAAACACTTATTAACATTAAAAGTCGACACTTCAATTTATTGTTTATGCGCATGGCTCCTCACTTCCATTATGTCCTAGAGTAAGACAACAATTGATCTAATTAATAATTAATTAATCTCCCGGTCCTTGCTTTCCTTCTCCATTGACTCCAAACCGGACATAACAATCCCAATTATAAATCAATATATTAGATTAAATTTTTCAATCATTATCATCTGAACCTTCACTATTATTTATATCTTCTAGTTCTGGCATAGGAAAACGTAATATAGCTGCAACCCCTGTGAGTAAATCTAGTTCTGCAAAAATTTTGTAATTTAGTTTAACCTTTTTTTAATTGTGTAATGGAAATGAAATTTACTTACGTTCACCAGATACGTGCATACTTGAAAATATTTTAACATCACCACTGCAATCTCTGACTGCTTCAACAAGACTCACATATTCTTTCCTTAATGCAACATCTTGACATCTATATAAATAATACTATTATATTTAAGAACATATTAACGGCTATAATTAATAAATAATAAATAAATTTGAAAAACAGATACCTAAATAATTTGTCTGAAATAAGAAGAGTTTCAATAGCTTGTGCTTCACATGCTGCTTGAACATGCTTTTTTCCATAAAAGGCCTTAGAATGATCATTTTGCAACATTGTATAAAACGTTTTTAAGGCTTTTACTTCTCCTGCAGCTTTAGTATCAGATATTCGAGAGACAACTAAAGGATCAGTTAAGACTTCTAAAAAATAATGAATTCAAGTGAAAAAGAAAATTGAATATTCTAGAGGTTTATTGTCAAATAATAACTACCCCTTAAAGAATGTTTGAAACCAGAACTTGAATGAACTAACATAAATTTACTTTTATTTTCAAGTATAAGTTTATTTTCTGATTTAACTGCTTGCAATATCATGTAGTTCATTAACTGATCTTTAACAAATCCTGGGCTTGCAAGAATAATACATTTTACAATATCAAAATTTACATGTCTTAAAATCCCTTGCATTATACTTTCATAAAAACGATTTAATCCCTGTAATTAATTATGTTACATTTAGGATATAAATTTTTAATAATTCTTTAAAAATATACACCTTTTCATGTTGAGAAACATTGCCTTTTCTTTTTCTTGGAATAACTTGATCTATTTTAGCACGTACTATTGTCATGTTTGAAGTTATTAAACAAATATGAGCTATTCCTTCTTGCATTACAACTGCTGCTATATCTGCATGCTAAAATTTATATGTTAATATGTAACAATGAGAGTAATTTGATTTAATAATATTAACAATTACTTGTGTTGGATCACAGGCCATATCAACTCGATCTAATGCTATTATATCCCATAATGGCTTTTTTAATTTAAATTTGCGATTTTGTTCAACATCCAAAGTATGGTATGCTCCAGTCTGAAATGTGTATTCTATTATAAACATAAATTCAATTTCATACCTAAAATCCTGCAGAGTACAACAGTTATTATTAACAATAATAGGAAAAGTAAATTACTTACTTTTACATACTTATTTTCTTCTATATTTCTACCTTTAAGCCTTAAAACACAAGCTTGAGTATCAAAATCTATACTCTCTACAGATATTGTTAATGTTGTTCGCACTCTATTGCAACTTGTACTGCCAGTACAAGATTCTATTTGTACTTTTCTACAAAAATTTGTTTAAATGTTTTATAACTCATAGTATTTTAATATATATCTTATGTATTAATTACTAAATTTCATGTTCAAACTAATAAATTAAAAACATTAGATTTAAAAATACCTAATAGTTGAACAAGTAACACAATCTCCTTCACTTATTAAGTTATATGCATGCCACATATCTTCAGTATTCTCTGGTACAAGAGAAACAGTTCTAAAAATATTATTTATAAATTCATTTATTAAGTTTAGAAATGTGGAAGTTATCATATTTTATCAAATTTTTTTAACTTACCCATCTCCATTTTTATCAACATTCTTGCTAATTAATTTCATTTCTGCAACTTTTAAAAATCAATCTAAGAATAAAAAAAATATTATTTAATGTACAATAATGTATAATATTCTGTTATAAGCTTATATGCAAAGTGATTAATACAATTAATAATACTAACTTACTCAAAGTTTATAAAAAGTTATAAATTCTATACTACTTATTGCAAAACCTTTTCTAAAATTATACATGTTTATTATCTGAAATTTTTTTAAAAGTAATAAATTATAAATACTTCATAACTATTTTTAGATTTAGAAACTTAAAATATTGAAAACCACATGGAATATATAAAAACTTGGTTAGGAATTAAATCCACCAGCAAAAAGAAAAGTACATTGGTACTTCGACAAAAATGTTAAATCCAGAAATCCACAGACTACACAGTACACCCATACTATATGCTCACCTGTAAGATTCAGAAATCTAATTTACAGTCCAGTACTATCCAGTACTATCAGAGATGGTACTATACGCGGCCAGAATTCTAGCTTAAGCTATAATGAGCGTTAGAAAAAGCATCAACGGACGAGTCGATAAAACAGCATAGCAGACATACATAATAATGTCTTGAATTTACGATTATGTTCATAGCCGTATTTATTTATTATCAGATATGTAAAATTTTAAAACAATTTTTTGTTACTTAATTTTAATATATTGATACTGTAAGATATTTTTCAGAAGCCGTCATTCGAAAAAAAATTATTTATATTGGCTGATGGCTATAAACTGCTATAGACTGCGCAGTTTCATAAAGCTAATCTATAAATAGGAGCAAATAACAGCGGCCAAGTACCAACACAATAACCCGCACATAAATATAACATTATAAAAGATGAGCGCAATGGTTATATAAATAATGTAATATAAATTTATTATAATTTATAAAATTATAGCTTCAATTAGGATGTTATTAAAAACATAAATGAAACTTGCATAAAATCTAAGTGTACAGCGTCTATAAACGTCTACAGTGAATTCCACGTGGAATTGGAAGCTGTATGATTTTCAAATAATTTTAAGTGCATGAATAATAATTTACAATCAATGTAGTTATAATTAGATTTCATGTATAAAATTATAATATCATAATAATATTAATAAAAAATAATCGTTCGGTTTATAGCCATATGAAAGTTGGGTTAGCTTTAGTTGCAAATTAAGTAATTTTGCATTTGGTATTTGCTAGACGTATTTATTTATCTATCATTAAAATTGAGATAAATATTCATGACGAAATTCTATGTAAAATGTTGGATATCTAAGTATACAAGTAAATATAAATCATATCTGTAAACATGCAATCAAATGTAAGTGCACAGATGAAACGATAACAATTTTTTATTTTACAATATACGTCATTTGAAATTAACAACTTTACTTTAAATTAATGGACGTCTAACCTTTGTTTGCAAATAAAATTTTCGATAGTAATTTGTTGTTATGGTGATATCATTCGTGAGATTCCTGCATTTCGTGTTTCATCTTTATTGGATACTATACAAATTTAAATCTCAGCAAAAAATAAACTAATTTTTTTATCTATTATTTAAATTTAAATTTGAATATTATTTCCATTTAAGAATAATTACAATTTTTGACATTTATAAAAATTAATTAAATAATATAAAAAAAAGTATTTAAAAATTATTAACAACAGATTATTAAATCAGATTTTAAGTATAATTAATGAATAATAATAAAAATACATTTTTATCGCTAACAGGCTACTCTCATTAGACTAAACTTATATCAGCTTATAATTCGAATTATATTAAATTAGTAATATATTTAAATATTCATATCTGAAAAAAATATTTGATAATGAGAAATTTCAATTTCTTACATTTATTTTTTAAACGCTTCTTTATAGAATATTACAATTAATGAATTTGTATAAAATATATGAATTTATAAATTTATTATACTTTTAAAATATTTTTAATATTTATTTTAAAAAATAAATAATGAAAGAAAATGGAAAAAGTATTTTCTTTTTTTTTAAGAGGACACAGTGGCTATATACATATAGCATTAAGTGATTCAAAGTGGTTGGGGCGTATTGGAGGTACATTACGGAGCAACGGAGTTGCATTAGTTGCAAGTTCAGCCACTGGTATTACTAACTGGTATAGTACTATAGTACTTTTGATGAGCAACCCAAGCTCTTTTCTTCGCATATAGAGCCTGATAGAGCCTGCCTGACCTATGGCTGTATAGGCATCTGTAGGAATATGCACAATATATATAAGCATGTGTTAAGGCTATACCGCTATAGTTCGTTACTATATGAAAGTGCATCTGTAATAATATACACTACAAACACATTTGGATGTTACATAGTTGATTGTCGTTGAATCGTACATCATTGTATACTTTTCTAACAGTCAAATCATTTTACCACAGGGTACAATAAATCAGTGTGCATGCAAACGTGTTATTTAATACTATTATATATGTAAACATGGCTTAATAATAACTGTTACCTTTTTTATTTATATTTTTTTATAATGTTACCCTGATATTTTTTCATTGAAGAAACCTATGTAACATGGTATTTTTCAGTCAGTTATTATTATATAATTCTATAATTTTTTATAACTAATTTAATTAAAAAAGATTAGTTGTTCAAGTTTTAAAAAGAAATAGATGCTTTTATTATATTAAATATGAGTCCAGTTTTTAACATACTATTCTCTCACTGTAGGAGCAATATTTATTTAATTATTGGAGTTTGTGTGGGTTTAAGTATTAGTTTACTTTTTGCTCCTATTGAGATTAATAATTGTCAAGACTCTGAAGAGTCTGTACCTTATTCCATAAGTAGTAATGAATTTATTGACGAGTATGAACCAAAAATTAATATTGAAGCTAAACCACAAAAAGCTAAAAAAGTTCCAAAAGTGTTTGTTCGACCAAGATATTATTCCACTGAACTTGGAATTCGTGACAAATTATTTATTGGTATACTGACAAGTCCAGAATATCTACACAGCCGGGCAATTGCCTTAAATAAAACTATTGCACATTTAGTTGATAAAGTTAGGTATTTTATTTCTATACCTGAAGGAACAAAACCAAATGTATCACTGCCTGGAATAGTTGGTTTTACAGATACCAGAAGTATCTTACAACCATTTCATACTTTGAAGTATATAACAGATAATTATTTACAAGATTATGATTACTATTTCTTAGTGAAAGATACTAGTTTTATCAATGGAAGAAAATTAATCGAGTTAACTAAAAAAATTAGTGTGAGCCAAGATGTTCATATTGGAATGATTAGTGATGATAATAAATATTGTTCTCTAGGTAAAATATGTTATTCATCCTTCTTGCCTTAATTCTACCACAAAATTAGATATTTTATATTAAATCTTGGAATAAAAATTAAGAATGTATATGTTATTTTCATTGCATGTAAATTAAAAGAAATCTATCATTTTTTTATAAAAAATTATCAATCAACTATATTTTTAAAAAATTCAAAATTATTAATAAATTATAACTAGTATTCATTGATTTAATTTTGATAAAATATGATTACTATTGTTACAGATGGAGGAATATTACTAAGTAATTCTATAGTAAAGAAATTAAAAAATAATTTAGATTGGTGTGTCAAGACTACATTCTCATCTTCCGATGATGTAAATTTTGGACGTTGTGTAATTCATTCTTCATCAATTCCTTGTTTAAATAAAGTTCAAGATGCGCTATTTTTATCAACAAAATTAAATGTATCTTTTAATTATGAAAATGATTTAACAGAATTATCTACTAATGAAATCTTTCAAAACTCTATAACAGTATATCCAACAAATGATCATTTGATCATTTACAAATTAAATACTTATTTTGCAAAAGTATGTTTTCATATTTCTGCATTGTTGTTAAGTATATTTTTAATAGTGATAATCAATTTTGTATTTGCAGATTGAATTAATCAAAGTTCAGAAAGAAATTGAAAACCTTAGGCAAAAAATTATGAAAACTGCAAAATTCACTCCAAATAATCATCAAGGTATTAGTTGGCCTATTGGTAATCAACCAGAAAATAAAGCTACAAATCGTTTTGATATTTTAAGATGGACATATTTTAACATGACTCATGCTTTTCTTCATAATGATTTTGGGACTATTAAAGAATTAGATAATAGTGAAAAAGAAGAAATTAATATTATATTGAATGCAACAATTAGAATAGTAATGCAAGAATCAAACATAAAACTAAGATTTAATAAACTTCTCAATGGATACTGGAAGTTCGATTCATCCAGAGGAATGGATTATTATCTTGATTTGAATTTTATAACTGATTCTGGATCTGAAATTAATAAAAGAATAGCAATATGTAAACCTCTAGGAAAAGTAGAAATCTTACCAGTTCCATATGTTACAGGAAATTCGAGAATAAATATGATTGTAATTATAGATTTACAAAATGAAAAAGAGGCTTTAAAATTTTTAACACATTATGCAGATGTATGTATGGATAGGAAAGATAAGACTTTGTTAACAATGGTATGTATTATAAATACAATTAAAATTGTAATGAAAATTATTTTATTCTCATTAACATTAAAAAATGTACATATTTTTTCAAGGTTTTATTATACAATCCTGGATATGCATCAAAGGGAAAGCAAGATGTTTTTTATGAAATAAAGCAGCGTGCCTTATTTTTAACAGAAAAATATAAAAAAGATCAATTAAAAGTTACATGGCTTTCCATTCGCTTATCCACTATTTCAAGTTTTATAGAAATTGAACCATTATTAAAAATTGCTATAGCTGATTTGTATGTTAAAAAATTTTCATCTGATAATTTAATTTTATTTGCAAATACTAGAATGGAGATAAAATCTGAGTATTTAAACAGGGTAAGTATTCCACTAGATAAAAATACTGATAAAAAACAGATTTTTTGAAACTGACTCTGTTTCAAGAAAATTATTGTTGTTTAATTTAAAGTTATTTCATATTTATATTTATTTATATTCTGCAGGTACGCATGAATACCATTAGTCAATGGCAAATTTTTAGTCCAATTCCTTTTGTACAGTATCATCCTGATATTATTTACTATGATGAAAGCACTAAACATATGGAATTTGACATTACTCATAATCATGGACGATATGATGAGTATAATTATGATTCTGTATCATTTTACGCAAAAGATTACATGACAGGTATATAAGTATAAAAACTATTATAAAAATTAGTTTTATTTGTAGTAAATTTTTAACTTTAGAAATTTATAATTTGTACATTTCAGTGCGAAAATCTATCGAAAATCAAGTGCCTTTAGTGCGAACTGACAAAGATATCGCAAATATATTAAAGTTATCACAAAATATGTCTATTGGTTCAATATTCGAAATGTTCGTTGTTTATAGTAATTTGAATCCGTTTCGTGCTGTAGAACCTGCCTTAAAACTCAGATACAAAGAGATTAATTGTATTGGCACAAGGAATAACATCACTCTTAATACATGTTTAAAACAAAGAAATCTTCAATTAGGAAATCGTGGTCAGCTAACAAGACTGATATTGGATTATAAAGACCATCATTAAATATATTTTTGTTTTTTAAATTACATTAAAATGACCAAATTATATTGTGATAAGATAAATCAATAATCAAGTTCCTGATGAAATACATAATATGCAAGAGCTGGGTATCTACTGAAAATAGTTTAATGTATATAGTTATTAAGTAAAAATATTCAAGGATTTAATTTATATCTTATATATAAATGTATATAAATATATAAATATATAATAGTATATATTTATATATGTATATGTAAAAAAAATATGTGTAGTAACTACATTTGGAAAAAAAATACGAAATATATATTATTTAACTTATAAATTTATTAACAACTTCAGTAAAAGAAATAGTTTACTAAAGAGTTTCATATATACATAGGTTTATAATGGAACAAATTTTATTGTAAGATAGTAAAATTTAATTATTATACTATTTACAAAACTTTACATTAAAATTAGTTGTAAAGATTGACATAAAGGCACAAAAGTAATGACAAATTTAATAAACCACTTCCTACTTAATATAAATTATTCAAGAAACATTTCCTTATGCTTATTTAAGTCTCGCGATATTCCTATTTTTTTATTTTTTTTTAGAAAATAAACTGTATAAAAATACTTTTTTCAGATTTTTTTGGGTTAAACTATTTTAAACAAGTACCCAGCAAACAAAATATGAACGTGACAATTTGGCAAGACCTTTTTTTATTAATTTAAAGGTTTAGCCCACACAAGATCGTAGCATATGAGTTTGAAATAACAGTAAATTGTTATAAAAGCCCTAGTACCCTATACACTTTCTGGCATGTTTGCCATTCATGTTTTCTTTACGACACCCTTATTAACAAGGAAGAATCATAGGCTGTCGTTCACACGTTACTGCAATAAAAACTAAAGTACATATCGTGCTGTTTTGAAAAGATCTCATTTCATCTTTTCTTTCTCCACTTTTTCCCTTTATAATCGAATAGTTCAGTTTATCCGTATTTTCAAGATTATAAAAGAAAGCGTTATGGCTTACATCACGTCGTCTTGACAACACATAAGAGTGATCTAGACAGAACAAAATGAAATATCACTATACGAGTACTATAGAAAAGTAACATTTTAAGCGATCTATTTCGCTCTGTAATGTTGCGCAAAAAAGATACTCCATTTTGAAAGACATTTGTAAAGAAATCACGTTACTTTACAAAAAAATAAAAATATTTTTTTAATTTAATCTAAAATTCGGCATCCTTTTTGCAAGTCTTTCGGAATGTGTATCAATTTATTTAATCACTATCCGACTCTGATTCTGACAGTTGCAAATCTTCATTTAATAAGTTATCTGGCATTGACAATGATGGGGATGTTGTTGTACCATTTGCTGCATGTCCTAAATGAATACATAACATTTGATATAAATATTTTTTCTGGTTAAAAAAAATAGTTCTAAATATATAGTATTTAAATCACCGTTAACTTTTGTAGATTGCATTGTTTCTTCTGGTTCTGAATCACTATCAGAACTATCAGAACTTGAACCACTAGAACTGGAATCACTTAAAACACCTACATCATTATCCAAGGTTGGAGTTTTAACAAAGGGCTTTTCATTTATAATAGGAGAATTAGTTCTTGGAGGGGCTGTTGAATGTGATGTAGTTAAAGAAATAGAAGAAGCTGTTGGTTGAGTTAAAGCAAAATCATCGTGTTCACCGATCATGGGAAGGCTTGCTAGTGTTGATTGCGAAGAAGGCATGGACGAAGAACTGAAATTTTTTTTATTTTACAAATAAATCTTTCATTTTTATACTTAACAGACTACATTAAAATAGACTAAAAATTGTAAATGGAATTTAACCTGCTAATTTATTATATATATATTACTAAAGTTATAAACTATTTTATTTTATAAAATCTAAATCACTATTTACTTTTATGAAGGCTTTATTTGTCTTTAATTAAATTAATCATTATTATTATTTTTAACCTTCAAAGTGCTGAGAAAATGATCAAATTTGTCAATATCATTGAGGTACAAGTAGTTGCATATTAAGTTTGTAATAAAAATTTAATAAAAAGTTTCATTAAATTTTAAGACGAATACATGTAAAACTATAAATTTATTTACCTAATGCTAGTAGATAAATTTATAGATGGAGGGCTTTTTCCATGATAAGAGGCACGTGGAGGGCTATGTTTAGGACGTAATTGGTGACTGGGCTCCCTTTTCTTCCCACTTGTTACTTTAGTTCTACTTTTTGTTCTTCCATCTGTGGGGCTTCTTCTGGCTTCAATGGGAGTGATAGGTCTAATTCCAGAATTTGAATTGGGAACAGATAAAAGAGCTTGTGATTTAGTTTCAGACCTGTTCAAAAATATCTTTGCTATCAAAAATGCTTATAACATAACTTTATAATAAAAAATTAAAATAATCGATGATACATTTGACACAAATTTAAGCAAAGTTAAATTAACAGTATCTCACCTCGTCTTTTTAACCTGTATATTTGAAGACAACCTTTCCAAGGTTATTTCACCAGTGTTCCTATCAATAATAAGAACACATTCTTTGTGATATGGTCTTTGAGAACCTTTAAATACTGTGTGTGGAATGCCAGCACCATCCAAATGTGGTACTGTCACTGTCATTGTATTATTGGCTCCAACATCGACTGTTGCCATTTTTGATACATCCACACTTGCTGGCTTGAAGTCATCTAAATTTATTAAGGTAAATTGTGATAAATGATAGTAAAAGCAATTAGCGAAGTAAGAAAGCATAAAGAAGATGGAAATTTGTGAATGAAAGAGAACAATAGGTCACAGCTGTTGACCACGATAGATTCAATATGTGCTGTGGCCTTTACTCTGAATTCAAGGTCCTTACATTTCAAGGTGTGAAAAGCTGTGGACTTGTCGTTGGTGAAGGTGGGTCCGAGTTTGAGCTCTCGAACCCCAGGTCCAAGACCAAGCTTCTCAGCCATATCACAGGCCACACTGTTCAAGTTAGTGTCGTGTGTCCCTGAGATGGACTTCATTAACGTAGAGCTTAGAGCTTGAGTCTCGCCGAAAGGAGCGGAAAAGCTGGATGGCTCTCTAAAACGAGACAGTCGAAGTTCTCACATTTTTCAGTAACAGCTGTTCCAATTTTCCTTCCTAGCAGACGGTTTCATCACACTCTCTCGTGGATCGCGCGCTCGCACACACACTCACACATACGATTGATTGTGCGTATTATTTACAGGGAGATAGACGACGAAGGCGAGCTCCGTCCTCTCGCGCGTTTCTTCGTACGCGCGATTTCGAAATCTCACGTATTTTGAGAGGACCGCTGGACTGCCTCCCTTGGGATCCCAGGCGACATATCCCGTTGACCCGATTTGGCCAGAAACCTGCCAGAACCGAGCGAAGCGCGAATAGTCTCCCTCTCACGGACGGTATAATAGCTGCGGCCTGCGCCGCTGTTGCCTGCTATACTGAACTCTCGCGGACACGGACCCCCACCCGGATTTGGAAAAGTTCGCACTCGAATATATGTATGTACGAGGCCCAAGTGAGCGACAGAGAGCGAGGTAGACGGATGGAGAAATAAAGAGAGAGAGTGAGAGAAAGCATGCGACAGGGGATCAGTAGCTGTTAACAGGATGGAAGGGGGGTGGGGAGACAAAAAGGAGAGCTGCAAGCAGCTCAAGAGCCGAGTAGATTGGAGAGTATTGAAGAGAAGAGAAGAAAAAAAAAGACGACCGCACGCGTGTGACCTTCGGAAAGGCGCGCGAGCGACGAGCTTACGAATTTTAGGCTACTTTTTTCCCTCTCTATCTGTCGATTGGCTGTTCACTGCAATATATGCAATAAGCAATACATTTATTTTCTCAGCGTTTCCTAAGAATATATACTATTATGATACTCTATTTGATTGTAATAAACCTGGTAGTTCCCATCTATGAGGCAGTATTCAATATTTTAATATTCATCTATTCTTATAGCATCTTCATTAATATTTTATTTTCTTTCAACGATTCACAGAAAAGGATATATTTTTCTTCGAAGTGCTTAATACACTCAACAATCAGATGTATATATAATTGTTTTTTTATTTTATAATTAGAATAATATATTTACTATAGTTTATTATTATTAAAATTTTAATTAAATAATAAGCTATATCAGTACTTAACAAACTAATAGTTAAAAAACGCCAGAATATTATTTTCCTTTCATTTTGTTATGTTTATACGTATGTCAACGTATACATATATATATATATAATTAAGTTGGTAATACCATTTTCGAATAAAAAGTCGTTAATAATGTACAATTAAATTAAGAATCGTGATCATTCGCATGATTTAAGCTGATTTTAAAATAATTTAAATACATTTAGATTCGATATATACAAATAAGTACACGCGATAGACGTAGGTATTAACGGTTCATTTGTTAATTCCTCGCATTTATTTATTAATTGCCTATTTATTATTGTTGGTTGTATTCTTTAAATAAAATCACAATATAACGCTATCAGGTAAGTATATTATAATTTTAATATTATATTATTTTTTGTAGTAACGTCCCAAGGGTAATTTAACATACTTTTTATTAATAATGTATTTAGTTTTGTTATTACAAAATTTATCCATCGAATTGTACTATTTAAAACTAAAAAATAAAATTCGTAAAAATTTATATTCTGCGTGGACGATTAGTGTTTTCTAACTTACATATAAAGTGTATTGTTGTATCGCAATTGTTTTGTATGATAAAGTTAGTTAATGTAATCACTATTATTACGTACACGAATATGTACTACATTTTGTTGTGATTAGTTTTATTTTTTTAGTCAATTATACTTATATCATTAAATTTGTTTTAAAAGATAACTTTACGATGATCGGATTTTGAAATTTTATTATTTCTTAAAAGTACCTGAAATATATAAACATTAATAGATAATAGTCCATCGTTGACAAAGGTTTCCGTAAATACGTTAATTACAAAATATTTATTAATACTTTACATCAACTTCAAGTTGGTAAAGATAATGCCATCGCTATTCAATAATATACCGTCTCCTGTTATTATTATGAACTCGATTATGAATTTAGGAATGTAAAATAAACTTTTATTTGTAACTAAAATAATCATTTACTGGTAATTAATATTATTATGCAAATGATTAATGATTTTAAATTATGATACATTTTTAGTTATTATGGATAAGTCTCAAGACATAAATAGTACTGTAGGTAATAATGTAGGTATAATAATGGGAGAAGAAGGAAAAAATACAACTTGTTTCTTAACTCAAAAAGCTGATAAATTAATAGAAAGTGAAATGAAAAAAATTGAAGTTCAAAAGGTATCATAAAGTAGTTAAAATAGTAATTTAAATTAATAATTAACTTGTATTGATTTAATTTATAAACGTATTCAGATGGGTGATGATTTGACTATAAGAACATTAGAACAGGAATATTTAGAACATGAACGAAACTTAATGTATTCAACAAAAAAAGTAGAAGAAGTGCGTAAAAAAACATCAACGCAATGTGAAACGATAAGTCAACTTTTGCAAGCCAATAAAGCTATCATAGAAAAGTAAAGTTCAAAAATTACAATAGTACAATCTTAGTGGGTACAGCTATTTATTTGTATTGAATTTTATAAATTTTATTTTTTTTCAGATTTAATGAACTAAAAAGTTTTCAAACTGAAATTATATTACGTAACATAAACAATGCCGAAAAAACATTTATGGGTTGTAAAAATAATAATGTAATTCTATTAAAAAATTTGCAAACGATAGAAGAAACAGATAAATTTACAAAATCTTTAAATATAGAAGTACAAGATAAGAAAAATAAATTAAATTTTGAAAGTAAGTGTTAGAATAAAAAGAAAAATTATATGTATTATTAATAACGTTACTAACATTATTCAAGTTCAGAATCAAATTGAGCAAAGGAGAGGACTTTTCAGTAGTCTTAGCGACGTATTGAACCAATCGTACGCAAAACTTGAATTGCATAAAAAGCAACTAAATGAAGCTTTCTCTGATAAATCTCTCATAGATTCAATTGAGCAAAAGTTTAAAATGTATTTGATTTCATGTATAGAAACTAAAAATTGACTTCAATTGAAAAAGCATTACATCTTTTTTAGAATAGTCGAATTGGAAGCTACTGAAGACGCATTGAGTCAACAATTTAAACAAGATTCAAATGATCTATTAAAAAAAAAGGAAAATAAAAAACATGTAAAATATGCTCTGCGCAATCTAAACAATATTTAAATGTTAATTGCATAATTATAAATTACTTGTTTCAGGATTTAGACAATGTTAAAAAATGCATAGAAGAAAACATAATATTAGTAACAAGTCTAACATCGGAGTTGCAATCTGTGGAGTTTGTATTTAAATAATATATTATGTGCAATTAATTAAATGACAAACATTGCAATAATTTTGTATTGTTTATTTAATAATTTAAATGTAATTAAAATATAATCGTTTTAGAAAAAATCAATTTACACAAAATGAATTTTTAGAAAATATTAAACTTCAAAAAGAAGAAATTTTAAATAAAGTTTGTATTATTCATATAATTAAATAAAATAATATCCGAAATCTGCTTTTATTTAAAACAATATTTGTATAAGGGTATAAATAAACGCCAACATCATGAATTATCTAAGAAATCTTTTAATGAAACTGTTCAAACCATACATGAAAAACAAGATAAAATCAATATAGAATTGCAAGCGACTAAGAGCAATTTTTTGATATCTGAAAATATGCTACAAGAACAATTCAAAAGTTTGTTAACTAAGCTTGAAAAACAAAAGCAATTATCGAAAAAACTAGAAATTTGTCAGCAAAATTTAAATAAATTAAAAAATTATGAATCCAATAATCAAAAATATTTATATAATGGCTCGGAAGCAGAAGATAAATTAAAACAATTAAATGAAGAACTAAAAAAGTATGATCTAATATTATTAAATAAAAATAAAAAACAAATTGATTTAGAATCTAAAAAAACAGATTTACAAGAAAAGAAAAAAAATATTGAAGAAAAATTAGAGAAGCGCATTAGAGATGAAAAAGTATTAAGTTGTCATAAAATAATTTTTCGTAAACATATGTATGATAAAGTTAAAAAAATTATCATATTTATAAAAAATAAAATATTGTTATGCAGGTGCAGGGTTCCAACAAGAACTTGTTTGAATTCAAAAATAAAAGTATTGAATTAGATGGAAAAGAGGAGAATGCTAGAAATTTGTCAAACTCAAAAAAAGTATAAAGAAATAAATATATTTATATTATAAGCTTTAAAATAATATAACTTATTCAATTATTACCATATAATTATTTAAAGGTAGCCCAATCTATAACACCTTCCAAGAAATCAATTGAGAGATATTTTGATGACTCCGATAGTTCAGATGATGACAAATTTGATAATGAAAATGAATTTAAAATTAAAGATTTAATACCTACGAAAGTGGGTAAACTTTATTTAATTTACATAAATTATTATTAAATGATTACTTATCTACGAGTACCTTATTTTCGTTTTAGTTACCGGAGACGTCGGCAAATCAAAAAAAGACGATTTATAATATAGACAAAAAGAATCAGGAATCTCTCAAAGATGTACGTATTGTTATAGATTTGATGTAATGAAAAATAAAACAAATATTTATAGATATGTAAAGTATTTTTATCAAAATATGAATTATAACATGTATTTTAATAGCAGGATAATCAATCATATAGCGACAAGTTATTTGACGATTTATTATCTGGTTCACAGGCTCAAGCTCCTAAAGACGCAAAAGTAAGAGTAGTTGCTAAAATTCCATTTTATTTCGAATTTCATGTATATTTTATTTGTTATTATGCTATTTTGAATTATGAAACTACTAAATTAGAACTTTGAGATCTAAGAATTGATATTTCAAATTATTTAAAATTTTATAAATTAATGCGAGTTATACAATTTAACAATAATATAATAGAAATTGCATAAAAATTTAATATAATTTCTCATTAGCTTATTAATTTTATTTTTTCACAGATCTATATTTTATATTAGAATGCATAATAATAAATAATTAATCTGTTTAAAAATTTTGATCAGATGAGCTTTAAGTTATTATTTACTACGTAATTTATAATTAGCTAATATTATTGTTAGTAACATAAAATATTAATACGTATCTTTCAAAATCTATGGAATTAAATTAAAGATTTTCGTATAGTTAACTACAAAAACTCTTAACTAAGAATAAAATGTGCATAGTTTGCAATGTGTAATGAACGACTCATCTGATGCAAAATAAATACTTTTATTTGATTTTTATACGTTTTCAGAATATATTATATTTGATTTTTTTATATCTATAGGATGTATTTAAAATTCCTCAACCATATGCAACGCCTATTAGGAGAAAGCTTAGTCAACCCAAAAAATAACATTAAATTTAAAGAACATTGATTGAAAAACTATTTATTGATTAACAGTTATTTACTTATTTGCATAGCTTTCGCCGTTTCACATAAATCTATGAATTCAGCTTATTAAAAACAGAATTATATATTTTATCATTAGACGTATGTACACAGTGGTACATCTGACAATAAGTGTGTATTTTGAAAATTTCAAATATATTTACAATTAATATTTATAATTAATCGCTTTTATTTTTAAAATATGCATTTAAATTATAAATAATATTAAATTATAACTAATATTTATACAATAATTATATAATATCGAATTACATTTGTTATTTTTTAGTTCTATTGTTATGGTTTCTCAACGATTATTATATTTTAAATCTGTTTATTTGAAATACATTATTTTACTTATGTATAATAAAATTATATTTAATACAAAATCTTATTCTTTAATATCCTTTAAGATATATCTTAATATATGGATCTAGTAATAACTTATCATGCATACAATAAAAACCGTACTAAAAACGATATACGTTTCTGTCTATTTTCAGTACTCGAGGTAGACAAAAATGCAGAGGTAGCTGTGTAAAAATGAAATGATTGAAAAATATGTAAGTATTAAATTATATTTCCGTACTAAATATTAAATTATAATCAAAATTTAAATATCCGTAAGTTTTTCATGGTATCTGATACGATTAACAAATCGTAAATTTTTATTTTAAGCTTATTTCATACTGCTTGGTGTTTAGTAACCAATTAATCAGAATGCAAGTGTAATATTGTGTCAAATAACTAAATAAGTAAACTACACACATACGCGCGCGCGCGCCCATATATATAAACTAGCCGGTAAATAACGTTTGCAATGTCAACATCACGTAACATATTCATATGATATCTAAAATTTGTAACATTATTAAAATCTAAATATAAGTGTACTGAACCAATTATTTTATTTAAAATTTTAGTTTCAGTAATCTTCATATAATCATAGTAGATAATTGATTTTTTATATTGGAGCTAAATACATTTTCGATTTTAGGATTAAAAAAAAATTACATTAATATCATAATATTAATAAATAAATGAATGAATTAACTATATTTAGTAGGGTGTTTCTGATAAATTAAGTATAAATATATGGATGTACTTGTATGAATTTCGATTTTTTACTATATACAGATATATTAAATTTTTTACAGCATTTAAATTACTTTATATTATTTACGTGATTTAAGTCAAATTTTTAAGATGGTTTAAACAATAATTTTTGAAAGCATTTTCATGCTGTAGAAATTCGAACAATGTTTTGCATAATTTGCGCAGTTAATAAGAATTTTATTTGTAATGATGAAAATCAAATGATATTATGCATATTGAAAAAGAATTTACACATATTTACACATGTTTTCTGCTGAGGCATAATAAACGTATGTATAGATTTTATAGGAAATTTATTATAATTTCTCAAGTATGATTTTGAGTTTTCATTTTGAAAATTTTACCAACCCACGCATGTTGTGGCAAAATTTCATGGATTAGTATCTTGCTGTGATATATATTGCATATATGTATCTTCTTTATTTTGGCAACATCTTGGAACACGCGGAGCGGCGAAACGGCGCCGCAATCATCAGCAAAACGCGAAGTCTCTTGACCTTCCTGAAAAGTTTTGACGGGAGTTGTACGTACTTCAATATGGCGAACAAGTACGACAAAGGACGCAGAAAGTGGGGAGAGCGAGATATTTCACAAGGTACAATCAAGAAAATTCTTCTTTAAATAAAATTGACGTTTAATTTGTTAAATATTATCATTGTCTTTTCGAAGCTTTGAGACGAATGTCTAAGTTTTCATCTGAATCTATAGTTCGTTATTGAGACAGTCTGGCGCGAGTCAAAAAATCTAACCTCTCAAATGAGAGAAGCTAACCTAAAAGTTTAAGACGGCGAACCGCGGGAAGCCCGTGAGAGTGATTTCCCAAACGTGAATTTTGTACAACTAAAAATAGTTGATATTGATAATTAGTATTTAAATAATGTTTAAATAAGTGGCTTTCTTCATTTTTGTACTTTTTCATTACATAACTTTAATACCCTTCGTTTTCTCGCTACTGCATTGTCAAGGATATGCATTGGTGGATAACATCGAAATCATGTTTTTGTTGTAAAGAAGTTCCAACAACATCCAGATCATAGCTTTTGTTTAAATATTTTCTTTACTTAAGTACTCTATCAAACCATAAATTTCAAAATAGACATTAAGATTATTTGTTTTGAAGTGAATTTTGTGTGATGCAATATATTTATAAAGTTGTTTATTTTTAAACAATAGATTTTATTTATGACAGTGACTTTACATTCAAAACGACAAATTATTTCAATAAGAAACTGTTTACTTTAATATTTATGAATTTTCAGATAATTCAGCTGATTTCAGATTAGAAGAGAGATTAGTAGCAATGCGAGGAGGAGCAAGTAAAGCACCCCCTCAAGCACTATATAGACCAGGAAGTGGACCTTTACGTAAATCTGGAAGATCAGACGAATACGATCACGAAAATAATTCTCAAGATAAACAAAGAATGTCTATTCAGCATAGGTTAAAGCAGTCACAATATAGCAATCCAAACCCATCACAAAATAGTTCTAGATCAGAACAAGTAGATAGTATAAGTGAAAAGCTAAACGATATGCATGTAAATTGCAGGAATCATATAGATGATCATGGTCAAAGTACTTCTAAAAATAACCATTCGTCAATAAATGATCCTAGAAAAAAGAACAAAAAACCAGAAATAAAATTATATGTAGCTAAAAAAGGTAAAGAAGTTAAGGCTGAACAAGATACTTCTAACAGGTAAGCCAAAAGCATTATAAGTGGAAGTTTTAATATTGTACCAAAGTTCGTTATTTGAATCTTATAACCTTGTAAACAAAAATGTTACAGTTTGGTTTGTTGAAAACTTATTGTAACAAATGTTATATTAACAAACTGTACCAAATTTTGAGCTATAGTATTCTACTGTTGTTAATATTTTAAGTAGCATAAAAAACATTTTTAAATGTTTCAAAAAACATAACAAATATATTTTTAGAAAACCACTTCAAAATAATTGGGATAAGGAAAGAGAAAGACATGGTAATAGAGATTGGGATACACAACCTGGACGTAGTCAACGTAATGATAGCTTTTCTGGTAGAAATATGCCTGTTAGTTTTTGTGGAAATCTCAATCCTACTGGGGGTCGAAATAGAGATGATCATTCAAAACGTTTTCCGGTAAATCGTAGAAATCGTAACATATCAGAAAACGACGATCGCAGACGAGCAGAGTCACCCATGTCAAATAGAAACTTTGGAAATCGAAATAGGGATAATCCTCGTGAATTCAGACAAGTATGATTAATGAAATTAATAAAAATTTATGATTCAATAAAATATTGGAATTTTTTAAAATTTATAATATTATTAGGGATCAGAGCCATTATTAATAACAAATCTTAATAAAAATGAAAATGAAACTAATCGGATTAGAGATACACGTAGTGTAGAACCATTTGGGTATACAGACAAGTTTCAAGGAAAGCCACCTTCTGGAAAAAAAAGTAAAGAGTTAGAATTAAAGCTAGAGAGTTTGACACCTCAGTTACAAACTAAATATCTACAAGAGCATGGACTTCTACCAAGTAATTCTACTGGTACTGTTCCTGAAGATTCTTGGGATGGTAGTACTGCAATATATCAAGTACGTTCAATATTACATTTTATATTATTTACTTCCTAAAATTTTCACTAAATTTTTACATTATTTGAAAAATTTACATTTATTTAAATAACTTTTATTTAGATTTAAGTTTATTATAAATTACTAAATTCCTTATGTGAGATGAACAATGAATTCGATAAAATGAATGAATAAATTTATATTTTAGTTGATTAATTAAAATAAAATGTTTTAGGTTTAAACGTTAATAAATGTTATAACGTTATGAATAATTATGTAAAGAAATGATTGTTATAATTTATAGTATATATAAAACATGTATAAAAATTTTATTTCAATTTTTTAAATTAGCTTATATCCAAGGATACAATAAATTTTTTTAAATTGGTTTTCATACTCTATACTACATTATACTGTATAATATATTTTAAGACATTCGTTTATAAATTATTCCCATTATATTTATGTAATACAGGAACTAAATACAAATTATTAAAAATTAAGGATTAACTTCAAAGTTCTGAATGTTTTTGAATTTTATTAGGGTTCAGCTCCACCTTACTCACCTACTATGCAACATTCACAAACAGTACATAACTTACAACCTAGTGGTTCTTTACCACCACAAAGAAATTGGTTAAATACAGTTCCAGCACGGAGTAGGGGAAGAGGTAGACTCAGATCAGAGGAATCGGATGCATCTACCAAGTTTAGATCAGTTACTCCTGATCAGTATTCTGCTCCAAATTCAAGATCGCAAACGCCTAGTCAAGAGTGCACAAATAGGTATGTTAAAAGATCATTATATTTAACTCTTTTATATTATATTTAATCTTATTTATTAGACAATACGATCGACGTGGCAGTAACAGTACAATGAATACAAGTATGGAAAGCTTAAGTCGCAGCGATAATCAATTAATGCCTCCACCAGCAACATCACCAGGATCATTTCGTTCCAATTCTAACAGATGTCAATCACCTGCTGATAATCGCCGACGTGAAACGATGCCGCTAGTAAATCCACGTCCTTCTCAACAAACGTATATTCAAAAATTAAAATTAAATTGTTTTCACATTCTTTAATATTTCATGGTATATTTAAATTTCAATTTCAGACTCAAAGTTAATAATAATTTAAGTGAATCGAATTGCATACAAGAGAAACCAAAAGAACAACAAGTATCTGAAACAAGTCCTACAAAAAGTGAACCTTGTAGTCCTGTGCCTAATGATAAACCTGTTACTTTGGTAATATGTGTATTAGTTTCTCTAATTTATTGTTAATTAGAATTTGTAATATACTGATCAGTTGATTATATTTGATTTATGTAGAATTGGTATGAAGACATAGAGTTAAGTGAAAGATTAGAATCAGAACAAATTAGCCGCAGTTCGTCAGTAATGAGTTTACGTGAAACAACAAATGCACCAATTAACCAACCAATCGTTGGAAGAAGCAGTGGGCGTAAAAGTTCAAAAAAGAAAAAGTCAAAACGTCATGGGAGAGATAAGTATGTATATAATAATTATTAATTGTTTTAATTTAATAAAATAAATAGTTAAATTTATTTATGATTATGTATATTTTCTTTCAGAAGTAAAGATAAAATTGAAGGAAATAGCAGAGAACGCCAGAACAATCAACATAATAGAGAAAATGATAATTATAATAACAACCAGAAAAATAGTAATATTAGCAGTAGTAGTAAACCTTTTGGTCTCAGAAGACGATCTCATCGCAGTAGAGAATCTAGTAAAGATAGAAATTACCGTGGGGGTAGTCGTGGACCTGACGAATTTTACAGAAACAGGTGAAAAATCTTATTGCGATTTTTTTGTGATAAAAAAAATTCATATATTATTTAATCGAATTAAATTTATAAGATATACACATTATCTTCTATTATATTTAATGTGATATTATGTAGTTCCAAATTTAGTTGTGTAGAAATTATATTTCTATAGAAATGTTGGTTGATCAACGGTAACATTAAATAACGTTTCTCAGTTTGTTAGAAAAATTATTTAATTATGTCTGTAAAGATGTCTAGTTCCATGATTCATGTTGTACACAATCAGAAGTATGCATTAGCTAGGCTATCAATATATTTTGATTCCTTTGAGTATTTTAAATATTTCGATATTTGTCCTTATTTAAAGTTTTTTATTACAAGTATATGTATACTAGTTGATTATGTAATTAATTCCGTTTTTCATGAAATCGTTTATTATCTAAATATTTATTGTTGCAGATCATTTCAAAGTATTGGAGAAAATTGGAGAACTGGTAGAATATCCATTTGTGAATCAGATGATGGACGTCGTACACCTTTAATCCATCCAACATCCTCTAATTCTGTTCCTAGTTCGGTTCATCGACAGTCGCCTACATCTTACTCAAATTCTCAGCAACCAGGTGTTTTGGTGCTGCCTGATCAAGTTCAGTTATCGTCTAATGCTGGATCTTGTAGACAACAACTAATACAGCAACAGAAAAAAACATTATATGATCCTAACAATCCTAATAAACCAATTGTAATAACTTCTCCAGATACTAGAGTAGCCTCACAGCTTAGGTAACAAATACATTTTAAAAAACAAATTCTCTAAGAATCATATTAATAACGAATGATATTAATTATCTAATATATAATATTTATTATAATATAATATTCATTAATATAATATTTATTGTATTATTTTTTCAATTTTTGAAGAAAAAAAATACATTATTTAATATTGCAACCAATAATTATTTAAAATATTTAAACAATTTTTATTTTAGGGATAATGATCACATTCAAACAGTTAATACATCTATATACTCATCTCATTCTGGAATGCCGCCAAAAGTTCACCATACTTTTCAAAGTACTTTTACAGATAATACTCGTGTACCACAGTTTACAGATTTATTTGGTAGTACAAGACCATCATGGTATGATCTTTACTCTACAAGGTAATTTTATTAAAATTATTTTCTTTTAAGTTCAAAGCTCAATTTTTTGTACAGTTTAGCACTTTTATCTATTATTTTAATAACCTATATATTTCTGTTTTTACATTGAACATAATTTTTAATGTCTGAACATTTGTGCACATTATTATTCTTTTTGGCACCTTTATAAATGGGCAGATGATGTATATGGTTGTTAAATCTATATTTTTGCACATTTTTTATTAAGAGACATCGCAAATTTTTAATTAAATTAAATGCTTTGAATAACTGCTTTATGATATAATGTTTGTATTTTTTCAGTTTCCTGTCTGCAAATAATCCTTATTTGCTTATGGATATTGGGCGTGCAGATTTAGAATTACAATATATTCTTAGCATAAGTACTGTAACAGCCGCATGGAATCAGATTAATCAAATACGAAAATATCTCTTAACTGGTTTGGAAATTTTACTTAATACAGAACCTACATTCTGTCAAACTGAAAATGTAGAACAACATTTTTGGAAAATTGTATTTCATAATATAATTGAAATATTAAGGAAGCCCCTTCCCAAAGAAGATCCAGATCTTCGAGAAAAAGAAAATAATAAAAAACTTTTATTGCAAATAATAGATGAGGGAACTACATATTTTACAAACTTACTTACAGTTCTAGAAACTACTTACAAATTTAAAATTGAGACATATTTATCATCTTCTGTTCCTCCAAAAGGGCTTGGAACTTTAGGTACAGTACTAATTAGTGTACAAAAAATTTTTCTATTTTTGGGCGATTTAGCAAGGTATAAAGAGTTAGCAAATGAATCAGTAAATTATGGAAAATCAAGACAGTGAGTATCATTCTGATATTAATTAAATGTATGTTAATGAAAATTAAAACAAAAATGTTTTTAAGATGGTATTTAAAAGCACAACAAATTAATCCAAAAAATGGACGACCTTACAACCAGTTGGCTTTACTTGCCACATATGCTGTAAGTGAAATTTATCAATTGTACATAACTCTATATTTAATGTATATGACTAATATAGAATTCAATTTGTAAGAGACGAAAACTGGATGCTGTCTACTATTACATGCGGTCTTTGATGGCTTCAAACCCCTTTCTCTCTGCTCATGAAAGTCTAATCACAATGTTTGATGAAAATAGAAAAAAGGTATATTAATATATTATTAATTAATAAATTTAATTTTAAATCTATTTATTTAAAATATTTAATAATATTTTGATTTTGTGTCGCTGCCAGTATCTACATTATGTAAGTAAAGTTTAGTACTTGATGTGAATTCTTCACCAATCATTTCATGGTCATAGCGACTATTTTAGTAAGCTTTACCTAGTTTCCCAGATTTTGTAACCTACAAAGTATTTTATTTCAAACTTACCCGAATATTTCTCTACTTATGCACTGCAGTATGATTTTTCACTTTTCATGGCAAAAAAATAAAAAAAATTTCGTTAGTTGGCAGATTTTTATTCTTTGTTGACAGGATCTAAAGCTTGTAATGGTTCAGTGGTTAACTCATTATTAATTGATTAGCTACTTAGAAATGTGTATTGAAATTTGTAGAAGCTAATATTTTTTGCATACAGTCAAAATTAGTTATACAGAGATATTGTTTAATATTTTATTGTATTATAGAAAAAAAAGATTTTATTATTTTTAAATGTATATAATTATATTCTTAATTAAAGGAAATCTGCTCTGAAAATAGAATCAAATAATTGCAATTTAATAAAAAATGTAATTATTCGAGATTTCTAATGAATCGACGTAATCTTTATGAAATAAAATGTAAAAAATAGCTGCTCTTATTGTAATATTACATTTTTTTACAAAGTTTTAAGTATAATATTATGATTTAAAAGGGATATTTTATTCGAATTTCTTAAAATTTCTTATATCCATCTAAAAATTTTATTCTAATACAATTGAAAGATACATTTAAGTATCCTTAAATGTATTTTTTTAGTACATTACAATATTACAAGGAAACAAGTAATCTTTTACGTTTTGTTATATTTTATTTTTATTTTAGCTTAATTCATACTTGACCTCACTTATATCCCGCATTTCGCTAGGATTATGCTTGTGGAGCGAGGAAAGCCTGTAAACAAACAGTGGAATTATTCATGACTAGAAAAATTTGGTTTATATGGTTCTATCCGTATTCTTTGATTGTTGATGAATAATATTTAAAATAATACATTCTAAGCAAAGTGCAAATATACTAAAATAATTGCAGTCAAATTCACACGTACTGAGTCCTTAAGAATTAACTATGAAAGCGTCTTTAAAAGCTTTTGTCGAGTGAACGCGCAACTGAGTGCACGGTATAAGTAGTCCAGTATATATAATTGAATGTACACTAATAAGCTGTAGTTTTGATAGCTTTTGATTTTATAAGATGCTTACATAATTTTTATTTAAAATACATTATATTATTAGTCTATCTCAAGATAGTCTGAACTATGAGTAAATAAAAATTTGAGTATATTATACTGCATGTAAACTAATACATTTATTATTATGTACAAACAGTAATCATGAATTTCACTGATTAAAATTTTTATAATTTTACAGTAATGATAAAAGTTTAAATTAAAGACAAGCTTTTTCCATTAAAATATTCGTTATTTACTGATAAATTAATGATTATTCGATTTAAATTGTTGAATATTAAAAATATTGTTTATTTTATTTGAAATTAAAAGTTTTAAATATAAAGATTAAGAATTTTTATGCGCAACCATAACGTTATGCATAAAATAATTTTTAAGTTTACCAGTGTTTATTACAATAAAAAAATAATCAGTCTTAATTTATACACAATATCATATATAAATAATGCAATGATTATTTAAAAAGAAATATTAGTCTACAAGGCTAAACAAAAAAAAATAAAAAGTTAAAACAAAAGTACAAAAACAAATACAAACAACAAATTTTAAATAGTAGTTAGTGGAAAAAGTTAGCTAGATCCTACAATTTATATCAAAATTCAATTGAACTATATCTAAGTTTAACGTGAAAGTAAATTACAAAACAATTATCACTTTGCTTGGAATTATCCCGATCATAAATGATCGTTTGGATAAGCTGCTAATGACTTGGCTGATCGCACGATATGTGGCTTCGCCACACAATAAAAATGTATGCAAAACACTAATTTGAGTTTAAAGCTTGCCTATGAAGATGACTTGATCAGTTAGAAATTTCGATAGTTAAATAGTTTTGAAAAATTAAATCAGTAAACGCAATGATCAAAGATATAACATTTTTAACACGTTAGAATAAAAAACTGAGTAAACATATCTGAATATTTTATTTATAAATTTATTAATGCAGGGTAAGAATAAATTATACAATCTGTGAAGAAATATTTTTAAAGTAAAATTACTTTTCTTTTGAATGTTACATTTCGAAAAAGTTATTCTTTTAACATAATTTCTACGAATGAATTGGAGATTAAAATATGTACAATTTTAAACAAAAAATTTTAATTTTAAATGTAATTGAATTTATTTTTCGAATTATGTTAACGCTTTTTGAATCAATACTCATGTTTCGATATCCAATTTTACAAGAATAAACATTTTAATGTTTGATTATGTTTTAAGGTTTGGAGTTAATATTAATTTAACAAGTCGCTTAAGTGTGTAGTTATGATAGATGGTAATAATGTATAAAATTTTAAGAATCGATATTCCCATGAAATCTTCTCGCTTCAGAAAATATTTGATGAAAAATAATTTTACTTTCAGTTTAAAAAAAATGCTTTTGTCTGTAATATATTGTGTTACATTATATTAATTCTGGAACAGCATTAAACCTGTTTTAATAAAATTAAAAATTCGATTTACGAAATTTCGATAAAGCCATTTTACGTTTCCTTATTAATAGTGATTTGATTGTTTTTACAAAAAATATTCGAGTAAATGCGATAAAACGATAATAAAAAATGCTATAATAAATATTTATACCATATTAAAATTTTTGTATCGTTTTTGTATTCGCTTTTTATATCGATTTTTTTGTATTCTCTTTTAAGGAGAGCTTACATTAATTGTGCCCTTGCACTACTAGTGTTTATGATGGAAAAAACTTTAAATATATTAAAATTATAAATTAAATAAAAAATAGATAGATTTTATAATTAATGTCAAACAATGCACGAGTTAAAAATGATATAAAAATACTATCATGTAACTTTAAATCATATAAAATGTATTACTTAATTTAAGCTGTAGTATACTCCAAACTCAAAATTTTGATAAATTAGTAAAAACAATAGACCTACAAATCTTTATCTGATCTTTGTCAACAATACTTTTTAACATATATTTCAGGAAAAATTTGTATTTTTAATATCAATATATTTGTTGTTCCAGATATTTGTAACTGAAGTCGAGAATGAATGTAAATTTTGTTTAAAAATTTTAAACTTAAATGATTTTTTGGAATGTTTTAAAAGAAAGCTAATAAAATAGATAAATGTTATAGGAAAAAGTGAAATTATTTTATTAATGATTATTTATTATTTATTGAATTAGTTAATTGTTTTTATTTAGTTTATGAGATAGCATGGTAACAATCAATACAATATTTATTATTTTTAATGAAAAGCACACTATTCTAGAATTTCGAGATTTTATGCTTAGTTAACGCTGGCTATTATGGAAGGTATAATTTGTTTACCTACTAACTGTTCATAGCAACTCAATCATTCATAAAATTTCGGGAATGATTACACTTATTCGTCCACTGAACTTTAAATATCTGTAACAATAAACATATTAGTCATAGAAAGATAAATCCTGTTTTTGTAATATATGTTAAAATTTATAAATGAGTGAGGCCTATTCAAATATAATTGCTACTAAATGAGTTATCAGGCTCATTCAATTCTAATATATTAACTGTTCAAAACTAATATAAATATATATTAATATAAAAGTTTTGTTTTTTAAAAACATTTAGTGTAGGTATTTAATATGCAATTCAAATATAGGTTTATGGTTTTCTAATTTCAAAATTGAAGTATAAAAGATTAACTTACATACAAAGAAAGTATCATATTTAATATTTTATTTATTTATCGAGTAAATATTATATTGCTTGAAACTGTAATTGGGTTTTCATCTAGCTTAAAACAGAATTTTCCATTCTGCCTGGTTTCTAGTTTTATAAAAAAATTTTAATTCATTAAGGTCGTTGATCATAAAAGGTCTTACAAAGGTGATATGCCAAATAAAAGCGTTAATAAAAGATTGTAGATTTTTGTAACTTAAATAATTTTCAGTTTATTGTTATTAATATAATTTTAAGGATTTAATTGATTTAATGTGGCAATATTATTATGCTTAAAATTACCAATTTTTCATAGATATTGAAGTTTTTCTAGATTTTGATGGTATAATAGAGCTTTCCATTTTATAAAAACTTGTAATTAAAAGAATATTCAAGGTTAAAGCTAAGATCATCATGTATATTTAATTACTTAATATGTATTTTAATATACTTTATTATCTATAATTTATTTTATACAATTTATTTATATATTCATTTACGTAATAGTTCTACATAAAGTTTTATTCTAATTATTAAATAATTTAGTGTGCAGTTAGTTTTTTTGTATGAAAAATATTTCTCCACACTTTTGCATTTTAAACTATTTTAGCAATATTTTTGCTTACTCTGTTTACAGCTTTATAAACTTTATTTGAAAGTACTATTTTCAGGGTAGAAATTAAAATTTATATTAATAATTGGATTTGTTATTGCATTGAAGTGAAATGAAAGTAATCGTACTCTAAACTTGTTATCATGTACTGTGTGCACGCAATATGTAGCTAAGATACGCGCTTGGTTTCAATGGTTTCTTGAGTATTTGTTTATTCTATTTAGTATGAATCTACCGAACGTAAACGCAAAGAGGAACGAGAATTAAAAGAAAGAGCAAGAATGAAAGAAAAGGAAGGAGCTAATCTTTCTGGTGGCGGTCTCCGAAGAGAAATTTGGATCCACCCTGGAGGCAAACGAATGAGACGCACCACATCAGCAACAGCTACCAGCGAATCCAAATCGGGCAATAGCGATTTGGAGGATTTGACCCAATTAACTAGTGTCGAGGTGTGTTATATTTTATGTTATTTTATCAATTTTAAGAAACCAATGAAATAATCATACTATTTACTGGATGATATTTGTTTTTGTTCCCAGTTAAACAAGCGATTCGTTACCTCGTACCTACACGTTCACGGCAAATTAATAACGAAAATTGGGTGAGTCTTTAAAAAGTTAAGTTTGTTAGCGGGATATTTATTTGCACGCAAAAGTATCATTAAATTGCAATGAGCAAACTAGACAGATCGGCCCTGTCTTAGGTCAGGTTCGCTGGGAAGACCCCATAATGAAGCGCAACCAATGCGTCGTTCCCCCAAGAGTCTAGAAAAAGACATAAGAAAGGTGGAGGAGGTGGAGGCACAGAGAAAGACTGATAAATGAGTAGCTGATGTGCGGTTTTCGCGGTCGTTTCTCGGAACAGAGATCCGCGGGCCCTTTTTCATTCCCGGCCAACTCCGAGGAACTAATCCCGCGGCGGTACGCGCGTCCAGCCACGAGTCGTCCTCGTGAACACAGTAAACCCTCGACTGACCGGATGAGAGAGTTACGTTTAAGGCGCGCTCCTATCGCACCGCCTGGGCAGGGGCAGCTGAAGTTGGCGGTCGCGCTTATTCTCATTGCTTGGCATAGCACAACGCAGTAGCCGTGAGTAATATTAGAGCAGATTCTGGGGAAAGTCGAGGTGTTATTCAAGTGGACCATCAGCGATCCACGTGACAACTAAGATCTAGATCAGCATCATCCTGTGGAATGATTTCCCTCCGTTCCTACGTTGTTTTTCATCCCTAGGGATCTAGTTGATCCGGGACTCCTAGTTCTACTTAGAATCTCACTTTAGTCATTGAAAAATGTAGTGTATGGCTAGTTTCTTTGTACATACATAAATAGCTATTAGCCAAAACCTTACCTTATTCAACCAACTATCTTACTGTACCTTACGGCTACCTTTAGATTTATAAACAATCGTGATGCACAAACAAAGTACCTGGTAACACTTGCTACTTGGTAAAAACGGATTTATCTAATTACGAATTATTTCTTGTACATGATATGTTTTTTTATTAGAAAGTAAAGAAGCATCGATCACCTATCTATCCAGAGCCATATCCGTATGCTTCAAGTGTATAGGCGCATAGCCTCGTTAAGTTACGGTCCCCGCGGGAGTTTACGGCCTTGCAAGATTGCCAAAGTTGGGCCAACGGCTCCCCGCTGCCTCGTAACCGCCTCGCGCGGGGATTTGCATAGGAGCGCGTCGGTGCAGTCGCTGCCGCTTCGCGCACCGACGCGCCGCGATGAGTTATCGGGGGCTCCTAGAGCGCCGAGGCCGCGAGGCAAGATATACTGTCGGGCGGGCGGGGGCGCGGAGGAAGGCCCCTGGGTCGTGGCCGCGCTTTCCGCGGGGCCGGAGGGAGGGGGGAGGTCGGCCGCCTATTTGAAATTGCCGCCAAATTATCCCGGGGCGCAGTTAATGCGGGCGAGGGAGGGGCGGCCGCCCGTTACCGCGCCTCGGGAAAAAAAAAAAAAAAAAAAACAAGGATTCTCCCGGGTTTATGTATCCCCGCGGCTTTAGTTGCTACAGCGCGCGTGCGCTAGTGAACGCGCGTGTGCGCGCAGACTAATGCCCGGTTCTCCTTTTTTCCTCTTTTTTTGGTTTCGCCCGTCCGCCAGCCCTCCCGCGACTGCCGATTGCTGTCGCACGGGCGCCCGCGCGTGCGCGCCCGATGAGTATGCGCGAGGTCTCGCGCAGCTGTTTTATGCGTCGATGTGACCAGGAGAATTCAGCGTCCCGGGCGATCCTCCGCGGAGGCGGCCGTGTCGCCGGGGAGAAAGAGCCAGGGCCCGCGGAATATCGAGAGGGCCGTGGCTTCCCCGCGGCAACCGCGCGACTCCTGTTTTTTTTTTTTTTGCGCCCCCCCTCCTACCCCCTCGGCTCTTATTCATTTATGAGGCGCTCGGACCCTACCCGCGCGAGCCTTTGTTCCCGGCGTCGAGCTTGCGCCTGAAAGGCACTCGGGGGACCCTCCGTCGCCCTGGATTTATGCAAAATGCCAACCGCTGCCCCGTATTTCGGAGGGCCAATTTTTCTGTCCTCCTCCGGCTTCGGCAGACTGGGCGTTAATTTGCCGGCTCGAGGTGCTCTTGCCACTGGCTCCGAGGACGCCTTGTGCCGCTGTATCGCCACAAGGATTAGCTTTGAATTCTTTTTCAAGTTCCGATTCGATGGATTTTTACCGCCGAGTAATAAACGATCGTGTACGCGTACGCGGGGAACTATTGGCAATGGCCTCAAGTGTGACAGGAGAGATTATACGCAAGTAATATCGTGATTTTCCAAAAGCGTTTTATCCATTAAAACTGATGACGCGTGCAAACCACGACCGATTGCAAATAAGATTTCGTTTTAATATTATCTTTCCTGTTCACTTGGACCGCGTTTAAAAGATTTTCCACCCTTCCGCAAGAGGGGTACAGATCGGCGTTGCACGTGCTCATAAGGGATTTACTTGAAAATAAGAAATTATGCATTTTTACACAGAAATATTTGCGTGAAATAAGCATGTACGCGCGGAGCTCGTATAAAGTTTACGTGAAATTTGTGCAAAAATTTTGTATAAAGTATAGTATTCAAAAGTAAAAAGTTAAGTTTTAAAATCTACTATTATGTTTTTATGGTAGCATTAAATATATTCCCAGTAGTCGCGTACAAGAACGTGAGTCTTAAAGACGATTTTTCTCGAAACTATTGTGGAATACCGTTTGAAAAAATTCGAAATTCTCAGGATGGAACGGCGTCTAAGCAACGATTTATAAAATTTCATTCCGGATTGCAAGTAGCAATCATTGGATAAATAAGTATCGGGTAAAAGGAATACAAGCGACTCGCACGTACAATGTATCTGACTTTTGAAGTGACATTGACAAGGAGAATGATAGTCCTCTGCGAAAGGGTTTGTTATGAAACGTTATCAAGCTGCTCGCTGTAATGGAAGAGGATGCCTCGCGAGCGTTGTCCGATCTAATGGTCTCGGGAACTTGAGATAGAACAACAAACATTACCATTAGTAACTGCAAATGTATATCATAGGCTAATTAATCTACGTTGTATATTTTCCGTCTCGGTTGGTCGATCGATCCATCAAATGGCAGGGAAACATAGCCCCTGGCTCGAATTGTCAGCCGGTGCATAATTAATTGTCGCCAGAGAGCCGCATCATTAGAATAACGAGGCGGCCGAGGGCGAGTATCGGCGGAAGAAATGGGAAATTTTCCGGGCGGCCTCGGGCCGCGCGAGACCTCGGCCCCGCGCCGCCGCGGGATACGAGGGTCGCGCAGGTGTGCCCCCGACCTTGCCGCCCGCGGCTCATTACGTAATAATGCTCGCGGCGCATGAGAATTTCCGGGTGCGCCCGTTGACAAGCGCGAGGCGAGAGGCCACCCGCTCGCTGGCACCTTCCGCCCGCGCGCGCCTCGCCGAATGTCGCCCCGTGTCGGCCTAACGAGCCGACTCATTACGGGCCAATATCCCAGCCCGGGACGGGGGGCCGCGGCAATTTCGGTCGCGGCCGCGATCTCCCGCGGCACTCGGCTAACAGCGGCCTGTCCCCGCCCGCGGAGGAGGCCGATGCCTCGCCGGTTCCCACGTGCGCGGCCTACGCGCCCCGCGGCGAGAGGAGTCGTCGGCCCCCCCCGCCCCCCGAAAAGGGAGGGGCCGATTGCCGTCGATGGCCGTCCGCTGCCGCGCCTCCGAGAGGATAGAATTTTTGTCCCCCGGCTCGGCTAAGTGGCCATGAGCTGGTCGTTGGTTTTTTCTTTTTTTTTTTTTATCCACCATTTCATTAGACTGTCGAACAATTTGCTTTTTACGGCCGCCGTGCGAATCGAATGACATGGCAGCGGGGATCGGACGAGTCGCCGGCCGACCGCGCCTTCCTCGGCGACGCTGTAATGCATTTAGCTCATTACCGGTTGGCGCGCTCGCTCGCGTAAAGGGCCTTACGCACCCCAAGGACGTTGGCTCCGGCCACGGCATCCCTCGGTTTTTCTGCCCCGGCACTGCGCTCTCTGCTCGCGCGCTCCTCCTTATACCCCCGAGAGCTGCGTGCCCACGGCCCAAGAGTAGTAATGGACACGGATGCTGCGGGATTACCGAGCCCGATTGCGTCCTTAATCGTCTCGCACAGAACGCCTCCGTCGATTTTCCAATGGTATTGCGAGAAGTCATACTCAACTAGAAATTCCATCAAGTATTTGACATCGCTTCGCTTAAATTGATAACTCTGATTGCTTAATGCCGTGAATTCTCGGACTTGAAACTGGTTCGATTACGCGACGGGGGTAAACACCCTATCAGTACTTTATAGATTTAACCCGTGGACGAGTTAGCTTGCGACGGGAGGATTGCGATAGGTCGAGATTGAAATTGACGGGGGTAATAATGATCCGATATGAATGTGCGATATTTACTTACGTTATAATTACCACGCATGTTAAAATAGATGAAATAAGTAAGTGGTTAGCGATCTTCCTGACACGTTCTTTTTAATTTCTATAAACGTATATCTTACGATACTCTTATTACGAGTAATACATTTGAATTTTTCTTGCTGTATCTGATCAATATTGAAGGTAACAATGTGTAACAGAAAGATAGATTTCGGTTTGGAAATAGAAAAAGATTTTTGAAAATATTTAAAAAAATAATGTAAAATGTATAATGTGTACATAAGATAACTTAATGGATGCTTATTAGAGCTATATTGCTATGATTAGTTGATGAAAAACTGGATATGTTGAGCAATTTCGTCACAAATGATATAAACTGTGGATTTTTTGTGAGTCCAGGTATATCGACCCATTAATTCGACGCTTATGACGTCAAAGTGCAAAGTATAGGATGATCTTGAGTTAAATTATTGGTTACGGAATTTTTTTAATTTTGGGACACAAAAGAGGTTGCCGAGTGCACCGATCGGCGCCCGGCCCCAAGCAAATGATACGTGTAAAAAAGGAGAGCGATTTGCAAGCCGAGCGATTATTCCTAGGGAAGGAAGAGCCGTGGGCGTTTTTGCCCGGGAGCCCGCGTCCTTGCGTCCGGGGCGCGACGCGAGCGTTATAGTTTGCCCGCAGGCCCCCGAGCTGGTCCGGGGCGACAGCTGCTCGGAGCCCTCGCCGAGACGTGCAATTACCGCGCGGGCGCTCGCGCTTTTTCGAAGGGCTAATGGGCACCTCGGGCCGCTGGGCGAATTCGCCGGCGGACCTCAGCGAGCCGGTCGGCCCCCGCGACACACGCGGCTCGTCCCCGGCCGCGCCCGGGTCGCGACGTCGGCAAGAGCCGTTGAGCGGCCGGGGAGCGGCCACCGATCGCTCTAGGATTTTCGATCGGCCGGAGTAGCGGTACACGGCCCGGCAGCCGTCCTCCCTCTCCCCCCCCGGCGCTGCTGCACGCCGCTGGGGGGGAAGCGCGCGCTCCGCGAGGGTTCGATAGCCTCTTAAAGCGCGAGGTATTATAAAACACCTGTAGAGGCGTCCGCGGCAGGCCGCCGCGCCAAGGGGCCAATAGATGCGCGAGCCTCGCGTGTATTTTTATCCCTAGCGGAGGCCGCTCGCGAGGACGGGCGGGAGAGGAGCCGGTGGCGGCTCCCGCGACTGCTAACACACATGCAGGGAGCGCGGGCCCGACGGCGGCGGCGGCGGCGGGGAGGCCCCTGGTCGTTTACCCCTCCTCTCCCCGCCAGCGCCGCGGCCCCCGGGCCCGGAGGAGTGACGACGACCCCGCCCGCCTCAAGGACGCCCTCGGCTAGCGCGAGAGGATGCCCGGCGCACCGGCTTTTTGCCGCGGGAGAGCGCCTCCTGCTGCCGCCGCCGCCGCCGCCGCCGCCGCCGCTGCTACCGTTTTTCTCCGCGCGCTCGCTGGCCGCGCCGTTCCGCGAATCCGAGGGGCCCGGGCTCCTCCGCTGCATCCGGGGCCGGGGAGGGGCGCCCGGGGAGAGGGAGCGGATCTATTATTTAGGGACCGGAATGTTCAGTTTTCATTACGTGAGCCGCGCGATTTGCTCCTCTCGCCTTCGCCAGTCGCGCGCGCGCTCGCGCCGGCCAATCTTTTAGATCCCTTCCCACTTTTTGCATTTTTTCCCTTTATTTTTTTCTCCCTCCCCCCCCTCCCTTTTTTTGGCTTCGCAGCTCCGGGGTTTTAATGCTCGCGCCGCCTCGTGAGCTCGGGGTTAGGCTCCACTCCTGCAAAGTGGATAAAAAAGCCGAGGGTAAAAATCAAAGATTTATGCGTTACGATCGGGCACTTGGGGGAATTCGAGGCTCTAATTAAACGCGATCGAACGCGAAGAAAAGGTAAAAACTCGGGGAAAAGATTATTTTACGTTGAGCGACCCATTAACGGGTGAGTCTGGCAAAAACACGAACAAGTAAGAAAAGCCCCAGAAGGGACTGTTACTTTCTCGCAACTGTGGGTCTTTTAAAAATAAAGGGATCACGGCACGCGCTTGACCTTTGCATGTGGGCCCTTGCGCAACGCCGTGCAAGTTGCATAATCCGTGCGAATGGACTAATGCCGTCCTCACGCGAGCTGTCGTCCTCGAGGCGTGTAATGGGAATTCCCAAAAGCCAATGTCGAAATTGGCCAAGATCGAGGCTGCCTCGCCGGCAAGGTCCAGGCAACCAGGCATCATCCTAATGGGGCCGATTGGCAGGGACTGGGAAAGCGAGAGTGCGCCTATTCACTCGCACGCAACAGCGTCCGAATTCCTCGCGTTCCTCGGCTCCCGCGGAGGAGCCGCGCGAGCGCAGCCGGTGGCCGCAGCCTCGGGAGGAGGGGGGGCGGGTAGGAGGGACCCACGTCGATCATCGCCGCGCGCCTTCCCCGCCCATTGTGCGCTCGACTCCCCCGCGATAAATCCTCGACCCCCCGGCGTCCCGCCCGCGACGCCGGATTCCGCGGGCCGCCCCGGCCCTCCGCGGCTCGCCCTTGACACGGACGGGGCGCGTGCCGCGCGACCGCCCGGCCGATAAAAGTCCCCCTGCCTATGGCGGCGCGCCCGGACCCGCCGCGGGCCCCTAACGAACCGCGAAACGCAATTAGAGTGCCGCGTAATCGGGCGACGCGCTCCGATAATCGCGCCCCGGCGCTTATGCAATCCCCCTCTTTCTCCCGCGGACTCCCACGCGCGCCGCCGCGCCCGCCGCGCCCGCCGCTACTTTCTCCGGTTGGCTCGATTTTACCCTTGAAATGTGGCAACCTTGCCCGTGAACGCGAGCGAACGAGCGAGCAAGAGGACTCGGTTCACGTAATACCGGCACGTCCTCTCCCCGTACGTCGACCCCGCTCTCTTTCTCCTGCTCTACCGAGCTCGCACGCGCTTCTTGCGCTTGCGCAATTGCGCCAACCCACCTCCCTTCCCTCCCTCGCTCCACCCTACTCATCTCTCGCTCTCGCTCGTTTCCCTTATGCACCTGCTAAAATTATCCTCGCTGCAGCCTTTGCCAAAGTTCCTTCCGACGCTTTTGCCTCACTAATCTTATTATTCTTCTTTCTGCAAATATTGCCAGTTGGTTACAGTTCGGGTTTCTCTCTTGATTGAGTAAACGATTCACTTTAAAACATCTCCAGCATCTCTTAACAAATTAAGAACAATCAAGTTAACTGTATTTTAAACCACCCTCAAAAGCACCGATCAGATTCCTGAAATACTATAAATCTAAAAATAGTACAAGCCAAAGGCATTATGATTTTTTTAAATATTATAAAGATGAGCATTTAAATTATTTGTACAGTTTACTATGATCGTTTAATCTCTGAAAAAATTGCACATTATTCATGAGCTAATGATTAGCTGCGTACTACTAACGTTACATTTCATTTAAAATATTTTTACATTTAATGCTTAATGTATTGCGATTAAAGATAAAAAATATTTATGATATATAAAGAAAAAGGAATATTAATGCGACTCAAATGGATAAGAATTATTTTAAGAGCGTTACTATTAATGATTTAAAAATAATATGTATAAAATGACTTTAACTCGCTGATTAATAAAAGTCATGTTTAAGATAGTATAACCTACTTACTTGAAGCCATTAGACTAATGATAATTAATACACGTAGATATACTTTATTACTTGTAAGTTTACAAATATATATAACTGTCGATATATAAGAAAGTGTTTTGATTTTTCGAGTAAATAAAAAGTAGAGTTACATTAAAACATTTGATCTTATAATGTAATATTTACCTACAATTATCGGTAATTAGAAGCTTTGAATAGTAATATTATTATCAAACAAGATACTGACCATTAATAAATTTGAAAATATCAATAGATACAAATTAAAGAATTACAGCTATAAAATAAAATTTCTTTTATTTATTAATGAAGGTTTATGTGCTAATAAAGGGTAAAATTTGGGAAAAAATGGGATAATGAAAATGTTGTTCTTCTGTGAAGTAATGTGTATAAAATGTTTAAAATAAAAAAGGGTTTCAATCATTTTTAACTAAAAACATAAGCGCTCTCTAAAATCATGAAAATTACCGAACAATTATTGTAGGCACGAAGCGAAGCTCCAGGAAGGGTCCAATGAACCTGTTTGTTATTTTTTTCCGCGAGGAAGGGATAAATCTCCGAGCGGGAAACTGGGCGGCTTCCTATGCGGAAACGCCGCAGTGGCATTTAGTTTCTCTATCTCTGGGGCGGTGCCCGCGAGCGTGCGGATGCTCCCGGCCCCTGTCGCCGAAGGCCCGGCTCCCTTCGACAGCAGTCAAAACAAAGGACACGTAGGGGGTGGGGCGCGGTGGGGTTCCGCGGTCGGGTGGGGTGGGTGGCGGCAGGAGCCGCGGGTGGGTAGGGGGGGGTGGGGAGAGGAGCCGTTCCGAGGCTTTTTCTTTACGACTCGGTGCACTCGAGCGCTTTACGAGGGCCGCGCGCGCTCACTTTCATTGTCTGCCTCCTCTTAAGTAGCGCTGCCTTGGCGAGAATCCGAGACGTTTACTTCCCTCGCGGGAAAACAAAGGCGAGCGGAGCCGCGCTCCTTCCGTCAGGGCGTTTCGCTCTCGCTCGGGCCGGCGCGCCGCGGGCGCTTCGTCTCTCCCGCGAGGGCAGCAGCGCTGCCGCGGCTAATTGGCCGGGGGAATCGGCCGATTATCTTGCGCGCCTTCGTGTCCGCCCGTGCAGATGCATCCTCGAGGATGCGCCTCGCCGGGGAGCAGCGAGAGGGAGGGAGATTCTTCGTTGTTTGTCGAACGGTATTCGGTGAATCGTGCGCCTCGAGCCTCGAGTCGCGATCGCCAGGAGACGAGAGCCTCGAGGGCGTTTTAATAGTCCTCGTATACGTGGATTTGCATCCGCCGATATCGCGGCGGCGGCGGCGACGGCGGCGGCGACTGGAGGGGGAGGGGGGGGGGTATCCGTCTCGGAAGTCGTTCTATCGCCTGATTTGGACCCGATCTTTCGCGGATTTTCTGCCGCAACAACATTTCATTACAGTATCAGTTGTAGTTCAAGGCTCATTATTCCACCAAAGTCACTAAAATATATATTATTATACTGTTAACGCAGTTACTTGCTCACTATCTAGTTTTATTAATCAAAAGGGACAAGGCTTGTCTAATTTCAGGGACGTGAAGCTTTTGTATGCGTTTTTCGTAGAAGCAAAATCTTGAATTATGCATGCCTCGAGCGGGGAATTATTATGACGTCTTCTAGAGTGGATAGGATAGATAGCCCGAGGATTCATGGGAAAAATGGATATTGTAATTAGTCCGTTGTAGCTGTTCCACGCTCGCTTGAGACATCCTTTTGTAATTGGTGCGGATTATTCGTTTCATTTTCTTAATGGGCTCTAGGTTTTGATATAATTTGCATAATAAAAAGATACGTCTTACCTACACCTGTAAAAACAAAAAGATCCATGAATGATATAAACTATTGCTGGTAATAAATATTTTGTTTTGTAATCTGACAAACAACTTTCGTATATTCGTTCACATTAATCGTAACATGTAATATTTTTTGCGCAATATGGAATTTATGGAATATCAACTTTTTTCAAAGAGTAGATCATGCTTTCAGGAGATAAGGTCCGACTGTGGACAGACGAACAATCCACTGCATTTTCAATTATTTAATGTATTTTACTAATAGTTTTTGTTGGTAACGATATCTAATGATAATTAGATTTTTAATGTTAATATAACACCTCGTTCACAAGTCGGAAATTATTGAAATTCTGGAAAAGATAACGAAGAAGCTGAACATTCAAAGGCAATTAAGCCAAGTGATATCATATGTGCGCTTCAATAATGTGGTCTATCATAAATTTCATCTACTCGACATTTGAACAAATTTGTAAAGATTGTAAAAGGGCTGATTTTTTTATCGATCACACAAATGCATCTTCGCACCAATCTGGTGGGATGCATAGAATAGTGGTATCTCGTGTCTATAGGTTTAGAGAATGTAACGTAGACATCCAATATGAACAGACAGAATTCAGCGAGCATCTCGGAACAGGTTTTCCTAATCAGGATTTATCTGAATGGGTTTGCCTACAGGTTTTCTCCGCTTCACAAGCATGATGGATATTAAATAGCAAAGGTAGAGTTTAAAATATTAGAGAAGAAAAGGTATGAATTAGAGGTACGTAGCCGCACTAGCCAGTATAATAAGCCGCGCGCGGATAAAAGTGGAAAAAAATGATCAAACAAAACGTATCCCTTTGCGCAATGAATTATTTAGCATTCTGCAGGGCCATTGTAATAATACAAAATGAAAGGCGATTAGGTGGATTATTCGATTTGATCACAGCGAAGGTAGGAAGACCGGCGGATAATGTCGGAGCGTGGGGGCCTCCCGCGACGCGAGGGAAATAAAATTTGCCGGGGAGAGGAATAGCAGGCAATGGGGGCGTTTCACTCGGCGGCGATTAGGCCGCGGGAAAAATAAAAGCGCGGAAAGGTGGCCTAACGTCCGCGCGGCTTCTCGGAATCGAATCGGCATCCATTAGGAGGGGGGCCGCGCGACCGGGAAGCCCGATCCTCCCGGGGCTCCGCGAGAAGGGGGGGTGGGTGGGTCGGGCGGACCGAGGCGAACAAGGGGCGACGCGGCCGGCTCGTCACTCGGGGAGACTCATTACGCGGCGCATTGCTGGCAAGGCCGCGCGGAGGCAGGAGGCCGGTGGGGGGGGGGGCCGAGGGCGTCGGGCCGCGTGTCCCGCGCTAATGAACGCGCGAGCGCGCGGGGCGGGAAAGCGGAAAGGCCGCGCGACCGGTCCCCGCGAGGGCATCGATCCGCGGGCGGGGCGGGGCCGCCGAGCCGCTTCGCGCCCGATCCCAATCTCGGCCCGCTGATTAATTATTTGCATACGGGGGCGGGGTGGGGCGGCGGCGGCGGCCGATACGCCTCCCCGCATCCCTTTACCGTTAGCCGCCGCTCCCCGCCGCTCCCCCGCGGCTTTTTCTCCGCTTCCGCAGTCCTCGCGACCGTTCCATTTCCTCGCGGCGGCGTTGTTATTACCCCGGGCGGGGAGAAGCTCCCAGCGGAAGGCCCAGCCGTCCGCGGCGCAAGGCCGCCTCGCATCCGATCCTACGGCCGGCTACTTCGGCTTTTTCGCCTCGCCGACGGACCGTTGCCTACGCGTTAAGCCTCGCGGCCTCATGTTTATTATCCTCGCGGTTGACTTAATCAAACGGTCCCGTACTGTCGCCCTGTCGGCCGAGCGCCGGGCCCGCCCCCCTCGGGGGCTTTATTGGTACCGATAGCGCGCTCGTAGATAAAGATCGACACGTTATTTTCAAACTTTTAAGGAACTCGCGCAATTACCAACGGAATAGGCCGGCTAATTACCGCCGCCAAGGTAATGCGAGCCCCCGCGCTTTATTTGACTTTTTGCCCGATCCCATCTCCCAATTCCCAAGATTCGTTTAATGAATTCTAATTAGAATTTCGAAATACAGAGGAGCCAGGAACTAGGGGCCGGCCGTGTAATTTCCCTGATTAATGACGCGCCGCGCCGATCCCGCGAAATGATGGATAATCTCGGGCAGAAGGACGCACATAATAAGCGGGCGTCCCGCGTGCGCTCGCTCGCTCGCGGGCCCCCGGCCACTCGTCCCCGATTGAAACATTACGCCAATTGGTATTATACCGAGAGCGGCGTGTCGCCCGGCCGATTAAATTCGATTAAATCGCGGCTGGGCATAGCCGCGCGGTCACCTGCCCGCCCGTGACGGCTCACTCGCCGGTTTTATCGCTCGGGCTGACCAGCAGCAGCAGCAGCAGCCTCCCTTTTCGCCAAAGCCCCGCCGGCTCATATAGGCGCCCGGCGCTAATTTGCTCCCGGCCGCCTCTCGGTGCGCCGCAATTAGCGGCCGAAGGCCGCACTCGCGGGGCAATTAGCTCGAGCCATTAAGGGCGGCGCTCGAACGCGAGCGGATTCCGGGGAGCCCCGATCCAGATGGCATCGCGAGATCGCCGAGTGCAGGGGAAGTCAGGCAAGTGAACGAAAATAATTGCCCGACTTGTCCCTCGAGGCCTGTGCGGCCTCGGGCCGCGGAGAGTTTTGCGCATCGAAGCGACCCAACTGCTTGCTTATTCCCCAGCCCTGGTTTTGATTATTGCTCACGGGCTTTAAGGGCCTATTACGCCCTGGCTATGCTTTTTACACACGAGCAGGATGAATTGTAAAGCGTGACTCAACGCTGATACGCAAAAAAAAGTTCTGTTACTAATACTTAACCCGTTGTACGAAAGAACTTAATTTATACAAAAACTTGAAAAGAAGTCTCTTACTTTTCTATTGAAAGCAACTACTTACTACAATTACTGATGATCAAATCATTTTAATAATACAATCTCTACTTATCTAATTTGGTTACTTGTATAGGTCGGTTAGGTTACGTCACTTTGCGCTTTCTGCGAAATCAACATAAATTATCTTTTAGTTTTTTTGAAATACATAATTTGAGTGAAAAAATTCCTTTAATATCATTTTATTTTATTATACTTTAATGGAATTCCGGTGTAAGGCATTGGAGTGGATCATTTTATACGTACAATGTGTAAATAATTTCTTGTACCGTATAGTCGCATTTAGTATACTGCGTTTCGTTTCCAGTGTATTGAATGCATTCGTAAATAAGTCGTACAGAGAGAAATGCACATTTCATGCATTAATATCCAAGTATCGTGATAGGTAACCTGCACGCACAATTTTTTATGATAAAAATATTTATCTCTCTCGTTCGAAGAACTCGATCCCTATATCTAGCACTTGTGAGCTTTGGTGGAACCTTACGATCTGAATGCCGTTTTCCATTAAGTTAGTATTTTCCTAGAACTATCTTTTACTGTTATTTATATTTCGACAGTTTAATTACCACTCGGCCAAGACAATGAGAAGCCTCTCGATCAGTTTTTGAATATAATAATTAATATCAAAGGATTACTAACCCGTGAGCAGGCTTTCTGGCGATTAAGTTAATAAAAAGACTGCAAGCAAGATAAACCGAATAAAGACTCTGTCTGGCGCTCGAGCCAGGCAACGCTCGAACAAGTAAGCTTGTGAAATTGTTGCACCGGTACGCCTTCCACGTGGCGTACAAGCTCCGGGGCGCTCCTCCTCGGGCCTCCTGTAAGTAGGCGGTCGCGCTCGGATCGCGTGGATTCAGTTTGGAGAGGAAGCCATCGCGCCTCCATTAATTAGCCCGCATAAGTATGATTTATCGAAAGGAGCCGCCTCGGGGACGTTAACCGGGAGGCGCAGGGCGTGGCGCGGGCCCACCTGGCCGCGCTCGCGCGTCTCTCCCCTAATGACGCGCCCGGGCCCCGCGCGCTCGATTAATCTCCCCGGGCCTCGTGGGCAAGAAGCCGCGGGCCACTTAGGCGCGAGCCGGCCCCACTCAATCAGGCCCCGTATCGTCGCGCATTCATCAGCGGGGGGCAGCCGACCTCCCCGCGAGGGCCGGGCGGCGCGCGGCCCGACGGCGCGTGTAATTGCCCGGGCGTAATAAGCGGCCGACCGATCGGCCGGCCGAAACGCCGGGCCGCAGGCCTCGCGTAACGAGCGCTTGGGCCCGAGGAGCGAGGGAGACGTGGGCGCAGGGCCCGGGAGCCGCGGGAGCGGTTTTTGCGCCTGGCCGACCGGACCCGCTCTTTTTCCACTTTGCCGGGCGCCGGCCGCGAGGAGTACCGGCCGCTCCTTCCTGCGGAAGCGCCCTTTGTCCGGGCAGCCTCTCCTTTGTCCCGCCCGGGGAGGGGGGAGAGGTGACTGGGCCGCGGGCCGCCCAGTCGCCATATCGAGCCGCGGACTCGCTCGATTACCCGCCCGCGCATCGCACGCGGAAAGCCGTCGCCGCGGTGCAGCGTAACGCCCGGCCCGGCCGCGAGATCGCTCGGCGCTCGCGGAGGCTGCGCCCAGGGGCAGGGAGCCTTGATAGAGTCATCGCTCGGGGCGTGGCCGCGGACTCGGAGATAATCTTTGCGTCCGCGGGCTCGATTTGCGAGCGCGCGCGGGTCGTCCTTTTCCCAAGGCGGGCCGAGAGCCGCCGCCGCCGGGCTGCGAGCGCGATCCGGGGATTCGACCGAACTCGCCCGACGGCCTGGAGCCTGTCGTCCCACAGCCGGCGGCTCGAGGACGATAATCGGCCGGGGTCAACGGCCCCCGTCGACGCGCTAAAACGCCGCGGGGGGATAGTGTCTCGGAGGCGCGACGGCCCTCATGGGAGCCGTTGTCGAGGCCGAGGCTCTTTACGCCGGTTTGTTTACGAGTGACGGTAATGCGCGATGCTTCCTCCTCGTTCATCTCATTATTATACTAGGCTGTCGGCTGCGCAATCACCGCGCCGACGCGGGCATCCGGAGGCAGCGCTGCTCGCGCGCGCGTTATTTAGCGAGTGGGATGACCCGCCGCGGCGGCCCGGCCGACGCCCCGAGTTCGCTCGCGGGCCATTCCCTCGTCCCCCCGCCGGCCGCTCCGGATTGCCGTCGTGTGGCGGTGGCGGCGCCGGCCCTCGCTGATTTATCAGTCGCCGTAAAGCCAATAATTACAGGTGTGCGCCCCGGAAAAAGCCGCCCGGAGATTTATCTAAGTGAAACACTAAATGACTGTGTGCACCCCGCCTCGGGGCAACGGTCGGGGCCGGCCCCTCAAACTCGACCCCCCTCCCACCCGCCTCATGCCCCGCGCCCGGCCAATTCGAACATGACAATGGGGCCGTTTTCATAAGCGCTAATGCCAAGCTCAGCGGGCGATCCGGGACGAAAAATCTCGCCTAACGACCCAGGCACGCGCGAGCGTCCCGGGGACGCACGCCCCCCTCCCAGGGGGGCCCCTAGTGGTCCAGGAGGCCGCGACCTCGCGGCTCTATGCCCGACCCGATTCCCCAGCGGCGCGCGCGTGAGAACTAAAGCCGCGGGCTGCAGGCCGCGACGCGCAAAAAACCGACCGAAAAGCCCGCGCGGGGGATGGGCCCGGAGATAAGGGCCGCCCACGCACGGGTCGGTGATGCACGGCCCCGGCTCGCCGCGCCCCGTTATATGCGCCTGCTTTCCATATCGACGCGATCGGCTCGGCCGAGGTGGGGAGGCGCGAGCGGCCTCGACACCCGCGGCACCCGCCGAGATGACCTCGATGACAGGGCTCGCCGTGGCACACTTGCGCCTTTCCCGGCTAACATTAGTTGCGGGTGATGCTGATAACTAAGCGACTTTTATAATATCTTTTCTTCTTTTTTCTACTTCACTTCACGTTCGCTACGAGCAGAAGAAATTTATTACAAACAAATATAATTATTTACGTATAAAAGATTGGACTTTTCACTGTTGTACCGTTTTTACTTACAATATGTAAACATTTCGTCTTTTTAAATTACTAGGCACTACAAGTATAAGAATTAAAGAATATCATGTGATTTCGAATATTTCCATGTTAGCAATTATAAAATTATCTAAAATTTCTATTTTCTATATAACATATATGATTATATAAACCTATTTTTAGTATTATTATAAATTGCAGTATTTCCATAAGTTTAAATGTACATTGAATGTAGTTACAATGTCATGTATATGACAACATTTTTCTGCTCTCAGCATGCAATAGTAAAAGTTTTGTTTTTGAGTTTAATCAAAATTCTCTCTGCACACTAATGGAAATATGACAAGATTTAAGCTATTTTCAGAATATTTTTCCAGATTTCAAAAAAAATCATTGCGATATTTTGGTTTTAATTTTTATACGAGAATAAGGAATATAAATAGTTTGTTCAGGTTTTCGTCACTTTAAATAAGTTATTTCTTTCACACCTTCCTTATACGTATGTTTAAAAAAATATTAATATAAAAAATAATAATAATACATTGATATAAAAGTGTATTGTCTTCTTAATAACTCAAAATTGTTAAACCAAAAAAATTTAGATATTATTAGAATATTTGTTTTTATAAAAACTAATATATTAAGCCATATTTTTAACGAGTAAAGCTTAGATGTTATACAATACCTATTATATTACCGTATTGAAATGGTATAACTGTATTAAAGATTGTTCTCATGCTAAGGTATCTATAATTATGTTTAGAAACTTAGAATATCAGTTTTAATATCTTATTTAGAAGATTTATTGTAAGATTTATTATAAATATGCAAAGTAGGACCGTCATATGTTACAAATTATAATTTTCCATAAATAAGGTTTCAGTACTATCATTGTCTTCAGACCCAAGATAATTATTCAAATTAGTTATTATAACTGCAGTATATGGTTGGCATAAACGTAGAGTTCGTATTACGAGACTGATACACCGATGCCATATAGCTGTAAATCAAAAGGTATCATTATTACGTATATTATTGGAAGTATCAACATGAGAAAAGAAAAACATAGAATTCAGCAGGAGGTCGATATAACTGCTACAATCAATTTGTATTCAAAACGTATGGTCATTATTTGAAACATATAATTTAGTAATGAATCTTATTGACTCTAAAGCGGTTTTTCTGGCGTTCGCTCATTTGCTTATGCAAACGTTTTTTGGAACAGTGTAATAAGACATGCGGCCATTGCAATAGCAGTAAAATGGCCCTCTGGCGGTCTAACAGGCTCGTTCTTTGTGTCGTATAAAACAATGTAATAATGTAGTTGTAAAGGTACCGCGGAGGCAAGAGCGAGCGAAAGAGGGTCGTTCGGGCCTGGGAGTTGCGAGCGAAGGCGTAGGAGGTCAGTCCGCGGGTTTGGGGTCCGCGAGCGCGGCGGTGCCGTTATGCCCGAGCCGCGCGCAGGATCCGCGGGTCGCCTGCCCTTCCCCCTTTGGGCGCGCTCTTGCGCACGTGGGCCGGCGCTCCGCACTGGGCCACTAGCCCCTCCCCCGCGCGCGACGGCTCTCAGGCCGCGGGCGCTGGAATTTAGGACGGGGCGATCGTCCGGGGCCGGCCGGCCGCGCCGTTCATTAGCCGGGGCGCGGTTTTTGCCCGGCGCGGGCGGAGGGCGCGGGCGACGCGGGCCGGCCGATCGCCGGGTGAAAAAGCCGAGATGGAATAATTAAGAAGGAGCGCGCGGGGCCGGCCGCTCGAAATTGAAAGGCGCGCGCGCGCACGCGCGGGCCGGGCAGTAAATAATCCCGGGCGCGCGCAATAAAGGCCCGGAGGCGCCGCCCCGGGGAAAATGAAATGGCTTCCTAGGCTCCCCGGGACTCTCGGCCGCGCGCGGAAAAAGCTCGGGCCGCGGGGGCAAAAAGCCCCATTCCCTAATCTAATTAACGGGCGGCGGCGGCGGCGCGCGCCCGCAGTTTAGGCGCAATAAAGCCGCGCGCGGATGCCTCGCTCGGCGCGCGCGAGCTGCACCTAATAAACGCCGGGGGCCGGCGCCGCGGCGCAATCGGCCGAATCGCAAATTGCTAAACAAATCTCGGGCGCGCGTCCCATAAAACAATCCGGCCGCGGGAATGCCAAAGGGAAGTAAAAGAGCGCCGCGGCGAGCGCGAGATTGCGTTGCGCGCGAGCCGAGGCGTTTTATCCCCCCGCCGGCCCCGGATTCCCCGGGCGCGCATTATGTCACTTGTAAACGGCCGCGGGGCGGGAAAGCCGCTCGCGGGCCCCCGCCGTAAAAGGAGCGTAAAGCCGGGCCGGACCCCCACCCCGCCGACCACCTGTCCGCCGGGGTGCCTCGTTCGCACGCGCGAGCGGCCGTTAGCCCCGCCCCGCCCCCCCCCCTCCCCGCCGGCCTCGGCCCGCGCCCCAGGAGGCTCGCGGCGCCGGCCCCGTCGCCGAGGCCCGGACTACCCGGGGGCCCCGGCCCCGGCCCCGGCTCTCCCGGGAAGCGCGCCGGCAACGGCTCCCTCGGCCCGCCGAGCCGCGCTTCCTCATCGCCGGGGCGCGCTCGAGCGTGTGCGCGCCTCGCTAATAGCGCGGCCCCGCTAAAGGAGGAAGCCGGGAGGAAGCGCTACCCCGGTGGGAACGCCGCCGCCCCCGACGCCCCGCGCCTCCCGTTCCTCCGCCCGCAGCTGGCGGCCAGGCCATTAGACCCCTGGCCCCGGCCCTATCGCCGCGGAGACGCGCGACCCGACGCCAATTAGCCAGCCGCGGACGACGTCGGCTTAGATTTCCGAGGGGACGAAACGCGTGGGCTCGGCCCCCGATCCCGAGCCGGGATAAGGGCTCGGGCCCTTGCCCGAGTACCGTACGCCCCCGCGAGCCTTCGAGAGAGCCTACCACCTCATATTGTTTCTTTTCATGGCTCGTCCCGTCACTTCCGCGCACCTTTTTACGACTGGCCGCTCGAGCCTACAGGCCAACTACAATGCCGTAAAGGGACAATTTCTTATTCTCTTTTCTCCTCGCTTTGTGAAAACTTTAGTGCCGATGCCGACTTTTTACTAGCGCCGAGAATATCACTTGTCTTGTTTGCTTGATGGATTATCCCCGAGTTCTTTCTCTAACCTTCGCTTGTACACTATGTAAATAGGGCGAATTTACAACAGTCGGCAGCAATGGCTGTTTCATTCGATTATCCCGTTTCAACTCTCGCTCTCCTAATGGTTTTCGTGTGAAAACAGATTTGATGGATAGTCACATTGGGCGTTTCCTAAAGATTAAAAGCCTCCTCGTACTCGTCACTTTAAAAAACTATTTACTAATCCTAGTTTATGCAGCTAATATATTTTCTGTGCAACTAATATATTTTCAAGTAGGACTTGTCGGTCTAGGATCCGAGTTAGGGCACCCTTCTAATATAATACTATCCTTGGTAGAATTTTAATTGATTTTAACAGTTAATGTGTACATTAAATCAAGCATCAATAAGATTATCATTTGAACAGAATATTAATCATCGAAAATAATTATTACGAAGACAAGAACAACCAATATACGAGTACCTCTTTATACGCATCAAATTTTTATTTCATTACATATGAATGATCAAAAATTAATTTTATTTTCTTAAATTAACTCATTAAGCTGTGATTAGCTAAAACTTTGATTAGAATGCTACCGGAGAAGTAGTGCTTGGTAAAAATAACCAAAAGCCGTAGTATAAATAACTACATGTTAAACGTGACCTAACGTATAACGGCATTCATGAGTAGGAGTATCACTAACTTATAATTATCATCGATTCATTATTGAAATTCTTTATATTTATCGTACTTCGCTGGTTGATGTAAGATTTGTAGGAGCGAGGTGAATTCTCACCGATTCCATGCAAGCGTAATATGCACATTATGACTCCATAACGATTAGATAGAGATTGTTGGAACATCATACGAATTTAGGATAACGATGATACCCGCGCTGACAAGATATATTGATGCGTTGAATAAGTGTTTAATATCAGACCAGTCGGCTTGCTCATAAGTAACATTTCACTAATACAAATGGTAGCTCGTTAGGGGAGCGATTAGCGAAAACAACGATGGAGTTCTACTGGCAGATTCATTTGGCTGCAATCTGTCAGGGACTGACGCGGTACCGGGCAATTCTGCCAAGTGCCCGGTGACGGTTATAATTGGGCGGTTAAGTGATCACCCGGTGGAGATGGTTCGCTCGCACCCGGCGCCCCTCCGAGCGCACAAGGCCGATCGAGATCCAGTCGCGCGTGCGCGCGCGCTTACAAACCCAACCCGAAGATCGTACGAACGAAGCGAGCTGTTAGAAAAGGGGGTGGCCGCTCGATCGGCAACGGTGCCGCTTATCACGGGCCCGCGCTTCCTGCAAGCGGGCCTGCATAATAGGGCCCGGGCGATCCCAATAAAACCCGCGGAAATGAAGCGTGGCCCCGGCGGTATCGGCGCCCGGGGATCGGCGCGCAACGCCTAGCGGCCCGGGGGACGCCTCGTTAATCAGCCGGCGCCGCGCGAAAGGGTGTCACTGGCGGGGGCGGGTGGGGGCCGGGCGCGAGGTGCGCCCGTTCCCATTCCCAAGGGCCGGTCATCGCGGGCCCGATCGGCGCGCCGGGCTCCCGGGCCCCGATGCATCTGCGCGCGGCGCTAACGGCACAGCGCGACCCGACCCCGAGTCGGGGCCCGCGGGCGCGCGCGCCTCCCTCCCCGCAGGTGGATCCGCGCCGCGGCGGATTCCCAAGCCGCTGATAAACGACGGGGGCCGGTGGGCGCCGCGCGCAATAATCGCCCCGTCAATCGCGATTAGATAATAACATTCGTTACGCTCACGCGATCTCGGGGCCCGGCTACTTTGTACCCGCGGCCAAGCGCTAAAGCCCCATCAGATGTATCACTCGATAGCGCCTCCCACCGCAGGCGCGCCTTTTCTCAAACTCTGTATAACCTACTTTATTAGAGCGGGATCTCCCCTCTAATTGCGAGTCGCGCCGATCGCGCACAGTAAACATAAGTTGCGCGTAGCGGTGCTCCCGTCTCCGGAGGTGGCGCGTGTGTTAACCTCGCGGCCAACTGTATCCCCGCGCACTCGTTATTTGCAAAGATCGTTAGGCGCGCGAGCCGGGAGAAGGAAGGCCCGAATGAACCGCGATGTTTATTGTCACCGGGGACACGGGAACCCGCCGCGCTCGCCGCGCGCGCCTTTCCCCCCAATCGCGGCCGCGCCAGCTGTTTCTCCCGCCTATCGCGTATTATAACGAGCCGGCGCGGCCCCGCCGGTCGAGGCAAGATACGGTACACGGCCAAGTGCGTGCAACTGGGCCCGATCGCGCATTAACGCCCCGCGCGGCTCCCTCGCGGGGGCGCGGCAGCGGGGAGAGACCGGGAGCGCCCCCGCCGACCGCACGCTTCATTAGCCGCTGCCTCCCCGCGCGCGCGTAACCTCGCCGGAGGGGGGCACATTGTCAACAATGGGAAAGTGGCCGCGGCGCCCCGGCGCGGTTAAGCCCCCGGCGACTTGATTAAAAGGCGAGTGTGCGGCCGTCCCTCGATATTGCTCCCGGCGCGCATTCAATCTGGGATTTTTCCGGCCGGCCCGCGAGCCGCGTTTGCTTTTCCGCCCCTGAGCAAATGCCCCTACCCGCCCGGCCGCATATTCATTTATACCTAACCGCCTCGTCTGCGAGGGGCCGCTGCGAGGGGGAGGCCGTTGGCGGTTTCACGGGCGGGGGGGGGAGGTACTCGTCCCCGGCGCGTCCCCGGACTCCTCGCCACTTTTGTGCCATTGCGCGAGGTTATCGCTTTTACGGCCGGCTAGAGGCGGCGGCCCGCGCCCCCATGTGCCCGGGGTGCGCGCCAATACCGCCGGCGCCTGTCCGCTCGGTTTTTGCGCTCGGGTTAAGCGCCGCTTGATGAGAGTCTGCTTCGGCGCTTAATGGCCTCGCGTTTTATGCCCCGGAGAGCCTGATCGACAAGCTTAATCGCCCGTGACTCCGTGTACCCCGGGGTCACTCGCCCGGACGAGTGCGCTGCCGCCGATCCGAGGCCGCGGCTCGCTTTTCACAAAAATACCCCCCGTCTCCCGAGAGTAACACGTGACGTTTCCACTTCCGATCGATCGGCTAACTGGGCTCCAGCCTCGGCTCCGAGTCAGCCCGTTCATTTGCGGGCATCGAGAAATTCAATTACCACGCGGAATCGTCAATGGGGGTAAACAACCGTGCTGCCTCGGTGTTGAAAAATTGTAACGAGTCCGATATACAAATTAGACCTCGTTACAGAAATTCAACGGGAGGATTTACATTTGTGTATTGAATAAGATGCTACAAGTTCACATGTTCTTGAATACATCCAGTACCTCGTTACTTGATTTTTAAGATATTCATTTTCAACCGTTACTGATTAGAATACGTAACGTGATTTGCATTTGGGACTCGCCAATTGTTCAAATGTTATAATATAACAAGGCTTCTCATATACCTAGAGTTAGGATATGGTAATTTTACGAAACTGATACAAAATCAGATAAGAGGGAAAAAGAAATTTTTCAAAGAAATTTCAATTTACCGCTCTCATTATACTAATTCTTTGAAATATTAACGCAATCAATTTTTCATCAAATAATTTTCCGGCTGGTTATTGATTTTTCCCTGAAACCATCAGTCGGTGTTTTTCGCAGAGTGCTAACCGTAATTTGATTGTAGCGTACTACGTAGTCAGGAAGTATATAGTTACAGGATTGATTGGAATGTTCCAATTAACCGAAGTAAACGGTCATTTTTATGATAATATAATAAACGTATCTTATCGATAGGTAAAAGGATGGATTTTTTCCGGCGCAGAAATAAGATAACGTACCGAGCGCGCAAAGGGCCTCGCGTAGCGGTCGGTGTAAAACTATTCCCTGGCCGTGGGCGCGGGTAATTTGAATTCGCTCAGAGGGGATTTTTCCCTGGTTCGGATGCGTGTAATGTAATTTCGTTCCGTTTACAAGTATGCATGTAGGGGCCCCACTCGAACGCGTTATGCATCAAAATAATGTTCGGCTCGCGAAGGTTATATACTATGCCGCTGTCTATAGCGGGCTGAAAAGCGAGGATCTCTGGTCGCTCAGGCAGCGCGGCCGTGCGGGTAATTTCCTTAGGCCGCGGCAGGTACACGCGACCCTGGAAGTGAGATTAGCCATTAAATAATCGTTGCGTCAGCAAAGAAGTCGGTTACGGTACGAATCGTCGCTTTTTCCCTTTAGCCATAAACCACGAGACAAGACTGGCCGGTGGATTATTGGCGAGCGCGGGGGCTCGGGGCCTGATATTGGTGGCTTTCGGCGCGCGCGCCCCGCGCGGCAAAAGGAGCAAATCGGAAGCGGGGAAAAAGGCTTAATCGTCCCTGTACAGTTGGTAAATGAAAACTCGGGCCTCTAATGCCAAGCCCCGGGGAGTGTAAGTACAGCCGGGCCGGGGCGGTAAGCGGCGCGGCGCGTCGTCCGCGCGGCCGTTATCCTAATCGCGGGTACGGCCTGGCGGCGGCGCACGAGGAGGCGGCATGCGGGCATACCTCGGCCCGGGGCTTGTTCAGATCCGCAGGGCCGATAGCCGATGTCGCGAGCGGAGAGAGACGCGCTCTCCTCGCGCGCGTCACCCGGGCGCGCGGGGATGTGATCTCGGCGGCGGCGGCGGCGGCGGCGGCGGCGCGCACCCAGCGGAGGAATGCGGCAAGAGCTCCCCCCCGAGCTCCCGCGCCGCCAATTATTCAGCGGGGCGCGCCGGCGCTATAACGCACCGCGCGACTCCTTTACGGGCCACTTTACATTTCGCGGTATCCCTATAAATTGCGCTCGGGGCGCCGACTCCGTTAAGCCCCCGCGTAAATATAGATTGGGCCCGCGGCGGATAAAAAGCCGCCGCCGCCGCCGCCGCCCTCGTGTATTTATCGCTCGTAAACGGGGGAAAGACGCGCCGCCAAGGAGGCCGGCCGAGCAGCGCCCCGATAGAAAAATCCCCGATCGCCAGCTGGCCGTTAGCAGACGGGGGGGAAAAAAGGAGGAGGAGGAGGAGGAGGGGGGCCGGGGTCGCCGCGCGGGGCTTTTTGCGCCCCCGCCGGGCCCTCGAAAACTCATTTGCCCCGAGCGCCTCGTTGGATTTTATCGCCGGCCCGGAAAAAGCGGCCCGCGCTCCCTTGATTACTAATAAATTAGCCGGGCCGCGGGACAATATGTGCGCGTCGCCGGCCGGTGGCGATCCCATCTCGCCGCGCACTTTCCTCTCCCCGTGGCATTCGCTTTTTCGCGCCGCGGCGGCCGCCGCGCGACAGGTGACTCGGCTTCTCCCTTCGCGGGCGCAATAATAAAACGCCGGACGAGCGGAGGCCGGCGCGGCTTCCGTTGCGCGAGCCGCCGCTCCGCCTGAGGCCGCCGAGTCGGGGGATCGCCGGTCCTCCGCCCCGGGAGGAAAAAGACCAGCCGCTCCTCGAGGGTAATGGATTTATTAAGTGAAACGCATTACCGCCTTTACTTGACGCTACTTGACTTTACGAGGGCCGGCGAGCCAGTCGATTGAATTAATTATTACTCCTGTCCCGGTGCTCCTGCACTGCCTCCCTGGCTTTTATGCCGGAAGCCGCTTTACGCGCTCTTCCTCGTTCCTCCTCGCTCGAGCACCGGCCGAATAGTCAATTTCACCATTGTCGCTGTTCTCCGCGAAATATTTGTACAAATACATGTCCGCGCGGAGCTACCCGCGCCATTTAAGTATACGGGCGGAATGGCTTATCGCGCGGGCCGAGGAAGCTCTTTCCCCGGCCGCCGCCGCCGCCGCCTCGGCAACGTACAATTTTAACGGGAGATATGTAATCTCGTTGCTGTTGCAGGATGGAGACGTTCCAAGAGGCCGCGATCCAGATGCTGCGCGAGTTCCGGACCCTCCTGCATCTCTCGCCCCTCCCGCTACCGGGTACGCGGCTACAGCAGCTGCTGGCCCTCAACATGTTCGCCATCGACACGACCCAGCTGAAAGGTAAGTCTTTTCTCTCTGCGTGTAAAAGAGATAGCTGCCGCGGCCGGTCCTGATAAATCCGACCGGAGATAAGCCGCTGATTCCCCCGGCTAGGGGCCTCGATTGGATTGCTGCGGCGGCTCCCTCCCTCCCTCCCTCCCTCCCTTATTTCATGCCGCCGACGACTAGCCATCGACGTGGCTGTACCGGCGCTAAATCAACCCGCTCCTCGATTCAATTTCGCGGCCAGCTCACACGGACTCACCGGCCAAATGAAGCCCTTTCCGCCGACTCTCGTCCTCCTGGAAAAAGAGACGTTTCTCGCTAGTTATGAGACCTTTAAAAGTTTCCACTGCCAGACCAATGAGACCCGTTACACGTAATTGAATAGCTTTATCCGAATAAACAAAATCCAATTAAACGTCTTTGATTGCATCCACCGAGTAATTTTAGTGCTTCAATGACGGTACTTTAAATTATGATAAAGTGCATAAAAATCATATTTTATTGTAATGATGATGTTATTTTACCCGATCTAACCGAACTTAATAACATTTTGCAATCTTTAAGCAGCACTGTTAGATTAATTCTAAGCTATTGGACTTTTTTTTCATCAATAAGTTTGTACATTACAATTTGCGAGAATTGAAATGACTTTGGAAAATATCCAAGTAAGCCGTAAGCCTTGAACCCGAAGAGAAGTAATTAATTTTTCAAATGTCTCGCGAAAGACCCAAACCCTCAACAATTTTTTCAACCGCTTTGAAAGGGTCTTATATTATCGGCCTCCTCTGTTAGAGTCCATTATTTAAAAATCTAATAAATTAACCGAACTACTTTCGATTTATATTAGTAAATAAATCCCATTCTTATTATTGGATATACGCAAATAGCCGAGAACCCAATTTTAGAGAAGTCATAAAACTTTTGAGTTTTATGCTTCTTGGGAGTGAGACTAGATTCTTAATTTTTCATGTAGCGGGGGAGAGGCTTAAGAGCACTTTGAAATTCACAAGGATTCTCTACCGAAGATTTATTAGCGTAGCATTGTCAAACATAATAAGCCACTTTAAAATGTTGTTGAGTTCTAAAACGTGACATCCAATAAAAATGCTTATTAAGTTTTACAGGTATATTAAGCTTTTGAATTCACGTATAAGGCGATCAATTTTTAAATAACTTTGTTACTTTATTGCTAATTTTTCGTAAGTACTCGATATGTTAAGGCGATCTTTTCGTTACATACAAATAAAAATCTGAATAATCGACGAAAGCTAAATGGATAATACTCTGTCCTACTTCCGTAACTTTTCATGTGAACATACGACTCTTATTTATCTGACATAAACAAAAGAATATCCTTTTAAGCGGGTAGTAAACATAATCTTTCAAAGAATATAAATATTAAAGTTAATTAAAAATTCCACTGGAATACAAAAATTATATTTAGTCTATTATGATTATTTTTACGAGATTAAATTCCTCAAAATGTTAAGCTTAATATTGAACAAGTGTACATTTTTAATTGAAATGCAAATAATCATATTTGAAGATGTATGTAAGATAAAATTTAAAATAAAATTTGTGTTATCTTTATTCATTTAAATAATTAAATTTGCCATAACTTACTCTAAGGATTCTTTATAATCGTGAGTTAATCAAAAAGTAAATCATCGTTTTTGAAAAATTTATTATGATAAAACAATTTCAAAATGTTTAGAAGGACAAAATAGAGAATAAAAGAAAAAGAATTTAAAGTACTACTACCCACGACTAGTAGAATAATTATAATTATTTGAAATGAAATACTTGTAACTTGTAGTTAACAATAATTTTCTAGCGTTGTAATTATGCCTTATCACAAGGGTACTAGGCCAAGCAGTCAGATATCGATTTACAATTGGCAAAACTATGGTTTTAGTTGGGCGTGATGAAGCCAGTTTGCGGACTGCCGATAAAAATGGTAGCCCGAGCGGAGGGCGATGATCAGGCGGGGCAAGTGTTATCCGCGGGCTCGGCAATTAGCGCAATCTTCGAGTCGGCCGTCGGCGCGGCGCCTCGGCGGCGCGACTCCGGGGGCGGACGGGGCGGCGCGGAGACGAGGCCGGGCAGCCGTATTGATTTATGCCGCGGAGGAGGCGCGCGCGGGCGCGATTACAGACGCGGCCCTTGGCTATCGTCCAATCTGCGGCGGCCGGGGAGGAGGATGCGTTCGGCGGGCCCGGGGCTGCTCCGCGGCCCCGATTGACTCGTTCCCTTTTTACCGACTGGCTCGCCGCGCCGTCCCTACGGGGCTGCAGCGCGCGCTCGGCCGGCGATCGGGCCCTCGTTGCCGGCCCGGCGACAGCCTCCCCCCGGCCCCGGGAGTAATTGAATTCGCAAGCCCGGGTGGCGAGCGGCCGCGGCGATGAGACGGCTGCGGTCGGGCCCGGCGCTTAACGCCCCTGCGGTTCACCGCGCGCCCGGCGGAGGCGCTTCCGCGCAGACCCGGTGCGCCGCGTACGCGCCCCTCCCGCCAGGATATTTTCGCACGCGAGGACCCGCGGCTGATTATCGCGCGGCGGCGCGGCACGCGAGGGCAAACTGCGAGGGGAGGCTGCGCCGGCCCCCCGATCGAGGGGCCCCCGATCGATCGGCTGCCCCCCGCCGCCGGATTGTTTCGCATCGATTGAGCCGTCCCGCGCGACGGCTTCATCCGCCGGCCGGCTCGCAGGCTTGTTTTTCGGTCCCGCCGGCTTTCCGCCACCGATGTCGATTCCCGGGGATTTTTTTCCCTATCGCGAGTGATGAATCGGCCCGTTGATCGGACGTCGCCGGACCGATGGGAAATGGACGCGGCCCAGCGCTCGCGCTCCTCTTGCGATTACCGGCTTTATTTTTCTCCTCGCTCCTTGACATTCCCCTCGGGTCCGTCGCGGACGGGCCGAGGATTCGAGCCCCGACTCGGACGCTGCTGGCTCCCCATAAATATATGCACGCTCAAAGGCGCAACTTCCATCAAAGCGTGAAGCCTACAATGTTTTCCAACTGAGCGATATTATCTGGGCGCGGAGCGATCCGATATCGCGCCCCTGGCTACACGCGCCCGATTTATCGTTTCGATGCGCCGCGAAACGAACGCACTGGCCGCAAGGACGGCAAGATTGAAAAATCCCCTCTTCGGTCGCTCACGAGGCCCGAGTTATTTTGCCCAGTGTTCCGAGTAACTCGATCGTTTTGTGGAAGAAATCGTTACTGCCCCGCGCCGCTTTGTCTTATTTATCGAGCCCGTAAATTCGAATATGTTATTTCGCACGGGTATAATGCCCGGGGCACTTTAAATAATCGTCACATATATTATTATTAAATGACTAAACAAGTGCAGCTGCGGGGACCTTCCTAGTCTTCTTCTTAGTATCGCTTTGCACTTGCTGGCCGGTAACCGACGCCGCGTGGAAGTCGTAAAAACCGCAAGCCGCTCCAGTATAGGCATTTGGATTTTTCCCCGGGCTCGCGGAAATCTTTCCCAACCCCGTGATTTATCAGGACGTATCCCGGGACTTTTTGCCCCGCTCGAGCTTTAAACGAATTAATTAGTAATTAGTCCAAGAGGCGAGGCACGATAATTGGAAAGGTATACGGCAATAAGTAGAGCCCGGAAGAGCTTTTATTTAGCGGGGGCACTATTTCAGAAGTGGTCGCGCAACAAGCGCACAGTTCGCCTCGCCGGCCGTTCCTTTTGCGCGCGCATTAAAGCCGAACGAGCGCGTTCGCCTGATAATTAATTGGCGCGCCATTTTTCAACTCCAGAGCCGCGCTCGCTATTAAATTGAAACTTTATTTTAGCCTCGTTAAGCGGCCAGCCGCCCCGGCGCGTCCGCCGAATAAAGAGAAACAAGATATTTCCCTCGCGGAAGGGTGGGGCCGGTGGGCGGCCCACCGCGGCTCCTCCTCCCCCCCTCCTGACCCGTCCCGGCTCTCGGCTTTCTTTGCATAAATAATGCAAGGAAGCCAGGGGCCGATCGATATCTGCCGGGGCGCAGATCGCCGCGATAAGGGGGCGCACTCGATGGCTATCCGGCATCGATCGGCCCGTGACGGAAGGCTAATGCTCGCGGCGGCCGCGGCCGCCGCGATAAACGCCCGCTGTTTATTGCCCCCGCGGGCCGGACTTTACATTTCCTGTTGTCGGGGCCTCCGCCGCCGATGGCCCGCGCACGCCCGCCGCGGCTTATTCGGCTCGATTACCGAGCGAGCGCCGCCGACAGGGGGCAGGGCACTAAGGGCCCGCCAAGGCCCTCCCGCCCGATCGATATCGCGCCGAGTAATTAAAAGCGCGCGCGCGCCCGGCGATCGGATCGCGCGCCCGCGGGACAATGGGCCCCGCGGGGTCGCCTCCCCCCCCCCCATTACCTCCCCCCGTCGGGGCGATTCATTATCCTCTCGAGGGCCGGGCGGGGCACGCGAGGTCCGCTTTACCGCTTCCTCGATCCCGTCCGCCGAAATGCGAGGAGCCGCGCGCCAGTCTCCGAGCTTTCGGCCTTTAATTAGCGCCCGGGGCAGCCTTTCATCTCGCTTTCATTAGGATTAAACAGTCGGCTCGCGCGGAATTTCGCGCCACGTGAGAGCCGGACCGCCGCGGTCCCTCAAAAGCGCTAATGGTTGCGCGACGTCGCCGCGGCAATCTCGGGTCGCATCAGCTTTCGAAGGCCCCCGACGAGATTATCTTTAATCACTCCCACGGGGTCGAGAATCGCGTGCGATAACGAGCTCGGATTTCGTCAAAAGTCTTCCTAGTGCTTTCAGGCAGGCTCCCTCGCCTGGGAAGCGCAATCTCCACCAAGTGACGGAGACTCGCAGGGCCATTGGAAGGTCCTTCTACTCGACGACCAACGCTTTCAGAGCTTGTCGCAGTTCTCATCCGTTGATCCACGTCCGATGGTCTAAAAAGAAAAAATTGCCAATCGGTTATCATGCGAGTGTCTATAAAGCCTTTCTAGTCATTAACAAGCCCGATCGACCGACACTCAATATATCGACTTCTTCAACTTTTTACGATAATTAAATCGAGCATCTCTCATTGCCCTTTTGTACTTGAACTCATGAATTCATTAACGGCGAGGAATTCCCTTCTCTCGGCGCATTAACTGCCCGATTAGCAGTAAGACTATTAATACGATTGGCCACACGCGGGAGAGGTGTTACGACGCCGTGTAGGCCGGGAGCGGCCCTCGGAGGAGCCGCTCTGCTCGGCCGCCCCTACCAGCCTATTCAATAATCAGTTCCTTTTTTTTCCCCACGAGCAAGTTAGTTTCACGCTCGTTCCGCCCCCCCCCGGGCCCCCCGGTTCCTCGAAGCGGGCGCCCGACGGAGTCACCCCGTGCCCGCGGCTCGGCATGAAAACCCAGGTGGACTCGCGTGCGTGACACCTCGCATTCCTCGGGGCGGATTTTTCGCGGGCGCGCGTCCAGCGCGCGGTTCCGAGAAGACGCCAGCCTTGGCAAGGTCAGCTCAAAAAGCGCCGCCTCGCCGGTTTCTTGCGCGGATTCCTGCGGCCGCGGGCCCCGAGGGGATCCATCCGTCCCTACGGATCAGCGACGGTGGAGGTGTGCGAGGGCCGCCTCCTCTTCCTCCCCTCGATCCTTCGGCTCTTCAGATTGCTTCGTGGCACGATACGGCCAGGGAGACAATGACCTACTATTCTCTGCACCCAGAGTAGTCGTCTCTTTACCTTTACTATATTTCTAATGCGGGTCTGTGATTGCCATTAAAGGGATTTAATACCAAGGTTTTAATTTCTGATTAGCTCTAATGACTTCGAGGTGCAGGATAGCGAGTCCGTGGAATGCGATTGACCGCTGGCTGACTCAACTGAATGTGCACATAAAAAAATTTGTTAGAAATGTTTACTGTATCAGAAACGTATGTATTACCATGTAGATGGTAAAACATAATAGATCGGAGTCCAAATAAATTTAATACCGAGAATGGTTAATATTTATAGCTAATTTTACCGAGTGTACAAAATAAGTTAACTGAAAGATGGCACGCTATGATAAAGTGAAAGATAAAAAAAGCCGTTGGAAAAAATGACGAAGAAATTAATATCTGTAACGCGTAGGGGAAAAATAAGGTTTCGAGGGATGCACGATCTTTCGTCCGAAAGTTCCTCATTCGAACGGCCAGAGTTAAAAATGCCCAACCCTCGGGGGATAGAGATCAAGTTGAATTCGTTGCTGGGCCTATTTGTCACGGGGGAGTCATGAGAAAAGCTCAGCGGCGAGCTGGCAGCGAGGGCTCGGCGAGTCCTCCTCGATACTGTGCCAGACGGTACAAGCTGCTATCGCGATGCCGAGCGGGCCGAAAGCAGAGTAGCCCCCGCGGGAGGAGAAAAAGGCCCGGCCGGAACGGTACAGCCGGTCGGATTTCGTAATCGGAGGCTGCGCCGAGCAGATCCGCGGCGGGCACCTGCGAGCGGTAGCAGCGCCGTCCGATCTTATCGGCGCATTAATAATGCCCGGCTATTAGGCGCATAGGTGCCCGGCGGCCGCGGAGGCGGGCGCTTCTCACCTCTCCGAGCCCCGGCGACCTCAGCGGGCGGGGGGCGGGTGGGCGCTAACGGGCCGATCCCTGATTGACGAGGTCGATCGGGCCGCGGGCCCCGATCGCAGCATCCCCCGCAATCGAGAGGTGTCTAACGGGGACGCGGGGGGCCTCCAAGTGCGGGAGAGCCCGGGGGCCGCGCGCTCCTCGTGGGAGAGCCGGCCGGCCGGTCCTGCCGGCCAGTCACGCGCGCAGAGGCTCCTCCTCGCTCCCGCGCCCCGGCACGCCGAGGGCGCGCTAATTGTCATCGGAGGCGTCGGGCCGCACGAGGGCCCCGAGCCGGGCCCTTCCGCTCGCCTCGCGGCAGATTTACGAGGGGATCCGCCGCGAGCCAATTGTTATTAGACATAAATTAAGCGGCCGCCCCGGGGCAGATGCCCGCGCCCGGTCGACGACCGGCCCTCCTCCTCCTCCTCCCCCCGGCGGGCCGCGTGCGTGCCCGAGCCGGCGCGCCTCCTCCTCGGCTCCGAGGGATTTCATTTCGCGGCCGGCCGCCGCCGGATGACTCGTCCGCTTTCGGCCCCAAAGAAGTGGGCGCGTACGCAAGCGCACCGGCCCCCGGCCCGCGCGCCCAGGCCTCATCCTCCGACGAGGCGGAGAGGAGCACAGCCGCCGCTTTTTTCTGCCTTTTGCAAAAAAGCCCGGATCGCTTCTTGCCGCGGCCCCTCGACTCCGCTCCTTCGCCGACTCGCCGCGTCTTTTCTCGGCCCAGCCACGGATACTAATCGCTGCCCTCCTCCCCGCCCTTTGTATGCCGCGCAGCCTCTGGGCCTTTGCTAGACCCCAATCTGCCCAAAGCACCCTTTTCTCTTTTTGCTTTTTCGCTTTTGTATCCTAGGCCCATTCGACTGCTCTCGTGTAATTTATCTGGAAATTCTAAATACCGATATGTTAGAAGCGTCCTTCGAATTTACGCAATATCAATAACTATAGTGTATTAGGCTGTTAGTGTTATTAAACATCCTATCGAGGCTCTATATTGTAACCATTTACGACAGGGAATACTAAAAATAAATTTAAAATAAGCGTTCTTCATAACCACTTTCAGTCGAGCGGAAAATTAAACCAAACTCCACCAGCCGACTATTACCCAATAAATGCCCATTGAGAGGTCTTGAATAAATTTAAATATATCGATAGAACTTTTACGACGATTACTTGGTTCAACTAAATGCATATCACACTGACACTTGACGCTAATATTCTACTTTAACTTTAAAAAAAAATAATCTACTTATACAGCCAATGGAGAACATTCAAATAAAAAATTATCTATCATGCTATGTTTAAATTTAAATCTGCTTAAAACTCGTAAATTAATATAAAATAATTGATATTAATAATTCATACCATTAATATTATTGTATAATTAATAATAATTAATATTAAAATAACGTATTTTTATGCGCAAAATGTGAAAACTAGTTAGTATACTTTGAAATTCGGACAAACAAAATGTTATCTATATACTCGACAATTTAATATGTTGATTAAATATAATTTTTAAAAAATAAAATAAAATTATTAAAAAGGATTACCATTCATTGAAACATATAAGATAACTAATATGTGTATATGTTTCAAAATTTTTATTTAATTAAAAGTGGAAAGAAGAAATTAATTTAGTCCATAAATTCTGTTTAAAAACTAAAGAGAAACTAATTTAATTTTCTACTGAGGTACCTAATACAAAATTAACGAACTCAATCAGTCTCTTCACTGCAAAATCACTTAGCTGAAATATAAAAACTTATTCATTGAAACTTAGACTTTATAAAAAAGACGATAACTTTACTTATAAAAAATACTTATTAATAAACAATAAATTACACTTTATATATTTTTTTGGTAAAATGCAACATATTTATTAAACTTGAGACAGGCGTTTTTATTTCCACTTTTAACATGGTTCCTTCTGGAAAATATTATGTTTCAGGCATTATTTCAGGCTAGATATATATCTCAGAAATTGACGATAACATCATAATGAAAGGTTCTGTAGGAAAAAAGCTTACTGGAGGTAAGATTTTCGGTATTGAAAATACGAAATAATTGAGAATTTTTTATATAAACTCGTATACAATTAAAAAATATTTTCGCCCTCTTAAAAATTTTATACGTAAGTGCTAATTAAATAAAGTCTTAAATCATTACCCTGTAAATCCAACAAAAATTATTTATGACCGCGGTAATAAGTTGAGGTGTATAAAGTAACTAATGCATGTAGGTAATTTATCTATTATTTCTACCAATAAACTTGCTTAATTTGTTTGAATTTTAAGGCTGTAAATTTTTTAAAAATAATTTATGGTTGGCGACATATTTTTCAAACATAGTATTCTTAAATCTAATATGAACCTATTTAATTATTATTTAGAAATTAAAATTCTTCAGAATGTTATTTATGGCAATAAATTAATTCATATAAATCTCAAATGTATTTGAAAAATTGCATCACCATTTTCTATTAAAAAGTCAATTTAAAACAACGCAATTTGTAAAATTATAAATTTAATTAATATAAACTAATATAATTAACAATATCAGACTCGAACGTGTATTAACATGCATTTACTTATAATATAATTTTGATGTATCGTAAACAATAACTATTTTTTCACTGTACAATCTAACCCAACTGAAAGAGTTATGTTTTGACCTGATTGAAAATAAAGTATCGAAACTGCTTAATGGACTAGTTTCTGCGCATCCATTACTGCCTAGTGCGAGACCCGAGTCTATCCATTCGCTACTGAATAATATACAGTACTTATATAAAATTTAGATATACATATATACACCCAGTGATCGATGACGTCTGTTTATGAATCTAGATTCGTATGACCTAATTATCGATGTTTTTAGTTATTTTGTGTGTTTATCAAAGTTTGTTTTATTGTCAACAGATTTCAGTTATTGTTAACTTTTATCTTTATCTAAACCTACTGCTCAGTACATTGTAAACTTGGTTAACATGTGCAGGCTATCAAATCAAAACCGAAGATCGAAAATTCCTAACAATAGAAGAATCACATGCCTGTACCTTTTCCTGTAATTTATACCTATTCCTATACCTTATTTTTTTAGATTAATTAATTTCTTATTGAAAATAGACTTCATCATTTGTTAAATCTTGTAAATTCATTTTCTATTTAAGAATTTTAAAATTAAATAATATATCATAAGAGAATCAGAAAACGATAATATAAAATCAAACAAGCGTATTCATTTAATTTAAAATTAAGATAATCTTCAACTTAGGATAAAATATTAATTATTAATTATATACAATATTAATTTATTACATTTACTATACAATATGGTAAGATTTACTGTATGTACCATATCACTCACAGTATTATCGTAAGCACAGAATAGTCTAGGATTTTAAATCATTGTTTAATTTATTTTTTAAATAGCGTTTTTTTATTTTTTTTATTTTTTAAATATATCTTATGATGAAAAATGCAAATATTAAAACTATAATACGCAACATTAAAATGTAATTGCGAAAAAATAAAAGAAATCTGGAGGCGCCGGGTATCGATCCCGGTACCTCTCGCATGCTAAGCGAGCGCTCTACCATCTGAGCTACGCCCCCCTTGAAGTATGTAGTTCAAATTAAATTTTTGAACGAGCACCTGGCCTCCTTGGTGAAAGTGAGCAGTGTACAATCAAATGCTACGGCATCGAATGCATGCAACGCTACCTACTGACGCACTCAGGTACTACAAATCCTGCGTGCACCTTGATAATGTCATGTAGAAATTCACTATGAAAATATTTAAAAATGCTATATTATACTTTGATAATTGTCGTTGAATGTAAAAGGTACATGCAACATACTAGAAAAAATTATACAAAATATTTTTGCTTATTATCGACAGATACACATTATATTTTATTAAAATCAATATGCAGTTGACAAGATTTGATTGGCGATAGTAATTAAAAATATTCCATAACAACTAATCCGTAATATACTACATATAATGCCCAGTGCGAGATATTCAATAAACGAACTTTGTCTAATGAACCGATATAGCTTAACGTGTATTTAATCGGCTATTTTACCAGCAGCTTGAGATTGCATCCCAAGCGTTCGTTTGTCCATAAAATGTCCATTGATTGGCATGAGTTTCCCTGGCGCTTGCTCGAGCGCAGCGTAGGTCCATAACAAAAGGACACAGAGGAACGTTGTAAGGGGAAGGGAATTCCTGGTTGGACAAACAGCGGGCCGGGGAGCAACTTTTCAGCGGGCGCTCAAAACAACTTTCAATCGCGCCGGCGGCGGGCCGTTTACGCCAACACCTCGGCGCGCTCCCCCGAGGCTCCCGTGGCTCCTCCGCCGCGCAGATTAATTCGATGGGAGGGCGCGCCGAGGCATCGCAGCGGCATGTCACGGGTAATTGGCAATTTCTGTAACGCGGCCCGCGGTTCCGGGGGCTGCCGCGCCCGCCAGGTTACGGGGCTGCGGCGCCCGGCGGCCTGACCCCGCGGGACGGGCGTCTCGATGATGATGCCAGCGGGCGTCCCCGGGGACGAGGACGACGATGATGATGGCGATGCCGGCACGCGGGAGGATGGCGATCGGGATTTTCCGCGGCCCAAGAGTCTCGGGCCTTTTTCGCCCCGCGGGGATCGCATCGCGCGTACTCAGCGCTTTTCCCGAAATCCAGCGGCTCGGAGGGCTGCGCCTGGGCTCTTGATGGATGGCGCGCTAATCGGCCGGTTGATAAACCGGGCAGTCAGCGAGAGCCGATCTCGGCTCGATTGCTCGGGGCCATTCGTCAGCCGCGAGCGAAGGCAATCAATACCAATGAGCTCTTGCCTGTTGGACTGTCAGGCGGGTCGGCCGGTTGTAAATGAGCCTCGCTTCCGCCCCAATGTCGGCCCCCGGTGCAGCCGCGGATTCGCGGGCCCTCGTCGGCGCGCTCCGGGGGAAAATGCGCGCGAGCGCGGCGATCGATCGGCAAGCCGAGTCCATTAGCTCCGGTGCGAGGGCCGATATCGGCATCGCCTAGGTGCCACTCGTCCGCGCGCGGCTCGCCGCCGATTGACCGCTGAATCAATGATATTCAGCGACACGGGAGCCCCGCGAGCCGGCGGCGGCGGCGCTTAAGAGGCGCCGGCGATCCGATCGCCGGGAGACAAATGGCCGCGGGCCAGATCGGCAATCGATCGCCCTTGATTTATGCCCGGCGATTTATCAGCCGGCCGGGAGTACCGGCGGAGGGGCTGCACCGAGTTGCAGAGTAAGCCACGCTCCTCCTCGCCGCTGCTCCGCCTGTACATCGCGGCTCTTCCTCTTCCTATCCCTCAGCGTGCAGGCCTATCCACCGGGAGTGATTATATGCCTCTTGGGCTCACGAGCCCCCGGTACATTATGCGCGCGGCCTTGCGCGTGCCTTTCCAACCCAACAATTGACAAGTTAATATTTTCAATTATTTTCCGTAATTGAAATTATATACGCGAGCCTTTGGAAAAATCCGACACGTTGTACCGGGCCGCCGATAGCTCGTGTCCGTTTAACGCCATTCCGAGACTCCGTTAGAGTTCCACCGGTCTGCTAACTCGCGCGGTTCCACGTAATACGGACTTTCCAGCTTATGCCGCCGGGTCATTAGTTCGCGAGGCGCTTTATTATCAATTTACAACAGCCTCCCGCCTGTCTCGCCGCGCGCCCTACCTTTGCTTTTTTTTTTATCTTGCCGCTTTGTTCGGCTCCCCTCGCAGGTGAACTAGTCCCGCGCTAGTAGCCTCGGCAAAGGTGCCCCTGAACGCGTCGCTTGTTCCGCTCGCGACTGTTAATCGACGCTAAACAAACATGGCGTAGGTGTGGCGCGCCCGGCTGCTGCATCGAGGGTGTGTTTGCCCGGGGGCTTTGCACACGGCCCTCGACTGGAAAATTCCTCTGACGCACGCGCGCGCGCCGAGAGCGAGATCGGCTAGGCCAACTGAAAGCGCAGCTTTGTTTGCTGCCGCGCGAGAGGCGCGAATCTCTGCGAGGCCCCAAAGTGTCAATAGCGCTGTGCATTTTCGCACGTTCTTGCAGGGATTCAAACCTAGTCCGACACAAGTGCAGAATACAGTTGGAGATGCATTTCTGTGCCGGTGGTTTTTAAGCAAACACCGCTTCAATCTGTTTTCCCGTTTCCCGCGAGGAACAGTTTGCAGGGAGTTTATTTGCGACAAATAAAGTTGTGGTAGAGAATATAGGAAAGTTAATAAGAAGCGAAAGATATCACTTCTGAATAGGCTACTATGTTCAGTTTGAAACAATGTTTCAATTTTCAATAAATACTTTTGATTTTACAACTATAAATTTCATGCCTGTAACGTGCAATAATTTAACATATTTGTTATAACTCGTCTAAAATTATTCAAACTTTTTAGTTGTACAATGAAGTAAGAATAAAGCTGCATCGCTTAAACATGTTAGTTATTAATAATAGTTCGAAAAGTATTAAGTATTTTTAAGAAAGAAATTTTAAAAAATAATTGTAATATGGTTCATTAACATTTCTAAATATTTTCTTAGTAATAGTATGGATGATAGTTTGATGCGTATAACAAGTTTTTAAACAAGTGCAGTAGGGAATTATACAAATATACAGACTGAAAACTGAGCTCGTAATATGATACATCTGTTTTAAAAAATATAATAGTTTTAGCAGTCTTGATTATTAATATGTTATGATTACGTATTTTCATCATTTAAATATTCCATTGCATAATTTTTTAATTAAAAAGCATTATAAAGTATATTCTCTTTTAATCAAGCTTTAAGGCGATCCGGATTAGATGTTAAAAATAGAGGCACGCGAAAAGAAGCTTATTTGAGTCTGCATGCGGCAGTATATATATTTAGCTCGACAAATGCCCTTAAGCTCTTGTACATTAATACGATTGTAATGTTTTATAAAGTAGTATTGTCAGAATCATAAGAGGATATTCTTGTTGACGATTATAAAAATAAGTTTCACAAATTTTCAGGATTAATTACAACATGTAAATCGTGGGGTCATTTGTACAGACTGGGCGCGCTCAAAAAAATGAAATACTAAATGACCGATTACAAAGCAATTTCATACGAAAACGCAGTGTTACAAGTTCCGATTTCAAGGAGGTTAATCATATTAAACAAGTAATTTATGATTTTACTGTACACAGCATTTACTGCTAGAAATGTTAAGCGGAAATGCTGCTTCTAAGGTGTTGCTGGAGATAGGCGAATAAGTTAGAGAGCCCGCGTATTCTCTTGTAATTGATTTTTACACCCGGGAATTCCGATGATCAGTCACTTTTATTCGGCCGCGGCGTGGAAAATTACCTTGTTTCACCTCCGCGGAATTTCCTAACATTCTCGTACGACTCGATGAAAACATTATCCAGAATCCCGGAGCGCGGCGCACCAGCGCCACAGGTACCGAGGGGGGGAAAAGCGCGGTCGCCCGCGCGGCAGCCAAAGCTCCTTATATATATATTACATTATATCAGCGAGTGCTTATTTCTCAATCGAGGTGAGGCGCTTTGCGAAAATTACCCTCACGTCCCGCGGATTTTTGCCCATTACTCCCGATATCCCGGGCGCGGCGCGCTTGCGGCGGGCGCTTATCGCTCGGGCCCTCTCTCTCTCTCTCTCTCTCTACGGCCCCGGGAAGCCCCCGAGGTGCGCGAGCGCGCGCCCGATGCCCATAAGGAAAATGGATTACCCCGGCTAATTTCCATATAAGCGGCTGGCGGTCTGCACCTCCGGCGAATTCAATCGGGGAATGTCGGGCGAGGTGAGCGCCGAGCTCGCTTGGCTCCCGCTGATAAATAACTTTCAATCGCCGCGCGGCCGATGATCGCGGCAGGCTACTTGCGCGCATTCCCCCGGCCGGGCCGGCATGCGCCGAGGCCTGCCGAGGACGAGGCGGCGCACCACTCGTCCCGGCTCTTTTGCCCAAGTGCCCCGGCTCCTCGCCCCGCCGCGCTAATGCCCGCCGTAAAGACCGTCCTCCGCGTTTTCGTCCCGCCGGCTGCCTCCGTCCGTCCCTTTTGTTTTTTTATTATTCCCCGGCGGAGGAGGCTGCGCGCTCGCAAATATAATCTTTTGGGGAGATAAGGGCCTTTATAAGAAGCTGATTGAATTGCGCGGCCGCGCATATTTCATTTGGAGAACGTGTTCGGCCGCCACCTCGGTCTCGGGGGCTCGTTACATTTTACACGCCCGGGCGTTAGCCGTCGGGGAAAAATCCCTTAAAGCCTCATCCATTGGTTTTTACGCCGATTGCGAGGGGCGATTTGTGCATCGATGGCTTCATGCATCACGCTCCCGAAGACTTTGCTACCCCGCGTCAGAGACGAAGTATATTGTATTACTTTGAGTAAATTACTCGTAATAATGCTTAAAACATCTAGATGGAGAGAATCGCTCGATAAGTATCGCTTTTACGGTAATACCGCTCGTAAACCAAAGTGTATAAGCTACTCGAGGGCGTTTTTACATTTCAATCATATATTACAAGTTGCGTTGCAGCCGAAGGGATATCGCGCGCGGTCGACGTTAAAAAAATGAGCTACATCCCAGGCGCCTCGAGCACTTTTCTAGAGTTTACACTGTTTACAACCTGGCGGAAAGTTTATCCGTGGGACCCCGGGGAGTTTGCGATCCTTGAAAGGCCCCGCGTACAATCAACGAGTCAATAAACTAAATGACTTATTACAGTGGCCATTAAAATAAAGAATCTGACATAAACAATGGGCGAGGGCTCGCTCGCGGCACAAATGAAGGAAATTAGGAAAATGACAGAGCGCGAGCCGAGAGCGCGCACGTATCTCGCAATTACAAGCGGGGCACGCGGCTAAAAATAGCCCGCGTATCACATTCGATACCGAAGACGGCGGCAGCGCTCGCGCGCAATAAGTCGGCAATTGCATCCCGGTCCGGCTGCTGCTGCTGCTGCTTGCGCTGCAATCTCCGGGGATAAAAAGGCGCTTCCCTGCAGCTCCCTCCTCCCTTTCCAGTTTCGCGGTCGCGCCGGCGACGGCCGCACGGGCGCCACGCACGCGCCGTGCAATTTGAATAAGCTCGCAATTTCGCGGGCTCCGCTCTGGCGCCGCGAGGAGCCGGCGGTGGCGCGCGGACGGCATTAACTCGCCGCGGCTGTCCGGGCGTTCCGCGAAGGGACCGCCGCGGCCGTGATCGATGCCGATCCTTTCTGCCCCGAGCGCCGCCGACGTCCCGCGTCATGCATTATTCGCGAGGGCCGCGCGGATTTACGCCGCCCGACGAGCACCACCGGCCCGGAGACGTCGGCAGCCCGGGGGCGGCAACCAACCCTTTGTCCCGTGGATCTTGCCGAGGCGCGGGTCCTCCCACTCGAAGCGCCTTTGCGCATGCGGCTTTTTGGCCGAACGCCCGCCCGGCTCTCGTCCCCCCCTGCGATACTATGAGCTTGCGCGGCCGGATGCTGTGCCTCTCACTGCGGCTAATTTTTCATCTCGATGCCGGGCATTCACAATATTCGCAAATCCGTTCGAACAATTTAGAATCAAATTTGGAATACTTAATCTAGTTAATATCACCATTAAACTAATAAGTAATATTGTCGCTAGCATCATTCTCAATGAATTTAGCTTTTTTCACGAAGGAATCATTTTAATAATTTTACATTAAATATTTTAATGTTTTCTGGGTGCATTATTGGGTATATTATTGGATATATTATCAATGATAAATTGTAAAGTTTTGATGCAACAGATTGTCAGTATAAAAATAAGAGAAATAATATCTTTGTAGATGCTAACTGATAATTAGCTCACAATTAGTTTTAGCAAGCTAACGGTATTAGCTTATTTATAAGCTGTTAACGCAAGGTATTTTACATAATTAATAAATAACATCTTTTAATTTATTTTACTATTATGAATGTAATTAAATAAAAAAATAGTATGCATTAATATAACCTCAAAATGCTTTCACGTACAATTACTCTACATCTGCAATATTGTACTAAAAGCTTATACATTAATTAAAACATCAATTATAGTAATTTTTAATAATATTGTTAACTTGAAATATTGTTAACCTTTCCCATAATTTTTGGGTAGTTTCTTGGCTGAAAAACAGGAAATTGGCAAATTATGTTCTAAAAATGGAATCAATTGATGCATCAAAATAATTTATAAAATACCTAGATTGTAAGGCAAAGTACTGATTAAAACTGGATCTTAGGATTGAAACAGAAGAATCTTAGGAAGTGAACGGAAATTCGTTCAATTTTATTTTACCAGGGCTGGATTAAAAGTAATACTATTAAAAGTTAAGTTAATCGATTTTTATAATTATTTATAAACCCAACGTTTTTTAAGTAGCTAGCTGTTTTGTTTAAGGAATAATTCAATAGATTACTTTTATTTAACAAATATTTTTACTATAAAAATTAAAAAATACTGCTATTTTCTAACTACATCTCTTAATAATAGTTGAAAAAAGAATAAAGAGCAAAAACAAGAATGTTTACAGAATTAAAAATGAAAAAGAAATCTGGAGGCGCCGGGTATCGATCCCGGTACCTCTCGCATGCTAAGCGAGCGCTCTACCATCTGAGCTACGCCCCCTGTTGACAATCTCTTTTGGACAGCCAGTTTTGGGTTTCGTATGCCCTCGTAATGATTTCTGTGCCGCCGGCGGTGAAAGTCCGGCCAACAGGGCCACTCTTAGTTACGTGGTTGTGCACGTTAATGTATTGGAGTGACGTAGATTGGAGTGGAGTGAGACGTAATGATACAGATGCAAGATAACTCGGGCAAATAATCTCTACTTTTCAAGGCCAAGTGAGAGATTTAGCTCGCTGTCTACTATTAGCAATCGTAAAGTAGGAGCGGGCTGAAATTTGAGCTAGAAGCACGCATATAATTGGACTCGTTCAAAGATATTGTCCGGCGGCGAACAACTTTTGACGAAAGTGAAAGGTTTAAAAGAAATTCACGGTCAAGCTCGCGGTCGGCGACTCTAAGGTTCGTTACGTAAATGCTGTTGCGAAACCGCGAAAAGCCTTACACGCGATCCACATACCGAGGCTAGGCGCGTTACTACCGGGACGCCGCCGCGGGGAGGAAGCCTCGCGCGCGTACAGGTGTTGCAGGTTCATTAAAACTTCTTACCGCGAACGTCGGGAGCGGCCGCGAGCCGCGCGAGCCTCGGCTCTACGCAGGAGGACTGAAATCGATTAGCGAAATGTATCGATAGGGGACTAGGCGCCTAATGGAATCGCCGGGCGGCCTCCCCCCGCGGCGGCGTGGGGGGACGAGGGCCGCGGGGCCGCCCGCCCCGCAACAACCAACAAAGAAAATATTCATTTAGCCGGATTGAACATCCTTGGGGCGTCGATGCAGTTGACGGGCGGAGCCCCCCACTTTCCGCGGGGCGCCGCCGCTCGGAGAGAAGAAGACCGGCGGCGGCGGCGGCGGCGGCGGCCGGGAAAAAGCGTCCCGGGCCGCCGCGATAAGCGATCCTGCCCCCGGCGCGCGCAACAAAGGCCGCGGGCCAATAAAAGGCCCGCGAGCCCAATCGCGGGCCCCGGGCAAAAAGCGCCGGGGCGCGTCGTGGCGCCGAGGCGCGCGCGCGCGCTCGCGCCTGCGCGAAAAATGCCCCGGCCGGCCTTGCCCGGCTCAAGGCCACCGCGCTCCCGGCGCATTGCACCCGCGAGAGGAGGGACCCCCACCCGGTGCGGCGCGAGCCCGAGCCGCGCGGCCCCGCGCCGCGTCGCACACTGAGACGCACTACTTCCGCCGCGGGTCCCCGGGCGCCCCGGTCATTTGTTTACCCGCGCGCCGCCTCCGCGGATTCCTGGTAGCCCGGGCAATAAAGGGGCCGCGGCGCCCGGTCGCCGGTGGATTCCCGGCCCTCCGACCCAATAATCGCCCCTGTATTAGCATTGTAAATATCGACCATGCTAATTCATGCAAAACAACGTTTTGCGCTTAAGCGCTGAAACACTCGGAGCTAGTTTAATGTTTAGCGTAAACGTTCTGCCCGTGTGTAATTACCGGCGTAATGCAAGATGTGCGTTGCGGCTCGTGCATTCTCAAAAGCCGAATTACTTACGATGTAATATTTACATGACCAAGGCCCCGGAGTTTCCTTTAACGTTACTTTTCGTAACGTTTGATAATTCACCGTAACATCATTTGCCTAGAGTACGGATACGTCAAAATAAACTTGGCTCGAATTCTGCAAGTTAATCTTGTTAATATGTTATTAAATACGTTTTCTTTGCTCGTTCATTACTATGAGTTTTTCCCTTGGAGCATAAGTATGCTTTGCCGCGGCTTATTTAGTTTTTCTTTGGGGATTTTACAGGAAACTACTTTATATCACGTGCGCCCAGTGTTTTGCCTTCAAGGGGTTTTTTCTGGATGTTTCCTTACGACCGGCCATCACCTGCATTTTTAAAACCCCATTAAACGTTACGTTCCGGCATACAGTTAAATGCTTTCTAGAACAATATTAATGAAATGTCAAAGCGGAAGCGAGAAGAGGAAAAAGGTAGCCGGCGGTAAAGTCTGCTTTTTCCATGCACTTTGCTCTCGCGGACTCGAAATAAATACTTCAGTAGAACTACAGTCTTTTATAGGATCTACAAACTTGTATTTTAATTTAACTGCAATCTACATTTTACGGAGAATCTAGTATTATGTATGAGTAATAGTATTTTATTTACATTTAATATAGATTGCGTTGTAGGAAATCCGAAATGAAAGCTAATCATAATACCGTGACGCGTAAAATAATAAACGGAGGAACTAATTTGATTGAAATAAGTTTGAATTTGCAAGTATTTTTTTTCCTGCGACCATGTAGTATTTTCTTGCTCTTCTAATGACACGTGAAGAAACTAAGCATTAATAAATATTCAGGTGACTCGAGGTGTTCGGCCGATCCGCCCTATTCGTATGGCTCGCGCGAGTGCCGAAGGCAGCTCAAAGGAAGCGCGGATTGAAAGGACGCTCTTGAACTTTTTAAATTGCACGAAACATTGTTTACAGTGCGTGCAGGTTTTGCCGAGAGAGCGAGATCGAATTCCCCCGGGGAGTGTCATCGGAAAAGGTGGCGCTCGCTCGACCGCGAAACTCGGCCCGCAGGCGGCTCACGTTTCAGCCTGGCCTCGAGTTTCCGTGGCTTTCCCGCGCGAGGCGGCCTCCCCCTCCCCGGGGCGGCGCTCGCTCGCTCGCTATAAATACCCGGGGCGGCGTTATTTTTAACCGGGCGCGAGGAAGGCGCAGGCAGGTACGCTCCCGTGTCATCGTTCGACGCGGCGGGCAAACGAGTTCCCCCGTCGGCGCGTAATCCCGCGAGGGAGCGACCTTGGGCGCCCGCGGCGATGCGCCCGGGCCGATAAGCCACGCGCGCCTATTTATAGGCCCCGGGGCCGGGCGGTCCCGTTCGCGCGGCCGCCGGCGCCGCCGCGGGGCTACCCTCGGCCGCTCCTGCGATGCGGCTCAAATTGACGGCGAGGGCCGCGGGAGCGCTTCGCGCAACTGCCGGGGAAAAATCGAGCGCCGAGGTGGCGGCGGCGCCGGCGGCCTTTACTGCCGCGCCATTTGCGTAATTCCAGCGCGAATCTCGGCGCCGGAGGGCCGGCCGCCGCCCGGGAGCCTCGAGCCGCCGGGGGGAGGAGGCGCAAGTCGCCGGTGGCCGCGGCTCCCGATCGATCCGATCCCCCTCGGTCCCGCGCCGCGGCTTTCAGACCCGCGAGCGCCCGGCCCGGCCTTTCTAATGAATTTAATTAACGGCCTCAATAAAAGTCCTCGCGGGGCCCCCAGCCCCCCCTCGCCGGGCTTCCCCGCTGCCCCGATCCTTTGTGCAGCTGGGCCCTTTGTGCGGCGCCTCGCGCGCATTGTTCTCCTCGCGCTCGCGCCTCCCTTTTTCTCGCCTCGGCCCCGCGGAGCTTGATTAGCAGCCCCCTTCGATCCCCTTCATCTCGGGCTGCTCCTCCTTTTCTCTCTCCATCGGCCGGCCATCCGAGTATCTTGGATTCCGAGCCGCTGTCCAAGGGGCCCCTCCTCGCTCGAGTTTTTACCCTGGCAGTGACCTTGCCAAGGTCGATTGCGGGTGAACGAACGGAAGTGCGTCAACACCGGGGCGGCGCGGCGCGGCGGCGGGCGGCCCGGGAGGGGGAGCAGGAGAGTTTACATTTGAGAACCCGCTCGGAAGACAGGGAGAGAGTGAGCGGCGACGGGGAGGGGTTGGGGGGGGGCAGGGAGAGAGAGAGTGCACCTGCGCACCCGAGCGCCTTTTTATTGGGGAATCATAATTTTCTTGCCACTTAGGATCTCTCTGGCTTGCCTGCGCGGACCTCGGGGGGAGCGGGCGCGCGGTCGGGGCGAATTGTTTCCTTTCTCGCTTCCCCTTTTATTGTTCCCTCTTTGTTCCAGTTTTTTTACTCGCCCTGGTTCCTCGGCTTCTCCCCCTTGCACCGGGGTCTCGAGCGATTACGCTTCGCTCCCGGCTACCTTCGGCTCGCTTAGTATTCTGCGCTAGAGAGCTATTTTTGACGCGGCGATTCACCTACCTTATTGCCCCTTCCTATCTGCATACGTAGCACGAGCATTAGCTACCCGGCTTTCACGTAATTGTGGTTGAAATATTGAAAACCCCCATCGACTTCGAACTCTCAACTGCGCCCTCCATTCATTTTCTCAAAGGGATAATTATTGGATCGCAAGTCAACCAGGTTTATAAAAAAAATGGACAGGACAAGTCTCTGAGTTTGCAAAATTATATATTATCTTCATAAATAAGCGAATTTTCTAATTGTAATTAACCCAAGTTAATGTAATATTACATTATAAATTACTTTTGTTTCAGCATGATAATTTCAATCAGAGATTATAACTGCTTGAAATAAACAAAATAATATACTAGTAAACTGTCGTGATAGAAAATATATATAGTTTGATTATGAAAAACGTGTTGTATTCGGTAGTGATTTTATAGGGATACCGTGTCCATCGTAATTTCAAGGTAGAAAACCACTTGCGATGAAAAAAGAATTTTAGCAAGAAAGTCATCCGGACTCCTAGTAGAAAGAGCTTGGACTCGAAATCTTTGTTTATACACACGTGGTTGATGAAACGTTGATTCCCAACTGTACTTTGAGAGCGCGTCGAAAGGCAGAATGAAGGAAAGAAGGCAAAAGATAGCTTGCGGGCCGCTTGCAGCGTCGGTTTTTGAGGAGGGGCTCGAGCAAGAGCACTCGGATCTTGGCGCTGTGAACGACCTCTCGCGAGCCCCCGGGAAAAATGCCTGATTGCAATAGGAAGAGGGCGGCCCGTAAACAAGGCGCGTCCCCAGGCCGGCGGCCGCAGCCGCCGCGTAAACATTGCGAGCCGCGGGAGGAACGGAGCGCGAGTAATTATCAGGGGCCCTCGATTACCGGGCGGGGAAAAAGCGACGGCGGCCGCCGACTGATTAACCGCGATGCGTCAGCGGAGACGCGGGCCGTGGGTCAATGGATCGACGGGCCGGCGACCGCGAAAAACGCGGCATAACTCAGCCGCGTCGCCGGCGGTTCGGCTAATGGGCCGCCCGCGCCGTAAATCCCCGCGCGGCCCTCGCGGCCTGATTTACGGCCCGCGGGGGGGAAAAAAAAAAGGCGGCGGCCCGGGCCTTTTTGTCGCGGGCCCGGCCGGCCGCGGCCGAGCGCGCGCCCTCCTGCTAATTTCGTTACGCGGGGAGTCGGCCTGATGCCCGATCGGCGCGGAAGAGCCACCCCCCCCGGGGGGAGCTTTGTCTCGCCTCCCGGGGAAAGCGAAAGCGATCGCCCGGGCGAGTGAGCCATTAGGGGCCGCGGGGGACGGGGCCGGGCGTGTCCGCCCCGGCTGCCGGAAGCGCGACGCGCGCCCGCGGGCGTCGCGGGATCGCGGAGATAAGCGCGCGCGCGCGCGGCCAGCGCTTCAAAACAAGTCGTAATTCACCCGGCTAAGAATAGCCCCGGCGCGCCATCTCTGGACGCCGCTCCTTTTTCCCTGTTTCGCGGCGCGCACCGCAGGCCGCCGCGGCACCGGACTTTCCTCGGAGGTTTTTCTCGGCCGGCCGGCGGATGGAATTAGCGCCGGTGGTACTGCGCCGCCGCCGCCGCCGCCGCCGCCGCTCGGGGATTGTCGTTTCATTAAGGCCGACGCACGCGCTGCTGCCGCGACCTTATCTCGCCTAGGTGTGGGGCCTTTTTTTGCCGCCCGGCAATTCCTCCGAGGCGCGGCGCCGCATTTCTCCGAGGCTTGTGTCGCCCGGCCGGGAGATGCCGCCCGCGCGCGCGCGCGCGAACCTATCGCCCGGCGGCTTTTTAAGCCTGCCGGGATATCGACCTCCCGCATTCCCGCCCTAATGAGAAACTCGAAATGGATACATTTAAATGAGGGATTATCGGGCCGGGCCCTCGATCTCCGGGTAATCGCGGCCCGCCCGGCCCTCGGGGCCCCGGTAGCCCCGCGCGGATCCCCGGCATAATCGAGTAGGCCGTTAGCCGCGCGCAAGCCCCAATTACGGCCCGCGGCCAATTATCCGAGGAGGCGCTCGGATGCCCGCGCGGGAGCCGAATCCGAGATTGCGCGCCGATCATCGCCCGAGGCTGCGCTCCCGCGGCCCGCCTGCTTCTCCTTGGCGGCCGCCTCGGGAAATTAGCCCGCCGATTCATCGGACTTGACACGGAGCCGAGCCACGGCCACTCGGGACTGAGGAGATCCGTTTTCGCGGCGATCATGGCCCCTCGCGTTTCCCTCTTTATCGACGAGGGCCACGGCGCCCGGTCAGGAGTTTCCGGCCGGCCGCCCCTTCGGTAGGTTACTGCACCTGTTAAATCTACGCGGCCTTAAATTTGGATTTATCTGCCGGTCCTCTTTATTGCGCCAGATAAATTCGCCAAATGAGGCAGTTAAACTGCGAGCGGGCCGATCGATAAACTGCCGTCATTCTATTGGATAACGCGGGTAAACTTTATTGATGTCGGATGATGATACGAGGGATAGCAGTCATGATTCGATACGTGCTAATAGCTCAGAGTGCTTCATAAGCCCCTAGTCAAAACAGCCGAGTTATTCGAGTCATATTTTGACGCGTGCACGCTTTTTACGGTTATAAATTCAGACGGACAAACTAATCGCTTAGATTATTAGATATTAACATACGCATTCTGATATCACCATGAATGTATAATTACGACTTATAAATTTCAGCGCAGCACGAATAAAACAAACAGGCCAAACTGTCAACACGAACGACTTTTTTTTCTTCGTTATATCGTTAGTATTCGTTAAAGAAATTAAAGCAACTCTGAGGAGAAACCCGATCTTTTGATATAATATTGTAATTACTAGGAAACTAATAACATCTGATAAAATAATGCAATTAGGCTTGTTTGGTTAAGCAGTCTGCCATTATAGTCCATAACGCGCTTCTTTTTAGTCGCATCTCGAATCTGCGTGTTCGGTATCCGTCTGCACGACTGACGGAATAAACTAGTTCGCGGGTATAATATCGCGCGTGCTCTAGCAGTTGTCAACGACCCGCGGGAGGTTCTGCTTATGGGCTTAAGGGTACGTTTGCAGTAAGTTACTCCCTGTGACGCATCGCAATTCCCGCGAGTGCGTTTTATAAGCTTATCCCCGGTAAGCTACTGCTTGGGCTTAATGCGTCGCGCTCGCGACTATATATACACCGCGAGGAGCGCGAGGCTCCGGGGACGCGACCCGAAGTGGCGGGCATTTGTCCTTAATTAATAATTACACGGGTTATTTTTCCCCGGGCGAGCGGCCACTTCCTATGTTTAATCGTAAAGCCGAGCCTTGGCTCGAATTACATAAAGTAGCGGGGCATCGGCGATGCCCCGTGCGTAGACACTCGCGGGCTGCGCGTTCCGCGCGCCTCCCTACGTACGAGGAGCCGCTTCGGAGGCGGAGCCGCCCGGGATCTTTACGATCATTAAAATCTTGCTCTTAGAAACGATCTGGATAACGACCGCGCGAATGCCCGCCGTAAGAGCGCAATCCAGCGGAGTTCCGCCCTAAAGGCACTTGAGGACGCCAGGAGGAGGCGCGATGAACTTGCGCTCCGCGCGGCGAATGGGAGCTCTATATTCTTTGAGACAAGTGCGTGACAGTTATTAAAAGCGGGAAGTAAGCAAGGCTTTACCGGTGTCATTTGTGCGCCGCTCGATATAAGGCCCCTGATGAAGGACCTTTAAACCATCATCCCCGTCATCCGCTTTAATCTATTCGCGCTATCGCTTAAAAAGACTACAGTATTGCGCGTGACACCTGCGCGGACGTCCCCCTCGTCGCTCATTTACACATTGAAAATGTGAAAAATGACGCCCGTCTAATATGTAAATAGTTACACGCTCAATATGTGTAATTTTAATTTAACAAATTGAAAATGTAAATACAGTCAGGTGCGTCAAACTAATTTGTTTCCACGGGGATATTAACAATTCATAAAAATCTTCAATGTCTTGGATTCCTCCATTTTTTTAATACCCTTTTCAATGCGATCCGTACAGCAGAGAAAAAGAGCGAAAAAATAGCTTTATTGCATTTTGAAATTGATGGAGGCTCGACTAACTAGCGCCGATGATAAAGCATACGGGACATTGAAGCCTGATTATCCGACTGGAGATCACGGGAGCTGGTGCATCAAAGGCGATCCGGTAGCCGGGATATATCAGGCGGGGGCGAGCAATCAATCAGACCTCGGAGTCAAAATATTTTGGGATCAGCCGCGCGGGTTGATCTCTCGAGGTCGATTGAACCGGAGCCGCGCGCCGCCCGAGCGGGAAAGCCAATTTTCCACGGGCGCGCCGGTCTCCCATTGACGCGGGCCGGCCCGAGGGCGGCGCGCACAGTGGCAGGCCGAAGGAGACCGGTTGTGCGGCGCACTCGCAGCCTCCGCGAGTAGTGAATCGACGCCCGGCTATTATTCCCCCCCCCCCCCGCTCGAAAAATAGCCGCGCGCAGGTGAGCGGCCGCGTAGTGGGGGAGGTGTGCCGGCCCCCGGGGGCCCCGGGAGGGCGTGTGCGCGCAGGTGCGGGCGCCGCGGCCCGCGCGCAATTGGCATGTGACGGCTTTTTACGCGCGCGTGCCTGCCTCCGCCCGCGTCATACGCGACGCGCTTTATATTTCCACTGGCGCGTTAACGGTACCGGGCCGCTACTCGACTCCGTGCCCGCAAGTGCCCCTGCCGCGATTTCGCGGAAGGCAAGAGAGCGCGCGCCGCCGGGATGCTCTTAGCCATGCAGATTGCAGCTGTCCCTCTTTGTATGCGCGCCTGGCCGAATCCGCGCACCGCGGGATTATACCCAGGGCGTAAAGGGTTGGCGCGCTCGGTGGGCCCGGGGTCGATTGCCGCGCTCGCCGTGTCGCCAATCGGGTTAAAACTTGCCCGGCGGACGTCGGCTCGCGGCCGCGGAGCCGTCGTTAGAGCAAGTTAGACGAGATTTGACCCCTGCAAAGTGGATTACCTCGCAGTAGGGATGCGTTGAGCCTTCGTTAACAAATACACTTACCGCGCGCGGCTTATTGATAAATTCTAATTCGAGACTTTTTAATTAACGGCGAGCCAAACAAGATGAATAAATGAAAATAGATGTTTAGATGGATACTAATAGCACTAATGCGAAAACTAAGTAGCCAATTAGGTGGATCGAAATAGCACATATTTGCATGGAGAATACAAATTGCATATTACAAATTATATTTACATGAAGAATGCTAAGGGCTATAGTATAGACTCACTAGAATCGTGCAAAATTATTATATACTTGTACGTAGTTGAATATAGTTACGTGCAATATAAAGCGAATAGAGTTAACCGAGAATTTTTTAGACCGAGACGATGGTCGGATACTCGCGTGTTTATCAAGTTGGAGTAAATCAGCCGGAGATCGGCCATTGGAAACACAGTACGCGATGGGAAAGAGGATTCGTTGCCGAGGCCTGGGCAATCTAAGATAGTAAATTTGAGATTATTTCCAGACAATTTCACGTAGTTGTCGGGGGCAAAAAAATAACCTACGACCTCGTTGACTGGAGGCGGCCCCGCGCTCGACCCCCGGTCCATCGGGCGAGAAAGTCGAGGATCGGTTCCCGCTCGCTCCCGGGGCAAATGAACCGCTCGCACAATTCGCAGGAGGGCAATTGGATTGCGCCCCGGTTGCCGGAGTTGCCAAGCCGCTCGAAATTCGTGCTCGCGAGTCACGTTCGCGGAGGATCCCCGCGTCTCTGGGAGCTCCGTCGTGCGGAGGCACGCGGCAATCGGCGAGCGCGGCCCCGAACGAGGCCAGCGGGGAATCAATTCTCCCCGGCCTCGGGGGCGCCGCGGCCAGCCCCCGCCAATCTCATTTCCGGGGATACTCGCCCGGTCGATACGCGCCCTGGCCCCACTTTCGCGACCGGGTTCCCTCGCCCCGGTGCCGCCGCGCTCCAAGGGCACAGGGCACCGCCCGGCGACCCGCCGATCCCCGGGTCCATTAAGCAATTGCGCCTCCTCGCCGCCGGCCCCGCCGGGGAAAAAATCCCTCAATTTTCCGTCCCGCGGAACGGCCGGCGCTCCACTTTCCGCGAGGCTCGTCCTGGCCGCTCGCCCGGGCGGCTTATCTGGCGCGCGCGCGCGCGCACGATCGGCACGAGGCGAGCAGCGCCTGGGCTCCGAAAGCAATTGGGCCGATTGGCCCATTGACATTGGGCCGGGCCGGCGACGGGGATTACGTGCCCCGAGAGCCCCGGCGGGTAATCCGAGGCCGGATCGGGCGCGTACAGTCGTTAAGCCACTGCCCCTGGGAACCTGGCCTCCCGCCCCGCGGCCAGAGAGCCGAGGTATCCACGGGAACGGCCGGCGAATCTTCCCGCGGGGTCACGCGCGCCCCCGGCTCTGCCCGCCAATGACAATGGCTTAGTGGGAGCCGGACTCGCCCGGCCCGCCGAGACCCTTTCCTAGCCTTGCTTTTATCGCCATCTTTTACCGACTCACATCCCCCCGGCTTTACGGACGCCCGCCAAATGTCCGCGCGCCCCGAGACTTGATCCACTCGCTAAAGCATCTCCAAGCAGTGCGATCTCTCGAAAAATATCTGCCGGGGCTTCTCGCTCCGGTTTCCCTGTTATTTCTATACGGCTGCGAGGCACCAAACATTGGTTTCGGTTATTTATTTTCTTTTGACAAACGCAGGCTAGTATTTCACTCTATTGACTCGTATTTTCCGCTCGGCGGGCTTTTAGGAAACAAGCCACCCGGCTCTCGTCACTTTTTATAATTCACTGAATATTCATGGAACGAAAAATTCATCGAGCACGCATCCCGGCTCGCAGCCCGGCGTTTTCCCCACAAAAAGAATCTCCCTGTCCATACATTGCAGGAAGAGCCGGGAAATTGCACCGGGCGCTACGCGGCTCTAAAAATAGAATTTCAAAGGGCAACGAGAGCGGAATGAAACCCGGGCAACAGCGCCGATCGAAAGCCAGCCCGCGAGTCCGCAGTTAAGAAGCAATCCAATTTCCTCCGGCAGCCGCGAAGGACGCGCCCGAGTTACCCATCGAGTGTTTGCCGACCTGCTGGTCGACCCTTTTTTTCCCTCCCCCCGGCGGACGCTCCTGGGGCAGAAGGGCGCGGCAGTTCGGCAGGGCGCTCGCCCCGCCCGACGCGATCGTGCTTTACGACCCGGCCGCGCCGAATAAGCTCTCCGGAGAGGAACCGCCGCGGAGGCGGCCGTGATTTACCGGCCGGGATCCTCCCACCGCCTCTTGCCGGGGCAGGGAAGGGGAGCCGAGCTGGCGACGGCGAGCCCCGCCGCTCAGGTGCGCCCGGCCGACTGCGCGAATCCGCTCTCATTGCTGTTTGCTCGTGCAAATTGATGGGTTATCGAGACGCCGCGCGGCGGCCTCGTCCTCCAATCGAGTGTGTCGGATAAAAGGGAAAGCCCCGCCGGCGAGGATTTCGCCAAGCTCCTGCGCGTCCGCGGCTTTCGGCATTTTCGCGCGGATTTAAATCACGCTCGGTGTTGCAAGGGAATTCCCCTGATTTACGCGCATTGTACTCCGTTCCAATTTGGCGGCCGATAATTCACTCGCGCGCGGGATCCGCGGGGATTAGGCCGCTCATTGGGGGACTGTGCTATGCTCTTTCGACTATTAGAAGTTGCCCGAAGAAGAGAGCAGTTGGGCAGTTATTAGCGTAACCTTGCGAATTTATTGGTCATTTTTCTTGCGGGCGCTAGACACGCAAAAAATATTGCAGGGGATAATGTTAGCGCGAGCCACTCTTTAAATCCAGCGTATGAGGTATCCTCGAAGAATCCCCAGTTGCAAAAAGCAAAGTACCGCGGCTAAATCCTAATTTACCCCCTGCATTTATAATCTTCACTTTATGCGGTGAAAAATTTGGTGCTAAATATAGCACGGTTAGCAGAAACTCCCAGGGACTAAAGAGTTTTACAATTTTTTTTACATATTAATGAACAGGTGATTCTTTGCATAATGCTATATAATTTAAATTTGCTCCTTTTACAACTAAAAGAATTATTGTCTTGTTCGGTGCAACATTTTTTATTATCCTTTACCCTTTAGTTAAGCTCTTTGATCTTATATTTTAGTAATTAGGTGATTAGCTAGCCAGTACATTTAACGTACACGTGCAAGTACATACTCTTTTTGTCTCGCAAGACTACCGTGGGTGTTGAAATAGTTGAAGCATGATGTGCACAAGACAGTTTACATATAAATTAAAAAAAGAAAGAGCGCTGGGAGCGTTTGTTTGGTAGTTTTATTCCTGCGAGTCGTGTAGACTGCTAACGAGATAATCAGGTGCGCGCATTCAGCCGATTTCTTTCCTACTCTTATGAATTTAAATGGGTTATTTGTCTATCCGCGTGAAGAGACCATGCATATACAAGCACCCGTGGTGGGAGATCAATCAATTTGTTGTTTAGCCATTTATAATGGAAAAAGTACGGTTGGGCATTAACGAGTCAGTCATGCAATATTGAAATCTAACAAGTGCGTAAGCGATTGCCTGTGGTGGGCCGGACGATGGAGTCCTTGTGTGGTCGCCCGAGATAGGACAATCATATAGTGAAACCACTGTGCGATGGGCTGGGCGCATGAAGCGAGGGCATTATACACGCATAGCTGAGGCTGCGCGTGTCCCGGGACTACCGCAAAAACACGTTATCACGATGAGTTGATCGTTTCGAAACAAACTATCCTACAGAGGCGCATGGAAGTTTGCGGATTGAATAACGATCCGCGCGCCATCTCGGAAGTGCCGGCCAGCCCCTGAAAGCGATCCCCGGCCGGGGAGGAGGCGCAAGCGCCGGGCGTCGAGCCGACGGCTCCCCGCCTCTGGGGCACCCGCGAGGATCTCTCGGGAAGGGCGGGCGGGGCGGGGGGCCGCGAGTCGGCGCCGCCGCGGCGTAATTAATGCCCCGGCGCGCAGGCCGCGCCACCAGGAAAGAAAGCGGGTTTTTGCCCGGGGCGGCGGCGAGCGGAAGGGCGCGGCCACCTCTCGAGCCTGTCGCCGCGGAGTCGAGCGGCCGCCGCGCCGGAAAGCGTGTCGGCGACCCCGGCAAGGCCTCCTCAAGGCCGTACGTTGAGCCCGCCGAGCCCTTGCCCCCTCCGCCCGCGCCGCCGCCGCCGCCGCCGTAGATCCCTGCTCCCGTTCTCCCTTCCCCGCGCCCGCCGCGGGCAGTTTTCCCTCGCCCCACTCCCCGAATTTCCCCCGGGCCCGCGAGTCCGGCCGCTTCCTCGCCGCGGGCCAAGGGGCCGTTTGTCACCCGGGACGGGCCGGGGCGACCGCGCACTCCGCGTCCGAGCCAAGGCCTGGGAAAGCCCGCGGTTATCGGCCTGACCCTTCCGGTCGGCGCGGCCCGACGCAACCTACTGAGCCGAACCGCCGGCTTTGGCGCGAGCGCCTCGGTAAACAATAAACGCAAACGCCCCGGGAACTGTGTGAAAATCCCGGCGGGAGGTTGCCGCGCGGCTCGCCGAGCCTCCGTCGGCCGAGGCGGCAGGGGAGGCACGGGCGAATGCGGCCTGGGAGGTGCGCCGGATCGCACATCGCGAGGGAGACATAATGAACAGGTGTAACTAGTAAGTGCCAGACACTGGCTCCCCTGGCCCCGGATAATAATACGGTTACGCTCTCGCGGCCATCAATGTACAACGTCTCAGTTTTATATTTGTCTGGATAATGCCGGCTATTACCGGGGCCGCGCGTAGACACGCACCTCCACTCGAGAATAAATAATCCTCTATAATTTCCCCGCGTTTTCAAAGTTAATGGACGACGCCAATGGGATTTAGAGTGCGGGGATTGCGAGTCCCTCTTGCGCGCCACTCGATCGCACGGACTTTCGCAGCCGGAATAACTCCTCCGCAGCCTCCGCGCGCCACCGAGAGAATAATCGCGTCAGGATCCACGAGAGCGCGTCAGTCTATACGGAAGTCGGCCGGATGGATTCCTAAGCTGCCGCGTGCCTCTCCTTTTCGCACAATAATTTTGGATTTTTACGAGGAGGCCGATCCGCGTAAAATAGACGAGAGCCAACGGAAATAGAAGCCTTACAAATTAGTTAGCCGGTGATGGATTTTTCCGCTAGCCGAGGGGACGCCACTCCGATTCAGTAGTCGCGGTAGCCGAGGTATACGGCGTTGCCAGTCTTTCATTAGCCACGATTCGTTCGACAAAGTCGAACGAAAGAATGAAACAATTGATCGAGCGAGCTATTTGTTCTGCCCGTTTCTCATTGCAGATACCGCATATCATCTCGACCCAGCATCCGCACTCGTGCTGCTAATTGGCATCTCTCGATGGCTCGGTAAACAGTCGCCGCGGCATTGAGAAAAAACAAATGCGGGGGGAACTGCCCGCGAGTCTCGGGCAAATTGTAGACTCGAGTGCTCGGTATTGATACGCTGATCGATATACACTCTGTACTCGCTTACATGATTGATTGTGCTTTATTACTCCAGGTCTTGAAAGCTTTCCCGCCTTATACCATGTATCCCTGACGATGCTACTTGAGCTTTATTATTCATAGAGCACCTATATACAGCTCGACACTGTTTTACATCTTTAATAGTGAAAAGAATATTTTGTATGACATTGGCGTAATACTTTTTCATATAAAATCTTAAATGAAATCAAACTCAAAAATAATTTTAATGGATTTCACTGATAAACATTCGTCGTTCAAAATAATTTTTATGTTCAAATATAAATACTTGTTTGCTCAAACGTAAAGAGCATAATGGACTTTGATTGGACTAAAAACCTAGGTCGACATGTTTTAAGATAATATTTACATTTTATATCAGTTTCACGTGACACATTTATTTTATTTAAAAAGCAACTCTGCCTTTCGGACGAAAATTCATCAAATAATTCAATACGAATTATTCGAAAAAGAGAAAATTTAAGTTTTTATATTTTAACCATAGCATGAACAGGTGCAGTAAAGTTTTTTTTAATTCAGATATTTAGATGTAGAATATATTATACGTCTATGTATAATCTAAGCTTAGAAATCATTGAAATTTATTGTCTGTTATAAACTAATTTAAACGAGACTTAATTGATTCATTAAATGTCAGTAATCTCGAAAAACACAACCATGTTGAGTTTTTCCCGTAAAAAGTTAATGGATTGTAAAAGTTTATATTCCATATATAAATATTTCATAATATATTTCATTTCAACCTAAAAAAATTGTTAATAATGTATACAAATCCCCCTTTAGTGACTACAGAGTACCAGCTAGCTTACATACATGAATAAATAATGAACGCCTGACTTATTAAACAAAAGATTTACATAATCGCTATTAATAATAACATGAAAATGGAAGGATTCCATCCATTATTCATTTTACATAACGTTATTAAAAATATGTAGGTATGGTTTGAGAATCTCTAATGCAAGCTTTTCACGCGTGCTCCCTTTGTTCGTTTCACAAGCCGCTTGGCATCAAGAGGAAAGCACAGCATTATCTCGTTCTCTCCCATCTGCCAAATGAGAGCCGAGGTGCGAAAAATGTAACGAAAATCGCTCGAGCGAATCTGGCCGGCAGGGGCGCGCTCGTGCCGCCCATCCGGCGCATCCGCGCTCGCACGTCAGCCGCGCTGTTATTTCGCTTGGCCGTGTATCGCGCCGCGGCTCAGTTTGAATCGGTCCCGTCGCTCCGCCCGCTCCCCGCCCCCGCGTCATCCGCGGACTGCGAGGACGACAGCCGCGCTCGCCGTCTCATTGTACCTGCGCGGCGCACGGGAAACAAACGCCCAGCCTGTAATTTCGTTGTTCGCGGCGCGACGGCGCTTGTAATGAAAATTCAAGTGCCAATCAGGCTTAAACGCAACTCCCCCGCACGCGGCGCGCGCGTACGGGCGCTCGAGATCGAGACGCCGAGTGGCGCTCGGATCCCCGTTCGGTTTGTTTATTGATAATTAGTGCGCCCGCGGGCCCGAGTCTTTCGGGCACTCGCAACGCCCCGCGAGTGTGATAATTCCTACGTGCACTCGTTTATGCACACCTTCTGCGCTTATCCCCGAGAGATCGTAAAGCCTGTCATGCTTTATTATTCCCTGTAATTTGCAGGCAATTACAATGAATGGGGAAAAATTTGCCGAGTCTCGCGCACCCTCTTGCCCTCCCTCCTTTTTACTCAATTACTATTTGCGCTTAATGATAAAGTGCTCAAGTTCTGGATCTCTTCCCTTTGGGCTAGTTCGTTGGGAAAACGCATTTCTAAAAATAGGGGGAGCGGGAAGTCGAATTTTAATTGACACAATAAGAGAGAATAAGAAGAATTCATTGAGTGCTGAACGAGCTGCGAAAGTATGTTAGTTTAGAATTTTATATAAATTAAGTGTTCCAAATAATAATCAATTGAATAAAGACAGATTTTCTTAAGAACTCCATCAATACTAGTAAAAAAAATTTTATCGGTAAATAAAATGAAGTTAGACTTTAGACATACTATAAATATACAACTAAACCTAATTTGCATTTCAAGTTTTGAAATTTTAATGTTAACTATATGAAATATAAGTTTGTAAAAATAGTGGATTAAAAAATTCGAATACATTTATTTTAGAAGCAAAAATAGATTACAGGATAATTCGAAATAAGTTAAGTCCCACCTAATTCGAAGGTTTAATGGACCTGATTCGATAATTCCGCACGACTTTCACAGTAAAGAAACTTTAACTCGTTTTACGAAACATTTTAATTAAAACTAATTAAACTAATGTTGATTCAGTTTAATCTACTTATTTCTTGTGCTTTCTACTTAATTTAAACGCTCGGTCTCCAGAACAAATTTGGTGCGGCGCTGGGTCAACTAATGGGTAATCTCTAGCGTCTATAATGCTCCATACAAAAAGAAGACTCTAACGCTATTTCGTAGTTTGTTACTCGAACGAAATCAAATCTGATTACTAAAAAGAAGTGATTAGAATTTGGCGATAGCCGACTGATTAAATGATTATAGATTACCGTTGGATAATTAAGATTACAGAGATATCACGCACATAAATAATCGTTTGCATAAAATGGTATATCGTTTTCAATGGAAGGACTCCATTTCCGCCAAAGTAAAGATTTGTTACACACCCGAGGTCTAATTAGATTGAAGATACACAAGGTTCGCAAGGAGCTTTAAACATTTCCTTTATTATTGCGGCGGCGAGGCTCTATAATAGCCTTGACGATGGTCGGTCGAGATTGCAAAAATGGGGGAGAGTTGATATCGCCGCAGAACGTTCGCCGAGGGTACTCTATTATTATCCGCGAAAGAAACGGAGGGGCTATGGGGGAAAACGAGGGGAAGAGCCTGCAAAGGAGTAAACTCGTAATTCGAATCGCGGGTCGAAAAAGTGCCGCGCGGCGAAAAAAACGGAACGACGGCTCGGCGGCTAGAAGGGCAGGAGGGGGCGGGGGGGAGGCGGGAGGTAAGCAGCGGCGCGGGCAGCGGCTGCGGCGTCGGTGGGGAGGAAATCGAGCTAATTATTTCGACTAGCTAATGATCGGATCGGTAATTAGTCCCGGAGCGGGCGATAACTCCTCTGGCTCGTCGATAAATCTCGCGGCAACTAATTACTTTTTATATTCCCCGTGCGCGGGTCGTGGCAGCCCCGCGTCCCGCCGGTCCCCGCAAACTTCCGACCACACGCGCGCGTGCAGCCGGCAGAGCCTCGGCTTAAACGCTAATTATTATCCCCGCGCGCGATAAATTCAATCGGTCGCTCACTAGCCGCCGCCACCGCTGAGGCCGAGGCACTACCGAGAGCCGCGGCATCATTCGCCTCGGCGCGCCTCCCGCCTCCTGCCCCCGTGGCCCTTTGTTACCCTCGCTGCCCCCACTCCCCGGCCCTCGCGAGCGAGGCCGGTCCAAGGGTTTTCGGTGCGTTGGACCGGCAGCCTCGGGAGCCGGGGGGCCCCCCCCGAGGAGGATGCGCTCCGACTGATCTGCCGATCGATGGACCGGATTTTTGTAGCGCTTGCCGCGGCGGCACAGCGGGCCACGGAGCGGACAGTTCTCGGAGTGGAGCGATGAGTCGGATGCGACCGGCGCGGCCAGGGCCGCAGCCGCAGTCCATCTCCGTTTTAATAGCACTGCCCGGCAGCCGAGGCCCGGGTTCCGCGCGTTTTCTTCTTTTTATTCGGCGGACGGAAAAGACAAGGGAGACTTTCCGAGAGCGTTAAAGGCCGTTTCTCCGAATGTACAAAGCCTCCCAAATGCCGAGAGGTCATAGGAGATGCTTTTTTCTCGCTCGGTAATAAAGAGCAGCAGAAAGGATTGGCCGGGCATCCGATGTCACTATTATGCTCGGGTGTTTTACGAGGCTCCTAACTCGAACTGTCCATATCCGGCGGGTATCAATTGCGGCTAGAGAATCGGACGGGGGAATTTCGAACAATCGGTCCAAGGAAGATCCCTCGCAGCTTTTGGCTAGAGTCGCACGGTATTCGCCGAGTCACTGAACCCCTCCACAAGACGACGCTGCACGCACAACTACGGCGCAGCCCGGGGGATAAAAATAGTCGGGATTCCAGTAGGGAGGCGGCCTCGAAATCCCCGGCGGTTCACACGGATGCGGCGGCGGCGGCGTGAGGCATCCGCGGCCCGCTCCCCCGGCTAGTGTCCGGTCCGCGAAAAACCCGCCCAATGACGCCGGTTACCGGGAATCGCCGGGGCGGCGGGCCGAGGGCCCAGGCGAGCGCCTCCTCCCCGCAAATTGCCGGCGGTCGCGCACGGATTCGGCGCCGTCCCCGGACCACAGAGGGACACAAAGCCCCGCCGATGATATCACGCGAGGGGCCCCCGCTGCACCTGCGCCTCCCGGGGGACGAGCCGCCGGCGGCGGGCGCACGCGAGCCTCTGCCCGGGAGGCCGGCCGGCGCCGGCTTTTATCGGCGCGCGAGGCGTGAAAAAGCCCGCGGCTCGCGTGCGCCGCGGCATGGTAATCGCCCGGTTTTCCCGTCGCGCACGGGCCCAGGCTCCCCGGGTGTTTATTCAGGGATTCTTTGTCGCGGGCGCGAGCGCCTGCGCGACGCCACCGGGACGCTGCCTCCCGCCGACCTGCGTGCTCTTAATGGTCGATATTCTTCTCTCCGGGTGGCATCGCCTGCCAGATTTAATTGATGCGCGTGAAGATCGTGACGCACATCCGATCTCGAGCGCCGCGACCTTAATAGCCGAGCGTGCGAGGAGGGAAACGATCCTTGGTAGAAAATTAACAGGTTCGTTTAATCTCTTTGCCACTTTTTTGCACCTGGACCAAAATAGATAAATTAATCACTGAAATATAAGCTTTTCTGGTAAAATGTTAATTGATTTTGCAGGCTATCGCGCTTATCAAATGGGACCTTGAATAGAATTAGCCTAGAAATCCAACAAGGCTAGTCAAAAATCCTTATCAGATCGTTACATATAGATATATTTATATGAATTTTATTGCACGCGTGCATGGTCATTCGGTTCTTTTATTGCCACTATAGTTTAGGGGTATCACTTTTCAGATTCGAAAGTCAAGGAAAATGTGTTTTGAACATGTCCCCATTCTTGTGTTCATACATCTATATAAAGTGAATTTGAGATATCTACTTAATGTGACTATTCTACGAGTTAATCCAAATCATGCATTAGCGTGCTGCAAAAATCAAAAATTTTTGAGGAATCTAAATTTCCAATTTATTCTCATAAGAGAAACAACCCAAGGCATAAAAACCGATTTGTAAATATTACATAAGCGAGCACTACATTCGCGAATTAATAGGATGATCGATATGAAATTGATTTTGGGTCCACGCAATCCGCTCATTCGAGATGCATTCATACGGGCACACGGGTCCTCGATCGCCACCGTGAATCATTCGTTCTACCTAGCGAGGACGCAAAATTATTTGACCAAACTTAAACGGATGTCCGTGCACCATAAATATTTGTGAAGATATATGCGTAGGTGTGAAAATGAAAATGTGCAGTAGAATGTGCAAATATGTAATGAGTGAAAGTATAAAAAAACTGCGCAGTACAACAGTTTCGTAAAAGACGTTCTACTGAACTGGGAGAGCCTGTCGACATCGAGTCGAAATTCGTGTCGACTCATCAATTACCGTACAATATTCAATAGAATAAAAATCGTGTACAAAAACTCCTGTAAAAACTCATTTTAATCGGCGATCGATTTAACTTCTGTATTATTATTTCATATCGAATAATCTATATTTTATAGAAATTGCTTGCACAAATCTTGTTGTTATAGTAGTTTGAGCTAATCTGACATAACGTGACTAAAATTCGCCAAGTTTTAAGAGCCCCGGCATAATCTGGCAAAAATCTCGGGATGACTTCTAGGAAGGCACGTCGAGATTGCACAAATGAACGGATAGACGGAAAATGTAGTTGGTAACCGCTACGCATTCCCACCTGTCAGTGTCTCGTCCATTGGGCTCTTGGCAGTTTTCGCAAGTAGCGCACGCGGGCGGTTCGGAATTCCACGTAGCTCCCGAGTAACGAGGACCAGGACGCCGTGGCAGCGGATGAGACCGCGGGCGCCCTCGTAAAGTGCACGGGCGCTGTCCATTTTCGGAGCGCGGAAGACCGCGACCGCGCCGGGGAACGAAACAGGGGGAGCGCCCAAGAGAGATATTGCGGGAGTCGCCGCCGAGAGACGCACCTGGGAATGAAATGGCGCGCGGGAGGGCAGTACGAACGAGGCGGACGGATGGGATATGATAATGCCGGATGAAAATCGGAGGAGCGCCGAGAAAGAGACGTGGGAAAGGTGCGGCGGCCTCCCGCGAGCGCCGAGGCGCAATCGGGGCAAAGTTAATCGTCATTAAATGACGAGTGGCCGAGTGGCGCCGCGGGCCGGGAGGAGGAAGCCGGCCTCGCGTTGATGGGCCTCATCTACCTGCCATTAGGCCCAGTCAAAGAAAAGCTCATTGGCCCGAGGCCGCTTCCGGCGGCGCTTCCGCGATACACGAGCGGCCCGCTAGCCCTGCCGCTTGGGCCTTACGTGCGCCTTGGCGCTCGCAGGAAACGGAGGATAATCCGAGGGGACGACTCGGCCCCCCGACTATTGCATCACCGGGCCGGAAGCAGTCTTTATTTACCGGGCGCAATTAAGATACTGCCGGGCCCATGTGTAATTGTCAGGTTGATTTACAAGCAATCGGCCTAGGGCTCGGCTATCTCCGCCAAAAAGGCCCAGGCAACAGCGAGCAGTTGTAAATTTTACGATTGCAATTTAGAATTATTGATTGTTGAACCGGTCGAGGATGGGCCGCGCGCGGGCTTTCCAGAGCGTCGCGGAAAGGCCCCCCCGGGACAAGGAGGAGGAAAAAAAAAGGCCGTCGCTCGCTCGCAACCCCGCGAGGCAGCGAGCGACGCTCGGCGTATGCGCGCGGCGCGTCGGTATCGCGCGGAAAAAGGAAAAGCCCGCGCGAAAGAGGGGAGATAAACGGAGAAATATTTAGGGGAGGGCGCCGGGACCCGCCGGGGGGGTGGGGTGGGGTGGGGGCCGGGGCCCCGCGCGCCTCGACGGCCGCCGGCTGACCGGCCTCGCCGATTACAAACGATGGATGCGCGAGATAATGAAAATCCCCGTTCTGCTCGCGGTCGTGGCGCGCTTCCGCATATCTAGATTCCACTCTTCTTGCGCGCGCGCGACTCCTTGGCCGCCGCCGCCGCCGCCGCCGCGGCGAGCTGCTGCCGCGCGGACGTACATGGCGCGAACGTCTTTTCGCCGGCTTTCTCACTCAATTGCCGCTGGAATCTATTCGCCTCCTCGGCCTCTGCCTCCCGTTCGCCCCCTCCACCTCCTCCTCCTCCTCCTCCTCCGGCCCGCCGTCGGCTCCCCGCGCGCCCGTCCACCGCGCAAAAAGGCAAATCCCGCGCGAATGATTGCGATCGGCAAAAAATTAATGGAATCATGGGGCATTAATACGGTTTTTATTCCGCGCGGCCGTGCACGTGCGATTAGGGCCCCGGCGAGCCGCTGCTGCTGCTGCTGCTCGCCGGCCTCCTCCCCCTCGTCCCCCTCCGAGCCCCGGCCCCGGACGCCCCGGCCCTCCCGAGCGACACGTACGCATTCTTCGGCCGACCGTGCCCTTTTGCATTCCGCCGAGATCTCGGAGGCTGCGGACTCGGGGACGCCTGCGAATCCTCGCCACGTGCGCCGATCCCCGGCCGAGCTTCCGGGGTGGAGCCGCGCCGGAATAAGCCTCCGCCGAGGCGCATAGCAACGTCGGCGCTCCTCTAAGGATCCTGGATGCTGGGTGCGGTTTAAAGGCGGCGCCGCGGGCCGCACGCGTCGATCGTTTAACAATTGTAATGCGGCCCAGGCGGCGGGTGGAAACATCGCGGCGCCCCGGCCGCGGCTCAAACGTGACGGCCGGCGGCCAGCTCCCACAGCCGCGGCGTCCCGCCTCAAATTGTTTCGAGTCAAACAAACATCCGCGATACATTTATGCATGCGGCCCCCGGCGGGCCCGATGAGAAAACTGGGCGAGGAGGCCGGCCGGCCGCGGAGCGTTGCCGCATCCCCCCCGGCCCCCCCGGTTTATATACATCCCTTTCCGGGAAAGCCGCGGCTATAAAAAGGGAAAAAAACCGAGCCGCACTGACCGAGGCAACCTGGCTCTTGTGTTCGCAGATTCGCAGATGGAGCAGGGCTACAGGTCGGAGGTCCAGGAGCGCGCCCTCATCGTCTCGCTGCAGATGTTCAACCTGATCCTCGAGCGGGGCGTCTGCCTGCTCAAGGCCCAGCTCGAGAGCGAGGAGAGGCCCAGGCTCGTCGTCGGCGACGACATGCAGATCCTCCTGCCGGCAATCAAGGTCAGAGCCTCCTCCGTTTGCCGTCCTCGGAGTACATCGCCCCTAATTCGCGCTAGTCCCCCCCGCAACTGTAAACCGCGGGCGAGGCAGACGGGAGGCAGGAAGCCCCGAGCGATCCGACCTTGGCTCGCCTCGGGCGCACTGTCGCGTAACGCGCCCGCTTCCCCGTCTTGGAGGCAGGGCCGCGCGGCGCATCCCTCGGCCGTTACGCGCTCGCTCTCCCGAGCGCCGCCAGCCAAATATATACCGATCCGCTCGACGGGAGTGGAAGCCCCGTGATACGAATCGCTCGAGACATGCCAAAGCCACCGAGGCGCGAGATCCTCCCCGCGCACGGAAAGCCCCCATCGCGCAACGAATTAGTTTGATAGATCCGTCCAGACTCGCTAAATCAAAAGGGAAATTCCATGCTAATCGAGCGTCAAATCGCGCTCATTATTCAAAGATCGGACCACTGTTACGGAGTCAAAATCTTACCTACGAATGTAGTACTTCAATTCTTCAAGATTGCGATGGCTTTTTATTGCTTTCTACGTTAGATATTGCTTGAATATTCAGACCTGTCGCGTAATAGTTGCTCGCTTGTCCCCCCATTTGACCACTCAAACAAGCAGATCTCGAAGAGAGCAAAAGAATGAGGTAACACTCTGTTAGATTTGAATAAAATCTGTCGTGCAGTCATTCGCGTAGCATATTAGGATTACGGCCCAATCGATTCGTTGCGCTCAACTTTTCTTTCGTTCTGCAGATTTGGTGCGACTGGATGCTTTGTCAGAGCACCGTGTGGAACCCGCCGCCCTCCTGCATCGACTTCAGAGTTGGGTAAGTCTCTTTGCGCGATGACCATGCGAGCATACTCGACGAAAACGAAGACGATGGGTTCGTTCCCGCGGGCATAAACGTCTCCCCGTGGGCCGATGAACGTATGAAGTCTCAATTGTTCGGTGCATTTCTCACGGATCGCCGGGACTCTTATATCGGGCTGGCAAAGTGAGTTACGCTTGCCCACTCCGACTATCGGATTAATTGTCGTTATTGCATTGAGGATATAATAACAATAATCGACAAAGCGATCGCTCGTAAATCAGGCCTGGGCGGTTTTTTTATCTCTGCGGTCGACGCAAGGAATATAAGGTGCGATTAAATTTAAGTGGGCCAATAATCGCCCCGAGCTTGGAGAACTTTTTGGGTACACTCTTTTATGCTCGCGCGCAGGCTCTTCCGCTGATCTCGTTCCGAGTAATTAGCTCGTAGCTTGATGAAGGATGATTGATTCGTACAGTTTGAATTATAAGGCACGCGATGATTGATTGATTATAATTACATTTCTTAAAAAACCTTATGCAAATTTCAATAGGTGGGAGAAAAAAAATACCCTCACAAATTACGCGTAGGGAAATCGTTCGTAAAACTTAATAATCCTCGTAAAACTATAAATACAATAAAGACCGTCATAGCTCATCACTGCACATTGATATACATGTTGATCATTCTAATAATAGTTTTTCAATCTTACTTTATGGATAATCATTGTATGCATGCGTGTTATCACAAGTTTATTAATTTTTATGCTTAAAATTTTACAATAATTAAATATTACACGTGAATATGTGTCTATAAATAACTCAGGTTAACGATCACATACATTTTGTATTCATACCGTGTAAAGTAAAACCGCAAATGGTTTCGGTTAGCCGTTGCGCAGGTGAACACAATCCACAGCTAATTACAACTTTCCTCATTACGCGGCACGGACGCTCCCTTTCCTCAGCTTCATATAGAGGATATTCAAAACCACAGCATGATTTACTTTTGATTTCTAAAAGCTTAATTGATATAAATTCATGAATTGTTTACATAGAATTCAAAAAAAATAATAAATGTAAATAGAAAAATTGTTTGAAATATTACAAGATTTGATTCCGATTAAAATAATATGCTACTGGATTAAAAGAAATAGTGAAATTCACATAGGAAACTGTTTATAAGACTATATTGAAAATAAAGGATAATGTACAATGGTCATATTTTCTATGACTAATACAAGCTATTCCAATATAGTTGCTTACGTACATTTATTGTATATTTTGTTTTTATTTTTTATGTGTAAATATCAAAACATAACGTAAAACTGCGCAGTGTTGTCCAAATATTAGTCTTGATCAAATATTCCTTTTAAAATTATTTTCACTTTTCTCGTGTAGTCGTTGCTTTCAAAATTACATAATTAGCCGTACAAAAAGTTCTCCCAATATGGTTTGATATTTTTATTATGTGCAAGTAGGACAAGATCGTGAAATCTTTTACGTAAGCTTCACACGTTATACACAATTTTGCCAAAAGGCTTCTATGGTCGATATCGTAGTCTAAATATTTGTTTTACTAGCAGAATCGATATCGTGGATAATATTTATAAATATTCAATTTAGAAAAATATTTTCTGATTTTATGGAAATAAGAATTTGAATATATTGTAGATATATATTTAAAAAAATATGCTCAAAAAGCCGTCACATTATTCTATTTAATTTTATTTTACAAAAGTAATCGGTAAATTATCAAAAATATTTTATTATTTTATTAAGTGTAGAAGTTACAGTGATTTATTAAAATATCGAATTTTTTTAATTTATAAATAATATTAAATTTTGTTAAACTCGTTTTAAAACTCTTTATTTATTTTTTTATTACGTAATTTAAAAATTTGTATTTTTTCTGTTTTAAAGTATTGTAGAATGAATGAACATTTTGACGCTTATGGTTAGCTTTATTTGTGGTGTCTACCTAGCGGTGACACGGAGCGGCACGTGACTACTATCTTCTTGCCACGTAAACTGCTTCTCATGAATATACCTTGCAAACGCGTATGTACAAGAATGTAGATTCGATTACCATATCGTTTTATTTTCATTTTCTATGCAACAATATTACTGTACATTTTACTAAAAGTTGTCATACTGATTGGTAAAAATTGATAATGTAGCGATTTTTAATATTTTACACGTAATTTTTATGATTATATGTTGTGTATCTTAGAATTCGCAGATATTATAAAAAATTATATTATCTTAGTAATTATGTCAGTTCTGATAAGTAGAGTCAGTTCCGTTAATTAATTTTGTCAGTTAAGGGTTAGATCACGATATTTTCCTGTCCATTTGTATATATTTTAGTGAACTTTAGCAATTTTACTCCGTGTACAGCTACATCTATTTTAAGTAGCTATATCTGAACTGGTTTGAAAGTAAATTCTATTTTCATCGAATCATGGTTCATTAAATGGTTGTTGTTCAATAAAATCTTTCAATTTGTCTTTGTTGCTCTTGTTATTTAGTAATGTGACTTGTCGACTTTGATGTGCAGGCCGCCTGCATCAGTGAAAACCAGTGCACATTTTATAGAATCCTTTAATGATTCGAGTTAATTGTCGACAAGGTAAATAAAAGGAAGCGACTATCGTGCGGGCCGCGGCGGGGCATGACTGTGATTTTTCCGTCCGCTGGCGCATCGGCTACATCGATTTTAATATACGCGCATCGTTACTTTCTCATTACCCATGGCAATACCCCGTACATCAGCGTCGTAAACGACTTTCCCTCCGTGGCATTTTCAAATCGTATGTTATTCGCACAAAAAGAATTAGCATAATTGCACAGGTGCAGGACGTTTTGTTTTTCCACGATCTTGGTATTAATTCGAATATAATCGGCGACTATTGCAGGGCGTTTCCCTTGGCTTCTCCTTATACACTGATTTTTTCTTATTCCTCCATAACTTATATATTCGAGGTTATTAACATCATCCATTTAATTTCTTTCATTATACTCCCTCTAAATAAATGCAGCATTATATTTGGTATTCCAATGTAAGTTATGCTATAACAGAAAGCGATATGCAATCGCGATTAGATAAGCTGAATATGGAACAAAAAATGATGCCATAATTATTTAATTGATTCGCATCGATCATTACATGTTTATTTATAGACGACGAAATTTAAAATTATTATTTATGAAATAGAAAGAGGAAGCAGTCTAACGGAAAGACGACGAATCAATCGGTAAAAGTATTCTTGGCACGGGTTTAATTCAAGATTGCAATCGATTGTCTTGGGGGACGAATTTGCGAGAGCTTATTGACATATTTACTAATAAGAACCGGATCTCGCAAAGATCAATAGAGCGAAATTTGGCATTTCGCAAGCAAGCGTACGACGATCGTACGCCGATATACATTTGGCAAGCAGCGCAGCTGTCAGTTACAATTGGCGGGTGTAGTAATATCGCGGGCGACATAATGCGATGTAAGTGGCACACGAGCTTTTCTAAATTTAGCGCGAGTCACTTTGATCGGTCTTGTGCAATGGGACTTATTCTCATGCAAATAGGGCCGCGCGCGACATTTTTGCCCGCGTCAACATCGGATAGCCAAGCCAAATATCCCCGGCCAAAATCGGCGAGGCCAAAAGGGCCGGCGAAACGCGGGAAAAAAACGGTCGGGGGCGGGCCGGGCCCGAGGCACCTGCGCCGCGCCGCGCCGAGAACCCAAAAGAGGCGCGCGCAGCGACACACAATGGCCCGGGGCCAGAGAAGGGGGGCGGAGGTCAGGGCCGATACCTCCGGGGAGATTAGGCGGCCGGGACCCGTGGGACCGGCGCGCTATCGGGCCCACTTGGGGCCTCGCGTGCGCCGGCTAATCGGCCGCGGACGAGTGGCCGCGCGAGCGTAACGAGCCTCGCGGCGGCTGCGGCGCTCGAGCGTTTATCGGCTGACGCGCGGCCCGATCCCATCGTCCGGGGCCCTCGTTAATATGCAAATCCGCGGATTTCGCTGGCCTTGGGAGGCGGGAGGGGGCGCGCGGGGGAGGGCGCTAACGGTCCCCGCGGGTGGCTGCCCCCGCGGCCTCGCCGCGTCTTAATCAACCAACCGGGGGTCGCTGGCCGCCCGCCGAAATCCCGGCGAGCGCGTGGGAGGGGAGCGTCGGGGCGGCCCGGGCGCCTCGCGTCCCCGCTGATTGCATAACTGTACATCCGCCGCGCCGGGTAATGCGAATAATGCAGGATGTGCGTACGGGCGGTTATACCGTTCGGCCGGCGGGCCGTTTTTTTTTTCGAAGGCGCGCGCGCTCGCGGCTCCAGCTCGCTCCGGTTTTCTTTTTCCCCTCCTCCCCCCCTCCGAGGTGTCCGGGTGTCCCCGCGCGCGATTAAATTATCACGCGCGCGGCCCCCTCGTCATTTCGATGGGCGCGAGCGCCTCGGCGCGGCCGTTTTATTAACAGGGCTTACGAGTGGCTCGGTTAACTGCGCGTCGCCGCGGCCTATCGCCGGTCGTCCCCGCGACTTTACGATCGCTAATCAATGCCCCGCGCGGTGAAATTTCACCGCGGCCCTCGCGTCGTATCGCGCCCCGTATATAGAGCCGACTCCTCGATTGCCCGGGCGATCGTTCCGGGGGGGGGGGGCGGCTCGGCCGGCGGACGCCCGCCTATATCTGGCGGGTTCCGAGAAGGCCGAGTCGCCGGGCTATCGGGCGCTGATTAATAATGCAACCCCCCGGAGCCGAGTGTCCGCCGGCGCGTCCCTCGGCGCATTTTTAGGCGGGCGCGCGAGTAATCCGCCGGGCGATTTGACAAGGAGGCCGGCCGAGGCGCCCGGGCCGGCTCCTATCGCCGGGGCTCAGGCGCCCGTCGCGCCGTAATAAATTCATTTGCCCGGAGCCCTCGGCCCCGGGAACTTTTCATCCCCCGGCTCGGCTCCAATTATCCGAGGATCGAATTAGCCGCGGCAATATAATCCCGAGCGGCGGCGGGACGGCGCCGGGGCCGCGAGCCTCGGCCCCTCTCCTACCGATATGTATTAATGGCCGCGGCGCGCGCGCGCGCATTTACTTCATTGGATTAATGTTAACCGGGGCTATGACGATATTCCCCGAGACAGAGTTTACGGGGGCCGCGGCCGAGGGACTCGTTTTTCTCTTCCGTTTCGCTGGAAGCGCCGCCGCCTGTCGACACCGCTCGTAAACGTTTATACCTATAGTCGGATGGAGAGTTGCGCGCGCGCGCGCGCTGCGCCCTATTCCCGTCGGGGCAAATAAAACCTTGATTATCGATTTAATTGCCGCGCTAATTAATCATTATCTTGATGCGCCTATATCCGCTGGATTTATGAAGTTTAATTTATTCCGAAGAACTTACTGGCGCGGAATTTATTAAGAGCCTATTTTCATTGGGCATTTGTCCGCGTTTAACCGAATCGCTTAGCATATATAGCCGAGCGCTTTTTCAAAGCGTATTTTTAGAAAATGATCAATGGCATAAATAATCCCGGGCAAAAATCTCATCTCGGTGCAGATTTATTAGGTAGACCTATTGTAAATCGAATAATTTACAAGGCTACCATTCAAGTAGTTTAAGCTAATAAAGTGCCCATCCGGACATGTTTATTTCGCGGGAATTGAACGAAACATTAATTGCCCGATACTCGTTTTTCGGAAAACTCGTTGCCAAGGCCTTGCCGATGTACATTAGCGCGTGCCTCATTGGCACTGCTCGTACGGATGAATTTTTCAAGCCCGAGCCAATGGCTAAGCTTGATTGATTCGACTGGGAAACATTCCGAGGAGCTTTGGAGCCTAGTCGTCCGGACTGGAAACTCACTCGGCGTCCCAGTCGAAGAATCGGGCACCCAGCGAGGAAGCTGTTGTTGGCACACACGCGCACGCGCAGACACGCCGGAGCGGACCTGGCGCCGGGCGTCGGCTGCCCGCGGGGGGAGATCCACCGGCCTTGGACCCGCTCTCCCGAGAGCCGCCGCGCCGCGGCTGGTTATGCACGCGAGATCGGTTAACGACTTCCGTCACGACGCGCTCCAGCGCAACGGCCCGCGGGGCTTCCGGCCGCTCGCGCGCACAGCTCCGCCGTGGCTGCCAAGGTCGCGGCCGCCCTGACACGCCACGGAGGCGCCTACGTCAGCGGCGTAACGCGCGACCGGCCCGCGACTCTCCGTTTTTCCCATGGGCCGCGCGCCGGCCGAACGGGGCCGCCTCGAGAGCCCGGCAGGGTTCACACGCGTGCCCCTCGCCGCGGCGAGTGGGCTCCTCGGGCGCCCGCGGGTCAGGGGGTCAGTGGCGCCGCGCCCTTGCCGCCCCCGTCCCCGGGCATTCCTGCGCCACCTCCCCACCTCCCCCCGCCTGCCCTCTGCCCTGCCGGGGCCAAGCGGGTCACGGGGCCCCGAGTCGAGCGCCGCGCCGGCAAACAGGTCCGCAACGGTTTTTCCTCCTGGCCGCCCGGGCCGCCGTCGCCGCCGCTCCCCGCGCCCGAGGAGGTATATCCCTATTCTCGCGATTATCGATCCATCGAGGTCCTCGCGGCTCGATACGTGCGGGGAGAGGGGGAGCGATGCCGGGGCCTAATCAGCGGGGCCAGGTAGCGCCCCGGGATCCCAGGGCCACCGCGGGAAGTGGGATCGCGATGCCCTAGAAAGCCGGTGAGCCGACCGGTCTGGTCCCACCGAATTAGGTGGGAGCCGCTTGACACACTCAGCGCCGCGGCCTCGGTGAATCACGGCCCCGGCGCTCGCCGATTCCTATGAGAATCCACCTTCGGCGCCGTTCCTCGGCAATTTGTCGCCTCTCTTTTGACGCTCGTCACGTGAGTGCGCATTCATGCAGGGACGCGGCCGAGGAACCGGGCTACCGACGCCTCCCGTCAGGCCCGCCGCTCAGAAGGACCTGCTGTGCAAACACGCGCCGAGTCGTGAAGATCATGGGGCCGGTGGAAAACCCGCGGATTCTCACTTGCCGTGGCGTTGCCTACATTCGAAGCGTGACTCGCGGCACTGCCGCCCGGAATTACGTCGCGCGCCAGTTACAAAATCCTCGTTTTTAAAGCGGCATATGTGCCCCGCGCGCGGTATCGCACGCACGAGAAAGTACAAACGGATCGTACGTAGCCCCGCATCCCGCTCCTCGTCTTCGTCCCCACCGACAGCTGCAGCGATGCTAATGGCTCTTTTGGTCCACAGACCCCCGGGAGATGCGTGGAACCGACTGGCGACGATGGTCAACCTCCTGGAGAAGCTCGAGTACTCTCGGAACCTGCTGATCCCGGCCAAGGAGGCCGAGGGACGCGTGGACGGTAAGTCGGCCCAGGCCTCGCGCGATGCCTCCTCTGTTCTTTTTTTTTTCCCCCCTTTTTCCTCCCATTCGCCTCGCATTCCGCGCCCTTTATTTCTCCCCCTCGGAACGGGGGCCCGCCGCGCATTCCTCTCGATCGCTAATCACTGTAATCGGAAGCGACGGCGCTGCTCGCCCTCGTAAAAAGCCCCGGTGGGGGAGGTAAGGGGGCGGGGGGTAGAGCGGCCGGGACACCGGGGCCCCATACCGAAACAATCAATCATTCCAAAGTGCTTGTTTGTCGTCGGCGGCTTATCACCTTCCTCCCTGCCCCTCGCGTTCTTCCGCAGCGGCCCTTGTTGTTCGTTGGCGCGCGCGGCCAATTAAACGACACTGTAGACTCGAGTGACACGGGCCCAGCGAATATGCGCCCGTAATTAATACCGCGGGAGGGCGGGGCTCGGCTTTTGACTCGTTTGCCGTGTAACTGGAAACTTTGTTCGATAAATTAGCCGGCGATCGGGGGCAAATAAATTGAGCTATCGCCGGCTTAAGTGACGTCCTCCCGGCAGGAGCAATAAAGCGCGGGCACTCGGGCCCACGTGGTAATTTGCCTCCGGACCAGCCTGCGGAACGGCCATCCCCTCCCCCCCTCTCCCGATTAACATCGCATTAAGCATTTTGAACATTTGATCGCGCCGGCCGCGCTGTTAATCGCCCCGGGCATTAATCCCCGTACAGAGTTTTCCGGCGAGCGCCTCGCGCCCTCCAGAGGCCCCCCCCCTCCCCTCCTCCCGCCGGGGATTGCGCAAGTGGCCGCGCGCGCGCGCGCTCTGTCCCCCGAGCGAGCGGCCTGGAAAGCGCGGCTCCGCGGGCCCAACAACCGGTATCACTCGCGCATCGTTACGCGGGCCTATAATGCGCGGCTTCGCGCGCGCTGCCATCATTAAGGGGGATTTTTGCCAAAGCGGCTTTTCGCGCGGCTGGAACGGCCGGCGCGTGGGAACCGTTAGGCCGATCGCGGGGCCGCGGCGCCCAAGCCGATCGCCCGGCGATTCTTAATTGGAAGCGTCGCGCCGCGCGCATAATGACACGGGGGGGGGCCGCCTCGAAATCCCGCGGCGAGTAACGCGCGCGGCCCTCCGGACCTATCGATAATTCGCGCGTAACGGCCGCATCCGTCGGATCTCCATACTGGTATATATGCGCGCGCGGCCCGCGCGCTGACCCCCGGGCTCCTCGGGGGCATAACGGTGCAACGGCCGCCGCCGCCGCCGCCGCGGCGGCGACGCGCCTCTCGCTCGCCGCCCCTTTTTTTACCCTCGTGCGCTAAATCGCACGCCTCCGAATTCCTGAGGCGGCCGCGGGCGCCATTAGGGCGAGCCCGCGAGTCCTTGCCAAGCGCACCGTTACGCCTTTTCGCCGGACCGCCCGAGCTGCTCCGCGCTTTTTCCGGAGATCGCGCCCCGAGATTCGCGCGGATCCGGGAAGCGCCGCTGCGCTTTTTACGCCGGCCCGTCCTTGGCCCGTCCTCTTGCCCCGCGAGGCAAAAAGACACCTATCTCCGCGGTTTATCGAAATTGAGCTATTTATACCGTTGCCTTGCCCGCGTCATAATTAAGCTAGTGGTTTTGCTCTTATGAACGCATATTTAACGTTCATAAATCGCCTCGCTTATCTATACTGTTTCTGTATTTCCGCTCCAGTACGACCGATAGTTATACAGATTCACGCTGATACGTATTGCGCGCACTTACTTCTCCATTCTTTTTTCTCGGAACGTCTTCACTATCGCAATTTTTCTACAAAACCTGCTTCTGTCGTGTGCACAACCTCAGCTCGGTTATTATTTTTATGACAAATTTACAAATTAGTTTGTGTTAAAAGAATTGCAATGCATATATAGTGTCATTTTATTGCGAATCGTACAGATGGTTATTGCCAAATATTTTTCAAAAATTGGACTGATAATGTATAAGGATTTCTAAATTTACATTATTAATCTGCATTTGTAATTACAAAAATATAGAGAGTATTGCATATGCATATTGAGTTAATTTGGATACAGTAAAAGAAACTTATAGAATGATATTTAAAACTAATATTTTCTAACATATCAAATCATAATGTTTTGAATGTAGCAAGCATTCATAGAAGTTTTTTTAAATCACTTTATGTTCAAACGTTCCGACTAAATATTCTCAACAATGAAATTAGATTCATTTTAAATGATTTTATATGACTATTTTGAAATGAGATTTGAGTAATTGCTGACATGGTTATACTCATGTTTGTAAATATAAATATTTATTTTGAAAAAATGATTTAGGTATTTTGTAGATACAAAATTTGAATTAGCCTAAAAAGATTGCAAGTGGTGAAGGTATTTCTGTGACAAAAAAGATATTATGATACTAAACTGGTTCCATTAAAACGTACAAGTGGACTATTACTTTGGAATAATTTACTAAAATGAGGTACCTGACTTGATTAATAGTGACCATGAATAAATATTTTCTTGAATCAAATTGATGAATCTGCTGGAGACGTTGTCTTTCGTGCCTTTTTAGCCTTATTAATTTGCAGAAATAATGATACATCTATGTAGTCTTGTTAAAGGGCAGAGCAGGTGTAGCGTAATGACTTGGTTGTGCTTGCGATGAACCAGGGGAGAAAAGTAGGGAAAGCGGGGGTATTTTTAATACCGGATTTAATATACATTTTGGTCACGTTTTGAACGGTAAATTCAGTGGAGGTGCCTCGGGTAGCATTATTACACTCGCGCCGGGAGTCAATCTTTGATTATTACAGTGCTTAAGTTGCGGGGCGATTAGCAATCATCGCGTGATACGCAGTTATCCGTAATGGCATAAAAAAGGCCTTATAGCCACAAGGATCCGCATCCGAATGAGATTGGCAGGGTTGGCGCGCTCTTGGTGTCGGCTCAGCCGGGAAGCGCGAGGGCGCAGACGGAGCCGGCGCGTCCACAGCCGCGAGAGAAAATGAATGGCGGACGGATGCATCCGGGGTCCGGGGCGCGAGGCCCACTGTCCGCGCCTTAGACAAAGGCCCGCGGCTCGATTTGCATTTGACCCGGCGGCGCGCGGCGAAGGAGGACGCGGCTCGGAGGCGATCGCGCGGCCACGGAAACGCCGAGTGACGATGACGCGGGCGCGTGTACCGTAATTCCAATTTGGCGAGGCGACGCGCGCGCCGCCCTGGCGAGAGAAAGTGAAAGATGTGGACAATGGCCGATTCGGATCGAGCCGTCAGCGGCTTCGGCCCCGGCCTCCCCCCGGCTCTCGGGGGCAGAGGACCGGGGCACCGGAGGAGGCCCCGCCCGCTACGCGTACGGCATTTGCATGATAACAGGCTGCCCCCGTGTCAGGGCCGCGCGGCCGGTGCAATTTTCGAGTGGAGGGCCGGCTCGTCCCCCGGGCCCTCCCTGTCGTCTCCTCTTCCAAGGCCTCCTCGAGCCGCGGGCATCCAGCCCCCGTTCCGTCCCTTTTGCCGAGGGCCGATTGCACGGCTCGCGCTCGATTGTCCACGAGCGGTGGCAGTTAGACCTGGCGCGAGGCTGCCTCGCAGGGGGGACTATTTGCGCATCGAGTAGCTCGTCGTTATCTCTTCTCCCGTTACAGAGTTGAAGCTGGTGAAGCTGCACGAGGACACGACGCATTCTGGATTCACGCCGCTAATGTCCAATCCGCAAGATCCGTTCTACGCCGATAAGAAGGAAGATATGGTCAGTGTGTCTTTTGCTCGCGCGGGGCGATGCGCGTAACGCCACTCTTTCCCCCTTTCATAATGCATAAGTATCCCTCTGCCCGCAGGAAGTGGTGCAGGTTTGCCTGAGGATATACAAGATCCTCTTCTTCGGCCAGGTGTTCCTCTGCGGCCTGGAGACGCCCGTCCTCAAGCTGCAGAAGAGCGAGACGGGCGAGAGCGAGTACGTCTCCGTGGTGGACACGTCGAGCGCGAGCGCGCCCGGATCGCCGCCCGAGCAGGTAAGCTCGTCGGGCGGACTGGCTGGGCCTCCGCGAGGACGGACTCCAGGAGGGACTGCTTACTGCTTGCAGAGCGACTCCGAGCTGATGGTCGAGAGCTACAGCGAGGACGAGGAGGAGACGTCGCAGAGCTCGCGGCGGCTCTCCGTCGAGGACACCGGGTACGACAGCGTGACCTCCTCGACGACGGCCCCCGCCGGGGAGATCAGGTCGCTCATCGAGCGCAAGGAGGAGCTGGAAAAACGACAGAGAAGGCAGGACCGGCATCGGAAGAGCGTCCAGGTGAGCCGCCCACTCCCGTCACTGGGTGCGCGAGCGCAGGGGGCGCCGGGGCCCTGCCGCCTGCCTATTCCTCCCAGGCTTTACATATTATTCAATGAATATCAATGTAACAGATTCGCCCTTTTGGACATCGAGCGCCTTATGAATATTTACCTACAATTTACGCCTGCAACGTCGTTTAATTTAAAGCCCTCCCTCTCCGCGGGCGCCTCTGCGCACATCCCCCCCTTTTATCTCATTTGCTCACCGAGTATCCTTTCGAGAGAATTATAGGATGGCGTACTTTTGCAAAAAGTTTTAATTAATAATTATGGATATCAATTTACCGTTCGCCGCTATCGAGCATACGCGCATTCGTTCATTTCACCTGCTCGCAAATGAGTCATTATCAATTTTTACGCTCACAGATAGCATATATTTTTCAGTATTGGAAAACGTACGTAATCACTATGGTAATGCTCAAAATCTACCTTAATAAATCCTTGAAAAATTCAAATTTATAATTTAATTTGAATTCGTATTCTCGGACAAGGTTTCTGTAAAGCTAATGCGAAAATTTTAATCCGCAAGCTTTGCAAAAGCGTCGGATTTTGTGGAATGAAAAAATGGCAAACGTTTCTCTAATGCAGCTTGAACTTTATATAGACAATGAGTTCCGATAGAACCGTCGCGTGCAATATCCAGGGAACAATTGAATATTTATCAAAAATTAATTAGGCAGTCTGGCCCCGGAGCGAGCCGCGGGGATTAAACGGAGCGAGCGGTCGGCTGGTAAGAGCGACTGCATAGATTCACGCAGGCGGATCAGGCGGCGGCGGGAGATAATTTCGCCGAGTTAGACTTTCAAATGAAAGGATCGGGCGGCCGGCGCCAAGAGAGACGTCACTTGGGCTCCCGGGCGGGGACACTCGGCTTATGGGGGCGAGATGCCGATCTAGGGCCGGCTCCCCCCGGGCCCGCGGACGCCGCTCCGTGCGCGCGGGCAGTATATACGCCAGTAGAGACGTCAGCCGCGGCGCGGCGCGCCGATCCGCGATAGCGATATACGCGCGGCCGATCTGCATAGGGCTCGCGTACATCACCGCCTCCTCGCCCCCTCCCCCGCCGGCGAACACCGGCGCAGCAGCGGAGGACGCGCGCCAGTTTCCCGGCCCCTGTCCGCGGGACAATGCATTCGTTAACCAAAGTGATTCGCCAGTTTTGCGGGTCGGCCGGCGCGGTTTAATTGAAAAATTCCTCGGCGGCCCGGGGGGGGGGATATCGAGCCGCGGCCGAGATTATGATCCTCGCGCGGGGGCCCCGGCCGAATCGAGAGCGCCTCCCCCGGCTCCCGGCGGCGCACCGCCTAATTATCCGGCTATCGGCCTGCGAGGGGGGCGATTGATTTATCGGGGCGGGGATCGTCGCGGCGAGGGCGGGCCGGTGTCCCGGGTGCGCCACTCGGAAGAGAGCGCCCGGGCCGCTCGGGGCCGGGCTAACGAGCCTCGGCGGAGGGCCCCGGGCCTCGCGGAGTTTACGCCCCGGAATAATCCCCGCTTCCGCGCGGCAACCGCTCCGCGGAAGAGCCGCGCGGCCCGGCCGATAAAGCCCCGCGGGACGAGGGCCCTTATCTCGCGCCGTTGCGCTCGACGTATCGCCCCCGGTTTTACGGGGGCGCGCCCCGAATCCTCGTTCCGTTGCGCAATCCGCGGAACGCCGGGGCTGTGCCCGCGCACCGAGGGACGTGGCCGCGCGCCGCCCGAGAAAGTCCCTCTCGATTTCGCGCGGCGGCGGCCGGTCGGCCGAGGGGCCCGCGGGAATCGGACCGGCCAGCTGTGCCCGCCGGGGGTCACGGGGTCGCGCGCCGCGGCCCATTTTCCCCGCGGCCCGGGAACCTGTCCCGGGCGCCCCTGGGAGCCGCGCCGGCTTATCGGCCCGCGGCGATAAGCGCACGGCCGGCCCCTTGGCATTCAGATATGGCCCGGAGGTCCCGTTCGCGGGCCGATACTCCCCGGGGGTCGAGCGTCACGCCCGGGCAAAAAGTGGATCAAAGATTTAATGAACGGCCCGCGAGCCGTGTATTATGTATCGGCGGCCCGGCTCGTGACGAGGGTCACCCCGGCGCCCGGTGAACGACCCGCCGCGGGCCCCGCGGTAATTGCGCCCGACCCCCACAAAAATCCGGGCACGCCCGCCACGCGAAGATTGCCCCGGCCCCCCCCCCCCCCGCTCATTAAAAGATATACAAGCCGGTGATCTCCGGGGGCAGCTCCCCCCGGCGCGTACAGCTATTATTGGCCTGGCTCGCCGGGAGATGGCTTTTTGCGGGCCGCCGCTTGAATTCGTAAGCGCGATAAGAAGCGTCGAAAGCGTCTCGCGGTCCGCTTTATTGCCCGCGTTTACCGTTGCGGCCGGCGCTGCGTGTCTCGGCCGGGCCGCCGGCTTGCGCGGCGCGCGAGCGCCTGCACACGCGCCACCCCGGATAAAAAGCTAAACCGCTGTAATCCCCCCCCCTAATTTGCACCTTTATTTCCGTCCCGGGCTCTGTTTATACAGCGCGCGAGCGCGCGCGCGGCTATGATTTAGCCGAGTGCTTTCTTCGCGCTACCCCCCGCGGTTTATTATACCCCCCGGTTGTTTTTTTTTTTCTAAGCCGAATGACTCCTGTTTACCGTGCGCGCACGCTATTCATTGCCGCGGCTAAATAATTATGCCGCTTTGTCGATGGGCTTGTTTATCCTCTGGCGCGTCGCCGCCACTCCTTTCAGAAGTTGGCTTTTTAGACAATCTCATTTAATCGACGCCTATTGTGTTGGACCGGCGAACAATAGAATCAATATTAGGTGACTAAGTAAAGGTTTACAATAAAGTTAGCAAGAGTATAATACATAGATGTACGGCTAGGATAAGGAAGCCTTAATATTATTATGCCGTAGAAAGAATGAAGAATTGAAAATACGAATGACAGTGAAATAGAACATTTTTTAAATGCAGAATTAGAACAAGTTATTCTTAAACCTGTACGGACAAAAGAAACACTTTTGGACGTCTTGTTTAGCTCTTTATAAAGTAGAGTTTGCAAAATGTCTCTCCAAATCAATTGTAAGCTAGCCGAGTTGACAGCGCTAGGGGATAAAGTAAACGTCACTTTTGATTCGAGAGTCGAGAAGCCTTTCAAGCTCGCTTTCAACCTTAGCGCCAAGTGTAAAGGACAGATTTGTAAGCAGGAGGGAGGAATAATCCGACCGGGCAAATAGAAGCATGATCTTGACGAGGTGCGCCCTAAGAGCAGGGGTAGTAAATTGCCTGGAAACGCAGAGCCCCGGCAACAATGCAGCGGACTGTCAAACTCAGGAGCGACTCGAGCGCCGTCTCGAGTCGAGGCGCGCACGCTCCACGGGACCCGGGGCCTCGAGACGTATGACTTTTACCTCGAGCCGCGCGAATCTCCTGCGGGCCGGCACGGCGCGGCCCTCCGAGCGGCCACTATCGGCGCGATCGGGGTCCAGCCCAGCCACTCGATCTCCGCGCAATCCGGCCGGCCATCTCGGGGGCAGGCGCCCAATTAATCCGACGGGCGTGGGTGGGGGCCCCGCGGATAATTTACGAGGGGAGGGAGGGCGCAGAGCCCCGGCGGCCGGCAATGCAAATACGGCCCCCCTCACCCACTCCCCCCCCTCGGAGTGGGGCGCGTTACATCGCGCGCGATAGCCCCGCGAATTCGTCCCTCCGAAATTGGACGGTTAATAAGCCCTGGGCCGGACGCCCGGCCCCTGATTTACGGGGCCGAGCCTGATTTATGGGCCGCGACCTTGGGCCTCGCGCTTTTTCGCGCGCCGAGGCCGTCGACCTCGGGCGGCAAGCATCGCCCCCGGCAAAGCCTCTGGGGGAAAGAGACGCCCGAGGGGGGGCGCCCAGCCCCCGCTGGACCTGATAACGGCGCTTCCGTATTACTTCGCTCGTGGCCCGCGAGAGATCGACCACCGGACCTTCCCTTTTGCCGCCGAGCCTCCGGGTCCTTTTGGCGCTTAGGGACGCCCTGTCGGAAGTTCCCTTTCGAAGGCGACAAATGTTCAGCTTGTAAAGAGTGGTTAGCGCACGTGAGTCTCGCGCTCGCGCGTCTCCTGCGAGAGCCCGGCGTACGTGCTCGCGGTGCTTTTTTTTTTTGCAAAGAATGTCCCGCCTCGCGCGCGACAAACGACTCGCGCACCTCGATTGTTTCTCCCCTCCTAGCGTTTCGCCCTCGCGATATTGTCCTCTCCCCTTTGCCGCTGTCTTCGCCCGCCGGGGCTTCTCTCGCCCTGGCTCTTGGTCCTTCTCTTCCTTCTGCTTTATCATCTCCGGCTGCTCCTCCCCGTCTTGTTAACTCTAATCGTACGAACATTAGGCGCCGAGGCGCACGTAGACATCTGTATGTTCTCGGTTCCGCCGGGCGCCCGCCCCGAGCATAGATGGAGCGCCGGCTCTAGCGGCCGACGAGGAAGGGGCCCCGAGAGATTCGCCTTTGCTATTCTCAGGCGTCCTGTTGCCCCCCCCCCCCTCCCCCCGTTCCGTTCTGTTATTACCCAACGTCATTTGCGTTATACAGTTATACCGCACGTGGAAGCGCGAGAAAATGCGCGGTTCCTTTTACCGGGGGAACAATGAGGCCTGGCCTGCGCCTCGAAACACCTTTTTTCCCCTATGCGCACGTATACCCACACTCGGGCGAGTTAAGTGAGGTGCGAGCCGGGAAAGACCGAAAGAAAACTGTAAATTAGCGCCTGTTTGCCTTTTACACGCTCGCGCCCGAGCTCCACTGAACTGAATCAACAACCTCGCAAACAAAATTTTGCCAAAATCCGCTGCCCTAATTTACACTTTAAAACTATGCGTGCTTCTAATTAACAGTTTGCGTATGAATAATTTGATTCATCTCTTATTTACGTATCGTCAGGCCGTACTACATTTAAGCTTTGAAAATCTGACTTTATTAGGACTTTATAATTTTAAAAATTATTAAAAAACTTTTTCAATTAACAATTTTAAATTTCAAATTAAACTCTTTTAATAATTATGTAAAATACGCTTAATGTATGGTAGACATATTTTCATTGTAGACTACAATGTCAAAATGTAAGCTTGACTTTGAAGGGACCTTTTTAATATATACGGCTTGCTAGAAAGGGTAGAACACTATATATTATTACCAGACGTGTCCCATACAACTGATTTATGCTTGGAATTTTATTTGCAAGGGAATTTATTTCACCGTTTCGTACTGTAAGTGACGTACAGAATCAAAACAAATTTGTATAAAAGTCGTGTTTAAAATACAGATGTAACAAATGAAATTCGCAAAATCAGAGAAAGAATATTCAGAGAAATCATATTGAGTCATTCTCACGGTTCGATAGTAAAGCCACATAAATGTTAGTATACAAAATATTATACATATTTTTGCTTAAATGATTGTTAATATATTACATTCGATAAAACTCTACTACTATACCTGTACTCTACCACTACTACTACTCTCTGCCGTATGCAAATTTTACAGCAACTCTTTAATTTTATTTGAGATGTACAAGTACGCTCTGGAAGTTATAAAACGATGTAAATAAAAATGCCATATCTAGTATATCAGAATATTATACATAACCGTAAAGAGAAATGTTTTCGCTATTTCAGAAGTATGCATACATAACGTTATTTGGGAGCACGTTAAATAACGAGTCTTTCATTGTGAGATATTTCTTACTTTACCATAATTATCCGTTTATTAGAAGTTGCTTCGATGTGCAATTTCTAGCAGCTGGAGTGAACATTAGGTGACCTTAAAGTACACAGGTTAAAAATACTACAGTTATATTAAAAAGTATGTTTTACTAATTCTTAGTTGGTATTTGCCAACTATTACCTAACAAAAGGGCTAATTTTGAGTTGGAAAATCGTATGCATACTTGCCAATGATGAGCAGCATAAGTACACGAGTTAGTTTGTTTAAATGGGACATAAAATTATTCAGCAGCATTAGAATTGAGGAAATTCAGCTTAACTCGGGAAATTCGCGGTTAGACATACAAAGTGTGTGCGTGCTCGGAGCTGTACGGTAAATCAAGCAGCAATGAATAATTTCGGAATAACGAATTCCAATGGATATATACATCCTGGGTAGTGATTAGCATTTAAACGGTAGTAAATCCAATAGAGTCTCATTAAAATAAGTGTTTTTACGACGGCTCAACTGCGGACTCGCTACCGCGTTTGAATATCGCAGGCCGTCGAGACGGTGGCAGGACTCCGGTCTCGGGACTCGGCTCCCGGCTTATCAGCCGGCCCCGCCATTAATAAAGATAAAGCGTTCAATTAGAAACTAGGCAGAGAGCCGATGCGAGGGCAATTAAAAGTAAGATAATCGCGGCGGGGGCACACGCGCCCGCTTAATTAAAGCGCTGCTCCGCGGCGGGAGCAGGTCTGGCGGACGAGTCCCTTATCTCGCGAGGCCGCACAAAGTCTCGGCGCGAGCGCCGATCCGAAAGAACCGCGCCCCTCGGCGCCTCGCGGTCCCGCGGGGCGAGCCGCCGCCGCCGCCGCCGGGCTCCCCTCGGCGCCCGCCGCCCGGGGCGCACATCTGCCGCCGGCAGATAACGCGCCCGCCGCGGCATCGGCCCATTGTTCCCCCCCTCCCGGCCGCTAACGAGCGTCGGCGTCTTCGGCCTCCTGGCCCGCGGCCTCCTCCCCAGGAGCCGCTGCCGCCCGGGCCAACAAAAGCGCGGGGGCACCGGCTCGCCCTGGCCTCGCGGCGGGCCTGGTGACCGCGTCAGTTGGGCGGAACGCGCGCACAATGCCGCGTCACCGGCCGAGTCGCATAGGGCGGCCTGCCGCGGACACTCCCGCCGCTGAAAGCTCGAGTGCTTTCGGCCCTCGAGAGCGACGTACATATATACACGTGCCTGGGGAAGCCCAGGCAAAGAGGCGAGCTCTCAATCGCGACCCCTCGAGGGGCCCCGCGATTCGGCAGTCGGCGGGCCGCGTGCGTCAACGCCACGCTCCGGCACTCGTCGCGCTTAATGCCAAAAACTCGTTCCGGCGGCTCGGGGCTCGGCCGGGGCCCGCGCGCATCGATCGCCCCGACTCGTTAATCATTTTCTCGCTGAGTCGCCACTTTCTTTATTTGGCCGGCGAGTTAGTGCCCGGCAGTTTTATCACTTATCTTCAATAATTTGCCAGTCGGGGAAAGTTTCGAGGCCGCCCGCCGCGGCCCTTCCCTCCGAGAAGCTCTTAGTCACCCCATTCGTCGCTTATTATCGTTAGCCCGCTCGATCCCTCCGGTCCTCCCTTGGCAATGAGCCGTAAATCGCGCGGCCGCTCGCCCAAGGGAAGTATCTTCTTCCCCCGACTGACGCGGGCAAATTAATGAAGCGCATCCTTTTTGCGGACTCGCGGCACGCGAGTTATTGAGAACTAAATTGCCATTTTGAATTGGCAAAATTAAAAGTGTAAAGTTTAAAATCCACCTTATTTTATCCTCGATTCGCGATGTGTATACGGTTATTAAAGATAACGTATAGAAGCCGCTTGTCTACCTGTCGGTTTTGCGTATCGGGTAACTTCTACTTATACTTCCTCGCAGGTACAAAATTTAATGCGAATAACGGCGTTTGCTTTTACGCGAAAAAAAAAACACAAATGTGCTTGTAATTGCACGCAGTAAGCTTGATAAAAATATTAATTTATGTCAAGTAATGGTCATAAAGTGATTCGTGAAAGGTACCGTCGAAAACAGAAATGAACGTTTATTGCGGCTACGAGATAATCTTCTTTCGTTCCTTACATTGAATTTCAGTGTTTGCGATCGATAACTTTAGATATAAGAGTTCAAAAGTAAAATTGAGAACACCTTTAATTACTTCATTATTCAAGACTGGAATGGGGATATAATTGTTGCCGTCCGACCGCGCGACGAATGCATTTGTTCCTTAAATTTAGACAAAGTATCGATTGGGCCTATATCTGCGCGGATAAAAATAATTTACAAAATTGCTGGCTTTACTGCCTCGGTTCAAAGTGAATTATTTACAATAAAGATGAGAAATTCTGCAGTAAAGCGCAGCACCGGCTATTGCCTTGGAGCATTAGAGTTACCGGCGAGTGTGTGTAAAATCATCGCGATAGTCATAAACACGAGCATTTTTAGAATGCCCTACGCGTTAATCGAAACTGTACAGTTAGTCAGAAAAACTAGCCATCCCGAAAAAGCAAGTTTACTGCGTAAATAAATAAAGCCGCGCAATCGCTATTGGCCGCTGAAAAAATGATTCCCTCGGCCTCCGCGGCTGTTACACGAATAATCGCTTGATACCTTGTAATAAGTCGTGCTAACATTTGTTTCAAACCTGAATTACACGACGCCCGTATAAAGTGGCTTAAGAAAAAGTGAGGACGACGCCGTTTATACGTATAAAATACCCGCGCCTGTTTGTATTTATACCCTTTCCATAAGAGCCGAGTGCCATTATACCGCATACCGTAAAGCAATTATAAGAGAGACTTGCCGGGTGCGCGCGGGGTTACTCGAGTAGTCCGTCAGCGAGCGCGCGAGACTGTCGGGCGCGATTCGGCCCCCGCAGCCTCCGCTCGTCGATCGAACTCGAAGCGAGAGGTGCCGGCCGCGGGAATGCGGGCCAGAGCCGGGCCTGATCTTTCCTGCGGCGCGATGCATCCGCACCTCGTAACGAGCCGCCGGGGGGGGGGGGGGCGCGGGCGAATGCCTCCTCTCCGGTGTTTGCCTCGAGCCGCGGTCGCGCGTCCTTTTCTCGCGCTCCTTCTCCGGGTGCTATCTCGCGCGCAGGCTTCAAACTATAGACCGGGACGGCTCTCGCTATTAATTTCCGGAGTCTTCCACTTGGAGGGCTCGCCGCCTCTCCTTTCGACCGGTCATTCTTTATTTTTTTTTTTTTTTCATTTCGCGCGCGCGCCTCGCCTGCATCTTATTTGCCTGGGATTTTTATTCACGCGCGGTTCACTCGATGGACTTTTCGCGCCAGGATTGAAAATATCATTCTCGGGCTCTTCCTAGCGCCTTTGAGAGATTAAAATAACTGCTCTCTGGAGAAAAAACAGTCCCTCTATTTTTGTGTACATACACTGTTGCTTGGAGTGAAAAGTAGGTCAGTATTAAATAGAGTTTAAATTACATTACCGATAGTGAAGTGAAAAAGTATAATTTCCGTGCGCCTTCTTTAGAATCAGTTTATGCATAAATCCCAACAGTAATAATTCAAGTTTAATTAAACTCCCGTTACTGCTCCTTTAATTTCAAATGTTGAAATTCTACACTTTTAAAGTTAAAGGCATATAAAAGTAAAAAGTGTAAATTGAATAGGCACTGTATTAATAGTATCAGAGTCCATGTAAAGTCTCTTTTAATATGGCACTATATATATTACAGTGTCTTTCCGCTTGTGTATGTAGGTGATCACTTTCAACTATATTTCAATGGAATTTCACTATATGAAATTAAGCGCCAAATGTCTTATTTAGATATGTTTAACTGTTCGAATAGGCAACTAAATTGAAGATTATGTTCCATTCCGCTATACCAAAGCGGAAATTGTTAACTGTTTCTCAGCACATTTCACTTTTTAATGAAAAAAGCATTGATAAAAACAGTGAAAACCCGGTGTATATTCAAATTAGTTTCGGACCAGTTTATGGCTAGAATCTAAAGGATAATCGTGACATTTGCAGGTTAATCCCATGGACTATAAAAAGTCCATTTGATTAACGCGCGCGCGCGCATATACGCACAGCAAGCTTGAAAAGTCGCTCACCCTGCTAGATACAACAGAGCTCGTCCCCTGGGTCCGCGTCTCAGGTCGAACCTTCCCGCATCCTCGGCCTGCGATTGCAAGGTCGCCTCGGACGTTCGAGGGGGCCCTTTCGACAGAAGAGCGGCCCGATAATTTGCCAACGCAATCACGCCGGGCGACGCTCCGCGCCCAATCGTAAACCGCCCGAAGCGGGGGGGGTTGGCTCTCGGGCACGTATACGCACACATACACACATAAAATATACGCCCCCGGCGTGGAAGGCGGCGAGGGCGAGGAGGCCGCGCAGCGCCGCGCCTCCCTAAAACCGAGCCCCTCGCGGGGCGAAATTTACGCGGCTCCCTGCCGAGGCCCTCGGATCCTACGCGCGCCCACCTCGGCGCTAAATCAGTCGCGTGGCCGCGCGCGGCCCTCTACCTGCGCGCGGCCAGCCTCCCGGGGGCCGCCCTCGGTAATCTGATTTGCGAGGAGGCATTACGGGGCGCAGGGCCCGAGAGGCCGCGAGCCGCAACCGTTGCGGCTTTCACGAATGCGATTACTCCTAATATATCAGCCGGCTCGGGGCACGCGCGTCCTTCCTTTTTTTTTTTTGAGGGGGAGAGCGCGCGGGAACGAGGCTCGCTCGCGACGACGGCCCCGGTGGCTTCTGGGCCGAAGGGCGCCGTTTAAACATTGGTTTTTGCCGGGAGACCCGGCGCGGTTGGGGTTAGCGGGTTGAACAGTCGAGGAAATTGAAAGTTGCGTCGCTAGGGGCAACCGATAGCCTCTTACTGCTTGAGCATAATAAATGTGTGCTCGACTGTCAAGGGTCCATGCATAAGTAAACGAGACGCAATTATGATGCCACATAAACGTAGACCTTTTAAAGCATCTTAATGTCTCGAGTAACTACATAAATCATTCGATTTAGTATTAGCAATGTTAACCGAAGCTAGTGCGAGTGTTACAAAAAAGTACCGAGGGGAAGCCTAAACAATGTTATCTTTCGATTGAGTCATATGGTCACTGAATTTAATTGTTTTTATTCACTTTAATGCGGATTTGAATGTATAAAACTTACACAGTTACCCAAATACTGAACTTTTTCGGTACACTGAAAAATAACTACGTTGCCTTTCTATTACTTCATAGATAATAATTAGTTTAGCTTCTTATTTCCTCAATCAGTTAAACATTTTTCGCTGCGGGCAATAGAAACGGGAGGTCTGGAATGTGTACAACTCTAACGTTGAAACCTGCGAAATGTGATATGGACATACAAAAGAAACAGACCAACAGTAAGATCTGCGCTAGAGCCAGTTTACTTTCTTAAAAAAAGACAGAGAACAGTCCCTATTTTTCAGTGCATATACAATGTTACATAAAGAGAATACTAGGTCATTGTCGAATAGTATATATTCACAAGAACAGTTTCATGCAAATTTATAAAAATCTTTTGTAAAAATTATACAAAACGTACAAAATTGTTATTACTAAAAATTTTTTGCAACAGATGATAAAACATGTGTATAACTTATCATAAAAAAAATTATAAGCCTTTTAATTTAGAAAAAAATTAAAACAAACTATTTATTAGTGTGCTTATAATACACACTATGCATTAATTATTAAAACGTGTATTGATATTTGAATTTAATTACATTTCCACTGAAGTTTGCTTATGTGCTGGCAGTTGATTATTTATGCACCTGCGAAGAAAAAATTCGTTATGGCATCTGGTATCTACAGTAGAGTGTTATATTATTTAAATACCGCTATAATCAAGCGGAATATTGTCACTGCAATTTATGGCTAACTTTATAAAACTTCAAAAGGATTCAATGTCAAAAACTAGTTCACTACACTTTTTGAAAGATTACTTAAAAAGATTCATTTCATTTTGTTCGCAAACGAGTTTCCTCCGCTCCACGATCAGAACAGCTGATGAATACGAAATGACGCGGCTTGGTAAAGAGTTAATATTGGAGTTTAATGCATAAAAATTCACTGCAAAATCGAGAAATTATTCGTAGAAATTACAAATAGAAGATAAAAATGTGCTACAATTATTTAATTTCTTTTCGCCTCGTCTCTTGCATGTATTATCACACTGATGACATATTATGTTTAGTATGATGTTTATTTAAAATATATGTACACATTTGTCGTGTTACTACAAAGTTTTTGCAACTGTATAATTTGTCGTAATTCAAAAAATTTAGTTATGCAAAAAGTGGATTATAATTTTGAGGAGTAACGAACTGTTTTTCTCACGATTATTCAGTATAAACAAGTTTTGTAATTCGTAATCTGTAAAATAGCATTGTGTCATTGACCTGTGACTATTGAACTGTGTCTGTGTCAAATTATTAATCTCAGTTATGCAAAATTTAACGAATCAATGAACTTGGTTTATTTATATTTAAAAACAACCTTTATTTTAAACGCGACGCTTTTTAAAAACAATTATTATCGTAAATTTGTTTAATATAAATTACTAGGGTACTTTTTCTTTGCGAATGTATTAAAGAATATTCGTTGTATAAAAATTGTTGAAAATAGTCTGCCGGTAAGTAGGGATTAAAAGCAAATGTTGAAAGAGCAATGAATAGAGTCGAAAGGTGTAATTGTAGCTTCTTCTTATCCATTGAATATTCGTGCGGTTTTAACAAGCGCGCGAGAGGCGAAGAGAGGCGGGACTTTGAAAAGCTCCCGCTCCCCCGCGTAAGTTTTATATTGAGATGTAGCCCTCGGAGAGACACGTGGTAAGAGGTCGATTCCCCGAGTTTCACGAGCGTCCGAGTGTTGACACGGGGCGCATACGCGAGCCTCGGCCGCAGCAGGCCGGGGCGCTCGCGAGGTTATAAAATCCGAGGGGGAGGGGGGGGGGGGAGGCGTTACGAGCCGCGGCGGGTTTTCCCGCGGGGCGCACTCGGCTTTTTCTCCCGGCGCGCCGGGGATTAATAATTAATCCGGCGGAGGCGCGTCGCGCGCTCGTGTCGCTCGGATTACGAGGCGGCCGGGACGCACACTTTTCGCGCCCGTAACCGCGACGCCGGCCTGCCTGCCCCCCTCCCGAGCCCCGAGGAAGCAGCCCGCGCTCCTCCGAAAGCTCCTCGGCGCGGATTTTTCGTCGCGGGGGCCGGACCCGAGGGCCTCGGCTGTTAATGGCTTTACTGCCCGATGTACATCCCCGGCCGGCGCTTGGCTTAACCTCGCGTTCGCGTTTTCGCGGGGCTTCGGCGGGCGAGTCGCGCCGACGGGCGGCTAACTGTACTTTAACGGCTCCCGTAAATAAAATCCGCGCTCGCGCGGCGGCGGAGAAAAAAGCCCCGGGCAGAGGCTCGGCGGCGGCGGCGGCGGAAAACCTTGTTTAGCAATCGGCGGGCGGCGCGCGGCGCCTTCGCGGAACCGCCGGCGGAGGAAAAGCCGCGCGGCGAGCGGGCGAAGTTTGTGGGAAATGCGGGAGTCGCCGCGGCGCGAGCCAAGCCGCTCATGAGCGCCGCGGCCCAGCGAGAGCCGCGGCGCTGCAGCGGGGCCGCGGCCGGCAAGGGGGAGCAGCCCAGCCGAACCTGTCCCCGATACCGCGAAAGCGCCGCGCCGGGCGAGCGTCGCGCATTTACAATGCCGACTGCACTGCGGCCCAGGCCGACGCAGGGGACGCCCCCCCCCCCCCGCTCCGGGGCTAGCGGCCCCCGCGTACGCTTACTATGCGCGCAGAGGAGCCCGAGCGCGTGATCCGCGGCCCGTTCTCACGGATAGAGGCCTAGAGTGCCCCGCGAGGACGCCGGCGCCCCGGGAAGCGCCGAACCTCCGGGCCGGGCCCGGGCGCCGCCTAAGCGCGCCCCGGGTTCCCATGCTCGTCGCGGATGGAGCACGCATCCCTCGTGCCCGGCTATTACACGCGCGGCTCGCCCATTAGCCAATGCACTGGGGAGCCGTTTCCTTCAACTAACTTAATCACGGCCTCTCTTCAAAACAGCAGGCACTGCTAACTTCTGTGTGCAAACTAAAAAGCATTATTTATCCACGCGAAAAATCTACTCTGAAAATAAAGTATTTTCTGCTGACGCATTCATTTACGATTGGTCAGAGTGAGACAGGACAATTCTTTAATAATTTAGAAGTTAACCGACCGTTACACAAAAAAGGAAAGCAATAACTCACAAATATAAAATCCTTTTAATATAAATAGTCCTTCCGCTATAAATAGCTTTTTGGGGAAAAAATCAATTATTTCCTCATTTCATGTTTATAGAGTTTGATATTAAGTAAAAATATTCAAATCACAGAAATATATATAATAAAAACAAAAAATGTCTAAATACATAAAAATGCCTTTTATTGATTACAAGGTCATCATTTATTGCACGTTGTATTTTATAGTTTTATAAACGTGAGTAAACGTTTCCCTCTATATAATTTACTAATTTTTCGAATTGAATGTTGTCTAACCTAAATTAAAAAAGTTATTATTTAAATTAAGGTTATTTCCCTGGTTAGAACATCAATGAAGTCTTTTTGCTGTTTATTTATTACTTATTTGCGATAGTACTAGGAAATTCATTTTGATATTGGTTACCGCAACAGTTTGATCAATAGATCAAATTGATTTTTAAAATTGATTTTTCCAGTTATAAGTCTAATATTATATCCATTCATTGATGGCATTAACTAGTGATTGACAGTAGTACTGTCAAATATAGTATTTCAGTAATATTTCAAGATAATTTACAAATACCGAGTTTCCTACTGGATTATCTTATAATAACTAATAATAATCAGCAACAAAGTATTTTGCTGAGACAATTATTAATTATTTCAATGATTCAAATTTAGAGAACTTGTAATGCAATGTGAATACTCTTATATACGATAGTGGAAAATTATTTATAGTATTCAGATGTGATACATTTCAATTTCACGTAAAAGTACTGAATAAATCAAAGAGAAAGGCGTGTATAAATTGAATTTTCTACGCGAATAGACACTGAAGAGACGGATGACAAATGTGCCCCGGAGTGATTTCGAGGTCGATTTCGAGTGCGGCTAATCGGCCAATGGTAACCTGGAAGTTGGCCAATTCTCGTGGAGCATCTCCAGCCCGAGATATACATATATACGGTGCACCTCCGTTAGCAATTAAATTCGGCGGCACGCGCGCGCACTGCAGCGGGGGAGAGGAAGCACTGCTCATCCTTATTCAGGCGCGGTGCTTTCGACTGCATACGAGGAAAAATTTGACCGACCCGATTTCGCGAGAGGCACGCGTCGAGGCCGCCACCGCGTCGCTCGCATTCTCCCGACACGACGACCCGAACCGACAATTAAGAGCAGGATTTCACACTCGCCTACCTTCCGCGGCTTATTTTCTCTCTCTCTCGGGAGCTTGCCCTTTCTGAAAAAAAAACAGGCCAATTGCTCGGCATACATTAAAGGCGAATCTGTTAGCGTAGAGAGGGATCGACCAATTGGCCGACCGTATATTAATCGCAATATCATTTGTTTCAGGCAATTTTGCAAAAATCATCGTTATCAGTGGAAATCGAAGTGAGGCCGAAACTTCTAGTACCGGACACCAACTGCTTCATTGACTACCTACCACAGCTGCAGAGTATTACCAAGGCTACTTGCGGCGTACATCCGCTTTACACACTCATGGTGCCCATTGTCGGTATGTTACCTGTATATGTTGACATTTGTGGCTGAAAGGCTTTTCTAGCATGTGAAAGGGACCTCGCCTTTTTAAATTCATGCTGTTTTCTATTATTTGAAGTAAATTGGTTCTTCAAATATCTATTAAATGAAAATGAATTTGAAAAAGCCGCAGACTTCTTGATGTTTAGAATGACTCGGTTCCAAGAATTGGAAAGGCAGTAGCATACGATGAAAATGTATGACGTTAATAGGAACTAGGAAAATAAGCATCGAAGCCCATTGTAATGCGCGCATTCGCATGCAGGAATTTAGCAATGAAAATCCTTGCCGGGGGAGTTGCGAAGGCGACTCGGATCGGCGCTTGGCGGCGATCGCCGCTTCCACATAAATCGGCAAATAAAAGGAAGGAGTAGGGCATTAAGGAGAGGTTACGCAGGCGGGAGGAAACGAATGGCGCGGCGTCGCGCGGAGCCATGTCGCTCGCCTCGGGAATGCCGCGGCCGACGGCCCCGCGTCCAGCTGATTGAGATGACAAGCTCGGCGCGGCCGCCTGCCGGAAGCTGATCGGCCGATCGTAAGCTCCTGGATTTGTGGCCGCGCGGAGTCCGCGCCGCCCGGCTTCCCCGAACCGCCGGTCCTCCTCCCCCCCCGCCGCCGCCCGCCCAATGGAAATATTGCGATAATTGACATGCCGGGGGCCGGCCGTTATTCCCGGGCGCGGCACGAGAGGTCGACCCGCGAGATGAAGCTAATGGCCAGCGGGACAAAATTGTCAATGGGGCCGCGCGGCCCGATAGCTCAGCGGAGCCGACGGCAGCCTCCCGTCCCAACTATTATCCCGCCGGCGTCTTGTTATCTACGACACTGGAGGCCCGGCCGATTTTTAATGGGATTCGGCCCGCGTCGGCCCTCGATAAGAACGAGATCCGATGTTTTATGTATATGCGCCGAAGCAATTTGGGCGAGGGGGGCGCAGCCGGCGGCGGCTGACTGGCCGGGGGGGACTCGCATATAGACCGCGCGGAAAAAGAGAGGAGGGTCACGGGAGGAGGCTATCCATGCACCGACGTCGACTAATGCATAACAAATGCGCCCGGCGGCTTATCCAATTGAAAATATTTCCGATGCCATCGGAATCCCATTTACCCGGGAGAGAGAAAAGCCCCGCGTATTATGCCCCCGCGGCGCTCGCCGCTGATTCGGAAATCGGAAAACGCCCGTCCGCGTACAAATGGGCCGCGCATGCGCCGCCGCCGCCTCCTCCGCGGCGATCATCGCTCGGCCGCCGGTCGTCGCGCCCGTATCGCTCCTTTGATCTCCGCGAGACGCGCGTATACCGTAATTAGCGCGCTATCCGCCGGCCGATCTCCTTTGGGAATCGTCAAACCGGAGATTCCCCAGCGGCTCTCGGAAGACGCCTGGCGATTAATCACCGGACAATTAGCCCGGCCTAGACAAAACCGTATCGCCCCCGCCCGACATCGGCCCCCGGCTCACTGTTCCGCGAATGTGGGAAAAAAAAAGGACCCTTCGTCGTCGTCGTCGTCCTCGTCGGAGCGATGGTTATCGGAGCGGCCGCCGGGCAGGAGGCCCCGTGGCACGGGCTCGGCTTTTGGGCGCGCGCCCTCGGACCGGCGGAAGCGGAAGCCGGCTAACGACTTAGCCTAACGGAGGATGATTGCGCGGCGCGGCGCGCTCGGAAGGATCCTCCCCCGGGCACGTGACCGCCGCGGGTCCTTGTCATTAGGGAATATCGGCGGGGATTCGCCGCTGCAACGCCGTGGGCGCCGGGTCGTTAAATACCGCCGGCCCCGGGGACACTTAACCTCCAAGCGGCGGCCTTCCGCAAATAATGTAAACGCGGCCCACATACCGGCCGGTGCAGTGTACACACGGGCCGCGGGGACGTCGACGAGGCTCGAAACAAAAGCCGGGGATTGCGGACGGGCGCGCAAGCTCCGCCCTCGAGGAGACGAGTCAAAAGTCTTCGAGGCCGGTTTCGCCACTCGAGGCGCATTCGGCTCGGGGGGAGTCCCCGCGGTGTACACACGCGCGCTCGGCCTCCGGTGCACACGGTCCGAGACCAGACCAATCTAGCGGAATATTCGGAAAGCCGCTCGAGGTTGTCCCGCTTTTTTTTTCGGCCTTTATTTTCCCTTTTTTTTTTTTTCGTCCTCCGGGTTGAAAAGCAGCCCCCGGGGGAGTGCGAACAATGGCCGGCGGAGACTCGCACGGCAGGAGTCGGTGAATACCTTTTTTTTTTTCCTGCGCGAGCGCTAACGAGCCGCGGCGCGTTTGCTCTGGCCAAATGAATTAACGGCCCGCGCTTTACGGGGGGGAGGGAGGAGGAGGCGCCTCGGGGAAGGCGGCGCCGAAAAAGCCAGTCCTCCCGGACATTGGGCGGCAGGCTCTCGATCGAGAGGGCCTCGCCGGGGCCGCTCGGGCCGCAGCGGACTTTCCCGCCGCGAGGAGGATTATAAATGTCCATTGTGCGGGCCCCCGCGGGCCGAGTGGGGGCCGGCGCAACTGTAAAGCGTGCCATTTAGTCCGGCGATCGGCGCTCAAAGAGCTTTGACTTGTGCTAATGTCCGCCCGGGAGAACGGTTCATCGCGACCTCCGCGCTAAACTCTCCGCCCGCGCGCGATTAACCTCGCCCCGGAGCGTCACGAGCGCCCGGAGCTTTTTATGCATTCCCCGCGGCCCGAAAAACGGCCACTTTTTCTCTTGGTTCCTTTTCTTCCGTGCATCATCGGGGCCGGCAAGCACGCCCGCGGACGCGTCTGCACGAGGCGCAGCCCCCGAATTGCCGCGTTTCCTCGAGTCAGCGGCTGAAAGCAGAGCCGGTTGGCGCGTGCCCTTTCTATAGGTCGCCACGTCGCCCTTTCCTGCTTTGCGGCCTCGCCGCGATTTCACCGCCGTGAAATTTCGTGCCATTTTCGATATAGTGGAACTTTTTTGAATTCGCGCGAGCTGTCGGGCAATCTCTCTGGTATTTTTCAAAATTAATCTGGTAAATGTAGGTATTTCTATTGATAGAGAATCTTGGAATATTCTGACGTAAGGTTATGACTCTTGTATTGCGCAAGCAGCATCTTGCAAGGTAACAAATGAATCGATTTAAAAATCAATTTTAACTAAAATTCGGCTAACCTTATAACGTGCATTAGGTGGAAATATTGCTTTTGGGCGAGTTGAATCTCTATGCCGGTACATGGGATTCCACAGGCGTTTGCGGCCACTCGGCTCGAATGAAAACGACAGATCCACGCGGGATCGCTCGAGCCGCCGCTCGTAATGGAAAGGCCCGAGGGACGCGGTATACGACAGCCGGCGGGCGGGGGGGCTCCAAAGAAGTGGATCTAAACCGAAAAGCCCCGCGGCCGGCCCCGTCCTCCGCGATGGCCCGGGTTATATTACACTTGTCGAGGGCGCGGGCGCCACTTACGGGCGGGCACTCCGCGGGCGGCCGGCCGCCCTCGTATTTTATATCAGGCCATTAAAGCCGGCATTGGGAGTTTACGAGCGAGGGCCGGCTCTGTGTCCCCAGCTGGTGCATTACCGCGCGCGCTCCCCTAGGCCGGCCGTTAAACAGCATTAACCGTCAGTGGCATTGCCGCGCTAAAGAGATTATGGGACTGGTGCGGCGCCGTCCGGCTCGTTCTCGCGTCTGCGGTCGCCGGCGGATCCGCTCTCCCTCGACCCGCGCGAATAAGACGCACACCGAGTCAACGTGCCTCGCCCCCTGGCGTGTTGCAGTGCTGAACGAGCTGGAGGGCCTGTCGAGGGGCGCGGACCTCAGGGACTGCGGCCCGACCTCGAGGGCCGCCCTCAACCCGGAGCACGTGGCCCGCGTCGCGGAGAACGCAAGGGTCAGCCTCGCCTTCGCCAGGAGCAGGAACCCCGCGATCAAATGCCTCACCACCCGGGGAACGGTCCTCGTCTCGAGCACCTTCACCGTCGAGGAGGACGTCTGCCAGGTAATTGGACACCCAGGCCCCCGTGCATACTTCTCGTGACCCTGGTGCCGTTGTCCTTTAACGTCTTGTTTTCCTTCTCTTCTGCAGGACGGCGTTACGAGAAATGACGATAGGATTCTCGCCACGTGCCTAAGCCTTTGTAAATCAAACAAGGATCAAATAAGTGCCGGTAAGTCCAAAGTCGTATTTTTCCTTTGATATTAATAGGCAATGAAATTTAAGGGAATTAAACGCGTTGAATCGCACGAAGACATCTGGAATGCTTGAATTTTTTACGTTCAGCTGATAACTTGTACAAAGATACAGTGCGTTCTCGGAAACTTTACGAAATAAAACGGCTCATCAAAAAAAAATTACAAGAAATCATAACCAGTTAGAGTAAACTGTCGAGTTTGAAATGCTTCTTGATCGAATCTACGTGTCGGTACAAGCTTATTTTCTGCAAAATATAATCGACGTCCGCTTAAATTGCAGCTTTTTGAAAAGATTAATTGGGATTAGAGGCAGTAGCGATTAGCTGAGGCCCCTGCACGTGCTATCGCGTAAAGATGCCTTTACGGACGCGAACGCGAACCGGGTAACATCTTTCGATCCTTAGTAAAGCAATAACCTCCCGGAGTCATGTTTATGCATAAGGCATTCGAAGTCAAACTCATTGTATGTTAAGCACGAAGTAGGAGCGCATAAGTTGTTCACGAGGCAAAATGACCCATATAACGCGGCGCGGACGCACGGATGAATTCCCCGTATTTTCGCGCACTAAAAAGCCAAAGGACCCGTTCGCCTCCGGTCCGCCGCAGTAAAAAGCGCTCGAAAATCTGCGGAGGATCTCGGGGGCGCGCGGGCCGAGCGGTTGTGTAACGGGGCCGCGCCCACTGTCCTGTGTTTGTTGCAGAGGAGGGCCAGCCGCGGCGGGTCAAGCGCGACGTCGTCCTCCTGACGGAGGACCGCAACCTGAGGGTGAAGGCCCTCGCGCGGGACGTCCCGGTCCGCGAGGTCCCGGACTTCATCCAGTGGGCGGGCCTCGGCTGAGGAGGGCCCGCGCAGCCCGAGAGCCCCGGTACGCAGCCCCGCAGCACCGCCCCTCGCCAACGGCCCCAGGACGGGGAGGAGGTGGCGCCACCAGGAGCGCAGGCACCGCCGGACACCGAGGCGCCCGCCGCCCAGGGCTCCCTGAACCCACCCGGCCCCTCCGACCGCCCCTGCCACCACTTTACCCCCCTGGCTACCTTGCACACGCAGTGAGCTCTTATCACCATTACTACTCATACTGTCATCTCCTTCTTTTCCCTTGAGAGAAGGCGTTTTTTAATCGCGGCGCCGTCGCCCGCCCCCGCTGTCCACTCGCACCTGCCCGCGCACTGACCCGACCGCGAGACCTCTTCCTCCTCCACCCCCACCCCACCCCCCCACCGACGGCGCCTAGTCCTCGATTTTCCTCGTACGCAACGCGTGCTGATCGATGCGTACGGAGTCCCGCCGACGCCGCTTTATGCGTCGAGGCTCCTTTTTAATATTTGTATAAGATTTATAATCCGCCAGTGATTCTTTTTTCTATAATGTCACTAAGAAAGCGTGAGGCAGAGAGAATGGCAGAGAAAGAGAGAGAGAGAGCAAAAGTATGAGAGAGAGTGTGTAGAAGTACAAGAGAAGGACAGCGTTGTTAAGCGTAGAATCATGTTTTTTATCAGCGCTCTAAAGGACCGTTTAAAGGTCCAAGCATTATGTGTGCGGTACTTCGTTACTGTGTATAAAATATAATATGAATAGTCGATTGTTTGATATAAGAAGAAAGAGAGCGAGAGAGAGAGAGAGAGAGCGAGAGAGTGAGCGGGTCGGGGAGAGGGGGAGCAGAAGTAGAAGTAAACGAGAGGGGTCATCTTGAAATTATGCTGCGTACTGCCTAAGTAATGCTTACTTTAAAACTTGTTAATCTGAATCTAAATTATGGACTTGTTTTCGGAAGGTCGTTGTTTGGATGAAAATAACCGTTTGATCACTCGTGGCTAATAACTATTTCTAGTAATTAGTCGATTAATGTTATTTTTAAACTGAAACGAGGCTAATCATACTTTGCCTCGATGAGTAAACATTTTGCTTTTCTCACCGCGAATTCGTAATGTAAATTTCTGTAGATACTTAGAAATTTGAGCGTTCAAGCTTATTTTAATATTAAAGTATTAAAATTATTTTCTCAGAATAACAATTTCTAGTTAGAGAATTGTTAATTGCTAAACTAATCATTACTTGTAGGAGTACTTTATTAGACTGCTTATAAAAAATCATATTGTTGATTGAATAGATAACAGAAGGAAAGCTCGATTGTTTTGATATTCGAAAAGGCAAGTTTTTCTTTGATTCAATTGACCTGATTTTGCGAAATTCGAATACTATTTGGTTATTTTATCAACTTTATTAATACTAGTGTTAAATCATTTAATATTATAGATAATGCGATCATAAAGAATTATGCTAAAAAATACATTAAATTAAAATTGCGTGATAGATTTGTATAAGAAATAATTGTTATAAAGTAGATAAATCTAAAAGTAAAAAGAATTTAAAAAATTTTATTCTTAATGTTGTGTAATTGATTAGATTCTGTAGTGTCTGATTGAGCATTCAAAGACATGAAAATAGATTTTATACCTTTATCGTTTCTTATGCATAAGAAATATAACTATGCCAGTTATAAAATAAACATTTAAATCATTTTGCTTTTATAGTATTCATAGAGCCAGTTTTACGATTTATTCTTGGATACAGAATGACATGAAGCGCTTTCAAGTATTTATATCTATTTCACGATTGACGTGATAACAAATCCATTATTAAGTGTGTACATGTAATAATGTGTATGAATATTTTGATGTTTATTGATAAATTTGCACGAATAAACAAATAAATGAGAAATCATGTCGTTCTTTATCTGCTATAATCTTAAATGCGTGTGAAGCACCGAAGTAATATTTTAACTATACCTTTTAATTATCTTAATATTGATAATTAAATCGCAAATATCTTAAAAATTCCTGTCTTCTTTTGAGTTCATAAAATAAAATCACAATTCTGTTTATAACCGAAATAGATCATTACACAGCGAGCGATCTATGATATAGTAAGAAAAGTTGTATTGTTTGCACTTTTTGCTCCACTTGCCACAGACCACTCATTATTATTAAAATACATATTTAGATTTAATTCACTAGTAGAGAAGGTAACTTAAGAATAATAGAGGCATTAAAAGCAACAAGAAAAACAAGGGCTAACGTTTTGCCTTGTAGTAAGTAATGAATACGTAGTTGAACTGAATAATAATTATCAACCAAACTTAGATTAAGATCAATATATGACATTGATTACGTGTGAATAATTTGAAAACATTCCGAGTCACAACATCATTGTCTTAAATGATGTGCAATTCAAAAAGAAATTAGCCTACTAAATGGTCATTTTTCACGTCTATTTCTAAATTTGCACATAATTGCAAGTACAAACTATAAAACCGTAACCCGCCCTTTATAATTATATAATTTCAAAAATTTTATTTTTAATAACACTTTTTATGCTTTGTCAAGTTTTGTTTAAATCTAATGGTATCAATTATGTCTGTATATAAAATATTTATATGTAGGTTACTAGAATTTTTCTTTAGTAGGCCAAAACACCATCCATCATTTTTTTATCAATGGATCAAAAGTCACAATTCACGCGTTGGATTTCAACTCAAGATAATGCAGAGAATTAGATTCTTTGCATTAACGTTTATAACAATGTCAATTTTTATAAAAAGCAACATTTAAAAAACTAGAAAAACCAAAATTATTATTTTTATATTACTGACTAATTTTTTAATCTTTTTTACAATATCATAATAATGTTTAATGGCATTTCATTACAAATTTGTATAAAAGCAAAAAAATATATATATATAAAACATAAAAATTGTTTGTATAGTTATTGGTAGATGGTTTTTACCCTGTCAAATCAAAAGTACTTACGTTCACCCTCTGAATTCGTATCGTACAAAGAGATAAAGTAAAGGAAAACTGAACTCAGAGAACAGTATCTGTGAAAGAAAACGGAAACGACTTTCCGAGCGAGTCCCTTGAACTTGAGCGTTTCGCAGCCTGGTCCTGGCAATTGTGAAGTCTTGTTCGACCCTGGAACTGCCACTACGCAAATAAAAAGTAAACGGGAAAGAGAATGAAAAATAAATAGTTGAACAAGGGGTGCCTATTCATGGCAGTCGGCCCTTTGTATACACAAGAAAACCAAATTTCGCAAGAAAGACGATGAAAAAAGTAATTAAGCTTGTTATTTCGAGGATAAAAGTGGATTTCAGTTTTTTGCAGGATAATTTCAAGTTTCTTTATTATACACTTCTCTTTAATTTATATTAATTCATTTGTTTTAATTAATGATATAATTTAATTAAATGAAGTAGTCTATATATATATCAAAAAAAGCAATAATGAATTGAAAAATCCGTTGATGTTGTTAGGTTTCAGATGCAATCATTTTTTTAAATATATTTTTCGTCTAAAGTTTGCAAAGCAAAATTAATAAAGAAAGAAAATCAGTATTACAAGTCTTTTCAAAACTTTTAGATGCACAGCCTGGTAGAAGTGAACTAGTACGGTTAATCTCTTCCCAAGTTGTACATGAGATCTCCTAGCTGAATTATAATGTTTAATTATCGTAAGAAGTATCTAAAAATACACTAAGAAGTTGCAATGTACATATATATATATACATGGATTTGTGTCTGTCGTGCATGTGTGGAATTGTATTTACATGAATGCAGACGAATTTACGCGTGTTTTATCAGTTTTTATAACCTTCATGACTTTTAACATATAAATTTATGCAAACTTTAAACTAACGTACAAATTAAAATTTATTGTGTATTTTTTTGTGTGCACTTGAGATTATTAAAATGCAACAAAAATTAACTAAATTAAAATAAAAATGTAAACGTTATTAATAAATAATATACATGTATATTGCAAGCGTATATTAATGATTTTTTTTGCAAGTTCAGAGCGATAAAATATCGGTAGGAAGTAATTCGCTAATCTTTGACACAGACTAGTTAAAAAACTGGGAAGATTTTTACCGGGACATGTTTTATGCACGTCTACACCTTTTAAAACTCTTAATTATTTTATTATCAGAGAATTCTGTAATAACAGTATGTAAGTTTTATAAGCAAAAAACTGAATTCCAGTTGAGGATGATGGTAAAGCGCAAAAAGAGACAATGAACAAAGATGCGATGAATCGGCAGAGTTAGGGTTCGACAGTTCCTATTTTTAATTTCCGCGGTCGATGTATTGGTCATCGCGATTATGGGGACACGAGATGTTAGGAGACTAGAGACTTCTAGGGGAAATAGATAACCTATTTTTTTGAGAATGTTAGTTACTTAAATTACCCTTGTATATCGTATAATCTGCGTCAGCGTGATAACGAGTGATTGTGCAGGGCAGAATGATTGCCGAGAAAAAAAATGATGTTAAATGTCAAAAAGTGTTACGCAAAGCGAGAGGCAAAACAGAGGGAAATTAAGCTAGCCTCTCCTTCTGCAATATTGTGCACCCTTAGAATTGATCCATTGTTAGTTCAATTCCCACTGTCGCGTGCGCGTGATCTCACGTGTGTTTGAGATGGAGTGAAGTCGAAGAAAATTGCAAGTGAAAAAGATAATTCTTTGAGAAGTTTGATTATTCCAGCAATTTCACTACGTGATGTGTACACACGTTAATGTTTCCTTATCGAGTTTTTGTAATAAGTTTCATTTTTTCTAGATTTTAGATGCGACAATGTGAACTGATGTTTCCCCTCTTTAATTCTAGTAGCTTTAATAATAAAAGAAACGATTGAACAAATCTACGCGTAAGTAGATTGCAGAGAAGAAAGTGATGAGAGGCTGTAGACGAAAGTTTTGGCGATACGTCAACGGCTTTTATCTATCTAAAAGAGCTATTGTTCCTTGGGTGGAAAATCATCGGTTGTGTGTAAGTGATTTTCCTCCGAAGGGCGCCTTTTACTAAATGTACATCTATACTGATCCACTATGAGCGATACATTATAACTGCGCATAGATAAGAAATAAAAAGTACACATACACAGGATGTTTTACACTTTATAAAAGCCTACACTGATACACATACGAGTTCACACGAGAGTATTGTACCTTCCAAGATGAACTTTCTCACAGATTTTAATTACAGATTTTTTGCAATACCTGTAAATGAGCAAAATGATCTAATCTACATTATTATACATATATAAATATATACATATACATGATAAAAAAGGAATATTATAAAATACATATATTATAACTCTTCATTTGTATTTTGTCTCAGGAAAGGAGTTTTACTAATACGATCAAGCGATAAAAATTAGGCTTATACAGTACCTTTATTATACGAAACAAAAAAATGAAAAAAAAATCAAATAATATCGCCACCATAGTGTTACCACTTTGATTATTGTATTCAATAAAACAAAAGTTGACGTACTCGAGGCTTGTCAGTTATTGGATCACTCCCAAATCCGGGCACACTCCTCCTCATAACTTCCCCGACGATTCCCCGAAGCCGTCCTCCAACTTCAGGAGAGGAGTAGCTCGCGAGCCGAGCGACGGCCGCGCAGGCAAGTAAGTGGCCGCGCGCGGCGCAAGACATATTCGGCGGCTCGGCACAGCCAGCGCCGCGGCTAATTAAACCATTCGGGCAAAAGGGGGCCTCGCGCAGTGGGGCGCGCGGGGGCCCCGAGGAGAAGCGGCTCGCTCGGGGGTGCCTCGGCGAGAGGAGCGGCCTACTTCGGGCGCGTCGCCGGGTATTACGAGCGCGGGGCTTTGACAGGGCCGACCCCGTTAGCGCGCGTGCGTTTCGCGGCCTTCCACCTCGGCCAGGTAGCCCGGGAGGCAAGGTGCAGCGGTCCCCGCGGAAAGGTCGAGAGAGCGGCGCGCTCCACCTTCCCTCTCGCGCCTCGGCTCCTCTCGCTCGGTCGGCCGGCCGGGAACCGTTATGCCGGGAGCACCGCGAGGCGCAGTCCTCGTCGCCGAAGGAGACCGTCTCCGGGCGCGCGGACGTACGCGTCCGAGGCTCGCGGCCCCTCCCGCCGATCGGAGAAATCGACCCGGGCTGAAGGTCACCCGCCGGCTGGAATTCGGAGTGGCCGCTCGATTGGGTGCGCATAATCCACGGGGCGAGGGCGATAAGAGCGGGGAGAGAGAGCCTCGAAAACTTCGTTCCCGTTACCTTTTGCCCGCGTGCGCTCCGAGAGCAGAGGACTTGTTTTCTATATTCCGCGCCCAGCTACACGCTACCTTGATGGGGAAGCCACATTAACTCCGCGCCTCCTTCCTCGTCCCGCATTAGCGCGATAAACCAGCGGTGCACGCGAGGGCCGGTAATCGTGGGCCGATGACGTTTTAATTAATCAAAAGTGGATCGGCCGCTAGCGCGCGCGCGCCCGCGATAAAAAGCTGCACGACAAACGTATTAATATTCCGCGGCGCGGGAAAACTAGTTTTGCCCGGGGCTGACCCCTTGGCTCGTCTCGTACGCCGACTCGCGGCCGAGTTCGTACAAAAAGGATCGGATTTCCATGGCCCAGATTGGCCGGGATAATGTAAACAGGCCGTAAAAGCTCTGTTCTTACAGTTAAGACAAATAGCGAGAGGCGCTATATAATTTGAAGTGGGTTACCGGTGTGTATCCCTCGGATCGGCAAGCCCGGGCTGCGTGAGGCCGCCTGGCCTCGGAAAAGCGAAAATCCACCGGCGCACGTATTATTAGCCCGTGGGGGCCGCGGGCTCGTTACCACCCCGCTGGCGCGCAGGTAGCTTCGAAAACAGAGCCGGGCTGAGAGAGAGAGAGAGAGAGGGGCCCGAGAGCGGGATATATAGTTGGAGAGCGGCGGCCGCTGCGACTATGCGCATGCAAGGGGCTATTTTTAACCGGTCGGCTTGCGCAGCCTTGAACTTGCGCCGTAGGTTCGAGCGCGGAGAGCCGCGGACTGTTAGCGCGGCTCCGCGCCATGGCTGTCCCCGCGCGAGTGATGCGATCGGCAATCGTATCGGGCCACTTATCTCGTTCCGGGAACGGGGCCGATTCTGCCCAGTCACTCGGGACGCGCGCGCTGCTCCCGCTGCAACTCCTGTCGAAATAACAAGTAGCCGGAGAGAGAGAGAGAGAGAGAGAGAGAGAGCGGGGGATGCGGATGTGCGCGACTTGCACTCGGCCCTCGGGGCTCGTGTTCGCTCGCTCGTCTCGCGCGGCTAAGTACGTCGGCCCGCTCAAAAATTCGACTCGCCGAGCAATGATGCGGATCGCCGAGCGGCTACTTCGAATGGCCGCGCGGATCGTGCGCCTCAGCTCCGCGGCATTTTTTTACCCAGTGATTGAGCACCTGCGATTTTCATCCGTATTCTTACACAGGCTTGCAATATAGTTTCAACCTTTTTCTACAAACAAGCTTTTATTGATTTTTTTCCAACCTTATCTAATTTATACGAGATTATTCTCATTTTTATTATGGCAGATTTTATTAGAGAATTTATAGAATTTATTAGAGTACAAACTTTTAATTAAACAAGCTTACACCTTACATCTATTACAGAACATAATTCAAAAAGGAATTAATCACACAACATTCATTTAGTGCCTTAATCTAAGAATTAATAAATACTAATACTGAACATTATAATTGATAATTGCATTAAATTTTGCATTGAATAAGTTCGTATAATTTTTATCAAAGGTACGGTAGAAAGAAGTAATTTATTAATCTTTTTATTTCAACGTATATTTATATAAGCGAGATTCAATATCTGGTATATCTGGTTTTAATGAATTGCAAAGCGAGTCTACATAAAACTTTTGAGCACATAATGTTAACATAATACAGGCTAAAGCTGCACGTTGAAACAATAAATAAAAATACGTAACGATTTTTTCAAATTCAGATATTTATTTTTTCTAATTTTACACCTGTCCTTAAATTTAGTCATAGATGTGCGTTTCTAGACAATCGTGCAATTTTCCTAATGTTATTAACGAAAGTGATTATTAGACGAATCTCATACATAGTTCGTCTATTTCTACTCAAAACTTATAAATCTAACAGCCAATTTTCTAGGAGCTTCACGAGTTCCATTAGTACATAGAAATAGTCATTAAATTTTATTACAGCTACATTGGTTGCTGTATCTGGAATTAATTTGCCGCTAGTTACTGCTTTGGGCGCCATCGACCATACGACGATGAGCTTAAACTTTCATTTGTATTTTATTATGTTATTTTGTTCTTTTATTATTAGAGCTAGCTGCAGAATAGATATCTATTGAAATATGTTACATAACTTTAAAGGAGTGCCAAAAAGAAATTATTATTTGAATTTGAAAATGCATTTTTTAATAAGGCATCTTAGGTATTTAATCCCAACGTAATTTTCAGATATTCGTATAGATATTCGTTAATAAAATAAATTTCATTAGTGTGCGAATAGGAATGTAGTATTTTATATTGATCATGATAGTCCATTTTTGTTCGGTTTTTTGTATTGTGTAATTACTTTTAAGGCAATTTTTAAAATGACTCTTTAATAGATGTATTTATAGTTTAGTGAATACTTTTACAATAAAGTAATTAGTTAAAAAAGGTTAACTATAGTTATTTCTGAAGTCCGTTAATCGTTAATACAAAACATAAAACAATCATATTCATGTAAAAAATGTACGTCTATCTGTGCCTGTATTGTAGACTCGGTTAGTCCTTAGTAGTAATCTTTACCCGTCTTACGCGTCTAGAGCAGACAGCAGATGGAGAGAGAGTTGAGGTTCTCTAGGGAATCCATTTCATTTACGATCGACGAGCTTTTGCAGCTAGCAATTTCATAATTTAGTACTGATAATGGGTACTTATCGATTGTCCGTAGAAAAGTTAAAGAAATGGATGGAAGCTGGATGAAAGTACTTCAAAACCTAAAATAAAAGAATTATATACATATTATAACAATATAATTCTAAACGTCTATTAAACAAAATAATATAACTTAGACATATAGTTCAAATGATGACAGTTAAAAAGAATAACACATAGCGCAATGTATAAATGCTGCATTAGTAGACCTTCGTATCTTAAAGCTGCATCTTTATTTAATAATAAATTTTCGTTTTTAATGCGTACATAGTTGCAACCTAATTTTTAATTAAGATGCATTAAAAAATCTTTTGCAACAAAATATTTTTAATGAATTGAAATGAAATTTTTTTGGCAGACATTTTTACGGCATCTCTTAAAGAATGCATTACATGTAAAAACATAAACAAAGAGAAAAGGAGTCAGATAAGTTTGTAAATGTGACAATTTAATATTCTGGTGTAAGTTTTATTTCCATCGTCACTTTTATGACACCGTCAAATCTGAAAACATTCGCAAATGTACGATGCTGTAAAAAACATGATATTGAAATAATGTTTAAAATGCATCCAAACGTCAGGATGAAAAGTTACGTGAAATTGAAATGGCTCATACAGAAATATGAATAGGAACGCGCCGAGGGAAGCTGTTGGGCTTTGATCGATCAGTTTAAAAGGCGGAGTGCGGTGGACATTGTAAAATTGCGAGTGTCGCGGCTGTTGTGGGGCGTATTGTCGGGTCGCGCGGCAGGGAACCTCGGCGCGGCAAGTGAAGCGCCGGTGACGTAAGGACGAGGGCAAGGTTAAGGCACCCGGCGCAACTCCCTTATAAATAGCTCGGGCGCGCGCATGGGAGCCTTGGGCGCGTGCACTGTAACGCGGCGTCAAGTGCTCCCGGGGCGGGCCACCTCCGGCCGCCTTGAGATCAGGGTCATTGCTCGTGCGGTGGCCGAGGCCTGGCCTGGGGCCAGGGCCGCGTTCCGAGGAAGAGCCGCCCGCGTGGGAGTAGGCGTCGCCGGCTCGCCGGTTTCCTATTTATCCCCCACCGGGCGCGGACTTTCTTCTGCCGGGCAGGGCCGCGCGCCGCTCGCTTTCAATATGCGCGCGCCCGCGCGCATTAGCAGTTTGATCGTGGCGGGCGGCCCTCCTCCCCCCCCCCCACGGCGCCCAGCCCCGGCGCGATCCCACGCGCGGCCCGCCCGCCGCCGATTATGCAACCGCCGGCCCGCGGCGCATTCGATTAGCCGAGAGCGATCCGCCCGCGGGGAAAGTTACGAGGCGCGCTTTTTCCCAAGATCGCCAACTGCTGCATATATGCAGGGGGGCCCGGCCAACCTCCCCGGGGCTTTTCGTTTTACGGCCAGCGCACCTGTATCTTCACACCTGCCGAGGCCGCCGCCCGAATGCTAACACCTCCTTACGCCGCGGCCGGCGCAGCCGCCTGCCTTTCGCTCCGCCTCCCGCATTTTTCCCGGGGGGGGCCAGGGGTTGCTATGCGCGGCTCCCGAGCGCGCCGCGCGACTCTCCCGAGCGCCAAAGGTCACGCACCCCCCCGCTCTTCGGATTCTCGCTAATTTACAGGGCACTTGCTCTTTATACTTGCCTCTTCCTACCTACGTGACGTAACTGCTATTCTCGTCGTTTTTACAACCAGATAAATTCTAGGTATACGCACCCACCTCGGCTGCGGCTTTGTACAATGCACAATAAACTACCAGCTAACGGTGTCTGCGCAAATATTTCTTCTAATACATTACAAACTTTTTATCAAAGCCCCGCGTCAACGCGACTCTGCTGCGATTATACAAGTTCAAGTTTACGCATATCCGATGCCCGCACTTTTACGATAATTATCGCTAATCAACTACAATCCTAAATAACATAAATCAGCCAGTGTAGAATGTGCACATTTCCTAATTACTTATTTACGCGATTGCTTAACTCAGTGCCTGTATTTAATTTTTATTGCTCTTAATATATTTACCGTTTAATTTTCCTATTATCATTTTTTCATTTTATCGCAACTTTTGCATAAACGTACCAAAAATAATGTAGATTTTGAAGCTTACGAAGCTTAATCGAATCGGGTAAATGCTCAAATTCGATTGAATAATATAAACAAGAAATTGTATCAACTAAATGATGAAATCATTGCTTATTAAAATTTAAATGAATTAAATGCAATGAAAGTTTTTTCTCGTGGCAGGCAACAATTAGCGAAAACGTCCCGCAGATCCTCCGCAGCGCTTGGATAATATTCAATGATTGCGGGCGTAATTTTTAATAACCGAGACGTAACCGTACTTGCGCTATTCCTGGCTAGAAGTGCAGGCGATTCCGATCGATTGTTCCCTCGTAACGACGCGCTCCCTAGGAAGCCGCGCGGCCCGCAAGGATAGCGCCGGGCCTGCCCGATCGCCTATAACGATCTCCCTTCATAATCCCCCCCAATCGTTATAATTACAGGGGCGCGACGTCGGCGGGCAACGCGAGGGCCGTAATAAAAGACGCTGCTGGCCGAGTGGGCGATGCGCGCGAGCCGCCGGCTAATCTGCGCGCCGCGCAACCGGCCCCTTTCCGGCATTCCCATGGGGCCAACTCGCCAAATTGCACGGCCGTACAAAGTAATCGGCCGCGGCCGATAAACTCGAATTCGCGGGATCGCCGGGCAGCGGCAGCCCTGGCGCCTCGCGGGCGACTTCGCGCGCGCGGGAAGCTGCCTCTTTCATTTCCATTAGCTGGCGCGCGGGTTTCAATTTCCACTGGCCGTTGGCTCGCCGCCCCGGACGTTCCTCGCCGATCGCGCTGCCTTATACCCCGTTACGATGTATGCAGCCGCTGCCCTACCATTCGAGACCGATAGCCGTCGAAGAGCTATCGCTCGCGATGGAATCCTACGGGCTCGCAATCCTCATTTCCCGGTTATTCAATCATTAATTAATTGGGTTAATTAATTGCCGTGTGGCACACTAGACGTGGCTATGACGATCTATTATAAAAAGTACTTCGTTATTTTAATGACTATAGTTTAAGGTTAATTATTATACTAATTACGCGTATGCGCTTAGTTACATTGTACATTTAAATTGCTATTAACGTCATTCTGATAACTCTATGGCGACCGCAGTAACATTGTTAAAAATGATGTATTATTTATCTCAGAGGAAACTCTTTATCGATTATTTTAATTTATACAAATAACTTGGAAAATCGTCCTTACCGTTCATATTTAATGAGTTATTCACGTTACCTTTACGAGTTCTTAATATAAGTATATGATATTTATCAAATAATTGAAATTGCGATAAAAATGTTAGTAACGCGATGCATTTGTGACTAAAGATAGTTTCTCATGCAGAAGAAACTTTCTGCATAAATTGAGAAAAAATTATAATCGTTATTTCAGCGCTTTTTATAATATTACTCCAATAATTTGTAAACGCATTATTTTAATATTACTTGTACGCTCTTGGCATTTTTCCTACGATTCTCATCAATCCTGTGCCCTGGTACAATCTAAACAGACCGTAAGCTAAGCGTTGCTTATTATTAGCTAAAATTATCGGTTAAATGTTAGCTATCGGTATAACGGCTCTTACGGTTATATATACGTAATACGTTCTAAGATCCTATTGCTATCGCATTAAGACTCTATCTTTCTCTGTTTTCGTTCTTCAGGCAGAGTTTGTTTTTGGTTTAGAGCGGTTTTAAGGTTAGAACGTATTGTAGTATTTAATTCATAACGATGATGGCGAGTAATTGTTAAGGTGATTTTTATTTATTAAAGAGCTTAAACAGTACTATGAAAAGTTGAACTTGGAAAGAAGATCGTAAAGCCTAGGTATTTTTTAGCTTATAATTTGTTAGATACCAGGGATATAAGTCTTTATAGGTAAGCGGTTAGAAAGGCAGATTGCCAATTCAAAGGTTCTTGGAATTCCAGTTGCGGTCAAGATTTTTTCCAAATAATAATTTCTAAAAGTTAATTTACGCATTTCAGTTTCAAATGATTGAATATTTGGTAAAAAAATAAGCCGAGGAATAATAAAGTTAATGAGATTTGTTCTTTAATTCTAAATGTTCTACTTTTAGTTTTTTTAATCAAAATCCTGTTAGAAGTCCTGTATGGAATCCGTGAAAAAAGTGTTACACTATTCTACTGCATTCCAGTAATGAAAAGTAGCTAGATACTAATCTGGACAGCAGGTGACACAAGCAGATCTGGCGTTTTTTTTCATAAATGTTTACCCGGACTTTATTTCAAAAATAAGAATATGCATACGCTTGATAAAATTGAAATAATAGTAACTGTCCAACCGGAACAACGGCTTGCAAGCGAGCATGTTATTCCTTATGCAATAACGACAATAAGAAACTCGTCTGTTTATACGTAAAAAGTTGTAATATTTAACCAAAGTAAAAAAGTAATTACATAAATAATTTAAAAAATGTTATTCTCTCGCGCATTCGGTATATTCACACTCTGCGCGGAATGTTATACTTTGTCTTCTTTTAGAATCTCGTTATACGACTCAAGCCTCGAATGAGCCTTCTGCGGATATAATTTGCACAATCGCTAAAATCTCCGTGTTAAGTGAATGGAAAGGAGGATAAAGCTTTGCATCGAAGAGGCATACACACAGGAATAAGCACCTAGAGAGATTATCGGGGAATCTCTCGGAGCGCTCGCGTCATCGGGGAGAGTCGCTCACACGGGGCGCAAACATAAAGGCCACCTAGCAATTAAACGCGGATGATTAACGATCGCGAGGCACGGCTCGGATCTCCGGGGCACGCGAGCTCCTCGGCCGGGCGATAAGGCGCCGATGACACTCTCCGGGCGCTGCATCGCGTTTCCGCGGGGCACACAGGTGCGGCCCATCGGCCGATCGGCTTCCGAGAAGCCCGGGCCGATAATCAAAAGCAGCGGCCATTAGAGGGCCGCCGGGAGATCGTGGCCCTCGCCGCGGGTGGTGCGTCGGCCCCCTCCCACCCCGCCCGAGAGATCGAGATAATCGCCTCCTGATGGCAATTTAAACGGCGCGCCGCGGGCCGCGCGAGGAAAAAGCGCCCCAAGGCCGGAAGGAATCCGTCCGCGCAGGCGCGCCGAGCTTTCGTTTGACGGGGGCCGAGCGGAAGACGCGCCCGGCCGAGGCGCGAGTCGCCCGCCCTCGATATGAAAGCCCCGCGGAGCGCGACCGATCGCCCGACCCGGCTAACCGTCCCGCCGCGGTTCCGCTCGGCTTGCCTCGCCCGCCCCGAGATTCCTCCGAGGGCCTCTCTCCGACTGTGTACTCGATCTTAAGTGCCTATTGACGGACTGTTTCCGCCCAGGACCTGTCGCTACTCCCTTTTCTACCTTTCATCCTTTGTCGCCCCGGGCTCCATACCTGCATGCGAGTGTTGAAATATGAGCCGATAGCGCGAGGATCGACTCGGCGTGTATCAACGGATTAAATTCAAAATTCGCATTCGCATTCTTCTCCCCATCTCGTACATAAAATTTTTATACGAAGCCGGGGTAGACGTACGCAACAGACTGCATGCCTTGGCAACAGTAGGTTTTAACTGTAGGTTAAACTAGTGATAGAGAAGTAATAGATGAAAAGAATAAGAAGTTATTATAACCTATCATGTTATTGCTTTTTGCTACAGTTGCTAGCACTTTTTGTAAAACTTTGAGTAAAAAATTGACCTATTTCGGTGACTATCGTATTAATTAATTCAATAGAATGAAGTGGCAAATGCTATAAGATTCATCCATCTTACTGACTGTACATTTATATGTAGGATAAAATAGCCAGTGCATAAATGCTAACAACTCCAATGATGCCTCCATTGATCTAAATTTATTACATACTCGTTCACCAATGGGTATACGCTAATAAATTTTTTTGTTAATAATAATTATCATTTATGTTGGAATGTGCACCGCTTTTTTCAACAGCAGCTATTTTCAGCATCCACGTGCATCATATTGCTCAGTATACTTCATCTATTGAGCAATATTAATGTAACCGTTTGGTAATCGACGAATTTATCGTTTTTGGAAGGAGGACCTAAGGCAGGAGGAGGATTTTGTGCGACTGGTGGGCAGTGGGAGGGCTCGTTGGCCAGGGCACCAAATTGCCAAAGCCCCGAGAGCGCCGGGGCCTCGGGGAAAGAGCGCAAAAGGAAGGAAGGGTTAGCGGTCGGGTTTAGACAGGTCAGAAGCCCGGGCCCGGTGGGAGAGGGCCTTCCTCGCGGAGGCTGAGCGTAAGGTAGGCGCGGCGCGGGATATCGCGGGCAAGAGCCGGGGCCCGGGGCGTGCAGGCACTCGGGGCCCGCGCGCGCTCATTTAAATTGCGCGCCGGCGAGCGGGCGGAGGGGAGGGGCGCAGACGCGGTCTGTCGGCCGGGCGACCTGACCGGAATATCGGCGTCCGCGGGCGGCACGTGGGCCCGTCCCGGCCGGGGCGGCCCATTCCTCCGCGTCGGAAGGTCAGCCGCGGTTCGCCGAATGGGAGGCCCGCGCCGCGTGGCTTCCAGGGGCTCCCTGCGCCCGCGGGAGAGGCGCTGCCGGCTCCCCTCTCTCTCTCTCCCCCATTAAAATATCGTTTACGGGTAATTCGCGCGGCCGCCCAGCTGACTAATGCCGCCGGCCCGCTTAAAGGCGCGATAATTGCGCCCGGGAGATTTGTTGCTACACTTTGCCAAGTGGAATGCCGCGCGCGCGCCGCCAGTCCTTTCATTCGGCCAGATTAGCCCTTACGGTACTTAATAATGCCAATTTATGCACTGGCGATATTGGCTGTGCGCGCGGCCCGAGCCGCCAGTCCCATTTTAATGCACTTGTTACGAATTATCGCGAGGGTCTCCCGCGAGGGACGCGCGTTCCCCGCCTTTCAATGGGCCAACCGACTCGCCGAGTCGCCGCTCCGGCATAAATCGAATTATTACGCCTTGCGTAAATCGCTTGATTAATCACTCGCCGATTTTCGCGTCGCCCGCTCGTACCGCGGGCTTATATCGTAACTGCGCTTCGGATTTACTCGCGATCGCTGGCCGGGGGGGGAAAAAGGGGGCCTAACGCGTCGGCCCGCGCGTTATCTACACCGGCCGGCTCTCCCTACATAATAAACGTAACTTTTACAGGCGGTCGCGACGGGCGAATCGTCATGAGCCCGCGAGTTATACAGCCGCACTAAAGAGCAGAATTATCCCCGGCATTAGCCCTCGGGACGCCGTGAACGTATAGGCGGACACGCAGACGAGGAGCGGCGCACGTACCTACGTAGGTAGACCGAGGGCAAGGCGTCGCGGCCGCGGGACAGCTTGGCGCCGCGGTGGGATTTTTCGCCCCGGGTGGCCGATGATCGGTATCGGCCTCGTCCCCCGCGAGGGCCACCCACCCGGCGAGCCGTTGCCAAGGTTATTAGGGCTTTCGGCCGGGGCTGTCGCCCCCGCGGCCGCCCGGCGGAAGCGCGCTAACGGGACCGGGAGAGCGCATGCGGCAAAGGGGCCCGCGGGATGCGCCGCCGTGGGATCGCTCGCGTGCAGGACTCGCCGAACGAACCCGTCGGCGCGCGGGCCCTTGACGGCTCGCTTACTTCGGCATTCTTTCGATGCTCCAGCGGCCCCGGATCCGAGCGCCGATATGTGCCTTCCTCTCCGCGGCGGCTCCCCGCGCTCTCTGTTATTTTCAATAATACGCCGCATTATATTTCGATGTTTGTGCGCCCGCGGGAGGCCGGCTTGAGAGATGGGCTATTTAGTTGGCACTACTTTGACACCGAGACAAAAGTGCTGTTAGATCTATAGACAGCTCTAGTAGAAATAACACGGTTTGTCAAATACCGAGTGTTGTGATACATAAGGTAAAAGTACCAATCATTGACCCGGCTTTCTTTCAATGCTACATTTACTCAAAGTGATTCTTTGAAATTTCTTTATTTTTCATAACGACTTTTAGAACGGTGATTGCACGTATAATAAATTGTTAGTGCTTATTACTTTAGTGCATACAAGTGCTTGGACTAGCTAAACAAAATGCCTCGGTGTGCTACAATTTTAGCATGAGGTTAATTGACCATTATTATAATTTAGAAAATCCTCTTGGATCGTAAAGCTATTATTTTTCCTTCAAATACAACTTAATTAAGCGTTCGCAACTAAAATTTTATTATTATGTCTTCGCTCGTGTTTCAAAAAGAAATAACGTTCAGTAAAATTCACGATTATGCATATACCTGCAGGACGATCAATTTAATTAGCGTGATTAACACGATTTCTTAAATACGATTACACGCATTGCTAAGCGGTGGGCAATGATATGGGTACTTTGACTAAGTGCCTTCCTAAATTTACAAGTCTCAATGTCACGGCTGCCGAGCCGCAGTGGGCGGCAGCAAAGTTGTTCCGACCGGCATAGGTTAAGTAACGCGAGCGAGTAGGTTTCCACGAGTGAATGCGAGCGAGTTCCGAGGCAATAATCCCCGGCGGTAACAAGAGTGATTACCGCGAAGAAAGACGAGGTTGCTTTGCCTTGTATTTCACGAAGGTCCGCAAAGTAAACATAATTACCGACACGGATGTCTTTGAAAGTCACTTAGCGGACTGGCGCGGCCGTCGCTCGGAGCGGCCGGGCGCTTATTAGCCGGGGATACGATCGGCTGCGCAGCGGCCCGAGGAGGCCCGCACTTTCCCGGGAAAGGGACGATCTTCGGGGGGAGGGAGCTACCGGCCGCCGCGGCGGGGGAGGCCCGCGCCTTATCAGCCGTTTATCATGCAAATGCGCGCGGGGACCAGTTTGATCGCGAGGCGCGCCACTTCCCATGCGCCACATGCGTATGCAGACGGAGGGCCGCGCGACGCCCAACCAACCGCTGAGGTTATATACACGTGTCCGCGAATTCGGGACGGAGGGCAGGGGTGGGGGGGTGCGCGCCTTATCGGCCCGCGCTCCCTTTTAACGCCTCGAGCCTCGCCATGGGAAATAATGGATGCGAGCGTGCGAGCGATATCCTCGGGCCAGAAATAGAACCCGCGGAACCGGTAGGCGCTCGCGTTTAGAGCTGAATTATCTCGGCTTTTGAGAGGCGGCGCGAGGCGGCCTCCTTTCCAAAGTTGGCGCGCGGCGGTGGCGGCGGCTTTTGGAAACAACAACAACAACAAAAAAAAAAAAAGAAAAGAAAAACAGGAGAAAGAAAAAAAAAATGGAAAAAGGAATAAAAAAAAGCATCCATCGGCCAAGCAGCCGCTGTGCGAATTAGGCTAATCTCGCTCGAGGGATTGGGGCCGAGCGCGCGCAAGCTCCGCGGTGACCTCCGATCGAGGCCGGTTATATGGCCCGCGCGGAAGCCAGCCCCGGGAAAATTAGGAGAAACCTTGTTGCGCCGAGGGACTTAATTCAGCCGCGCGTACTTGGAAAAAGCTTGACGAGCGCGCATGCGTATATGTGCAGCGAGGGAGCGGGCGAAGTAGCTCTCACGATCCTCGGGCGCAGGGCCTCCAGCGTGGAAATTAACGATCCCCCGGTTGGCGAGGGCCTCCGCGGAATATGGAAGAAGGGAAGCCGAGCGGGCGAAAGCGCCTCGAGTCCTCGGCCGGCTAATGAACGCCCGGGCGACAATTAACGATTGGCCCGTAAAGCCGCGGCGGGCGTTCGCCCGGCCACGGGCAGATATATGTCATTAGTCAGGCGCGTGCGCGCGCGAGATCGCCCCGGGGATTACGGCGACGCAGTCGCGGGCGCGCGTCCGCCTGTTCCGTTATAACTCGCGGCGCGGCGCCTAAAAATCCGGTAATAAATTAAATGTTTATGAAACAGTTTATTAATCAGAGGGAGGGAGGCTACCCTTGGGCCTACAGAGATTAATCGGCCGAGCGACAAAGGCCTCATTTCGCCCGGCCGCCCGGATGAAAATGTATACATCGCTATGAATAAACCATGTCGGTAATAATATGATCGGCCCGTGATTAATCAAGCGGCCCGGCCCGGCGAATTAAAAACGGGCGCGGCGCGGGCCCGGTCTTTCCGCAAAATTGATTAACATCTTAAGCCCGGGCTGCGTGCATCCAACCACCACCCCCCCTCACCTGGCGCGGCCCCGCTGGATGTGTACACCTTCATCCGCGCACGTGTATGTGTATAAGCGCAGCCGGGCAAAGTGAAACGACTCCATCCCGCGGCGGGCGATTTATCGCGGGGGCGCGCGCGCGCGCGCCGCGCCCATTATAATAACATCGGCTCCCCTAAACGCCGGCCCCCATATATCTCTCGGCCGCGTGGGATACATCCGCGCGAAAAACGGCCGTCGAAAAAGAAGGCATCGGGATTAACGCGCCGCGGCCGACCTGTGTGTAAGTGTGTGCCCGCGTCTATGTACGATACGTGCACGTGGGCGCGTCAATAATTGCAAATCGGCCGGTGCGCCGTACATCATCCGCGCGCGCTAAGCGCACCGATTCCTCCCCGGGATTTCGGGCCCCGCTTATGCCCCTAACGGCGGCCCGCTTTTTTTTTTTGGCTGTCATTACGCGCGCCGGCGGTTGTTTATGGCCGGGATGTAGGCGAGTCGAGGCTGAGGCTCGATCGCGCGAGGTCGCACGAGCCGAGGGAGCGCCAGCCGGGTAAAACGAGCGCGGCGCGGCTACCGAGAAGGAGCCAGCCTTCGCCCGCGACCTGCAGCCTACGCGGGGAGATAGTTTATTCGCCAGCCGGTGGATCGTACTCGCACTTATCTTGATGAGCGTTAACCGTTCGATTCCTATAGATGCTCAAGGTTGACGGCTGCCGCGCTACAATACCTTTTCCAAGTTTATCGCTCGAGAGCTTGAGATGCTTGAGAGAGTCGGCGATAACAGCCCCCGAGTGCTACCGAGGAGTCACTGCCGCGGCGGCTGCGGCGGCGGCGCTCCACTGACGGAATTTCGGATGACGTGGCCGAGATAAGCCTCAGCATCCCAGAGCGCGATTGTCGGTATCGTCGCTCGAGCCTGCACACGTAGCCTCCGGCGTTGGTCCACTTGACTAAACCCGCAGGCGAATCCAGATTTGAGCAGAGGCGGGCGCCGGGGAGCGGGAAAATCCGCCGACAAAAGGGAATATCAATCGGAGACCCGCGCGCCGCTCAATTTATCATCATTGAGCGGCGCGCGGGTGAGTCAGTGGGAGGGAATTAGCCCCGCGGGCGATAAATTTCAGCAAATTGGTCGTTGATTCACCCGCGAGGATTTATTATCAGCCGCGGCGGCGGCGGATGCTTGGGATCCTCTGTAATTGCGCGACCTTACAAAAGATTATTATTCCCGTTGGCGCGCTCCCCGACGCGGCGCACGCGCGCAACTGCCCACTTTACTCGGAGCTTTTCCGAGAAGCCGGAGAAAGACGGAGCTCGGCTTCGGTCCCCGCTACACAAAACCCGTCCGCGGGCCGCCCCGGCGGGTGGGTGGGGGGGGGGAGAGATATAGGGACAAAACAAAAAGAGGGAAGCGGCAGTGCGCGGGCGACTGTCGCTTTCCGCGGGGGTGGGCCGAGGGCGTGGCCCCGAAGAATGCCGCTGCATAAATTGTCCCCCGGGCGCGAGCGGCCTTAAAAGGGACGGGTCCATCGGGTCCAGCAGCCGATGCCCGAGCTCGGCCTCTAATGCGGCACGGTATCGGAGAGCAAGGAACTCCGGGGCGCGCGCAGCCTCTCGGCTCTCGCTAGGCCCTATGCCGCGCATCGACACTTACGGGGGATCTATCTACTAGCTTTTGGCCCTCGGAGGTCGCAGGTGTTTACCCTAGGCCGCGCGGGGAACAAAGCGCTAATTAAGCAGGGGAGGGAGGAGTCGCGGAGGCCGCGCCTAATGACGCGCGGCACAGTGAAATATTGACGCGCGCGAGCTGCCGCGGCCCGCAATATATATTGCCGCGGGGCCCCGTCGTGACAAAAAGCCGTAAATACCGCGCGGGCCCTGGGAAAGCCCGCAAGCTCGGGCCGGGAGGCGGGCGCGCAGGTGGCCCGGCGTTCAAGTCTCCGGGGCTCCACCCCCGCCTCCTTGGCGGGAGCGCCTCCCCCCACCGGCCACTAACTCACGCACTTGCCCTTTCCGCCCGCGGCGCTTCCTGCCGCCCGGGGACCTATTAGCATCTCTCCACTCGTAATAGGTGTTGCAACGCCGGGCCTTCGGAAAAACCGCCCGCCGCGGATGAGGGACGGCCTTTCGCTGGCCGAGAGAATGCACCCGCTCCTCTCAATTGTCCGGATGCCTGATTTATCCCCGAGGAAATTAAGACGTATATGCGCGCACCGGCCGCCGCTCACTGCGACTGCCCACTGATTGCATGCATATACACCGAGACTGGATGTTCACTTTTTTTGACGGAACCCTTCCCTTGCGAAGCATCGTGTCAAGTATTGTCGCGATTAAACCTTGTCTTTGAAATTCAAATGTTAAGGACGAGGGAATTAATGGTGGTTTAATGTACGGCACCGGCTCCCGCGAATTCCACGCTCGTTAAATAAATGTTTTTGTTTTTCGCCCAGCGAACTCTTAAGTTGTACCGATCGTCTCGTGGATTTACAGAGAATTAACCTCAATCTACTCTGTATAAAGCACGGAAAAAAGGTTTGATTAATAAAACCTACATTTCAAACATAATGTGCGGTCAGGCTTATAAAAAGGCCGTGATAACGACAGTAACAGTAAAGTACTCGGCTACGCCGAACAAACCATTAACGTGATAAAATGTACGCAGGCCTATCGCCGCGATCTCGTAATAAAGGATCCAACCATAAATTAAGCGCAAAAGAAAATTATGCGTAACGGTCGGTAAAAGAAAAAAATGGAGTTTGTTAGTCCATTTTCACTTATCGGCGTGGAAATCGTTCGCACTGGCGAAAATCCCGACACATCGCGCGCGGGCGACAGCCCCGGGAGCAGTGGAGCCGCGCTCGGGGATGACTGGCGCCTCCTCGAGGAGGGCCGGGAGAAAAGGAAAAAAAAAAACGGCCCGCGCATTAGCATTCGCTCCGTAAATCACTATTACAGCCAATGAGCTCGGCAAGGGGCGCACTATAAATTACGCGGCGCGGTACCAGCTGCCCCGATCGCCGAATGTCCATTGTGCGCACCGGGACACGGTGGCAAGTTCCCCGTGTGTGTCAACAGGTTCGGCGCCGTTGTACGCCGCTCGGCCGCGTGCAACCTCGGGCCCTCGCTGCCCCCGCACCGGTGACATAACGCAACGAGCGCTTATGCGGATAAAGATATTCGTACGGATTGGTCGGCCGTGGCGAATCGACTTTCGCTGATACGCCGCGGGACGAGAGCGTAGGCTCGCGGTGCGTCGACCTCCGAGGATTACGTCCCCGGTCACTAATCTCGAGATACCGTATGAATCCGGCCGAGATATTTCGACCAGTTTTATCCGGCGACAATGTTTTCAAGCCAATTGATGTAAGCGTCTACTGCGTGTACGAGGATCGTTTCACGGGAACCCAATGAATTTTGTTACTTCTATTAAATTACAAGTTTTTTTTACATACATCGAGATTAAATCAACGATATCTGCCAGGGAAAGTTTCGATATGTGTTAAGGCCCGTATAACATTATACGAACCGTCCGTCGAATGGAAATGGAATATACGAGCCTGCGGGAAAGGAGTTGGGACTTTCGGCTCCCGACTCAAAACCATCTCTGTCACTCGGGACCATAATGTCTGCATTTAAAATGCTTAATGAATACAATTAGCCACTGGCTACAGATGTGCGTGGAAATAAGAAATTAAAAAAAAAAAAAAAACACCCGCGAAGACTTCCCAGGAGCGCGAGAGAGAGATGGAGGGAGATGCGAGGTTGAAGAAGGAGGGACGAATCGAGCGCGCGCACGCGAGTGTGCGGGTGCACTTTGCGGCATAATTTCTTTCCCGCTCATCCGAATCGCGCGCTCTAGCCTTGGGAGAATGCGAGCCGCCGCGGAAGCTGGACCGTTAAATTGTATTTATTAAGCCGCTAATTAAGTCGGATCCGAGGCTGAGATACGGCCAGCGGAAACTCCGAGCGGGGAAAAGACACACGCGCCGAGACCATGCGTATACTATGATATATATTATATTGTTCGCGCGCCGCACGATATATATCCGAATTCTTCCGCACACCTTGCGTGTAGCGCTGTATTTTTGTACCCGCGGGGCTTATTTGCATTTGCGATTGAGTCGCGTGACTTACCGACAGCCTCAGATGGATGATATGCAGCTGAGTCAATAGAAGTCGAACAAGCAAACACTCCCGGGTCAGCCTATAATATGTATTTCTAACAGTTAAGCATCGCGCTCATTCAAATATTGCTCTTGTGTAGCTCACACAAGTATTTGAATGGGGATTATACTTGATGCGGTATTTCCGAGTGAGTGAGAAATCGCGGGCAATTAACGCCTAGTGAGGAGATTGCGGTGGACAAGTAATTTTTCTATCCTGGAATAACGCCTTTATAACGACGCGGAGATTGGGACACTTGTTTTTCGCCACGGCGGCGGCGCAAACTGATTAATTGCAGCTCAAATAAGCGGGTGAGGAGCGCATATTGAGGCTGCGATTTTTCAGGTATCGCAACAGCTTCTCAAACTAAATTACCTCCGCGCGTGGATATTTTTAACGGCAGCTTCTTGCAATTTATTATCGCCTCCTTCGCATCAGCCGAGTTTTTTCCGTAGGCTATCCAATCAACTTCAAGGCGACCGCAATTCATCACAATTATTACCAAAGTAATTACATTTCTATACGCGCGCGCGAGGCGATAATTCAGCGATTACCGTCCCCGCGCGAGAATTACGGAGGGGGCGCTCGTGCGATTTGGCGGGAGCGCATCGGGGGATTAAAAGAAAAAGACAAGCAAGGAAAAGAAGCTCGGCGAGGCATCAGATTGCGCGCGAGCCCCCAATTCATCAAGGGCAGCGCGGCCGACCCGGGCATTGTTTAACGGTGCATCCCCTTTAGGAGCCGGGCTGCACGTACAAGACACACCGGGGCCCGCGGGGATATAAATCGGGCTTGGTCCGCTAGATAATGGGGGTCCTAAATCTCCGAATCTCCCGGCGCTGCAGCCAAACGAAACTAACGACCCCGAGGCCGAGTGCATTAAAGTCGCCCCAATCAATTAGCCGGCGGATAGGATCTGCGCGATCGGCCCGATAAATCGCGCGGGGACGCGCGGAGGTCGAGGCGAGGCGCGGACGCCTCCCGGCCCTAACGGGACGCGGAGCCCGCGACGCGGATGTCCTTGAGGAGACGAGGCTGCGGCGGCGCCCTTACCGATCGGCCGCCGCCGGGTCCTCGATTGAGAGGCCGATCGACACCGGGACGTATGATTAATCCCCGGCCGGCGCCGCGCGCTCGGACGCGTTACGGGACCGATTAATTCGGTCGCGCGCGGCTCGCGCTTTCGGATCGGGTGTCCCGGCCAAAGCTCCCCGAGCCTGTCAATTAAAGACACACGGGCCGCCTTGACGTATTCGAGTGGCATCATTACGCCGGCTTAATGACGCGCGGGCCATTAGGTGAAGGCTGTCCCTTTTTCCAGTTAGACTCGGCCGCCATCGGCTCCTCGGTTGATAAGTCGGGGCTCGCGTGATCGGCCGAGCGTGCGGCCCGCGCCAACGATCCGGCCCTTATTTTTTACCCCTTCCGCCCGTCGCGCTCGCGCGATCAATTAAACCGTAGCCTCAAAAATTACACGCGCGCCGCGGAGAAAAGAGTGGCCGATTTTACGGATTCCTCGGGGACAGACGGGCGGGTGGGAAGGGGGGGGGGCTGCTCCGGCGATCGGGCCGACCGTTAGGTCGCGTCCCCGCAGCGCGGTATGCCGGCCGATCCTATCTGCCCTGATGAATATCGCGCGGGTTATAAGGCCGCCCAATTGAATTAGCGATCGGTGGGGGCGGCCCTCGATCGGCTCGGATTGCCCGCGTCCGCCGGGGGGGGATATCTCACGCGGGCGGACGGGCCCGTAAAGCCCGCGGCGCGCACTAACGACTCCCCGCCCATGAGGGACGGCTCGCGGCCCGCGGCGGATGCATCTTGCATGCGGGCCCGCGACGATCTACAAATCGAACGGCGACCCGGGGCAATCGATCCCCGCGAGCCGAGCGCCGTAGGGGCGCGAGGGCCGCCGGCTGTACAGTTAGGGCGCCCGCGGAATGCGTCGGCCGCCGGCGCGCGGGACTTTTTAGGCGCGCGCCGAGGCACCCACGGCGAGCGCGCGAGCCTTTCGCGGCGAGCGCCTCTATTACGCGGAAATCGGCCGATTACCAACGGGAATCGCGCGCCCCGACGCACCGGGATCCATCGGCGACATTCGCCCGCCGGGAAAACCCGAGGGAAATCCGATTCGACCGCGGTGCAGCCTGCCCACCGGCCTCTCCGCTGCACCCGTCTCTGTTAAAAATCACCCGTGCAGCTTCAACGGCACTCGTAGATCTGTAGGCGTTCAAACTTTTTATATTGCAAGAACGTGCCGATCGCGCTCCCAAAATGTCATTGCTAATGACGTTGTAACAAACTCAATATGTTTTGTATTGCTCAAAGTTTTATTAATTCTGTCTACATAAACTGATCATTGCGACAGTTTCTATGGATTCAAATTTTAAATTAACAGCATTATTGTTGTTAATAATGCGTTTATGTATAAGATATACACCTATTGTTTGTTTTCGGAAAACAAGTAAAATGGCATGTGCTCTGCGCCTTTCTCCGTCGTTCTGTTTCAATTTAATAGAGAGGAAGTATGGATGCGTGTATAAGCCTGGGGCGCGAGTGACGATGAGGAAGAAAAAAGGACTCCGTGAGCGGCGCTAGTACACACGAGTCCTAATACGGAAAGTCGCGGTAGTGTGAAAGCGCGGGATGGTGAGGCTTCCCGCGAACCGTCTGTCGCTTTCCCGCCGAAATCGTAGGACCCCAAGAAGGTGGGGCAAGTAGTCGACCGACGCGCGCTTACACACGGCCCTCACTCTTCAACTACTCGCCTCACGAGAAAGTCTATAAATTAACAATTGGCGTTTGTTAAAGTTCACCAAGTTCCTCAACAACAATTGTACTGTTTAATTTAAAGATTATTGACAAAACAATCATAAAAGAGAAGCTTAGAGAAGCACATGGCTAATTTGCAAAGTATCTAATTGAGTAGATATCTATATCTAGACTTGTTTACATCGTTACTTGAGTGGATAATATAGAGTCTATGTTGAAGAATGCCGAGCAGGCGGCAGCTACACCTTACTCGACCAACTGCACATTAGCAAAGGCGGGCTTTTTTCCACGAGGTCGGGAGCTAATTGATCCGGGGCCGGGTCCGGGGCGTATCAGCATCAGCTCGGGCAATTAAGCCGCGATTGGGCCGAGTGCCGGGGGAGCTTTGAGCCTGGACTTCCGCGTCTCGGGCGCATTGGCCTTGAGACGAAATTTCGAGAAGCGCCTCGGAAGTTTCAAAGCCGAGGCGAATCGCGCGGCGCGCGTCTCGGGGCCTTTTTCTCCCGCCGGCTTTTTACGAGGGAGATGATGAGCCGGGGCCGCGGCGGCTGGATCGGCCGGGGCCCGCGGCGACCGGGAGTAATTAAGCGGCCCGGCTCCCCACCCCCCGGAGGGGGGGAGTGCCCCCGACGTTGATTTTTCCAAGCGGCCTCGGGAAACTCGGTCGCACGCGCCGATTCGAGCCCCGACGCTCCTGTGTGCCGACGCGGTCGGTCTTACACTTTCCGAAATGCCTCGTGGCGATGGGGCGCCCGGTGGCTTATGGCCATTAGCGTGTCCGCGAGAGGATTTCACATGCTTTGGAGGCGCGCGCGCATTACACGTCTATTAGAGCGAGGCTCCATAGGGAGATGGAGTTAAAATATCCCTTTGGGCTGTTGCGCGCGCTCTTTTCGAGGAGGCGAGCGTGGAGGATTAGCCGGGGCGAGTGCCCGCAGTTGTCTTTTTTTTATTTTTGTCTTGGCCGAAGATATTGCGCGCGAGCACGCGGGGCAAAAAAAAAAGTTGATAGGCGCATTTCTCATAACTTAATCTCGGGCGCAGAGGGAAAAATGGCATCGGCAAGGCGATTACCGGGTTTCTCAAGGGCCCGGCCGGTCGACTTGTTTACCGCGCCCGATATTAATCCGGAACGACGCGGAGATATTTTAGCGGAAATTGTTGAAAAGCCTGCGGCCTCGCCGCGGAATATCCCCGGCGGCGTAGCGGTAACGCCGGCGCAGGATGCATTTCTTACCGGGGCCGGCTGTAAAATGGCCGAATGGGGGTCTTTTTCAAAGCTTCCCGCGGCGGCGGCGGCCGGTGGCCAGGCTTTTATGGTAAGCCGGGGCCCCCGCGCGCGCCGCCGCCGCCGCTCGAAAAAGCGCCGGGCCACCTCGGCGCCCCCGGCCCGGGCGCCCCGGGGCCCCGATAACGGCGCTAATAATCGCGCTCCCAATTCCCCCGCGCGGTCGCCTCTCGGCCTTTATATACATATATATGTACCCACGGGATGAATTAGCCGTTACGGGCGCGCTCGTATAAGGGAGGACAAGTCGCCCGGGTTACGGTACCGCGGCGGCCTCGTCCTCCCGCCCGATCTTTATTTCCCGGCTCTTCCCGCCGCGCTACTTTCCCTCCCCCTCCCCGGCGCGCGCCCCGACGGATTTGGCTCGAAGCTCGTCGCGCGGGCCCGAGGGCACCGCGTCCACCGCGGCCCTAATCGCCTTCCCACGACTCTCGCCCCGCGCGCCCACGCGGCCGTGTGGACGCAGCCTCGCGGGATTAGCCTTCCGAATCGGGCAGTGCGTCCTTGGCTGTGGCCCCGGGCCGCTTGCCGTACCGGTTGGCTGTCCCCCGGTCTTTCCCGGGGGCTTCCGGGCCCTGTGTCCGATTACGGGCTTCCCGGCCGCTCTCGGGATCTCCGCTCGAGGAGCGATGCATCTTGCGGGCGGGAGCCGAGGCCGAATCGGGGGAATCCCGGCGGGAGCCGCGTTGCGCAACGCGGGCCTCGGACACCTCGCGCCGCCGCCGGCTCCCGGAGGCGAACCTTGCGCGCGCCGGCCTTATTCAATGAGCCGCGGGGCCCGCGAGCGGGGCAAAAGTGAAAGATCCCCCCGCGATACCTGCGCCGTTCTAGCACGATCGATAATGCGACTCTCTGTCCTCGGGATCCTCTCCCCGCGGAGGCTGCGGGAGGGACAAAGCCCCGGCTCCGCCTCGTTCGCACTTGCGCGTTATACGGTGCTTCGTCCCTTTTCGCACGAGCGCCCACGAAAAAGAATCCAATGATTGCCGTTGTTATTTTCAGCGGGTTAAACAGGATTCGTCTAATAATTACAAATGATCTTTCCTCTAACACATATCCCACATTCTATATGAAAGCAATCCAATCTAGCTGTATTCACCCGATCGAGCACCACATGCCAAACAATGGACTTCAATGCCTTGATTACAAATAGCCAATGTTTCTATTGACCTCCTGTCATACTTTTCATTTTTATCAAATTTCAAACAAATTCATCTTTAAAATTACTCAACTAAATCTACAACATAAAAGTACACCATGAAATCCACTCCGTTACGATAGCATTTTTTTCGATAAAAAATACTTTAATTTATTCTTGATTGAGTCCTTGTACTAGAAGTCTGCTTGGTCATTTTTTACAAAAACATATTAAATTTCCTGTATATCTCAAGTTTGTTCCTCGATAATCAAAATAGTTTAAGAAAAGAATTATTAAATATGCAAATTTTTGCTCATTGTCGTAAACAGTAAAAATTAAAATGATCCATTGTGTTTTTCATGTGTGTTGTAAATATATGTTTTACCTGTTTATCTAGCATTCCATAGTTAATTTAATGTATACTTATTTGCACTGTACCTCTGCAGTAAAGAGATTCCTTACTCTTTCAACCTAACTCTATCTCATTTAAATTATAAATTCATAAAATTGGATGAGATTCACTACTTTTTACAACAATAGTCTTCGGAATCTAAATATTTTCAGATATTGAATGGCATTTCCTGCATTCAAAAAATATACTATATATTGCATTCTCTACTTTTTGAAACCATAGAATGTCTCACGTAGACTTTCTACTGACGACTTGCCTTAATTTAGATTTAGATTTAGAGTACAAGGTTTTAAAATATCAATTCTACCTATAAAACAAACAAAACTATCGGTATGCAAGGTCAACCATACTGATTAAGAATTCGATTTAGAAACTATAAATTTGCCAACGTGTATCGGATTACTACGTTTGACAACGATTCTTTTCGTCCACGGCTACCACACAACGTTGCTAGATTTATTGATTATCATACGTAATACGCTGTCCACTTAAATTATTTTCGGGGTTTTCACCGAATTCTCCCGAGTTATTCGGCACTTGTAAGAACTTTGCTCGAGCGGAAAAAAAATTTTTTTATGCGTCATTAAACATATCCTTTATGGCCGTTAATTTCTGGCTCATGTACGCATTGAATTAAAACCGCTGCTGGAGAAATTTAATACTTTTTAAAAAAATACGTTGTAGCAAAATAATTGACAGAGTTTTAAATTAGTCGCGATTCGCTTGAGCCGCCGTTCGCACACTGAAACGCATGCTCCTTTTAACTCGAATTATGAAACAAAGCTACCTCTGTTTTTTTCTACTTGCGTGCAGAAAAACGATCCGAGTCTTCGTTGCAGTTGAGTGTATGGTCGTTCATAAACTTTCATCCGTCAAGGGAAGAAAAAATTAATTTTCTACGTTCAGTTATATAAATTCGAGGAAGGAACCAACATTATGCTCGTAAAATAATTAACCTTGACAAGAAGATTTTTTTGAGGGCTTTTATTACACATTGCGGGTAAAATCGCTTTTATTCATTTTTATTAAACTGAATATAATATTACATCATTCGACTGTATTTTTCGTACGTGCTTGTTTTCTTTAAACTTTTTGCTCGCGTAAATAATGCTCAACGTCTTTGAGTTTCTTAAGTGAAACCTACACGGGGGATATATTTTTATTTTTTCGCTCGGGGAAGTTTGTCTGATGTCACTAGACACAGCAGCGAAAGTTTAAAAACAGCCCCGTATACGGTATTGTTATCTCCCCATCGAGTTTCACTCACGACGCACTCGCTCACTCATGGGTCCTGCGGGGAAAAAAGCGGGCTTTTCTCCTGTCCCTGTACCGAAAAGTCCATCGGTATAATAGAAGCAAAGATCGTCCCCATACAAGCGTCTTCTTGTTAGCGCGTCAGCGCTATTAACGGCCAAGTCTCCGCTGGCTGGCCGCAGTTGCGATTATCCACTTTCAACTCGGTTGGCAATCGATAAGCGCTTCGTGTCCACGGCGTTCGATGAAAAACACAGAGAAAGTGATTAAGCGACCGGCGCGGTGGTCAGTGGCAATTATCGCGATTAATGCAGCGGCCCGTGGCTGCGATTACGCGCTCCGAGCTTCATTGTTGCCGGTTCAATTCAGGCGCAATTAATAATGAGTCTTATAGGCACGTGAACTGGCTCATTACTGCATTTTTCTCGTAGACAAGTAATAAGTGGCGGTGGAATTACGTTGTTAGCGCGTGAGATCCTCCTAACAATGTGAAAATCGAAGACGGCTTTCAATGGATAATTCAGCGGATAGACAATTGTGCAATCGGTCTGTCGAGTGGCCTGCAGCAGCTCGATTCGAGTGGCGTAATAATACCACTGCCGGCTACCTGTAAGTCCTCTACTAAACAGATGATGAATTGTCTGCAAAGTAGAATCAAAGCAATAAAATTATAATAGGCGGAAAAGGAAAAACGGAAAGGCTTTATATTGCGTAGGAGTTTGCCGCAGATACATATACATATACACACTCGAAGCTTACTCGTTGTACCGATTAGAATAATTGATCGCTGTTTTCCATCACGGAGGAGTACGAACTTTCTCTCGTCGTCCTCTGACAAGTACACGCATGGGATTGTGTCAGCGTCCATCGAGATTCAATTCCTCGGTCTATGGGCGTGAAGGAGTCTAAAAGGTCGCCCTGCGATTCGACGCGGTATACACGTAGCTAGCGAGGCTGCGCGCCGCTCAGCCTTCGGCTTTGTGTGTAAGAACAGTAAGGGATCCTTCGAGGGGCAGACGTCCGCGCGGCCAGTCAGCGGCCGATCAGTTTTGACAGGACTGACGCGCGGGAAGATGTACGCCTGTCGAGGCGAAATTTGACCGAGTGATCGGGGATCGCCAAGGCCGAGCTTCTCGCTTCCTACCGTATTATACACGATGTTATTATAATGTTGTGACTCGTGGGGCTACTTTTCGCCACTGTCATTGTCCATGACGTGATAACTATTATTAAGAGAGCCGAGAGCCCCCGGGTCTTTTATGAGGTGAGATGATAATGACGCTTTGCTTGCCGATTAATAATTGTGATTAGCAGGGAGATCAGGTGCATCCGAGCTTATATACCTGTGCCTTCAATCTCTGACCACTTAATGAGCTATTAACTGTAATGCTATCAGTTATCGACCAGAATACAATACGATAGCGCGAGTTTTCGAGCTTGTTATACTAATTGCGTAATAAAATCATTACCCCATTCCGATTTGAGCTGTACCTTTAAAGCGAGCGTGGAACCTTTTTTAAAATTACAGTTGGCACAAGCTGTGGAATTGATCGTAAATCTCTTGTATTATATTTAATTTTTATAATTGCGCATTGCACTGATGCATTGGAGTGTGCGGGGAGCGATCGAGCAGCTAGTTGCGCGACTCTCGATTGCCGGCCAACCGAGCCTGATCATCCATTAACCTCGAGGCTTTGTCGAGAGGAGCCGATTCGAATGAAATTCGAAAATAATCCGCGGCGATGCAATCGTCTTCGGGCAACACCTATCGCCGCCATTTTCCCCACAGGGACGATTGGCCTGCACCGCGCGGCCATCGGCGCGCTCGCCGTGACCCGCGAGGATGCAATAATTCCACCCGGGCGGCGCTGCGGCGGATATTAACATCGCTTTTATTATTTATGCCCTGGTATCGCGGCGGCGACTAAGGAGGTTAAGCAGAGCGCCGATAATCAAGGGTCTTAAATTAACGTTGCGCAAGGGAGGTTGTGTTGTAGACGTTGGTGCGCGCGGCTCCTCTCGCTCGGGCTTCGTGGAAAAACGCGCGCGAAGAGGAGCCGTGACTCGGGCGACCCGCGACCTTGGGTTCGCGCGCGGAGTTTGACCTCTGGCGCGAATCGGCCTCGGGCGACGGGGTTTTTCGGGGAGATTCCCCGGCGGCCCGTGGGATCCCTCGCGCGCGGACACAGCTTTGTCCCGGGCATAGGAGCGCGGGACAGCGTAGCCCCGTCCCTCGCGAATGTGTGTTTTACGCGGCTTCTTTATTTGCACGTCAGATTGGCTTTAAAGTGTCTCGTAAAGGCTCTAACGCCGGTAACGAGCCGCGCCTGTCGTAGCGCCCAATGACTCGGGAAGTAGTATTTAGGAAAGGTCGGATGTGCACGCGCGCGCGCGCTATCTTTTTTTATTCCAAGAAGGTAATTTATCGAGGGGCTCGAAATACTCGCGACGGCTTAATCGCTCAATAAGACGCGAAAGGCGTTTCAGTGCTCAGATTACCGTGGCTTACGCGCCGTCGCTAGCAAGTCGCGAGAAGTATATATCCTTTGAAGGTTGCAGGGGCTGCATTAATGACATTTTTATTTTTTTTTTTTTATTTCCGAGCCGTACATCTTTTTCGCAAAGATCCATCAATCAATGCCTTGATTTTAGTTAATCCCGGTGAAAAATTGGTTAACGACTGCTCAAATCTTGCGAGGCGCGCTCTCTAATAACGGAAAAAAAGTCCCTAGTTTGCTCGTCTTTCTTAGCCGGGGGGCAAAAATAAAGAAAATGACCTGCTGATAAAAAGGCATTAAATTCATAGACGCACGGGCCCCGCGATGAATGACTCTGGTACAACGACGATCTTGCACAACGCCAATCGAGGAGTACGTTTGTACATCGCGAAGCGTGGCGCTTTTGTACCCAAAGGTACGCAGCAAGGTGAGGCTAAGCTCTCGGTAAACAAACGGCTGTTTCGGCGCAACTTCGGCCCCGTGATTACAGGCCGGCGGCGATAAGCCGGCCTCGCACCTGCACGCGACTCTGCACGTACGTCCAGGAGCGACAGGTGCGCGCGGGGCTTCCGACGTGCCACGGAAGGACGAGCCGGCTTGGGCCATCGCTCGGTATCTCGCTCGACGGCGGGGCGACGGCCCGTAAAACGTCACGCGCCTATCGGATCGTGAGCTTGCGGCTCGGGGCGCCCTTTTCGGCCTATAGGAGCCATCATCCCACAAGGCCGTCATCCCGCGAGCTCCTCGCATAAATCACCGGGCGAGAGGAGCCTCGGAAGAGGATGCCGGCCTGGGGGGCTTACGCGCTTCGGCGAAGAAGCCACTCGGGTCCCGAGGGTCCCGGCGCAAGGGCGCGCATCCGCCGCCGGGCTCCCGCGGCCCCGGGATTATTAATCGACCGGCCTGCCGTCAGCGGTGCCGCTCTTCGCCGAAAGGACCGGCTAGTGCAAGGTGCCCTCGGAAGCGGCCGCGCGGCCTTGCCAAGGACGGCGCGTGCGATCTCTAAATTGCGCCCGGGCCGTCGGAAAAACACGGAGGCCCGGTTGATTTTTTTCGCGGAAGGGAGCCGCGAATCAACACCCGCGCCTATCTCCCGCCGCCGCGGCCTCGGTGCGCCCCGGTGTTTGCTCGTTCGGCTGATTTCGCGCGGCATCTCGCGCCTAATCGCGTGCTTTTCCCACTTTCGAGGAAGTGGCCTGTAAACCGATTCGTTTGCCCTCATTATCGGCGAGATAGCCGGGCGCGTTTGCACGTTTCATTAGGTTTAGAGAAATAATTTCATTTTTTTTTTTTTCATTTTTCTCATCCCACCCGCCTCCGAACGATGTTTGCCTTCGTATTAATCTCTCCCCCCTGCAACGTCTTTGGCTCTATCTTCGCGTTGCGGTTGTGAATTAGTTCGAAAGGCAATTTGGAATATCTCGCTGTTTCAATATGCACAGCAGTGGAAAGTAACGGAGCGACTTGGGAAAGTTAGGCTTTGTCCTCGCGCGGTAGCCACCCGACGAGCAGATTTTTAATTTCATTCTAACGATATTCAAAAGGAACAGGTATCTATTTGCCCGTCCGAGTGCTAAAAATAGGCGAGTGAATTCCAATCCGCGCTATCATCGCCGTGTTCTCAGGCGCCTCCGGAGCCGGTGGCTCTTAATCCGAAAGACGCGTGTACGCATTTATTACCGGCACTCTCGCACCGCCGGCTCGTAACGATTTTTCACCAAAAACTAGAAATAACACCTAGGAATTAGCGTGAAAAATGAGGGTCTCGCCGGGACACATCCCCGCGGGCCCGGGCAAAAACGTATCATTTGGAGAGGGGAAGGCGGGGAGGGGGGGGCCGCTGATATCTCAACTTGTCCGCAAAGTGCGCGCGCGCGCGCTCGGGGGAAAAAAAGGTGCAGAAGGGAGCAACGATATAATGACAATAATAAAACGCGGAGTGGACTCGGCGGGCTCCTCCCCTCAATTTCAGCTCCCCCGCCACCGCCGCCGCCGCCGCCGCCGCAGCCGCCGTGAGAATTCAAGGTCGGCCGCCCCAGCGGCTCTAGCCGGCTCCTATTCTTTTTTATGGGCCGCCCGGCGAGTGTATCGAGCGCCGCGCGGACGGACTCTCGCGTCGGCGCTATTTTTAGGCCCTGCCGCGGTCCTTTGCGAGCTTTTGCGCCCGGCCGCCCGGCCGTTTTATTGGAATCCGTTGAGCCGAATTGCCATGGGCCAACCTACCGGCTTGTAGGTGTATAGGCTGGAGCGGCCGGCCGGTCGACCTGGCGCTTTGCGCGCCCCACAGTCCCCGGGGCAGAAATATTACTCGGTGAAAAGGAGAGTTTTTTTTTCCGTGGCGTCGCGCGGCTTTTGCGGGCATTGTTCGAATTTTACTGCGATGCACTCTCGCGGTAGGAATCGAGACGGACAAGTTGCCGGCCGTGTACAACGCGGATGAAGCGTAACTCTCAAAGTTTACGCGCGTAACGTGCAATTCGATGAACGACCTTTCAACTGAAACATCCTTGCTGCCGAGCCTTTCCGCTAGTTCCTTCAATAAATTAGTCAATTTTGTATCACTCGGATAGGATATTTTAATGAGACTACAATTTTATTTGCGCAAAAAGTGCAATAAAATGCTTTTTAATGATGATCGCCCGAAGGTAAACGTTGGAATGCACGCGGCGTTACATTGTTTTTGATTGGGGATTTTTATCGCCGAACAATTAAATGAAAAATTCTTCATCTTCAAGGAGGAAATTTTATATGATGCTATGAAGAGGATTTTATTTTTGTTGAAAATACCGTTGCCCGAGAGTCGAATTTCCGTGTCGATCTAAATTTAGCGCAATGTAGTTTTTTGCCGATTAAAACGTTAGATGTAATTATTGAAAACCATAAATATATGTGACAAGACAAAGCAAACTATTTTTAAAGCGCCGATTGACGGAATTTTATCACCTACAATATAATATACGATACATCACGCACGACGAATTGCAAAAAATATAATTGTTCAATTATACATCTAAATATGTTTATCTAAATATAAAAGAATTTAAAATTCTAAATAACTATCAACTGTTATTCAGTGGATACTAATATATTGATTTGTTTTATCAAAAATATTTTCGTGTGCTTTATACAGAATTCACATAATAAATCATTGCTCGGTTACCTCTAATAAATTAATTCTTTCTGGAGTCATGGATTTTACATGTGTTCACTTCTCATTAAACACACTTAAAGGCATCAACACGCAGTAAGGAAGTGTGCCGTACTCTGACTGAGCCAAATAATAGATAAAGTGTGTGACACTTAGGTAACCAATTTATCATCCTCGTTAATGTGTTATTCTCATGCACGTGTATTCGCCTTAAGGCAATTAATTAATTTTCCAGGCACAATGTGCCTAGGAGCCCGAGACATCGAAAATAACCAAGGAATCGGAAATTTTTTCTTCCGCGGAATAACGGCTGTACACGTGTAAGGAATTGGCTCTCAATACCGTAACAATTAAAAAGTCGCAATATATAAAAAGTAGCAATAAAATAATCTTGAGCGATGATAAGTTGGCCGTTAGGAAACTCATAAATTACGCGGTGTCCGAGCGAGGGTTTTTCTCGCGCGGAGCGCGATTAAGTGCTTTTTCAAATCCGAATTTACGCTGCAGTAAACGTCTCAATCGCGCTCGAAGGCAAAATTAATGAGCTCTGCGTCGCTGCCGGGCCCAAACGGGCATTTGCATAGCGCGGGCGCGTCTCCGCCGCCGGCGCGCAGTCGCGGCGCACACTCATCGCTATTAGCCTCTTCTAATCTCACGCCCCGTCCTCTTGCTCATCCCGCCTAATATTTCGATGCTTCTTTTTACCGGCTCCGGGTCCACGAGGAATGCGACTGATTCACCTGACCGCGCGCCCGGCTATCAATAAAGTTCGAGTCGCGGTGTTGTAAAAGGTGACGTCATCCCGTGACCGCACCGGACCCAACTCAAGAAGGCTCGCGCGTATTGTAGTGGGAACTGCGCAGATTCCGGCGCTGTTTAACGGTGTCTTGATGGGGTGGACTCGCTTTAAGTGCCGATAAAATTGTCAAAGTGACTGATTCCATTCGTTGTAAGAAAGCTTTTTGGTTTTGTCAGCTATGACTCATCTGGTAAAAACGAGTAAAGTAGCAACTTTGACAAATTTTGTTTGTCCAGTAAAAATGACTTTTCCTTAGATTCCTCAAGGACCGTCGTTAAATTAATCATTTGCACAAACGCAATAATTAGACAATTAAAATATTCCATTATTGCGCGCGAGTGTGTAGTTTATGATTTCTAATTAAAGGCGTCTGTAATTTATAAAAAAAAACTGTTAAAAAACGTACGTCCCTTAACTATTAGAGCTTTTATACTTTGTGTGTTTGTGTACTAGGAAAATGTTTGTGAAACAGTGCGAAGCATTATCTGTTGGATAAATGATGGAAAAGGCACAAGTGCATAGCGATTAAAATCAAGAATCTCGCCTAGATCTCTGCATACCTTCTCCGCACAACAATACGCACTTGGGACTCTGAATCGGTCTCATAAAGCCGTCTAGAGGACTAAGGACTCAGCTCTTATCGTATCTCCACAGTTTCATATTAGTACTTGCAGCGCATCCCATTGTGCTCTCACCTCTACCCTCGCATGAAGATAAATACTCGCTTAGGAGAGACTATAGTATCTTCATTGTTTCGCTTTAAAGTACACTGTAATTTGGATAAAATAGTACACCCTTTATCAAGAATACTGTGACCTTTGCCGTCGTTCCATTGCAATTCTTACGATAATAAAATAAAGTCCGGATGCGCGTGGCTTGCTCTGCATTTAAAGCTACCGTGAGTTTTATATAGTTATAACTGTAAATACAAATTAAGTTTCAGTATGCATGCTTGTGTTCATCTGCAATCAATGCTTGTAAAGATAGGAGACTAATGGTGCATTACAACCGCGGCAGTCCGACCAGTTTTGTCCTTCTTCTACTTAACGTACAACGCAGTGTACAATCTGTTTTCCCACAGGTAGGCAACATATAAGGGATCTCCAATTTACTTGGAATATTTGTTTGAAAATGTCTTTTACTTTTTATCTACTTTTTATCAAACTTTTTACAACGATGTTTTTCCTGTTTTATGTGATTTAATGTTGAAGGTCATTTTGTTTTAATTAAGCGTAAACACAATATACGAACAATATGTTTTCTATATGAGACTAAATCAGACTTTCAATTCATTTACGTAAATCCAAATATTTATGAGTCAATAGGAAGAAGTTTTCGTCCCAAATTGATAAATATTCAACACCTTTTTCTTTGAAATTATAACTCATTTAATTGTTAAACGTATACAACTAGAAAATCAGTCATATATAAATATTTATCATTTCTCTAAACTCTTAATATAATATATGAGTATAGAAAAATATTTTAATTTACTATTTAACACATGTTAACGTCATATAAGTTCAAAATTAAGACGCCATTCAAAATATTTAATTTATCATACCATTTATCAAAGTTTTCACGTATTGATTTATATTTAAATGATCAGTTATATATGTGATAAACTTTAAAGAGAATATTACGATGTTTGAAATTTGCTAGTATGCTTAACATAAATTAAAAAATTGTGGTGATGCATCTTATTTAGGTTGCATATTAACCATAATAATCCTAGAATTAAAACTTTTTTGATTCATCCAGATTGTATATGCTAATGCAGTCCAATCATCTTTACTTTAATTGTTGCACATCGTGAATTCGTGTTACGAATATTAAGTAGTACAGAAAATCGACGTGTGAATGACGTAAATTAAACCGAAAACAGATAAAATCAAGGATCACCATCTATTTACAAGCCTATCGTCATCGGCGTTCACACAGCGCCGTCCGTGCGTAATCCTCTCACAAAATGTCCAAGTAAATAAATAAATTGTGGGATTTTCAACAAAAGTGTCGGAACGTCGCGATATCTTGCTGATTGATCTAAGCGCGCTTTCGCCGCACGGCGGCCGCCACATAGACGATATCTCGCGCGAGATATTGCGTGCGGCTGTTTTTGCGTCCGCGCGCGCGCGCGGGGCTATCGCGCCGGCTGATCATCCGGGCGCTTAAAATATTTGCGGGACGAACTAATCATCGAGGTTCGGCGAGATGCGCGCGGCTCCCGAGCCATTAATAAAGCCTGACGCAATCCCATGCGGCACTGCTTCTGCCGCGCGCGTCGCGGCGAAAGTCCCCGTCAATGAGAACGGCGACGAAAAAGCTTTCCTTGGCAATAAGCCGCTGTCGCGGGAAATAAATTTTCCAAGCGAGCGCAGGCCTATCCATTTACGGGCGAGATTTAGCACGGCTTTGATGGGACACTAATGTAGTTAGTTTTCGATGGGAAACATCGTGGGATTCGCTCGTGTAGGTCTAAATATGTCAAGATATTTAATTTATACACAGGAGAATTTTTTACGTGGAGAAAAATTGCGACAAGCCGTCGAAACGTAATATTGAAAGTCACTAATTGTGAGCCAATGGGCTATTAGCTGCAGTTATACCTAACCATATATAATAATAGCGTAATAAAATTATCGGGTAGAAAGTGAAAATGTGAATATTGACCGAATCATCATTATTAATGGCACCAGAGTATTATACATAATTTGTATTATAAGAGATTCTTAGCAAATAGTTAAAAACCAATGAATCGACTCATGTTTAGTTTCAATATTTGTTCCGTTGAATTCAGTCTGTTAGAGGCTGTTTAGGACACTTCACATCGATTCAAAAGCCTACTTCATCCAAGGATGAAGTAAATTATCGTTACAGATGAGTAAAAGAAATGTCGTTTAGTCTATCTTGCTTATCTTTCTGCATTTGTAAAATACATTGTCGTTAGCAGTCATCGTTAAAGGCATCTTTTACAATATTATAATATTAAACAAATACAAATTGTACAGTGTTAAATGACATTTTCAATTGTATATGAGTCATAAATCATTATTTGACTTAGTATTCATTGTCGACAGCACTTATGTAGCTTATTAATCATCAATACAAGATGTTAACATGTGCAAAGACATAGTGTTTTTATTGTTAAATAAAGTTGTTTGCATATCGATTGAATGATTGAATATTTCTTAACATTATCTGAACTAATGATATTCTGACATAGTCATTCGGATATATTAAAGATCTTTCAACAATTATATCAGAGATTGGATAAATGATTCAATGGCATTTACTTCCAACAATATGTAATGTATTCATCATTAGAACTATCTTCTTACTGCAACTGTGTAACATTGCGTTGTTTTTAAAACAGGTGATAATTCTTCTTTATTTGAAAGTGATAAATATTAATGTGGTTATAATTGGCCAAAGATTGTTGAATTCTCATCCTTAAGTATATGAATTATACGTGTTACTTATCTTTACTGTATAGATAAACTTACTTAAGTACTGTATATTTATATTAATATGATTTGAATTGTGTGTATATAGAATATGTATGAAATAACGAGTAGAAAAGTCTTAAGTAGTTAGAGTGAGTCGTTACAAATACTTGTTAAAAAATTATTCTACATACCGAGTAAATTGGTTGTCATTGTTGTAAGATTTTTGGAATCCCCGAGTTCTTGCGACTTTTGATGGATTGCAGTAGGTTGCATAAATTCATCACTATATGTACAATTACAATCGATGGGTAATCCTGTGTATGAATTGCACACTGTTATTATTACGAAAGTGACTACATAAACGTATGTAGTTATTGATTGAGAGTCTCACAACTTATTGCTGACGCGAATGAATCACGCACTCTTTCAATCTTGAAACAAAAGACTCACCTGCATTGAGATTTTACCAGAGAGCTGAAATCTAAAAATACGGACAAACATATATAATTTGTTGGTACGCAAGAAAAGAAAAAATGGGTAGAAACAAATTGAAAAGTATTAAGTAGCATGCAACATTACAGCGCCACAACGACGTGTCGCCAATATACATATATGTAAATAAATTTTTTTCGGGACTAATGAGTGACGTTTACTGGCTTATTTTAAACCGTTCGTAGTGAGCCGATAAATTCTAATCATAGCAAAACCGCTAATTACGGCTAATTTAGGCATCCTGAATTTTCGAAGAATAAGCCATTTGGGCAAATTAGAGGGGCCTAATCGCGAGGTAGGAGGGGCTGGCAAGGGCCGAATCTGGAAAATGCAGTAGCGCGCGGGGGCCAGGCGGACTCGAGTGCGCGGGCGGCCTCGCGGCTGCGGATTCGGGAGGGGGGGCCGCTTGTCCCTCGGCTGATTTATGCGCGGATCGAGTGCATTTGGGCGCGCGGCGGGCAGTGGGCCGAGGCCGGCCCTGTCCCAACATTTGCCTTCGGCGGGGCGACGCTCGTGTTTGGCTTGCCCGAGGAATTCTCTGCCGATCGGACAATCAAGCTCGAGGGGCCCGTTTTTTCTTTTTTTTTTTCGAGGGCGCGACGGGGCGATCGGCCAAGGCCGCGGGGCCCCCGAGCCCCCGGGCCCGAGGGATCTATCCACGTGTAGGTGAGTTATGGGAGTGTTGCCCCCTCATTATGTAAGTCGCTTATTTCACCCGGTGAATTGTAATTTACAACTGTTTTTTAAGATGAACGACGCCCTCCTCGATTTGATAGGGTATCCCGGCCGGCAAACACAGGCGCAGCGACAAAATCGTTCGGAGAACCGGGCGCCGGCTTCCCCCCCCTCCTTTATCCTCCGACGGCCGCCGACGGCGCAGCCCCCGCCCACGCGCGGGACGTCGGCCGCGCGGCCCCAATGCCCCGAGGAGATAGTCGCGGCCGGGGGCGGCCCAAGTGGGACGCGCATTTGCATATGTACGTATATCCGCGCGGCGGAATGCGACTTTCTTGGCCGACCTTTGTGCAGCGCCTAGATAATCTCCGCCGCGGAAAGCTTCGAGCGCCTCCTTTCGCCGAGAGCTTTCGATTTATGGCCGCGGCCGCCCCGGGGACTTTTACCCGCCCGCGCGCCGGGTTCCCGTTGGGCCGCCGGGGCCGGGAGACCACGAGGCGAGCGCGCGCGCCGATCCAGTTGACGCGGCCCGCTAACGAGGGCCGCTAATGGCCCCCCGGATCACCTGTTATTCCTAATTCGCACCTTGCGCCGCTTGTTAGCCCGAGTGTCTTTCGACGTTCCCACCGTAAAGCCGCCATCGGCATTGACAAAAATTCGTCTTTCAACGGCTCCTCACGGCCTCCTCTTATTTATCTGTTCGTTACTAAAGCTGCGCTTAATGTTACTTGTTTAATCCTGCGTTCCGTGTATTGTGCCACAGAAACCTAATTTCAATACGAGTTAATCTATTGCTTGTTGTGTTTTTATCCTATTTATGTACTCTTTTGGCTGTGCTCTACTATTGCTGCGCCTTTCTCGGCGCCTTTGACACTTCTTTATATTGAAGTATGTTACGGATCCAAGTAAATCGTTTAAGCATGCTTACACATTTATTTTCCCGAATCACCTAGATTGTTTGTTAGGTTGGTCGTGTACTCGTTCTTAATTCCACCTAAACGTGCCGCATTGTTTTAATAATTAATCCTAGTCTATAACTATAAATCTTTGTTGTCATCCATCTAGATTTTATACTGGATTTATATGACACTAATTTTCTACTTCGCGATTAGTATTTTGTACATAGTTTTTTTATATGTTACATAGATAATTATGACGATGTCTTGTTATATAGCTTTCTTTTTTTCGCTGTTATTTACTTGTATAAATAATTTTATTGTATTTTGACGCGATTGAAATTTATGTACATAGCATATAATATAAACTATTATCTATCTATCTATATACACGGCGCTTAATCCCCAGCAGCTAATAGACGTTACTATAACTCCTCTAGCTTGATGACGTAACATCAATCGCACAATCAGATTTATGATATATGTACATGTATACTGACTATTGTTGCCCGAATTTCAAAATACAAATTAGAATTTTCTATGCACATTTGTTTCTGTATTGCAGACTTGCATTCAAACAAAAATTCATAATCAAAATTTGTTTTGATGCACATTTTCAATGCATCGATAAAATAAAATTCAAATAAAACGATATTATTTTTATAAAAAAATTATATATACAGTGTATAATTTCTTATTTAATGAATTTGAATCATTCACTATTATTAAGGTCGAAATTTAGCTCAAGTTCAAAAAGTAAAATCTAACTATTCGATAGTTGAAAATGAATATATTATAGATGCAATAGAGTAATAATAACTGTACAATGAATTAGTATACATCGAAGACATTAAAATAAGCCACAGCAGCATGAAATGAGAAATGTGCGGATTTAAAGCGAGGTGTAAGTGAGTTAAAAGGCTGCTCGACGGATTATCGGCGATCAATTTGGGTTGCGGGGACTCGAGGGCAGGAGGCGCGCGATCCTCGGACCGCGAGACAGCTGCGGTACCGAGTGCGGTACCGAGTGCGGTACGGCTGCACTCGAAAGACAATAAAGGCGAAGCGACTGTTTGCCGAGATCCGGGGGGCGCAAAGTCACGGTTCAAAGTACTCGAACACACTCGTTGAATCTGCCGTGTTTGTTTGACCGTGGCAGAAGGTATTATCTGACACGTAATAAAGCGCGGCCTGTTGACTCGGCACCGCCGACGGAAAGTTACGCTCGGAGGTGCGAGCTAACAAGCCGTCCAGGCCCCGGCAATTTATGGCGGGGATTTGGAAATTTTGCGGCCGGCTAATCCCGCTCAGCCGGTACATCCTGCGAGACGTACAAGCCGCGGACTCGAGCGGCTTCCGGCCCGCGGGGACCGTCCCCACGGTTCGCATCTCGCAAGAGCCTCGGGTCCGATGCCGAGTGCAGCCGCTCGCGCGCGCCGCTTCTTCCGCGGGCGATTATCGCATTAGGGCTAATCGAGGCCGCGTCACGGCCGAGACCTTTTTTTTCTCTCCTCTCGTTCCGCGCGGCCCGAGAATAGCCGGGTGGCGCCAGTCGGAGACGGGGGGGGCAAAAGAAAAGGAAGCGTCGCGCCCGCGGCAAGGCAGAAAAAGACGAAAAATGTGAAAAAAAAAAAAAAGCGGCCAATTACCCGAGGCGCAAACGAGGGCCGAGCGCCGCGCTCGGCACCGCGGCACTTATTGCTATCGGTCTTCCTGGCGCGCCGCGGACCATTGCGCTAATAACGCGCGCGCCGCCGTTTTTTATCCCCCCGCGCGGAAGCCCCGTGATTGCTCGAATTTATCAGCCGCGACGCCGTCCGCGCGATCAAGGCCGCCGAGGCCGCTAAGCCGCTCCGAAGGCGAAGGCCGCGGCAGGCATATAGGCGAAAGTAGTGCCGGCGCCGCTAATTGGCCTGCCGCGCCGAGCGGACTCCTGCGCCCGCCCGATTTCCCGGGGCGGCTTTTTCGCCCGCGCGCCGCCGGCAGTTCTCGGCTGCACCTTTGTCGCTTGTCCCGCGGCCAACTGTGTGTGCGCATTGGCACTGCACCGGGGGTACAGATGCACCTTCGGCATATGCACGCGGTGAGAAGTGTATGCAGTAACGATTACCTGCACCGAGGGACGTTTCATAAAAAAAAAATTAGTATGCTTCTGAGTATACCGAGGACGAACGTGTCAAGTCACAAATAGAGATGCACTGTATTTTAGTCAATGGTAATTTGAAGTAAAGTACGTGATCATCCGATGACAAATATAGTTTTCATACAAGTTAGGTAATCAGCAGCTAAAAAGTTAGGGAAAGAATCATGTGGATTTTTATCGTTTTCGCTTTAGTGAATCCGGCAGGTAACCTCTGCCATACTTACTCTCTCCGTGTAGACGGTACGTACGGTTTTGGCGAACCGGGGGTCACTGGCCTCGTCGCTAATTATTTAAACGCGTAAATATTTAGCGAGTGACTGTTGCGGTTTACGGTACTCCAAGGTAAAGGCAGGAGGCGCGTAAAGCGAAAAAGGTCGAATGTTGCGCGGCCGAGGAGCCGTGTCACGGCGCTATCTCGGCTTTGCGATTACAAAAAAATTTTCCAATGTTTCCCCCCTAAAAATATTTTGATCGCGAGGCAGATACCAGAAGGGATTAATCTCGCGCGCGAGCTTGTAAATATCTGCCGGGCGGCGGGGAGGAAAATATTTCCCCGAACGCCTAGGTGCCGTTAAATTATATAAGTATTAACTGCGCGCTATCAGCCGCGCTGCGAGTGTTATTCGAGCAATGCTCTTCCGCGTTTGAGGAGTCGGCGCGGGCGTCAGGTCCGCGGCCCGCGGATGAGAATATCACCGCGGCGGCCGATGGTTACAACGAGCGCGGCGTAACTCCTGTTTCAGCCGGACCAACGGCCGAGTGGGCGCGGAGGAAGCCCTCGAGGTCGGAGATCGGAGACAAGGTGGTTGCGGCGGGGGCAGCCACCGGGGGGAGATGGCCGGGGAGATTGGGGGGAGGCACGGGCATAGGTCGCATGACGAGTCCGCCCGCGCGAGCAATTACTAGCCGACGCCGCGGGAGTTCATTAGCGAGTCGCGCGGAATTTTAACTGGCCCACGACGGAAGCCCGGGGCATTGTCAATCCGCGGTTAGCACGCCACCGTTCGCCCGATCAACCGGCCGATCGCCCATTCGAGTATTTGCCTCGCGCTTCCCCGCCGCGCATCCCACTGGCTGTCTGTAAATTTAGAAAGGCTAAATGACTCGCTACCCAATAATAACATTAATTTATTCATAATTACAGGCCGTAGCAAATATGTTGAATCCTGCGCATGCACGTCGTCTTTCCTATTTTTAAATTTCAATTTTACCTTTAAGCATACGTTATTGACTTGGTTACTTTTAATCAGGTTATATAATCGTAAAATGAGTAGCTTCATTGACTTAATTGGATCTAGAAGACTGCTTTTAATCTGCAATTTTTATTCAGAAATTAATAAAAAGGTTTGATATACAATCTGCACAAGTCGGCTCACTATCTTGCATCCCAAAATCCTGGCATCGAACATCGCTAATATGCATATAAAACACATCGTAATCGTAGTCTTTGTCTTACGATCGGTTGATTTAATACTAGTTCTGACTGGTGTCCAAGCAAAACACGCGAATATCGGGTAAAAAATGGAAGATTTCGAGAGCCGGCAAAAGAAGTATCCCTCCTGCCGAGAACGACTTTTCCGGAGGCTTCTTCTCGGAGTCGAAGCGACGAGGAAGGCGCGAGTTAGGTCTCCGGGCTGCGCGACTCGGTAAACACCGGCTACGCCCTCGGTCAATTAGGATGCAAGCCCGAGACGTCGCAGTTGTTTGTTCCCCGCGAGTCCTGCGGGACTCCGTGGCCTCGGGACGACAGGCGGCCGAGCCCCGGGCACAGGGGGGCAGGCCGCGGCGCCTAGGCCACGGCCGGCCGATCAGCGAAGGTCGAGGCCGCGTTACACAATCGATTGCGCGTCTTTGCCCCGGGCGCTTTCTCCGGGCTCCTCTGTTTTTTTTTTCCTTCCCCTCTCCTCCGGGCGACGCGCGAGGCCCCGGCCCGGCAAATGAAGCCGTTCGGCCGCGGCGCGGTTTTTGTTGCGCTAATTAGAGCCCCGGGCGCTTCTTGCCCGCAGTCCGAAGGTCGCGGCGAGGAGCCAGCGACATCTCCGGGCGCTTCCCCCGGGGGTGAACGAACCATTAATCGCCGGCGGCGGCGGCGGCGGGCCTGCGAAAGGAAGCAAAGGGGCCGAGGCGGCGGGCAAAAGTTAAGAAAATTGCCAGCGCGCGCAATTAAGTGGGGCGGGGGCCGGGGACTACGGGAGGAGGCCCGCTTCCCGGAACCCCGAGCCCCTTATCGGCCCCAGACGGGGTCCTTTTTTTTTACCTTTTATTTTGTCGAGGGGCCCTCCGAATATATCCCCGCCGCGGGATGACTGTATATGCGTGGGCTCTCTCGCAGCGCCGGCGGTCGCGCGACAATTGACCCGGGCCAGACGGCCCCGCGCGGGAGAGGGGAGGCGGCTGCCAAGATGGACTCGCTCCGGTTTTTCAAGAAAGCCCCGGGTAATAGTATACCAGGGGCAGGGATCGAGCGTTGCGCTTCGTTAGCGATCGGCCGAGTGCGCGGGAGCTGCCGGGCGGAAAGCCGTAGCGCGAATCTGGCGCAGTTCGGCGGCCGGGCCCCGGGGATTCTACGGCCTGGGCGGGCCGAGCCACCGGCCTGGAACAGAAGTATCGAGGTTACCGGACTTATCACCGGGCTTATCCCTTTGTCTCCCCCGAGGATTTCCTCGCAAGGCTCCTTCGCCGAAGCTATATATCCCCTCGAAAACTTTCCGCGGGGCCGCTCGCCTCCTCTCCGGCGATCGATCGCCGCGGGAGATTCGCGGGACTCGGGGCGTCTCCCGCGAGCTCCTCGGCCAACTCCCGGGGATGACGCGCCAAAAGGAGAGGGGGGGCCCAAGGGGTCCGCGGGTGTCTCCGGGATGTGGGTTATCGGCTTGGCCGCGGCGGGGGTAGGCGGATGCGCGGCACGTCGCCCGGGCCAGACGGTCCTCGGGCTTTTTCCATAAATCGCGCGGACGACATCGGCATACTTTGGGCTTCGGCGGGGCGCCGGCGTCCCCCTGGAGGGCCGCCAAGCCTCGCCCCCTCGCCGATAAACCCCGGGCCGCGCGTTCAATAAGTCGCCCGTGATTCTCGGCCGAATCGCCCGATGTGCATGCGTGCGCCTCGCTTATCTCCGCGCGATCTCCCGAGCCTGCCCCGGGCCCCGGCTGATGCCCGGCTTTTTTGCATGCCGCGCGGCCGACCTCCCCCACCCAAATTGCGCCCCCTCGCGGCGATTTATGCGGGCGCGTGTAAGGATTCCTGCGCTGGCCCGGGGAAATAATTGCGTTTAATGGGCCGGGCGCGCGTCCTTTTTGGGAATTGAGTCACGTTCCCCGCGGCCGCAGTGGCCCGGCGGCTCCGGGGCGGCGGAGGCGCGCGCGGAATCCGGGGACACTTTTCCTCGTAGGCCTGCTGGTGCACGGGCCCGAAAGGAGCTCCCGGTTCCTTTGTACCGTACGCATCGCCTGGCTCTCCCGGCGAGCAGCGGAAGCAGTCGAGAACGCACGGGAAATCGGGAAAAAGCTCGGGCCGAGTGCGCGCACAATGGGCCGCGACTTCTTTCCGCGGACTTGCATATACATTAGCCGGGAAGCCTGGGGGAAGAGGAGGAGGAGGAGGAGGAGGATGGAAAAAAGGAAAAAAAAAAAAAGAAGAAGCGGGGAGGGAGTGGGCGCCTCGGGCGGTACTGTTACCTCGCCGATGAGAGATAACCCCTACACCGCGGCGGAAAGAAAGAAGAAGAGTGGCGGACGAGCCTTGGCGGAGAGAGCGCGAGAAAAGCGCCCTCTTAGTTGACTCTGCCGCGCTTGCGCCGCCCGTCCCACGGAGAATCTATCGGCCCGATACGTGCCCGAGGGACCCGCGGCTTGAATCATCCGCGCTCGATGCACCGCCCTTTTATCTCAATCTTTTCGCGCGCCGCGCCAGCCCGCTTTCCCACATTCGCCTCTGCCCCTGTCGATTGACCGGCGGTCTATCATTTCTTACGAATCCTGGGCGCGGGGTCAATTGACTCGGCACACTTTGTACGCCCGGGAAACGAGTATCCTTCCCGTAAGCATTGTTAAATGCCTGCAGTATGTATATACGCGTGACTGGATTTTTCGTTATGGGACACAGATTTAAGTGTCGGATAACAAAACCAATTTGGAAGAACTTAGATCCTATCTCTTTTATTATTTACTTTATACATTTCGATCTGTCCGATTCTTTGGCTGAATCCATCGATTATACTTGTATAGCTATTAATTTTAGTCAGAATTACTTACAGGGGCTCGCATATATATCAGCGTATACGTTTGTAAAAGTATTCCGACCGGTAGCATATTTCAAAAAGAAATTCCAATCTTCCATTTATGACACAGTTTTTTCTGTCGCTCGGATCTTTCCGCTATGACTGGGCTGTGGAAGATAGGTAAACAGATAATTTTTTGCCAAAAGTTTTTCGCACGGATATTAATAATCAGCATATATTATAGAGAATATTGTGTAAATTTTGAACAGATAATTCCAGTAGCGCCAGGGAAATTTAGGTTAACGATAGCCACAAAGAGTACATTGACCGACGGGTAATATTAGATACTTTGTTCTTGTCGGATCAATATCAAGGAAGTGAGCAGTACACCCTCTATTTACTCTCGCACTCGATAATCCTTGATCTTTGTTGTGCACGATCGAGGAATGCCGACGTCTTACCGCGCATAACTGCAGGCAGAAAGAAAGTATAGTACTGATTATCTGGCAAGATTAGTAGAGCGAAAACGATGAAATCCGATAGAACTCGTGTCACGACTTTTAAAAGCCTTGCATTGCCCGAAATGCAATAACATCGATAAAAGTATTTTGCCCGAAAAAAGTTAGGGAATGAATCCAGGAGAATTTGATCGCTTTCGGTAGGGTAGCGCTGATCCCGGTAGCCAGTCATTGGTACGCTCTCCGCGTGCAGGCAGACATGCAGCGGAAATTCGTAAACATAAGACGGTTGTTAGGAAAAAAAAAAAAAAACGAGGCGATAAAGAAAAGGCCGCGGAGCCGCGGAGTTTTCCACGGGGGCAGGTTGGCGAGCCGGCGGCGAGTAGCTCGGGCCGGGCAAGCGCGGGGCCGCCTCGGGCCCCGAAAGCGATTACGAGCGCAGTGGCACGTACGCGAGCGCGTGATCCCTTAGATGAAAGGGGCGCGCCGCAGACAGCGAAACGCGGCCAAAGAGATTAATTCCGAGCATCAGTGTAGACGGCGTCGGCGGCGGCCACACGACGTCTGCACTTAAACGAAGCCAATTGAGATGCGCGCCCTTATCGGGCCTTCGCGGAAGAGATCGGGTGCAGAGCCGGGGAAAAAAAAGAAGAAGAAGAAGAAGGGCGCGTCTGGCTGGCAGACGCCCGCGACGACGGCCCCGGCATAAGGTAGCAGCTCCCGGGTCTTTTTTGCCGGCCGCCGCGGCTAATTGAGTCGCGCGGGCTCCCCCATATCTAATTAGGCGCGTGCCGGCGGCCGGCGGCTCTCGGGATTCCGATCGGCGCGACTTAATTGCCGCCAGTCGCGATTCCCCCGCGATAAGGAAAGTTCGCCGGCGGAAAAAAAAACGTAGGATTCTTCCGGTCGCGCGGCCGCCGGGGAGGCGGCGCTCGGCCCGCTCGATTAACATTACAATGGGGGAGGGGGGGAGGAAGGGATATCTCTCGGGGCTTTTAATATCGAGCCGGGAATTAATTACGCACTTTCCGGAAAAAGTTAATAGGAAAGAAAAGGACTGATTTACAGTGGTGGGAGAGGTGGTGGTTCAATTAACGCGGGCCGGGCCGCGTCGGAGGCGCCCGCGCCTGGCCCTCGGCCGTCATTTTTTCCTTTCCTCCCTTTTCAATTACAAGGGGTCCCGGGCCAGCCGATCGCCCGGGGCGCCTCTCCCTTTTTTTTTTTTTCGCATCGCATCAATTAGACGTGCCGCGGGCCGCGCGCATTATCATAAATCCCCGGGCGCGGCGGGACAATGAGAGCGAGACGGGGCCCGTTTGTCAGGGTGATTATTCGCGCGGGCCGCGAGGGCCCCGGTAATTATTGCCGCGGCGCCTCCCGCAAATTGAAAATTGCCGGGCGGCGCTTCCGGGTCGGGCGAGTCCGCCGGCTTTCGGTTTCGACGGCTGCGCGGTACCGTTCGGAGCCCGAGCTCCGCGCCCGGCTCCCTTTTACTTTTCCCGGGCCGCCGCCGACTCCCTTTCCGCCGGGAGGAACGAACTCCGGCCGGCCGCGGGACGATCCTCCCGCCCTCGGCCCGCGCCGCCTCTCCCGCCCTGGATGTAAAAAAAGGTACCCCCCCGGGCCCTCGGCATTCCTAGGACGTCCTAATTAGTCACCGGCGAGCGAAACCTTGCAAACTGCTGCGCCGAGGGGCCCTCGTCGGGCAGATTTTACTGTCATTCCAGAGGATCTCCTTCGCCACTCGTCCGATCATTTGTATTGTCCAATTGACCGCTTATTACTGCGTCCGGATGTGTTTTACGCTCGGCCAGTTGCATAACTCCGGCTTAATAAACCTTCGGGTAAAGCCGAGTGCGTCCTCTTCGTTTTTATCGCGGCACGTATCAGTGGCGCAGAACGAATCGGGCGCTTGGGAGGATCGGTTAAAAGGGCGTCGGAGCCCGGCGCAGGCGGTCGAGCGGATTCCGCGAAGGAATCGTCGAGAAAAGCCCCGGGGATCGAGGGGCGTCGGCGATAGGAGGCGGATCTAGCGCTAGGCGCACTGTCGCGGCGCTCCGGCTAACTGTACAGCCGGCCGAGCCACGCCGCCGAACAATAAAACTCCCTGTCGGAGTGCGGGGAATTTCACGCGTGCCGGCGCATCGGGCCAATTAAAAAAAAAAAAAAAGGAGCGCGGCGGGACAATGCCGGCGTCCGCGGCCCCGGATTTAGCGTCCCGCGGGGATATATTTAGCTCGCGAGCGGGGCCGGGCGGGCCGACCGGTTGCCAGGCCGATCGCAATTACCCATCGCAAGCGCAAACAGCCGGGGATTTGGAACCGGATCCGAACCTGTACTGCCCGCCGGATCGCCGTTAGGAGCGACTAGCTTGTGACCGATTTACCGCGCCCCGGCCAATTAACGAGGCCGCGCCCCCCGAGGCGTAGGCGAGGTCCCCGCGCGCATCCCGCGCCTTCGGCCGGGGGAGTGTCATTTTTTTTTTTTACGTTTCATCCCCGCGATCGCGCACTAATTGTCGGAGGGGGGGTGGAGCTTTCGGAGTCGGTCCCCGGGAGTAATCTTTCTTCTTGACTGAGGAGCCTCGCGGGACTCGCCCGGGCGCTCAAATGTCTCAAAGTTCCAAGAGCTTAATGCCGCGCGTCTCCGCGGAGGTGCGCCGCGGCCAACCGAGCCACGCGCAAGTTGCCAAAGTTCGCGCGGACTCGCTCCCGTGAGAGCCGAGGAAACTCGCGCGAACGCGTTCGGCACTGCATATCTGTAACGACATTCGAATGCGAAAAGTCACCCCGTGGCCATGGCGCAGTCACGAAACTTGAAGCATTGCGAGAAGTCCGTAGAAAAAAAAAACGCAGCTTTTATCAATCTTTGAACTGCATCTCTGCAACTCTCCTATAAATTCCAAGGGAGTAAGTAAAATTCTCCAAAAAGAAAAAAAGCAAAAAAAGCAACCGAGGAATCGAGACGGCCGGTTCGCGTGAACGCGGCTGTAAGCGGCAGCCCGGCGACACGCGTGCCCTTTGGGCCGGGGCGCGCTAACGACGCGGCCGATCGCTTCTTTAACCCGCGGCGATCCTCGCGGGATCGTTACGCGCGCGCGCGCGCGCGACCAAATGGCTTTCTTCTCGGGCTTAGGTGCGCGCGCGCGCGCGCGCCTAACTGTACCTCCCCGGGCGATGGACGGCGAGCCGGCAACTGACGCGCGCTGCGCACTTATCGCGCGGAAATATTGTTGGCCGCGGGGACGGGCATTACACGGGCTGTAAGTAGCGGCGCCGGGGCCCCGGCTTGCGCGCCGAGCCCCTGCTTAATAAGTTTCCTCGTTCCTGCGCCCGCGCCTAGGCCCCTGAGAACTTTCTCGGGGTGTGTGCGTGCGGAGGTATCCCCGGCGGGTGCGAGCGCGCGGCCTTCGTTAGGCCGCCGGCGGCGAGATCCTCGCGAGATTCTCCCGAGTGTGTTTTGCGCCGCCGGGATATGCGAGCCCCCGGCGCGTCGACTCGCCGCGGCCGCTCGCAAGTGGGTTAAATGTTTGCACAACTTATAGATACATTGTGCTCGCGTGGCCCTCGCGCTCTTCGCGCGTACGTCTTTCAGTTTTTATTATATATTTTAGCGGGGGGGGGGGGGCAGTCAGACCGGTTGCGCGCGCGCGCGGCCGGCCGATTTCGCGGAATAGCGCGCCGATCGCGCCTCTTTATCTTCGGTTTAAACGAAGCGCGCGCTATTTTCTCGTCGGCGGAACACCTATTAGATCGTTCCAATTTTCATATCGGCAATAATATTTCCGACGCGGGCTCGCGCATGCGCCCGCGCCCAAGCGCACACATAGTACGCGATTATGCATTTAATTTATTTTGCTTATGAGCCTTTAACTGCCAGCATTAAATTTGGGGGGTAATTTATGGGGGAGCGTAAAAGTTTTGATCGTAAATGACCTCTTAAAATCTCTCGCGCGCATAATAATTTTTATCGCCGGCATAAATCTGCGCTTGCGCACGAGCTAATAAAACCGATTCGCCACTATAGGCCCGCGTAATCCACGGGAAGCCCTTCTGCGGACCTTATGAAAAGGTCATATAAGGCGAGAGGGACTCGCGATCGAGCGGCCCGAAAAACTCGCCGCCAATTACGCCCTTCTTTTTCCGCCTCGGTTACGTCGCGCGCTTGCGGCCGACCAATTCCAAAAATACGCGCGCAGGTTGCAGAGGCAAGAGCGTCCTTGGACGTTCGGGTAGACCCTCTGGGCACAGCGAGGTCCGCTCCCGGTTGGCCGGGCGGCTCCAAGGCGAATTCGGCCGAGCGCGCGGCTCGCAGTCAATTAAGCCCTCGTCATAAGCGCTCGGGGGGTTCGGCGGGCCATTGTCTCGGCTCGGGCGCCCGTTAGCGGGGACGCACGCGACTCCGCTTCAATCGCCGTACCGTAAACATCCTCGCGAGGCCGCGGCTTCCCGCGCTCGGCGCTTCCATCCCATTCAATTAAAATACCTAAACGTCGCGCGGACTAGCCTTAACTGTTCCTCCGGCGGGCAGATATCGCGCGGCCCGGTTCCCCCGGCGCGCGAACAATGCGCGCGACTTTGGCGCCATCGGATCTCACGGGGCGCGCACAAAGCCGCCACGCGGGGCCGTTAGGCCTGATTTGTCACCGGGACCGGGCGGAGGCTGCGCGCCGCCCGCGGGCCGCGCCCTCGTTAGCGGGGGCCGCCGCCCGGCCCGCCATGGGAATCCCCGGGTTTCAGGCGCGGCAAAGTCTTCGCGGCCTCCATTCGCCTCGAGCGCACTGGGTTATGCCGATAAGGAAAATTAAGCCGATTCTGTAACGAGATCACTTGATAAACGCCCCGAGGAAATAAATGAAGCAAATTTACTCGTGTTCCATTAAGATTGTACGCAAATTACCGATATCTACATGCCTCTGTGGATAATGTAATTTCCAACGCTCGTACACCCGTAGCTTGTTTATTTGGTAATCAAATAATCAAAGTAACAATGTCCATTGTGGATGATGTATACTATAAATCTCGCATTTTTTCCTTTCAAACTCTACAGTGTGCACCGGATACAGTGCATTAAATTATAAATAGAAGGAAGAGCACCTCGAGTATACTTACGATACTTAGAACTCTTCTATATACTTTTCACCTACTTGTTAATTTCAAGCTTTTATCCGAACACGGAGAGAAAAGTGTAGTAACGATTATCTACCGGGATTACTTAAGCAAAAACCATAAAGTTTAGTAGAACTCATTCCCCAACTTCTTTGGGACTGGTTATCTGCCTTGCATGAATATTATTTTTTAGGTTAATCGGTTTTTAAAAATTTTAGAAATGAAGGTTTCTCGTTTGCTAATCTAGATATACCGACAGAAGCAGTGAGATCATTTTTACTATAATGTATCGTAATCTGCCCACTGGCTGGTTAATTTAATAAAAATGACCATGTACTTTACAATTAGAATTGCCACTAGTATGCACTTTTAATTGTAAAGTACGTTAAATATTATCGAATCGATTAGACCGTGTTTTAGTCTACTAGGCAGAATAGTAAAAATCACCGCAATATTTCTCTCGGCGCAGGCAGTCGTCGCTATACTTTTGTCCCCGTGGAGATCCAACGTTTAAATATCGCTTCGTCCGAGTAGACCCTTTAGTGAACTAAATAAACAAAGCACGAGGCACTCTAGTCAAGCATCGGGCTTTTCCGGAAACAAACCGGCCGAATGAGGAAACTCGCCGTGAGCGCATAGTACTTCGCTAGGCCGGCTCATTTGCACAGGGGCGGCGCAGGAGCTCCCCTACAGCGCGTCGCCCAATCTCATTACCCGTGAAAGCTGCACTCGGGCCTCGGGCGAGCTTTTTTTCTTTTCACTCCCCCGAGCGGAGCGATACGCCCCGAGTGCGCCGGCAACGAAGTTAGGCTTTTTCACGGGGCGCGAGCGCGCGCGCGCCTGGCGCCCAGAAGCCCATTACGGAGGGCCGACGGCTACGTGTATATATATGTGTGTGTGTGAGGAGGCCGCGGATGATGGAGGCTAATGCGATTAGGCCGCGGCGGCTGGGCGCAAGGGCAAAAACTCCCGGGGCTCGGTTCTTGCGCGGCTATTGACGTTACGCGATTAATTGTCGCCTGGGAGTGCGCCGAGCGGAAAGCCGCGGCGACGTCCGAGGCGGGGGGAGAGGAGCCGAGGCGCCCGCTGAGGGGGCTTATGTATGCTTCGCGGACCAATTGACTGATGCGCAGCGGCAACGCGCGCCGGCGGACTTTTATCCACGAGCCGTCGTGCAGCCTCTGTTAAATCCGATTAATATACAGGTTACAGGCTGTACATAATTTTACTCCCTTCTGCGGGCTAGCGCTCGGACGCGGCGGCTCTTGGCTGCGTCGTGCCTTCCAACCGATATACAGTTCCCTTTCCAATACCATATGATGTTTGTACGGGGAATAAGAACCAAGTCCAGCAGCGAGGAATCCTGGATTGCTCAGGAATTACATAAGCAGAGCCATAAATTGCGCGGTTCATTTAATCGCGCAATGGAATTCCTCTGATTCTTCTCCGCATCCGAATTCTTCCGCCACTCGTTAGTTATGTACTCGGCGACCTCTCGAAACCGGTGAATAATCCTTAGACGATATTCGATCGAACAAAGTAAAAAAAAAAGAACAAGTCCCCCGGCAGCGCCTCCGGAAAGCCCGTGGATTTCGTGAAAACTGACGGGCGGTTCGCTGAACGGCGGCAATAAGCTCCCGCGAGGCTCTCCATTTCCGACCGTCGAGCGCACGAATCCGTAGTGCGAGGAGACTCGTTTTCTCGCGCCTCGTCAATGAAAGAATTGCGTCAGCGCGCGAGGCGTCGAGCGGCCGAGCGAGGGAGCCGAGGCTGCTCGGGCGGAAACTAACGGGGAGACAGTTAGGTAGGATACACACCGGCTCGCGAGGAGGGCACAATTGAAAAGTAGGCGCATTAATCGCGTCGCTTTTTATTTATAAAGATTGCGCGGCCCGGTGTAACGCTCCCGCGATCGCCCGCCGATCGTAACGGCCCGCGCCTGGTACCTACGCGTGCATACGTGTGCAGGTGCGCGTACGCGTCACGTGGGCAGGTGTGTGGGTAGGCGCGCGCGGCAGGTGGACGAGCCGATGATTCACGGAAAGGACGTTCGATCGAGTCCGGTTGAACCGCGCCGGGGGAAAGAGAGCGCGCGAGAGGGACGCCGAGGCAGATAAGCGGGAGAGCCTCGACTCTTTACGGCGATGACGAACGATCGCGCGCCATATCCACCGGGGGAGGGGGGAACGACGACGTCTAATGATCCGTATCTGCGCCGCCGGGGAGCGGCGTAACACTGTTATCCCGGGTAGCACGGATCAGGCCCGATTTTTCCGCGGCTTTATTGTCCCGCCAAAGGACGGGGCCCGCTGTCATTGTCTTCGGAGGCTACTTTTTCGAAGCGCACGCATGCAGAGCGCGCGAGGGGGTGGAAAAAGGACATTTTCCACGGATCGCCGGTGTCGGCGATTGTGCGCCGCGCGCGATCGCAACTTCCCGTGTAGAATGTTAAAGGCGCTTTTTTCTCTCGATCGTCCTTTTTACACATGAATGATAAATGACTTTAATAGCGGTAAGTCCATTACGCGATTGCGTACGTATAAATATTTATTACTGTTAAACTGTAAAAGCGCATTCTCCGGCACTATCGAGACTATCTATCGGCTTCGTGGAAAATCAACTTGGCCGCGTCGAACGCGAGATAACAACTAGTTTTTCCCACTCCCCTTGACGGCGAGGAAGAAAAGAGAGGAGGGCCGCGGTGCGCATGTGTGGACACAATTGAAACTGGAGATTTTCACTTTGGTCAACGGCGGCTCGCCCGGCTCCTTCCGGCCCCGCCCGCGAGCCCCGGCTTAATGCTTTTTCGTGTTCCCACCTCTCCGAAGTATCAATAACAGATAAAGCCGCCGCCCTTGAATCAGCCGGCGCGCTGTAATGGATTTTCGGATGAAAGAGGACCCGGCTCTTTTCAACCCGTTGACGAAAACCCTCGGCGCCGGCTTAATAGAACGATATAAATCGAGGGTTGAGGTCGGAGGCTGCGTGCGAGTACGAGCCCGAGAGGAGCGGCGGACTTGTACTTTCATCCTCGGCCTCGGAGCCGCGCGAGGGGGCTTTTATAAATATAACCGCGAGCCCCGGACGCTAAGTACAATCCATTAGAAAACGGAGGATGACACGCGAGCGATAGCGTCTTTGAGGTCTCGCAGGGGGCGATGGAGGCGGCGCGGAGCTCGAGCGCTGCGAATCCCCACGCATGTATATATATTGACGCTTTTCTTGAGTCGGCGGTCCAACTACCGCGGGACCTCCTCAAACAAAAAATCGGAAACACCCAGGATCGAAGCAGGTGTATATATATATATTTTTGCGAGCCGGTTGGTTTATATATATATATACACCTTTACCCCGGCGGTGATGCTGCCCGACAATGCGCCAGTGCGCCGCGGTCGTAAACCCCGGCGCGTAACGATTTCGCGGGCGACATAACGGGCGGGGAAGGGCTCGGGAGGTCGCGGTGGCCCCCCGTTCCCGTTTTAACGTCGCTCGAGGGGTCAGCGCCGAATGAGAATGAGGGGGCCGCACCTGCGCGGCTGATTAGCCGGCTCTCGGCCGGCGTAAACTCGGCCGCCCGGGGATGAACGAACTCCGCGGCGTCGGCGGCGGCGGCGGCTTTCACTCGGGGAATCCGTCCTGCGGCCCTAGGGCCGGCCGGCGGCGGCTCCGTTATGTAGCTCGGCGCGTACGCCACCGGGCGGACTAGTTTAGTAGGCCACTTTGGACAGGTGCGCCGCGGGGGCCCGCGGCCCGCTTCCCGCCGTAATGGACCCTAATTGACGCGCGCCGGCCCGCGCTTTTTGTACGTGGGCGGCTGGGTAACGGGACGCCGGGGCCCGGCCCTCCCCAATCGGCCATTGCCGTTCCCGCGCATATTTCGGCCCCGGCTTTCGTCCCCGCGTCAGTCCTGGGGCTTTTTCTAGACCAACACTTTCTTTATCACTTTCCTTGCATCCGAGCCGTGTGTCGCTGGCCTAATCCTCTCGGCGACTCGCTCAACTTGTCACACGCCTCGCGCGCCCTCATTAACTCACTTTTATCTCCTCGCCTTTTTTTAGGCTCTGTCGTTGATTTTTCGACTCGATAGGGTCAGCCGGTCTCCATGTAGTACGTCAATCATAGATATCGTGCTATCCTCCAGACTTCGAGCTTTCGTTAGATTGGCGTAACGGCTGTTTTGGTTAGGGCGCGCCCTGCCGCGAGGATCCCTGAGCCGCTCCGCGAAATACGCCTCGCGAGCCGAGTCGGTCGAGGGAGCCTCCGACGGCGAGGCCGATCGGCGACACTCGGAAAGCAAAGCCCGAGCGACACTTCCGTCAACCTGCGCGGCTGAGACAATATTCGCTTAGGACGGCCGTAGGGCCTGAATAAAGTCCCCCCCTTCCCCCCGGCAAGGGCTCGGGGCCGGCCGGGCCGCGCCTCCCGGCTCGGCTTTTCAGAATGCCGCGCGCACCGGCTCCGAGAGCGCCGCCGAATCTCGGCCGTGAAAGCACCGTTCGCTTCTAATGCCTAGTAAGAGGTCATAAACGTATAATAGAAGGCAAAGCGCGCGGCCGCGCCACCGCCGGCGTCGCCCGGCGCACAAAGCCCCGCGGACTGTTGACCTTGCGGCCCGCCGCGGCGCTGTTTGCCCTCGGCAAAGGGGCCGTCGGCGCGCGCGCGCGCGCTTTTTCGGGGTCAAAGACCCCCCCGGATCATCGCCGATCGCGAGTTTCGGACCCGCGGGCGCTTTTTCACGCCGCCCGCCTCGGGAAACGAGAGCGACCGTGAAAGGAAGGCCCCCCCCCCGCATCCGCTAGTTTCTTGTGCCGCCGCGGACGCGCCTCGGCGCCTGCAGTTTCGGCCGGGCACACCTGCCCGCACCGACGCATTTCCCCGCCCGGGGGGGAAATATGAGGAAAAAAAAAAAGCCCTCTCGCTTTTTCTCCACGGCTGCCGTACGATCCGGCGTCTCGACTGGTAAACGAGTTTCCCAAGCGCCTGTTCCGATGAAAGCAATACTTGCTTCCTCGGGCCCGGCCCGACAATTAGATAATCCTTCATTAGCCTCCTATTACAAGGCCGAAAAACTCCGGACCGAGCTTGCATTGTAAATTCTTTAAAGGACAATGACTGTAGCCCGTAAATTTCGCCCGAGTCCGAAAGTAACCCATTTAACAGTTTGAGGCACTTAGTCGCTACAAACTCTCTAAAACATCGTTAACCTGTCTAGAATAGATTATATGGATACATATATATATATGAAACTACTTTTAAAAAGTGGAATTATTATTTATTTAATAAACTTGTTTAGTTTATTCTTATTTTCTTGAACGGATGAACGGATAATATTCATGACTCATAGGTATATCTTTTTTATTGTGCAAGGTTGACAAACTTTTACTTTTGTACTTTGTTTACAACATACCTTTACACGTTTGCAGTAATAACAGTTTGACGTGGCAACGTGTTATTGACCGTTGCTTACCTAACTTTTTACCGAATGAGATCAAGATGGCGGCTAGAGATGGTCGATTCCCCGGCGGGTCGGTAATCCGTGCCGGGCACAGATTTGACGGGCTCTCGTGACGCGTGAAATCTGCCCCGGTTACGGGCCGGCGGCTCGTATTGACGAGGGCCCGGGGCTCGAGGCTGCATCCCGCGCGAGTTAATTGCAGGCGGCCCCCTTAATTCAATCAGGCGATTCGAGCATTAAACACATAATGAAGAATCGGCGGGGCCCGCGTCCGCCGAGCGCTAGATTAAAGGCCCTTTCGCGGCCTGGCGCAGCTTCGGCGCGGGACGCACGCGAGGGCGCACTAGGCAAATGGCCCCTATAATGCATTGCCCCTTCGTGCGGCCGCGGTTATACCGCGTGGGCGAGACGCCCGTAACCCACATCGCCCCTAAATTAACGGCTAATTGTTTTCCCGAGCGGCCCTCGCGCGGCCCTGATTATAAGCCGCTCGGCTGTGGCCCGCGCCCGAGATAAATCTCGGCTTAACGAGGGAGCGCCGCGCACGGAGCCGCAAGCCCGCGGAGAGCTTTCGCGGCGGCTGGACCGAACGCGCGCTGCTTCCTTCGGAGATGATGCTCTGTTGTGGCCGGCGGGACGACGCGCCGCGCCGCCGGATGGCCATCAATTTTTTTTTTTTTCCTCTTCTTCTTCGATCCTCCTCGGTCCGGAGAGTGTAATTCACCGGCTATTAAAATGATAATGCTCTTGGCGAATCCGCCTCATCAAACCGCGATGTACGCCATTCTGTATAAATATAAAGAGTGCTTTTTTTTTACCGATTGCCGGCTGGGAACAGCGATCGGCCAATGGCGCACAATGCTACACATTGTGTACTATAACCTGCGACGTAACGTGCGACGACCTTGCGCTTTAGGTGTTTGCGGGGCCATCCGACGGACCCGTGATTGATCCTCGCCTTGATCGAGCCGTTCTTCCGACTTCTTTCTACCTTTTTTTTTTCTTCTTCTTTTCTTCAAATTTCTTTTTGTAGTTGCAACAACACGAGACGTATAATCGCGATCATCAGGGGTTATATTTGAAAACGCAATTTTATATCGATTAATCATGCCGAGCCGAGAGGAAAGTGAAAAATCGCTTTGGCCGATGTTAAACATTAATTTATCGCGGTGCTCGTTTATGTATAATATTATTACATTAATTCATTCATCGCGCAAAACGGCTGCAACAACAAAAATCCTGCAACTCGCCGACTGAGAGTGACGTATGACCTGTCTGGCTGACCTGATTTTAGTCGGGAAATGAGAATCGATCGGCGAGCCGATGATCGTAATTTACATACCGATTGCCAGGAGCTTCATTAAATATTCAATAAAGTACCGAAGGGGATAATAAATAAATCTCGCTGTTATATAGTTGGGTCTCCTTATTTACGAGCCGAGATTGCACGCACGTACAATGTTTTCTCGGGCGCCTACATATAGGGGGAGATTATTGTAAAAAATGTAGTAAATTTCAAAGGAGGCGCAACGCCTGTTATTGCAGGCAGTCAATCTCCCTGTTAAGTTATAATTGCGCTACCTTTTTATTTTCCCTCCACTCGAAAATTTACCTTTCTATAAAGTGTACAAAGAGCCTGCCAGTTTAACGCTTCATCAGGCGTCGTTCCATTGAAATACAACAGCCGCGCATCAATCAGACAAATTGACTCGTCGCCGCGATCGAGAGAAAAAAAAAAGCTCAAGCAGCCGCTGCCGCGCGCGCGCGCGATATCATTCCGATGCAGACCGGCTCCGCGGGCGTATTTTTCCCCGAAAACCAGTGGACCCGGGGGGACGGCTTTTTGCCATATCGGTGAGCCCGCCGAGTTCATCGAACTCGGTCACTCGTCCGCGGAAGACGTTCCCCGCCTGAGCGCGGGCGGCGCGTCTCATCCTCGGGACGTCCGGGCCTGTTTCGAGTTACCGGGGCCGCACGGCTCGCCGCTCCCTGGAACAGCATCGCGCGGTCTGTGTGTGTGTGTGTGTGTACCCGCGCGCCCGCGAAACGCTCGATCCTCCTAGGCCTCGAGGACTAATAAAAAAAAAAATAAAATAGAAAAAAGGCCTTCGGGCTCGTCGATTCCGAGTCGCTGTACACGCAGACCGGCTGATTAAACATTAATTTCAATCGCAGGCGGCCTGCAGTGTATTCCAGAATCCACTACATCGCTTAATAGAAATAATCTATTAGGAGAAAAAAAAAACATTGCACAAAATAATTATAGGCTTGTAAGAGGCCGGCGCGAAGAGCTGTAATTGTATTGTAACATTGAGTTTATTATCTGGAAAAAGCCGCGCGGTTTAATTAGTTCTTTCATATGGGTCTTAGCGGCAGGCTCCGCCGAGGCGTTAAGTACATTAACTAAAGTCCGGCATTAATTGACGCTTCGGCCGGGCTATTAATGGCATTGACTTCTCGGTATAAAAGGTAAATTGAGCCGGGCAGTCTCGTAAAGCGCGGGGCTTAATGCACATGGCGACTCGGGCGGGCCGAGGCAAGGCCCTCGTAATTTTGACAGGCCGCGGGTACGGATCGAGGCGTCCGTCCCGTTAAAAGCCAAAGGTTGCGTGCGCTTCCCCGAAAGTCTCTCGTGTCGATATCCGGGGAGTCGCGGGGCCGGCGGCCGTGGCGCCTTCACCAGCGGTAATTGCGCGGGGAGCCGCCCAATTTGAGGGGCTCCGCGGTAACGGGGATATCGGGCCGATATATATATATGTACGTGTACCGCGCGCCGGCCGAGCCGTTCAATTTGAAAGTCCATTACGCGGGGATATTCGGAACGGCCTGCGAACGGCCGGGCCCGGATAAAAATACCGGCCGCGCACCGTGTCGTTATTATCATAATAATCTCTTGCAAGGGGAAGAGCGGGCTTTTAGCCATTACCCGGTGCGAGGGGGGAGGAGGAGGAGGAGGCGCCGGTGGCGGTGCACCGTTACGATTACGCGAGCCGAGCTGTTTACGGCGCCCGTCCGAAAGAAGCGGCGCCGGCGCCGGCGAAACAAAGTTACACTTAGCCGAAAGCCCGCGGCTCGCGCATTCCTCCGCGGCTCCCAGCGAGGGACGCGAGCCGCCTGCCTTCCCGCGGCGCACGATATAATTATCAGGAAAGGGGAACCCCGGCGTCGGCGGAGGCCCCGCCGATAATTACGGGGCCCATTCATTAATTAAAGCGCGGCCGTAAAGTGGGAAACCGTCGGCCGCGCGATAAAAGTGCCCGGCGATTCCCAGGCGCCGGGTGATAAGCTCCCAGGCGGCGCCCGGGCGCACCGCTAGCCGCCGCCGGGGGGGCGGCTCTTTTTTCCCCCCGCGGCCGCCGCGCGTCTAATTCAATTTGGGCCCGGCGTCCCGTTAGCGGGCACCTGCCGCCGGCTCGGACAGCGGCCCCTGGGCCACGGCATCCCGGACGGCGCGCAGCCGTGGGCGGGCGAGCCGATTCTTTCCGCGGGCCGCCCACGCCCCGAGGACAGCGACGGGTCGCGTGCGCGCGCCGGCCAAAGTTAACGGCCCAATTAACCGCCTATTTACACGGGCGCTCCTGATGTTTACGCGCGCAATAACAGCGACGCCGCGTCTTTCGAGGGTCATCTTTCATCCGCCGGTGTAAATTCGACGAAACTCCGGGCAGCCTTTAATTATAACACGGAGCCGGGCTGAAAGGACGCCGGCCGGTGAAACTTGCCTCGAGATGAAAGGAATAATTTAATTATGACGAATTGTGCGCCTTCTGCACCGGACTACCTTCGCCGCGGAGGAAAAAACCGAGCGTTTAATAGTCATTTTCTAGAGATAATTAAAATCACGGCACGAGGCACGACTAGCCTGGCGGGTAAAAAAATCCTAGGAAATTCTTTTCAAGTGACGTACGTCCTTAATTTCATAGCCTCTATCTGAGCGTATACGTACACAGGCCTAATGCGGTCGCGAATAACCACCTCCGAGAATAGTTAAATGCTACTTTTATTGTACAACGATGATAGATTATGATTTATTTTACAGCTAGCGAAACTTTTTTCTACTTCTCTTTAAAGTCCGTGCAAATATATCGCCGTTATAGAGGGCGAATTATCCAATGTAAGTACAAATTAAGAACAGTAAAGAATATAAAATTATTATCCTTACCCGCCGTACAATTGTAAGCGCTATAACAATATATTAAATCTAAAAATATACCATATACAAACCTACAATTATTTTTATACACAGCACTTGCAGTAATATATTGGAATAAACTGTTTGAATGATTAAAGTAGAATAATACACTGTAAGAGCACGAGCGACTGCTGAAGAATCAGTTGTGGAGTTAATTTATGAATTTACTCATTTTTTCTTTATCTAATAAGTACAATAGTACTTTTCCGCATTTAGAAATAATAAATATCTCAAATGTAGAACAATTACGAATACAAGCTCTTCCTTGATAAGCGATAAGAAAAATTATCCCGTGCAATCAGAGTGAATGCATCGCGATAAAAATTATCTCTCCGGGAAGAGTGCCGTAATGAGAATAAGGTAATTTTATCTGGGCGTCGGTAAAGGTTTCACGAGCGCGCATTTCCGGACAATAGGAACACCTTAATACCATCGAGAAGCATTCCCTTGCTATTGGCGATAAGAGGAAGCGGGCGCTCGTACCTCGGCGCGATGCACGAGCATCTCCTCCGGAGCGCGCCCATTCGATTACGTCCGGCAGAGCGATATACAGTGTCGGGCCGGGGCGGGCATTAGGCGCGGCCCGCGCGTACGCACCCCCCGATAATATCAGCTCATATCCCACCTGTCAATATATACACCCCCCCGCGCGCACCTTTGGAGACGGCGGCCCTAGAGCGCGGCCAGCGAGTCTCGCGGGCCCGGCCAATTACTCCGCGGCGCGGATCGATCGGCCGCGCACGCATGCCGATGCCCGAAATTGGACGGACCCCTTCCCCCGAGGCCACTCCCCCATCGACGGGCCCGTAATCGAGCCGCGCGCTCCCACGGAAATACCGGGGCTGACGTCAGCGACCGGTCAAGACGGCCCGAGCCACCGCGGGACACGTCACCGATGATAAGCCGTTTTCTCTCGGAGGATTCGGCGATGGCCGGCGGCCATTGTCGGACGCTTGCGCAAGCCGGTCCCGCGGCCCGAGCAAACTGCCCGCGAGTATAACATAGGCCCGCGGGCCGATACGAGGAACGAGCCTCCCCCCGGGGAAATAAAGTCGCCGGCGGGTGCGCGGCTGACGTCACGGGCCAAAGGGACGCCGCGGGATAAGAGCAGGAAAAGCCGCTCGGCCGAGGTAATGAGGCGGGGGGATCGCCAGTCCTATTAGCGCGGCAATCCATTAGGCCGAAAGCCGGCGGGCAGTCGGATCGGCGCCTCCCGCGGCCGATGCGATTGCGCCGGCTCCGACGGGGCTAATCGGCCGCGCGGCGCCCCGACGGAAGTCGCCGCGCTGCCAATTATCGCCCCGTTAAACCTGCCCGCGGTCGCGCGGGGATTCCCCTGATGGGAAATATCCATTAGCCGGCGCGATCGGAAAGCGATTCGCCGGCCCTTGCCCCCACCCACCCAGCTCGACTTTTCTCGCCCGCCGCGCGCTATGGGGGCGAAATTAATCTGCGGCCCCCGCATTATTCAATATATGGTTTTATCGGAGCCGCCGCGACATAATTATTGCTCTTACGCGTAAGGGATCCTCGGCGCGTTCTATTTTTATGTAAATCGATACGGCACGGCCGCTCGCGAGAAAATTCGTTGGCCTATCGTTTTCTATGCGGCGACGTTAATAACGGAATTACTTCGCAGGAGAGAATCGCTAATGAGCGAGATATAATTAATCGGAAAATAAATATATTAACGGTCCTTCTTCGGAGTAAATTATTCTGGCTTGGTTATATGCTGATACTCTGCATTTTATAATAATACTACTTAGTTTATAAAGAAGATCCTGTTTATTAAAAGGAACTATAAATATTAAAGTATCCTGCGACGATGTACCAAGTCTCGCTAATTATTTTAAATATATAAATCCAAAGATGTATCGATTACTTTTCAGTCCTGCGAGACATTCTCTCGTTTCTTTAATAGTCATTTTTTAATTTTATTGAATAATTCGGCTATACTCGAACGATGTACTGCACGTGCACATATTGCTTCGGCTGCCTATTGACAAAATCTTGTCGTTAAATTCGTCTACGTCGTAAAAGTCTCGCGTGCACTGAGTCTGCGCGAGGCGCAGTGTAAGTATAACGTCGCATCGCTTACAGCACAGCCTGCTTTTAGTAGGGGCCATTTGTCTCTCTCACCTGCTACCTGTCACACGGCTCGAAAAGACGCTCGGCTTTAAATTAGTGAGTGCCTCGCGGGGGCCGGGATTATGCAAATCAGCATTGGCAGGACATTGAAAATTTCATCGTTTCCAAAGGAGCTGCAACTCCGGTTGGGCCCCCTCGGGAAGCATAATTCCCCTTAATAATCCAGAGCCAGGTACACGTATATAGGTGCGCGGCTTCGTTTCTGCCGTTACAGGGCGTTGGCTTCCGGGGCTAATGTCGCCCCCTCGTCAGCGCGGCCCGTCCGCGGAATGACTCGGGAGTTAATGCGGCAAAGTTTCCTGCGATTAATCGAACGGGGTATAAAGTTCGAGCGAGCTTAACGCGGAGAAATGCTGGCTCGCTCTATATAATTCTCCCCCGAGCTTATATTCGCGGGCTAATCGGCATAAAAGTGTCCCGCAAAGAAATCCTCAACAATTTCAATATTCCATGATCAAAGTTTTCTCTTGCAAAAAGATTTATTCAAGGCGCATCCGCCGGGAACTTTGTAGATAGGAAATTAATGGTTTGTTGCGGTTCGAGCGAGCATTTCTCATTTTGATATAGAGATTTTTAACTTTTGAATGAGAAGTTTTGTGAAACTTTATAATGAATTCTCTCCTCCACTTCTACTTATAGTATTAATTCAACTTTCAAATACTTTGACATTCAACGGAAGCTCGGCTCCCAATCAATTGAAATCGTTACATAATACATCTAATTCAATGGTTATATCAAATATAGCCCATTGACGTAAAAGCAGATCTGACTCAAACATCTGTATTACACTTTGAGGAAACTTGCAGTTTAAAGTGTAAAAGTTTATTCTTATTTCTGTACAGGATCAAAAGTAGATTTTCCGGAAGTTTTCATTGCAATCCGAGGAAAAGTGCCACGGCGGGCGAAGACGAGTACGGCAAACTTACAATGGCGAAAAGAGGTATCAGAAAACTTAAAGGAGTCTGTAAACTTTTTATTCTGCATACAAGATTTCGACATTTTTATTCGTCACTGTAATCTTCCGCCAATGTATACATATATACACATATGTACAATATATGTTTAAGTGCCCCAATCCACATGTGATAAAAAAATAAAATCATTAATATACTCAAAGTACTATCCTGTGCCGGCTTCCCATATGGATTTCGCAGATTGAGCTGCGTAAAATGCATGAAAAATCGTTTCATTAGCCGGAATATCGGTACTAGGGATAACAGCCCCCGCAAAGTTGCATGATAAAATCCCCGCGCGCAAATTGAGATCTCCTTTTCCGCGATAACAAAGCGGGCGGTGCATAATGAATTATCCAATTTCTGGTAGTAATCAACGGGCCAGGGCGCAAGATCAGCATAATGAATTCAGAATCCACGCTCGTGGCTAGGATGCGCTTGGGTTATAATGGAGGAAGGAATCAATCCGCGTCCGATCTTAGGGAGCCGCGGGATCACGTAACGTCTAAATTTAATCCCCGCGCGTATATAGCCCCCGGGGCTGCCGACTGGGCGCCATTGTATCCCGAGAAACTATGAACTTGGCCGTCTGTATCAGCGCGGCTCGCGTGCGCATATAGCCAAAGTAATAGAAACGCCGCATCGGCGCCCGCGTGAATCATCCTCGAAGTACCGGGCGTTATACGTCCTCTCGAACTCCTCTCGAAAAGTCCCGCGGCGCGTCTGTTTGCGATATAGTCCCGGGCCCGTTGATTCGATTAGGCCTTTTACGAGAGGCATAAACCTGCACGCGGATCCCCGATAAACAAGGGAATATGGAGTCGCGCGATGCCGAAGGGGACGAGGAGCCCCGAGAGAATGCAGATGAGACTCTCGGCCGATCAATAAGTGGCCTCCGCGAAAACGAATCGGGAGGCTCCTTGGCGCCGAGGCTTTCGGCCCGGTCTGCTTCTCTCTCGGTATACCTACGAATGCCCCGATCGCGCGGAGATGCAGCTAATTGGCCTACGGCCGGTCAGCCGCGTGCCGAGTCGGTGAACAAAGGAGCTTTTAATTGAATCGTAGACGGGACGTGATATCGGCGATTTTTAACCGGCCAAAGTAACGTTGCGAGCGATTCTCTTTTATTACTCGAAAAAAAATGATTGATCCTGCGAGAATCGAAAGTTTCTCTCGCCTCGGGGTGTGATAATTTCTCGTTTCGAGCGGCCAAACTGTTGGGGACACGAGTGCAGCGCAAAAAGACGATTGCGTTCTTTCATTTTATCGCCCAACCCGTGACTCAATTCGTAATTTATCATTATTATGAATATACATCAGAAGTTTGATGTGAGTCGGGAGAAAAAAAAAATTATAATTAATACTCGCAGATAGGTTCGCTTTCGCGATGTGCTACCGCGGGTATTGCGCATGCGCCTAAATGGAGTTTGATTAACCGGAGACACTTTTCAAAGGCGCTATTTGGTCTCTAATCGATCTAAAAGAAGCGCAAAATAATGTTTTATAATTAACTGACGCTTGCAACACTGGGCTTCGAGCGTATACCCTGAAAAATTTGTTTTATAGTAATTTGTGATATTTCGATATTAATCTAAGATTGCGCACATACTAATCAAACAATGCAATATAAATATGTTTTATAGTAAAACATTAACGGTAATTGAGTTTAAAGTGTAAGAGATTAACAAAATCTTGCAACAAGTATACGCAAAAGCTAATAAAAATTGGGTTTTGTTAATTTATAGAATAATTTGCAATTACTGTTGGATTATTTTTGGTTTTGAAACAATAAGTGAAACAATAAGATGGCGAGTATAATGAATATGGCAGTGGCTCGCATGCGTTGTATCTCGTATTTATCTTAGCGCATTGAAACGGGTAAGAATTTTTTCCAATGGTACTTGCAGGCCGCTGTCAATCAGACTACACTCCATAGCCACCTGATAGGATTTACGGAGCCGTGAAGGTGAATTGGCCGCGCTCTTTGATTTATCGATCCGGGGCAGATAAATCAGGCTCGCGCAGGTGGTCCCCGCGGGCGGCGCCGGTCCGCCTACCCCCACCCCCCCCCCGTCGATTCGGGGCTTTAGTGCACTTTTATAGCGTCTGGGCGATGGACCTTGCGCCCGGCGTCGCTCATCACTATTCAAAGGGTCGGCCCGGCGGAATCCTGCCGGGACTCGGGAGCGCGCGGCCCCCGTGGAAATAGTTCCTCCGCCCGGCGCCGGCGGCTTCGCGTTTGTCCAATTGGGCCGCGCGGCTCGCGGGGCGCCAATTGGCCGGCCGGCCCTTAAACCGCGCCGCGGCCCTCCCTCGTTAGGAGGTTAAACGAGCGCGTAATTCCCGCGACGAGAAAGTGTGTATCCGCGCGCGCCGATTATTAAATTTGATACGCGGCCCGCGGTTGTGTGCGCAGGGGCCGCTCGGCTGATTATGTCCCTAAATGAAGGAGGTGTATACCAAACGAGTGGGCCGGCAATAAAGCAAAATAAAAAGCGGGGGGAAAAAAAAGGCGAAAGAAAAGCGAGAGGCATCAAGCCGGCCCTCTTGATTGAGCGATAAAAATCACTCGGCCCACGTGAGATTGAGCAATTTGCAACACTGCGCGCGGGCCGCCTCGCGCGCCCTTACTCCCAATCTGGAGCGCCGCGGGAAAAGCCGAGGGTCGCTCGCGGCGTGACGGCCCGCCCCGGCGCAGATTAAACGGGCCGAGAGGAGGCCCGTTGTACAACAGGCCTCCACCTATCTCCTGTATACGGGGAACCGGAGGGGCCCGCGGCAAATCGGCCGGGACGGCTTCCCGAAAGGCCACATGTGTCCGCGGGGGCCCCTAACGAGGCCCACGTGTCGGGCCCCGGGCCCCTACCGGGAAGACGCGAGCCGCCGTCAATGGCCGCCTCAGTCCGACGTAGCCGAGGCCGGGCGACGCGTCCTGTCTCGCGTCCGCGGGCGGAAGGCCTTTTTCCACGCTGGCCGAGCGTTACTAAGCACTTTGTATAGGGAGCCTAATCGCCGACGGCGTGTAGCCTCGGCTCGCGGCATAAGTGCATATTACCGGCGCTCCGATCATCTCGATCCTTTTGGAGGAGCCTACTCCAATGGCCTCGTGTCTACTCACACGGCCAATCGGGGCTTCACTTTCCCTCGGAACTACTGGTATTGTTGCGCGTGCCATTAGCGCCGCGTCGATACCTATTCTGGGGGCTCCTGGCCCACCGTCCGATCGACATTGTACTCTGCCGAGTGGATCCCGAGGGCGAGGACGTGTAACGGCGGCGTAACATCAACCGACGCATCCTCGAGCGCGTGAAAAGCGGCATTTCCTTCGGGGACAGTGACGTGCAACGCGGGGGCATTATTTCATTTGCATCGGGGCTATTAATCGGCAGTCGGGCGCAATTAGCCGAAAGCCAATAGAAACCTCCTGACAGTGGGGCACACCGGTGAATTATGCCCTGGCCCAATAATCATTAATTATTCATCGGCTAATTGGCTTTCGCCTCCCGAGCCGCGCAAAGCGGCAAAGCGACATTACATGCGTTTTTTTTTTTACCGCGGAGCCGGCCGACCTTCCTCTTCTCGGCAAGCGGTTATTCGATCCCCGTTGCGCAATCGCGGCGATTCGCGGATATGAGAGCGAGTGATCCCCCCGGTGCAGGAATACTCTCGGTAATCCCCGGCCCTCCCCACCCCCCCGGCGCCATATTCCGCCTTGCGGCCGGTCCTTCGATTTCCGCGGAGCGCTCCGAAGCTGACACTGCTGCAATCCTATACCGCAGCGGATACATCCCCGGAATCTGGGATTTTCCTTCCCTCGGAGATACAGATATATAGGTGTACGTGCCGCGCAGAAACTCGCCGGCAGGCGACGGCCCGAGCCAAGCGCCCAGAGCCATCCGCAGAAGATGGAAAAAAGCTTATCTTGGCCGGACTTGGCGCGCCAGGCCGGAGGGGCGTCGGCGCCGCTTTCGGCGGGCCGCGCGGCCTCGAGGGGGCACCAGGGCGCCGGGCGATTAGCGCGGGCCGCGGCGCGTGTCCGCCGAGATACCGATCCCCGGCTTTGTCTTCCGAGGAGCGCGTCGGGCCGCTCGGGAATAATCGGCGTCCCCCCCCCCCCTCGGCCTTTGATCTCCCGGCCGCCAAGGTGCGCGTATCAAAGAGCGCTCGGAGATCCTCCCCGGGCGATCTAACGAGGCCGCGTTTGTATTCGGGCCGGCGCGCCTAACAGCTGTCCCGGGCGGGATATAGCCGCCTCGTCTAATAATCAGCCGGCCGCGGCGCCTTGACATTGCGTACGTGGGCGGGCGCGCGGCACGCGCCGGGGGCCCATTATCGGGCCCACGTGCCCCGGGGAATCCGTGCCGCCGCGGGGCATCGGCGGAAGCGCCGCAGATAAGAAGCCCGCGTGTGTGTGTCGGGGGGGGGACCGCCGCGGGGGAAAGTGGGCGATCGCACACAGGCGCATGTGCGTATCCCTATCCGCTTCCCCGGTTGCGTAAGCGGCGGCCGTCAACCGGCGTACAACACGTATGCTAAGCGCCGCGGCGGACGACACGGCGCCGGGGCCCGGGTGTTAAATATTGAACGGGCACGCGCCGCCGAGAGCCGCCCGCGAGCCCCGCATGCCAATCGCCGCGAGGCGCCGCTGACGAGGAGGCCCGCGGGTACCGCTACGCCCCGGAATCCCGGCATCTCCGCGCCCGGGGATGTACTTTCGGCGGGGGGGGGAGGAGGAGGACCGGCGCCCGAGTGCCGAGGGGGGCGCCGCCGAACTCGGGCAGCTCTTTGTGCGCGCTGACCGTATGCCGATCTCCGGCGCCTCGCCTCGCCAGGAAGAGGGCCCGCCTTTTTCTCGCTCGGCCCGTCCGATTGATTATGCACCCTCCCAGCATCCCAGCGGGTCCGGAGTGCTTTCGCACGCGTCGCACGCCAAGCCTCTTGGAAAATTAAGGGAGTCTTTAATAAGCCCTCGCCGGATAACTCGGCTAATTACGTAAGCCGAAATCTATCTTTATAACTGAGAGCGTCAATCGTTATATCCGATTTCTATGTCGCCGGTCAAAGTATCTGTTCCAGTCAAAGCTTAGAATATCAAGGGATTAGGATTTGTATCAAAGAAGAATTGCGTCAAAACTGAAAAATGTATGCCAATAAACACTTTTGATATTTATGGTCATCGACATCAAGCTTTTATATATTTAACAGATACATCACATACATGTGTACATTTAATGGCTTGAATTATAATACAAGCCGTGCACAATTATTCATTATGACGCCAGAGCACGTAGACTACATTTCCTTCTCTTATCTACGCTCACAGAAAAACTTAATGTTACAAGTTACTGTCACCAAAGTAAGATATTATGATTTAAGAGAAATTTTCATTTGATTGTTAATTCAAATTTGAATTTATGTGGAAATTCTTGTTAGTCGCGTAATTTATAACTTTGGGTATTATATTTACATTTATATTTATAAATATATGTACCTATCGTTTTCGATAAAAATATTTTGATAAAAACACGTTAACATCTTCTGGAGAAAATATCGAGGGACTTTTTCTGAGAGTAACCAACTAAAATTATCCATTATAGGCATTTAAAGGAATAATATGCTACGTTTTCTTTGTAAGCTAAGTAGAAAGGTTGGTAGTGTAACATAATAAATTGTGGAAATATGACACGAACGGCTAGCTCGGACAAAGAAAGCGCCTCCCCTTTGATCTCCGTAAATAATCCTGGGAAATAAGAAAAAGCCTAGGAGACGTCTATCATATTTCTTGCGATTGGAAGGGAGATTGCGGAGATGGCCCTTGATTGGGGAAGCCCCGGGTCGGTTCCCCGGGAAACCTGTCGCCCGGTCGCAATAACCGGCCCGGGAGCTCGGGGCGAGGCAGAGGGTCGTCCTCGCGGGGGGCGCTTTGAAGTGCCGGCGGGGCCGGCGCCCCGTATCGATTGGCCGCCGCCGGGAGATCCGCGCCCGCCGCCCCTCGCCCCGGGACACGGGACGATCGGGCCGCGGGGGTTGCCCGCGGCTAGCTCGCGGGGCGTGCCGGCGGTACGGGGGGGGGGGGGCACCCGGGGTCCCGTTCGGGACCCAAGTGGCACGCGTTGCCGTTGGGCCATATAATCGAGGGGGGCGCATCTGGGGGCGGCGGGGCCGCACGACACGAGAAATATATGGGGGTCGCCCTCGGGCCCGGTCCCCGAGCCGCACGCAGCGGTATTACAGTTAACGCGCCGGCGCACCGTGACTTCCGCGTCCCCCGCGCGGCCAAGCCCATTAGCCGGCCCGATATTTCGAGCTGGCCCGCCCGCCTCTCGCGTGACCCGCGGCATTACCATCTCGCCGAGAGAGAGAGAGAGAGAGAGATTGAGACCCCCGAATCGCCCGTTTCCTCGGTCCACGCTCCCGCGGTGGCGGAGGACCTCCGGCTGACTCGATTCTCGATCTTCGGGAAACACTCGCTGCGGGATAACTGTGTCACTGGCGTCCTCTGATTCATGAAACCAGGTAATACTCTGCCTTTGAGTAAAGTCATCGGTGCAGTTCATCTATTATTAATATTAATTGTATCTTCCTGCTCCGCGGAAGGTAACCGATGTTACTAAAAACTTACTTTCATCCTACTTTCATCATGGCAGGCGTCAAAGTAGAGTCTCGAGTGACATTTCCGCTTTGGAGTAGACACCGAGTCGAGCGAACTCGTCGTCCTCCCTAGCAGAGTGCATGAGGGCTTGCGGTCAGCGATGGCGTGCACCGAGCCCCAAAAGCCCCGGTATTTTTCGACTCGGCGCGAGGTGCGTGAGCTTCGAAAGCGAGGTAATCTGCATGCTTATAAGCGGCCCGGGAGGAAAGCCATTACCGTCAATTAAGTAAGCTGGAATTACTATGTCTCGGGAGGCGCCGAGGCCATTCTACCCGAGGCACCTAGGCCGATTATTATTGCCAATTAGCCGGGGCTCCGGGCACGCGTGTCCCCCCCGTCGGCCTTTTTTTCCCCGGACACTTCATCCAGCGGGGTAATTACACACCTTCCCCCCCCCCCCACACACCCCACGCGAGATTATTATTCGCAAATGATTTGAAATTGCCGGCGAGCGCGGCCGAGTGCCGGTGGCGTGTGGGTATCGAAAATGGAGGCGCTAATGGAGGCCGGATTTTTCAGGGCTCGGTGCACTTGGCGCAGCTGCCGCGGCCTCCCGGCTTTTTGCACGCGGCAGGACCGCCGCGCCGCCCGCAATTGCCTTTTTGCGGAGCCGCGCCGCGGCTCGGCGCGAGTACTTTTCGCACGTGCCAATTGAGGGCCCGCGGCGAGTACCGTAAACCGTCGCCCGGCTAAACTGCAGCCTTCTAAATCGCCGGCCGGCCGATTATTGTGCCACTGCGGCATTCCTGCATGCGAATCGCCCACTTGTTGACGAATTGCCCGCGACTCGCGCGCTCCTCGGCTCTTCCCTAAATGCGGGGAGCTGGAGCCGCGGCGATTTGCATAGCTCGCGCACCGGCCGACGACAGATATGCGTGCAATTATAGTCTACAATTTCGACGCGAGTGCAAATTTTCAACAATCCGATGCTCGTAGTTTGTGCCGAATCTTCTTGCGGTCAAAAAAAAATTCATTCTTAGTATGTTAACGCACGGGGTAAACGTCGCCTACTCGAATAACGTACCTTTATATCAAAATGAATACAGCTAAGACAATCGTTGTAATGCATTCGTAAATCATAATCATGAGTATTACAGTAATTAGTTCAGCGTCGATAAAAATTCTTTAAAAATTTTGCAGACAATTGATATAATTCGCGTAATAACACGAGAGAGTGCAAGAGGAGCACGAGTCGAAAAAGTACTCATTAAAGGCACATAAGAGGGCAGGTAGGAGGAAAGTCTTGAAAGCGACTGCGGAGTGACTCAGTGGCGAGCGAGCGGGTCCTTCCCCATCGACGTCCGTAAATTGCACCGGGCTCGCGGGGCCCGGGGCCGGGGGAGTCTCGCGGCTACGGTACTTTTCGGCCGCTCCCCCACGGCTCGCGTGGAGCTCGCGTGGAGCTCGCGTGCGCCGCGCGGTCAAATTCAGGTGCCGCGGAAAGGCCTGTGTGTGTGTGTGTGTGTGTGTACGTGCGCCGGGAGTCGCGGCGTCCCACGGGCCCGGGGCCTTTGAGCCGCGCGTTACAGTTAGCAAAGAGCGCGGGGCACGCGAGCTCCACGCCGGGGGAAAGCGGACGCGCGGATTTCTTTCGCCCCGCGGGAGCAGAGGCGCGGCTGTCTCCGCGGGTCGCCCGCGCCGCCAGGGCCCGGGGGTGGGGGTAGGCGAGGGTCACTCGGTGTCCCGTTACGGCGCGCGGCGATTTCGAGTGGCGGGCGGCTCTCGCGTGTTTACGGCCCCGCCGCCGCCGTCCTCCTCCTCGCAGGAAGTCGCGCCTCCACCCACGCGCCGCCCCGACTTCCGCGTCCCGGGCCCTACGCGTAACGCGTGCCGTAATTGCCGGGCGCGCGGGGGATAATTGATACGTGACTGCATAATGCCCAGCGCGAATAGTTTATTATGATTGATTTAATGAGCAGTTTGCGCGCGCTCCAACTAATTTGCCGGGCGCGGGGCCCCGAGCGGCCCGCACCTCCGGCCCGCTGATTGCGCATTCCCCGGGCGAGCCGCTCTTACGCCTGCCCCTCGAGCAACGAGGATTTTTCCCCGGAGAGCCAATGTTGACGTTGGCCCGCCGCGAGGCTTAATGCCGATTTGGGCCGAGGCGGAACGAGGGCCAGCCGCCCCAATCGCTAATCAATCTCACGACGCCGCGATCCTTCCTCCTCTTATCTCCGATTTTTCCCCGAGCGGCCCTCCACCTGGGCGGGACGAGCCGCGCGGACTCCGTGCGATCCGCGGCTTGGAACCGAGGCACCTAATTCCGCCCGTGCATTCCACGGGCAACGATAATGGAACGCTTAAATCTGCGTGCAACTAGTATTTGAAGAGGGCGTGCGCGCCGTAATATAGTGGGATGAAAAGCGGCCCGGGGAGACTATGCCTCTCGATACGCATACCCCATAAATATAATCCGAAGGAAACTGAAATAAGACGTGCAAATAAAGGAAGAGGAGGTAATAATTGAAAGGGGATTAAAAGCCGAGGGGAAGCAATCAATCTACCGATTGAGATTAGTACCGAAGTATTTGCAAGTGCAAAAGTCCGGGCCGAGCGATATGTAGATCGATACCCCATAAATCACGGGCGTACTAAGCTTCGCGCTCCGCGGCAAAAGGAGCAGCGCTAAACGCGTGTATAATTTAAAATGGCACGCGGGCAAACACGGGGCCCCGGCCTAGCGCATGCGCCCCCCGGCCCCTCGATCTGTGTATTTATAAGAGCGCTTAACCGCCCGGGGATCGATTAAGTGCAATTCGAGCCTGCCGCTCGGGCATCAACGCGGCATTCCACGCGGTGCCCGGGCCCTAAATCAAAAAAAAAAATAAACAAGGTGCGAGCCCCCCCCTCGGTCGAAAAATTGAAAGACGGGGGAATAAACGGGCGATGCATCATCGTCCGCCAAAAGAGGGAGGCGGGACTAGGCCCCGGACGCGGGGTCCACTGTGCCCGGCAGCTTATCGCGCGATTCAATTTGACGAGCGAGCGTCGCCGCATAAATTCCTGCGGCTCCTCCTCGCCGGCCGAGGCCGAGGCCTGTCCCCGCCGGCCAATTTGCACGTCCTCGCGCTCCTTTTCTTTTTTTTTTTTCGCCCTTTTTTTTCTTTCCCCCGCGCCGCCACCGCCACCGCTGCCGCGGGAAAAATCTCCATTTAACGCCGGCGTCGCCCCGGAGCGCCTCTTCGCCGTTAGTCGCGCCTTTTAGATTGGGCTTGTTACGCGTAAAAGTACAGCTCCCATCTTGGGCATGCAGATTTATGCGCCTCGATCGCCTAGTATCACTGCATCTCCCGAGGTCTATATACCCGTCCCTCCCGCGGCTGTGTGATGGACCTATCCTATAAGGCTTACGCAGGACCCTGTCGCGGGCACGCGAGTATATATTTTTCAGCCTTATACGCGGGTATAATAAGCTTTAAGTTTCATTTAGTTATTTAATATCACCCAGTATTTACCTATTAATCCAGTATTTCTTTTACGTGTATATGAATATGTTGACTCTTCATCTTCCCTGCGTCTTATCGGGTTGCGCGCACTGTATCATTGCAGAGCATACTATAAATACTGCGTGAACGTGACGTTTGTAGTTTGTCTCTTACTTTCAAATCTCTCTGCAGTCGGTACCATTTGGAATGTACAAAGTTACACTATTCTAGAAAATCTTAAGTTACTATTGTCCCCACACCCGCATACATAAAGTTTATTAAAATATAAAAAATAATTATGTAAAAAATAACAATGAGTTAGTTAAAAAATTAAAAAAAAAAGTATAAAAAAGTAAGGAGCAAAGCAATCAGAAAGAAAGGAAGCTAAGAGCTGCAGGAGCTACGGTCGATACTTCAAGAATAAAGCAGTTGGGAGATTCGTTCCCCAATATAGATAGTAAAACGCGGCTTTACCTGCGCTACAAAACCGAGTTGGGGAAAAATTAATCTTAGCTAGAAGCAGTATTAATCGTAATGCAAGAGGAGCAGTTGCCAAAGGAACTTGTTAGATTCGCGAATTCTCGAAGCAGGTGGTTGATTTTGCAAGTGACGTCACGGTTGGGCCGAGTCCGCCGTAAATCAAGGGCCCGCTTTTTGATTAAAATAATAATCTTTCGGAATACGCAGGCGGCTCCTTCGTCTTGTATTTATCGCTCGGGTCCCGTCCTTATCTTTGAGCGCGCAAGCAAATGCCGAGTGTAATTATTTCCATCCGCGCAATGATTCATGGATTCTTACGAATGCGGCATTTTATTTATACCCGCGGCCGAGTGCAAAAGCGCGAATAAAATTTCACGCGTCTCGGGCGGGGGGATTTATATTAAAAGGGAAGGGCCGGGGGTCGGATCGCCGGGGCTTGCATATCCCTAGATGAATATAAAGCCCCGTGGAAAAAAGGAGTATAGTGCAAACAAGCTCGATTAGCCGGAGTCACGAGGGCGCGCGGAATGGGTTCGGCGGAGGGCCCTCCCGGGGCCCATTACGCCCGTGTCAATCGGCCGGAATTTACGCTCCTCCAAGCCGGCCGCCCCTACCCACGCGCGCATCGCGGGGAGCAGCAAAATAAAAAAGGAGGAAGCCCGCGCACCTCGTAAAATATATGTACACAGCGGTCGGGGCGGCCCCGCAAAGGTGCACCTTCTCTCTCAGGCGAGGGGGAGAAGTCACCGCATTCGTGCCGTCGCCTTGCCGCGCTTTTTTTTTTTTTGTCCACCGCTCGCGCCCTGGCTTTTCCGCGGCTCGACGGCGATGTCACCTTTTTATATCGATCGGCTCGGCCTTTCCCGCGCGCTTATAAACGCCCGCTTGCGCATATAGGTATACACACACGTATAAATAGTGGATGCCGGCAGTGGCGTACTACTCCCTTTCTTCCGCGAGGCGAGAGCCCGTCAAATATGCAGGGACGTCAGTTGCCGGGCTTTCTATTATTAGTTAAACGGCCGAGGAGTAATTGGATTTTCCCGGCATATGAGCCAATGCCTCGGGAAATGGTACAGTTTGCACAATCGACCGCAGACCGCGAGCTTTAATATTTTACCGCCGAGGAATACATACAGGTAAACACGTACGCGCGTACACCGTGGATCGGGGAGCTTTCGCGCGGCGGCCGCGGGTGGTAGTAAATTCACGGGCTCGGCTGCCCCGTCGAAAGCGTCCCCGCGGAGGGAAAGCCAAGGGTACTTTTTCACGCGTCCACCCACCAAATCAATGGGACGGCGGCGGAAGGGGGAAAAGCCGCACGGCAAAGGGGCGATCGCGAGGGCAACGGCGCTCTTCTGAAACGTATAAAGTGGATTACGAGTCGGGCCGTGCCGGTGGCCGTGGCACGCGCATCAATTTCACCGCTGGAATCGGCGCAGGCGCGTGCCTTTAACCTATACCGATACGCCTGTGTGCGTATAAATGTGCGTGTATGATACGCAGGGGGGGCAGTTTTATACAGCGAGCGGCTGACTCGTTAAATTGCCTTGTTCATCGCGCAATCTCTGGCTTCTGGGTAAGCGCATTACGCACTGTCCTTTTTAATTATCCGAGCGGTTAACGCGCGGCTCTTCACCTCGCTGATTAAGGCTCGCTTTGTTAATTGATGGCTCGCGAGCAACCTCGCGGCTACCTACTCGTGTTATGCGCCCTCCTCTGTACCTTAGCATCTGTTCCGCGATAAACTCGTTCGTCTCTCGGCTCCTTTTTTCCCCCCGGGGCCTGATAAATAGCGCTCGGCCGCTCGCGTAATCCCTGTAACGCTTACATTAACGATTACCCTTCATAATGGGATAAATAGGAGCGTGTTTACACGGCCTCCGAGAGAATAATAATATTAACGATCGTGCAAAAAAAAAAGGGGGGAAAAAGAGGAAGGCAAGGAAGTTCGGCGGGCCCCTATCGCGCCGGTTCGCGGTACACGCGGCGACCGCGAGCCAATGACAATTAGCATCGGCCGCGCGGTTTGCCATTCATTTATTCGGCGGGCGGCTCCCCCACGTCGGGGGGCCGCGCGGAATCCCTCGTCGGCGAGGCTTCCCCGTAGGCGCTTGGTCGGCCCGCGGGATGGCCGCGCTTCCTTATCGGCCGCGATCACCCGCGGCCCCGGAAGCGCCCGTGACTTTATGCGGCCCGCGTTCCCCGGGCGCGGGCGGCAATTGTCAGTAGGCGCGCGTGCCCCGCTTTTTTTTCCCGGTCACTGGGTGAGCCGTCGGCTCGCTTATCAGCCGCGTCCCCGGGGAGTCGATTGCACAGACATAATCCCTCGTCGCCGACGGCCGAGGCGCTGACTGGCCGATCGCTATCTCCGGGGCTCGGTTACGCGCGAGAAATTGCCGGCTTAGCAGGTGCCGTTCGCAAGGAGCCGCGCGTATATACACGGCTCCTGCGTCTTCCTCCCCCCCCGGACGATTCACCAAACTCTCGGGCTGATTGTCCAGCAGAGCGCCGTCCGTGCCAATGTGCACGGACCTGGGTGAAAGAAGTAAGCCACTCGGTGCGGGGGCACTGCCTGAGCTTCCGCGCGAGCAGCCGCATCGATCGCGCGGACCCGCGGCTTTCCCATTGAGCGGCCGATATCCCCGAGGATCGATTCGCCGGCGCGGACGCGCAAAACTGGTTTTCCCGCGAGCCTCGGGCAACGAAAAATATGATTAGAGTTCGGCTCTCGGGCGCATCCGAATATTAGCGCTCGCGAGGGGGCCGCGCGCTCCCGGGATCCCCGCTTCTTTTTCTCCCGGCCATTCCCTTTTCCCGCGCGGAGCTGCGCGCATAAATCATCGCCCGGGTAAATTGAGCGGTGTCGCGCGCGCGCATTAGCCGCGCTCAAGTTCGGCCACAAATTACCGTCGGCGGCGCTTCCCCCGGGGAGCCGCGGCCGCGTGTACGCCCCGGCGGCCTCAAGCCCGTAATTCACCGGTGCCGAGGCGCACATTCCCACGGGGGAGCTAAGGACCCGTCCGCGCTCAAAAGGACTCGCGGAGGCCCCGGTTACATCGGCCCCGCGCTCGCGCCCGCGTAATTGAAATAGCCGCGCGTGTACACGCGGACGACGGCCTGTGTAGCCCCCGCGCGCACCTCGCCCCGATATCTCGCCCGGTGCATACGTGTGTACATACCAGCGGCCCGTGCCGTGGATGACTGCCGCGGGTTCCCAAGCCCGGCAGTGCCCCTCCTTTTTTTTTTGGTTCAAGCGCCGTCGCCAAAACTCGCGAGAGGCGCCGCCGCGAGGACAAAGCCATGGGAGCCGCGCGTCTCTTCCAATTATATCCCGCGAGCCGCCGCATCCTCCCATTTACTGCTCGTCTCAACTACCGTGCAATTAGCCTGGCTGCTACAGTGCAAACTGAGCGGGAACCATATACTGACCCGCGGAGCAGGACTTTTATAGGCGGAAAGGCTACACCGCTGATTCCAGAGCCTCTCCCTTGGATTTAGTAATTCCACCTTGCCGCCCGTGTTATTATCGACACTCGTTTGTTCTATGCCCAGCCTGCCTGCGCGGAGCGCCCCGTCTCTTTCACCGCTCCTGCTACGTTTTAATGAGCCCCCGTGACTGTCTGCTTGTAAGTGCGTTTTATTACTAATACTCTGTGCTCCGTGTTCCGATCGAGATCGCTATCGTTTTACACACCCGTATACTCTTTTCATATAGGAAGAAACAGTTTATGTTTGTTTGTATTGACACAATTCCATAAGTCTACCGGCGGGAAAAAGCTCAAACGCTTTTTCAAAATTAGCATCATTAATATTTATGTTACAATTATATGTAAAAGTCCCGCTTAACTTTCATGTACCTTGTTCAAAACAATAGATAAACAACTTAATAAAAGTATAATAATCGAATTCCTTTTCAGGTGATGAGATTGAAATGCTGCTAGTCACTATTAGAAATAGGTCGATGTTGCCGAGGTACAAGATCTACGAATTTGAGAAGTATATTATAAAATATTGATAAATGTATACCACGAGTTGAAAACATAACAGGTGTGTTATAACGTAAATGAATGAGTGTCTTAAAGATGATTATCTCTATTCTTTGTATACCGGTGTCCTTTTAAAGACGGATACGGTATAAAAATGACTATATACTTTCTATAATAAAGATCTCCGAGTTGAACTGACCAGTTGTTAGACATTTCTTGCAAAGATTAGTAAGCTTGTATTCATAATGAAATGCCTCGAATTCATTGGAGTTTTTAGCGCCTCTCGAATCCCGTCTCGGTTTTCTTCTACCGTCGTCGAGATTTTGTTGAGCGGTTTAAGAGCAGCACTCCGCGAGCACTTGACTCCCCAGGCCCGGTGCACTTCCTGCAGTGTAAAGCAATTGAATGGAATCGGCGGGGCTCGTTAGGCGAGGTGCCGGTGGCGTTACACGCGCCCGCCACGGCGATTGATTGCACCCTCTCGCGGTGTCCCGGTGCGTTAAGGGCGCGGGGCACTCGATGACCGCATTATATATCGGAGGGGATTGTAATTGAAAAGGAAACGAAGCGCAGCGGGCCGAGGTCGAGTCAATCGCGCGTGGCAAGTCGCCGTCGGCTTCCTCTTCCCGGGGGCCGAAAAGTCCGAGAGGAGCCTGCCAACCTAATGGCGCCCCGGCCCGATCCTAATCTCAACGGTACGTATTGAGATAAGCGCCCGCGGCGTTGGAAGCGTTACGCCAAGCCCGACGCCGTACCCTGTTGCGCTTTAATCAACGGCTCCCGGGGAGCGCGCGCCGCTAGGCTCCTGCGCCGGCGCGGGAGAATTCTTTGGCAACAAAGACGCGCTTTGAGGCGGCTCGCACCTGCCGCCGGGGGAGCCGAGGCCGAAACCCTCGCGAGATATCAATCGCTCGCGGCGGCCTTTTCCCGCGGCCACCTCGCGGCTCCCCTCCTTCATTTCTCAATTGCCCCCTGGCTGCATCGTCCGCCGAAAATCAGTGGAATGCCGACGAGCGGCGCCGCTTCCGCTCGGGAAAACTTCCTCTGCGACAAGCTCCCGCCTCCTCCGCGAGACAAGGAACGATTGAGAAGATCTTCGCGGATCCCCAACGCCGGCTGATAAGGACAAAAGGTGTCGGGCGATATATAGGCCGGACGGGGCCATTGAAGCCGGCGATCCGTCCCCGGGCGCCGGCGAGAGGGACGGCGGCCATTAGGCTCGGCGGCCGCGGCGGCGAGGTACAAGGCGCCCGCGGGCCCCTAACGAGGCCGTTATATTGCGCGGGAGGGGGCGCCCGGCTTCCCGGAACCCGCGGCCGATGTGTTCCGCGGGCTTTTCGCGCCTGGGTGGTCGCGCCCCCCCCCCCGGCCTCGGGTTTCACTTTGTCACGCGGCAGAGAAAGCCCCTCTTTTTGCCCGGATTCCCGGGGGCCGCGCGGCTTCTTTTCCGGAGTAATGGACCTTTTATGCTCAATTTACCTTTGGCGCCCGGGTTGCGCAATCGCCCGGCCGCCGCGCCCGCGCCGTTATCGGGCCTCCGCGCGGCTCCGCGCCCTTTAATTGCCCCGGCCGCGCGGCTAAATCAACGCTCGTTAAGCCCAATATATGCGCCTGGTTAATGCGAGCGCGGCTCTTTGTTTTTTTGTTTTCATTTTCATTTTTTTTTTATTTTTTTGTACGTTTTATTCTGCCAAAAGGCCGGGCCTAAAGGGCCCGTGATTTATGCGGTCGCGCGTATAAAAATCTTCGCTTGCGCGGCTCCGCTCGCTGCGGGGATGATAATTGCACCCGTGGACGGGGCTATTTTTTGGAGAACGTTGCAAGGCTTATGTATATCAATAAAGTTATTGTGTCGTTTGTTAAATCAGCAGTCATTACGTGCATTACGCATCACTTTTCCGCTGATTTTTTCCCCTCTTATTCAATAGGTCGTAATTTTAAAATTACAGTGTTGCCCGACCGAGAGTGAACCGTGAACCACGCGCACCTTTTTCGAGCCCAATAAAAACTCGAAGCGTTTCTTTAGCAGTACACGAGGAGCGCCCGGCTATCGGGAAAAAGAATCAGCGGTACATATAGATCTGCTTGATACTTAAGTGTGATCCCGTTAACTATTTTTTGTCGAGATTAACGAATCGTCTAACGTAAAATCTGCACCCGAACGGCGCGCCACCGCCGCTGCCGCATAAATTCCTCCTTCAAGATGTACGGGTTCCTTTTTTACCCGACTTTGCCAATTCAGATCGTTTACGGTCATCCCACCTAAACAGCTACTTTTTTTTTCCCCCCTCTCTCTCTCTCTTCCGGCACCGTTCATTTCAATTAATGCTTCCTCATTTAGCAGCAGCAGCAGCAGCAGCAGCTCCAAATGAAAAGTTATCCCCGCGAGGTCCCCCGGGCGCCGCTGGCCCACATATATACATACCCCCGGCAGTGCGCGTAGGTCTCCGCAGCCAGAGGGCAGGGCCGCGGGCGCCCTCGGACGCTCGCCGAAACTGGGCGAGTCCTTGAACTCTTTGCTTTACGCAAGAGCCAGGCGAGCCGGTTCAACGAACCCTCGGCCGGTCACGCAGATCGGCTTCCCAGGCGACGACGGCCCGAGCTCGTCGCCTCGATCCTCCCCGGGCCTCGGGCCGGGGGCTAATTGCGCGGCTCCCGGCGGCCAATCAAGCCCCGCCCGGGGAGGAGGGCCGGGATTTCGGGGCGGTCGTTGACCCCGCCCCTCCCCCCGGCGGCCCTCGCCAAGAGCTCGGTAAGAGCCGCGAGAGGGCAAAGGTAACGCGCGCGCGGGGAAGCCGCAATTCCGGGGGGTCGCGGACACCTTAATGGCCCCCTGGAAGATATTAGGCCGGTTAAGCGCGCCCCGAGGAAGCAGCGCAATTTTTGCCCTCCCGCGGACGCGAATCGTTAATCCCGCGAGGAGTGGGGGCAGGGTGGATGCGCGCCGGAGGAGCCGCTGCCCCGGAACGGGCCCCCCAAGGTCGCGCCGCGCGCCAACCCGTGAAAACGCGCGGCGGCGACTTCCTCTGCCGGCGTCACGGCTCGCCGGCCCGAGGAGTTGGCCGCAAGTTTGCTAGGATGCATGCGATCCGGCAGCCCGTAGCCAAAGTCAGCGGGACGAGAAGCGTCGGCTCGATTAATTAAGCGCGCGCGCGGAGTATTGATCCGCTATTTGGAGCGTCTGCCATTGAGCCACCGCATTTGTACTATTCGATAATGAAACGTTCGCCATCGATTTCTGGAAGCCGACTGGCCTCTTTTACCTTAAAGGATAAAAGGAGAGCCTGCACCAATTCAATTATATAAGGAACAGTGTATAAAAAATCATGACGTTTGAATTCTTATTATACGCATTAACAGTTAAGTTAGCAGTTACGTGTACGTCCTTTTTTCTGAAGCGGCCAAAGAAAAACGTAGTGAAAGTAGCGTTAACCTGTCCGAGGCACAGAAAAAATCGCGACTAAAGTCAAAGTCAAAGTTTGATCATTTATAAAGACTAGAAGATTTTCACTTTCAAGCGTATGTTATCGTAGTTCCTCGGCAGTTGCATCCAACTTCTCATAAACAATGTTTCAAATAAAGCGATAGGCGCGAGGCCTACACAAGTAAGATTCGCGTCTGACAAGGACGCTGCAGCTCAGAGTCCAGTGTCATTCCAGTGCACTCGGTCATCCCGGACAGCCCGGGGGACAGGCAGCGGCGCGACACTCTGTAACTCGCAGAGTAACTATCCCTTAATGAACGTCGAGGCCCGCATCGAGTCGAATGATTCATAAGCCGCGCGGAGACACCATCATCCCTTACTGTCGCCTGGCAGAAGCGCCCGGGGTTTTTCATGAAAAACGAGGAGAGAAGAGTCAGACAGTCCCTGTGAGAATGGCCGCGCGGCCACGCCGGGCCACGTGCGCGGCCGATCCGCCCGCTGACTAATGACTCATTAAGATGACAGGTATACGAGGGCGACGGGGGCGCCGCGGATCCCCAGGCCGACTGCGCGTATATTGATTCGGCGGGCGGCGGGGCCCCGGCGTCTTATATATATACACGTACGCGCGCGCCCCGGCCTCCGAATAAAGCGGCAATTAACCAACTGGGCGCCCGGGCCCGCCCGGCAAAATGAAATCCCGGCGGCGCGCGGATAAATCTCTTTATATCCCCGTCGTCGGCGAGCGAAACAGGATTGGACGGGCCTGGCGGGAGCCCAGGCTCCTCCAATTGGACCGTAATCGAATCCGGGCCGCGCGCAGCTCGCCGCCCGATAATCCGCGCCCGCACGCGCCTCCATATAAGAGAACTCGCCCCCGGTGGGGAGGGAGGCTGCGTCGCTTCCTTTCGCCGGGCGCTTTCTTTGTCGCGAGTGGATGTCCTTTGCCGTCGCGCGCGGCGGGGTTATGTCGCTCGACCTCCCGCACTCGCGGCTCTCTCTCTCTTTCTCTCCACGGGTTCGTCATGTCCTCGGGGGGGTTACTTCCCTCCGACGTCGCGGCGACCTTTTTTTTATATACCCCCTCTCGGCCGTGGACGTATACCCGCGTATACGTGCGTATTATGCCGCGGCCCGATAAGAATCGCAATGTTCGTTTATGCGATGCGCGGCGAACAAAAATTTCTTTGTGGAATAATAATTGATGCTCAAAAGCCGGGCGATAGGATCGATTCGAAAAGGTATAGTTTTATCATTTTTCTTAATCGAAGGGCACGCGTAGGCCATTAATAATTGAGCCGGAGATAAGTGATTGTAAAACGTCCGTTGAATGTTGCAAAGGGGAGCAATAGAACTTTCGAGAAATAAATCTGCTTCCATTTTGAATGTATATTAATCACAAATGAATATCGAATGAGAATTGGAAATAAAATGCGACCTCATCATCGTAAACTGTATTCGTATTCTCATATTAATAAAGTCGTATAATAAAAAGTACACATTATAATCAAAATGCAGGAGCAATGTAATGAGACCACGAAGGGTTGAATTTACAGGGCTTCTTGGACCCTTCCTTTATTCGATCCTTTATAATGGCATTCTGATTACAAATCATTTTCCTATCAACTCCATAGCGAAAGAAATAACGTTAACTTTCGTGACAATGGTTGAATTTAAGATACTTCTCTTTCGTAGATAAATCATTGGCTAAATCGAAAGAGTCAAAGGTCCACAGTAAGCAGACTATCTAGGAGGAATAGAAATAAACCAATGTCATTGTAGATATCGACGTACTTTGTTTGCCCAAAAGTGCCAACCCTTTCTAGGTCATCTAGTCAACAATACACTTATGTGTAGTTTGGGCAAAAAATGAGGCTTTACTGTTAGCGCAGAGAAGAAGTGGACCGTTAACAGCAAGGGGCAATAGATCCCCACCGATTGATTATTTAATACACAGGGTTTCGAGTCACGGCGACGCCAACTCTCTATTATCTTTCCCTCTGGGTCTCTATCTACCCCAACTGACGAATCTATACGCAAGCATCCACAACAGGGGCTAGATCCCGGGGCTATTGGAATCGATCGATCGACCTATAACCCTCCTGCAGACTCGCGGCCCCTTGGCTAGAATCAGGAGGCAAGGCGATGAGGAAGCGCCCAATTATTATCAATCTTTACGCTACGTGATCAATCGCGGCTCGGAGGGAAACCCGGGGGTGGGGAGGGGCGAAAGAAAGCCGCGTCGCGGGGGCCGGGAGATGAAATCTATCGGCGGGATCCGCGCGGGAGAATACAAGAAAGGGCCCGGGATGCGCCAAGTCGATAAGGCGGAATCGACAATAACCGGGCGATATCCCTTGTGCCGCTGTCCGTTTGCGCCAGTTTCTTTGACGCAGTTTGATGCAGCTTTTTCCTGAAATCTTGTCGCTGGCTCGGGCCTCGACAAAGTGCTTCGCGAACTCCTCCCGGGGGGCTGGGCGCATGAGGAATCGCTCTCGCCTCCTCCCCCACTTGGCCGTTTTTTTTTTGTTGTTCCCCTTGGCGAACTTTTGTTTAAACGACCGGGCGATCGAGACCGAGCGCGAATAAAGGATCGATTGTGCGCGATCGATTAATAACAACGCATTATAACGCGAAATAAAAATCGAGGGAAATATAATGCAAATCCTTTGTGGCCGGGCTCGCGGCGATCGGCGGGCGCTTAATCAATAATCGGCCCGAGTCCAATATTTCATTAGCGGCCCATAAACTTGTCAGTCCGAATTTATTGTCGAATCCGCTTGATCTTGTTCCGATTCGATACATTTAAATTGACCATTAGCAATGAGCCCAAAATTGATCGGCGCGCGCCTCGCGCCCTCCTCTAATTAATTTAATTACTCGCGCTAACCACTTTGTCCGATGGGCCTTCGATTTATCGGCGGATTTAACGGCCGCGCGAGGCCGGCCACGTATGCGCGCCCGGCACGTACCCGACATTTTCCCAAAACGAAGCGCCTCTCCTGGAACGACTCCGGCGAGTCCAGCGGAGTCTCGCCCGCCGAGAGGCCATAGGGCGAGACTCCCGGGGCCGCTCGGAATATCGGCCCCCCCCCCCCGGCGCCCGATCGCCGGCCCATCAATCTGCCTCGGCCGATCTCTTCCGCCTGGCGGAGCGCCTCCCCCGCCCGCCAATTAACGCTAATTAGGCTCAGCCGGTCGAAAGCCCTGCCAATCCCACCGACACGTACTCGCGCGCGGACTTATATGCCCGCAGGCCGCCCGGCTCGCGCGGCCCTGGGAAAACCATCGGCAACTCCGCAGAATGACGACTGTATTCCTTCGGTGCTCTAATTGAACCGACACCCATTTGGACCAACCAAATTCCTGAGCAACTTTGTTCTTCGTCACTCGACTTCGGCTTTAATGAAAAAAAAAAGCGAAAGGAAAAAACAATATTCGCCAACAGTTGGTTTGCGTAATAGCGCGTAATAATCGCATAATACAATCATGATCAATTGCGAGTGTGAATCTCGTTACGAAGCTATGTCTCTGAGCAAATGTTTTAGAGAAAATTCCAAGAAATCGACGGTCGTAATAGAGTACAAAGTATGAAGACGAACTAGTTATCAAGGGTTTATACCTTGATACCATCATATCTTGATTAGCTCTCAGTCTCGGGAGTAATTTCGACCGGGTAGGACTCAACCGAGATAAGGGGCAGCTTGAGGGACGAGATGTAAGAGTCGAGATCCTCGGACTGTACTGGTGCCTAGGCAAGTAGATAATTTGTATTTCATTAATTATTATTATTTTTACTTGCTAGCGAGCCCGACAGACAGACTTGGCAGAAAATACAACGTATAAGCAAACATAACTATAGACTATCCAGACTAGATATACTATTAGGTAGCGATTGTTAACAGTTATAAATGAACGATTGATGAAAATAATATCATTGATTGTAGTTATATTAATAGTAAATGAAACCAATGAAATTGCTTGTGAATATTAATTTGCCTTGAATAGCTTCATTTGTTCTTTTTCTCTACTATTGGTAAATTTCTTTCGACATTTTTGATACACGAATAGATTAATTTGGCTTATAAATATCTTTTCAAGATCCTTCTTCCAGTGTAAGAAATTCAGAAAGTTCAATTCTTGTAAAACTCTGATTCTGAACAATTGTGTAAAACTGACATTTTACAATACTGATAGTATCGCAATGGTTGCGCCACATATACATATGGATATAAGCGGTTCAATATTGGTGCAATCTCTTTTTATGTAATCGATTCAAAAAGTAGAGCAGACTATAGGATGAATTAATCGAATTATTATACAGATACAAGCTTTTATTTTTACATATGCATATAAGAACCTTGGAACACGTATAAAAGGATCATTATAAATGCTGTTCATCGTAAATGTATACAGTAACAATTCATTTTCAGTAATCTTTTAACACGTTTCTCAAAATAGCCGGGAAAATGTAATGTCTATCAGCCGAGCTACCCGTTATTCGTCCATGCAATAAACAGCATACAACCTACAAATTCTGTCATTACAGGATTTTTCTGTATTATTAAAGGTTAAACTAAAATAAAACGATAAAATATTCAAGGAAAATAAAATTGACATTTCGGTTGAACGACACGAGTGGATTATAGAAGAAGTTATTATTATGTAAATGCCGACATAATACAAAATGATTCAGTCAGCCCCCCGAAAAGACCCCATCGGCCATCGGAAAAAGGACCTTCTCTTACATCTCGCGGCCCTATATAAATTCGGCGCGTGTCGAAGAGGAAACTTCCCGGCCAAACTCCATCCAAGTTTCCCCCGGCGAAATCCGTAGGCGGGCCGGGAGCGCCCGGGAGCGAGGGCGATAAGACCAGGGGAGAAGAAAAAAAGGCAGACGCCACGGCGACGCTGTCGCCCGGCCAAATGTCGGGTGCGAACACACGCCCGCGTCGGGGCGAGGCCCCCGCTAACGCGGCCGAAGCGCATTCACGCGCGGCGCCCGATAAATTCCCCAAAAGGGACCTTCTCGCGCTCTCTGATGCGCACGCACGCACATGTTCACGGCCCGCGAGCACATAATGCGCACTTGTCGATGGGGGAAGAGAGAGAGAGAGAGAGAGCGGCAGGTACCCGCGCGCGGGGGGACAAGAGGCCAACTGTCGTGATCGATTGCCGGCGCGGCCCTATTTAGCCGGGGGTGGCCGATCGGGGAAAGCGCCACGTCCCGCGCGAGGGGAGCCGGGAAAAGTGCGCCGACGAAACACGTGTCGCAGACTCTCGCGTCGGGGGGGGAGGAACAAAAAAAAATGCCGCCGTTCGATATAGTTCAGTCGTCCGTTGGTTTTGACAAAGGTGACGCTCGGAAGTGTACAATGCGCAATTTGTCCTCGGGACGCGCGTCCCGCGGTGGAGGCGCGCATCCGAGCGGCCGCCGATCGCCCTGCGCCTATTATTAAAGGCTCGTCGAATGAGAATTACGATTTCAGCATCGCGCACCGCCGCGTGTAATTGGAGTTTGTAAACAATGAATTATTCATGCGGAGATGTTGTAGAAAAATAAGAGCGCTCGATCCGCACTGCAGCGGAGTAATAACGCGCGGCTTTTTTTATTCGGATCATAAGCTGTATATGCGTATACGTGCGCGCTCGGTACGTCCAATATGATATTATTAAGCCAAGTGCGGCCGGCTAACGTAGCAAAACCCGACAATTTTCTGCGGGCTCCTACTCGAGTATTAATCGGAGCGGATCAATTGGTAAAACGGCGCTGAACTTGGATAAACTCTTGGATTTTTAAACCGGGGACACGGATGAGAAAGTGGGTTAATAATAGAGGACGTCGCCGTCGAATCGGCTGCGCGCGCACAAAATCCAGATTGCCTCACGGATCCGGGGTCACGAGGCTCGAAATATCGCGCGCCGCGCACGAGCTGTATTCATGAGCCGGCCTGCAGCTCGACTTTTCAACTTTCAAGGATCTTGCCCGGCCGATTTGCACGTAGACCGAGGGGAACGAATCGCGGGACGGCCCGCGGGCCTAATTGGCCGGTGTGTATATACAGCCAGGTGAGGCTGGACGTATCCGCGGTCGGAGCCGCCGGTTACAGCCCGCCGATCTTCGTCGACGATCGGGATTCGGGGCGACTCGCGGCGTTGCGCAACGCGGGAGGCGTCGCCCGCGCGTATCCCGCGCCTACGCTCCGGGCAAAGGACCTCGCTCGAGTCGAACGGAAACCCCCCCGCGTTACGTAAACCGGCGCGCGCACCGTCACTCTGCCCACGGCCGAGCCAAGCGAGAAAAACAACGATTAAAGTGGAGCGTCTGGCCAGGGGATGGACCGGAAGCCGCGGGAACGTAAGGAGAGCGCGGCAGCTGGCCCGGGATCGGCCGCGCCGAGTTTGCGCGTCGATCCGCGAGACACACGTACGCGCGTCTCGGCGGCGTGTGCGCCGACTCGGCGCGCGCTCTAGCCTAGCAACGCTATTGATTTCCTCTCGCGGCGCACGCACACACGCCGGGGACTGGGGTATCTCCCCCCCCGAGGCTCGCGGCCGGCTCCTCGAGTCGCCCCCGGGGCCCGGCGCCTCGCGCCCCCGCCGCCGCTAAATCAATTGCCCGCGGGAGATAAGGGCGCGCCGGCCGAGATCCCGGTCTTATCTCGGGGCCCGCGGCTCACTGGGCCAATTGGCCTTATCGGCCGCGGGACAGCGCCGCGGATTACGCGCTCGCCGGGAGGGGGTAAACAGCCCCGGGGATGTATATATAAGGGGCCGGCTTGCCGGGATGAAAGTTTTGGACGGAGCGAGGCCGCGGGGCCTCCGACGACGGGGGAAAAGCTTTTTCCGAGAGGAGATGAGTCGTCTGCTCCGGGGCGGCGTTCGCCTCGGCCCGGGCGTCGCGGCTCTCGCAAAATTGTATCGCCCGAGGGCCAATCTCGGCTCCTCTGTTATTGCCTTAAAACTCATTTCGGTGGAAATGTCCAATTATTGCCTCGGTGCGTTTAACCGGCTTGCCGAGCTGCGGCATTTGCCTCAGACTAGGCGCCCTATCCCCGCGCGGTGCACCGCCGCTTGTAAACTCAATTACCTTATCTTCGTTTTATACGGTATGCAAAGAGCGTACAACCTCTTGGATCAACTCGAGTTCTATATACGCATGGGAAAAAATCGTACCCGCGCGATGCACCAATCAAAGTCAATCAAAAATCGAGCACGACCCGAGAAGAACGTGTTCCTGTTATACGAATACACTGTAGAATGACAGGTAAAAAATAAAAAAAAAAAAAAGTCCAATGCAGGTATGCAAATGGTGATAAATCGGCCGAATACATTATCCCTAGTTTATGCGCGCGTATATATACACCAATCTACATTTTTTTCATGCTTATTTTGCCTCCAATTAATTAATCCTGAAATATATTTGGTGGAAAAAAAAGCCTAATTGTACATAATGCCTCGGCGAAAGCATGCTTGGAATTGTTTCCAGCGCCACTTTCCGACTGTTACACTTTGCCCCGCTTATACGAAGAATCATTTGATTTAATTCCTCTCGCCGGCCGCCCGAGAGCGTTTGTCCAAAAATCGAGATGAAAAAAAAAGTAATAACGCCCCGTCATCCGTAAGTGTATTATAACGCTTACATTTCCATTTATAGAGCTTCCCTCCGTGTGTCAAATCAGATAGGGAACGTCTTTTGACGTGATTGATCCGGCTTTAGAAAGCTCGATGGCAAGTTTATCAACGTTTACGCGGCTAGTGCCGCGCCATTATGATCTTGATACCAACAATGAGTTTGGTCGATTACCGTTTGCCCATTACGGTAACACGTATAAAAATAAAGAATCGGCCGCGCGCACATAACCGTATAATACATACGTTCATCGTGGATCATAGGCGCCATCTAACGCGCGCGGCAATTAAAGTAATTTACAAAAGATATTCGCTAAAACAAATAATGGACAAGATTTATAAATGTAAATAAGCTCTTTTAACAGAGAAAAACATTATTGCCTAGCTGCTAATTACGGGCGTTTTGATATACTCGGCGCGGACCTAACGGTATATACGCCGGCTGTGCCGGCGCGCTTAAAGGTTGCGCTAACGGCTGGAGGGCTCGCTAATTTTATCCCGCGAATATTGCGAAAGGCGCTTAAAACTAAATGAATCAAAGGGGGCGCGCGCATGCCCGCACCGCGCATAGGCATTCCGGCGCGCCGTCGGACAAGCCTCGCTTACATACGCACACGCACACGCACACGCATGCGTGCACATGCATACGTCGGAGGCGGGCGAGGCGGCAAAGGAGCCTTTCTCGCTGGGCGCGCCTCAAAAGCCGCGCGCGCGCGCGGCAGACGGATCGGGCCGCGGAAGTGCCGGGAAAGTCGCAAGGCCGTTCGTCGACCGATCGGCCGCCGCGAGAAACCAGTCGCGCGCGTAAAAGTTTACGAGGCTCGCGCGCGCGCGCCCGCGACGTCTTCATTTCCGGGCGCTCGCATATCAGGGCCGCGCGCCCCGGGGAAATGCGATTGCGCGCGGAAGAATGTCGTCGCGGCGGCGAGGGCCGGGCCGCGATCCCCCGCCCTTATCTTAATTCCCGCGCGCGCCTTTCTCAAAGTAAACCGGTTGATCCGCACAATGTCCGCCCGCCGCGCTCCGTCCCGGGGCCTGACTAAGCGCGGCGCAGCCTCATTTTTACGAGTGTCGATTAACCGCCGGGGCTAGGGGGGGGAGGAAAAAAAAAGGTCGGAAGAAAAAAAAAGGGGCGGGGGGAAAAAAAAAGTCTTAATTGATAGGAGATTATGAGCGCGGGCCGGTTGACGCGTCGCCGCGTTCGGCAGTTTCTAATGGTCGCCGGGGAGGGGGGGGAAGCCTGGCTCCTCGCGCGCGCGGCTCAGGTGCTCCTCGGGAAGCGCCCGGTAATAGTCCCCCGTTTATACAGGTCGTTAATCACGATCGACAAAAAGAATCTGGCACTTGTGTGGAGAAAAAGCTGCTAATGACGCAAGCGCGGCGTAGCTCGGATCCTTCGTCATTTCAGCGCCGCGGTCCGATGATGCAGACCCTTTCAGAATAGAATAATACCGTCTATGATACGCGGCTCGATGCGGCGCCGGCGACGCCGGTCGCGCACAAAAAAAAACAATGTCATCAACTACATTTATCACCTGTGTCCACCGCCTGGATTCTGATTACCCTCCAAATATAATCTATTAAATCCAAATTAGAGAAGTGGCAAAAACTCCACAAGTGTTATTAATGGCGTATTATTTATAAACAAAATTTTTTTTGTTCCACGAATACGTCTCTTATCGTAAACACACATAATAATAATTCAATGCCAAGCAAGTATTTTTTTTTCACTTGTGTTCATCGCCGAGATTTTTCATTATTTACAACAACATTATCAGAGGATTAAAAAGACTTATATCATAGAAGACGTTCCTACAGAAATTCAAAGGAAAATAGATTTTAACTCACTCAAACTCAAAGTATACGAATACCATTCAACAGACTTATTACCGTTTATCTAGCGGAAACTGCGCGTGCGTGTGATTATTGATAGTACTAAAAAGTCATAAATACTCAACGTATGTATTTGGCTTTAAAACTTGTACTTTATACGTATTGTTTATCTATAATAATATATAATTATATTTTTTATTAAACGTAAAGTTATGAAAAATCCGATCGAGGCATTTCGAGATTACATGGGTATTTGCAAATGTAATTAGGAACGCTCTAAGTGAAAATCGTTTCCTTAATAGGCAGAAACGATCGGGACGTGCAGGCACATATATAAGCTGGAGTAAGTACCACGTACAACTTAGTCCGACACAGGAAATGTTTTACATTCATCACAGAGTACAAAGCTATTATTTAAGGCTTCAACGACATTTGAACTAGGATATGCTAATGAAAACGAGATCTTGGTCAATTCATCATTCGCTCGAGCTAAATAGTTTTCAAAATTATATAAAAATATTCGAATGAAATTAGCATAAATCTAAACGAAGAACGCGCACATTTTTCACTATACAATAAGAAAATCCAGTCGATTGGTTTATCAGCTGATTGGATAAGCCTACAAGGTAACTCGTCTCGATCGATCCGGCATGCAAATAAACGGCCTACAGTGGACAATAAAGAATTGGAGGCGCCCGCGGCCAATGTAAGGAGGCGCACGTTAGATCGGCCGCCGGGGCAGATTCGAAGCTCTCCGCGCGTATTTGCGTAACGGCCGGGGCGGCGACAGGCCTCCCGCCTAATTGAGCAATTGACGCGCGAGGGGCATCGGCAAGAGGCGAGGAGGCGGCCCTGAAACCCAGGCGAGGAAGGCAAAGCCCCGGGCGAATCCCGCGTGCGGAAAAAGGGCCGGGGCCGTTACGGAGCGGTGGAAAAGCCGCGGGGGGCGCCCTGCACTGGCGACCGAAAGTGAGTTTGCCCGCGGCGGCTTTCTCCGCGTGGATCCGGGTCAAGTTCAGCGGTTCGCGCGACTTATGCAACGGCGCCGGGGACACAGCGCCCCCGAGGCCTTTGATCTCGGGCGATTATTGCGCGGCGGATTAACTCGTCATCGGCGCGTACGAGGTGGCCTTGGGGGAGGGGCCCGGTCCCACGGGGACGGCTGGCGCGCCGGCCCTCGGAAGGGCCGAGGCATTCCGGCGGAGGAATCCTCGGAGGGGGGGCGGGCGGGCGGCCCTCCTCGCGAGGGGCCCCCTTTCCGCGAGGCCGTTACACTTTTTTTCGGGAGGGGATCGCCGGCGGCGTCGCCCGGAAAGAAACCCGTTCCTCCGGCCGGGCGCTGCCTCCGCCGGGAGTATCGATTCGGCCTGGGCCATCCGCGCGACCGAAAGATGCTGCGTGTGCGTGCGTGCGCGCGCGTGACTCACCTCGCGCCGCCGAGGCTCCGAGCCCCCCTCCGGGCCTTCGTCCTGCGAGAGCGGGCAAAAATTTCGGATCAAATGCCCAGCCTCGCCGCCCCCCTCCCCCCCCTGGCCCGCGAGTATTTTTTTTTTTTCATTCCGAGAGGAGTCGAGGCGGCCCGAGCGTCTGCGAGCGAACAATAAGTCGCTCGGCTCCGTGCATCGTCCTACATTTTCAGGCTTATCTCACTCTCTTTCATCGAGTTATCGCGGGCGTACACTGTTTCCTACTAATTTCTGGGTTAAATAAAGTCAATGGCACGCAATACTGATAAGCTAATTACAAGAATAACATAATAAGGCTAATCATTGTCAATGGGCAAGATTTGCGTACTTGACACAGACCGTTCATGAATATACAAAGATTATTTCTATGCAAACACGCGCTATTACTTCCCCCTGCGCCTCTTGGAAAAAGGCGTCTCCTCGACTGTGGCCTGCGAGTCTTTTAAAAATTGGTACAAAACCGAGGCGAGGCCCCTGGTAAAAAAATAGCGCATTTCAGTAGCCCTGCGATATATGCTTATTACGCTCCACATGCTATCGAAGGAAAGGTTATCTCCAATCAGATTTGATATGGTAATATACTGCCTTGTTTTTGGCGTAGGCAAAAATTCCACAGCGATTCCGCCGGTTCGCTTAAGTAATCGAATTACGACATTGTCAAAGAGAGAATTTTTCCCCCGCGAATATTAACGACCGCGGCCGGGCGTTCGACGAAAAGGTTTCTTCAGAGGACCCTTGCCGGGCGCGCGATCCGCCGGCCGAGCTTCTGAATCGAATAGCGAGACGCCCGCGCGCGCGTAATCGGTAAAAACCCAGAGGTCGATCGGACGCTCGTGGTTTTTCACGCGAAATCCACGCCGTGGATCTTTCACTTTCCGACCAATAAGTGGACGTCGGAGCGGAGGCGGCATTACGCGGTTAGGCCGCCTGCCGCGGGTCGACCTTGCATTTCGAGCCGCGTTACGTCCCCGTACTTGCCGAGGTGCCGCAATCGTAAATATTGATTCGCCAGATACGAATCGCAGATCTCGCGGGAGGATTTTTCCAATTGAATTATCGCCGGCACCCACCATTACGCGAGATATCGGGTATTCATTGCGCTCGTGCAGCCCGCGCAATAACTCTGCCCCGATGCCTTGGTAAACAGTCGACCTCGAGCGTTTCACGGTCCCGAGCGAACAACATCTCCGGGATTGCTTTACTCTTCCCCGAAACGAACAGGATTGGAGGAAAATCGGGGAAAACGTCGACGGGCGTTTCTCGATGGGGATTAACGCGCGAGCGCAGGTTTGACGGGCGGGACGAAATAAAGGGTCGAAAGGGCATTAGCGGCGAGTGGCGCGTGCGGGCTGCGACGGTGTGGAGGGTCGATTGGCGGGGGTGCGGGGGCATCGGATCGGCGGGTGGCGATGCATCCCGCGCGAGGCTCGGCTCGGCAGTGCGCGGCTCCTTGGCTCCTCGGCTCCTCGGCTCGGGCGCCGGCGGAGGGAGCGGCCTGGGCGCATGCGCGCCGCCGAGCCGGGCGCTGGTCCTTTTTCCCCGGCTCCCCTCCCCCGCGGGCGGCCCCATCCCCCGGGCGGTTGGCGGGACGTCGCGCGCGAACCTCCCTCCCGCCGGTCCAGGAGGCGCCCGCGCGAGTCCTGCCGGGGAGCGCGCGCGCGGCCGAGAGAGCGAGAGAGAGAGGAGAGAGATGGAGCGAGGGTGGGTGGGGGGGTCCGCGGCGCGGGCAGGTCGGTGTGCGTGTCGTGCGCGCGCGCGGCCCGGGGGCACGTCGTCTTCCCTCTCCGTCGCTCCCCCGCCAGCGGGAAGCGGCGGGCGCGGTAGAGGGGCCGAGCCGCCGGGACCGGCGGCGGCGGCGCCGCCGCCGCAGCACCGGCAGGCGCTCGCGCGCAAGGTATTTAAGGTACCGTGGCCCGGCGGCGCACGAGTAGTTGACTCGTACACGGCGCCCCGGCGTGAGAAAACGGCCTGGGAAGACAGTCGCGCCGCGGAAGGACGTGTGTGTCGTCGCGCACACGCACGCAATCGAGGGGCGCAGGCCGAGGGCGGCTACACCCCCCGCAGGAGGGCCCGAGAGCCGAGGGCTGAGAGCCGCGCGGCCGAGGACGAGGGCCGGCCACGCACAGGCAAACACACACACACACACGAGTGCCGGAGGAAAGTGCGCGGGTAGCTCGCGGGGGACGGAGAGGCCGAGTGAGGAGAGCAGCCGCCGCGGGGACCAGCGCGGGACCGCCGCGCCAGGGCACCTGCCCGGGCCAGAGCCGAAAGGGAGGCAAAAGGTAAGCGCCAGTGCGTACCAGTGTGCGCCGTGCAGTGCGCGCGACCAGTGACCCTCCGACCCCCGGCCCAAGTAGTACGAGTAAATCGCCGGCCAACCCGAGTGACGGACCACCGCCGCCCCGAGGCCTCCGCGCGGAATTCGGACCGCGCCACCTCGCGCTAACGGTTCCCGCTTACGAACCAATTTTACTTTTTTTTTTTTTCTTTTTCTTTTCCTTTTTTTTTTCCCTCCCGCTCCTCCTCCTACCCGTTCTCTCCTTTTCCGATGCCGCGGCCGGCTCGCGCCTTTCTTTCCCTGGGCTTGTTTTTTTTTTTTTCCATCTTTCACGTAGGAAGAGCCGTAACGGTGAAAAATGTCGAGTTTTTCCCGCGGCCGGTGCGCTCGGCTTTCCATGTCAAAGCCCTTCGGACAAAGGCCCGCGCGCTCTAATTGCTTCCCGGCCGCCAAATCATGGCACCCTTCTCGGCCCGCCGCGCTTGATATACTGCGCGCGCGAGCCGGCGCCGTTTAAAAATACCGCCCGCGGATCGAGCGCCGATGCGCCCCGGCCGAGGGCATAAATCTCTACCCGGGACCGCGCGCTTATCTAATGATTAGCCAAGGCGGCCGGGCAGCGGGTGCGAGGGAGAGAGCCGTAGGATGCCGGGGCTCATTAGCAGTCGGCCGGCGATCGATGCCCTCGGCAAAAATGCCACTCGGCCGCATGCGGGCCCCGCGCGTCTTTACTCTCATCGTCATATTCGCGGAGGCGGGCATCGATCCGCGAGCCGACAAGTCGCTGGGACGGCTCAATCGGCACTTTTATCCGCGGGGACGCAGCTATCGGCCGCCGCGTCCCCTCGGCCCGATGTATAAATCTCGAGGGCGAGCGCGGCCCGATGCCCAGATAGCCGCGTGAATTGTGGCCCGCCCCCCTTAATTCAATGCCCCCCCCTCGGCGCCCCGAGATTTATCTCGGCAAATGCATTAGGTTGCGGGCCCTCGCGCTCTTGCCGCCGCCCGGCTTTCCCGGCCTTTTCCGCCGACGGTCATTGTTGTTTACCGTTGACTCGGGCCCGCATGCGTGCGCGCAACGAGCCCTTGAATCCGATAAACGCGCCTTCTGCCTCGAATCGGCCGAGGAGGCGAGTCGGGCCGATCCGCAGGCCCGGGATCGCCGCGGGATGGGCGTATACGTTGCTTTTTCCTTTTTTTTTTTTTTTTTTCTTGGAAAGGGCCGGGGCACACGAGCTGTGGGATATTTTTTAGCGCGGGCTCGGTCGACAAAGCAGAACGGGTCGGTGGCTGACGCGCCAAAAACGGGGATGAGGCCGGGACGGGAGGAAAAAGCAGTTGGCGCGCGGGGGGCTTTGTTCGATTAATTGAATCGAACGGATTGGTCGCGGGGGGAGGAGGGAAGCCGGAGGAAAGCAGGAGGACGGGCCTTTGGGTTTCCCGGGAGGACTTTCCCTGCGGCCCCTGCCGACACCTTCCCACGGAGGCCGCGAAGAAGGCGCGCCGGCGAAATCGGCCTCGCGCGGAATTCGGTTAGCCGCTCGGGCTCGCGCGGGGCCAAGTGAAACGGAAAATATGCCGGGGTTTACGGGGCCCGCGTGGCCCAGAAAGCCGCGGCGCGGCGTGTCAACGACTCGGCGCCGGCCGGCCCGAGCCTCGGGAGTCGCGGGGCCGACGCCGAGCGAGGAATCGGCGGGGCGCGCGAGGGACCGGCCCTCGGGTTGGTGTCCGCTCGGCCGGCCCTCCTCCCACGCGGGCCTAATTGAAAAAGGAGGTTAGGACGGGCCCGGGATGCGCGGGCTCCCCGCGGCGTTTGTAGGTCGGCTCGTGCGGCCCGCGCCGCCCGCTCTCGGCTTTTGAATTTCAAGGGCGAGCGGCGCCCGGCTATCTCCCGCGTATTATAAGCCCCGGCGGCGGCTTGTCTCTCCCGGCCGGTGTAAATCGGAGAGAAAGGCGCGCGAGCCATAACTCAGGCGGTCGTTGCTTGGCGCGCCGCCGAGTAACAGGTTGGACCCCTGGCCGACTAATGCCGCCGCCGCCGCCGCCGCCGCCGCCGCTTTATCCGCGCGCGGACACGGGAGGCTTGTCGGTGCGAGAATATCGCGGCTAGATCGAGCCGCGAGATTAGCCGGCGGCAGCCTTCCGAGAAGAGATTATGCGCGCGAGGCGGCTTTTTACGATAGCATCCTCCCGGCGCTAGTTCGACCGGCGGCGCGGCGACGACGACGACGTCCCCGCGGGCGCGCAATCGGGTGCACCGGCCGCCCGGAGACAATGGCTCCCCGGCCGGGGCCCCGGAGGACGCGCCCATTGTTTCCCTTTTCGTCAATAGCGCCCGAGCCGGGGCCCTGACTCCAGGAAACGCCGGCCAGATCCGCGGATCGGCGCACAATGCTGGGAGAGTCCTTGGCGCGGGCTTTTATACTTTATTAGCCATACGGAGCTCCCGGTTGCACAAGCGCCGCGAGCCAGGGCCGCGAGCTGCAGCGCCGGCCTCTCCGCATCGCCGACGCCCCCGCGGGGCCCCGCTGCGCCCCTCGGCCGCGCCAAGGTCGCCCCGAGCCGGCCTCTTATCCGCGCCCGAATCTCCGGGGCTCGCGGGCGGCGCGCGATCATCTCGCGGCCTGGGCGCCGGGGGGGCCGATCGATGTCGGCGCTCTTGGAGCCCCGCGGCCCACCGGATGCGCTTATTTCGGGGGGACGCGGCGCGAGTATCGACTCGGCCCCCGGCGCCGGGGTGAAAGTCCGCCGACGGGCAGATTAATTGCCTGGGAAGCCGATCCCCATTACTCGCGCCCGGACGATCGGCCAATTGATTAGCCTTGGCGCGCGATCCAATTAGCGCGCTCATTGATAAAGATTGGGGGCCCGATAGCCGGGGGGGGGCCCCGCGGAGCTCGACTCGGCCGCAACAATGTAATGGCCGGCCGGGGCCGATTAGGCCCGAGGCTAATCCCCGGCAATTTGCCCGCGAGCCGCCCTCGTAAATTGATAAGGGCCGGGTCCCGGGGGAAATAATCGGCCGGGCCGCTAGGTGGACGCGGGGAGCATCCCCGGCGGAAAAAGGAGGAGCCGGCTCGTGTAGGCCGGGCCGATTAGCATCGGGCTAATCGGCCGCGGGCAGATTAACGAGTTGGCCCATTAGCCGGGGCTTTACGAGCGGCGCGCCGATGGACGTCATCGGCCGGGCTAACGAACTCGGCCGACGCGTGACCGGCCGACGCTATCGGGGAGGACGCGCACCGACCTGGGTGGCGGCCGCGCGCTCGCGTGACCCCCTCGTTGAGGGCCGGCCGCGGGGCCAAGTGCGCACCGTTACCCCGCGCCCGATCACGGGTATTAGCTTAATGACGGAGTGGGCCGCCCGCCCCCGCCGCGGTAGCACCGCCGCGGCCTCCGCCGTCGCTCCTAATCACGGGCTTTTCCGGGGGCCGGCGCGGGCTTCCAACCCCGCGGCCCGGCGATTCATTAGCCCGTGTCACCGCGGACGGACGCCTCCCCTCGCCGGCCGATGCGATTCACCCCCGGGGGCGGCGGCGGCGGCTAATTGCGCGGGCGCCAACGGGGAACGGGACGGCGCCGGTGCACTTAGCACCTCGGCGCGCCGCGCGCGAGATTCCACGGGGAGGACGGGGGCCGTTAGGACGCCTGCCCGCGCAATTAGCGGCCCCCGGCCCGCGTCCCTCAGGTAGCCCCGGCGATCGGCCGGAGCCGCGGCCGATCCGATCGCCCCGAACAATGGGCCGGGCGGCGCGGAAATGGAGGCGGGCAGCCGCGCAGCCTCCCGAGATGCCGTATCGGCATCGATCCCCCGCCGCGGCCCATCTCGCTGGCCGACGGCTTTATCGGCGAGGTCGGGCATCGATCCCCGGGGCGCGGGGACGACACCTGCCGCGGCGGTTCCCGCGCGGCTCGCACCTGCGCCCCGCGGGAACCGCGGCATTCGCAGGGAAATGAGCCGCCGCCTAGCTGGACCCTGGGGCCCGCGGCGCATGATAATCAGGTGACCTTAAGCCGCGGGCCCGCCCGGAAAAGCGGCCTTGCTAACCAGATGCGCCGCGGCGCCGCGTACAGGTTCGCCGGTCCAGTTAGCCGCGCGGTCCCGCGTAGTAATTAAATGAGGAGGTCCGGGCCACTGACCGATAGCCCGATACGCGTATGTCCGTGGCCAAGCGCGCTCGGATCCCCGCCGAGGACTGTAGTATTGCTCAATCGGCCGAGGCTCCGTATTTTCGGCCCGCGGAGATTCAATTAAAAGCCCGGGGCGGGGCGCGGGGGGCCGATCGATCGGCGCCCCGGGCGCCCCAACACCGGGGGCCTCTGCTCGCCCCGCTCGATCGATTGGGCCTCTATGCCGGCGCGCCGGCTTTATAATTATCCCCGATCGGACTCTTCCTCCGTGTATTCCGAGACACCCGAGCCATTACTCACGCCGAGGCCGCGCAAATTTCTCACTCAAGCTTTTCTCTTGCCTTCGATTGTCAATTTCGTTGTTGCTTTCCTGCTTTTTTGGAATATATCTTCAAATCTGGTATAAATTGATGTAAAAAGTACAATTATACGTGATTTAGAGCACTTTATTGTTGATTTGATAACAGAATTTTTGTCTACAACCATGTCTAAAATCGATAACAGCGAATGACCGAATTCGAACCAATCTCACATGCATTGGGAATTGGATGCGTGCTTTAGGTGCAACTAGTGGCAAAGAGTCACGAGCTCAATTTTCCCGAGCAGATATACGGATGCAGAGAAGCATAGTTGAGTCTTTCCTTATCGGGAAATCGCGTTTCCAAGCCCGAGCGCTAGTGCGTACAAGGCGCGCCGGTCGCATGAGAAGGAGCCGCGCGGAATCCCGGCGCGTTGGCCTGCAGGAGGCGGCGATTCGCGGCCGGGAGGCTCGTCGCGTCAGGTCTCGGGCTCTCCCCGGGCTCTCGGCAAACACGGAGGCGCGACTTTTCGTGGCCGGCGCGAGCGCGCGCGCGCAGGAATGCAGGCGGCCGGTAAAAGCGAGCCGCGCCGAGCGAGAGATAAAGCGGGCCCGCAGCTGTTGCGGGCGCCCGTGAAAAATCCCCGTGAGGAATGCCTCTCCATTCATGGGGCCCGCGCCGGAAAAATCGGTCGCGCCTTGGATTACTTTCGGCGGCGCGCGCCGCTCTCCCTGTCACTGGGCTTATACACGCGTGCATATATCCCTCGAAAAAAGAAAAAAAGAGAAACGCGCCTTGCCCCCCATTCGACGGGGCGCGGCGCCTTCTTTTCGCACACCTGCGCCGCGACGGCGGGAGGAGGTATCGAGAAAGGGAGTCGGACGTAACGCCGGGGCCGGATTAGGCGCGTAACGGTAAGCCCTCCAGGCCAATAATAGCCTGCGCTCAAGAGAATCACTTGGGCAGTGCGCGCGGAGCTCGGAGCGGCGCTTCCTGCCCGGCCCCCGGGAAAAGAGGGCCCCCTAACAAGAGCGTAAAACCGCGCGGCTCCGGCATTAATAGGCGCCGATCGGCTTGCCAGAAGTGCCGGCCACGCCGAATTAAGCATCCCCGGGCGGGAGGCGGAGCGCGGCCACAGTTACCTCATGCGCCCGCGCTCGTTACGGGCGCGCCCGTAAAAGCCCGGCTTCCCGGGACCGGGGCGCCTCCTCTCGTAACCGGGAGTCGTTCTCTTTTTTTTTTGTGTTTCGTCTCCCCCCGCGACGACCTTGGGCCCGGGTGATCGTCCGCGCGGAAGGAGCCGCAGCCGCGTCTTCGGGGCGGCAGCTCGAGGAGCGCGGGCGCCTTATCTGGAGAAGCAGGTGCCACGGCGGCAGATAAGTCGAGCGCTTATCTGCCGGCGCGGTGAATATCGCCTTGTTCCCGGGGCTCGAGGCGGGCCCTCTCCATTGTGCCCGCGCCCGTGCGAGGAAACTCGATTATGCATTTATGGAAAGCCCCGCGCCTCGGGCGCTCTCCTTTCGCCTCGTAGCGCCGAAGAGGCTCCTCCTCCTCTCCTGCTTATCTCCGCTAATTGACAATTACCGCGCCGGGGACGCCCCGATCGCAGGCGACGGAGCCGCTCTACTCGCTCTGCCCGCGCCTAATAGACCCGGCTGATCCGCGGGCATAATTCGAGGAAGCCGCGTTCGATCGTTCCCTTTCTTTTTCCTCTTTTTTTTTTTCCTCTCTTTTCTCCTCCGTGGAACGCGTGCTTTTTTTTTTCCACGTGTAAAACGTTCTCGCGGGCGCTCGGGGCGTCGGTGGAATGTTTTTATTGAATGTCGATCGGCCGAGGCTCCGGGCGCGCTGGCCGCCGGCCGGCCAATGGGAAACAGGAGAAACAGGCCTTTCCGAGCCCAACCCAAAGCGAGCGCGCGCGCGAGCAAACATAAAGGCCGCACGGGCCGCACGGGAAAGTAAGAAAAAGAGAAGTGCACGAGTTATCAATCGGTGCACTAGGTCAACAATTCCCTCCCGATGGGGAAAGGGAGGATCGGAAAAGGAAAGGCTGCGCCCGGGAGTGCGGCATGAAAAGTCAAAGGAAAAAAAAAAAAAAAAAGAACGGAAAGACGAAAGCCAAGGGGAGGTATAAGGACCGCGGGCAGGCGAGGAGGCGGCCGACTAGGTAATGAAGTAGGCGCGCGCTCCTAATTGGCACTTCCGCGTCGCGGATCGCCCGGTCGCGGTCCCAGAGCGCGGAAGAGGGCCGCGGGGGTGGGCGCGCGGGGGAGGAAATAACGATCTCGGGCCGGCTACGTGCGATACTAATGAGCCCGGGGGACACGAGGCCGCGGGTCCGTCCCAGGGCCCCGATCCCCCGGCAATAAAGGGTAACGATCCTCGTGCGGGGCCCCCGGGGCCCCCTTCGGGGAGGAGGCTCCCCCGGGAGGCGGGCGGGGCGGGCCGTTAGCCGGCGATTAGCAGGGGCCCCGCGGGGGCAAGGGCGCCGCTCGGTCGGGGCGACACGTGGGCCGGGCTCAGCTCTCCGCCCGCTAACGAGTGCGCGGCATTTGCATGGGCGCGGACAAGTGGTATATCCTCGGGCCTCGTTACGCTGCCTCGTTATAACCGCTTAATTAGTCGGGCGGCGGGCCGGGAGCCGGTGGGAAGCCGTGAGCCGGCGGAGGCGCGAGGCCCAACGGGACCGGCGCGCGGCACCAGATGCCCCGGCCGATACGTACGCGCCGCGCCAATGATGTTTTCTCGCCCCGCGGTGTCCTATTCAGCGCGCGCGCGCGCCGGGGGGACTCGATTCAATCGGCGGCTTGTGCGCGCGCGCGCGCGCGCCTCCAACTGTACCTGTGCCCCTACACAGTTGAAGAGGCCGGTCTAATTGCGAGGTGGGCGCCGCGCGGCCGCCGGTAATCGTTCGGACGCCGGGGCGCATTATACATGCGCGCGCGCCCGAGGGCCGCGCGCCGCGCTGTTTATTTTCAATCGGCTTTGAATTTCCGCATTAATTACATCGAGCGCAGGCCGGGAGCGAGGCGAGGCGCGCCGCGCGCCCTCGGGATAACCGTACATAGCCGCACGGCCATTTTTTATTTCCAGGCCGCGCGCGCGCGCGCGCCTCCCAAGGATGGCTATCTCTCCGGGCGGCAAGGCGTTGCGCGCGGCCCCGTCCCAGTCAATATTACCGCAATCCAATAGGCAGGAGTGCCGCGAAAACGCCGCGGGAACGACCAGCGCGAAAAGTGGGAAACAGAAGGGGAGAAAAGAAAAAAAAAGGCCAGGGAGGAAGCGGGCCCGCGCGCCGATGCACTTGGAATGAATTTCCGGGCGCGGCCAGCCCCCGGGTAAGGAGCCGCGGAACGGTTTTATCCCCGGCGCGAGAATCGGCCGGAGGTCCTCCCCCGGGCGGGGCTCGTTAACCTCCTGGCGATCCTCTAATGAAGTGCGAGGGCCCGCGTTCCCATGGCGGGGCGCACAAAAGGCGACAGCCGCCCGCGGAACAGGGCCGCGAGCGAGCGACGGAACAATCGCGAAAAAGAAAAAAAAAAAGAAAAAGGAAGGCCTCGCGCCGAGTGCGTACGTGCGCCCGCCGGGAGAGTAAATGCCCGGGCGAGGTGAGGATCGGAATCGGGTCGGCCCGCCGCCGCCGACGCCGCTCCGTCCATTCACCGAATTCCCGCGGCGCCGCCGCCCCGCGAATACCAAGTAGCGCGCGGCTTTTTTTTTTTTTTTCGACTCTGACGCCTCCTCCGGAGAGAGGCCGCGCGCCCGGGATTTATGGGCCCGCGCCTACATCGTCCCCCCCTGGCAGGCTTCTTTCTCCCGCTGTTTTCCCTCCCGGCCGAGGTGTTTAACGCGGCTATACGCGGCTTGTCGGGGCCTTGTCTAGCCGGTGATTCGGCAACGGTAATCGGCCGGCGCTCGGGCCCTAACGGGGTCGGAGGTCGCCGCCGATCGATCCTCGAAGCGCGGGTCCCCCCCCCCACCGCAAGACCAGCACTCGACTGACGAGGTTTTTTATGTTTCTTTTTGTTTGTGCTTTCAGGTGGCGACATGGAGGCGCTGAGTTCCGGGCTCCGGCGACCCGGGATCATCCTGTACCTGGCGGTCGTCTTCCTGGCCGCCCGCAGCGCCCGCTCCGGTAAGTCGGGGATCCTCCTCCCCGGGACAATGCGCCCCGTAAGTCAGGGCCCGGCGCGCCCACTCGATTTATCGCCCGGCGACTCTTGCTTTTCATCGGGCGCTCCTCCTTTGCCGAGGCCGAGATTTATCTCCCCGGGGGATATTGAATCGGCGCTCGCGTGCCTCGCATCCCAGCCGAAATAGACTCGGTTATTAATCGCGACGGCTTAACGACTTATCGATACCTCGCGCTATGCTAATTATACGCGAACGGTAGTCGGGGCCCCGAGCCCGCGAGGCCCCCCCTCTCTTCTAATTTATCGACTCTGCGGCTTTAACGCGGAAATTGCATAAGCTCACGGCCGAGCGGACGGCCACGGGCACATCCTCGCGTATGCATACGCTCTGTATATGAATAAGAATCTGCGGCCGCCTATTCAATCTGACGTGATCAATCTGCATGTCACTCGATATGCCGACGTGTGCAATCGGCCAAACAGATGGTCTTTGTACGACTCATTAGTCGGAAAAGAAACCATGTTATGATTTGACCGGGAGTCTCCATAGAATTCAATCGACCTCGCGTGCTTTAACGCCCGACACACGTACTCCTTTCCCCGCGACCTCGCCGTTTTCACTTGACCCGACACATTGTAGAGCAGCGGAATCGGTTTAACGCGCATGCACACGGGGGAGTCGGGAGTTAACTGGTGTAATTCATCGAGGCGCTCCGACAGCTCGGGCGCTTGCTCGACATTATTGAATTTGTAAGGATGACGAACGAGCTTCGGAAGACACTCGCGTCCCGGCCAATTATCGCCCCGCGCCAACTGCAGTACTTGGCGGTAATCGGCCAAGGAGGAGGGGCGGATATAAGGGCCCGGGGAGATGCGATAAACGGAGATATATATACAATTTTCTTACCGCGGAGATAGAGCGGCGGGAAGGCCACTTGAGATGGAGCTCGAAGGCACCGAGGGCCGAGTCCTCGATAAAAAGCCGGCTCGGCTCTTGGGTTTACGTGGCGGCGGCGGCGGCCGGTTTCCCGGCGCCTCCCAGGGATCCTCGCCCCGCGCCGGCTGCGCACGCAGGAGGCCAATCTGCGCGGGCGCGAAAATTTATGGCGGCGCCGATGGTCCCGGTTAATCCCGTAATTGCGCGAGCCCTCGGCTTGGGAAACGCGGGCCCCCGATGATTGAGCAGTATTTACGAGCGGGCCGCACTTCCGCGGGGACGGTGCCTACACACACACACGCGCGCGCGCTCGCCCTCGCATACATAATGAGCGAAATCAGTCGGCCGGCGATGCGGTCGATCGGCCGGCGGCCCCGGCAATTAAACAATTACGCAACTACAGAGTAGAGAATAAATCGGGGATAATAACTCGGGGAGGGCCGCGGATACAGGGGGGCAGCCGGCGGCGCGACCGATAGATCCAGCAAGAAGCGTCGAAGGGCCGACAGGCAATTACCGGGGGGCAGCCCGCGGCGCCCGAAAACCCGGCCCGCGGAGGAAATGAACACGTCCCCCGCGCCCGGCGTAAATCACCCGGCCGCGGCCCCATGAATTATTCAGGGGCCGCGCGAGGGCGGCCGACACGTGTCGCGCAGCCTCTCGCCGCGGCCCCGGGAGATAACGGGCCCAGTGTGCCAAGTGCGTCGATCGGCCTCTCCCCCCGCCCGCGAATTCCTCGCCAGGGCCGGGGGGGGGGGAAACTTTCGGCGGGCCGACGTCGGGGCACACGCATACGAACGCGCGCGCACAGCGAGGTGTAATATCGGCCGCCGCGGCATCCGGGGTTCGCTCGCGGCCGCTCGGCGATGTATAAGACCGCGCCGGCCGGGCACGTACGCCGCAGCGGACCGGCCCCCCACCCCGCGGCACCCGCTTCTTTACTGCCGCGGGCTCCTTGTACAAGAGATTGCCGCACCTGCGCCCCGCGCCGTACCCGCCTGTATATCTATGTGTGTATATATATAGAGGTATATATGCTGAATTCACAACTATTAACCATTTTAATGCCTCGGACTTCCTGCTTGTAAGGCCCCGCGCCGAGGCCTGTAGTCGGCCCCCTCCCGACGACAACTGCCCGCGATAAAATGGGCCCCTGCGCAGACCACCGCAGCCTCCTCCCCGAAGGCTTATACGGCCAAGCTTTTCATTTGCTTCCCTCCCACCCCCCCCCTCGAGCTGTATACATTAATTAACTTTAGTTCGCTCTGCCGGTGCTATTGCTGTTACAAAGTACACGGGGACTTGACTCTATAATTTACAGCGTACGTTTCCAAAGTAGCTGCTTTATCCGCGAATAATCATACGCGTTGCTTTCACTGGAATTAAACGTCCGCTTCGATCGCGTGGACGTTCGCCTAGAAATATTATTGCCTGCGATCGCGCGTGCTGCAATGTTCGATTTAGAAACGCGGGATTCCGTGCCGTTTGACAGGGACATTTTCTTGCGTACAAAACACTTGTTCGTACAAGGGGCATTATGCCGTGTACGGTAAAGTGATTTATGATTTCGGTTTCCTCCTTTCAATTGTACGCGTTTGAGTCTAAGGCTCACGAGCTCGCTAATCAGCAATCATTCACATCTGTCCTGTTTAGCACGGTGATTCTTACCCGCACTCCCCTTGAATAACACGTCTCAATCTTTGACGTTACATAATTGAATAAGGATTACGCGGTGGTTTACCCGCGCGAAAACGGGGCAGACTCCCCGCGCGTACTCTCGGTGGCTCGGCAGGGCGTGGCCCCGTGTACCGGGTGTAAATAGCCGGCTCGCGGCGATCGCGGGGGCACCGGCCGATGCAAAATATTGACGCTCGACCGGTGACGCAAGGGGCCACTATATGCGGCGCTCGACAAAGGACGGCGGGCCGCGCGGCATGAAAAAAGGGGGCCTTCTTCTTCTTCTTTTTTTTTTGTTCTCTCGTACCGCGGCCCCGCGGCCCAGACGGAGGCGCCGTAAAAAAAAAAAAAAAGGCAAACCGGCCCGGGAGCAGCGAGCGCGGAATGCCGCCCGGGGAAATCCGTCGCGGCCGCGATGGTAATGAACTCCGGGTCGAGCGAGCGCAAGGCCGCGATTTCATAACGGCGGCCCTCGCGTAACCGGCGGGGCTGCGTGCACCTGCAGCCCGGCTAGTGGGCCGGCCGACTAATTGCGGAACTGGTTGGCGAAAGACCGGCTCGGCGCGCATAACGAGGGGCCGGCACCGCCGCCGGGCGAGCCGTGTCATCCCGAGCGGCCGGCGCCCAATTGGCGGGGGCCCGGCCATTAGGGCCATCCCCCCCCCCCACTACGACCGATAGACAAAGGGCCCGGTTGGAGGAGGCCCGGCGAAAATCGGACGTGAGAACCGGGCGATGATCGGCCGAGTCATCGCGCGGGCGCGCGCCGCGGGACAGCCGATCGGACCGCGCGGCCTTGTTCGCGGCCGCCGATATAGCATGTATATGTATATACGCGGGCCCGGGGATCACGAGCGGCGGACAACCTCCAAGGCCAGGGGGCTCATTAGGGCCAGTCACGAGGCCGTGTACCGCTAGGCGCACCCGGGCCCCCGGGCTCTAATTAGCCGGCGTTTAGCCAAGCGCCCGGCTAATGGGGGGCGGCTGCCGCGCACCTCCCGATGCCGATCGGCCGAATCACTCGGCCGCGGAGTCATCGACCGGCCGCCGCCCGCGAAGGGCCCAACCCGCTCCCGTTAACCATTGTCGACGTGGATGTAGCCTCCGCGGCCGCGGGAAGAGACGGCCGGTGCGCCCCGGGGCCGCCTCGGCTAATGACGGCCTGCCCGCGGGGGGAGGCCGAATATTGCGAGCCGCGCGGCCGGGGCCGATTGGGCAGGGCTCGCCCCTCCCGGTAATGGAGGCCCTTTGCGGCCGATCCGCCGGCTCGCGCGTAAAAAGCGCGGCCGGCGATGTTACCGGAACGAGCAACGGTTAATTTGCCCCGATGGCTGACGTATCGCTTTCGGAGAATCGCCCTGGTGATTGCAATGCACGCACAGTTGAATCGAATTAGTTCCCTGCGAGCGCGGCCCCCGGGGAAAAAATTTACCTGGCCCAACAGTTAATCGAGTCTCGCGGCTAGAAAATGCACCGTACGTAACGCTACTCGATTGATTCCCCGGGCAGACTCCGGGGCGCCGATCGATTTCCGGACTCGGCCGCCCGGGACAAAAACCGCCGGCCGATAAGCCGCGGTGAATGAAAGCGTGGCACAGACCGAGCCGTAAAAATGACTCGCGCCCCGAGGGCCTCTGTTGTGCCGAGCGAGCCGCCCAAGGTCAGGCCCCGCCGCCTATCAATAGCCGTTTATCGCCGGCCGCCGCGGCACGCACCCGCCCGACGTGCCTCCACGCCCGCGCGCCCGTCCGGCGGCGGCGCGCGGAATGCCGATGCACCCCCGCCGATCCCCGGGGCTGCGGGGGAGGGTGGCCGGGACGCCCCCCCCCGACCCCCCCTGCTCCTGCCGCACGTGCGTACGCGCGCACGTGCGCAAGGGCCCCACTCGAGCGGCCCTCGAGTCGCGCCCTCTCTTTGCCGCGGGACTAATCTTGCCTTCACGCTTTGTGTTGCAGCGCCAGTGACGGATGCCAACACGACGCACGTCGCCGAATACGATGGATCAAGTAAGTCTTTCGCCCCGTGTCTCGCCCGGCTCTCGATCAGCGCCGCCGACAGGGCGCGTAATTGTCTCTCGCGGCCCGGGGGGCAGCCGGCGAACAAAGCCTTCGCCTTGGAAGAGCCGTCGATCCGCGGAGGCTGGCTGCCCGGGGGGTGGTGCAATCGTTAACGTCTCGCCGACGGCCCGGAGAAAGCAATGGCTGCCAACGTAGATTGCGCCTCGGCCTCGAGTGTGTAAACGCGGGCTTCTGTCAAAGCCGGCCGCGCCCGTGTCGGCTGTTGTCGAGTAATCTCAGCCGAAGGATCGCCCCGAAGTTGGGCACCGATAAGCCTCGCGCCGCGGGCCCGCGCATAAATAATTAATCGTACGGCGCGGCCCTCGAATTCCGCGAATGCCCCCCTCTCGTCGGCCGGGGGGCGTGCCACTCTCGGGCGCATTTGAAACGTCATTGCCTCGGCAGGTTCGAGCGGATGCTACTACAACTTCCAGCACTACCAGGAAGGCGCGCGGATCATCACGAACGAGCCGTGCCTCAACTGCACGTGCCACAATCGAATGCTCATGTGCTACCTGAGGGTCTGCCCCTTCACCAAGGCGATAGGTCAGGACTGCAAGGTGGAGAAGCGGCCCGACCAGTGCTGCCCGGTCATCACGTGCCCGGAGGTCCCGGTCCAGCTGCTCACCTCGACGAGCGCGCCGGGCAGGCCCCAGCTGCCGGCCGTCGCCTCCACGACGGAGGTCGGCTTCCCCGACACCTACGGCTGCAACGTCAACGAGCGCTTCTACGCGGACGGCGCCCAGCTGCCCACGGACTCTAACAACCCCTGCGAGCTCTGCTACTGCATCCGCAACAAGACCACGTGCCTCATGCAGCAGTGCACCCTGGCCGTCGCCGGCTGCAAGCCCGTCTACCAGCCGGGCATCTGCTGCCCCGTCAAGTACAACTGCGGTAAGTAGAGGCCCCACGCTGACCCGGCGCGCCTGCCCCAAAATTCGCACCCCGCCAAAGAGCGAGTAAACCAAGCCGAACCGTCCCCTCCGTGCGCAGATTACGAGGACCTGCATCCGACGTCGATAGGAACGACGCCGGGGCTCATTATCACGACGACCTTAGCCCCGCACGTCTCGGCTCGTCAATGCCGCCACGAAGGCAAGGAGTACGAGGACGGCGAGCTCATCTACACACTGCATCCGTGCCATCACTGTTACTGCTTCCAAGGCGAGATCGTCTGCGCGGTACAGGAGTGCGGAAAGCCCATGGAGTCCCATGGCAAGAACTGCACCGCTCGCGCACTCCAGGAGGGCGAGTGTTGCCCCACCACGTATGAATGCGGTGAGCCTTCAATTTCTTACGCGAGCATAAAGCCCCATTATTGTCTCGATCCGAGCAACGCTCCGCTGCGGCCGCATGAGCTTCTGCGCCATCGCGGAAATACAACCGTCTTTCAATGATAACTGTAAATCGGCCGACAGCTAAAATACCGATACTTTTCCTTTAGATATCAAGAATATTTATTTCATACATGTAGCGCGCATCATCTCTGTGCTGCGTTGAATTTTGATCGAGATTTTGAGATCTTTAGAGATTCAAATCAATGACCAGTTAATCATTTACCATCAGTATAGACATTTTTTTATAAGATTTTGTGAAATCATTTTTTTGTATCGGATTCTTTTAGTTAAAGGTTATTTCAAGATTTTTCATGCCAACTATTCAATACATTTTTTACTAGTAAATACATTCTTACTGACGTATCGCGCTCTTATATATTGCAGAGGATGACTTTGAATTATCTACACCGAGAATGCCTCCAGTTGCAGACCAAAAAGGTCCTTCATTATCTCACGATAAAACTGAAGATCAACCACAAGAATCATTCCCCGGAGCAGACAACGTTATTCCTGAAAACTTTACACCCTCTAACGCTTTTACAACTGAAGCTGTAGAGTCAGAATCGAAACTCGAAGTTATTGAACCGGAGCCTGTTACAGTCACTTCTTCTAAGCCCGAAACTAATGATGAACCCACTTCGACTGAATATCAGTTATCGAAAACGTCGGAACCGGTGACAATTAATGTTGATAAATCATTAGAAGATGAAGAATTACCCACAAAGAGTCCTATGTCTCATACAAGCGATGCTCTGAATCCTGAAGAAAAAGAAACAACGACCGAACAATTACACACGGTAATGGCAGAAGAACGTGCTGATAAACCAGAGAAACCATTAGGAGAAGATCAGAATGCCGATGATGAACTAAAGCAATCTAAAGATGATGCGTTTACAACCAATTTGCCAAAAGACGAAATAAACGCATCGAGTTCAGTATCTAGTCAACCTGAAGATTCTACGCAAAATATTGCTGTTACAGAAATAGCTCAGAGTGGCACAACAGTGCAACAAGATGGCGATGAAGAGAAAATCTCTGAAGAACCTGTAGTTATAACTGAATCCGCGACAATTGAAAATTCGGAAGAGGATCAGCAACTCGAAGGAACTACAAAACCTAGCATAATAAACGAGAATACTGAAAGTTCTAGCGTTCGATTACCTATTCGAGGACCCGAACATAAATCTGAAGATAATGGCGCTGTTACAGATTCTGAAATGACCGAAGATTACACCCCTACCGCCAGTGGAAGGCCTTTCGATGATAAAATGCAAACAGATCGTCCAGAATATGGCTTAACAACCTATTTGCCTTCGCTGGATTCGAAAACTGAAAATGATCGTCAATCTTCAACACCACTGTATGAAGATCTACCAAAGGAGGTTTCTGATGATGATTTGACTACTCATACAAATCTACATGATGCAACTACAATCAGCCACAAAGATGAAACGTCAGACAATACACAACCTGAAGATGAACAAACAGACACGAGCTCTGCGACAACTGTAAATACTGCCTCTGATATACCTGCAGTTGATGAAAAAACTTCTACTGAATATGAAATTGCAGACACTATTAAACCAACACTGGAAGAATCGGTTCCCCATTTGCCAATCTCAGATGAAGATTCTTCTAAAGAACCAGTAGAATCGACTACTACAATTACACTGGATGAGACCAAAGAGCAAAAAGAATCTTCGTCGGCTACTGATGTTCCAGAAATTTTCGAAACAACAACCGTGCAGAAAATTGTCTCTTCAAAATCAGAAGAGGAAAAAGCAGCTGAAGATGAGGAATCTACCGCTGATCCAAAAGAAATAAGTACAATTGCGGATGATTTAAGCATGTCTTCTACTACGAAAGAATCAACAGACGAATCAATAGATGCTGCTGAACCAAGCTCAACGGAAATTACAGAAAAAGACAAGGAAGTTGTTACAGAAAGTGAATCTGATAGTACTGACTCGCCACACCAGGAAACAAAACTAAATGACCAAGACTCAGCACAAAGTGAAACAACAACTTTAGCACCTGAAGAATATAATAGCCCCACAGATACAAATGAGTCTAAATCAGAACCAACTCAGTCGCCGACCAGTCGTCCCGAAGATATCGTACAATTTGGTATTCCTGGCGAAGGAAATTGCCTAGTAGATGGACAATCTTACAGTAATAATACCGCTGTTCCGTCCCCTAACTCTTGCCAATCTAGTTGCCGATGTATAAGTAGTATCGTACAATGTGAACATATTCCATGTTCTCCACCTCCTCAAGATTCAATTAATTGCAAGGCTGTAGACGTTGGCGATTGCTGCCCTGTGTATGAATGCGATGCAACTTCTACTACTCATCCAGAAATGGATAATGAAATGCATCATGATCACACACCCAATTACGACGGTACTCAAACAACACAAAATGTCGGTATGGAAGAGTCTACAAGTCTCTCAGAATCAACTGAACCGGAAGAAAAGGCAACAGAGAATCAAACAACTCCAATTTCTTCTATTGATGTTGACAACGAAGAGAAATTACCATCTCAAGATACTCAAGATACTCAAGATAAACTAGAACAAGAAAATGCTTCAACGGAGAGTCCAGAACCTGTTACAGATTCAGCAGTGACGGAAAAATCAGCAGATGATAGCAACATTCAACCAGAAAGTGCAACACAAGAAAATTATCCATCAAGTGTAATTGTTGAAGAGAATCCTGTTACTTCTATTCCAGAAATGGAGAGAACTGAAGAGCCCGTTAAGGAAACAGATGCAGTTCAAAGTACGGAAACCCTTGATGAAATAGGTCTTAATACTGAAAGTGACAGAACAACAGTAGAAACTCCAACAACTCAGAGCTCATTCGAAACTGACGAAAGTCTGAATAAATCATCTCTCGAACCTGATCAAACAATACCTTCTTTGGGATCTACTACATCATCGGCGATAGAAGAGAAAGAAAACCAAAAGGAAGATGATATTATTCCACCAACTACCGTACCATCAATCATTTCAGAAAATCCTTCATCTGAAACTACGTCAATTTCTTCAGTAACTGAAAATGTAGAAACCGAAACTTCAAAAGATTCCCCGCCTGAATTATCTGAATTAAATCCTAATGTTACTACGCAGCCCGCTGATATTTCGGCTGTAATCGATGATTCAACTGCATCAATACCTAATGAATCGGAAACAACACCATCTTCAATTAATTACGAAATCACCAGTGTGAACCCAACTAACACGGATAAAATATCTTCAGCTGAAAAAATAACCGAAGAACCTCCTATTGAATTACAAACAGAAATCAATACTACAGAAGAAATACAGTTCACAAATGAAGAAGATAGCACGACGAAAGGTATTAATGAAGGTGTGCAACCAACTATTAAAGAAACAACAGAATTAGTCATTGATGATGGAATATCTGAATCGTCTCCAAAAGAACCAGAAGTTACTGACTCTTTACCTACAATAGATGAGTCAACTATCGCAAATGTTGAACAAACTAATACCGATATGGAAATCTCATCAAATATTCCGAGTGAAATTCATGAGGAAACATTAGAGGATAAAACGGAAAATCCACCTGAAAGTTCAACGGAATCTCTAGATGAAGCGACGGAAAAGAATTTAGAGGATACTCCAAAATCTTCAGAAACACCGATAGAAATAGCAACGGAAACATATGTGCATAGATCGACAGACAAACCAGAAATAATTCCAGAAGAAAATCCTCTACAAACTACACAAATTCACCAAGAATCTACGACAGAATCCATAGAAACTAAGCCATTAGAAGAATCAACAAACATTCCAGTAGATGTACCTAACGAGTCAGCCGATGAATTAAACACAGTTGAGCCAGTAACCACAAAATCACCAACAGGCGAACCAAACTTTAATTCAGATGAAACTTCAGAAACCATAACAGAACAAACTTTGGAAGAAAAAACAAATTCTTACCTAGATACAGATTCAGAAAGCTCTCCAACGGCTGAAATTACGCAAGCTCCAAAGGAATCATCAGAGAAACTACCTGATGAAAGTCCAATTGAAATTCCTACAGAAAAAACTCCAAGCATCACAGAAAGCTCCGTGATAAACAGTGAACCAGTAGAAAGTACAGACAAAATTCCTGTGAAAGCCGATACCGATGTTCTGGAAGAAGGTCCTGTAGAAACAACGGAAGGAATTACAGAACTCTCAATAGCAGATGAGGGACATCCCTCCGATGAAAATGTCACAAAAACTTCTACTGGAGACGTAGAAGACAGCACAATGGAAGAACTGGGAGAAACAACGGAGCAGAGCCCAGTTAAAGAAGTTCTTCAAGCAACCGATAGGCCTTCAGAAGCAGATGAAGAAGTTATCGCAACAGAAATAAACAAAGGAATTACAGTTGAAGCAACGAGTAAAACACCTTTCGAAAGTACTGAACAAGCTCCAATTGAAAGCACCTCAGTAAAAACCATAGAAGAGTCGACAGAAACATTACAACTCACCGATGAAACCCCTGTAAAAACTTCTACCGACAATGTGATAACCATTCCAGAAGACAAACCACAGCAAAATACCGAAGAAACTTTAACGATATCTACAGATAAATCGCCGGTAGTAATTACAGATAAAATCTCAGCCGAAAATCCAGAAGAAGAGAAAAACACTGAAGAAACTCCAGCGCAAAGTACTGACCAATCTCCAGTTAAAACTCCAATGGAAGACAGTTCTTTGGAAGAAAGTTCTTCGGAAGAAAGTTCAACACAATCTGCTGAACAAAACATAGATAAAACAAATGATAAGGAAGAAATACCAGCAGTCACTGAAGAAACTGGTCAAATCAGTACGAATGAAGCTTCGAAAGATGACATTGAAAAAACACCAGCTATGGATGTAGAAGAAACTCCAGTTGTAGCCGGTACAGAAAAAGAAGAACCTGCTACTACGCTAAAAGTAACTGAGCCTGAGTTATCAACAGTAACTTCATTCATTGAAAGTTCTACACAAGGAGAGCAAACAAGTGAATCGCCTAAAGAAAAAATACCTTATGAGCCAGAATTACCGCCTAGTGTTGTAGAAACGGAAGAAGTTTCAAGCACAACTCAAAAGATTGAGCCTTACACGGATGCAACTGTATCTCAAGTAACACCAGATTCGATAACAGAAACTGAAGTTTCTAGTCCAGAAGATACTCAGCCTCACGGTATTGTCAATCAACCTGAAGAACATCATACTCCAAGCCCTGTCCAAATTCCAGAAACAGATGACGAAAACATATTTAAACCTGAGGATGGTGATATGAAAGAGCCAACTGATGACGACATGGAAAATGGTGGAATGGACGAGTACGACGACCACGCAATATATGGACCGGGCATATGCAGATACGGTGGAAAAATTTACATGTCAGCCCAACAAATCCCACGTGATGATCCTTGCGATTTCTGCTTCTGCTTCCGAAGTGATATTATTTGCTTACAACAAAGTTGTCCGCCACCAATTCCTGGATGCCATCAAGAACCTATTAGCGGTTTCTGTTGTCCAAGATACGAATGTCCGGTTTCTATGGCATTATCGGTCAATTTAACTACAACGACGACAACAACTACAACAACATTACCCCCGCATTTCCTATCACACACATATAAGGGAAGCGGATTCCGTGGAGGATGTCAAGTTGGCAACAGAGCGTACCGTGTTGGTGAAGATATAAAGTCAAAATCAGGACCCTGCATGAATTGCACGTAAGTTGATAATCCACTTTAGATTATATGAAAATACATAGTACCACGCATAGAGAGAAATGTCAAAACCGTGTTTTTCTTTTATTTAATTAACATAGGTGCGGAGGTGATGGTAAAATGAAGTGCGAGCCAAAAACTTGCTCAGCCAGTCCAATGTTGAAAGAGATGATCGCTCACGTTGCTGCCAGGAAAAGGAGGAGATGAGCCATCCACTCGTGATTCAATAAACAGACATTTTAATCTTCCAACATGAAATGTTGGAGGTATACATATATAAAAAGTACTACGATATATCACATGAAAATAGTGCGTGCGTTGTACAAAAAAAAGAATGAGAGTGAAAGTGTGCAATGAAAATCGCGCGCAAGAGTAAATGAGTGAGTGAAGGAAGTTAAAACTACCGAATATAAATCGCCTTAGACAAAGACTATTATAAAATAGGCGATCGCGAACTGAGTGGCCAAAACGTAAACGTTTATATATATTATATTGTTTTATACATATATATAAATTTATACATAAATCTTATATATAAAGACGTGGAAGCGGATAAACGTTTAAATGCGAGCGTACGACTTCGTGGTGCCAAAATATAAAGGCTATATAAATACTGAAGCAGAAAGATGTAAAGTATAATATTAGGGACAAAGAAAAATAAGGGAAAATCTTGCGCTGTACCGATAATACTTGACTTGCAAATATTTGTACGAAGGCGCAGATTCTTATGATTCTACCAAGGCGTATAGAATCGAGCCTTCGTTTATTCCGTTTTATATCAACGGCATTAACGGGAAATCAAACGTAACAAGCAGCCATATCACGTTGCCAGACTCTTTTGATCAGTGAACGAAGAATTCACGAGCAATCGTCGTTAAGAAAACAAGAATCAGCGCAAGTCACGATTTTGCATAGTTTTCTGGTTACGATGTGCTTTTCTTTAAAACTCCTTAATTAATATAATTAATCGTTACGCTGCCTTGTAGCGAGGTGGACGTCGTACTTTAATTTTAAACGATTACACGAGTAGAGAGATGCTCAACAGCAGCATAAAGCGTTTCTTTCTTTATATAACGATGTAAATATTTTTCTTGCATGTAATATTAAAAAGTAAGTTTAGTAAGCAACATAGACGAGCAAAGAAAGCAAGTATATCATTACAAAAATAAGTATGAAAGAAGTAAAACGAAAAGAAAAAAATTTGAGAAAAAAACGTACGCGCAATTCAAAGCTCAAAAGACGCGGCTCGCTCGGAGGACCAACGGCAAAAAGGAAGGCCGCTTGCTTCTTCGGCGAGCTGACAAACACATTAAAACACATTAATTAATAATATCTAGGTATGTATACGCACACGGATATATACATAAATTTAATTATAAATATATAAAAATATTATACAATTTATACAATTCCTTATACTCTGTAGTAATCTCTTAATGGTATTTAAATGGCGCAAACAAACTCTCTTTCCCTCTGTCTCTCTAAATTATATAAGGCCAAGCAAACAATGTAATTGCAGTGATATACTACTCTAATTCTTCCGCCAGCGGTTCTTCTCGACGTGTCGAGCTCAGAGAAGAAGGCCTGGAGCTACGAAAAACGTTTTATATATCGACGATGTAATGGGTTTATTATAATGGGGAGATGCATTCCTGTCTTCCTGCACGATAACGAGAGCAGCCTGCGATCCGTGCATTCTATAAATTATTTTCTTTTTCTTAATTTTTAAGAGATAAAAGGAAAGCAACTTTTCCGAGCCGTTCGACCGGTAGACGCGGACTTATGTAACTCGAGCTTACGCAATAATTGTTTAATTAGCGTTGTAGAGACGAGCCGATCAACTGCGAGAAAATCAAATTGAAATGAAGAAAAAAAAAGAGCAATCTTGAAGGGAAAAAGGTAAAAAAAAAACGCGAAAAAGCGCAAAGCGAGCGCGCAGCATCTACCGCTTGGACGCTCGGACAGGCTGTCGCTTGTACATTTTGCTCGACTGCAGCAAATTTTGAGCCTTCCACGGATGCGCCGAAGCCGAGCCGCGTCGCCCCGGTCGATTAGTCCTCAGTCACTCTCGACGACCGCGAACTCGCGGGCCTCTTGGGGCCACGCGGCCCGGCTTCCAGGCGACGCACGAAGCAGTCCCTGATATACTTAATAATAATTCATAGCGACTAATCGTTTATAGTATTTATACATATTTGCAAACCTTTTATATTAAACGCTCGTAAGCACGGCGGTCTCCAGACACTTGTGGAGGCAAATTGAGGCGTAGCGAGTGTGTTTTCAAGTAGCGACACGTGGAATGATTTATTACATTTATATAAAGAGATCGACAGGTGGATGATGGAATGGGCGACAGCACAGCGATCGGACATACGCTGGGAGAAAAACGTCGAAGTAGTTGCCCCTGAGCTCTACATGGCGATCAAGGCGGAGTGCGTTACGGCAGTTGGTCCACCTTTATTATATCCATTCAACTATGTAAGAGCCACTATTCACGGACGACCAATCTGTCTCACGTCAACGCAATTCCAACTAACATCCACAGATTGCTGCATATTATAATCATGATATGTGATAGTCGAATAATGAGAGTCGCCTACAACTCGGTTATCCCGGATGCGGAAACCTTAGGCTAGAATTAAGACAGTACGTTCTAGTATAAAGTGTCCTTTTATATGAATAAATGATTTTATATGTCGAAATCTCTTTTGTTTTTTTTCATCCACAATAACATACCGTGCGTCCTTTTTCCCACTCTGGTCCTATGAAGTCAAGAACTGTCCCGAGCATGCCATATGAACATCCTGACTTTAAAATAAAGTAAATCTAAAATGAAAACAATAACATCAAAGTTTTACGTCCTTTAGAAAACTCATAAGAACAAATTTCAACAGTCCGTTCATTCTCTATAGCAATATAAATATGTCCTAATCTAAAATGTATTGTAACCCGGCAGCTTGTATTACATGAAACAGAATCAATGCAGATTTCGAAATAAGTGCATGGATTTAATACTACAGAAAAGTACGATATTCCTGCAAAATAAGAATAAATTCATACAATATATCAGATCATAGAATAGAAGATTGGTATATACCTTGAATTAAATAAATTATAAATATTTACAATTGTTTTTGATACATCTATTATTTTATCTTTCATTTACAATTCATATTCACACTGAACTATATGAATCTTATGTATATATTTATTATCTAATTTGACAACAAATCATATTAAAGCAATAATATTTGCATTAGTAACATAAAATATAACTATTTTCGTTTTATTGTATTATTTTTGACACTAATAGATCCAAAAGTAATTTGTAAAAATTAAATAATCAAACTTGATATTCTAACATTTGTATATTACAATCAGATTTAATTTTGTTATCAAAAAATTATAAGATCATATATTGTTATCAAACATTTATAACGAGTATATCACTGCCAAGACTATTTTATCGTTTATTTTATTATTCTACGCAGCTGTACAATAATATTTTTAAAAATGTTTTTATTGCAGATTTTAATGCTAAATGTTTAAGATTACACAGTAAAAAATCTTAAATGGAATAAATCATTGAAACACTTATATTATTCCAGAAAACTTTTATAATTACTACTTTGAAAACATTTTTCATAATTTTGTATTTCTACAAAAGATTTTAATAATAGAATTCGAAAAGATATAATAACTGTGTAAACATCGAATAGGTTTCTGCAATATTTAAATGAATATTTAATATACAATTAAAATAAATTACATCACAATAGTTACGTTACATAATAACATGTTTCTATCATCAAAATTTCTTGCAAGGAGACCGAGACAGGAGATAATCTTGACTTCACATCTTTTTTAAAAATATTACATACGGCTGTTCTTTGTACACAATTTTACAAACATTACAGTGTAACAGAGCTCGCCAGCGGGCGCGACTGCCATTCGTATATGGCTTAACAATATCATATTATTTTCCATAATTACTGTAAAAATAATACATAAAAAGTACGGCTAATTCATGAAAGGACTATGCCATCCTTATATCTCGTCCCGGTTATTGACTGTAAAGCCTATTAACTATGAGCTAAAAGTTAATATAGAAGCTTACAATCTTAATTTTATATTTTATTGAATCTTGCATCACTTTACTGTAGAAAATCCCTTGTATATTTTCAACCATCACCTACAGTCTATTTAAATTTTTATTGAATAAATATACAAAGACTGAATACGTTTGGCATTTACAAGGAACTAAAAATAATCTAAAAATCAGATCAGTAAATTTAATACCGAAATTAGTATAAAATCAGACTTCGAGTCCTCATCGCAGTTATACTGTCAAATGGAGACTCTCTCATTGTATTCAAAATGCGTACAATTACAAAAAAGAATTCTAGCATGCCCGATGGTCCACTCAATCGTTAAATAATTCTATTGCAAGTGATTTAATCATTTTTGTCGATCGAAAATATTTACGAACGCATATATTCGTAATCGATATCTCTAAGAGGTACAAAGGTTTCTTTTATAGACTGGGGAGATGCCCATCTTAAAACGTAATGTGGACCACCAGCTTTATCGTTCGTTCCTGACATGCGACTGCCACCAAAAGGTTGCTGTCCAACAACTGATCCAGTTGATTTATCGTTGATGTAGAAATTACCTGCAGCATATCTAAACTCTTCAAGAGCACGTCTCGCCCATTTTCTATATAAATTGTTTAAAATCGTGTATAATTGATATAGATGCATTTAAACTATTTTCAAATCACTATACAAAAATATAGATTGCTAAACTTACTCGTCTTGTGAAAATATTCCTCCAGTTAAAGCATAAGGAGTCGAAGATTCAACTAATTTCATAGTTTCATCCAACTTTGAATCTTTGTAAACATAAATGGTTAGTACAGGTCCAAAGATTTCTTCTGTCATTATTTTATCCTTAGGGTCCTTTGTTTGTACAATAGTAGGTTCAATAAAGTAACCGCAACTAGATATCAATGAAATAGTATGGAAAAGTTATATATAGTATGTAAAATAGAATCAAAATTGTAAATTCGACACTTACGAATCATCATAACAACCTCCACCGATAACTTCTAAATTTGGTGATTTTTTTGCATGATCAATGTATCCAGAAATTCTCTTAAAAGCAACCGCATCAATTACAGCTCCAAGAAATACGGAAAAATCTCGAGGATCTCCCATCTTTAATTTATCACGAGCTTCCAAAAGTTTAGGTTTGATCTACAAAACGATCGGGTAATGGTAACTGAAATTTGCAATTATTCAGAATTTTGAATTTAAATAAAACATTTACCTCACTCCACAATGATTCGGGTACATACATGCGGCTGCATGCCGAACATTTTTGACCATTAAATTCAAACGAACTTCGAATTGTACCTGATACCACTGATTCCACATCTGCACTAGGATGTACAAAGTGGAAATTTTTACCTCCACATTCTCCAATTAATTTTGGATAATTTTTGTATTTATTAATATTCTTTCCAACTTGTGCCCACAAACGATTGAAAGTTGGTACTGAACCCGTAAAGTTGATTCCAGACAAATAGGGTGAAGCTGTTATAGTGTCTCCAAAGTCAGGTCCATGAGCCGGTACGAAATTGACTACTCCATCTGGTACTCCAGCTTCTTTACAGATTTTGTAAATCCACCAATTAGACAGCACAGCTGTATCAGATGGCTTCCATAAAACGGAATTGCCCTAAAATATAATTAATAGTCAGTTAAATGTTCAATAACATTTACGCACATGATTGCAGCAGTATATATAAAAATTTTGCAGGACATCAATTGTGAGGAATTCCAATTACAAAATACATCAAATCAAGAATCATTATAATTCCTATATTAAAATTCAGAATATTTGATGAAATACTTAATTAATCAAATATTATTGGTTTTCCTTAACAACAATTTTCCTTAACTGTGGTAAATATACCAATCATCATTTTTTGTGATAATAGTTATTAATACAATAAATAAAAAACAACAAATTTCACTTACTCTGATTATCAAATTCTGAATTATAATATTCAAAAATTGAATATATTTTGAAATTAAAATACCTTTCATTTTATTTATTTTGTAATTTATATTTTTAAAAAAATTCAACTGTCAGCATTTGTACTACCGAAAGGAATGGATAAGATGCAAACCATCAGAGCTGGTGTATAGCTAAGGTTACCACCGATGGCAGTGAAGTTAAATGGAGAAACAGCTGCAACAAATCCATCCATCCCTCGATATCTCATAGTATTTAAAGTCTCTTTAGCATTTGGAGAAATAGGCTTGTATCTTAAAGCTTCTTTAAGAAAATATCCATGTATTTTAAAGAAATCAATTAGTTCTGCAGCACTATCAATTTCAGCTTGTATGACAGTTTTGCTTTGACCAAGCATAGTAGCTGCATTTAACTGCTGACGGTATTTTGTAGCCATTAATTCTGCTGCTCTCAGCCAAATATCCAAACGTTTATCAATAGAAACTTTTTCCCAGTCTCGTTGAGTTTTTACAGAAGCATCAATAGCCTTTTGTATAAGATCTGGTGTAGCATAATAATACTTGGCAATTTTCTTCTGATGGTTGTGTGGCTGTTTAAAGATAAATTCAAATATTTATTTATTAAAGGTACAATATTTATAAATTTTAAATATTTGAAAATGATTTCTCATACCATAACTTGATATTTAACAACATCTGATCTGATTTCTTTACCACCAATTACTAATGGAATTTCTTCGCATTCACAAGCCATTTTATCCAAAACCTTTTCTAGTTCTGCACGTTCCTTGCTGCCCTTTTTGTATGATAGTATAGGTTCGTTTTCCAGTGGAAATTCTTTTGGTTTTGGAACTGGTACAATACTTCCAAAGCATCTTACTCCTACCCTGTTAATTGTTAATATTGAAAATAAATTAATTTGAAAGAATTTATAACCTTCTTAAAGAAATCAAAAATTAGGCAAACACTTGATAGTGATAATAATTGCAAATATTGGTTATGTATCTTGTTACAATATATATTAAGTAAGTAAACAAAGTTATCTTTCAAACTGAGGCCTCTTTAAACAAATCTATGAAAAGAAGATACACTTATAGATTAATTCTTATCTCAATTAAATTGATAAATATCAAACAGAGAAAATTTGTTAATGAATTTTATTATTGATAAATTTAATTTTAGTTCAAACTTAATGGAAATGTGTCACTTCAAAATTTAGACTTCATTTGACGGAGACATAAATAAACTGTAACACTTATGATATTATGTAATTTTATCTTGGCAGTGATCCGTGTTACTTTTATTATCAGTATCTTCAAATTGAGAGAAATCAATTGGTACTAATCATTATCAAAATTAATTATGTGTTTCATTACAAATTGGAAGTAAATAAGTGATACATTAAAATTATAAAATGATACAGTAAATATATTATCTATATTCATACTTGATTACTAATTTTAACAAATTGGTTGAGCAAATACAATTTTTATCATTAAATTCTAGCTTCCATTAAAGAAAAATGCTATAAATAGTAAAAATTTAATATATTAATTTAATATATAAATTTAATACATTATTCGCATAAGAAATCAAGTAGGTGTATTGATGTATGTTTATCAATATATGCAAAATAAAGTCAGAAAATGTTTCAATAATTAAAGATTGTGTAATAAAAGAAAAAACTTTAAATACAAAACAGTTGAGTTGACTCAGCAAAGTTTAAACAAAAGATGTGAATTTCCGAGTTCTTTATCAAGATGTGCTGAAAAACAGTTTAGGAAATATTGGTATAAGATCAATGATAAGTGCATGTTATTTAATAGTAGGCATGCCTTGAAACTCTACACATCAAGATTTGATTTAAAATTATGCAGTTAAAGCTCAACCTCAAAGAACGAGAAAAACAGAGCTGGGAAAATATCTGGCAAAGCAAACGACAGATCTGTAAAGAGGAGAGAGAGAGAGAGCGCGACAGAGGAAGAATTCAGGTTGAGGAAAAGGAGAGCAAGAAAGTGAGAACGGTGTAGTCGGCCCAGAGCGGAAAATTCCAAAATCGCTGCGACCTTAGAACACGGTCGCGTTCGGAATGGCAAGGATGTAAAAAATAAAATGTGTAGCTCGAGGAACGAAGAGGGAGAGTTGGGAGGAAACCAGAATGAAAGCGACAGACTGTGCTGAAGCAAGACGTTGTACGGAATGGTCGTGTTTAGAAGAGTCGGAGAGTAGGGATGAGAGAAAACGCGGGGGGAACTTTACCAGAAACCCACATAACCGTGAGCACGGCTGAGATGCACCTGCATTATGCGAGAAGCGCGAACAGCTCAGGCGAAAGAATCGAAGTGACAGAGATGTAACAAAGATCAATAAAATAAGGGAAAACTTTACATTGGTCGGAAGAAGTCCGCAGGCTTCTTGGCGTAATATAGAATGTCTGTATAAAAATCACTCGAGTCGTGAGTCGAAAAGAAAGAGCTGGATTGGATTTATAGACAAAATTGGGGCGCGCTGTGGAACTCGGGAGTCGGGCTCGGGGCATCGATGGCGAGCGGGGGGGTCGGGAGGGGGCAATCACGATACTTGTATGAAGTCAGCAAAGGTGTACTCACTTTTGCGCGTTCACGACGAACGACTGTCGGCAGAGGCTCAGCATGTTTGTTATGTGCTTCTTGTCGGCTACCTCGATCGAGCTTTGAACGGCTGCACAGCACAGGGACGAAGCGCGGCCCCGAAACTTCCTCTATCGAGCGACTCCCCCGACAAAGCCGTGAAGTCGCGACTCGTGTCCACGGCGAGACTCGAGGGAATGGTGCACCAATGCTGCGGCTGACCCTCGGCCACCGCGTAAGCTCCCTGCGTGAGCCTGTACTCGTCGTGAAATCGCGCGCCTATTGCCCAGCTGCTCGCACTGCCACCGCCGCTGACGCTGCTCGATGCGCTCGTGCTCCTCTTGCGCGATCGCCCAGCTCCTTGCTCCTTCTCTTTTTCCCTCGACTACCTCCCTCCCCTAACGCGCCGTCCTTCTTTCTCTCTCGCTCCCCCTCTGCGCGTCGCGGCCCGCGGGGGCACGTATAGGTATCTGTACGCGGCGGCCGTATATGTGCGCGCGTATGCAGAGATCTCGTCGGGCATGCATACACATAGGCACGTATAGGTACACTGGGGACGGGACGCGCGTAGCAGGTTGGCCGAAGCCGCGGGGGTCGGCAGCGGTAAGTGGATTACGCGTATACTTGTTGGTCCTCTCGCCGCGCGATCCGTCGACGGCTCGACGCACGGCTCGCGGCACGGCTGTCGGCTGCAACGAGTCAAGGTCCGACGGTCTGTCTGCCTCCGTCTTTTCCTCTCATTTTAAATTTACGCGCTCTCAAGGAAGCGGCCCGGGCGCCCGACTATTATATATTAAGCTACGTCGTAGGCTATATACGCAACACTTGTTTTTCGGGACTCTCGTGACATTCATTTTTCCCATCATCTCTTTGGTGTATAACGCGCTGCCAGGTGGGAGCGAGAGCTAGACTCGTGCATCGCGGATATATGTAGATGCAACACTTAAACGCTCTCCTTCTGTCACTGTATAATTTGTTCTATATTTTAAAATAGACAAGTCTCTCACTGGCTTTTATTTGCACATATTGCTAAATTTATCTTGGCCGCAACATACTGCTCTTTTCGTTAACAATGATAATACAATTTTACCGCAACAGTGTAGTCGAGAAAAACAACACAAAAATAACAAGTATTATAGCGTTTGAGTATTTTAATTAATATTATTTAAACGCTAATTATATAAATTATATGAATTATTCAAAGAAAAAACTTTATGACATAACGGTATATATTTCAAAACTACTCTACATAACGACTAACAGCTTGCCCCCATCAATATGCATTTAAATGCATCTACAATTTATTTATAATAACATTTAAAGTATATTAAATAAATTTAGATTAAGCTCAGTAGAAATTGTGTCAAGGTAAAACTACACTCGGGTTAATTAAAGCTTTGAACTTGATTCGAACGTTCATTTAATTTTATTTGACTTAGCAATACTTCTCAGCATATAATTTAATTTATTGTATAATTATTGCTTCCTAATCAGTAGCTTAAAAAATAAAATGACTGTACCAGTAAAACAGTAAACTTTTTAAATAATCAGAAGAACGAATACAGAAGTACGAATTATAATGAATTATACAACTCAGCCATCTATACTAATTTCATTTAAAAATTTAAAAGTGAAATTTAAAAGTTGAAAGGAGAAATTTAAAAATTAAGTGTTAATTTTAACATTTCTTAGCAAAAAATATTTTATGAAAAGCCGGTATTAAACCGCGTTAGTCGTAATTAATAGTTCGTTACGTAATCACTAGTAAATTACGCGAATTAAAGAGCGAGTTACCGGAAAAACAATATGTGTATTTAATAGAATATGTTGTTTCTACGTTATAACTATATTAAAGTTTTTTTGTAAAATCTTATGCTAATTTGTTGTGCCACCCTGTAGTTCAAATTATATTTTCCATTATTATATATTTGATATATTTATATATGTATATGTCCTATCATATTACGTTTATTAGAGTATGAGAAAATTATTTTTAGTTTCAATTGCTAACATGCGCCAGTCATATTCTGGTAATAAAAAATAATGAATGCTCACACAACTGACGTAGTTTATCACTATATTAAAACTAAATAACATCACACAACTACTACATATTTTGTGTAGATCCTTCAAGATTTTAAGTATGCTCACAAAACAGCATATAAATAGTAAGAAGTAAAAGTCAAAATATCATTGAATATTTCTAAATATAAGTAATTTTAAAGTAACTAATGTTTAACTTCACAACCACATTTTAGAAATGTAATACATAAGCCTTTTCGTATTTTATGAGAAAAAAGCTAATAAATTTCTATATATATTGTATATATCCGGATTAAAAAAAACTCTTTGTTATTAAAATATTACAGATAATTAATTTCTTTGTTATGAATTTCATTCTACGAAAACTAAACTATATTTTATGATGACTTATATGTAATATTAAATTAAAAAAAAACAAGATAAACCATGCATTTGTAACATAAATATTTCAAGATGTGCTATTTTTTCAAACAGTATGATAAGCCAAACACTGAGAATATCCTACTATAGCACTAGATTTTACATTATAGACAAGTAAAATGAGCTTAAATATGAGTTGTATTATGCTTTTATCATCATTTAAATCATCAAAAATTTATTAAGACTAATCATTTTTGCACTTGTAATACATATCTTTTTCAGTGAATTTTACGTGTTCGTAATCGAACTTCAAATTTCCTCTTTACCTATTTCCTACTATCTTTTAATTTAAAACTTAATTTTTTTCTCATTGTATAACTTTCAGATCTTTCGTTACTTTTTCTTCTCTCCTTGACGATAACCCTATCTCAGGCTTCTCTACCCTTCCAATTTCTTTACCCTTTCCAATTCTATCAATTTCTTCTCAAAATTCTCCATCTTTATGCTTTTTCTTTCAGCATTTTTACTGTCTTTATCATTTATTCTTCGATATTTTTTTATAATTTATTTAAATATATTTATTTCGTTATATGCTTTGTCTTTATAATAGTGTACTTTCTCGACTGCTATTATTTTATAATCCATCTCTTTCCATTTACTACCTAGATACGAAATACCGTGAAAATAAAAATGTGAACTTTTATCATTCGTGCTCATTATCTGATCCTCTACGTCACTATATCCCCATATTATTCATTTAGTTTAAATCTCGTTTTCGCAATTTTACCTAGTATGTGGATTATAAATCTAAAAAATTATGTAGTAGAAATTTTATCAGCTATTTTATTCTGTTTTTCAAATATATCTTTTAAAAAAACTTTGAAGTTTTCACTTTTAACTGCTATAAAGATGCGTATGAACGTGTGTATAAAACCATACATGTAGCATGATAACGAATATACTCTATACATACAATATTTTGTTTAGGAACAATACCAATGTAATTGATCAATCGGAATACTTTTAATTTGGCTTCAATTTTTCCTAATCACTATTTTATAATAGCACATTTTTCGAATAAGCATTATATAAATTCATATTATAATTTTACTCTTACAATAAAAATATAAATTATATTTAGAAATGTAAATATATAACACAATTCGTTTTTAAATGAAGTTAACAAAAAAACTTATTTATACTACATACATAAAAATTATTAATTACACATATGATAATCAAGTTAATTCTAAGTGTTCTAAGAATTCTATCAAATATACATATAAGTCTGTACATAACATATTTTTATGTAATAACTTATTTGGAATACATCAATATGAATTAAGATGGCCATAAATAATTTAAATTCGTTCTAGTAGACATTTTCTTAATAATAAGTACATTCAAATACAATATTAATTAAAATAATGTTCATTTATATAGTGTATATATACTTTTACTAAATATTTTATCTAATTAGAAAAAATAAATATTGTTCTTTAACATAAATTTAAATTTGCAGAAAGTGAATTAAATGTCACTAGGTATTTATAGTGAAAATAAATAAACATATTATACATACGATGTAAATTTATTTACATTTTATCCATTATCAGAAAAAGTTATGCGCAATATACATAATTTATGTTGCGGTCGCAATTTTTCTGAAATCATATAAAAAGTCTCTCGTTTCTTTTATTCTACAGACATTTTCTTATATTTCGAAAAAACGTAAATTAGTTTTAAATATTACTTAAGTTTTTCTAAACTACTCTCAAGTAGTTTAAATGCAACTACAATCAGTCCATTACAAATTCGGTTCAAAACGTACTTTGTAATAGCTGCCAATATTTTACAAGTAATTAAACATAATTTTTGCAAAAAACATTTCAAAATTCAGAATCTTCGAATATATAAGCAGCAGGTATACATTTCAAAATAGAAGAAAATATATAAATAATCGTAAAAATACTTTTTACAATTACTGATTTTAACCTCAATCTAAAGTAATAAATTATGGTTAATCTAATTTTAATTATCCTCTTGCTGCATTTGAAGCTCTCTAAGCAATTGAGCTCTTTGTTTTTCGAGTTCATCTTCTGAAAGTTCTTGATGTGCATTGTCGTTAGCAGAACCCTCACTTTGTGCGGATGACCTACGATGCTTGTCATCTTTTCTTCTTCTATCAGGCGAGTCCTCTGAAGATGGAATTCTCGAGTGTGATCTCTACATAACAAACAAGATTTTAAAGAATTTATTTCATAAAGACTACTAAAATCATTCAATTTTAGTTCTTATTAGTTCTTAACCCACAGATTGACTTCTTCCTCTCTTCTTTTTATTCTTTTTTCTCTTTGCTTTTCTTGCATCTGATCCTGAACTGTCTGACTTGCTGACAATACTAGCAGATCGTGATCTATGCCTTTTTTTCTTTAATCCTTTTTCACTTCCTTCAGATTCCTGTGAATAAATGAAATTGAAAATTATAATATATAACTAAAAAATACAACAAATTTTCATAAATAGGCAATGCTTACGCTGTGTGATTTGGAGCGCGATCTTCTTTTAGGTTTTTTTGTTTTCTTCTTTTTGCTTCTAATATGATGGTGACTACAGCTTTCTTCCAGTTCATGTTGATACTCTTTAAAAATTCTAACTCTTTCACTCTCAAGCGTTATTGCTTTAAAGTCGGCTTCTTCTTCAATTTTACTTCGGATATCTTCCCACGTTACCTGATGGCTAATATCTGCTGATTTTAATAAATTCTTAAAACCACTTTCTAGCTTTTTGAATTTCCTCGTTTCTTCCTTTACGCGTTCCTTTTCTCTTGCCTCTGCTTTTTCTAATAACAAGTTGTACGTCAATTTGACATTACCGGCATCTAAAGTAGCAGATTTTCTATCTTCACAAACGACTGTTGCAAATTCCTCAAATGTTGTGTTGACTTGTACTTCAAAATTCTTTTCTTTTAATATTTCCCGAATAATTTTCTTTTCATCGTGGAATCTCGATTTCAGATCTTCAACATAAAACTTGAAGAGGTCTAAAGGAGTTGATCCGGGTTGTCCAAGCATAGCTGAAAATCTAAGATCTGCTGATAGCATAGGATACAGTTCAACCCAAAGAGACATTGAAGTCAGCTTTCCTTGTTCATGTAACTCATCCAATAAACTCTTTAAAACAAAAGAACACAGTTATGAACAGTTATTTTTAATATATTATAGATATATTTAATATAGATTCATAGTATTTAAACGATGCTGATACTTACTATAAAACCATCTCTGTTTTTTCTTTCCTGTCGTTTTCTTCGCTTCTTTTCGCGTTCTTTTTCTTCTTCTTCGTCCTTTTCTAATTGACGTATATGATTTTCAAAAACTAATAGAGCATCTTCTTTATCCATTTGTAATAAATCTGCATCTTCTGCAAAATCTGACTGTTGTAATAGTAAAGCTTGTGCTTCTTGCCATGTTGTTTTGTATGTAACATCTGTCATTATATCTAATACTTGAGCCAATTTCTTAGTATTTCTTTTTTTTAATTGTTTCGATTCCTCTTTTTCACGCTTTGCTAAATTAAATATAACATCTTCATAAATATCACGTCGATCTGAATCTCCAACTGCACGCCAAAGTTCTAAAGTTCCATAAATTTCTTCACATTTGTAATATTTTGTTGTACTTGTCATCCTTTCATTGTCTAACAAGAATTGTTCTAAATCTTCTTTTGCTTTCTTAAGCCTAAAAAACATAAAAATTAAAATTGAAGTTATAAATGCTAAATATAATTTTTATTATTCAATTTTCAAATTTAAAATCCATGTACCGTAATCGTTCCTGCTCTCTTTCTTCTTTTAATTTCTGTGTTTTATATGCATTAAAAGCTTGTTTTCTTTCATTTAACTTCTTCATTTGAGGATATCGCGGATCATTCTGAATCATTTTCACTGCCTGTTCCCATGTTGCATTTGAAGGAACATCTCTTTCTCTAAGTAACTCTTTAAAAGCTTCAATTGCTTCTTTCTTATCTTTAAATTGCATTTTAGGTTCAGGTGTACTGTTCCGACTGCCACCTGCTGATCCTTTTGCAGAACCACTATCTTCATCTGGTTTTCCAGGAGGAGTTGGAAGGTTAATGGCAGCAAGTGTAGCTGCCATAGCTTGTTCAATTGCAGATTTACCTTGTTCTGGGTTACCTGCCTGACTCATTACATTTAGACCAGGGGGTAAATGATGCAAAGGTACACCACCTCTGTAACATCATAAAAGAAACACACAATTATTATACATCAAAAATTAAACACTAATTCTTATAGTAAAATTATATATCATTAATGAAAAACTAATACTAACGTATTGGTTGCACTAGCAACAGCGGCTGCTGCTGCTGCAGCTGCTTCTTCTGATGCTATTCTTGTTTTAAGTTCATCTAATTCTGGTGGAATGACCCACCTAGATTCCTTTGTTGTTACATTGTGATAATAGACTTTTCCATTTTCAGATTTATACTCTTTCCAAGGACATTGAGATAAAAGTAGTTCACTGGGAGATTTCAATTCATCTGGTTTTTCCCAAAGCGACTGCTTAGTGGCACTATTGTAATAATATGTACGACCATCTGGAGCTTTATGCTCAGTCCAATCACATTTTTTTTCTGCTAAGGCATTTGTTGCAATATCAGAAGCAGCAGGTGCAGGTGGAGGTAATCCAGGAGCTGTAATATACGGAGGAGCAACTAAAAATGTGTAATTCATGTTTTTGATTGCATGCAGATATCAACAATTAAGTATTTATATAAATATTTATAAATAGGTTACAATTTAGATTGTTTTAAATATAGAAACATTATACATTAACACACTAATATTGAATTTGATAAACTTAATTACCTATAACACTAGCATCTGGAGTAGCTGCCATTGGAAATCCAAATCCTGGTGGAGGTATAGAAAATTGTGGTGGCATTAATCCTGGAGGACCAGGAGGTAAGTTTGGAGGTGGTATGAAAGGAGTTGCTGGCATCATTGGGGATACAAATGTAGGTGGTGCTGGTGGAAAACCTGGAACTGCTGGTGCTGGGATTCCATCACTGGAAGCCTAGAAGGAAGTTGCACATTTGCACATAATTGTTAATGTGAAATATCTTAATGGACTTTTTAAATTAAACTAAAGTTCTATTAACGTATATTTTTTATATTAAATATATATCTGCATAAAGCTTCCTATTTCATAATTTATTTTATTCAAATTATGAGCTGAACGAAAACAACTTCACCGTTGAACATAACCTGCATTGTAAGATAAACAATATTATACGTTTAAGCAATGCTGTCTATAATTAGACATTACAGTTTGAACATAAAATTTTTTAAATCAAAATAACTTCTATTTTATTTTATATTAAAAGTATACAAATATTTTACCATTATCCTGCAGGCTCCAAGGATATAAAAATATGAAACGCCGACGGACCCGGTCGTGAGTGTAGTACATACACAGGCGCACAATGCAATACACTAACGTTGAATTAAGCAGGCTGGCCGCTACGGGCCCCTGATGCTGGTGAACTGCTAGTGGCTAACACTGCTAGCTGTGCTGGCTGAGACTGGCTGAGACTGGACTGACTGTACTCTATAGTGTTGCAGTGGTACCTTATAACCTTATACAGCTCAAACCATTTAACGAAGCATCAAGTATAGCTTGACTTTTCACGCATGCGCTGACTGTAAGTTACGACAGCAAATCAAACGAGCACGGAAAAGGCTGAACCCACATAGGTCGCTAATTTAAAAGTAGATTTAGATTTTTTATTAACTATAACTTTTAATAATTAATATAGTTATTGTTATTAATTCAGTTTTGATTTCAATGTTTTCTGTACCTAAAGCATTTTCGTAATGCACTCCAGATCATATTTAGCACATGTATAAAATAAAATGCATCTTACCGTTCACGATCTGTGCAATTTATTGCTGTATCGTACTATTAGGTAATATTTTAAAAAATCGTCAGCCCTTTTACTTACTTGATTGGTTTTCTTTCGAACCATTTAATGCGACGGGGTCAAAAAGGTGTTCAAATTTAGATCTCAAAATTCCAAGAGCGTATTCGCGTTACTATAAATTCTCTTTCACGTGAAAATTGTCCCCATTTGGAACTCTGTACCCTCAACTATCAGAGCGCATTATCATGCTTTTAATTATTTTAGAAGTTTTGTTTTTAATCATTTATTTATTTAAAATCTTTGATGGATATATATATTTTATTACTTATACGACGCTTAAATAAGCTATTGTATTATTTTTAGTTTATTTATTCATTTATTTTTGTATTTATTTATTTGTAATGTTATGGTTAACTCTTATTTATTATTATTTAATTATATAATTTTTATATTTTCATTTTTGCACGCAGTCGCAGTATTCGATCGTTTTCATTATTGTACGGCTGTTTCTGCTGGTCAGAACATTAAGTAATTGTCATCCTTAGTACATAAATAAACGTAATTTTCATAATTATAATTCTTAATTAACCACATGTGCTTTTACATGCAAATAAGAATAATTGATATCGCCTATATCTTGTGATTGTCTACCAAGATACACTTAAAATATAACATGCAGTATTTCTCTGATCGTAATTCTTACAGAAAATAAAAATTTTGAAAACCTAAAGTATGAATTAGTATGAAATGAATTTTACATATTAATACAGTAATTGCATAGCAAGATATTATATAGCAATTATATAGTTTATTTATATAAATTTATTCTATTTTATAGATTCTACCCGAACTCTATAATTTTTCAGAATAAATTTTGCTGAGAATAATTTAATTTTATAACATGTAAGACATTAAGTTAAGAAGAATTTATATACTAGATCATATAACTGCTTGATTGTATAACTGCACGTTAAAAAATATGCTTGTAAGAATGAGATCTACGACAGATTATAAAAAGATTTGGAAATCTATATCAAAAAGTTCTTCAGCTCAAAGTAACACAAAGAAACTATCGTTTAAATCAATTTAAGCTTCAAATCATGAAAATTCATTAATCAGTTTCAATAACAGTCAGTTATTCTGTTGTTTATGGATTTTGGAGGTTCTTTGCTTAAAATATATTTTATAATTTGACTTGAAGAACGGCTATAGTACATATCATATTTGTAGCATTCTTCTATATGTAGAAATAACAAAACGTTTCTTTAAATTCTTAGAGTTCATTTGAAATTATTAAGCCATCAATGAATATCCGCAGCAGCACCCAGTATACAGCAATTAAATTAAAGCTTATCTTATAGTTTTAAAAATTTACATAGCCTTACAATGTTAATAATTTTGTAATAGGTGATAATAAAATAAGTATACTAAGCGTTATAAGAGATACATAAAACTTAGATCACCAGTCAACAAAAGTATAATTATATGTATATATGTATATGCAAATTAGATACTACATATATTTCAATCTTTTTGTAATCGCTAAAAAATTAATTCATTATCGGATTTTACATGTTTAATTAAAAAAATATACAATAATATCCGCCAGCATACTTAAATAGATTATTGATTCATCAACTAATATTAAATATTATTAATTTTTATATTTATATACATGCATCTATCGAACATTAAAACAATGTAAAAGTTTATTTAATATTTTTTTTATTTGACATAAGTTTAATATTGAAGTAATGTGATTTATTAAGTAATATTCTTAAAATACATTTCAAACATATTAAGATTTCAACTTATTTTAAAGACATTATATATGTACATACATATATTAGGAGGCATAACTGCACAACGTTCGCAGAATTCACAATAATCTGCTGAAAATATTTGGACAAAAGAGTCATGAGCTCGATATTTTAAGTATAATCAACTGTAACTAAGAATTACATTAACTAGGACACCAATAGACACCAATACGTAAGTCTCTTTGTATGAATGTTACTCCGAGATATACAACACATAATTGGATATGTATACATAGATATATAAAAATAAAGAGTACTATGTAACGCAAAAAATATTTTCCAGTTTCGCAAAAAAATAATTTAAGCATATTTTATATCCATGTACTATATTTAACTTACGATAAAAAATGCGATACGGATAATACAGTCAAAAAATATTAAAGTAAAAATGAATAATGATCTTCATTATTTACATATATTATGCAGGATTGTAAAATATATCTAGAAAACATAAATTGCATTCGAAAAAAGCATAAAAAACTAAAGTTACATATAAGATTCACATTTTCAAGTATTTATATTGCAAATTAAAGGAAGTTCTTACTAAATTTTCTTTATATCAACGAGAAAAAATGAATTACAATTCATAAATGCTATTTTTTAAGCTCTTTCAATAGTAATAATAAAAATTATCAACATCATTTTAAATCGCTTCTTTTCTCCGCGATTAGAGAAAAACTTTGCTATCATGCATAATCAACGGGATAAACGATAGTTTTCCTAATAAATGCTATATGGTAATTTTATTTATGACAAACATATACATAAAACTTTTCGTCCTATACATACAACCATGTATATTTTTTATTATATTCAAATTTTACATATTATATTTGATTCCCTTATTCTTATTAACAACGAATTGCATCATTCAGAATACCGATTTAACGTTATCCTTAATCTCTACACTATTCACGAACGCATTTGTCACGAAGCCGCTACTGAACTGAAAATAGTTTTGTTGCACGCAGAATATGGTTAATTATATACACGTAATCATATGTATTGTCTTTGCAAAAAGATATATGGAACTAATTATTTATCATAGAAATTCAGTACAATATACAAATTATTCGTCTCCATATTATATACAATTATAATGTATTGCATGGATCACGTGTTACTATACATTGAAATTGTTTATCCTTTTTCAGTTATATATATATATATAAGCTTTATATTAAAATGAGATTATAAAAATAAAGCAATTATTTGTCTTTAAAATAATGTAATTTTAATATTTTAATTAATTTCAAAGTTAACTTACAATTCGAAAAAATGCATTTATTCTATATAATATCTACATAGTAAGCCTACATGTGTCTCTTTATATCATATATATATAACAGTTCTTTTGATATGTAATTCGTTATACCGCGCACATCCATAAAATGAATTCCTCCAGAATATTGTTGTTTTCAATCAATAACAATTCAGACATTGTTCAAGTATTTTCAAGAATATTTATTTATCGCCATATATAACCATAAAATAACTCGATATTTGACCAACATTTAAATAAAACGACGCATAGAAAATAATTATTGCCAGTTTCTATGCCACCATAAAAACTAAGTCAATTATTATGCTATCTTCTGAATTAAAATGAATCAACACAATTTAGTACTGGCAATAATGGAATTATGAATATATATATATATATATATATATACAAAAAACTATTGCATTTTTGTGATTATATGATACAATTCGCTGATTTTTCTGGAGAATGAATACGGTTTGGAATATATAAACCATATATGTACCCTTTTCAAATTTCTATAAAGGAAAAAATCAACCTTTCATACAAAAATACTTACAACAAAAACCTTTACTAAGTATCAACGAATATATGTTAAAAATACAGTGAAATAAATATTCCTTAATTGTTAAGAACGCATGATTTATACGATCATGCATATACACGACATAGTTATAATGTTTTTATTTTGCACGATATAGAGGCCCTTACATCTATGTTTTATTATTTCTATTATAAAATGCACTTTGTTTCAGTTAATATAATCTTTTATATCTCATATTTCTGTATTATATTCATAATGTAGCATATCGAAGTTCACTACACTTACATAAACTTTCGCAGGTATATCGTATACCGTGTATGATTACAAAAGTATTATTCTTCTTCTATGTAATATTGTGAAACTATGTGTAATTGAAACAAATAAAGTTTTCATACCTTTTAAGAAATTGCAAGAAATTACATACCAATATATTAAAATTGTCAATGAAAATTCATTTACTAAAGCTGTGAAGTTTCTAAGAATGTTTTTGTCTTATAAAGGTTTCTTATCTTGTACAGTTTAACATCACAGAATTGAAATATTAAACCTTATACGGCCGAACTGCATATATGTAACTACTCCACTTCTGATGAATATTCTACATGTACATGAATCCAAGAAAACCGAGAAGAAAACATATCATAATCTTTATATTTTTATGCATTATATCCTTAAGTCTATCTGGTGTATCATGTGAATTACGTATTAGACTGCTTCAAATGTATATATAATTTCGAAATTAGTTAAATATAGATTGTATATATTTTATATAAGTTTATATAAAATTATTCGTACAAAAAAATATATCCTTTGTGACGGAAAAGAGTAAATTACAGAATATAATAAATACTGAAGTAAATTTTTAATTATATATAACTAAATAGTAAATGTTCATCGTTTAAAAATATAAAAACTTGATAGCATATCATTTATATTAAACTTATGCATTGCTAGGGTCGGCACAGTTTCTTAAAAATATCAGGCTATTGAATAAGATACAATAGATTCATTGAAATATAAGATGCATAATTGGGAAGAAAGTAATTTTATTCAATGAAGAATTGTCTGTACAGTCTAATTAAGTGAGTCTATACTTGGATTAATATTTGATATTACACATAATCTGAATTAACATTGAAAATGGTGCGTGCATTGCGTGTAAGCAGCGATGACTTTGTGCCGCAAATTTTTTCCTGCGTGTATATTTTTGTTAGAGAGTACAATTTACTGATAATAAATGTTCTAATATTTAAACATAAGCCTGTAAATAATAAAACAAACAAATAATTTTTTAAAAGTAAGTTCGATCTATACATACATGAATACAAGCTGTCATAGTTTGGTCTTTTTATACGTGCATTGCAGCTGTATGCTCCATTATACACGTATTTTTGCTCCGAATTTAATAGGCGCTAATATTTTTCCATTCATACATCTAGAAGAGCATTACTGTTTATTATAGACTAAAATGAAATGCGATAAATTAATTTAACCATAGGTACAGTAGCTTTGGAAAAACGCGTTCATGCGCGATGTAGCGCGCTCAGTGCGCTCTATAAAATTCTGAAAAACGCAAGTTTATAATATTAAAAAGCTGTTTATGGAATGCTTAGGTTTATATGTACATGGAACTCTCGAGTTTTCGTAGGTGGAAATATTTTTATGGTTTTAGAATATGTTTCAATGTAGCTTAATGACTGCTAACAAGAATAGAGACGTTGATGTCATTCTGCGGTTAATTGCACGTGCAATAATAAGAGCATGCCATAAAAGTGAACGGGAAAGTGAGTAGGATATTGGTTATGGGTAGGAAAGCTCGGCTTCCAGTCGAACGCAATTCGAATTGACGCATGAATACCTGAATCCTAAATACGCGAGTGTGTACCTTCATATTTCAGCCATATAATCTCGCCGTTGGGCTCTCCCGTAGGCCCGTGGCCCGTACAAGCGGCGCACGAACACAAGCGGGGGCGCGCGTGTGCGCGCGTGCGTGTGGACCTATCGTGGGCTAAAAAAGTGTGCGCGCACGTATTAATCCGCGAGCGCGGCAGCCAATGGGAGCGAGCGCATCGGGAAGAGCGCGCCGCCCCCTAAAGATCGCTGGCTCCTTGTCGCGGTAGCGCATAAGCTCGATGTTTTCGGAAAGAGTTGCCTCGCTGATCAGGCTAGAAACGGGCAACAGCAGCACCGCGGCCAGCAGCATCAGGAGCGAACATCGGCGGGCACCGAGCACCAAGCAGCCTCGCAGGCAGTCGCGAGCGCTCTTGGGCAGTCCGCGATATATTGTTTATCCGCCATTTTGTTTTACGGCCCCCAGGCACACCACACAGTGTGTACGCGCAGTTTTCAGCCGTGCGTGTGCGTGCTCGTGTCGCTGCAGTGCGCGCGGCCATCGTCGCTGGCCTATTTTAACATGAATTCCAGTCGCTGACTCGCGAACCTGAGTACGCGAGTCTCTCTCGCTCTACCCTAGCCGTCGTCCCGTTAGCCAGCAAGTAAAGCCGCGGCGCGGTCCTACATCGCGGGTAAAGCGCGTCCCCTCGCATCAACGTCTCGTCCCTGCGCAGGCCAGCGCAGCCTTCGCTAGCAGCACGCAGCAGCAGAGATTAGTATCGGGGGCGCCGCGATGGCTTCGCCGCGGCTGCTGTTTGGCCCTGATGACAAGTAGTCGTAAGCGAGCGCTCGGCTCTGCCCTGAAGCCACTGCTACATTGCGACCCAGCTTTACTGACTTTCACACGGAAGGAGAACCGCCGAATGGCCAGTTCTGAGTAGCAACGAGTTCGGAGTGCACCGCGTAAGTTCCTCTTCGAGACTTCTGCGTGCCCTCTTTTACCTTACTTAGCCTCACGAGTAATTCGTCGTGGCGCGTCTCATTATTTGAGGCTAAGTCAAGTGGAAGGCGCTAATGTGTCGTCGTATTTTGTGCATTGATCATCTGAAATGTATTTCTCAAGAAATGGCTTCTAAAATTAAGTGGAGAGACCAGTTGTTTTGCTTTTACACAGAGTTACAATAACATCTTAGTCAGATGTTTACCATTAACTGGTTGCTCTTCTTTATGGAGCCACCTACTATGTAGTAGTGATTTACCATAGACACACTGGTTGATGTCAGAGCATAAACTGGCAGGTTGTGATTTCTGATTTGTTCTGTGTTTTCTTAGAATGTCGGGCCAAAGTGGAGGACAACGGCTTCGTGTATCAATGCTCAATGAGCACTTGACTTGTAAACTATGTGGTGGATATTTCATAGACGCCACAACTATTATAGAGTGCCTACATTCATGTAAGAATTATCCTTTACTTGTTAATAATCTTTTACAGCTTTCGTTTAGCTTTACTATTCATATTTATTTTACAGTTTGTAAAAGTTGCATTGTCAAATATTTGGAAAGCAACAAATTTTGCCCTGTTTGTGATGCTCAAGTACACAAAAACAAACCTTTGTTAAATATTAGACCTGATCAGATACTTCAAGATATTGTTTATAAATTGGTACCTGGTTGCTATCAAAGTAAGAAATTCCCCAAACATATTATGATGATTTTATCAACTGAATTTCAATAAATTTACCATTAATTTCTTTTAGATGAAATGCGATGTAGGAAGGAATTTTACACGAAGAATCCAGATGAAAAAAGTAATGTGACATTACCTGAAGCTAAGGGAGAACCTGTTGAAAGCTACATTTACTCTCCTGATGAATCTTTGAGTTTGTCACTAGAATATTTCAGTCCTGAAGCAGCAGATGAAATTGAAAAAGATAAAGAAACAACATCGAAACAATTACCAAGAAGGTATCTTCGGTGTCCAGCTGCTGTCACAGTTTATCATCTCCAGAAATTAATTAGGGCAAAATATGGTTTAAGTGAAGTACATCGAGTTGATATAATGTACAAAGAAGAACCTCTATGTTCAAGTTACACACTAATGGATATTATGTATATCTACCATTGGAGAAGAGTGAGTACAAAGTATTCTACATGTTTTCTCTTTTGCAATAATATTGCAGGACCATTTTAACCTAAGCATTATACATATATTGAATTATAATAATGATAATTTATTATTGGACATTTTTTAATGCAATTAAATGCTTAAGTTTGGATTAATTTAATCAAAATATTTATTATATTTCATATTTTTTTTACATAGAAATTAGTCTTTTTTTTAAATAATTTAACATTCTTACCTTTTACTGATATATTTAAATTTACAGAAAGTTCCACTACATTTGAGCTACAGGATATTTGAATCAGCCTCAAAACGATTAAAACTGTCAGAAGACAATGATGAATTCAAACAATCACTCTCTAATAGTAATATGGAAGTTGAATCAAAGGATGAACAATCATTGAAGCGGGAGTGGAAAGAAGTTCAATTGAAAATTTCTGAAACTGGTGTTATGAGCGTTACAGATATATCGAATTTAGATGCAAAAAAGAGTACAAAAATTAATGAGATTAATCAACAGATTAGTGTGGATCAAGCAGCATCGAACTGTTATAATGTAAATAAGACAGTGGTAAAGACAGAGGAAAAGGATCCTATAAAATCGTGTACAGCGCCAACGAAAAACAAAAAAGTGCAACAAGAAAGTTCGGCTAAAAAAAGTGAACAAACTTCGGAAGAGAAACCCAGTATTGTGTCATTGAGTGCAATTCCCACATGTCAAAATAATTCCAAAAGTGAAGATATTGATTTGAAATCAGTTGATCAACATGGTTTATCGAATGAACTTAAAACTCGAACGAATAACGAAAAATGCGATAATGAGTGTTCAAAGACATCGAGTGACTCTGCCAAGACATCGGGTAGTGATACCAACAATCAAGTGCAAAAGGGGATGCAATCCCAAGATAAAATCAAAATTGAACCACCAAGTACACCGGAAAAGCGTACCGAAGTTAGGCAAAATTCGACAAACAATAATTTTATCAGTAACGAAACTAAAGCTGAGAATAATGCAAAACCAACTGCAAAACCAGCAGATTCGAAATCAACTCCAAGCGCGGGATCAAAAATAAATGCGCTCAGTGCAAAGCTGCAGTTTCAACCTAAGGTCGGTCAAGTGAATAATACATATTCGAAAAAATCTACAGTACAGGACAAGAAGATAAGCCCTTCCCCCACAGCAAAGTTAAGCGACACGAAGCTTTGTAAGATCTCTCCGAAAGTTGAAGTGAAACCAGATCCTGACGCGAAAGCCAAAATACCAATCAGTTCAGTAACAACCTCGGTTGCTAACGTGTCCATACCATACTCTCAAAATAGTGCACTAAATGCCTCGTCGACAGGAGCGACATATGTTACGGCGCCGTCCGCCTCAATTGACACTTGTGCAACGTCTGCCAATTTCCAACAGCAGCAGCAGCAACATAGCAATGCGCTTCATTCGATTGCGGCTCCGAGTACCGAAAGCCTAGCTTCAATTGGATTGCACGTGTCGACGACGATGACGAGCCCGGCAAGCATCAACAGTTGGATGGCTGAGCGCAACAGCAAGAGTTCGGCGGGCAAGGCCCTCAGCCCAGAGCAGTTGCGTTCTATACCGGGGATGCCGCAGATCGGCAAGGATATCGTTTGCTCGACTACGGCCGCGAATCCCACCTCTTCAATGGGCCGCTTCAGTATACAGACGCCCTCGATGAGCATATACTCGATCAATTCGTCGATGAAAAACAACGTGTACCCGAGTTCAGGGCACGGCTATACGAGCCCGAGCAAACAATCAGGTAGCAGTCAGTCAAGCGCGTATGGAACATCGAGTATGTACCCGGTGCCTCCGTGCCCCGACGCCATCCCCATATCCTTAATGAAGCCGGCGAATCCGCGGAAGGACGCGGCCTCCAAGGGCAGCACGCTCAACGAGATCTGCGCCAAGATCAGCAACGCAAGCACCGGTTCCAAAATCAACGATATATGCGCAAAAATCGGTGAGAACTCCAAGGAGAAGAATAAGATCGAGGCTCAGCGCAGCAGGCCCGAGGTGCCCGACCTCTTAAAGATCTCGAAGAAGAGCCCGACGACACCGACAAGCGAGAACCCGACGACCTCCACGACTGCTACCCCCGCCAAACACATACCTAACATCCCCAACGTGCCGATCTACACGCCGAGCAACAGTCAGCAGCCGATGCAGCCTGGAGCCGACGCCAAGGATACAGGAAAAAGGCTCGCCTCAGCGATCGCTCCTTCGCAGGCTGCCCTTGTCACCGGGCAGTCGTCGCCTATGGCGAAGATGCCTGTCCAAAAGAAACACTCTCATAAGACTTTGAGGGATCCACCCAAACTTTGGAATCCCACGCTTTCTAATAACGACTATGTTGCCGCTAAGAACCAGGCCAAGGAACTGCAAAACCAAGCACAAACCTCTTATGGGACAGGCGATGCCAGCGGCACTTCCAAGCCTATACCCTCCAAACCGGCCAAGATCTTCAAAAACAGAAACATGCCGCGTTTCTTAGGTAATATTCATTCGATCTTCTTCCAATTGGATAAATGAAATAATACATACAATCCTTTGAGGTTTAAATCCTTTTCGAATCCAAAACGTGTACATGACCAATACTACGTTCAATTTAAAACTTAATGTTAACTTGACTATTTTGTTTAAATGTATCAGTTTTCAAACACAATTTGATTTAATTGGCTCGAAAGATTTTTTCGATAAACTGCGAGTATGAGTTGAAAAATATATTTTGCTACTGAGAAATATATGAAACTGTATGATGATTCAGTTAATTTTCTAAAAATATATTTGGAATTGAGAGATATTCTTTTAATTATAATCTTATATTTTCATACATGTATACGGCAAAACTATAACTTATTAACCGATGAATTGAATTACAATAATTTGAATTGATTTAGAGAATTCAAATAGTACGAAATACTGCAAGCCATTTCCTTTGAATAACGATGTAATGCAAATGATAAATGTTTTAATTTCAGGCGCACCTACGTCCGGAGTGAAGCCAATGTACGGAGTAAACGAGCAGGCTAAGGAGAAGGAGCAATCGGCTAGCTCGAAAAGCAGTAGCCCAACCGTGAGCGTGATGAAGATCGACCCGCAAACGCTCTCGCCCATCGTCTCACCCCCGCCATACTCGCCGACGGCCCGCAACTATCAAAACAGCCCGTTTGGCCGCGACATATGCCGCAACAACAGTTCACCCATCTCGCCACGGAACTCTCCGGTGAATTTGCTCTCGACGAGTCCCTTCATCCCGTCGCACACGCCCAACACGAACCCCCGGCATTTTTACCCGCACTTCCCGCCGGCGTTCGCCGACAGCAGTCGCTTCTCAGATCCGCTCATCAGGTCGACCATACAGCCCCCAAGTGCCTTCCACAGCAGTCTGCCGCCCTCGATAATCAAGCTTTATCGCTCCGGCTACATGACGCAGCCTCAGACGAGCGTCGCCCCCACCTTTTCGGCGAACGCTGCCGGTCAGCATCCGCCCGCGGTGCAGCGGATGCCGGCTAGCAGTCACGCTTCGCCCGTACCCGCCACCGCCTCCTCGCCCAGTTCGACCTCCAGATCGCCCAAGACCTCCTCGACGGCCGCCTCACCCGCCTCCGCCTCGCCCAGGTCGGAGGCGCCTGCCACCTCCGCCACGACTACCTCCACAGCCCCGGTCTCCGTGCTTGGGAACGTCGCTCTTCAGCTGGCGAAAGACCTCGCGCAGCGCGACTCCAGCCTCTACGATCTCACGAGGGCGGATAGTCTGCTCAAATCCGGGGCCAAGGCGAGCGGCAGCAGCCAGGGCGCGCCGGACACGCCAACGAAGCAGCCACAGCAACAGTCCTCGGAACCAAGCAAGTCTTCGGAACCGGAAATCAAACCCGCGGTCACGTCTACCAAAGAACCCGAAAAGAAGGATAAGGGCCAGGCCAAGGTCAACGGAGGCATCGCGATAACGATGCCTAGTGGCGAGAAACCAAAGGACGCTGGAGCCGGATCACAGGTGCAACAGCAGCAAGCCGAGCCCAACAAGCCGAAGGAGGGCAAAGCTGCTCCAGAAGGAGTCAAGGTCGAGGGTAAGATCTCGTCACCAACGAAGACTGCATCTGGCAAGCCAATGACAACCCAGGCGGCAGACAAGATCGAAGCGAAGCACGAGGCTGACGTGGGAAAAGCCGGGACTATTTCGCTCCCGGGAAAGAAGGCCGCCGAAACGACTAAAGGCAAGGTCGAATCGTAATTCGTAATTCACCGCTCGTATGGAGAGTGCAGATATTCGAGGGAACGCATACGTTCTCTAATACTTATGTAAATTTCTGTAAATAAGCGTCAAAGGTCGATCTATTGTTTAATTTCTTATTGATGCGAATCGAATTTTATTATTAGAGTACCTTGTGTTGAGCACAGCATTTATCCAGAATATCTGTTGAGCACTCGATTTTTTTCTTTCTCATTTTCTCTGTCTCTCGCTCGCCAATCTGGCTTCTTTGTTGCCAGTAGAGGATCGTGAAATTTAAGAAAGTCTTTTCACTAACTTCGAGACACCTTACGAATAATTTTAAAGCGCAGGTTTTTCTTATTCACGCATGAGCAAGACTCAAAAGAAATAGCGACTTTTTATTGCCATTGTTGTTCGTTTTACCATTAATAATTCTTTTATCTCGTATGGATTTATATATTCGCTTCTTTAGAAGCCAAAGAAGCAACTATGATTGGTTAATCTTTGATGCTCGTCGGTAGCTTTTTGTGCAATTTACGCTCCGAATTTTATTGTCTATGGGGCAGGAACAAGAAGCGACGAAGCGCTTGGAGCAACTTTTTAATTGTCCTATACTCAAATCAATACACGACCCTACATGAATTCATTAGTTGAATTACAATATTACACATTCACTCAAACGAACACATATATCATGCGAGAAGGCGGTCGTCGCCTCTTCATTTTGTAGATTACCTATCTAGGATCTGTCGTTTCTGAATTTGCGTCAACACTGAAGCTGCAACTGTTCGGTTTTCCTTAAATATTATTTACGAAAATATAAATAATTTTAAAAATCAATAAATAGAACGAAATTCAAATAGTTGCTTCAATACCTTGTTATCTTTGTTTAACGCAAATGTAATTTGTAATTTAATTAGTCAATTATTTTAAAGTCCGATCTGATTTATTTCAACATGGGCGCTATAAACTTTTTCTATTGATCCAAAATATATGATTACCTGAATAAACATTAATATCGCGCAATACTGTCTATATTAGAAGTAAATATTACAAGAATTTTTACTGCATGTGAATACTTCATTCGGTTATTCTAATGAAATTCACAAATTATCACACGTACTAAATGTCTCATGCCGATACGTTTCCATTATAATAGGCAAATATTAAATTATTGTAGTAATTATAACTATAATGTTAAAATCTTTCAAACCTACATTGTGCAATTAGTGTCATTAAATTCTTTTACATTAAAAATTTATGATCAAATAAGTCAAACAATTCTATGTAAAATCAATTTTAAAAATTGGTAGACTAAGCTTTTTCTACAAATTGTACATATTTTTATTTTTTGCTTAGAAATTTTAATACTATACGATTATTGTAGAAATGAATATCCATTTCTTAAAATCACTGTACATAAAAATCAATTTTTAAATATTTTTAATGATCTTAATTATTTTAAATTACATTTTAATTGAAAGGTAAACATCGAATGTTACATGTAATACTGAATAGATTGATTTTAAAATTATATTTTAAAATAAAAACAAATTGCTTCGGTAATTTTCGTTTTGATAAGTTGTCAATAAGATTACTTTTTTATTCAACCGAACAGTCTTAGCTTCAGTTCATATGCACCACTTGATAGTATACAATTTGTCAATCAACTGAATATATAAATATTTCATACCCGTTTTTCATTTCGTGACTGTTACAAACGTTCGTAAAAATCATTCAGGTGGTTATAAAATAAATATTAAAGTGTTAAATATACCTAATTGAATTAATAAAATGTTATTTAAAACACGCATTTTTATATCATAGGTTGACAAATTTGTATAGTTTACAGCCTCGAATATTTTGTTGTCTAATCGTACTCTAGAAAATCATATGTTGCAATTTAATTATACTTACTATATATATATAGATACTTTTTAACATACATTTATATTTGCATTGTTGCTAATTCAATAAATGCGTAGGAACAGATTATTTTCTTAAAAAATGTTTGTATCATTTGTAAATCGATTAAAAGTGAAAATATTCGAGGACTGCGAGATGTAGTAGTGAAATGCCCGAGGCCTTATCATATCTTATATTGAGTAAATGGACGCGGAACAATAAATTTATTCGATGATGAATCTGCAATTTATATTGCATGACTCTAGTAAATAATAATCTAACGCTGTGATCGTTACGCCGTTTTCATGCAAACGGACCACATGATATTTTCTCCGCTGAAAACAGAGTCTATCCTCAAAATCTAGGAGAATTTATCGTTCAGAAAAAAGAAAAGAATGACAAAATTATATATTATCGTACTTTTTTTAAAAGGAAAGAAATTTGAGAAGCGAATCAGGTGCGGAAAAACGAGATTGAACAAAAATAATAACAGCATATGTAAAACGCGACATACAAATGAATATTCAATAATAAATGCAACAGATTCACTTTTCCTTCTTTTTTTAGAATGGAGTGCAGCTCCAATTTATTTGTACATAGTGTATCATGTTTAAAGAATTTATATATGAAGCGATAATTGAAAATTATTATTATATTATTAATATAATTATGTATTTAATACTTAAGAACATACTGATAGTATCTTTCTTTGTTGTCAGAAGATATTAATTTCTAGATGAATATTTGACAGGAAAATAATGTATTTTTAATCAGTTATTATATGGATCAGGAGATGTTTTTCCTCTTTCATGCAAAAATATAATAGAATGCACCAGTATAATACTTGTTTCTTTATTTAATAGATACATTTTATGCTCCTTTTAAATAATAATATATCTCTAACTTAAACTCTATATAAAACTGTTTCAAGGATTTGCTAATTTTTCTGAGTGTCGAACAGCATCTTTTAACTTATACACTATTTCTTCGAGTTGTTGAATTGTACACGTAAATTTAATTTTTTCAATAGTTCCATGCTTCATTGTACTCAAAGACACATTGTAAAGTGGAAATCCAGATGAACTATTTATAGAAGACTTTTATACAAAAAATATATTAAATTAATAAAAATTTAATTATTTTTACATAACATAAATATTAAACTTTTTACCTTTATACAATAATCTAAACTCCAGTCGACATCAATAATATGTGGTAAACTATTACCAATGGATTCCAAATTTTCTTGTACTTGAGCTTTACAATTTTCATAATATTCACTAAATTTATCAACATATGGTTTCGTTAAAGTTGTGCACCTTAACAAATTACATAAATCTTCTGAACTTGTATTAAGCCTTGCAGCCTCAATAAGCAACTTTGATATATCTGCATAAGCTGCTTTAATGAGATCAGGCTTAGAACCAAGTAAATGACTGAGGGCTAGAAATAGTTTTTACTCATGAAAATGGTGATCAAATTTTAAATAATAATTAATTTACCACAATATTATAAATTTAATTATATCCATCTGATTAATCATAACAACAAACATAACAATTGTACCATACAATGAATTACAGATATAATAAATAATTTGCTGTACCATCAACTTCAGTTTTTACTTTACTACAAGGTCTAACTTTTTTTAGTACATTTTTGAAGTATAAAAGATAATATTTAAAAATTATATTAATCTTTACATTTCTAAAATAACACAAAATGATTATTTTAAATAAAAAAATTATTTTAAAGGTTAAAGGCATCATATTTCTTTGATTAATAATTTTTTTGATATTTTTGGAAGTATTAAAATTTTTAATGTAACATAAAACAAAATATTTAAATACTCTTTCCATACCGTCACTATTATAATTTCCAGAAGTTTGAGATATAGCTATTGTCATTAACTGATCGAATGTGTCAGAGCTCAATTTGTTTAAATTTTCTTCGTTTAGTAAATATTTAACTTTGCTTTCTGTAAGTTCCATAATATATTTTAGGTTAGATTCAGTCGATTGTTGTATATTATGACGTTTTCATATCGCACAACTTAGATGTGTTTAGCTTGAATGCCCATGCTTATAGATAGCTAAGGAACAAGTTGCACGAGCAGGATATACTGTACAGTTGTTACTCATATACTTGAAGCCCATAAAAAGCTTAATTCAAGATGATGTGGTATTTTATGTATAGCGGTTGCATATAATTACAATTTAATATATATTAGATAAATTATAGATTAATCAGTACAAAATATTTGGTAAGTATATTTAATAAAGTATAAGGTTCAGCAAAATTAAAAATCCATTATTCAAATGAAAAAAAATAAGACTTAAAGTAAAAAATCATACTTCATGATTTGCAATAATTTCTCGTGATTAGAATTACATAACTTTAACTTCATTTAATGTTCAGTGTTATCAACATATAAAATGGAAAATAGTAGTAATATAATTACTGAACAATCGGTGTTGGATAATAGTAATCCAAGTTTGAATACAAATAATGAAGAAAAATTAATTAGGTGAGTTATAAAATTTTTATTTTTTTAAATGCGTATTATAATTTAATTCTGAAACTTTTTCACATTTTATTTACTTATACATTGATAATATTAAATATACTTAACACAGTTCTATTCGTGTACTCAAATATTAAATATTTTCCATTTATTCATGCTATAAATGAGTAAAAAACGGATAAACTATCTTTGGCTTAAAGATAAAGTTTGTTTGTAATTATTCATTAATGATGTCATTTTAAAGAAATATTTAGAAAAACTATGAGTGATAGTATTTTATCCTTGAATTGGAGTAAAGCAGACCATATGAGTGCTTCTCACGCGGGGGAAGGCAGAATTGATCGCAACGCTCAGAATAAGTAGCAGGAATTATTTGCAACTATTGGTATTAAAACTTGTCGCGGTTTTACCGACATACTAGGCACGTATTTATAAATTTTGGATTAGAACTCCGGGGTTGCATAAAAATTTATTTTATTTTTTGCAGTATTCTAAAATTGTATTTTTAATATGTAATAATATGTATTTAATAAGTACTGCAATTCATCATTATAAATATAAAACATTTTGTAATTGTCATATATCTATGTACATATAGTGCATACTGATATGCAATACAATTTGAATTGGCAATATGAAACAAGCGGGTGCCGGGCGGTTGCGCCGAAGAATTAGGAGCGACGCTTGTTATGCATGTAAACTATATGGTCGAAACCGAGAGAACGAGCCAAATTGTTTGCAGTGTTTAGTGCGTCCAATTTCCTTTTAGCTCAGACACATGCAAAACTCTATACGCACACGCGTGGAGCAACACGTGGCGGCTTGAAGATTTGGTACTCGTGATTCTTGCAGAGATATAGCCAGAATTAACTACCTTACTGCGTGCATGAGTACATAGCGCCCCCCTCGGAGAAAAAGCCCACTATGGTTTGCTCCGTTTTACCAGGAATAATAATCATAGTGCGGTTTTTTAAAAACTAATTTTTCTTTAAAGTATTCTTGTTAAATTGAATGAATGACATCAAAATAAATTTTATTCGATCAATTCTTTCATACTATATATCAGGCTACTATAATTTTTCTCTTCCTCGATTCGCATGTATTTTATAATATTTTTAATAACTGCATAATCGCAAGATTTTTTCGAGCAGACGACAACTTAGATTTGATTTTTTTCCCATATATTGACGGGGTTTATGGAACTAATTTTATTTATCTGACAATAGCTTGCGTAAAAAAACTTAATGAATTTATTAATATAAGTTTTATTTTAAAGAAATATTTTTTCGAGTAGTAAGTTGTGGAGAAAAATTAGTTTGAATGAGTTTCAAAATTAGCCATGGTAGCGTTGAGATCGTCGTAAGAGCACTCATTAATACTTTTAAAAATTATAAAATAATTAAGTATAAATTTGCTAAACAATGCTTCTTATTACATTAAGAAACCGTAAAAAATGTGAAAACTTATAAATAATCTAAATATGTTACATCAAGTAAGAAAGATATTTTTTAGTGAACTTCATTCGGATACATTTCATCTTCCAGTTGTTAATAAACTTACTCTTAAAAGTATTTTACCACAGGTTAGAAGGTTTTTTATAATAACGAAATTTAGACTCTTTTATTATTAAATACAATAATTCTTTTTTCAGATTATTTTTAGTTGCTTAGCACATTGTACTGTAATTCAAGCAGGAATAAACATGGCTTACAGTACAATTTTAGAGGATGGATTAAAAAATAACTTTTCCATAACAACAAATCAAATGTCTTGGATAGGTACAAAAATGATTGGCGATATTTTGTTATTATAATTGTTTAAAAAATTATTATTATTAAATATTATTTACATATTTCATATTCATATATTATATAAAATTACATATTCTTTTGTCTTAATATTATATGTAGCAAGTTTAGTTACGATATCATTACCTATTGGATCACTAATTGTTGGACCACTAATGGATTTATTTGGACGCAAGAAAATTTGCATAATTTCCTGTATACCTAGTTTGATATCATGGATTATGCTGATATTAGCCAATTCTTTGAATACAATTTATATAGCTCGAATGATCGCTGGTTTTTCAGGAGGATTATCAACAGTTAGCCTTGTATACATATCAGAAATCACACATCCACGAATTAGGCCAATGTTACTATGTTTTAATTCCATATTTGTTTCATTCGGTATATTAATTACATATTGCCTTGGTCTATGGCTCACCTGGAATAAAATGGCAATATTTTTTTTAATATTAAATTTTTGTATATTGTTTATTCTACTCTTCATTCCTGAAAGTCCTTATTGGATTATTTGTTTTGGAAACAAAGAGATAAACGAACGAAAAAATGATGTTGAAGCAATATTAAGACGTTTAAATAAGACTGAACAAGTAAGTCAATATGAAAAAAATAGTGATTCAAGATAAAAAAAATATATAAAATTTATGTTAAGTTAATTAATTATTATTTAAAAATAATATTCATTTTAGGTTTATAACCAAGCAATACAACGTATCAATGAAGTTGTTCAAAATCCTAGTACAAATAACACAAACGATTCTCTTATTAAGAAATGTTTATATTTGTATCAGCAATTAAAACTTCCTACTGTTTATAAGCCTACAATAATTTTATTTATACTATTTTTAATACAACAACTAGCAGGAACCTATGTAGTCATATTTTATGCTTTGACAGTATTTGAAAATATTGGTGGGAAATTTGGTCATGGTGTAGATAAGTATAATGCTATGGTTATACTTGGAGTAATAAGATTTTTTATGAGTATTCTTACATCTTTGTTTAGTAAGAGAGTTGGTAGACGTTTTCTTTGTATTACAAGTGGTTTAGGAATGGCATTTTCTATGTTTTTTTCTGCAATGTATATTTATCTCACGTCATCTATTGATGAACATGGTAAAATTAAAGAAGTTATGGCAAATCAAAAATGGGTATTACTCGTAATTGTACTTTTTTATGTATGTACAAGTAGTTTAGGATTTATGACCATTCCATGGACATTAATTGGAGAAATATTACCAATAACTGTGAAAGGAACTTTGGGGGGAATTACAGTAGCAGTTGCTTATGTAATGATGTTTGGAATGATAAAATGTTACCCTTTAATGGCGGTAAAAATGGGTATGCAAGGTATATTTTTCTTTTTTAGTGTTACCTCTCTAATAGGTACTATTTTTGTATATATATTTTTACCAGAAACTTTAGGAAAATCGTTTACAGAAATAGAAAACTATTTAATAATCAAAGAATGATAAAAAAATAATTGATAAATATTAATATGGTAAGACAATTAAACTATCATACAATTTTAAGATTTAAAAAGCGATATTTTTTACGTGAATGTAAACATTTAAAAATGTACGTGACATCATTTTTATGTAAAAAGTATCTTTTAATTAAAAAATTTTAAATAATTTTAAAACAATGTGATACCTATTAAACTATAAGTAACCATTTGTACAATTATGGGATTATTAAATTTACATCTTTGTAAAATAAATTTATATTTTTTTACAGATAATTTAAAATAAATAAAATTTTTTCTTGCAAGATGAAAGAATTGTTTTATAATATCTCGAGTTTCTAATAGCTATACCTAATAATTTTGATTTATTTTTATAAATATAATGTTAATGCAATGGAAATGTATAGATTCAAAATTATTTTAATAAAAATTATTTAGCTCAATAATCTATAATATTGGTATCTGCAATGTACTTTAAGATGAGATGGAGCACCGAGTGGCGCGACGCAAACCCATGTAGTCCACACTTGATTTTTAGACGCTACACAATCAAGACTAACCTTCAAAAAACATTTTTTAGAGACGCAGGTAATGAAATACATTACTTGCAGGTAATGAAAAGTACACGAGACAATCGTGTCAGTTTGTTTCGAGCAGTATTACGGTCTAGAAAAAATTTTAAAACAAATCCGAAAGCTAGGTACAATCATAAGAAAGGCTCAAGAGAAAAACCGGTAATCAAAAGTCGCTCTAAGGAGAGAAAATTTAGCGTAAATAAACGTTAGAGAGTTCAACGGCGATCCACCTTTTTTCTATGTTCGCAAATTCATAATAGCCTTAGATGTACGCGAAGAATGCAAAACAGAGATGCAATTTCAAAAAACAAGTTTAGCCGGATTAGGATTATAGCGATCTGTAAATGTGGTGGGAAGTATATCCCATCTGAATATAGTTATCGTAATACGATTTCTAGGCGTTGGGAATGGTTTAAGTTTCTTTTGTCGCCTAATAAATTTTGCAAAAGACTTCTACCATAACATTTTCGTAGGATACTTTAGTAATATATAAGTAGCCGCCGAAAAATCTGTAACAGCTGTTGTAAATCAAGGAAAGAAGGTTCCGACACTATAATTTAAAGATTAAACGTGGACATATTTTGAAGTTCGATGTGACGACTCTTGCTGGTAAATCAGCAAAAAGATAGTTGACAGGATAGTAGAGTTGAGCCACTGCAAGTTATGTGAAATCTAGATAAAAAACAAGAAGATCCAGAAGCTCACGAAGAGTAGCTTTCTACTCATACTGATTGCCAAGTTAATCACCAGGAAATGTTTAAAAAATATTTGTATAAAATATAAAGGAAATGTTTGCTTCCTCAATCAAAAATTTCAATGTCAAATATATGCGGTATATCGGCAATAGAGATATTTCCAAATATAGATTTATCAAAATCAAAATTATTAGATCGACACAAGGGGAACAATACTCAAAAGAATAACGAAAGTTATAATGGTCTACTGTGGCTTCTTCTTTCTACTTCTTCTCAAATATCTTTCATTCTCTAAAAAAAATTCATGTATTTTACTAAAAATATTATATTTTTTGTTTTGGGCATTCTGGTGAGGCCCGTACGATCACCCGTTTTTCATCTTTTTTAAAGGACCTTTCCGGATCGTCTGTATCTCCAATTTCAATATTTTTAAATGAAATTTTTATTAAAAGTACTTGAAGACATGTAATACATTGTAAAAATTAAAAAATGATTTACTGTGTAATTTTTTTTTAAAGTCCTCGAAAATTCCTCTATTTTTTACGTTAGAAACTGGCATAGTTCGAAAATGGTTTAAGCAGATTCTTTTTCTAAAAAGTGTAAGTCCCTCAATTTGCAAATTTATTAATGATGAAAAATAAAATAATTTAATGTAATTCGTGTTAACATGTTATATTTTATTTATTATTTAAATATATAAATTGTTTTGTTTTTGACTACATTGATCGCTAAGATCATATCTATGCTATATTACAATTATAATGCATTTTATATAATCTGTTAAATCAAAAAACAAATTTAATTCATTAAATAATGATTCTGATTTTACCATATATATATATATATATATATATATATACCAGCTAAGGTTCACTGTAACCATATTTTTTAAGATTTTGTTTTAAATAATATTTGCATCGCAAATAACAGTATAATAATATTGAAGTTTTATGTAAATAGTATGAATTGAATCATTCAACTCGATGTAGACAATAAAATATATCTGCATAAATTCATGTTAAAAATAGAGTTTACTAATTTAAAATTATTAAAATACAAAAAGATATCTCTATTTAAAGATATTTTCGAATATTGCACGACCATAGATATAGTATCTCCCTTCATCTTTATATCCATGCACGATCTGCGAGTCCTGTACATGCTCATACATACAGACATTTAACACAGTGTAAAGATTCGGATGAATCGAACGAGTAAATTCTATAAATGTGGTTTCATTGACGATAGTTACATAAACCGTCTTGTGGAATCGGAATCACTGTACCGCAACGTTACATACACCTAAATGGACTTCAAAAGAGATGTGCATTCTTATGCAGATTATAAACCTTTATGCATGTGTGATGTTTATTCATATATATGAACTAACCTAACAGAAAATCTCTCGAATATAGAAAACTGAGATAACTACTTAAATAGATGGAGCATTTATGACATTCCATCAAGTTAAATAATGATTGAATATAAAAAATGAAAATTCGACGGTGCAAAATTCGATACTTAATTTATGCTATATATGCAATTGTTTTGTTAATTATTTTTAGAAAAATTTTATTTAAAATTAATAGCAAAGATGTACAGAAGAATATGTATTTATTAAAAGAAAATATTACAGAAACTCCAAGCAAGGAAGAAAGGTATTTATTTTCTAAATTCTGAAGGTATTTATTTTTTAAATAATGCTTACTATTAATTTTCTAATTTAGGTATGAGCAATGGATTAATGATTACATGAATAATATTTCACCAACTTTAGGAGAATATGGAAAACCTGCATTTCTCAGTGGAAAAGAAAATATAAAAGGTATTGAAATTCTTAAAAAAAGGGCAGTAAATATTATACTTTCAAATAAAATACCACTTCAAAGAAAATTACCGGATGTAAGAAATCCTCTGTAAGTTTATTTTAAATGTAAAATGTGATTCTTAAATAAACTAATCAGTGTTCATTGAAATATTCATTACAGTTGTAAAAATGTCACGTACGACATAAATTTACCTACAGGAAGTATTATTATAATATTTCATAATGAAGCATTGAGCTTATTATTACGCACAGTCTACAGTGTTTTAAACAAAACACCACCAAAATTATTGAAAGAAATTATTTTAGTAGATGATAAAAGTGACGAAGGTTAGTAACTATTAAAATATTTTATTTTAATACAATAAAAACTTTATAATTTCTTTTTAACAAATGTTTAGAGGAACTACAGGGTATACTGGAATATTTCATCCAAACAAGATTGCCTAAAAAGGTAAAATTGCTTAGATTACAGAAACGGCAAGGTTTAGTTGGTGCAAGATTAAAAGGAGCAAAAAGTTCAACCGGAGACATATTGATGTTTCTAGATGCTCATTGTGAAGTAACAAAAGAATGGTTTGTTTCAAAAATTGTATGCATATTAATAAACTTAGCTATTTAATTTAATTGTATTTTAGGTTACAACCATTATTACAAAGGCTAAAAGATAAAAGAAACGTTGTTGTAACTCCAGTAATTGATGAAATATCAGAAAAAAGTTTTGAATATGTACAAGGAGATTCAACATATTTTCAAGTAGGGGGCTTTACTTGGTCAGGTCATTTTACATGGATAAATATTCAAGAAAGTGAATTAAGATCTAAAACTTCTATTTCTCCTGTAAAGTCACCCACAATGGCTGGTGGACTGTTTGCAATTAATAAAAAATATTTCTGGGAAATAGGTGGTTATGATGATAAAATGGATGGCTGGGGAGGAGAAAACCTTGAAATGTCATTCCGTGTAAGTCAAAAATAACTTTTCAATATTGGCTATTAAAGCTCATCAACTTAATGTTTATCTTATGTTATATAAGTAAAATGAAAACTATTTTAATCATTCAGATATGGCAATGTGGAGGAATACTTGAAACTATACCTTGCTCTAAAGTGGGGCATATTTTTAGAAAATTTCTACCCTACCAAATGCCAATGAACAAAGATTCTCATGGTATTAATACAATGAGATTGGTAAATGTATGGATGGATGATTATAAACGACTATTTTATTTGTATAATGATGGATATAAGGTAATTTAAAAATAAATAAAGTGTCTATTTCTTGTCAAAGGAAACAAAAGTTAGGTTTATATTTACAGGACAAAGAAGATTTTATTGGTGATCTAGAAGACCGTATTGAACTACGTCAAAAATTAAAGTGTAAAAGTTTTAAGTGGTATCTAGAGAATATATATCCTGAAAAATTTATTTTAGATGAAAATGTACAAGCTTTTGGTAGAGTGCGAGTAGTACATAAAAATTTATGTTTAGATTTTTTACAGCATGATGAAGAAAAACCCTACACTCTTGGAGTTTATACATGCCATTCTGATATTTTAGCAAGTCAGGTAATAAGCTCACTAAAAATGAAATAAAAATTAAAAAATTACATTTAAAGAAATTTTAAATATAGTAATTAATATTAATTTAAAATGTAATTTTTTATTTTGATTTAGTATTAATTAATATTTAATGTTTATTATTTATTTTAATATTTTTTTTTATTAAAGATTAAATTTTTTATTTATTTTTGAAAACTTTAGTTTTTTTCTTTAAGTAAATCTAAAGAATTAAGGAGAGAAGAAACCTGTGCAACTGTAATAAAAGATAAACTCTTGGGTGGAATGTATAAGGTTTCTATGAGAATTTGTGATGAAGTAAACGAGATTGACAAAGAATGGCAGTTAACTGAAGTACGTATTTTAGTTAAAATTATTTTAAGTTTTATTATAATAAGGAAATATTAAAATATTAAATTTTTTCCAAATAGGTAGGTAATATTTTACATCTGCAGACTGGATTATGCCTTGACGTTACTGGTCTAACTAGTTCTGAAGATATTCAAATTAAAAATTGTTCTAACTCACCAAATCAAGTTTGGCAATTTGATTATTATGATGATAAAATTAACCCTAGATGAAGTCTAGATACCCTTTACTTAAATAATAAAAAATTCATTAAATGAAGCAAAAATATGTATCTTTTATGGATATTTTTATAATTTTTTAAAATTATTTATAGAAAAGAAAATAAAATTAAATAAAAAAATTTTAATGTATTATAATACTATCTGGTCAACAATAATTAACAATTAATACATAAGATTCATTAAAATTTAATTATTTCTTGGAAACCTTATGAATAAGTTACCTAAAGTAATGTTTCTTCACTGCGAATGTATTCTCCAATGTCTGCTTGATGGAAGCAAACAACTCCCATTGGATCTGCATTTTTCATATCAGCTGTTCCTTTCGCAGCAACCCCAAAACCCTATTTATAAAAAGTAATCTTTAAATAAAAAATTCAACATAAACATAAATAATGTTAATAAATTCTTACAAGAGGTAGATCATTCATTGAGTATACTATAACTCCTTGATACTTTGATGTAGAATCTGTTATCCTTCCCAATCCTGCTTTATTTATGTGATTACCATATAAAAATTGCTGTTCTGCTGATGACTTTACCCATATTTTGTGCTAAAAAGGTATTCAATTTATTAATTATTAATGATTTTTGTAAACAAATACTATTATTTTAATAGTCACAGCTTACTTGTGCATAAGGTGCTAGGTAATGTAATGCAGTTATATGTAATCTAAATTTTCCAGTTTTTGTAAATTTTCCAATGCAAGTACCAACGCTCATTAAATTTTCAGATGGTATGGCACTCGCAAGAGTTATAATTTTTTCTGACACATAGTACACTCTATCTTTTTTTAATCGAAAGCAATATGGACCATCTGGCCGATCAATGAGATGTTTTGCGTTTTCTCCTATACTAAAAGTGAAATTAAACAAACATAATATTTAATATGCATAAAAATAAAAATTATTCAAACATAACCTTCACAACAGTAAATCTTAATGCGAATGGAACTTACTATTTTGTTAACTTTTCAAACACCAATTTTGTTTTCTCTTCTGATAAACGTTGCATTATATAAAAATTAAACTTAAATAAAAAATAATTAATTAAAAATAACGTAGTTCAAATCTTAAGAAAACTGAATTTTGAATTGACTTGAAGTTCGAACACGTGATCCAGAACCCATAAGCAAAAGAGCATGCAAGAGTGTAATCAAGTACAACAATATATATATATAGGGGAATAGGAGGACCAAGTCAAGCAGGACCAAGGAGCAACCAAGAAGGACGGAGGGAGAGCCGAGGTCAATTTCGAGGGATTATTTTATAAAAAATGTAATTAACTATGAATAATTTTTAAGTAAACAGAGTAATATTTAAGTTATCTGTTTAACATGATTTTTTTCATTTCATTCTTGTTTATTCTTTTCATTTTCTTTTTCTCTATATTCTTTTGTTTTCATTAGAATCAGTTAAACATTTTCATAAAAATATCCGTTCCTTTATTTTTAAATATTGTTAAGCAGAAAGACCTATAAAAACACAAAGCATCAATTTTTTAAATCAAATCTTTTTGGAGCCACTGAAAGTCAACTCTGGATCGTAGCATAAGGTAGTAAGAAGAATTATAAGCTTGACATAGATCTCGTAGATGTCGCCCGAGTTGTACTAAGGCCTGCGGGATTGCCTATGACTCGATGTCCGATGGCCAATGCCATGTAGATATAGGCATAGGGGCCAATTTTCTATGGCATCGGTAATCTCTCTGTTCGTTGCTGCTGTTCGTCTATATCAGTCTATATCTCTGCTTGGAACTTTAGCTGCCAAGTTCCAGGTTATTCAATCTGTTTATTTACATAAAAAATGCAACTATCATCTAATATAAATTTGTTGATACAATAAAATAGATTCGTTGTTACTGTTCAGTATAACTATCGTAATATAACAATACATTGTACATCTTTATCTTCTATCAACTTTATTAGTATCGACTATAGGCGTTGCCTATGCAATATAGTGACGTTAAATAATTAAATTACAAATTTGAAAATAACTTTAATTATTTATTTAAATTCCCTATAAGTACTAAATCATGTCAGTTCCGAAATCAAATTCAAAAAGAATAAAGTGGGCATTGGATTTTTCTCATAAGTGAGTAAAGTAAATATTTATACCATAACCTCAAGTTTAAAGTTGGAAAATATTATAATTTTATTGAATCATTATTGACAAAAACATTTAATTTAAAATTTTTTAAATTTTATTTAAGATTTAAATTGGAAAAAGCTTCTGAGCTAGCATCACCTCCTGGTTACACACATGGAGCTGCTCTAAATCATAACACAGACCATTCGAGAGACTCAAATTCTAATCATTTAATAATTAAAAAATCATGGGATTTGGCATTAGGTCCTTTAAAACAAGTACCAATGAATCTTTTTATCATGTATATGGCTGGTAATTCTATATCGATATTTCCAATCATGATGGTTGGCATGTTAATTATTAGACCAATTAAGGCTCTTTTTACCCTTCAACAAAGTAAGTTAAATAAAAATAATGCATTCAATGCTGTATAATAATTCGAATGAAAAAAGGAATGAAATTCAAATTTTAAAGTAATAATTGAAAGTACACAAACAGCATTGGATATTTAATAACTTAGAAAATTTTGTTCTACAAATAATTAATTTATTTTATTTTATTGCAGCATTTAGAGTAACTGAAGGTACACATGCATTTGGACAAAAATTTGTATTCTTCTTAGGTCAAATTGTCAACATACTATTAGCACTTTATAAATGCCAATCAATGGGTCTTTTACCAACACATGCTTCAGATTGGCTTGCATTTGTTGAACCGCAAACAAGACTTGAATATTCTGGTGGAGGTTTTGTGTATACATAAAACTTATCTTTATAAAAATTGTATTAAACAAAAATAAATTATTAAATATTTTTATCTTATTTCTCCTTTCTATGTAAATATATATAAATATATATATAATAAAGATAATTTACAATTACAATTGAAAAACTTTAAAAGAAAGTTTGCTAATTTCATGTCTCAAATTAAAATACCAAGATTTATTAAATTATTTTTTTTTATATTCATCAGCTAATTCCTTTATTCGATTAATCACTTTTGATGGATCATCCACTTGTGGAATCTGAAATCAAATTTTGGAACTGATTGTTGAGTGCAGATATCATAGTAAAAAAATAAAATAGTACACTTACTTGATAATTTTGACATAGATATACTCCAGCATATACACCGAGACCAAAACTAAACTAAAATATAATGCATTAAATTTTTAACAAATTAAATTTTTTTAATAATAAAAATTATTAATTACAAATTTACCAAAAATTTAAACATTTTGCTTTAATTTAATAATTTCCACAAAAGTCAAAAACTAAATATTCATAATAAATCGGACGATTGCAACGACGTTCAACGAAACGAATGTTTCGTACTCTATCTTGAAGGTTATAAGTTGTTAATATATATATATATAAACTGTTAAATTTTTTATTTGAGCACTTAGCCACTTACTCAGAAGTCTAGAAACTAGTGGAAAGTAGGTAAGTATGTTGTACTTTAAGACTAATGTTCATAGTGTTGGTATTTACTATATAAGTACAAAGGTGAGTGCTGGTGAATGCCTACTGCCTTGTAACGAGTTGGCTCTGGGACAGAGATCCGATTTTGACAAGACTTTTCGCGCCTGCGCAGAACGACTCTTTTGGCAATGATCGCTGATTGACAGGGTTGCCGTTAAAGTGCGGCTGAAGATCTTAATAAAAGAGTGTTATATGCTGATAAATATTATTTTAGGCTGATCGAATTTTTGAATTAATAGAAATATACATTTCTGTAATTACTCGCAGTATTACTTGCTAGAAAAATGGTATCTGCATCTTTAGAGGTATTCGGTTTTTATTCGATGTAATTACAGTTGGTTATACAGCAACTCGTTTTATATTAATATTACCTAAGCATTTGCTCATGTTTTTAAAAAATATTAGAACAAAGATTATTTCATTTTAACTGCTGATATTATGTTCTTACGTAATAATATAATTAGCATTAAACTTGCAAAACATCATTAAATTAAATCAATACAATATATTAAAAGATTTTGAAAACGGTTTCTGTAGTATCAATTATCAAATCTACTAGTAAAATGATGGTAAAAATAAAATTATTGAAGGAAATTTAATGCGTCCAAAACCTTAGCATCCGTGTCCAAAATAGATATTTTAAATTTAGTAGCACGCAAAACAGTGCATCCCCAGAGCAGATTTCTAAAATCTTTTCTAATATAAAAAATGAAGTTTTCTGTAATATAAATAGTAATCTAAATGTTTTTACTGGACTCGAAAACATATATTATCAATCAAAGAAATTTTGTGTACCTGAGGATCTTTGCAATAAAATATTTTTATCTGCCAAGATTCTTATCGACCTTTATTTTTTAATGAAAAGCATGTCTAGAGTGGAAGATTTATGCAGCAGTAAATACATTTTTAGATGCTATGAAAATAATGAGAAATCCATAAACTAGTATACCATTAGCTTTATTAAAATAAGCCAAAGCTTCAATAGTAAATAATTTGTAAATTTATTCCACATGTTTTAAGTATTTTAATCATTTCTGTATTTTTGGACACATTATATTTATTGTGATGTAAATGTCAAGCATTTCATTGAAAGTTTGGCTTGATTGGGATTTGGAGATTGGGAAATTAATGATAAATAATATTTGAATTTTGGCCTACCCTGCTTTCCGACAATTTTCAATGTTGGCACTCTTGTGTAATGATCTTGTTTATATATCGAATATAAAGTTTTGATAATATAATAATTACAACAATAAAAACTTATATTAGCTTAAAGTATGTACATCCTTGATAATTTCTATTCCTATAAACAATAAACATGTAAAATTTTTAAATATAAAGCATTTATAAGCATAAAGCATTAAGCACAAGCTCTTACTATTGCCCATTTTCACCACAAGGGGTCATGATAAGTGATGACTGATGTCAAATAACAAATCCGAATATTTTATAGTTTATGGGTGCATTACGCGTATTACCACCAGCATTTACCACATTCAGGACGTTAGGGCGCTTTAGCGTGTATGGTGTAACTTCAATGCAGTTCATCAGCAGGCTTGTGTTAGTTATTCTTGGCATATACATATAAAAAAATTGTATAAATACAAAGTATACCGGTATACCGGACGGATTTTCAATATAGGTAAATTTTTTTTAACATTTTTACGTTAATGTTTGAATCAAATACCTTAATGAGAAAATACTTCTTCATCAATAAAAATATCTGTTTACTAATTCTGGGCTATAAATAAATTAATCGCTTTATTAAATTTTGTTCATTTTAACATTCATCATCTGCAGATTAAAAATCAATTTCTTTTAAAAAATATCATTGTAGTTTTCTTGAGTTTCTTAGTTCTTTTGGACACTATCAAGTTATGTCTGGCATAACTACTTAATGCCTGTATCTATTCCAGATTGTTAAAATACAATATCACAGATGCCATACATTCTGGTACGTGGTAACCTTGATCCTTCTGGAGAAATAAATCCTTGGAAAGTTCAAGTGTCTGGTCTGAAAGGTATTTCTTCTGCCTTATTCCTGCTTTAATTTCATGGCATTATTTTCCTTAATATACCTTAATTTAAAATTCATCTTATATTTATGTATTTTCAATATTTAAGACAATTTTATATATGTAATAATTTTGTGTATTTAATTAGCTGAAGATAGATCACACTTAAGTCGATTCCAACCTACAGTATACAGTGATCTAACATATATATTCTTCCAACATCCTTCTGTAATTTTAACAGCTCTCGAAGTCTTGGGATATAAAGTTGTTGCATCTACTAGTGCTGTTGTTAAAACCGATAATAATCACCATCTTAATGATTATATGTGGACTATGAGAAAAGATTTTTCTGAACCAGAACCTGGAACAGTAATTGAGAAGGCAAGTCATTGATTTATTTATTTAAATTTTGTATTTATAATTAACAGCGAATGAAAATTTAAAAAATGTTTAAATTGGTTTGGTGTATTGGGGTATAAGCAAGCACACTTAAATACTATTTTTAACTAACCTTATATTTATTGTACCAGAGAATTTTAAAGTAGTCAATTATAAATTGGGAGTTATATAAAAAGTTGATGACTAAAAGTATATACATTATTCATCATCAAGATTAAATAATATTTCAAACTTTATTCTCTTGCATAGCAGAACCATTTATGAAACATGATTTCTGAAATATACTTATAAGGGATTTTCTCATGAATTAATTGTTATTCAATATTTACAATACTTTTGATCCTATGATTTATAATAATAATATTTTTGGGCACAAGTACAAATTTCTGTATAGAAGATCTTATATAATATCACTAATACACAGTGATTCACTATAAATTCATTGTAGATTTTATGTAAAACTTTGATGTAAAATTCAATGATATTGATATTTTTGGCAATAAATTTATATAGTCTTAAGAATCAACAATGATTTTTGTATAACAAGAAAACATTATTCAATTATTTATATCTTTAAATATACATAAAAATTACCTCATTCTTTATACACTTTTGAAACTAATTCTAACTTGTTAACATAAATTTGGTTTAGTTTAAAAACAGTATTGATTGAAAAATATAAAAAGTGTATATTAAATAATTTAAAGGAATATTCGAATTAGTCTTATTGTTGTAAAATAAATATATATGCAATATTTTTTCTATAATTGAGTATTTTCTATAATTGAGTAATTTTCTATGATAGAGGATTGTTTTAAATTCAATCAATAAATTCATTTATTGTATTACAATGAAGATGTTGAGGGCAATTTTAAGTTTGAGTTTTGAACAAATATCAACTTTTTGATCCTCTTCAAAAAATTCATAAACCTTTTATTTAATTTTTAAAACAAATATTACATAAAATTAACAGTTAGTCACATTATCATAGATTTCATAATAATAATTAGAATTTTTATGCAATACTTTTTCATGCATTATTAGGCTGGGTGAAAATTTACCTTTTTCCAAGTGATTTGTGTGTCGTGCTGTTTTAGTATTCATAATAAGATGTGATAAATAGTTTTTTGTATACTAATAAGCAAATATAATTATGTTAATTAAAAATTATATTGATGATAATCATGAAGTTTATCATATAAAAACAAAAAGCAATGTGAACAACAAAAATACATAGTGGAAATAATTTGAAATGAAAATATGAAAATAACTTAAATCTAATATGAAAAATGAACTTGTAGCTACAGGTAATTATACTTGGAAAACTTAACTATGCAATGAATTTATGATAGAGTATGAATCTTATTACAATTCAAGTATTTTAGATGATTTAGAAGACCAAATTGAAGAAAAAGGATCGAAATCAACAAAATTTACAATCAAATGCATTTAATAATAAAAGATTTTTTAATAAAGGTTTTAAAAATAAATTTGAAGGTAAACGATATTTAGCAAAACATAGTTTTGAAATAAAGAGCACTTGCAAAATTGTAAATAATGTTTAGAATATAAACCATTAAAATTAGCAAGTCTTATTTAAATGAATGTGAATCAATTACATTTGTTACAGTTACATTTTGTGTGAAAATGTTCCTTAAAAATTGCAATCGAAGAACTATAGATTATTAAAGTACAACTGAAAGAGAATGTATGTTTCATAGTTGTACAATGGGCACTAAGCGCTGGGCCTGTCAAGGCCAACACGCGCCGAGTCAGTGGGCTCGAGATATAAACATAGGGAAGGCGCGAAGACCGCGAATATTTCGGGCGCGTATTATTTTCAAAATCAGTGTCCATTCGACACCCGAGAGATGATTATCTCCGCGGAGCCCGCGCTTGTCAGTAAGCGAATTGGCTCGTCCGGACTTCTCGGTGATTCTGAACGAGGAGAACCGAGGAAGCTTCCGCACCGACCACCAGTAACTCAATTGGAACCGTAGTGACGGCGCCCGAACGAAAATTAGCACTGTTCTTGAAGGAAAAAGGCCAATATAGTAAAAATCAAGTATAATAACAATAAAAATAAAAAAATAATCAAGTATTAATGTTTTACTTTTAATGAATTTATAGTATTTGTTGGACTTATTAATAAAATTTTTGAAGGAAGCCTCAAATTAGTTTTTAAAAATTATTTTTTAGTGGATCACCTGAAATTTAATAAAAACTGTAATTTGACAAATGTCAGTCTCATTATTTAAGAATGCACCAAGGTATTTGTTTACTCATCTGGGATAAAGAATTTTGATATTTACTGCTTTGGGAGGATAATCGAGTAACTGTGATAAAAAATGAAAAAAAAATAGAAAATGCGTTAGGGAGTAGCGAGTAACGAAAAATAGTGGAGTAGAGTCAACAGTGCATAGAAGGAATAAGTGTGTAAGACTGAAGGAGTGGGCCGGACAATAGCGAATAAGAAGTGAGCGCTAGACGGCTAAAAGTGAAAAAGGTCGATAATGGGAAGACAGAGAGGTTTATCGAATGAGCGAGGCCTAACTGGGACGTGTAGCTGGCGTGGTCGAACTGGGCAGTGGGTGTCGTCAGATAGAAATATCTGCTCTCTCATTCGCACTCGTAATGGCTATATTTACGGATAGATATAATGCGGACTTTCTGCGGAATTAGGTTCCAGGTTCAGCGAGGATCTCAATGACTATTGACCAAACGAAATTCGTCCTTTAAAATGCACGAGAGCGTTTAGTATTTCAGCGTACGAAGAATTAAGCGGGAGCGCGAAACCAATTTGTTTCGCCGCGGGCGCGTGCATGCGCACTCGTATATATTTGAGCACCACGAATTAAAAAATGTTTTTGTCAGCCCGCATCGCAAAAATAATACTTATATTAAACAAACAATAATAATAAATACACGAAGTCTACAATTTAACTTTTATTTATTCGGCGCGACGACATCGCGTACTGCCTTCCCCTTTCCCTTCGTTCATTTCTTTATGGAAGCTAGGATGTGCTAGTTTAGAAACGTTATACAAAAAGCGCAGCAGGTTGTAATGGATCGTGCCGCGATTCATCAGGCCAGGGAGGACTTGGACAGCTGACTGTTCAATATGCCTGCCGCAGACTTGAGGAGACGTTGAGCGAGTTGCGATTCAAGCTGTAAGACTCAAAATTCATGAGGATAGAACGCCTTTAGAAATGGATTTTTGACGGCGATTTTTATCCATCAGAATTGGTTGAATCAGCTCAAGACGTCGAAGAGGAGTTGTAGGAGCGTTGACACACTTATAGACAAGATGTGCGCCGTGAGGTCCAAGCTGAAATACCTGTTAGACCGAAATACAAAGGCGAGACTGCTTGAGGTACAGCAGCTCGCCGACTAGAAAACCAGAAGCTGCCGCAAGGTCGGCAGCGGTAGCGTCCAGCACCAGGCTTGGAGCTAGCTGAGTATACTAATCAGTTACGCCCCCACTCAGGCAATAAAACTCCAGATCCGGCGGCGCGACTGAATACCAGTAGCCTACCAACACCCACACATAGAAACTGCACACGGTGCGGTTTAATCTGCGTTTTATCTGCGGCATAATGCCAGAGATACAGGCGCAATAGTGCGGAAGTGGGGTGTGAGGTTCTGTGGTGAGAATAACCAAGATCTGGAGAAATTCCTGATGTGAGTTAAAGAGTGCCGAGCGCAGGCACAGCTATCTGATGAGGAACTTCTGCCAACCATGTCATAGTTTCTCTGCGAGTCAGCTTCAGTATCATACTGCAATTTCGGACAGGAGGCGCAATCATGGGTGCAATTTTGCCGGAAGTTGTGAGCTGGCTACGTATCAGAACGTTGACAGGTACAACGTCTGGAGTCGGAGATCTGTACAGGCATTTATGATTGAGGCAAAAACGTCTGGACCTATATGAAGCCACTGGTTTCTGGATAACTAAGGAAAAGGTGCGCTCAAAGGAGCACCTGATTGAGCTGTTGAATAACGCGGAGCTCATATTAAATCGTAAGGAAATATTCCCGTCTTCGCCGCCTTAAAAAGTCCAAGGTCGCTACGGCAGAGCTTGTCCCTGCAGACAACCTACATCTCCAAAGAAACGATAAGAAAGGACGAAGGAATCAGCAAGCATATGGGATGCGTACGCGACCTCATTAAAGAAATTAGGTGGTCGCGCACATGTAGCTCTTCGCAGAAAACCAAAGAGTGGCGTGCAGCCCAAAGACAATCGCAACGTTGGTGGCTTGACTCCGTACTGCAGCTCCAAAAAGCTACCTTCTCCGAAATCTCAACCTAAAAATGATCTGGAGTACACGGGTAGCTGCTGGGATTGCGGGGTGCTTAATCAAAGGCAGCTCTCTTGTCCCTTTTGTACAGGAAACGCCAAGAAGGGATCGCCAATTCGGTCCTAAAGCGTTTCCCCCCACGATCGCAAAAATCAATGAGAAACAAGACAGACGCGTCGAGTTTAGGCGAGTTTGACGACACAAATCTCGTACAGGTTAACGCGAGTGGGAATTGTGCATTAACGAACACGCGGCCAGAGGAAACCAGACTGGGAGAGGCTCAATCCCAGAGTTGCCTGAGAGGCACAAACGGTTACGCGCATCTAGTTGCGCAATAGCCCCATGCAGAAGTCGAAGGCAGAGGCTCTGGCGACATCTTCCATGCAGCTACGTAACAAGTGTAGCGAGACGAGTCCCAACTACCAGCAAAGCGTCGAAACAGGCGCATCTCACTTTACTCTCGAACACCAGGTCGCAAGGCTCCACCCTGATCTGCTAAATAGACCTATGTGAACTATGTTCTATGTTCGAGGAGAATGACGCGGAGGTGTGCGCGCTCTCCTAGGCCGAGAAACCCAAGATGAGTGGTACCTCGGTCGGATTTGCAAAGTACAAGCGAACTCAATAAAGCATCCGCGATGCAAAATAGGCAAAGAGCAACTTTATAGGTACTGCCCTGATACTCGAATTAAAGACACATCTAGAGGCGACGGAATATAGAAGCTTATTGTTCCCAAGGAGAAGCACAGAGCCATTCTACGCGAATGTCAAGATGAGCCTATAGCAGGTCATCTGGGCCACGAGAACACTCATTGTAATATCAAATTTTGTAACGCTAATGCAACGACAATATCATTCCGACGCGCGGATTTCCACTTAATATTTGAATCCCGCTATATAATTTAGAAGGGGGACATAGCAACTTGATGAGCAGGATATATATTTTTATAGGCCCTTCTCTGAGTAGAAAGCCCACAAATGTTTAATGAAAGGGTTAAAATGTGACGTACATGAAAAAATACCGAATGTACAGAGGTCGCGACAACCTAGTACAGCCGAGTTGAAAATAACTGCATGGATGTTGTGAACGACCAGTATATAGCTAAAGTAATTGTTGAGCTGGTTAATATGAAAGAAGTAGGTACGTTACACAGATCGCGCTTTCCGTACTTACAGAAATCGAAAATAGCATTCGGCTTATACAATTACACGCGAACTTCATAAAATTAATAAAACCACCTTCTTCCTTTATACAAGAATAAAACATTTAATAAAATATACATAAGTTAAATTGATGTGCTTTACCAAAAATCACTACATACTCTACTCGATTTTTCTTTTGCTATTTTTATATCAATGTTTTTAAATAAAATATTTGACAAATTGTTTTTTTAAATAAATTATTTTAAGTTATTATTTATTTTTTATTTTTATTATTTTAATTTATTGTCCTGCAGAATCAGCCGATAGTTCATATAACCAATTCATTAATTATTGTTAAAAAATTTCTGATAATTAAATTGGAGATAAAATTTACATGGTAATATAATTTTAATTACATTTTAACGTAATTGTTTATACATTTAAACCTATAACCGTACTACTACAATTTTAATCACAAATCAATCATGGACTTGAAAATATAAAATTGTATTTCCATATAAATTTTTAGTTTGATAAACTATCGGCGGCCTCTGCAGAGCGATAAATTAAAATAATAAAATAAAAAATAAATAATAAAATAAAATAATAATTTGTTGTCAAACATTTTATTCAAAAATATTGATGTAAAAATAGCAAAAGAAAAATCGAGCAGAGTATGTAGTGATTTTTTGTAAAACACAAAAATTTGACTTATGCATATTGTATTAAATCTTTTATTCTTATATTATCGGAGAAGATGATTTTATTATTTTGATTTCTCCCAAATAAGGGACGCGCGACCTGTGTAACGTACTTACTTCTTTCGTATTTATCGACTCAACAACAAATCATTGTGGTAATAATCCTGCGGTAACGCTCCATGCGATTCCTGCATTACTTCACCTATACGGTTCGTTCACAACGTCAATGAGCAGGTTATTTTCAACTCAACCGCGCTCGGCTGTCACAACTTCTGCACACTCGGTACTTTTGCATATTCGGGATTTTTTCATGTTTGCCACATTTACACCCTCCCGTCTATAAGGAATACACTGCCCCATTGCACGAAAAAGCGAGTGACGCAATCTACGTCACTCACATTGTACACGGCCGAGTCGGCGCAGTAGCGCGGCGGATTCACCCCGTTACAGCAGGTTACTATTAAATCAAGTAAATTTTAACGTTAATATAATTAAAGTATGGTAATACATTAAATCAGATTTTATTTTATCAAATAATAAAGAATAAAATATTTTTCAGACCTAAAGCCCACAAATGGACTTAAATAGTTAAAATTTTACTTTAAATATTTCATTCCATACTGATACGTCACTCTTATTCTCTCTCACTGTCTATATCACCATCATTTATCGTATGTAGTATTCTTACGACTGCTATATGACAATCTGTTATTGGTTTCTTACTCTTTTTGTTTAATATTCCTTAATGCTGCCTTAATGCTGAATCCTTACCAGAAACATAAAATCTCGATACCTTTTTTCTGTGACTGATAGTGTTTTTTCATTTCTTCCATATATTCCAAAATATAATTATATCCAAAAACGATTTAAAGAACTTAAAAATTACAATGTTTAAAAAAGTTTTAATTTAATTTATATTATAACTAGTGCCGGGCGCGTTAAAAATAAATATTTATGGTAGTAATACTAAATGATATTCTTTAATTAATAATTAAAACCTTTATATTAGAATCTGCATAGAAACAGTGTTTTGTAATTTGTGTTACTTAGCCACTCCTTCAAGAGCTCTGTTAAACTCGAAAAACGTTGGGTAAATGTGTGTTTGTTACATTGCAAATAAAAGCTTGTTAAGGCCAAGAGTCTACATTCTAGTTTTTTATTGAATATTACTATAAGCAATCAATGTTTTACAACATCTTCTTAAATATTAAAATATTAAATGATGAAATTAAAGAAGAATTTTTATTTTAGAACTGAAAGACAACATAGTTTTAATTTAATCATCATGTCTGAAGCTGAAGTAAAAATGACTGAAAAATTAGCAAAAATCATGAGCAATGATAGTTATTACTATGTCGCTATAAAAGGCTCACCCTTTGCAATGGATTGTTTTGCTTTTGGATTACTAACAACTGAAGTTCTGGCTCTAACTAAGAGGTTTCCTAATAGTGGAGCTGACGTCATGAATGGATTTGTGATAAAAGGTTGGTTTAATTTGTTTTAAAGCTAAAAAAAAACTGAAGATAATATTGCACTATCACCATTTGAGAATTCATTGACTTCATTTAAAATATTTGAAATTAAGCTACAAAATATTATTCTATATTTTCAAATTTAAATCATTTAATAAATTAATGTTTTATAGTATTTTATTCAAAAGACCATGAAAGTACAGTTATTTTCTTTTTTATTTAAATATTTTTGTTTTATAAATATTTCATTGTTTTGTTCTAAGTGTTACATGTAAATGTTACACATGACAGTATGTTTTCATAATAAATATTAAAATGGCAAGATACTTTTGATTTATATTACCAATATTAATATGCTTGAAATTATGTTTTGTAATAATTTTATTAATGAATTGCAATGAAATCAACTAATTGCTAATTTAATTTAGGGGGACCACTGGATGTTATAAATGCTCTTGCGGAATTGGGCTACAAAGTCGTATGCAGCGCTGGGGATGCAGAAATATTATGGACACTCCAAAGAGAACTTTAAAAGAGATGGTGAAATATCTGAACACTTGATTCAAATATTGTTTTAGAATGTCATCAGCGTTGTCATTGTTTAAGTAGCACGTAAAAAAGTGAAAATGAGATTAAATTTTTCATTGATACATCATTCCATGTATAAGTGTAAATGACACAAAATAAAAAAAAACACTTAAAATTTTATTTATATTAAATGTGAAATTAAATTTATTAATTATATTTTATGGATTTATAAAAGTAGGCAATTTATTACATTTTCTTAAAATTATTTGCTTCATCTCACTGCATTTTAAATAAGATTTTAAGAGCACAATATGTTGAATTTTATCAATGAATTATGGAAGTTATTTTATAGAAAATTGTACTGTTTGGTGTTGTATATCAATTATGCTGATATAATATTTATAAATTTATATTGTAAATGATAATTGTAATAATAAAAATATTGTCTAATTGTTCTTTTTAATTCTTTTAATTTGACATACCCTTGAACATCAAATAATTGTAACATGCATATGTTTATATAAATAAAAGGTTTCAGATAAGCAGACATGGAATCATTCAAACATTTGCATAAAGATGGATCTAGCTGTAATTGTAAATCTGGACAATCTGTTAGTCAGACTTTATATGAATTAGATTTTGAACGAGGTATATGGTCTGCAGGTACGTTCTTAAGTATTGAATCTTAAGTATTGAAGTTCTATAAATTTGACGAATCAGTCTTTTTATTCATAAACATACTATAAAAATATTTGTTCATGTAAAATATAAATTTTATAAGCATTAAGTAAACAAATACAACAAAATTTATCTTATTTATAGCTCAGTCGAATGATGTTGAAAAATTGAAGTCTCTTTTAAGCAAAGGTACTTCTCCAGATGTAGAAGATGCTGCAGGGTACACTGCCTTGCATTATGCAGCAAGAAATGGTCATGAAAAAGTTTGCAAGGATCTGTTGCATTATGGAGCTAATGTTAACGCCGTAACTAGGTCTGGCAATGCAACTTCTTTACATAGGGCAGCATCTCAAAGACACATGCATATAGTAGAGTTGTTGTTAAATAGCAAAGCCGATCCAAATATGCAAGATGCAGATGGTTTTACTGCTCTTCATCGATCAATAATGGCAGATTGTGACCAAATTTCTAAACTATTAATTCCAATAACAAAACTAGATTTAAAAGACAAATTTGGATTAACTCCAAAACTTTTGGCTGAGAAAAGGAATAATTTAAATTTATTTTAATGAAAAGTAAAAATCAAGTGTAATAATAATAAAAATAAAAAAGTAATCAAGCATTAATGTTATATTTTGTTTTCATGTTAACTTTCCAATGTCAAACATATATTTAAAGACTTTATAGTATTTGTTGGACTCGATGATAAAATTTTTGAAGAAAGCCTCAAATTAGTTTTTAAAAATTATTTTTTAGTGGATCACCTGAGACTTTAATAAAAACTGTAATTTGACAAATGTCAGTCTCATTATTTAAGAATGCACCAAGGTATTTGTTTACTCATCTCGGATAAAGAATTTTGATATTCACTACTTTACGAGGATAATCGAGCATTTAATTACTATTGGAGTCATAATCGCAATCGAGGGGCAAGAAACCGAGTGATAAAAAATGAAAAAAATAGAAGAGGCGTTAGGGAGTAAGGAAAAATAGTGGAGTAGAGGCAAGTGTGCAAGACCGAAGGAGTGGGCCGGACAATAGGGAATAAGAGGTGAGCGGTAGACGGGTGCAAGTGAAAAAGGTCGATAATGGGAAGACAGAGAGGTTTATCGAGTGAGCGAGGCCTAACTGGGACGTGTAGCTGGCGTGGTCGCACTGGGCAGCGGGAGGAGCGGGCAGGAGCGGGCGCGAGCGGGTGAAAGGAGCCGGCCTGCCGGCGGCGGCGGCAGCTCGGCAGCTCGGGGCCGGGGGGGGGGGATCGGGGGGCTCGCGGGTCGTGCTCTTGATATTGAATCGGTCGGGCGACATCGGAGCGCCTCGGCTCCCCGGGCCGGCGCCGGGGCAAAGGAGAACGGCGCAGTTTCCGCTGGGTTCCGCGGGGGCCGCTGCAGCTGGGCCGCGGGCGAAAGGGCCCCCCACCCGGGCGCTCGGGCGGGCGGTGGCGCCGCCTGGCGGGCCGAGGCTCCGGCAGCGGCGAGGCTGGTGGTGCGCTTGGCAGGCCGCGGCGCGTCGGCCCCCGACTTTCGCAAGAGTCGTCGCCGCGCGAGCCCGAGGCCCGAGCGCCCGAGTCCCGAGTGCGCTGCAGCAGGCAGCAGCAGACGCCGAGCGGAGCAGACACGTCCTCGGTGCAGGGCCCGCCGCGAGAGCCCCCCCGCAGAGCCACCCAGCCGACGAGGAGGAGGAGGAGGAGGAGGAGGAGGCGCCCGGGCCGAGCCGGGCCTGCATGAGCGAGCGCGGAGCCGTGCGCCCCGGGCCGCCGAGGAGGGCCCCCGGCGACGGGACGCCGATGTGTGTCAGAGTGCCGCTGTGGCGCGCGCCGCCTCCGTGGGACATCCGCTCGCGGTGAGCCGCCGAGGCGCCGAGGCCCCCGAGGGCTTGACACTCGCCGCGAGGTGCGCGCCGCGACATGTAACCGTGGCCCGTGGCCGCGCGTGACGTCACGCGCCTCTCGATCAAGTGCACGGAGGGACGGGCGAGCGCAGCACCGGAGCCAGCCACGCCGCGCCCCGGCCAGCGGAGCCAGCCGGAGCCAGCCGGAGCCACGCCAAGGTAAGCCAGGGACCCGGGCGCTCCGGGCGCTCCGGGCGCCCCGGGCGCCACCGCCAAAACACGCCTGCGTGTTTATGCTCGCGCCTCGGGTCGGAGCAAAGGAGACGGAGCGAGGCGGAGGGACACGGCGGCGCTCGAAGGACGGGCCGCCGCCGCCGCAGCCGCTCTCTCGCTCCCGCTCCCGATCGCTCCCTCTCGCTCGCTCCGCCCGCCAGCAGCAGACGCGCGAGCACGACGACGGCGGACGGGCCTCTCCTCGAAAACAGTTGTTGACCGTGCAGGAGCGCGCGGTGCGCTGCTCACCGGGATAACAGAGAATCCGAGGCGCCGCGCGGCGGGGAGCGCGAGGCGGCCGCGGCGCCGTGGGAGGGGGCGCGCGACTTGGGACCAGCCGGAGAGGGGCCGCGCGAGACGGCGAGAGAGCCGAGGAGAGCGAGAGCGCGATTCGCGGAGGGCATCGGCGAACCTAACCTCCCGAGCGCGCCTAGCCTAACCCCGAAAAAAAGAACGACGGCCCGAGCAGGAGCCGCGGCTCTCCGCGCAGAAAAAGAGATCAGTCTTTTGCGCCGCCGCGGAACCGAGGGATCCCGAGTGTCCGCGCTCGCGCACACCGCCGCGGCAACGGCGCGACGACTCCTCGAGGCCGCTCTCAGTCCTCGGCGCACCTCGAGTCGTCCGGAGGTGGGCCGCCGCCGCCGCCGCCGCCGCCGCCACAGTGCCACCGTGCCACCGTGCCACCGTGCCAAGTGCCGAGCTGCCAGAGCCCCGGGTGCCCGCCGCCCAGGAGGGAGAATGAGGTTAGGACGCGGTGCGCAATTGCCGCGGAGGTCGCGCCCTCGGCCAAGCATCCGCCCGAGTCTCGGCCCCCGGGTGCCCCGAGCCCTCCTTGTCCCCCGTCCTCGGTACTGCTGTCGCCGCTGCCGCGAGCGTGTTTTCCCATTGGAAAGCGTAGGAGGTGGAGCGGCTGGGCTCCCCGGCAGCCATCGCGAGTGCGCGAGTGCGCCGAGCGCTCCTCCATCGCAGGAGGCCGCCCCGCGAGCCCCTGCTTTTCCCTGCTCGCTTGCCTGCCTCCCCGCTGTAAACAAGTCTCTCTGTGCACGGCACGTGGTGTCGTATATATATATATATGAGTGTGCGAGAGTGTGTATACATGTGAAGGTGCGCCCCTCGGCGAGTGCGTCGAGTGCTCGAAAGCCCGAGGGCCGATCGATGCTGGCTGCGCCGCCCGGGCCGCCCGAGAGCCGCGAGTCGCGCGCAGATCGGCCGCGAGTGTGCCAAGTTTGTCCCGCTTTTGTGCGCACTTGCCGGGGGTGGAGGATCGGGCGGCGGCCCAACGGCGCCGAAAGCCTCGGGGCCGAGCAGTCGACGCGCCGGCCCGGCTCGGGCAACGCGAGCACCAGCGGCAGCACCGCGCTCGGATCGTAGGCGGAGGCGCGCTCGCGCGACCGGCCCGCGGCTCCGAGAAAGACGGGAGCGCGCGCGCGCGCGAGAGCGGCTTCAAGGTTGCGAAACGAAAATATAGCTTGGTGAATCGCGGGTCCCTCTCTCGTTTTATTTTTAACGGGCCTCGCGCGGCGCCGCGCGAGCGCTTCTTTCTCCGCGGCCGCGGCTCGCGCGCCGCCCGAACAGGGGGCTAACGGGGGGCGAGTGTCGGGCGAAACTAATGCTTTTTCCTCTGTGGCAAACGCAGGTGTCGAGGAGCCGGCGGAAGCAGGACCGGCCGAGCAGCAGCAGCAGCAGCAGCAGCGTCAGCGGCGGCAGCAGCGCGGGCCGAGTGGTTGGTCGCTGCTCCCGGGGGGAGCGCGCCGCGACGTGACTCGAGCCTAGCGGCCCTCTGGTCCAGGAGGCGGTAGGCCCTCCGCGGGTGGAAGACAGTCGGCCGCAGCAGCAGTGCGCGTGTGTGTTGAGTGGGCCGAGGAGCGGCCGCGCGAGATAGAGAGAAAGAGAGAGAGAGAGAGAGAGAGAGACGGGAACAAAGGGCCCGGGGTTGGGATAGTCGAGTGCGCGCGTGAGGTGATTGCCGCGGGGCGGAGCACGTGCCCGCCGCTCGGCGAGGGCGTCCGCCCGGGTCGGTGTGCTCAGTGGTGAGTGGTGCTGCCGCGGGACAGGAGCCGGGGAAGCAGCGGCCGGCCTGCAGCCGAGGGACGGCGAGCGCGACCACGGATCAGCCCCGGCAGCTCATCGCCTCGCCAACTCTCGATGAGAGGGGGCGCATGTCCATTGCTGCCGCTGAAAATGCAGGGTGAGTCACTCGCGAGCGAGCGATCGAGCGCGCGCGCGCGCGCCCGGCCTCGCCGGCAAAGGAGTCCCGGCCGATGATCGGTCAGCTGATCGCCGCCCTCGCGGGCCCGGCCCCCGCCCGCGCCCGAGCCGCTCCTGGGGCGAGCGCCGCCAGGAGGCGGGGGAAAGCGCCGCGCCGCGGAAGGGGAAAGCCTTGGCCCGGATACCGGATAACCCTGGATCGCGCTCCGCGAGCGCTTTGTGCCATGGGGCCGGCCGGGAGCGTTCGCACCTCCAGCGCCGCCCGCCTCCCTCCCACCGCCCGCCCGGCTTTCTTTTACCGCCGGCACCGCCGCGGCGACCCGCTTTATTCTCCGCTGTATTTCAATCCCGGACAATCGCGCGCTCCCTCCACTCGCCAATCGCGGCTCTTTTTTTTAAACGCGCGCAGGAAACTCGGAAAACTCGCCGTTTTAAGGACGCTGCCGCGCCGGAGGCTTTTGAGCGCTCCGAGGTCTCCCCACCTCCTCCTCCTACTCCTCCTCCTCCTCCTCCTCCTCCTCCTCCTCCTCCCGGCCCCTCGACGCCCGCGCCTCTTTATTTTTAACGATAAAACGACGAATTTACTTGTGTTTCAATGTTCAAAATATAAGGGTGTCCTCGGCGATTAAAGCAAGGCTGCTTTTGCCCGAGCTCTCGTTGAAAGTAGGACAAGCGTTTGCGCGGCGCTTTATGCATTCCGAGATTTGACAGCTCACAGGTTTGTACCCAAAGTAGGATGCAACTGGGCAGCGCGACCTGGCGAAGGAGCAACCGACTGCACAAAAGGTAGAGCGGAGCTGCACACGTGGCTCGATATCGAGGCAGGCGCGCGCGCGCGCGGTCCATCTCCAAGTAGGGTAGGGGCCACGCGCGCGCGCGCGCGGCACACTTGTCCCATCGACGAGATGTCAATAGAGACTTTTCCGCGGCGACACCGCGGCCGCTCGGCCCCGGCGGTGGGCTGCTCGTTTCTTCAGCCCCCCCCCGGCAGAGAAAAAAAAAATCCCAAAATAATACGGTGACATAACGAGGCAAGACGGGGAGCCGGGCGAGTAGAGTTCGCCCGGACAATAAACGCGTCACGGGTTAAAAAAGATAGATCCTAGGCGGTAATAGAGAAAGCAACGGCGCGCGGGAGCGGTAAAAATAGAACCTGTTTGTTTTCGAAGCCCAGTTAAGGCTCACGTGCGGCGGCCGCCTGGAATCCGAGGCTCCAGCGGCGCGGTTTCCCCACGGGCGCGCGCCCGACAGACATCCGGGGGGCCCGGCTGCCCACGGGAAGCGAGAGCGAAAGGGAGCCGCCGGCGCCTTGCCGGTCTTCGCGGACGGGGCCCGGGGCGCGCACGCGAGAGCCCCGGGCCCCACCTGTTCTCCCGCGGACAATGGGCCGCGCGCCCCGCGCCGAATTTCCTCCCGGCGGATGCCGTGCGTGCGCCCGGGCCCGAGGGGGGCGCCCTCGGCGAACTCTGCACCGCGCGTGAGAGATTCCCCGGGGCGAGGCTTGGCCGCGACTCCTCCGCGATCTATCTGCCCCTCCCATTACGGCTCTCTCGCGCGTATATCCTCCTGATTTTTATCCGGCCCCGGGGCCGCCCGTATGCGATCCCGCGCGATAATTAACGCGCGCGCGAGGGCCGCGGGGTTAATTGCATGATTAACGCTGGGGAAAGGTCGCGCGCGGCGATCCGCCGGCGATAGGGAGGCAAGAGGCGCGCGCCTCCGCCTCTAGCGGCCCGGCTCGGCGGCCTAACCGACTCGCGGCGCTCGCGCGCGGCCTGCCTCTCGGCTTTCTTCGCCGCGGCGTCGCGCGCGCCCTCGCCAACGGCCGGCCGTTACGTAACCGCGCCACCTCGTAACAAGTAGAAAATGTACGACATCGCGCTTTCAATTCGACTTTAAATCTCGGAATTACGAAGCCGCCGCGGCTTTTTTTTTGCCCCCCCCCCCCTCCCCCGCGGGGCTTTCGCAAGATCGGCGGGGAGGGGCCGATTGAGACACGTCGCCCGTCGAGCCGGGCCGCCGCCTCCATTATGCGATTAGAAGGCGGCCCGGGCCCGCGGATCCACGGCGCGCGGGGAAAGGTCAGGTGGAGGAAGCCCTAAAAGAGCAGGCCGGCTCGGAGGCGGTCGCGCGGCACCGCGGCGCTCGATTGTCCGGCACGCAGGCCGAGAAGCCGGCGGCCGCGAGCTCAAAGAACCGCAGAGCAAGAGTTGGCTAAAAAACGAAGGTTACGAGCATGAAATTGAAAGAGCACGGTATGACCGCGCTACGACTTCCCCTCCCGTAATTTCTTTGCCTCGGCTATTGTTGCCTGCCTCCTTTTACATTCGGCCACCGGGAGCCAGTTGTTACCTAAATATTTCTCCCCGGATTATACGTCCTCTCTCGGGACAATATGCCATCTCCCGGCCGTATCTGCATCCTACTTTTATACTCGCTCGCCTCTGTAATTGCCATTGCCGCTTTTTTCCAGGGTTGCGTTAAACCTTCCTTGGTTCGTTTCTTTTTTCACCTTTTTTTTTTACTTTGGGGGACAGCTGATTAGTACAGGTGCACGCGCCGCGCGCCACGAGCTCCCTTTACGACGGCCACTTTCACGCGGGCGCGGCTAAATTCAATGCTTGATACACTAATGAAATTACGAGGCTCGGGAAGGTTGGGAAAGAAGCGCTTAGCGGTCGGAATACTCGACTCTCGAAAACGAATATCAAGTTGCCCGCGGCATGAAGAAGATAATGGCCTGACACATGGAACACGCCTCGCGTTATTTTTAGACACTTTGAACCTCCACTCGGCGTGTATTATTATTTATTGAACAAATTAAAAGAGGACCGCGGCGCACGTGAGGTGTATTTTTACCGACTTCCGCGACGAGCCGAGCGAGCGCCGCGCGGCACAAGCCTCGAGAGCCGAGCGGCCGCGGAGCGCTATCGATAATACATAATGTCGAAACGCGCGCGCCGCGAGCCACTCTAGGACGAGAGAGCCAATGCGCCGAGCCACCTAGCGGCGCGGCTCCGAGGCGCTACATCTAGCCGTGTAGCCGACTTTTTGAGCGGCTCGTTATTAATGAGGCAGCAGGAGGCACACATAACGCGACCGGCCGAACGCGCGCCCGTATACCTATACGCGTGCACATGCGTACGCATGTGTGGGGAGCGGAGGTTGTTGCGGGGCGCCCCGAGGCCTCTCCTCTCGACACAAGCGCGTACGGGCGCGCACGTCAGTCGGCCGGCCAGAGAAAGCGAAATTTGGCGGCGGCCGGCGCAATATATATCCCCCCGCGGGCCTTTCTTCGGCTCGCGGCGGCGCGCCGCTCTACTACTCCCGTGGCACGGGAGCGCGCGTGCATACGTACACAAGAGGGACCGCGCGCGCCTCCCAAAGCGAGAGCGTCATACGGTTGCGGTTCGCGCTTTGTCGGGGGATAGCCATCTTTATGCGCCGTTGAGTGGCGCACCGCGAGAGCGCCGGCCGCTCGCTTTCGTCCGCGTACGCGCACATGCACGGGCGCACCACCGGCGGCGCACGCGAGCCCCGCGCACACCAGCCCCGCGGCCCCGGTGTGAACGACTCCTTCGTCCTTGAACCTATTAGGCGCCGAGAGTCCTCCTCCCTCTCCTCCTCGCGCGCCCGCCGCCCCTGTAACGCCGAGCTACCCGCGCGGCCCTCCCCCTTTCCCCCTAGCTACGCTCGTGTTTCCAAGCTCGCCACCTGGAGGAGCATCGCGCCCCCGCGGCAAGTCTCCAGCCCCACGGGTCCAGTCGGAATGCCGACCTTCGTCGATTGCGCGCTCTCCGCTTTCCGTCGCAGCCGGACGCATCCGACTTGCGTGTACAATGTGATATCCCATTGGAGAGACCGCGCGATAGGGACTGGCTTCTTTCGCGCGGTGCCTCGGGCGCAAATTTCAATCATCTTCGACACATTGCGCTCGCCGCGAGCAGCCGTAGGCTAACGGTTTAATGCTTGAGCGGCGAAAAATTTAGAAGTAAAATGGATAGTTTCTTCTGCGCGAGGTTGTATGCATTAAATGCGCGCTTGGCTGGAAACTGAAAAGCGGTTCTTTTTGTTGGAGTCATCACGACTAACATGACATTTATAATGGCACATACAATTTTCTAAACTGTCAGTTTTGCATAAAGAGGCACTTTTTACACCAGCGGCATTACCCAACTAATTCCGTATTATGCATTATTTAATTTACCAACTTTTCAAAATTATAAATGAATTATCCGTCATTTCTAGCTTCAATTTCCCCTTCATACTACGCCTATATTAATACATAATGACACCGGATGGCATTTCCTTTTATTATTCAATACATCAATTTTAAAAGCGTATCCACCAGAATCATTGAATTATTATAAATTAAACTAGCTTACATTGATTGATAATATCGCGAATAATCAGCAGATTCGTATTTCATAATTGTAAATTATGTTTCATAACGCTTTTGAAATCCCCAATGAAATTTTCGTTTAGATACATTACCCGCGAGGAGGACGGTTTTTGAATTGGAAGATGCAGCAAAACATAAAGTAAGGTTATAGCAAGAGAATTGCATTTCATAAAAGGAAATATGGTGAGAAAATCATTAAAAATAAAAGAAACCTCTGCAAGCAGACGTTTAATTTTAACGAATGTGAGGTACATTATTGCGAAATAAAGTTAAAACGAGCACATATGAATCTAAGTATTCAACTTGGTAAAATAAAAAGCTTCCGTGTAAATAATGATCATCTTGGAGCATTATTCGCGTAATTTATTCATTAGTTTAGAGAAAATGGTATTGAGGCGTAAGCAAAAATTCAGTGACAAATTTAGTACTCTTAATCTCTATAGCGGGAAATTAATGATTATATTACTGAATCCATGATGAGAGTTTTATTTGGCATTTTTCATGGTATTTGTCGTACCGTAAATCAATGAGTAACGTTTACGGTAGAATTATACTATTGGAGGACTTGTTTAAAAGCAGTACGAGTGCGCGCTTTTACGGCGCGAAGGCGAAAATTTAGACCCATAACGGTCCTACTTTCCTCTCCCACTTTGGCGCGCGCGAAGCAGATGCAAATTTCCTTGGGGATCGGGCGAAAGCAAGCCGAAACGCCGAGGCGAGACTGGGCGTAACATCGCAATAAAAATTAGACGAGCCGACGGCAACAAAGTGTGAGCAATTTTGAGCACCTATTACGAGGTTTGGAATGGCAGAGCCGCGAGCCCGAGAGCAGCGGGCGAGCGAGCCAAATAATATTTGACGCGCGATATACCCACACGCGCGCGCGCGCACACTGGCGCACAGTGCGAGCGGGACGCCGGCACGCCGGCGCGGCCGACGTTTTCATTGAATTAATCTAATAATAGTAGGAGCGCGCGAACAATGCCGGCTCCTTATCTTATCGGGGCTTTGGGCTCCCCGGCGCAAGGAGCGCAGCAGGGCAGGACGAGCCGCGGGCAAGGGCCGGGCCGCAACTGCGGGACGGGCCGCGGGTCTATTTTTAGAGCAGGATAAACCCGAGAATACACCGCTCGGGCGAAAAGGCGTCGTCGCGGGAGAGCCGCGGCCGCATCAACTTTTGCGTTACGTTTTATTGAATTCCCTCGCGCGCGGCGGCGGCGGCGGCGGCGCCCGGCTCTCGGGCCCCCACCGCCCGCGCGCAGAATCTCGCGCGGGTGCAATGGCCACGGGAGCGAGCGAGAGGGAACCGACTGCGGCGGCGGCTTTATCGGCGCCCGAGTTGCACATATTCTCTCGTCGCCTTGAGCACTCGAATTCCACGGCGATAAAGGTCGCGCGAGCGCCGGGGTTTCCGGGGGTGGGGCCGGCCGCGCCGCCGCCGCCGCCGCCGCCTCGCCGGGCCTCGCGGCATTAATCCGTTAAAAGGTTAACGCCTCGGGTTCACTCGGGTTTCTTGCCCCCGAAGGAGGCGCGCGACCGAGGCGGCGGCGGCGCCGCGGGGCCGCGCGTACGACCGGCCGAATCCTCGCGGCGCGCCGCGCGATATCCCCCGCGATTAGCATCGCCGCTGACTCGGCGCTCCCGGGCCGCGCGAAAAACCGCCCGAGCCCGTCACCGCGATGGCCCGAGCCGTGTTTGCTTATCCCGGGGCCGATGCGCCCCGGCGACGCCGCCCAAGCGCCCCCTCGTCTTTTTTTAAACGCCACTGTAAACACCTCTTGCCCTCGCGCTTGCCCCTTCATATTTTCACTCGGCGCTGCTGCAATGCTCCTGCGGGGGCTTCTCTCGCTGCCCGAGGAGCTGCCGACTCGGCCCGCCGGCCCCCATGTCCCAACCTTGCGGCTTCCTTCAATTTATATAATTGTAGGAGTGCCTCCCTGGCCCGGGCTTACCTTTCGGCTTATCTCTCGTAGATCTGTATCTGAATCTGCTTTTAATGGCCCTGATTAACTTACATTTCGTAGATAAAACCAAATAATAAAAATCCATCGTTATGTATAAGCCAATATTCGCACGATTCCCAACACTCGAGTATCTTCTGCGAAATTCGTGCCTTTGCTCTTTGCGCGTTTCGCTTTGCTCGTTTTTTAGTCCACATCGCTCGCAAGAAAAAGAAACTAGTATGTTTTCATTCTAATCCGTCGCTTCAAAGCTAATTATACTGGTAGAGATTTAATTAACCAAAAAAAACATTTTATTTCAAAGAAAATGCATATATCTAGTTCGAGTGTATCGTCATTGTAACGGTAACCTAGCAAAAACATATTCTTAAAATTCTCACACTTCGTCAGGTATCTATTAGAATAAAAATCCTATAACGGGCGTTTATGTGCAACTCACTATCTATTTCACGAATCAAGCGAGCTCGTGAAACTTATAGGTACTCATAGGTTCTCTTAATTTTCTTAGGAAATCCCATTTCATGTAAAAATGCAAATAAATTAAAATAATTAGTTACTGCAACCAATGCAGAATTATCCTTTATAATTTCATTTTTATTTGGAAAAAAAGAAAATTGTCAAATATGTTTCTAGATTCCAATCAACTAAAACAGCCGCATTACTGTGTTACTAAAGTTTTGGACAATTCGAATTCACATAATTTCACGCTTGCATTGTTAAAAAACAATCTCCTACAAAAATAAATATCCGAGCATGAAAGTATAAAATGATTGAAACTAGGGAAAAAGTATTTTATTTTTGCACGATTAAACAAAAATTGATCGTTGCAGAGCTATGCAAGTTCGAACGACGTGTAGCAAGAATACTAAAAAATTACTCGAATACGTAAATCAGTATATTTTTCCGTACATTAACTTATGTTCTACTTTGGACTAACATAACTTTGGACAAAACTAATATTTTTAACTCTGAGATACAAAAATAAAAGCTTGTTTTTTTCCTACAGTTATGTTCTCTTTTTAAATCGTTGTACAGACTTTTCTAACTTAAAATATTTAAATCAAAGTACGAATGATTACTTAAAAATGATTAAAAATATCCTTCGCGGACTGATTTTTGTATCGTTTAATTAGTACTTTTGATTTTACAAAGCGTTAATAAAAACTATCACCAAACTTGGTGTTTTGTTGACTGATCTAAACAAAACAGTTATTATCACTAGATCGTACACGAATGTAATAATTTACGATGCTTGTTAACCTATTAAATGTTTTATTCCGTGTTAGCATTGATAACATATTCAGCAACGTGTTGTACAATATTTTGTCAATTCGTTCATTTTTCGAAATTAGTCATTTTTTTTGCTTTACGTTACTTAATGTCCGATTACATTTTTTCAACTCCAAGTCATTTGAACAAACGAGTGAGGAAACGGCCTACGAAAGGTTCTCATACAGTAAGGATAACTAGACAAAAGTCGATTTGAGTTGAAAAGGTAGAGAACAATGGTGGGTGAACGAGTTAATTTTCGAATGCTTGCAAAGCGGTCGAATGTCAACGACACATGGATAGGTGTGAGCGGCTACAGGTCTACACGAATTTCGGCGAGTTTCGTTTGTTTCGCCACTGTCGGTCAATGTCCCGGGTCAACGACGGGCGCGCGTCATTTCTCGGAAAAGTATCCCCTCTCCCGGGAGGGGCCCCGAGCCTAGCGTAAGAGACACACACAGTGTACATTGGCGCTTCCCTTCCTCGGCGTAAAAGCGCGAGTCCTCCTCCCTCGAGGAGCGGCTCGCGAGTGCACAAGGTGCAGGCGGCCGCGCGTCACGCTCGTAAACAAACAGCCTCGGCGCGGGGCGTCGTCTTCTCGGACTACATAATCGCTCCCCGCGAGAGCTACCCGGGGCCGAGTCGGCGGCGGCGGCGGCGACGCTGGCACGCGAAAGCGAAAGCGAACAACGAGCCGCGCCAGGCGAATTGCGCGCCGGCGCTGCTGACGAGGCGGACAAGTCCCGCGTGCGAATTGGCGAATCGAGCCTGCGCAGCTGTTTTCGAGCGGCTTCCACCTTGGACGAGGCGGCCTGGCTGGCTCGCCGGCCGCGCTGCTGCTCCTTCCATCCCGCGGGCCGTGCAACTTGCGCCTCGGCGCGCGTGGCGCACCTACGTCTGTACGTGTGTAGTAGGCGCGGAGGAGGCGCTCGTTTCGACAACGTTTCCATTATCGAGCGGCCCGCGTCAACTGAGCGACGAGGGCCCGGGCGCCGAGGCTCTCGCGCGAGCCTGCGCCGCGCGTTAGCCCCGGGGGGGGGGGGAGGGGGCAATCGGCCCGATATTTTCCGAATAGTGAGTCACGTGGCCTGCCGTGCCTCGCGAGTCCGCAATCCGCATCCGCGCGCAGCCCTCGCGCCGCGGCTCGGGAGAGCGGCGGCAGCGCAGCGCGCCGGGTCGCGCGGCGTTGCCACGTCTACCGGAGCGGCCGTCGTCGTCGGCGCCGCCGCCGCCGCTCTCGGCTTCTCTACCCTCCTTCCTTCTGCAGCGCCAGCAGCAGCAGCAGCAGCAGCAGCGCCGGCACGAGCACCAGCAGTAGAATAAAGCAGTAGCTCGCAGCTCTCCGTCAAGTAGGCGAATGACTTAAAATATTCCAGCTTGCAATACACCGCAAATTGCGGAACGCTCCGCGGCGCGCATTTCAAGTTGCGAAGCGACATAATTGCCAGATTTTGTTGCTTCTAATGCGCCCGATAGCCTGAGATTGTGTCGGCCGCCGAGCTACTCGTGTGCTGCGCGCGTTACGCGCGAATTGCACCGTCGCGCGCCGCGCTTGGTTGGAGGCGGCACAAAAACTTGTTGTGATATACGCTTTTTAATGAATAGTTTTCAGCTGGATGGCAGTAGGATAATTTGCGAGGAGACGAGAGAGCCCGCGAAGGAGCCCCGGCCTAGCCTCGCTTCTGCCGGCGAACCACGTGTACGCGTGGCCCTGCCAAAGCGCTGCGTTCAAAATATTCACCTTTAAATTGCCCCTTGTTTTTCTAGTCCATTAAAGAATTAGCCTCACAGATCTACTTTCGGTCCATTCGTTCCTTTTTCGATACCGTTGTTCTAACCTCACGGGGTGAAGGAGAAAGGAGCGACGGTGGGGCGCCCAGAAACACCACACTGACTGGGCTATACTTATTCTCTCGCGTGTAATGCGTTTTGAAGCCCCTCTGTTATTCTTTCTGCTGCAGTTCGTCTTGTTCGTGCGCATACACTTGGAAATCTGTCGTCGTTGCGGCTCGTGAAAGAATTGACAAAAGCTCGAACATCCTACACTCCTATCCCCGTTTCTGCCTCCACACTCCTTTCCTTTTCCTTTATACCCTGGACTCTTCACCTTCTTTTCGGACGCGTCTCGTCTTCTATTTGTCTCCTTCCTCCTCGCTACGATGGTCGAGATAGCTTTACTTGTGTTCGAACGAGTTCGTGTTCCTTTCTCCCTTTACCTCTTGCTTCGTTCGTGCCTTCTCATGATGGTTGCTTTTGTTTTGCCAGAACCCTCTTTCTTTTTATACTTTCTCTTTTCTTTTTACTTTCGCAATTTTCGGGAATTTCGAAAGGCAGTTTTTGATCTCCTGGGGCAATTTTTTTACTAGCCAATTCACTTTTAACTGCCTAGTTTTCGTAGTTTCTTCTTCGGGAGATCTTCTAGTGTTCGGAGAGGTTTAGCGTGATTTGACTTTGGCTCTTATTCATCCTTTTTCGACCATTAACAGCTGAAATTTCGTTTTCGACCCATGGCGATTCTACCCCAATCCAATCATGCCTAAATTGCTAACTGAAAAAAATATTTATTTCATCAGTCTAATTTCCAATTTGACTGTAAAGATCGAATTTATTAGTAAACTGGCCAGCTAATTGTCTAATTTGAATCGATAAACAAATTCCATTAACAAATTTATGTGCAAATTTTTTAAATTACGTGTATAATTGTCCCTCGTGTGACTATAATTCAGTAAAGTGCATTTACTTTCAACCGCTTGAGCGCCGTAACGTTGATAGATATTTATATTTAAAAAGTCTAATTGCAAAACGTAAGCCTTTAATCTGTAAAGGCTCTTCATCGGAATAAACGCATTAATTAAAGTATAGAACCAGTATGGAAATGGAAAAGGAATGAACTTGAATTAAGATTTCTCAGCTGTTAGCCGAGCGCGGATCTCCCCAAGCGCCGAGAAATAAGATTAGATAAACAGCTGCCGCGTGGAGAGAGAATGTCGAACCTTACAAGCTATTAATATTACAACGAAACTCGTCTCCTTTCGACGTATTCAAAACGGCATTTCTCAAGCAGTCCCGAAAATCCCGGCAAATGATGGAATAAAACGTTTTTCCTCCCAAGCGGCTTTTTTCATGTGTATACCAAGGAGCAAAGGCTTGGCCGATGAGATTCACAGGCGGCCGGGAGAGGAATTGCAGCAGCGAGTCGAAACACATTGAATCCGCAAGCATATAACTCGAATTAATTTGAAAGGCAAAGAGAGAAGAGCCGCTGCAGTTATAAAGCGAAAACACGAAATCGGCATTGTCGATTAGACTGGCGCGATAACCTGGGTCACGACATCCAAGCCGCCAACTCTTCTTCGCTTCGCTACTAAGCGGCTCAATGACCAAAAATTCAACTCTCTCTCTCGCTCTCTCGAATTTCTCTACCTCGACACGTACATATTGTACATTATGCAGTTCTGACTCGACTTGGCACGAGTGCATACATAATACTATTGCATCAGTATCTACAACACACCCATGTAAATTATATTTACATTTTAAGATTGCAGTAATGCATAGATGCATAAACAGAATTTTCAGCAATTAAATTTTAAGTGTAAAATTTATGATGTTCTCGCAAACCACTTTAAATTTTTTAAATTATTTATAGTAGTTACAGATGATATCTATTTTAGCAGATCATTTGAATTTTTATTATCGCCGATGCAAGGAATAATAGTGCATTCATTACAAAAATGTTGATTGTGATGTCAAAAAAACTGATAGCTTCCGCGATCGCTATAATAGTAATAAAAGCAACAATGTTTGAGAGAAATAACAAAAATACTAAACACCGTCCAAACACGACTTTAATTATTTTAAAACGATGTTACAGAAGCTTGATAAAACATTGATTCTTTATAAAAATTTAATTCCGCAAGCATGCATTGGGTTTCCTCAATAAAATATTTTCAGTTGTAAAAATAAACAAAAAGATTTTATTCAATAATTGTTCGACTAATTTTGATACAAAAATGTTTGATTGTAAACAAATGTGGTTAAAATCTATTAAAATAAACAAAGTATGGACTCAATATTGCCATGAAAATCGCAACACAAAAATCCATATATGTGCAGTTTATGCTTGCAATAGCATTAGGGTCTAGTGGAAACTGAAAATTGCAGTCTTCTTCGTCAATTAAAAGTCACGAAGAAAAGTTATGCCGTTAATGCTTTTATAGAGGAGATCCTGCGAGACAACAGTTGTTCGCTTGCCCTAAGATAAAACATGGCCTCTTGGATGCATCAAAATTTTTAAAGAAAAGGTAGAAAAGATTTTTATGGCCAATATTGAAATTATAAATCTTTAGATTTACATAAATAAATGAAATGTATCTGAAAGAACTGCTGGTATGCCGCAATGGTATTTGAATGTTATAATATCGTTGATTGACGGGATATTAAGAAATTGAAAAATGTGCATTTAATTGCCTTGTCCTCAATCTTGTTCATTTTTTTGATAAAATAATGTTTATCCTTTTTTGCGTTTACAAGTAGTAAAATGAAACGAGAGAATAATTTTGAGAATAACATCTTTATCCCATCGTATCTGCATATCGAGTCTATAAATGAAAATTACTTAGAAAATGAAGGATCCAGCTACTTGGCTTCGTCTGCTGCCAGTTACTTTTGAAAGGAAACGAAATGAGAAATAAATATTCAATTACGATGTTGCATTAAAACGAAAAAGAATTAGTGTTTAAATGATAATTCTACGCTATATTATCTTTGAGCTGGCTAATAAAGGAACGGTTTCATAATGAAGACTCATTTAAAAATCCATTATTTCATTATTCATAGCATCATAGCCGTAGGACTGCACTGCTATGTGCCGTGACGAGCGTAGATTTCCAATACGGCACACGAGTGACGCAACGGGCATTTCGACTCGCGCCGTTTCAACAATGTTCGCCGGATAAAGTATCAAAACGTGAAATCAAGATCATGCAACATTCCAGCGGAGTAAAAAGTAAAAGTGGGCCGGCGGGCCCCTCGGAAGCTCCGCGGCGGCTTCCTGGCCGCGCGCCGCGCGAGCCGCAGGTGAATCATCCGCGGGGCTGCTGCGGGCGCCCCCTCGAAATATCGGGCGGGGCGCTGGCCGGCCGCTCCCCCCCCCCTCCCGCCCACCCCCTGGTGCATCATCGGCGACGATCGCGCCCGGGCTCGATAAAAGAAGCGCGGCCCAGGGCGCGGGCGCTTTATTATCGAGCGGGGGGCTTCGGGGCGCGCGCGCGCGCGCGCCTCTCGTCCTGCGCGTCCTGGCGGCGCGCCGTAATGAGGCGGCGCATTATATGCCGGGGCACGCGCCCGACGCCTCCTGGGCCCTCGGCCTTCGGCTGGTGCGCGGCCGGCGTGACGCCCGCGGCAGGGGCTCGTTTCGGCGAGGCGCGCATGCGCCCTGCGGGGAGGGCCCTGGAGGAGACAGAGAGAAGAAAGCCGGCCGAGTGTCGCGCGCGATTCCCCGATAGTCACGCGCCGCCCGTCGCGGATTCGAGCGCGCCAGCGCGCCTCATTAGGGAGCGGTAATGAAAATGCGCGCGACGCCGCTGCCCGCCTCCAGATCATGCCTCCGCGTGATGAATAGTATCATCGATTAAAGTGGAATGGTAAACAAACTGACGACCTACACTGGCATAATTATGCACGCCGGGTATACGTCTATATATATATATATGGATGTGTGGATGTACGTGTAGTATAGGTGGACTGGCGGCGTAGCAGCGCCCGAGCCAGCAGCTACTCGTTTGCGATTCAATGCTCCTTTTTTACCCGGCCGATCGCTCGAGGGGGCTATAAGATCCTGCTTGTTAACTGCCTAGAGCTCGTTTAGATCAATTAACATGTTCCATTCGACTCGGGGAAAGAGAGTAACAATACCCTATATAATACCGATAAGTGTCGCTCGATCTACAAATTACCAATTGTTAGCCGAGCCGATCGTCATTTGCTAATTAAGGAATCGACGACGATTACCGATAAACGCTAGCTCCTTCAAACTTGGATCTTCTAATCGAATTCTTTTTTCTCGCCCATAAATTAAATTCGACTCCTCTTTCAAGACCAACTTCCGACCCACTTTGGATCTATTTCCTGTCTACACCCTCATCTACTTCCGGCATCTAGAAGAATCCATTCGAAACTTATATCTAAACGAGGTCAACTTGTAAGCGCCGATAAAGATGTTCGAAAACTCGGAAGGTCTGTTGGTCGGATACACCGGATATTGGAGCCATCTTAATTGACCCATATATTATAATATTAAAGTCGGGCGCCCATATCGAATGCTGTGCGAATGCCACGTGAAAGTAAATTCACGAATGAAATCGCTCTTGAATTGAATGAAAAAAATACTCGCGTATGGACTGGTGTGTTGCGCGTACGTGTGCGTATAAACATGCAGGCAGGCAGGCAGGAGCGGCGGGCGGTGGTTCGCCGCGCGATATACATTAAAAGGCACGTAACGCTAACGCAGTCAGTAGAAATGACCAGATGCAGCAGGACGTGCGCGGCACTGCAACTTTCTTAACGCGATTAAAAAACCATAAAACGTTGTTTTCCCAACGAATTATTACTTTGTAAAAGGAGCCGAGCCACCGAAGAGACTCTCGTGAGCGTTTACGAGTGAAATCTCGCGCTCGCGCGGTGCCGTAAATTTAGCACGTTTCAACAATTCGCTCGAGCCCCGCCGGGGCTCAATTAGAGGCCTAGTTTAATTAGCGTGCGGCGATTCGGTTAGGCAGAAAAATAATAAAGCCGCGGTGCGAGCGCCGGCTTGGGCAATCGCCGGGGGGCGGAGGAGGAGGGGGCGCGCCGATCCGTGCGATGCGCGGATTGAAACGCGGGGAAATGAAAGGAGCTGCCGGGGCTCCGCGCGCGCCCGCTGTTTGTTTTCATTTCGGTATTAATGAGTTTGCGCTAATTGAATTTAAGAGCTCGTAACAAGAAGGCTAAATAGCCCGGGCGAAGGTGCGCAGCGCGGCCTCCCGAGAGCCGCGCCAACCTATACACGACGCCGCGCGTCTTGCGTCAACGCGCGCTCGCTTCGATCAAAGCCGCTGGGCGAAAAAAAGAAAAAAAAAAAACGGAAAAGCCAAGCGCTCCTCGGCGTTTTGAGGGAGCCGCGGTGCAACGGGACCGAGTCGATGCCGCGTAACGCGCAGATGAACGCACGAGGAGCGTAAAGGAGAAGGAACAGCGGCTTTTACGGCAGACTCGTAAAAGCTGGGCAGATTAATCGGGCCGAGTCGATAAATGGGCGAATCGTCGCGGCAGCAGGTGCGCCGAACAACGCATGCCGTAAGTGGCCGATCGTTGGCGGTGGGCGGCGAGGCGGCGGCGGCCGCGCAGCCGAGGAGGGCCGGGGGCGCCTCTCGCGGCCGCTCGGCGCACCTCCCGCGCCTCCTCGGCCGAAGGGCGGGGGGGGGGCCCCTCTCGCAACGGCTCGCGCGACGCCGGCGCTTGCCTCACGCGCCGCGGGCCCTCCCCCGGCTCTTCCGCGGCGCTTTCCCCGGCGGCTTTCCGAGTGCGCAACGCCCGGGGCCCGGCATTGACCGCCGCGGCGGGCGCGCGGCCCGATTTCCCCGCGGCGGCCGCTCGCGTAATATCCCCCGGGCCCGCGGCAACGGGCCCTCGTAAAATATACGTCCATCCTTGGCCGGCGGGAGCGATTAGTATCGCCGTCGTCGCTCGCCGGCCGCTTGCATCACGCGTCATCGCTCGGGGAATCGAGGTTGGTGGGCGAGGTGGGGGCCGGCCCCAGCCGTTTCTCTCCGCCGGGGCTTTCTCGCCCTGGAAGGTGGACCGGGGCCTTCTCCCCGTCGTCGTCGTTGGCCCCCCCGCTGAGGAGCCGGTGATGCTTTCCGCCCTGGCCGATCCCCTGAATGAACGACCCAGGCGACTCGTCTAATGATTAGCGGGCCGCTGCGCCCAGCCAAGGGGTGATAAGGCAACCGCGCAAGGGCCCCGGGAGAAAGCCGGGAGAGGGGCCAGGTGAGATAGCCGGGCGCCTCGTCCCGCGACTCGCCGCGAGTAAACAGCCGGGAGTAACCGTTATCGCCTTTGCTTTACGTAACGAGCCGCCTGCATCTTGTGCAATTGCGCCCGCCGCCGCCGCGGCCCGTACAATGTTACGCGGATTAATTAATGCCCGTCTCGATGATGAAGGGCAAATAAACGCCCGCTCTTGACAACCTTATCAGGGGAGGGGGGGGAGCCGCGGCAGCCTACTTCGGGTTATTTATCCTCGTCGAGGGATCGCGTGCCGCGGGCGTACCGTCGCCCCCCCCCGGCGTATCTTCCGCCTAATGAAATTTCTGCAGGGCGCCGCGCCTCCAATCCCGCCGAGCGACAAGAAGAAGGAAGGGGGGAAAAAAAAGGGAATATATACGGCCGATACGTTGCCGGTATCGGAGAAGCCAGCGCTTCCGCACCTCCCCGGCGGAAAAGCGCGCGCTCGGTGGAAACCGATTGCGGGGAACCCGCGTCCTCCGGCAAGGGGCGACCCGTGCGTCTTACATCCTATGCCGATGGAACGTTAAAAAAAAAAAAAAAAAATTCAACGGAGTTCCGCGCGCGGGCTTTTATCGGCGGCGGGCCAGAGTTCACGTGAGGTTTGGCGCAAAGATCGCCGCGAGAATCAATTAGCGCTAACGAACCGGAGGGCAGACCCTCGCGACTGATATTAATGAATCGCGGGCGGGCCGACCGCGATTTGCCGCTCTCGCATCCGCTGCGATTGTAGCGGCTTTTTTGAAAGAAAAAAAAAAGAGAGAAAAAAAGGCTCGTGCAATTAGCCGGTCTTCAGGGGCTCGGAGGAGCGGGCGGCGATGATGGGCCCGCGATGATCGGCCCGGCCTCGCATTTATAACCCTTTTTGTTATTAATGAAGGATGCGCGTCCCTTCCCCCGGGCGCGCGTGATTAATCGAGAAAGCGGCTTATGAAGTTGTAAGCGCGCCGCTTTAATAAAAGGTTACCCAATAATTAGCGAGGAGTCATCCCGCGGGTTATGCAAAGTAGCAGAGTAAAGATTAGCGCGGTAATCGTTGCGCAAGCCGCCCCGGCGGGACGCGGCTCTCCCTGGCGGCCGAAAGGGGAGCCGGGCGGCCCCCCCGGTTTCATTTTTGTTCCTTCCTCCGAGGTGCCGGGGACCTCGGGGGCGGAGATCGGACTCGTTGCCCCGCGGGAGCGCTTCCGCGAAGCCCGCGCGAATCGTCACACCTCCGCGGACTCGGCGGGAAAAGCGGGGGGCCGGGCTAAGTGGCCGGGGCGGCGGCGGCGGCGGCTTTCTCGGGAGGGCCAAAGCGCGCCGCCGGTAATCGGGCTTCGGGGAACCGCGTGGGATCGGCCCCCTCGAAAAAGCTCCGTCTTTCCTCCTCGTCAAAGCCCTCTTCAATTTCTCCCATCGGCGCGTCGTCGCGCCCCCTCCCGGGGACGTACGTGCCCGCGTAATTGCCGGACATTTGCGCTCGGGGGGCCCGGGGCTAATGGGGGGGGGCCGCCCGGGGATTGACTTCATTCCCGGAATGAAGTCTAGCCGGCCCCGCGCTCGGCCGGCCGGCAACCGGAACTCGCGAGTGTGCCACGGGCCAATTGTTGCCGCGGCCGACTCACCGACTGCCAACTGTGCGCGATCGCCTGAGAAACTCCGCGAGCCGCTTCCCCTCGGCGATTTGGTACATTCATGCCTAGAGAATGCCGCTCGTGCGTACCAAACAACTGACGCGTCTTTTCCTTTGCGCGCGCCTCCAAACACGCGAATGCATCGCCAGATCAGCTTTGCGCTTATTATGCAATGCCTTTATTTAATAATTCACTTTTGTACGCGCGGAGAAAGACGAGCGAAAACTCCAGTGTACTTTTGCAGCGGCTCCTTTTGTCGTCTCCAGAGAGTCACGTGCAAAAGTGAATTTTTATTTTAATCGCTCTTTCCTCTACGACTGTAAATGGAAGGTTGATAATGGGCACTGGCTAAGAACGTCATTTCATTCGATTACATTTTCAAATGCTTTTAAAACCATCTATAATTTTGGACTTTATAAAGAAGTAACTCAAGGTCGGCTCGCTCTCTGCTTGGAGCGCGCGCACACAACTTACCTCATGATTGTCCAATACTTGTCCAAATACAATGTTGCGTCTAACGACAAACTTAACGCGCTGCTCTTTCTTCTCTTTGATATTTTTATGCTACGCTGACTCTTTAGTATTAACTCTGACGAAGCTCTGCTCGCCTTCACGCTCTCGCCTCTGTTTACTATTACCCCTTGCAGTGGGAAGCTCCTCAAAAAGAAAATGCGCGCTCCGTGTGTTAAAGCGAGACTTTGTTTTTTCTTCTTTCTAGTATAATATGGAGGTAAATTTTAAACGCCTTAGCATTTAGTGCAACGAGCGAGACATTTTTACGGCTTTCCCAAATGTAACCAACATTACGGGAGCGAAAGATCTTTAATAGAGATAAGTGCACACTCTAACGGCCTCCAATAACAATCTAAGTGAAAGAAATCCATTGCTACGTCGGGTTTACACAGGACTGGATAAACTAGACATTGATAGTCTTTGGGTTTCTGTGAATTTCATTTTTACAGTTTCGAAACAAATGTCCGATTTGAATAAATCTTTATTTAAAGAGCGCTTAGAAAGTACTTATTTGAATAGCGTAGTAATCTCAGTAGCGGCGGTGGCCGAAGCCGCCGCTTGCCAGACCGCGCAATTTAGCAATTTAAATGGATTGAAATTAAATACCTTTGTACCGCGGAAATAGTTTGCCCCTTTTGTCGCTCAAGTCTTTGCGCCCCCTCCCCCCCCCTTGCCGTCCGGCTCCCACCCAAACCCACCCCGCCCCACGGCTCTTCTCCTCCTCTCCGATTTTGTATTGATACGCAAATTATACGTGCATGCGGCGCTGCGCCAATTGAAATATGGCTCGCTGATGGAGTGGCCCACGTGAATTCGGCGAGCTACGGGTTCGCAGAGAGGTGGGGAGGGGGGCCGAATCAAAGCCGGAGAAGCGAAAACGCCGAGTGAGATTGGCGATCAATAGGAGTAGAGTCGCGGTGACGGCGAAGCCTCGCCGCTGCTGTCCTCCTCGCGCTCGATACCAGAGCATTGCGTCAGCCCTGACGGCGAGTCCGCGGACGTCACGAGCATATTCACTCGCTTGAATTGCGTCGCCGTCGTCTTGCTCTTCCCGACGCGTATAATTCAAGTCTCGGGCGCATACCCTGATCAACGCGGAGCGCCGCCTTCCATTCTTACCTCTTCCTTGACGTTCGGCTTCTGAAAAATGACGATGCCGATGCATTTTATCTGCGGGGATCGGGCGTTTTCCCTTGCTGCGCGCCCGTGTCAATGTCCCGGCAAGCCTGGACTTGGAGAACTTGACTCGTATGTCATCTTTATAAAGCTTCCGTCATTATATCGCGCCGCCTGATTCTTCTTGCATTCAACTATTGGCAAGAAAACTTTAGCGCTCTTTCCTTTTCAAATATTTAAATATTTTTCAAATTGTATGACACCTTGAATTTTTATTGAGTGATCGTGGCATGTTTGTTAATGGATATAATAGAGCTTAATTCTTTTATATCTGCCTGGGAATTTTATAAAGATGCGTGCCTACATCAAAATAAACTTTTGTTCGTGACTTCTTTGTTGATAGATCTTCTGTTCTTGACTATGAAAATTTTGAAATATTAAATTACTTCTTTTTTCTTTGTAATGATTTTATAATAGCATTTATTTAACTTTGTATTTGTATTGAGATTTTTACACAATCGATTAAATACAGTAACGAGTAATGCATAATAAACATTTCAAAGTACAAAGCAGTTATCGTATTTCATTCGACTAAGACATTTTATATTTTCAATATACAAGGAAAGGATTTTGTTTGCTAGTTTTTATTTATATTAGCTACATCAATCATGTTATTTTGTCAAATTATGTGAGCCGAAACAATAATGTGGTGATTGATCTGAATCCTTCTAAAAATGGACCGTAATTGAGATTGTTTCGATGTATGTGAGCTCAATTTTTTTAATTTTCTACACTTTCATGTCCTCCATGTTGTGAAAGAAATTTGTAATGTAATTCATAATAGAGATTGTACAAAAGCAATTTAATTTAATGAAAAATTTGAACAAAATCTGATGATTAATTCTTATACAAATTTCGTTTAAACTACGTATAAATTGTATACTTATTTGTCTAACGTATTGTATTTTATTTATGTTTCAGGTGAGTTTGCTGAAGTGATTTTATTCTATTAAACAACAACAATTGTCAGTAAGTCTAAGTATAATTTATGACCCTCAAGGCTGCCAACTGCTAATCAGACGTACGAAAAGAAGTTACGCTTTGTGTAGAAAACGATAAACAGTGTAAGACGTGGCTTTAAAAAAAGTCGTTAATCAGTTACCACTTGTGATATTTTTTCGTCTTTTATTACGGGATAAATACAATTTTAATATTTATTAAATACCACAGTAATTGTCTGAGCGACAAGGAGCGAAAGAATAACAAATGTTGCAGATTATTTGCTAGTTGACGTTGGCGAAGGAAATCAGTTTGAAAACCTTTGTGCAACTGAGAACTCAATTCGCAAAAGCGTCGTGATACTTCAACGGACATATAATCGAGTAACTTCACTTTACTTCTAGCTTTATTAAAGTTAAAGTCGTTATATCGCGTAGGGTACGCGATAGCCAGATTTCGTTAATAGTGCGCGTAAATTATAGTCGTGCGTGGTAAATTATTCGCACTTCCTGTCGGAAATTCTAGGGGCTGCTCAGTAGAGAAGAGATAAAAAAGCGGGGCTTCCTCCACCGGCGAGTGGATCCAGCGCCGCTCGCCTCATGTCCTCCAAGAAAGTTATTATCCTGGCAGTGGTGCTTTGAAGTAGAGGGGCAAAAAGGCAGGAGCCGACAATCAAAAATTACCACGGAAGCGTGAAGGATTCAAGTGCGCAGGCCATCAAGGGCACTTGTATACAATTATAGCTATCAAGAATTATTCGTTGAATAAAGATGTTGGGGGAATATTCTTTGACGATTTGATTTTCTTGTTTACTTACGCAGGCGAGTTTATTACATCCTCATTTGAGATTGATGGGCTTATTAGAAAGTAAATTACGGCAGTGCTTGTAGAGCAAGACGGCAGATGTCACAGGCTAGGAGCCCTGAAATTGCTCAATCCTTTAGGTAGCGAATCTAATGCACAATCCGGGCTTTTTGTCGGTTACATAATTAGGCTGAGCCGAAGGGGCCGGGGAGCCAAAAAAAGCATTGGCTAAGAGGATATGTTAGGAGAGAGGCGGGTCGGGCGGGTGGGGAGCCGGCGGCCGGGCGCTGCCTGAGAAAAGGAGGAGCGGAGGCGGCGGCCGCTGGAGCCCCGTCGCTAGACAGAGGCCCTCGGAGCGGAGGCCGGGGCTTTGTAATTGCTCGCGCGTCTCGTCGGCCAGTGCGTCAGCGGCCGGGGGAACTCGCCGTAACTGTACAGAGGCCGGGGAAAAAATGTGGGCCAGGAGCGCGGCGCGTCCGCTCGCCTGACCGCGCCGACTTTCGCCGCGGGTTATATCATAGGCGAGCGGCGGCGCGCTCAGGGTCAGCCGCGCGAACCGGATCCTCTTCCCCGGAGGCGGCGCGCGCTTGACCCTCGGGGCCCCGAGGGCTCGTCCCCGGGGAGCCCTGGCCCCGCCGACGGCCGCGTATACCCGGCTCAGCCTCCGACGCGGGCCTCTTCCTCGGGGAGAAAAGGAAAGGGAAGGAAACAAAAAAAAGTAAAAGTGCCCGCGAGGAGGCGTTGCTAGGCCGGGCGCCGCCGCCGCCGCCGCTCGCTTTTCGCCCCCGCGGCTCCCCTCTTGGGATGCGGCCCACGCGCCGCCCACGCAATCATATTTTCGTGCGGCGTCCGCGCCGGCGAGAGATGGGCCCGACGGACCCTGCATTATGGAGGAGGCCGCGCATTTCCGATCGCGAGCTCGAGGGCCGGCGTAGGAAGCGGCCGCGGGCCCGAGGGCAGGAGGAAGGAACATGGCGGCGGCCGCCGCGGCGAGAGGAGGCAAAAAAAGGAGCCGCGCGGCCGAGCGGCGGCCCGGCCCAAGGTCGCCCGGGACCCGCTCGCGTCTTATTCAGGAAGGATTTTTCGGGCGCATCGGCGGATCCCTCGCTCTCGGGGGGGAACCGGGGCGATTTGACGCGGTGCAGCGGCGGCGGGGGCCCGGGGGCCCCTCGGCTCGCGTTACGAGGTGCGCCCGCCGGCCGGCCGATTGCCTGGGAGCCGGCGCCGAGTCCGCCGCGGTGCGCGCCCTCGCTCGGCCTGCCCCCGCTTCTATTAAGTATGTGGATAAATTACCGGCGGCCCGGCTCCGATCTTGCCCCGATCCTTGCCCCCCGATCCTTGCCCCCCTGGCCCTGCGTTAATTGCCTGGCGCGCATGAATTTTAAATTTACACCGGCTACTATAATATATTCGAAAGTAATACACATCAACGTCTTTTGTTACGTTTTAACGCTCGTATATAACTCACGGTGTTATAACAATTTTACGATTATCCCCGGAGCCAGGAGCCAGATAAAAAAGACGTCCATGTTCGTGCCGAGTGTGCGTGCGCGCGCCCGGTGCTATATTTTTTTTTCATCCGGGGATTATTAAACGAAAAGGCATTAAAATTATTTCTGAATATAGTATTACGTCACGAAAAGCCTTTAACGCTCTCGCGCAGCCGGAGCACTCGAAAAACTGTACACCTAGGCAACAGTTACCTTTTAAGATCGCGTAATGGCGCTCTTTAAAATCGTTCTTTCCACAAGTGCACGCGCGCAATTGCAGAACGAGGCGAATGTACAACTGCAATTATTAAGTACAATATTAGAGAGTTCCAAGGACGAGCGTTATTATTTAACAAAGTATAGCAATGCAAAATGGGAGCCAGTTGTAATAGTCGACTTGTAATTGTTAATAAACATTGTAAAGCTATTGTTCACGGCTCGGAACACGGGGTTTTATGCCTTTTTCTACGGCGTGCCTCTTTTTGCCCGTAAAGCCCCGATCTATTATAATTAAATATGGCCTCGCGAGGAGCGCGAAAGATCCATAGAAACGCACTCGTCCGCCCAAGCCGCGTCATCGATGAAGCTTTTAACTTCCAGTTATCTCTCTCTCCCTCTCCCTCCCCCCCCCTCGCTCTCTCTCTCTCTCTCTCTCTCTCGAGTATTACTCTGGATCGCACTTTGTCCGATCAACGAACCTGCGTCCAAATATTTGAGCTGCGCAAACGACCATCGCATACATTATGCATACGCGGACGGTTCTTTTGACTTACATATTCATTCATGGATGGAACATGAGCACAGAGGAGAAACGAATTTTTCGTTGTATTGCACAGCCGTTTTCATTATTCACTAAGTGAATATATCGCGTTAAGAATACCGATTAAAAATGCCCGAGTAACATCTGGACCGAAACCAAATGAAACTAGAAACATTATCGGATTACAGTGCAGCAGCGAGCCAATAAATCTACTCAAATAATTAGCAGTAAAACAAAGTTTCTCTCTGTAAAATATTAATTAAATTTATGCCTTTGGAATCTCGAGTAGCGATCGATGAAGAACTAACTTGACTATCGAAAAAGGAAGCAAGGATTCAGTTTCTACCGCAATGAACATTTGACAGCCAATCTCCCATCGCGATCCTACAAGCTCCAAAATACCGAACACAAAGTCGAGTATTATTGATTTGGTTGAACAGTTTCTTTAGGAATACTAATCTTTTTCTTTAACTAATCTTTATGGTTTGTGTTGGGATTTTAGTTCATAACTAAGCCAAGAATGGCACTATTCTGAAATTTCATCAAAATTATTTTGCTACAATACGATCTCATAACTTGACGTTAGAAAATGAATATTAACGTTTATATTCGAGACGTTTAGAGTTCAAGACATCTAAACCTAAATTCAAAGATAATAATAATACACTAATATTATATTCAATTATAAATATTTAAATTGGTAAAATTGATTAGGTCAGTATGACTAAATTTTTATTTATAAATTGACTACATTTATCCGGACTACATTAAAGCATTTACTTATTTAATTATACCCTGGATAAAACTTGAAGCATATATAAATACTTGCATCAATGTAATTAAAATTGTAATTTGAGTTTGTAAGTAAATTTTCAAGACAGAGCTTTAATAGCTTTAATAGAGATTTTCCAAATGTTGATGTTTTTTCAGTACAAAGTTGCAGTTGCTTAAACAAAATCCAACGAGAATATTTGATTGAGTAGCGTTGAACTGTGTCAAGCCAATTTGCTGAAGCGATTCCTTCAAATTATTTTTAGTCGACCGAAATACTGCTTTGTTTCATTTTGCGTCAATAATTTTCTTAGCTACTTCGTCAGTTAACCCACGATCTTAACTTACAATTATTCGAACTGACCAATATCGTGCTAAGAGAGCAAAGAGGGTTCGGTTGTTGTTAAGCAGTCCTAATCAAAGTTTAAAAGAAATTTGAGCAGTTTACTGCTTTGATTGTATGAGCATAAATAAATGAACTTTAATTAGTTGAGAGTTAGACGGGGAGTCGGGGCATAAATTCCGTTGGAGCAGGAGAAAATGAGGGGGAGGAGGCGGCAGGCCTTGCTTGGTTGGCGCAACTCCAATTACTCACGCTACGAATTTATCGCGAAAGTGCGCGCGCGCGCGCGCAGCTCCGATTGATTTCGCTGCCGAGTTCGCTCCCGGGCACACCCTCCGACATTTTGGGCAACAAGCTCGCTTAGCCACTGTATAAGCCAGACTGTGCTTTGAAGTTGGCGCCACTTGATTTTTCTCTCCTCGTTTCATCGCTCGTTTCATGCTGGCCCTGCCCCGAAAGCATTTTCCTTGCGCTCCTCGCTGAATCGTGTCAGCGGGGAAAAGGAACTCGCAGGTTATTCTGTGGCATGATTTTTAAATCGCGTTAGTGGTATTTTTATTTGTACATGGAAGAAAATAAAGCTAAAAGGATGAAAATCAATTAAAGCTTGGATTTCTATTTTTTTTTCATTTCAGAATATAAAGAGAATTCGAGTTTGACGGTAGAGTAGAATCCTATATGTGTTCTCGTATTATTTCAAGTTTTCCATTGTTTTTGTTCAACGATATTTTCTATTTCTATACGATGAATAGAATTTCCATATTAATGATTTTCCATTTGAATCGTGAAGATATTCAAATAAAGGATTTTATTAAACATTAATTCATCAACAATTTTGCATTAAATAAAATTGCAACGTTAAAACAACTTAAAAATAAGCTAAAATTCATCGGACCTCGGTATTGGGTATCGATTAATTTATAATAATAACTCCATTAAACAGAAAAGTCTATTAGATTGTAGAGAGTTATATAACATAAAATGGAATAACCGTACGAGTTATCGTACTGAAATTTGTCCAGTGATACGAATACCAATTAAATAGAAACTTGCAAAGAGAAATTGAAAGAGACTCGGTTATATCTTGTTGTTCTTTTCCGCTTGTTTCATAATAACGATGCGCGATCGGATTATCGTATTAATAACCGAGCCGCACAATGTGCAAATGCAGTAGGAGAGGGGCGAGTGAATTCGCACTCGTAGCGTAGCACAATAAATAAAGATCTGGTTTTGTGCATGTAGCTTATTTGTTAAGTCGAAGGATTGAAAATAAGGAATCTTTCTCATGGCTATTTCGGTCGCAATGGAGAGTAAACAATCGAAGGCTTGATAACCTAATTTAGAATGCAAGCGTAAATAAACACGAGGAGCAAGCGAGCGCGGCGCGGCGTACAGTGCATAAGTTGCTATTTACGAGGCTGGTGCGCGCGCGGGGGCTTTCAATCGGCGCGCAATTTTACCGCTCATCCGCCAGCGATACAAAATGCAATAAACGCCGTATCCCCGAGACTAAGCGGATTAGGGATAAAACGAGATTTCCCGCGGCCGGCAGTTCTCGGAAGCGGCGGGGAAAAAGGCTGTATATCAAGCGGGCAGGGAGCAGCCGGGCGGCTGCAGGCGCGCGCGCGCACACACACACACCTACGTCGAACGCCAGCGCGCGTACGGCGCTCCCGGCCCGCGGAGGAAAGCGGGAGGAAAAAGCCGGCGGAGGCTCGGGCGAAAAAAGCGCGTCACAGCCGGGAGCAATTACGAGTGGTGTCACAACGCGCCGGCGAGGCGCGCGCGAGCGCACGAAAGAGTGAGTCGGTGAAACGCAGGAACACAAATGGCCGCGCGGCCCTCCCCGACAAAAGCCGACCCCGGCCGATTGTCTTTGGCGATCCGGGGTTTCGACACGCGGCACCGGGCGACCGGGCCCCGAGATAAATTAGAAAGATACGCGCCGGCCGCGGCCAGGGGTCGGCTTCCCCGGGAGCAGCCGCGGCTGCGAGATCGGTCCCCTTTTTTTTGCGGGGGCAGCGACGGCCGCGCGCTCTTTAGAAAGTGGCGCGGGGAAGGCCGCGGCGCTCGGGCGATTAGGCGTTGCACAAGCCCGTACGCATCGGGCCGCCCGGGCAACCGAGAGTCTCGACCTCGGCAAACGCAGTGCGTATGTGCGCGCGCGCGGCGGTAAAACGAGCCGCGTCCCCCGGGCCAGTGTCAGCGGCGCCTCGGGACGAGGGCGCCCGGCCGACTGTGAACGTCGGCCGGCCCGGCCTTTTCCGCCCGATCAGCTGACTGAAAATCCCGTTCCGCGGATCGCCGCTCTCTTTTTCCCGGGCGTTGTAGCGGGGCGCGCGGCTCCTTTTTCTCGGGGGGAGGGGCCCGGGCGCCGCTATCCGCCGCGCCGTTCCTCCCCCGCCTTTCCGCCGCGGGAGAGATCGACCGAGCGGACCCGCCGCCTTGCACAGGGACACGGATATTCATTTTTTTCCGTCCGAAGCCCGCGCCGCGCGCCGTTTCGAAAGCGAAACTAGATGCGCGGGAGATATGAGGCTAATTATGCCGGCGACCGCCGCGTCGGCCGGCAGTTTTGCAAGCGATTGCTCCCTTTTCCTTCGATCCGAGCCTTAAACGAACTTTCCGAGTAATTAAAAGCCCGGCCGAGCGCTGCGAAACGGCCTAACCCAGTTGCGGGCGCGCGAGGCCGCGAGGCGGCTCCGAGCGGAACAGCTCCGCGGTCAAAATCCCATTGCGCGCGTAATCGCCCAAGCCAATCATTGTCATCGATTGCGTAAGTCGATCAAACCGCCGTCGGCGATGCTGCCTGCTGCGAGCTCGCCGGGCCGCCGCGGCCCCCGGCTCCTCCTCATCCTGGGCCTCTCTGTCTTTGTTTTTTGGTGGGCCCTCCGAGTGCGTCGGATGGCTCGGTATCTCGCGGGGGATCGGCCGGAGCCCCGCGAGAGTTGATCGGTAACGGGGCCTCGCCTCGGAGCCGATTGCGCGCCGAGCGATTGGGCATGCGGCCCCCGTCGGCCCGCCGACGTGCGCCTACGCCGAGGAATAACAATAGATTAATAACCTCCTCGGCGGCGCTCGCATTCCTCCGCCGGTGCAACGATGGCTTCGGCTTTCCCCGGGCGGGCCTAGGGAGGGCCGCGGGGCGGCCCTCGGGAATACCAATCAGCGCCGGGGGCGAGATCGTTAATTAGACGCGGCCTTTTTACCCCCGGTGGGTCGCCTGCCGCGCGGAAAGAGAAACTGGTTCCCGGGCACCGGAGTACCGCTCGTCCCGTAGGATCCGCTGCGTCGTCGGGCGCCCGTTTCCCAGGCGCGCGCGAGCAGCCTGGGCTTTCTGTGGGGGTGGGGGTCGGATTCAGCGGTCACTTGGTCGCCGGCGCCCGCATGCGTGGCTAAGCGGAGTAGGGCGGCGCGCGCCCTTGAGACGCGGCTCGCCATCGATAATCGGCGGGCTCGGGCTTATCGCCGGCGCCGCCGGCCCGAGGGCGCGCATTGTATGCTAATGCGCGGGGCTCCTGCAGGCCGAGTGCCTCCGGGCTCCTCGGCGGCGCCCCGGGGGAGGTTAGGTCCCCCGGTCGTTGTCCCGGCGACCTCGACAGCCTCCGTCGGGCGGGGCAGCCGGGGACGGAGGCGCGGCCGGCAACGGTACGCGCGCCCCCCGCTCGTCGTACAACCGGGCCACGCAGCCCCGCGCGCTTCCACAATCCCGCGAGAAATCCTACCTTACTGGTTTAACGGTACCCCCCGCGCGGGCCCCGATCGACTGCTATTCATCAGATTGATTGATTCCCGCAAGAACTCGCCGGCGATGGCGCGCCCCTGCGATTCAGCCGCCCGTCCCGCCTCCATTTTTTTCCCCCCGCCCCGGTAATTTTACCTGTCCGCCTAACGGGGGGTGGAGCGAATCGACCCGCGCGCTCCGGCAGTCCCGCGGCGCGGCTAGTCTTCGGGGAATGCGCGCGACGGGACCGCGTCCTCGAACTGCCAGCGCCGACTCTGGGGCTCCTTCTTGCGCGCGCGGCCCCTCGCCTCGGCTGCCCGGGCTCTCCCCGCATCCGGACCGACAGCGAATGCGCTTGCGCCAGCTGTCCAACTGACTCGCCGCTCCAAAATATTTTGCCTCAATTTACGAAACATCTCTCCCCCTGGGACTGAATAATGACAACCGTTCCCGGCCTGACGTGGATTGATATCGCGCCCATTTGTTCCGCTCATCTTGCCCCGAGCGAAATCTTCGCCACCTCGGCATCTGCATTTCAATCCGTCTATATACACTGTAGAAATATATTAAATTATTCCTATACTCGTGCAAACGCACGTGAAATACATGTAGAGGAAACAATACATAATTTAGAGAAAAGCACTAAATGACGGGTCATAAACTTATAACAAAGTATCACTTTTCGCTAGGGTTTACAGATCCTGAAACATATAAAAGTCATAACAGTCATTGTAAAAGTTTTTATCACGAGCGTAAGATATAAGGTATATCTTGATGCCGTAGGATATGATACTTTCGAGTAGAAGACATTGTTATGGCCTCCATATATATAAATTAACCAACCTTCTATTTTAAATATACCTTCAGGTATTGCTTTAATATTACTTAATGGAACATTGTATTTATTAAACGCAGACGTAAAGCTGATATCTAGATAAATCATAGATAAAATGTTTCAAAGAAGTAATCTTCTTTTTTGCCCCTTTTCATCCAGAGCATCGCAGCAGATTATACAAGATGTAAAGTAACGATGATTTCTGCATTCTCCGCAGAGTCTTGCATAATTTATGGATAGACGCGTACTGGCTTTCGCTTTATCGTGTAGAAGATAATTATACGTGACTAGGTATAAAGGATTCCGTATTTATAACGTTAATACTGGTACACGAATTATTGGCCACGCATAATGGACCGAGAAGAATAGATCGTTGTGCTTAACGCCCAATGGAAAACAAGTCTATGGGAATGAAGCTAGGGGTGCGAATACACAAATATAAGCCAAGGGAAAGGATTAGGGGAGGGGCATGAAGAAAGGCGTACTATTATTCAAAGTTAACAAAAGAATGGCCACGTATTGTACTTGGAGTAGTAGAGTAGCGCTCGAAAGAGGAGGCCGCCAGACATCGTGATTCTTCAGGAAGTTGACTTACTTTTACACGGTGCCGTTCTCTAATCGTTAGCTAATGAGTAGCGAGTCCTTGAAAGGCGACATCGACCCAACTTCCTGTGGCAGGCGGCCGACCCGCTACTACTTACATCTGTACCGCGATGAGAATATCTGTAGGTATAAACAGCATAAAAGATGATTTATCGGGGTCGGAATAAATAGGAAGCTCGGGCGCGGAGCGGCAGGAGCAAGTTTTGCGAGGCGGGCGCCATTCGAGTGGTGCAGTTACAAATTTGGTCCAGGGCTAGCTGGAAGTGACGGAGGAGGCGGCGCTGCGCGGCTCGAGCACAATGCGAAGCTCGTAAAAGGAGCTCGAGGAGTGCTTTCAGTTTCCATAGCCGGGGCATATCCAGTGGGCTTCGGCCTGCTGCCGAGGCCTCATTGTTTCTCGGGCTTCGCCGTCGCATTAAAAAGTCCATAAAGCGCCTCCATTCCGGCGCGCCGCCGCGGCCTGTATCAAGCCGGAGGGCCAGCTCGCGGCCTCCGCCGTAATAACCTAATGCGCCGCGGGGCCGCGGCTACCGAGGGCCCCGGGCCGCTAGGAAGTAACGGGCGGGGAGCGGTCCGACCGGGTCGGCCGCCACTGTCCATTTCGCGGAGCATCTGTGCCCCGCGGCCGGTGGCTGGGGGAAGCGGCCTCCCGGGGATAGTTTTTGCCGGCTCTCCTCTGCGTTCCCTTTTTTTTTTTTGCGCCCGTCCCGCCGACGTACGCCGGCCGGCGCGCTCGCACACATCCTGTCGCCGCGAAAATCTAAGCCGTCTAGGCATGCGAGGAGGGCCGGGGGCTTCTTGCCCTCCCCGGCGGCCGCTCCCCTCCTAAATCTTCGGCTTTATCCTCCGCGCTCAATGCCGGCGGGCATATTTGCTCGGCATTAAGTCCGCCCGGAGAGATTTACGGGCGCGCGAGCGATATTCGGCTGCGCGGGGGCTATCGGGCATTAATTCCGCCAATGTTTACAGTGCCCCGGCCGAATTTATTACTTCCAGGACATCCGGTCTCGAGAGCGCGCTTTCTTATGGCTTCCTATTATTACGCGCCGCCGCCGCCGCCGCCGCCGCCGCGACAGAGTCGGCCCCGCCCGGAGCCTCGCCCACGCCCCGATATACGCTATCTAATCCACCGGCCGAATGACAAAGCTCCCATTCCGCAAGAGGCTGATCGGGCGGAGAGCCGCGCGGGGGAGGCGCCCGGGCGGCGCGTAACCCCCGGCGGATCACCCGCTGCCCCCGGCGCCCGCGCGCCGCCGCTCCCGTCGAGAAAAACACACCGGGGGCGGGGGGGGCTAGGCCAGATTGGCGCGGGAGGCTGCGGCCGGGGGGCGGCATACCGGTTCGGCCGCACGCGCTCGCGCCGGTGATGTCACATTAGGGACCGGTGGGCGCCCGCGGCCTCGCCATTGGCCGCTAGGCCGCCGCCACGGGCCCGGGTTGCGCGATTCGCGGAACCGCCGAACAAAGGCGCGCGCGATCGGATTACGCGGCCCCGGGAGGAGGAGGAGGAGGAGGAGGAGGCGGCGGCCGGCCCGGCGCGCAAAAACCGCGCATGGAAATGGCGCCACCGGGGGATTAGCCCTGCGCGCGCGGCCCGCTTCTCGGAAGGAACCACCGGCGCTCTTAATCAAACTTTCAGCGGGCGGGCCAGGCGGAGAGCCGAGCCTCCCGAGCCCTCTCCTCGCTCCCTCGGCCGACAAAGCCGCCGTCCGAGCGGCCTTTGTGCCCTGCGCCCCGAGCTACGCCCCGCGGAGACTCGCGCCGCTTACCCCCATTGATTCGTTTACTCGACTTTACTACTGTCCTGACCTCCACCTGCTCCCCTTCTCCGCGTTCTCGCCTCCTCCTGCCTCTTCTCGCGAGTTTACAACTCTATCGGTATCCAACTAAACAAACGACGAGACCTCCTGTGTACAATAATAGCTATTCAAGCAAACACGAAAGCAGCACTTTTGCAATTTCCTGTAGGCTTGATTCCTTTAATTAAAAGCCCACTGCCCGGTTTTCATTTTCGTCGCCTGTATTTCGTAGCTTTTGCGTTATTTAGCCAACTTCCCAGACACGAAGACTATCGCGTTTCCGTTTAGAATCGCATAATTCCAAATAGTTCTCACAAGAACGCGTACAATGGCAAAGCACGCCGTCTACGCTACTGAGAATTTTCAATAATTATCTTCTCAATAATAAGTTGAGCAGCGGATTGAGTACAACATTCGAGAAAACATAACTTGAAATAAGAATTATTATATTCTCGAATGTTCGTCTAATGCATCCGAGTCACATTTATCTTCCATGAAAAACCGCCTTAATTTATTTGTTCTTCTTTTTGTTTCAGGTGAGTATAGAGGCTCCTTCGCGAGTGCTCGGTGTGCTCGGTATATGACTGATGCCCGACATGGGACGGGTAACGTAAATAAAATGTTTACTTCTAATTAGCGCCCCGCGATTGCTCACTCGAGCGAATTCGCACGCGCGCGCACCACTGCATTGTCGGGAATAAAAACCATCGGAATATAAGTTTGAGCCCGCGTTACGAGCGCGCCATTAAATCTCGCCGCGAATACAATGCACTGTTTATAACAAGCTTCCATGGCAATCTTTTTATTATATTTACATCGAAACGTACGCCGTGACGGTTTGAATTCATTCAGCTGCTTCCTACACATACAAAGCGGACCTTTTAGTTTATCGACTGCGTTAGCGGTATCATTCTATAAACACAATGGCCGCCTTGTGTATTTCAAACTCACGCTGTTCTCTCTCTCCCTCTCTCTCTCTCTCTCTCTCTCCCCATCCCTAGCGCAAGCGAACAATATAAAATGTAGTAGAAAAATCTGCGAATACGTTTGCATGCATAAATGCTGACATTATTGCACATAATAAAGGTAGTACTATGTATTCCCACTTCTGAACTACAAATTGTTGCACTACAACCACGACATTATATAGATTTCACAGCACCAGCCATGACACTTGGCCTTATCTATTAGGAGCATTAACTATAATCGTTAATCTTGATTAGTATTGACCAGGTCTATAAGCCTTCTAATCACAAACTTTATCAACGTTCGCGTACAAGATGTAATCATGGCTTTTACAAATCTCCCGGGTGCCGATGTCAAAGTAGGTAAATTCAGCCGCAAAACTTTGTGTCCAACACTCAAATTGGAAAATTTAATAATAACCGCTTTTGAGTTGATTGCATACCGCTGTACTTTACGAGCAGTTTACATTTTCTTCAAATATTATTACGTCCAAATTTGCATAAGAGAAGCACAGTACAATTCAAGCGAAAATTGAATCAGAATTAGATAAAGTTAATTCTGCATTATGCCGTATAATCCACAGAGCTTGAGCATAAACTTGAAATACTTTCTAGGAGATTTCGATCTCGAAGCCATTGTATCCACGCTAACGGAGTGTAGGTAAAAAAGTGAATTGAAAGTTTTTGGAATTTCTCAGCAGTCGCAAGTTTAATTAAGCAAATTAAAAGTGAATAACAATTAGGGTTCACTTACCGAGGCTTTAGTAATCTTTGTTTATTTTGGACTGAATATTTGAAGCGCGTGAGCTAATATGGAAAAAACTCGAACGAGTCTTGGCCGCATTGGTCTTTCCTCAAACAGAATTAGAAATAATGTCGTGCATTTAATTCCATATGTAGAAACAGATAACAAGCGGTGAGGTATGTATGAAAAGTATTTAAAGTTGGTTCAAATATTGAGTAATTTTTGCTGACTGTGTCAGATCGCAAGTAATAAAACATGTTACACTTTGGCTTATCGGTACTTTTGCAAAACCGTTAGCGCGCGTTATTAAGCATTATTAATAATTGCACTATCACGCTCGTTGCAAAGTGCACCTACAGTCAATAGAATAAGCCGTGCCGGTTCTACACGCGGCTCCGCGGCGAAGAATTGAAAGTAATCAGTAGGCAGGCCGACTAAAAAAGATAAGATTATCGAGCGATGTGCCGCGGCTCGCTCGTTTTCCTGCTTAACGCTGACACACAATGGTCGCATAGTGCGGGCCCACCAGCGCGCATCCCCCGTTCCTTCGCAGGAGCGAGAGGAGCTCCGAGGGGAAATGGCGCGGCCCGGCGAGGCAACCCAATCCGGGCGGGGCGTGCCTCCTCCTCGCCGAGGCGCCCTCGGGCCCCCCCTCCCCCATACGGACGCACAGCCTCCGGAGCAAGGCCGCGTCTCGGCCGAGGGCCGAGAGCGAGCCGCGTAATAGAATCGGGCCGGGGCGTCAGCGGCGGGAAAGCCAAGAAGTCGCGGCCCAGCGGAGCGCAGAAGCGATTTGGCCGAGCCGGGGAATTTCGGGGAATCCCCTCGGGGGAGCGCGGCCCCCGGAAGTGGACGGCCGTCTGCATTACGCCTGGCCCTAATGAGCCGCCGGAGGACTGGCCGGGAGAATCGGGAGCTATACGAGCCGGGGGGATTTGATCCGTGGGGGGAAAGTCTTTTGCCCCCCCTCCCACCAGCGTCTCCTTTCGCGGCCACGCGCGAAGGTCGAACCATTGCACAATATCCTTTGGCAATCTTATACCCTATAAATACCTGCCTGAGCGTTATTCGCCATGCGACTATTTTTAGCGGAATGTATATGCGGGTGTAGGGAAAGGCCGGGGCAAGGCTGGCGGGCCCGCGCGGAGGATACGCGGAACCCGGGCGCTTCTTAATATAATTAATCGTCGCGGCGATCGTAAAGTAAATCTCTTACACGCTGTTTCTCTCCCCGCGGCGCTGCCTATATTTATTCAAATGACCTATTATGGTAATGAGCTCGGGGAGTCCCCGCATCGGGCACCGGAGCGCGGGCGCGGAAATTGGCTTTTCCGTGGCGGGGGGAGGGATTGGGCCGCGGGCCCCGTGAGCGTCGCTCCGGCTAATTAACTTTTCCCGCGCGCCTCGCGGCCCCGTATCGAGGAGCGCGGGCGTAAAATGCAAAGGAGTCGGCGGGGGCGGCCAGGATGCGCGCAAGCGTCCGCGTGGGCCGGTGATTGGGCGGCGCTCCCCCGCGGCGCCCACGGGACTCCGGGGGGCGCTAATGGCCGGCTAATTGACCGGGGGCGCTACACATCGGCCCCGCGGAGCGCATCTCCGGCGGCGGATCGATCCGGGCCTTGGGGCGCGCCTCCTCGCAGGGCGCAGGCGCGCCTCGCCCAGGCGATAACGAGCCGATGACTTCCGGCCGCGCGGACCGGCGGCGGCGGCGGCCTCGTTAGCCGCGCCTAATTGGCCGGCTCGGCGCGCGAGCGACACCTGCGCCGCCCGGGGGGCCAGTGGGCCGCGGCCGCGAGCCACTTACCTTCCCCAACGGCCTCGTTATCGGAGCGAGGGGCCGGCGGGCTTGGCGAGGCCTCCGGCAATCTTATCTGCCGGCGGGGCTCCCGGCGCTATCGGCGGCCGCGCCCGGGGGGAGGGAGCCCCCGGGGCCGGGCCCGGGGTCCTTGGCTGCACGCGCCGAGCGCCCCCGGATTCGGGCGGCGGTGCACGGGCCGCGGCGACCTTGACCCCGGCGGGGGCGGCTCGGCCGCGGCGGGCGGTCGATAGGCCGCCGGGGCGCGAGTGCGCAGGCCCGGCGCCTGCACGGCTCCCCCGAGGCTCGTGCAGCCGGCGCAGGTGCGCGGGGATCAATACGCGCGTGGCCCTCGCGGGGGCCCTGCGCCGGCGCGCCCGCTTTAAAACATTCAGCGGCCCCCGGCGCATTATAACCCAGTTGGGCCGCGGAGCCCCGCTAATCGCGGCCCCGATTCCTCTCTCGGGAGCGAGTATCGACCCCCGGGGCGGCCCGGGCGCCCCCGGGCCCTTCCGCCCCCCGCCCCCCGCCCCCCGACCCGCCCCGCCCCGCCCGGCCCGGCCGCTGCCCCGGGTTCATGCCCTCGCCCCGAGCCGCCCGAGCCGCCGCCCCAAGTGCGTCATTTCGACGCGGCCGCTACCCTTGCCAGCCTTTATTCGGCCTTTTTCCCCTCCGGGATTACGTGCCGCGCGGGGATAACCATAGATTGCCGGGCCTACGGTTATTTCACCGCTTTGCCCCTCAATGTTTCAATGTTTCGCCTACGGGCTTTGCTCCTACCTGCGCCGCCACCCACCACCGACTCCTCATCGCGTATTTATCAAGAGGGGGGCCGCAGCCGCCCGCGGAGGCCCGCCTCACCAAATTTATCGCGCTCCGCTTTTAATAAATACAAACGGCCTCATCATTTATTACCTCTCCTCCGATTTTATGTCATGGGACAATGGACTCGCAAGTTCATTAACTTTCTATTACGGGAAAATCAATCGCAAGTTCGTGAACCTTTTGCCCCGCGAGGGCGTAGAACTCGCAACGCGGCGACTCCTCCCGACTCCTCCCAGCCGTCCCCCCGGCTGTATTCGTGCAACAACCGTAATGGTATAATCAAAGCCCGCCCCGGGAAGAGAGGAGCGCCCGCTTGATTGACTATTTTTCGAGCGCCCCGCACGGGCCTACAATGCTTACCGCCGATTCAATTTGCCATCGGACACGCGTGCCTCTTTGATTGACTGTGGCGGGGCGAGGGTGCGGGACCCGGAGCCGCCGCCCCGGCGCACGCAGCCTCCCTTGTCAGCAGGAGGACCTCGCGGCACCTCCCCGGGAGGCCCGGTTTTGAAGCGGCGCGGCGGGCGGCGCGCCTGCGTCCTCCTCTCCGCGTGCCGCGGGCCCCCGGCGCGTGTTTACAAGCGCGCAACCTTGCGAACAGCTGCGCGGCCGCGGCGCGGCGGCGGTCACGGGGCCTCGGAGGCCTGCGCCGGCCCGAGCCCGGCCGAGGGCGCCCGGCTATCGATCTGCCCGCGCCTCGCGGGACCGCCGCCTCCCACGCAGCCCCGGCCGCCGCCCGAGCGGAGCGTGACAAATGCCGAGCGCCCGGCGATCCGTCTCCCCCCGGCGCGCGGCGGCCAGTCGCCCCGGCGCGCGGCCGCCGCCCCCCTTTCTTTCCGCGGGGCCGGCACAAAGGGGCCGCCGCGGGCCCGGGCCCCGCCCGCGGACCCCTACCCCCTTGTCGCCGGGAGGCCCGTTTTCGCGCGGGGATGTGCCGCGCGCACCCGTGCGCTCCGAATGTAAATAAAGTGCCGCCCGGGAGCAGCCGCTTCCACTCGGGCGGATGTGGATACCCTCGCGTTTTCTTTGTTCCGACCTCCTCAAACATTTCGGTTCGGTGGACGCTGTCCAGAACTTTAGCTCGCGGTACTGGCACATAAAGCAAGACCTGTTTAAACTCCCCGTGCGCCGGCTTCTTTCTTCCCTCGTAAAAACTTTCAAGTGAATCAAATCATTTGAGCTTGTAATTTCCTTTCTCGTTCGTACTCAAATAAATCACGTGCACGCGCCCCGCTGCTCCCGGTCGAACAAGTGCGCCCCGCCGAGATGAAAAATCCACCGCTGATACGCCCACGGCAACGGCGCTCCGCCGTCTATTCTCCATTACGCAAAGCACTCTATCCCCAGCGGCTCGTGCAGGGCAACCGACCGCCCGGGCAAACCAGTTACATCCATACTTGACGACCAATCCGGAATAACAATGCCCTATCCCCGCGTCGTTCGCTGATCGAACCAAAGTTATGTATACATCGAGGAGCCGAGGAGCGCGCTCGTACGCGCAAGTTCACGTCCACGTAAACGCGGTGTAAAAAATCGGGGGCCAAATTTAGTGCCGGCTGAGAGTCCCGGGAGACTTTCCGGTCAAAAAAACTGGTGCTGAATTTTAATGCCGACTTTAATGTGACACTCAAATTTAGCAGAAAAACTTTGGCATTCCAACCTCTCGGCTCCAAATTGCACTTCTCAGAATTTTTTTATGGTGTAATCTTTCACTTATTACAAAAGTGCCTACACGAACAAAAAGCAGCGCATACAAAGAGAGTAAAGTATAATTTAGTGGCATTTTTTTCAAATTGCGCACAAAAATGCAATACTGCGAACGATAATATTTATCGAAACAAGTTTCGTTAACAATACTCGCTTCGTCTCGCAGTTACGCGAATGCAATCTCAAAACACAGCTCGACAATTATAAATTTTATGTTTACCCGGTGCATCGAATTCTTACGGCATTTCAAAATTATAGTCGCACGCGGACGAGGTTGAGCGCCTTGGCTGCCTACGGCCGCTCCGTAGACAAAAGCTTAACGCCCCCTCCTCGACGCTTTATGGACCCTCTGCCGCGCGGGGCTTCCGCTCTATAAAAACCCCCGAATAATCATAGCGGAGAACAATCCAACGAGCCCACGAGCACACTCGGGACGGCGCTTTTGACACGTTTATCCCCGCCGAAAGTACGGGCAGCCTTAGGCGGGCAGACGCGGAAGGTGGACGTCGAAAGGGAGAGCTAACGACACCGCAATCGCTTCCCGCGCGATTAGCTCGAGCACATGGAAAAGAGGCGGCGGCCGCAAGCGCTCCCGAGTCCCGCCTGCGGCGCGAGAGTAAAAGTGAAGCGCGCGCAATAAAAAGAGAGCCGCAGCGGAGAGTTCGCACGGGACTCGCCGCGCGGCTCTGCCCCCCTCCGCCGGGCCGCGGGAGCACACGTAAAATCGATTTGGTCAGCCGCGGCCCTGAACGTCCGCCGCCCCGCGCGGCCGCTTCCTTCCTCCTCCGCCACGGGCCGCGAGCCCCACCGCCATCTGCCCGCGCGACCCCCACCTCTTTTTCGGCTTTTGGGGCAGGTCAAGCGCGCGCGCGCGACGCTCGCCCAAAAAGCAAGGCGACCGGATCGGGGACCCGCTCTCCGCTCCCATTCAGTCGCCACCGCCGCCGTCGCCGCCGCCGCCGCCGCAGCCGCAGCCGCCATTTTTTGCCCCGCCGTGCGGGAGCGCGCACCGCCGTGGTCCTCCATTTTGTTCACTTTTTTGCGCCGCGCCGCGCTCGAATATTTAAATAGATTTCCTCGGATTGCCGCGCGACCCTCGGATGACGACGCACGCCGTACTTCCCTTTCGAGCACATGTGACTGCGCCTCGGCAACTACTTTGGCAAATCTCCCCGCTGAACTTGGGAGACAGTTTGCGGCAATATGGGAATGGCGCGCGGCAGGATGTCGAATGATAATGTGAAATATCTGCGCGCGCGAGGTATGCCGTCATAACTGAAATGTAACACTCGCCGACCTTTTTATAACTCTTGAAAGAGTACAGCGTAAAAGGCACATGCAAGATTGCAAGGATATCGTATTCCTCGATATTGTCTCTCGCAACAGAAAATATTATTCTTTCATTAATGGAATGCTCGACTACTTTTAACTATACTAGGGCCGCTCTCATTTGCTCAATTTTTTATGTAGACTCTAGGTGTTTTATTCAAGAGCTAAAAATATGTCTCGCGTATTGACATTTCTCGGCAATTATTATACCAATTTCATGCAAATTCATTCGATCGAAAACTTTTATTATTAACTTAAATATATTAATATTTTTTAAAGCAAAGCTTCAGCCAGTGTAATTTATCCTTAAACCATTTGAATTATACTGTAATTACCCGCAGTGGTTGTTAAAATTTCCGTAACATGAAAATTAAATAATAACGTATGCTGTTTTGAACGATCCGAATAATTAGATGTTACTCATTTGCATAATGCATACCAAGAATATTCCAAATATCTGAATTTGAAACAGTGAATTATAAGTGAAATCCAATCGGACGCCATCTTATAATTTTATTGCGCCGTACAATTATTTTCCACGCTTGTTATGTTATTCTTCGATCCTTTTTTATTTATTTATGCAAACGGCAACGTTTAATTACATTTCTTTTGCTAGAATAATTTATTTTACTATGATACTTGATAGACTCCTGTCTTAATCATAATCAACGGATGAAATCAACCATTTGCATCTAGACGACTTGCAATCTAACTACTATAAACGTGTTGTCGACGCTCAGTTAGTCTTGTAAGAATAAATGTCCTACGGGATTCTTATTATGTTACGTGACTGATGTATGGTTGGTTACATGTCTAACGCAAGTCATAGTAGTAAAATTGTTGAAGAGTACATCAAATGAAAGTGCTATTTGTAGCGTACGGGATATTGCGCTCTTATACTACATTCAAACATACAAAAGCATAAATAAGTCTCTTATCCGTTATGCATAGGTTCTACTGTTAACTTTGTCCGAGTTATTTTCCGTATTATTTTCTTAAAAAAAAAAAACAGAAATATTACTATTGTCAGTACAAGTAGTACAAAATATGATATGTATACAAAAGAGAGTTGATTACGAATTTTTCAATTTTATGAGTAAAAAGGTTATTGCACTAAACTCTTTGTATTTGCCAAACAAAGATTAAATTTGCAATATTTTTGATTAAAATCAGCATAATTAGCTTCTAGCATCGACTTTTAAAAAAACGTAAAGACGCTTAAAAATAGTTATAACTTTTTTAAAAATACGTATTTTGTAATTGCGATTGGAAATACATGGGAGAACAATTAATTTGTTTTAACGGCAAAGCCTGAATTTCTCGTTATATCATTTTTTAAATATAAACAGAAATTTATGTTACAATAAAGTCTTTACTATAAATAAAGCCCGAAAGGATAATAAACAAGAAATAGTAAAAAGCAACAACGGAAAGTTTTGTAAACATTTTGATAAAAAAAAAAACAAATACGATGGTGGTTTTATTTTAAAATGTGGAAATTTTCGAGCATGTGGTTGAATTAATTAATATACTTGACGTTTTGAAACTTGATAATAAAATAATGTTATGTATTACTTGGCCGATGACGCGTAGCACATGTTAGTTAACTAGTTAGCGTGGTTTTGTGTTGCGATTTTTTAATTAGACAGCGTTATCAAGGATTTTACATTTTTGTATTATGTAAAGCTACAACAGTTTCATAAATTATTATTTTTGTGCTAATTTTACAGAAAGCGCTCATTAGTGTGCATTGTTTACACAATTTCTTGGTTTCAAATCGTATCGATCAGAATAATTTAGACATATTACACAACAAGCAGTCGATGCGCTGAACAAATGTATAATTACACAAACAATTGAACACGTTAAAGAATGATTTATCGGCAAGCATCCGCAGAGAATATACCGGAATAATTTTGTAAAACGACTATCGACGATTTAGCCGGAGATTTCATTGTCAACAAGAGCGGCGGACAGCAGCACCGCGCGATAGGCCATCGGAGCGTCGCAAAATCATTTTTAACATTTGAACTTGAAGGCTTATCTCTCCAATGAATACGTGAGGGTAATAATGCAGCACACCGAGTCCAATCAGCAGGCCGTTTGATTGGATAAGAGTAGTATCAACACTTTATTCCGATTAAAGCAATCGTGTTCCGTTTGACGACACGAGCTCGTACAAAGCTCTATTTTTAGTGCGCCATTTCTCCGCCTCTCTCCTCTTTCTCCGGCTGAAAATGCGCTGCGTGCGCGCGAGCGTCGCGCGAGTGCGCCACCGGCCTCGGCGTCTCCTCCTCCTCCTCCTCCTCCTCCTCCTCGGCGTGCCGTCTTTCCAGAAAGCCAGCCGCCAGTGGAGGAAAGCCAATTAATCCGGGACGAGCGGCGAAAATCGTGACTCGGCGGGCAGCCTAATGGCCCCCGCTCGGCGTCTCGCGGGCGTTCCCGCGCGATGAATGGCTGGAGGCCGGGCGGCGGCGCAGGTGTCCCCGGCCGGGGCCTCCCTTTAAGGGCAGGCGGAGGCTGCGCACCGGCGCGCGCCCGCGGCTCCGGTGTCGTGAGCGCGCGGGGCGCCGTTGCCGCGCACTCGCCGCTCGGGCGCTCCTCCGCTCTCTCGGAATTGCCCGGGCGGCTTTGTGCCCGCGCCGGCACCGGCTCACCGAGGATGAAAGGGGATTCGACGCGCTCCGATTGTCGCGGGAATCGAGCCGCGGCTGCTTTATGGCTTATTTATGCGCGGCGAGGGGGGGAGGGGGGCAGGGATGGCTGGGCCGCGCGCGCGCGCCAGACCAAGCCGCGCGGAGTGCACCGGGCGAAAGGACCGAGCGCGAGCCGCGGGCGGATTTTTCCTGCCAATTACCGCGCGGCCGCTCGCGTGTAAGGGGAAGAGAGGAGCAGCGCCAGCGGCTGCTTGTCGGCCGGACCCGGGGGAGAGATGACTTGAATTTAAAGAGCAAAAACTTGATTCCCAAGCTCCTGGGAAAACAGCTCGCGGGACTACCGTTAAACTTCGCGAAGAAACATTGGCCGATACAGCTATACAAGTTTCACTGCGGGGGGAAGGTTAATGTTTCAGGCGAACTTTGCTCGCTCGCTCGCTTCCAGTCGCCTCTCAAGGTTAGCCCGAGTAAAAATTCCATTTTTTTCCCCTCGTTTTTTTCTTCCTCGCCTGGCGATTCATTGAACGACCCGCTCTCCAATCAAAACATCTCTCTCACCTTCATATTTTGGATCTGGATAAATAAGCCGCGCATCCAGAATAGCGGTGGCGAGCCGCTGCCGCGAGGAGGGAAGCGCGCGGCGGCTGGGCGCGACTCGCAGACTCCGGTTCGCCGAAAGCCGCGTGTCCGTGAATCTTTAAATTGAGACGCGTGTTTATCCACCCGCCAAGGCAAACTCATATCGCGGAGAGATCTTGGAAAAATCTCCGTCTCTTTCGAGGTGCCCGCTCCAATATCGCGAATGGAGGTTTGCTTTAGCCGCGCGGAGAGCCGGGCTTTCAGTCACGAGCCCGTCAAGCACCGAGTCTCGCTCGCTTAAAAAATCGCCCCTGAAAGCACTCGAATCGGGCCTCGAGATTTTTATAGCGTTCCCCTCGCCCGCGGAGATGTGCATTGTCGCCGAGGCGCAAGGCAAGAAAAAAGGCCCGCGCGATGCACCTTTCGCTGTCGGCGTGCGCAGCTTCGTCAACGTCCGCGTCGTCAGCGTAACAGCGCCGTGTCGGCTAAGAACGGGCGAAATCTGGGTCATTGATTCCGTCCCCCGTCGCGAGCCCCGGTGCGAAATCGCGATCTTTTCCACGACGCTCGCACGGAATTCCCAACATTGCTACCCTCAAACTTACGTAACGCACTCGAGGATTTATCTCCAATTATCAACGGTATCTCTTAAGCCGGTGCTTCACCGAGTATATATTTAACGCTGATGGGCATTGTTGAAGAATTAGTAACGTGTGCCAGTTCCTTGGGCAGTCGTATTACGGATCGAATAACAGTATCACTTTTGCATAATATAGATTTTGCCCATGCGGCTATCTGCGTGTCAGAATTTGAAATCAATACACTTTTGAATAATCTAGTTTTAACGCTTTGCTGGTTATATCTATATTTGATATGAATTACAACGTAGTGGCGGGTAAATTAAGAGGCTTAATTAAGAGAGACTTATTTTCAGATACTTTAGTACCATGAAAGATTGCTAAACTCCTCAAGAGCTTTACGTTCAATTTGACTCAAACCTTACATTCTTTTTTCTCGTGTTCTCAACTAACATAATTATAACAAAATTTAATTAAATACTTTGCGAGTTTTTAAGTTGACTTATAGCCTAGCATTTCTTATAATGCATAAGCTTGATAATATTTACCGTGTGTCAGTTACGTTCAAATATCATTACTGGAATTTAAGATACTAATAGATTTATATTTAATTAATATTTATACTGGAGGGGTCTTAACTTACTTTAAGCTACTCAAGAGCAAGAGCTTCACCTTAAGCTTCACATTGTATCAAGTAGATGAAGTCGATGAACCTGTCTTATTAGACAGTATGTTAATATCTTGTGTGCAGTTGTATAAGCATGATGTGTTTCATACAATAAACATTGGTATGAAAAATACTTTTTGTATAACCTAAAAACAAATAAATTGCTGGTAACATGGTAGAAAGTTTTATTTGCTTACAAATAAAATTTTATATATTATAACATTATTTTTCTAGTATTTTTAGACAAAATTACTTTTAAAAGTTGCAATTGTTACTGTACTGTTTAGAAAAATATCTCTACTATCTGTATAGGAGCATATGACAACTAAATGAGTCCCACATAAAACAATTTATGATAAAATTCATTTTTTCAAGCAAATATTAAATATATTCAGAAAGAATCATGAATGTTTTTACATTGAATGCTCTTCTCTAATCTTAAAGAGATTTTAAGCTAGAAACGTAGCTCTTATCTCATCGTGTATCTGACAACAGTCTTCCTGAACATTATGCAACTCAAAAATTGAAAAGAAATGCCGTTAAAAACAATAATAAGTATAAAAATAGCTTAAAGATTAAATCATTTGTATATAATCGAGATATATAAACAAATAAAAGCAAAATTGAATACACACATGTAATATTCATTTTCCTGACACATTGAATTACCGTTTTAATCATGTATTTATTGACCGCCGTCGATTACTAACAGATCCTAAATTTCTTCAAGCATAGAGCTGCCATCTGGAGTCAAAGAAATTTATATTATTTACATGATTGACACGAAAGTATAACCTCGAGTACAACTATAAATAATGATATATTCTATGGTTCTATGTACAGTCCAACGGTAGTTATACAAATAAACTGTTAGAGTTTGTCCTCTCATATGGTATTCATAAGGAAGTAGAAAGCATTTTACTGCAATTTACGAGATTAGACAACTGTAACGAGTGTAACTATAGTTCAGGTATGAGGTAATATCTTTTTTAATTAAATTTTTAAGGTTAAGTTATTTTGAAAAACAACAGCAAGTTACGTAAGTTTAATAAGATTTCAATTCCTACAACTTAATGAAAACTTTGGATTTTCACAGCGCCTTCTCTTTTATCGCGAAGGAGGTCAAGGTCAACTTTGTTTTGAAACATTCCATAAAGAACTTCACTGACTTCATAAAAAAAGAATCATAAACTTGTGGTAAAATAAATATAAAAGACTCGAGAAAAGATTTTTCAAAAGACGCGGACTATTTTTCAACGAAATCCCCAATCTCGCTTGGTTGATCGAACGAGAGAAAAAGTGTGCGTTACCGCAATCAACCTCAAGTTGTCCGAGTCGAAGGCAGTGGACTTTCGCTCGGGCATCCGCGGCTTCCCTCGTGAGTGCCGACATCGGCTGCGAGCTGTTCGGACTAACGAACTGGCCATCGGCCGTGCGCCCCGATACTCGAGCCCACTAGAAGGTACGCGCGAACGAATCCATCGGCCTGTCAACGTAAATAAATACGCGGTGACGCGCGGCCAGCGTCGAAGGAAGACGCGGGCGAAAGACTCGCCGGCGGCGTCCCCCCGAGAGGGAATTTTAGAGCGCGCGCGTATCTGCGGGAATCGACCGAGATCTCGTTTCGCGCATCTGGGTCATTGATTCGCGCTCGAGCGCCGGCGCTCTGGAACCGCGGACGAAATCGCCGCCGAGGACTCGCTCCGCGGCGAGCGTTTTTGCGGGCCCGAAATAGGCGCGCGCCGCGTACGCACATGACGCCGCTTGGTGCCGAGCCGCTCCCGCCTTATCGCCCGCCCCCCTGCCCTCCCCGCGGCTTCCTTCTCTTCTAGGCCGATTAATGGGCGCGGAGCCCGCATGTTTCGGCGCACCGCCTCGCCAATTCCCTTCTTCCCGAACGCGATTAATTATATTGCGACAAAGTCGTTTGTTTTGTCTTCGAGCTGTTCGTGCAGCGTAGCTCGAAAAAAATTGCTGCAGGATCGCAGGCTGTTGGAAGTCGGATGTTTACGATGAATTTTTGTAGGGAAACGGAAAGTATTCACGCCGCCGGACCGTGCTCGGGATTTATCTACTTGCATCTTTTGAATATCCCTTTTGCCGTAAATGTACAGGCGGAGGGATTCTAAAACTTTTTTATCATTTTAGTTTGTTATTAAATTGTTGTTTTGTTATTTGTTTCAAATTTGATGCTTTTTATTTATGTACTTTTTTTATGTACTTTGGAATACTTTTCTTTCGGTAGAGTTGAAGAAAAATTCGTACATTTTAATTGAAAAAAAAGCTCAAAATTGAGGAAAAAAAATCATAATTTTGGTTACAGTGTTTTTCATCATCATAAACTGTTTTAGCCTGCTGTTCGGCCTGCTCTAAATAATCATTGCGTGTTGACATTTGATTTGTCGATTAAGACGTTTTATCGGTCCGTAGATAAAGGCGTTTCGCGAACGAGTTATTTTAACGTAATGGTTATGCAAGCTCAATGGAATTACAAAGTTTGCGTGGCAGGGCGGAAATTGTTGATTCAATTGCTCTGCCGAGCGTTTAAAGCAGCTGAGGACTCTAGGAGCCCAGCAGCTCGTTATTTTCGCACGTTGGCTCGCTCGCTCGGCCATACAGGGCAGCGCATTATATCGCAAAGAACGGCCACTTGGCACTTGGCAGTGGCCCTCGTCCCCGCCACGTGGATCGGCCACCGCGTAATAAGCCCTAGCCTCGGCCGGCGACTCGGGTGGCAGCCCTGGAGGGCACGCGCCCACCCTCCCGGCAACCCTGAGGCATCCAGGCCCGAGGCCGCGCGCCCCGGTCCACAATATCGTCCCCGCGGTAATAAAACCGAGGCGCTATCCTCTCGCGGGCCGCGTGACGCAGGGGCGCGGGGGCGCGACGTCAGCGCGATGGCGCGGCGGGCGCTTCCGATTCGCACGGGTCGCGGGCGCGCGAGCCGCTTATCCGCGCGTCGGGCGCGCCGCCCGGAAGGCCGCCGCGCCGCTGATAAAAACCCGGGGTCACGTGACTCTGGCGCAGCGCGCGAGCGTCAGCCGGCCCCTCGCCCCGCGGCCCGCGCCCGCCCGATCGCCGCGGCTCTTGGCAGGCGGGCCAGTCGGCTGTCGGGCTGCTTTCGAAAGCGCGCGCGCCTAGGAGACCCACGTAATTTCCACTACTTTCGATTCTGCTCGTCCGTCGCTCGGGAGCGCTCGAGCCGTCCGAATTTCGCTCCTATGAATTAAACTCTTTTGCAAGCTGCCGTTTATTTATTAAACCGCATTGGCTTTTGACTTGATGGACTGTGTAAAAGTATAAAAAAAGTGGGTCAGAGTTTTAAAATAAGAATCATAAATATTAAAAAAGGTAACATGAATGTCGTCTTCCAGACATATTGCATCGCGATTTTATAGTGTTAAATCGCCGAGACAATATTTACGTGCACGCGTCCATGGCGCAGCGCAAGAAAGTAGCATTTTCAAGCTGATTGTAGATGAGATTTTTTTATTCCCCCTCGTAAAAAATAATGGCTTGATGGGTTTTCATAAAAGTACGACATCGATATCGAACATTCTCATTTTGCTCCTCGACGAATACTATGTCGATGTTGAAAATATTACATTTGGTTTACACAAGTGTCGGTAAATCAATCACGCAGAACAATACAGACGGTATTAACCTTTGTTCGAGAGGAAAGTAACTCTTGTAGGCATATTTGTGTTATTAGCTCGAAATGCAAAAGTAATAAGTTTGGACTGGCTGTTGTACGAAGTACGTGGGCTACGCTGACAAGCCCGTGTCACATTTGCCAAGTCCAATCGTCGCTTTAGGCGTATACCCTCGTTGTGTTGCTCGCTAGAATAATCGTTAAAGCCTAATGAGCAGGTTAGTAATCGAGGAGGAATTATACAACGCGCACAGATTGCCGTTATCTCGAGGAGATTTTTCCTCCGCTGAGGCTGCACGGCGCGTCATTGGAAAGGGAGATGGTTTTTTGCGAGGGCCGCTGGGGGTTTCCCCGCGGCGCGGCGAGCATCGGGAGCGCTCCCAGAAGAAAAGAAAGGCCGCGAGGATTCATAAGCTTGGCGGTGGCTTGACGTCATCCGGGGGCGGCGGGTGGGGGGACGGTGAGGTCACAATATGGAATAAAGGCAATTAGCGCGGCGTTCCCTGGCGGGGTCCCCCGGCGGTCCGGCGGTCCGGCGCTGCCGGGGAACTCGGAAGCGGGCCAGTCGGCCGGCCGCCGCGGAGGAAGCGCACATACGCGCGCCGGCTCGATCGGCCGAGGTCGCCTGGGCGGCGCGCGCGCGCGCGCGAGCTTTTCGAATTTTGAGGTCAGTGGGGCAGCGGCTCCGAGGCAGCCTGGGCCGATCGAGCGGCCGGCGCAGCGGCGGTTTCGTAATACCGCCGAGCGCCGGCGGAAGCGGCCGCTCTTCCCTCCCGGGGCTTTGTGCCCGCGTCCGGGCGGCCAGCTGTCCAGCCCCGGGCCCACTGCCCTCTCTCGTTCCCTCTTTTCGCTCGCGGGCGCCTCGCGCTTTCTCCCGGGAGCGGCGCCGCGTTGAGGCAGGCCTCGACTCCCGGGGAGTGCCTTTAGCGGTCTATCGGGACGGCCGCCGGCGGATCCAGCGAGCCGAGGAGGCCCCTCGTCGTTGGGCAACGCCGGCTAATCGGCCGACGTCGCCGCGGGCCTCGGAGCCGGCTGGAGGCCGGGGACGCGTTGGCAGCACTGCTTAGACCCGGAGCTAATTGCTCGCGGGAGAGTGGGGGGCAGGAGGCGGGCGCGCCTCAATTTGGTCAGCGTGTCACGTTCACTGGCGCGGCTTTCGCTCGGCGGCGGCGGCGGCGGCGCAACTTCACTTTCGGATCGGCGGCGCGGGGATGTCGCCCGGCGGCGGCCGAGTCTCCCACGAGCGCCCGGCGGTTTTCCTTTCCTCCGCCGGCCGAAATACGTGCGCGCGCGGCTCTCGCAACGGCTGCGCGGCGGGCGGCTTCTCACGTTGCGCCGGCTCACTTTCGGTTTTGTAACCCGCGCCCACCGATTTGCTCCTTCCTGTGCGTGGGCAACCTTTTCACCCGCGAGCGCCGATTGTTCGCCGGGCCGGTGGCACCGAACGGGAAAGCGCCCGGCCGCGCCATTGTCGTTAAACCGGTTTACGCGGCCGTTCGGCCCGCGCGGCACGACGCGCGCGCTCGATAAACCGCGGATTAGTACTCGTAAAGGGCGGCGGCGGAGGGCCGGTCCCCCGCCCGAGGCAGATACCGCCCCCGTTCGGATGTTTCCACCTTCGCCGAGGGAACTTTAGACTCGACGCCCGGCCGGGGCTTGCCTCCTCGCTCGTTACGGCCGCGGCTTACTCAATTATACGATCCATAAAGCCCCGATAACGCCCGAGTAAAGCGAGCAAAGACCTCATTTTTATTTTTTGTTTCACCTTCCTCCGAAATGTGTTTACTCTTCCTAGGCTCTTTAACGGAGATAGTCGAGCGAGGCGCCGGCGGCGGCCCAACTTGCACTCCAATGCCTGCAAGCACGGCTCCGTGCGGGGATTTTTTTTTTTTTTTCGGGCGAGCCGAAAAAACGAGGAAGCGCCTCCTCGCCCGTCCACTCGTCCTCGTTAGGCTTGTCCGATCGATCCGCTCCCTCGCCACATCCACGCGAGTGCAAGGAGCGCAATCTTCCTCCCGGTAACGGGGCGTCGGGCAAACTGGCGAGCGGGAGGGACGACTCGAGGCTCGTGAAGCACGCGCGTCGTCGGTCCCCGGAAAAAACGGCAAGACGACGCGGGGACTCGCTCGCGGGCGGAAAACCGCTCCAGACGATGACTCGGGGAGACGGCTTAATCGCCGGCGGCGACCTCTTCGCGGAAAAGCGGCCCCGTTACCCGGGGGGAGGGATGGATAAAAAAAAAACGAAAAGAAAAAAAGAAGTCCCCGCGAAGGGGCGTCGCGTCCCGCTAGGCGGTCGGCGGAGGCGCTCCCCCCCTCCCTCCCCCCCGGGCGCGACCTTCGCCGCGGGCCACTTTCGCGACGCGCCGAAAGCTGCGCTCTCCGGCCCGGCAACTGGTTTGCATTGTTGGCTCATTTCCGCGCGAGGACGACGACGCGGCGGCTCCTCTCGTCCGGGGGTGGGGGGAAAGTCCTTCCCGGGCGCGGGAGCAGTCGGCCGAGGGCCGGAGAAGATGCTTCTCCCCCAGGGCGCCCGGGCAATAAATCTCAGATCGAGCGGAAAGCATGTGGCCCGGCGGCGGCGGCGGCTTTCACCCGTAAGCCGGCTATCGGGTTACAGCGCCGCCCGGGAAATACGCGATGTAGCGTACAGGCCGTCGTGACTGGTGTGCTGCCTGGCTATTGATCGGGAAAATGAGCCCGGTGCATGCGCGCGCGCTACCTTGTCGCGGGCCGCTTTATCCCGCCGCGGCGGGAGCCCCTGCATCATCCGACCGCTTACCAACCGGAGTAGAAAAGCGAGAGGCCGCTTTCACTTTTTCCGATTTTTCGACGCGCCGAGGATGCTTGAGCAACGCGCAGCCCGGAGCCGCCGATGTCCCCCCCACCCCGCCTCTTGCGAAATCGTCAAAAATAATCCAGCGGCCTTGCGCCGGTCCCCCCGCGGAAGCTGCGCGTGGGTACGGCGTCCGTCGTCGACGAGGGCAGCGTCGGCGCGTGCCCGTGAATCACTGGCGCCCCCGGGCCCCCGGGCCCCCGGCGCGCGGCCCGGCCTATATCAGGAAGCCGTTAGTAACGGCGATCGCGCGGCTATCGAGCGCCGCGGAGGCCGCGCTAATCGATAGCCAAGCGGCCTCTCCTCCTTTTCCTTTTTTTTTTTTCGTTTCGTCCCGCGCGCGGCCCCGCCCACTGGCGACAAGGAAAAATAAAATAGTTCAAAAAAAGAAAGCTCCGGGAACAATGTGTAATCGCCGCGGTCCGCGGAGCGTTATGTGTCGATCGGGATCGGTAGCCGCGCCGACTCCCGGACCGTCGCCGGCCGATATTCATTCCACTCGGCGTGCGTCGCTCCTATGCGCACCTTGCCGATTCCGCCGGCGATCGGTTAGTTTTTTCTCTCTTTTTTTTTTTTGAACCCGTCCGGATGGCTCTCGCGGGCTCGCGTCCAACCTAGCGGTACGATGCGCGATTTTTTTGTTTTTTTTTCCCCCCGCGCGCAGTGGACTCGTTGCGGCCGTCAGCGGCGGTGCCCTGTTGTTTGCCTTTTGCCTTTTTTTTTTTCTCCCGCGGCCCTTTCCGCGCGACGCGCGTGTGCGTTTTGCGGAACGCCGCTACGCTCCGCGATGGACCGCCGCGCCGGGCAAAACATAGCGGGCTAAAAGGCCGCCGGGCAATCCCGTTTAGCGAGCAAGCTCTCGGCCGACTCGCTCGGGAGGAAGTTCCTCGGGGGCGCGGAGGCGGACTCGATGAGGCGTCCTCGGGGAAATCGCCGCCGGCGTGCGAGTTCTCGACCCTTTTCCCCGGGCTCTTTTTAGGCCGTTCCTTTTTGTTTTTCTTTTGTCGATCCTCGCGCGCAGAGGAGGAGGAGGAGGAGGAGGGGGCTAGACTCCTCCGGCGACTCGACTCCCGCTAGAAATTTTATAGTTTCGCCGGCGACACTCAATACGCGGGCGCGCATTGCGAGACGGACGACCGTCGGCATCTCCGCTCTCCTTATCGCCCCCCCTCCTCCGCGCTCTCGCTCTCCCGATCCCCTTCTCTCACCTATGTACTGGATCTCTCGGCGAGGCGAGCGCAGCGTATCGCTCCGCCTCGGGGATGAAATTCGAGGCGTTCATCGTCCAAAGACTTTGCTGACGGTTTCTAGTTCATGACTCACCGAGTATCCTCGTGTATTCCCGATTAGATAACGCCCCCGCGCCTGCCCCTTTGTCATTTTTCAGGCATTCCGTATTCTGCGATAATCAATCCTTCCTGCTTGGAGTAAATAAATACAGAAGCTCGCTTAAATGAATAGCCAACTTTTGCTCGGATAGCGATTGCACGTAAGATAAGGAGAATCACGAGTCTGCATTGATCAACGTTTGCTTCTTAGCGCGCGCGCGCACTTACACGTGAATGTGGAGGTTAAGAACCAGTAACATAAACAAGTCAGAAATAGTTTGTCAATAGTATCCATGTATGCAGCCCCACTTATTACATCTCACTTACCAGAGCTATACTTAATGCTCTCGTTCTTTGGAAAGCACCGTTGATTATGTTTGAATTTACGCCCGTCGTAGAACTGAAAAAGATATTTCTGCGTACTATACTGTATTTTTAGTTATGATACCTTTCGTAAGATATTATGCGCATTAATGATATTAATCGACTAATAAGATTTTATCTTTCTGTTTCAGGTGAGTAAAATTATTCAAGGCACATGCTCAACAAATTATCATCGCACTGTAAAAACGGGTAAAGTAGAATGCTCTCGCAACATGATATTGCTTCACAGTCGATTAAAGATCTCTAATCTTTACCTTTTTCAACGCAACGCTTAAATATTCTTACGGATTCCGTACATATTTTAAAGAATTATCTCATTGCCTTTGGCCGTTTCGCGTGAAAATGATTCTCGTAAATTACGTAGATTACTGCCACGGACCTGATACACGATCGGTGCATAATTTAATCTTCCATTCGAATGTGAGCTAAAATAGTTAAACGTTCGGACCATTTCTTCAACAAATCCAAGTCAAATTATAACAATATAGACCAAAATTTATTTTATATACGGTAATTAAAATGCAAGTAGATTATTAAGCTGCACCGAAACCATTTAAAAGCTAAATATACAAATCAGGAAGAATAAATTTAAACTTACTCTTTTTTTCCTAAAATGCATCTTAATAATTTAATTTCATACATTATTTATATGGAATTTTAAAGAATTGCTCATTGTCACGATGGTAGATCAAAATTATTTATTTCTATAACATTTGATATTAAAAATTTAATACAATCTCTTTCAAGGTTGAAGGCGCACTGATTATGTGGTCTCGAGAAAAGCTTTTTTTTTTAATTACGAGCATGAAATGGAATTTAAAGAAGGTTTACTATTATTAGAAACAAAGATAAAGTCATTTGGACATGTCTCGGTAATAAATTTTAATTAATATAATGTACAGCTTGTGTTACACCAGTTTAGTGCGTAATATGCATAGATAATAGTTTTAACCATTGCACCAAAAGATTTATGTAAGAAGCATAAGAAAACTTGATCAAAATAATAATTTAGCAAGTAGTTAATTAACATAATTTTAAAGCGTTTTTATTTATTCAAAGCAACATTTTGTGCTCTGGCTTTAGCGGAAATAATTAGCCGCGTTAAACGATCAACCGAATGGAAAGCAGCAATGAAAAGAGTTTACAAACTTTGCGACGTATTAACACGAGAGTGGGCAATTAATATATTACGCGGATTTGCAAAAAATAACACAAGAAGCTCTATTTTGTTTTAATAATTCATGAAAGGCCAATAATTCACGAGACACTTGGCCTACTAAATCCTGATAGCTTTGACAGTTGTCTACAATGCATTTGATTCATAGTATGATGAACATTGAAGGGCCCCATAGAATTTTCGGTCTAAGTAGAGAGAAATACTCGCACGAATCCGCAAGGAGCGATAAGCCAAATAATTAACAAGTTACAAAATTTCTATTGGTTTATTTAACGACGTGACAGTACAAGTTGCCGATAAGCTTACAACTCGTCACGCAATACAGAGTCATTGGAAGCGAGCGCGCGATAATAGGACAACGTGAAATCGGTGCTTATTCCCGCGGCCCTCGGATCAGTGGCTCCCAAAGTGGCCGCGATCGCGAGTCAGAAAGCGCGCTTGCCTCCCGGGGGAAAAGTTGCCACGGCGGCCGGAAGAAAAGTGAAAACCGGGCGATCGGCGATCTCCGCGGGGTCTCGCGCGCGTGCCCCGGAGGTCGGGCAGGCGAAACGGAAAAGGGAAATAATAAGAAGAAAAAAAAAATCGTTAGCCGCGAAAGTTTCGCAGTGCGCGGGCGCGGGGCTGGTCCCGGGGGTGGGGGCTGGGGTCGGCCCCGGAGCTGCACGCGCGGCCATCGATCGGCCGCGGCGGGGGAGGAGGGGGGGGGGCGGTTGCGCCGCCGCCGACGTCGTCGTCGTCTTTGGCGGCCCCTGCTCTTGTAACCATTCCGGCGTCCAAGAGCGCGATCGATCGCGACCGGAAGCGCCCAGGTGTTTGGTGCCCCAGTCCACCGGGGAGGAGGCGCGGGCTCGCGTTTCCCCGGGCCTGCTGGCTTTTTTTCCCGGGCGCTCGGTGGAGGCGCGCGCGAGCGCGGCGCTCTCGGCTTTGTAGGCCGTTCCTCGGAGTTACGACACTTTTAGTGGTTACACTGTATTATACGCGAGCGGCGCACCGATTACCTCCGGCTGGCGGCGCGCCGCTGCTCCTGCTGTTGCCGCTGCTTTACGACTAGTTCAATGAGTCGCTGTCAAGTTTGATCGCGTTGGACGCCGAGGGCAGAGCTTATCTCCGGCTCCGCCGCGCGCTCCCCGCCCGTCCTTTCTTTGGGGAAAATTATCATAATGTTTTGCCCACCGCGGCTACCTGGAAAGTCTTACTCTCATTCTAATGTCGCCTCATTAGCATTCTGCGTCCGGGGCCACAATTCATCGAAGAGCTTGACTTATTCCTCCTCTTTCGGTTAATTGTGCATTATACTTGAGGAACATTGTATTAGGCGACGGTAATATTAAAGTACTGTAATCAGCTTTTATGAGCGCTGCTCTTGCTGGCTTGTCTGCTGCTACCGCTGCTGCTGCTGCTGCTGCGGCGGCGGCAGCCCAACGGCAACGCTTTTAACCGCTCGTTTAATTTGAAGAAAATCTTTCATTATCCCAGAGAAACAAGTGCGTTGAATGTATATCATAAGTTTCATTTACGATTTATCATATGATCTTGACACACTTCCCAACGGATAAGTTATATCGGATTATCCATTTACGTACATAGATTCGTTTCCTATCTTCGAGCATTCCATCTTAATTGTAAAACTGTGTCTAAGGAGTTATTTCTCATTGTAGTCCATCGCGCAGTTAAAACAATCGTTATTCTTCTTTTTTATTCCGGGATGAGTAACGTATTTGTTCTTCTTTGTCCAGAGGGAGAAAAAGCGTCATTTGTTAGCTCTATCCAGCGCGCACGTGTGCCGCCCGGCCAGGAATGCAACAATTTTCTTGCGGTTCTCGGGAAATAATGGCTTTAAAAGTCGTGGCTCGTGGCCGTCGATGGAGCCTGCCTAGCCGAAGGTCGCAATTGTGATTCAGTCCTTTGGCAAGGCATCGATCGGGCCTCGCGCGCACGAGCCTCGATCCCCGAAAGCCCCTCGCTGGCGATCGAAGGCGAAAGCGCCGGGGCGCCGGTGGGCCACGCGGGGCGGAAATCGAAAATCGAAGGAGCCCGCGCGGCCTCCTCGGGGCCAGGCCCGCGGGGGAGCCGGCCGCTCGGGGAAAAATCAATTGGGGCGGGGGCGGGTGCGCAGCCGCGCGGCGGGTGCAGCGCGCGCAGGCTCCGGGTCTGGCCGGTGCATGAATCGAGCCGCGTGCCGCGCGCACGTGATGCCTCTCGCGGCGGCGGCGGCGGCGGCGGCGGCGCAGGCGGCCGTGGGGAGGGAGGAGCGCGTTCTAGGTCTCGGCTCGGCGAGAGCGCGCCGGCGCGCATGTCCGCGATCGCCCTGGCCCACTGACCCATATTCCGCTGGCGGCGCGGCGCGCGCCAGGGGCTCAGTCGGAGCGAGGCGCTCCTCCCGAGCGCCGCCCCCACCCATGCCCCGCTGCACGTGGAGGAGCCCCGCCGAGGAGGCGTGCGCCGCCGCGGCACTCCGGGTGACCGCCGCCCAGCCCGCCCGGGGCCCGCGCTCGCGACCCCGCTAGCCCGCCGCCGCCGAGGGCTTCTGCTACCTCCCACGTCCTTTGCCCCTCGAATCGTCGAAGCCTCCGCTGCGCCGATGGCTCCTGTGAGTTCGACTTTTTCTTCACCAATTCTTCCGAGCGATCCGTTCGAGAATGTGGAACGGCGCCCTGCGAGCCGGCAGCGGCTTACGGGGAACCGATTAAGCCTCGTAAGACTCGCGTCTCGTCATCGTTGTCAACGCGCGACCCGCGCCCACGGAGATCCAAGGCTTTGCAGCCGTGCGATCGAGTGTTTACAAACCTCTCGGCGAACCTTTCTGCCTAGAGCAACTGTTCGGGCCTCACTGCTCGGCAAACTCATACCCACCCCTCGTCCTTTTCGCTTTTTCGTTCGAATTCCGCATTTTAATCTTCGCTAAGATTATATTTACCCAGTAACCTACATAGTCTTTTGTATTTGTGTACGAAGCCACACGTGCCGTCTATAAATAGCAATTATCTTTTCCTATTCCTGAACTTGAGAACACGATTATGCTATTACGATAAGAGATTTTAGAAAAAAAAACGATATAATTTGAAGCATGCGCGGTTTCAGTCGCACACGATGCATATCCTGCGGTTGCAGCTACACCTCGCCTCTCAGGCACCTGAAAACTCGTAGCCCTAACCTTTCAATGAAATGGAATCTGCTCTCGAATTTCAATTAATAACAGTGAAAAATAAATTGTTCTTTTGATTGTGTACTTTGAGATTGGTTAAAAGATATTGCTAATACATAATAGTGTTTTGCTAACTAGTTTCTGGTTTATTGTAGTGATTTGATTTATGATTCTATACATCAGGAAAAGGTAATTTAATCATAACATTAAGTAAGCAAGCGACTCCCTTTTCAGTCAAATGCATCGATTCAATTGTGTTTCTTTTTATGCATTTGAAACTCTAGAGTTGCTATATTCGTTATGAAAAGATCATCCTACTCTTTAGTTTCTTTTTTTACATACATAAGTAAATAATCCTACGACTCGATGACAATAACAGGTGCACTATCGATGAAAAAGCTGTTTTCTAAGAAGGTAGATTACAAATGAGTAATCTAATAAAATTTTTGGATCGCAAAGCTACATGCTATTTATACTGGTACAAACAGATTTTAAAAACTGTGCAAACATATTGAAATACAATCATATTTTAATAGAACATACTACATTATCGTTACATTAAAATATTGAAAAATTTAGTAACATTACAAATTTGAAATGGCTCTTAAAATGCAATACATTTTTATAACAATCGTTTCAAATAATTTATCTTTAAAACATCCAAGTATCCTAGTGCATAATATGAAAGATGGAATAAAAAGTAACTGCTTCATTTATTAATAAAAAATGATTTATTTTCTTACATAATGCTAAATTTAGATTCTAATAGATTTTAATTGATAATAAATTCTTTATTTACACTTATAAAAAATATTAAAACTTTTGAAACTTAATTTAATTTAACCTGAAATATATACTTGATTATTTTAACGAATTACTGATATAATTGAAACCATTTTATATCTTCAAAAAAAATATGTTAAGGTAAATGCAAAATGTTCTTTAAATCATTACCTGCCTCACAAATAAAATTTAAACCTTTACAGTAGATACAAAGCCTATACTATGGTAATATAACTTTATTTATTATATAATTATTTATAGTTAATTATATTTTTAATAAATAAATTTCTTTAATAGTAATCTATACAGTATTTTATTACTCATTAGTAAATTTATAAATAAACTTTTTATATATCTATTCGTTGGTCTTGAATACTTTCACGGTATATTACATACATCGTGACCTTCGATAACAGCATATATAGGTAGCTTTGAAATATAAACTTTTTTCAAACATATACGTATTAATATTAATTATTAGATAAATTTCAGCTATAATAATTTCTGAATGACAGATGAAGCCAAAACAGAATTTTTAATACAGTTTCAAATAAAATTGTCCTAAATTCCAGCGTCGAATTATAATCAAATAACACGTAATAAATAAACCATTGAACTTAAATTGAAACCGAGCAATTAATTTGAATCTATTAGTAATCTGCAATAAATAAGTTTTTATTTTTAAACAGTACACGCTCATAATATTTATTCTGTCGAATACCTTGATATTCAAATTACCCTGCTCATTGAGAAACACCGGATGACAAATGTAACAAGAGTAGGGAACGACAAGGTAACAGAAAGAAAAAAACACTTTTTTATGTGAGAGGGGCGATCAATAAATGCTTCTTTTACAATGCGTACATCGGCACAACTGGTATAGTACACTAAAAGGATCACGAGTCAAAAAACTAAATCTTGAAAATTGAATGTATAAGTCTTTTTAAACAAGCTACTTATGATTACCAAAATGGTTTATGAAATTCAAGCATGATATTTTGCACAGTTTCCATTATTTGTTTGTCATTTTTGAATTAGAATTACCACAATATTTATTATACAACTCTTTCTCGTTTTCTCGATAATACCAGTTTTGCTTCTACAGGGAAAGAGTCTTACAAAAAATATGGAACCCCCGTTTCTATTGCAATATTATTTATTTTCTGAGTTGCACATGCAGCGTTATTGAGAGGGTTTATTGCAGATTCTTATACTTTGTGGTTAAAATAAGGATAACGTTCGAGCGTGAATGAGGGGAAGCGGTTTTATTGAGAGAGGGCTATTGTTCAGAGAGGGAGAAAGAGAATAGAGAAGTGCCAGTATTGTGCTAGTTTTATAAAATTTATTACGTATCTAATATTTATTGCTCGTCAAATGTAAAATTAACCTAGCTTGTAATACTTTTCTCATTTACCTATTTCATTTTATGTTTTTATTTGTAATGTGATCTATATTTTATGACATACAGTGCTCATGTTATACTGTAGGATTGTTCATACATGTGTAATTAATAGAAAAAGGGTAATTTTGTAACCAAATATTGCAGATAGTTTCTATGTATAATTTGCATCGTTAGAAAAAGAATAGGATAATAATCATCCAAAGCATTGCGTCAAGTCTCATTCTCTTGTATGCGGGTAACAATATTATTGTGCAGCCCATATAACTTTAGAGCTTAGGTTCAGCTGACCCAACGAATTCTTTTTAACCCAACATCATTTCAAATTAAGAAATTGTCTTTTACGGCCAATAATTTCGGAAAGAGGGAAGGAAGAAAGTAAAAAGAGGATATCGCGTCCCATAATCTGAAATAAGGCCGTGCAGCAGAAGCAGCAGCAGCAGCAGCCGAGTCCGAAAACCGGTTCCGGTAGATCAGTTTTATAGAACGGGCTTTTTCGGCCGCAATTACAGTTCCAGGAATTCATCTTCATTTACATCGTAAAACGGGCAATAAAACAATCCACGGCGTAGTAAAGGGGTGAGCGCCGCTCGCGCTGTATAATTCAGTTTCAGACATTCTCCACATTGTGCATCCTCGACTTATCGCTGTAGAAGCGGCGCACGCGGTTTTGCCAATGTTCTCTCTAAATCGTTCCCCTTTTCGAAATAAAAATCCACTTTAAAACCTTGGATCTGTCCTCATTAATATTTAGAGTGAATCCGATTGCGTATAGGAAAAAAAAACTTTCATTGGTTTGGGTGAAAATTAAAATACCAACGACCTTTAAAAATCCAATGAGAATAGGTTCACTTGCTTGACCGAAGCCTCACTCGAAGCAATTTAGAGAGTTGACTCGACTAGGAAATTTCACGCGTACGGTACGTGTCGAAAAATAGAAGCGTATAGATTGCGGTGCCCCGAGCAACTAACAAAGCTCACGTGCAAAGCAGATTGAGCCGGCGATCACGAGTCTTGGATCTCATGATCGCGAATGTGATTAGCGCAGTTTCCGGGGTTCGATATCGATGTTAGTTGGCTTCGGCTCACGCCTTTTCCGCTGACGGCGACGGGAGAGGCGGTGCCCATTGCGCGCGAGCGCACAAAAATCAAGAGGCACGTGCAATCGAGCTGTATATGACCCTACGCCCCACGAGTCTCAGATGAATGCCTGCGAATTTAATGAATAGTAGGGCCGCTTCCATCGCCGCAATCTTCCGTAATGCACCGAGGGAAAAGGGCTATTAGAGATTACGCGCGGACGTGGCATGGAGAGATTGCGCTTGGATATATCTGGCGCCGGCTATACGAGCACTTCATTCGTCTAGCACTTCTTATCTCTCCTTTCGCATTTATTATTTTGACAAATTTACTTATTACCGTTAGTAACTGAAAAAAACTCTTGTCTTTGAATTCCGTGTGTGCAGAAAGCTTATGATAAACGAGAATATTTTTGTGGGTTGCGGCTAAAACATTTATGACGCGATTTCAGAATCACGTCCTGTGTATAGTTTTGAGGTTATCTATACCGTCAAAAGAAATATGTACAAAATAAACTTGTTTCTATTATAACAATTAGCGGTATCGTACGTCTTGAATAGAAATAATCAATATATCTATGAATTTTAAAGCATAAAAATTATGTTAAGATCGATGCATAAATGCTAGTTTAAAATACACATTGATGCTTGTTATTTAAATTGATTCTAGTAAACACTGCAAAACTTTTTATTAACATTAAAATGAATTAAATTCAAAAATTATTGTCTGACGTCATCGTGATTCTAGTTAGAAACGACCTCGACTCTTAAGTCGTTTGTCAAATGTTAATTTTCGTAGGTTAGAGATAAGAAGTGAGTAAGAAGTATGAACATAGTAGGAAATGAAGTTATATATAACTAGAAGATGTGTAAGCTCTTCTTTGTAAATTTGTGTCGATACACAACACTGATGACTCTGAAATCACTATGTCGTATACAATGAATTTAAGTGTAATTGGTTTTTCTGTGTTTTACATTATGCGAGAAATCAAATGCAAATGTGCAAAGAAGGCTCGCGAATGTGAAATTTAAAACGTGTCGATGGCTAGAGGGAATTTCAAACCCAATAGTATGTTTGAAAAGTTATTCCGAGTTCTACTTAGTTTATAACTGGTTAATAATATGTATAGTGCTATTTCTTCGAGATAAAGCGTTTATGACTTTATTGTAATATAACCATTTAAATAAAACCGGCTTTCATGGTGTTGTAATTTGGATAATGTAGTTGAGGAGACCTAATGAATCGGGCAGAAGAAAGAGAAGAAAGCTTCTACGGAGGAAGTGCTTATCAGATGACGACTCGAATGAGTGCATACTTGCTCTTCTCCTTCTCTCTCTTGCACGTGTCGGGATCCATTTGAATCAAGTCATGGCCGCGGCCCGAGCGCGTGCACGTGCAGCCTGCATTTTCTACCTTCACTTTTTCTCCCTCGAATTTCTCGTGCTCAATTCTATGCATCCACAAATTCACTTCTCCTCGAACCTTTCCTTATGCGAGTAAAGAAACAAGAAGACACTTGTTAATTACATTCCTCAAGGTATATATCCTGTCCCGTGTGTAAGAGGCTCTCTTAAGTGACGAGATACACAATAAGGAAATAACTAATAATAGAAATCAGATTTATACTGTTTTGTATCCGATTTTACTTGCTAATTTTACATAACTCTTTGGTGTAGCGGATAAAAAGCGAACCGCGTGCAAATTGGATATACGCATCGGATTATTGGCCTTAAAAAAAAAAGTTCTTTAATTATTAATACAATTAAAATAAAGTTATCGAAATGGTACATTAAATTATTGGAAGGAGGCCCGATCACATTTTACGATGGTTTCTTACGAGGAGCGCGCGCGCGCCAGTTCTCAATATTGTACCGATGCCCGGTAATTCCCTTTCACATACCTCGATGAAACGAGCGAATGGTTATCGAGATAAGTATCAAGCGATTGAGCAATAGCTTGGTATATTGCACTCGCTAATAACACTTGAATTCGTACAGATGCAGCTTTTAAGCGTGAAAATGGCATGGCTCGCTCGTGCCGGCATCGACGGGGCCAGAGGCCCGCGGCCGCGGCCTCGCCGACGACACGCCGACGGTCCTCTCGCTCGCGCGGCTTTCGGGGAAAAGAAAAACATACATATATATATATACATGTAAAAAAAAGGCGCCGCTTCGGCACACATTGCCGGTGCGATTTTTATCGGTCGCGCATTATCGGTCAACTTTTCTGTGCGAACCGCCAGAGTTCGCGGCCGGAAAGAGAAGGTGCAGTGTACCCGCGGGCAGAGCCGCCCGTCAACACAGGCGCGCTCGCCGGCGATGATGTTGCGCGGCGTCTGGCAATCGATTACGATTACGATTCGACGCATGATTTATGGCCGCGAATCCGGGGAGATTAACCTCCGAGCTCTCAGCTGAGTGGCCAGCGGCAACTGTCAATGCACTCGCGAACCCCGCTGTTTATCCCCGGTGGGGAGCTTTCGAGTCCGCGCGCTAGGCGTGCGCGCGGTGTGCCGCGGGTCGGTCGGAGCGAGCGAAGTTCGCGGTCGACAGTTAGGTTGTCAATATTTAATAAAGTGGCAGGGCACCGCTGAAGTTTAACAATTATAGAATACGTTTTATTTTTTTTTTATTCTCTCTGAAGCACGTTATAACTTGGGTTTAATTAATGTTTCTGTAAGAGTAGTTGGCTCGGTTTAATATTAATGATTAAAAAGATCGATAAATGTCCTAATTGGGAGAATTCATTCATTAAACTCATTTCGTTTTTCGTATGGTTATTTAATTGCACAATCCCTGAGCAAAATGAAGTAACCGCGTGTATCGTATATTTTCTTAAGAACGCATTTAAACGGAGAGTTGACTTTTAATTCGTTTAATTGTTGATAAATATTCCCGACGATGATATATTTTTCAAGACCTTTCAATTACAATTCACGTAACTGCAACTTTCTGATTTCCCGAAGATTAATTAAGAGGATCATACGCCGAGAATCGTTGGCGGTTTTTGCCGTAGCAGTAGAGCTAGTACATCCTTAAGCGGTATCTAGGACTAATGACAGTGCCGTGTCGCTGCGATGCACGAGAGCGATATTGTTTTTTGCGACGCTCAATCTTCCAGGCCTCACATTGTAACGGCTGCCCGCAAAAAAAAAAGTCATACATTGCCCACTTTGGAATATCAAGCACGCAATCTTAAATCGAACGGCCAATGCAGTTAGCGGGGGGATAGCTTTCCACGCGGTTATACGGAGGTGTGGGAGCGCGAGGGGCCCTCTCGCGGTCTACAAATGCGAGGTACTCCTCGTAAAAGTTATTGATATTTTCCAATAGGACGGCCGGGAGGGCCGGTGCGATTAGCTGTGAAATATGGGTCGTCTTTGCGCGGCTTTTCGGTAGTTTATTCTCGGAGGGCGCGCATCTCCCGTTGGCGCGGCTCCTACCCCCCCACCCCGCGGCCATTTGCATTTCAAATGTCACGGCGCCGCGGCGCGGAGAGCGCCGGCCCCGAGGAAAGTAACAGCCTCGGCTAACGGACTCTCTCGCCGCGGCGCATTAGAATATATTCCCCCCGGGGGAGTCCGGGCCACTCGGCGGGGGCGAGGCGCACAAATATACCCGCGCCGACCGGTTCTTCCGCCTTCTGCGCGGCTGGCCGATGACTTTTGCACCCCGTCGGGGCGGCCCCGCCGCATCTCTCCCACGCACTCAGTCTTGACTCGGTCTTTTTTTTTTTCTCCTGTTGGCAGGCTTAGCCCGAGCGATCCGCCGCAGGGCCCGTCGTGGGTCACAATGAGCGCGATCAGTGGTACCAACGGCAAGAAGAGAAAGAAACCGGTAGATGTCAAGCCGCAGTCGCAAGTGTGAGTATACCTTTTGTGCATACACGGGGGGACGCCGCGTGCCGGCCGGGGGGGTGGGGTGGGGGGGCGATTCCCGCGGTCTCGGCCGGCCGCCGCGGGCTTGCGCAAGCCGCGTCAATGGAGTCGCCGGCGGCGGCTTTTTCTTCCTCTCGCGCGCCGCCGGCGCCGCGGGCCGACCGGTGAACACAGAGCGCCACGGGCCGCTCTCCAAGGCGCTTTTCCACTCGGCGCGCGGCCGCCTACTTTATCGCCGGCCCGCGTCACATTAGCGCCGCGCGAATTGTAAAGAGACGGCACGAGATGCAGATAAGCGCCGCGCGGCGCATTTCAGTATCGTGCGAAGTAGGTTTTACTGACCATTGAACCCCGCGCGGCCAGTCGCCGCGGGGACTACCGCCCGAGTCGCGCCGATTCTCGATTTTTCAGGCGCGATCGGTTGCGCGACGAGACAAACAAACTCGGCGGATCGGCCCGACGCCGGGGGACGACGAGCGTTCCGCGAAGGGGCCGCGCCGCGGGCGACATCCGATCGCCCGGCGTCTGGAATTACCGCGCGGCGAGCGCATTTCCGCGGCTTTCCGCCGGCCGCGCGGGTTTCTCCCCGTGCTTTCGCGCCCGCCGCCAAAGCTGCTTGGACGCGCGCGCGCCAATTTCACTCTCGCGCGCCGCCCGCGGAGCTTTCACCAATAAATTACGCGGCCAACTGCGAAGGAAAGCGAGCTTGAAATTGGGCGCGCGCGCGCGCCCCGGTTTCCCGGGCGGCGGCGGCGGCGCTCGCGCGCTCTCCTGTGTCACATTTGTCATTTGCACCGGGCGGCTAATCGGCCGGCGGCCCGCTGATTGATTGTTCGGCGAGAGCCGAGCGACGCGCGCGGACGACGCTGACTTTTGCCGGGCCGGCGGCGCGGCCCACCCGAAAAATAAAGGGAGGAACCCCGGGCGCCCGGCCGGGGGACGCGCGATTATTTCGGTCGCGGCTCCCGGGGAAAGAAGTGCATTCCCCGGGCGGCCCGGGAAGAGATGGCCAGAAGCGCCGCGGCGGCGATAAGATAAGCCGCGCTCGTTTTCCCAACGGCGCTCTCTCTCTCGCTCGCGGCGCTGACTCGCGCTCGGGGGCCGGCGACGGGCACGCGCGCGCCGATAGAGGAATTCCGCGGCGGCGGCGGCGGCGGCGGCGGCTCGGAGAAAGGGGCCCCGGCGGGGTGGAGCGCCGCCCGGCCCCGGGGCCCCTCCCCCCGCCCGTCGACCCGCTCCACCCCGCTCCCACTCTAATCGCGGCGCCTTTGTCTCCTGTTGCAGTAACAAGTGCCTTAACGAGAAACGCCGCCGGAACCAGGAGAACACCTTCATCGACGAGCTTGCCGAGCTGATCTCCTCCTCGGACATGAGCTCTGGCAAGACCGACAAATGCCAGATACTCCAGAAAACCGTCGAGCAGGTAAGCAGTCGGGGGTTGCCGGCCGCGCCCCCGGGATGGGGGGGGGGCGGGCGCGCCGGGCCTGCAGGGGGCGCCCGCGCGGTCCGCGGGAGGTGGTGGCCGCGGCGGCGGGCGCACCGCCGGGGAGGCAGCGGCAACGCCGCGCACCGGAGTCACCGACTTTTCGAGGCCACATGTTAACTCATTGCGATTACGACGCGATCTGTCGGCCGCGGGAAATACGAGCTCAAGGTCGTTCCCCGGCTCTCGCTCCCTCTCTCCGGCGCGCGGCGGCCCGCCGCCGGAGGCCCGCTGACCGTGAACTCCCGTCGGCAAGGCAGGCCGCCCCGTTATCGCGCGCTCGCGGCCCTCCCGCGCCCCGCGGGGGGGGAAAGGGACAAAGAGCTCTCGGCCGGGCTCGGGCGCGGTCGGCCGGCCTCGGCCAGCCCCGGCCGGGCCCGATCGCGCGATTAGATAGCCCCTTAATCTCCGCTCTTTAACATCCCGCGCTCGCCGAAATTATGCCCGCGCGCCTATTACGTTCACTTATGACGGCGTTCTTATTTTACATCGCCGGCGAGCCCGCGCGGCTACTGCCCCGGCCGACCGGCTTAAATTTAAACTCCGCTTTTCCGGCAGCGCAATATGAAAATTCGCCTCGATACGTCACGGCTATTTCCGTCCTCTCGCCAAGCCGAAGGATAATCCCACCGCGCGCGGAAAAAAAAAAAAAGAAAAAAAAAAAAATACCGACTCGCGCACTGCGCGCCGGCGCCGCTTGCATTGTTGTTAATGCTGAGAATAATTCCCGCTCGCGGCGCGAGCTGCCGCGCTTCTGCGGCTCAATTTCCGACGCCGCCTGGAAACCGTTCGTCGCCTTAGCATTTCATGAGTCTAAACTCCCGAGTTTAAGCCTTCGGCTTGTCCATAAGTAGTAAAGGGACGAGTTGCGAAAGCCCAATCATAACAGGACTTTAAAGGCTAATGTTGTCTCGCGCGCGCATCCTCCTGCCTTCGAGCCGACGAAAAACATTTTAATTGTACTTTTTGCCATCTTTTATAAATCCCACTACTGTTCTCGTGTATAATTACGTGACTCTATGATCTTATCTACTCGAAATGAAGAAGCATTGTCTACTTTTTCGAATATATTCATGACCTTACGGTACACATGTACCTATATACGTTCAAACTTTGTATGTTTCTTGATACAATCTAAAATACGAGTATAGTTATCTCTCAACTTCAATAGAAGCATAATTTTAGTGATTAATTGCGGTAATATAGAGTCAGATGGCAGGCGTACGCAAATAAGTTTTAACCGCATTTATTACATATATTCTTATTATTATCCAAGGCGATTGAAACGTTTAATAATTGTTATTTTATTTACTTGGATCGCCGAACGCTAATATCTCACTGCCGCTTAAATTACAATTGTTTTGGAAATGCAGGGAAAGGCGAATACCGCGTTCGAGCAAATTGTAGCTTCTTTGTACATCGGTACTGAACTCGAGCACTTTTAAATAACTCTGGACATTTTGATAAATTCGTTTGCGCTCCATTATCGAAAGAAATGAGAGCGAATCTATTTTTTGTCTTTCGGGGAATTAAAAATTATTATTAAAGAGCGAAGCGCCGCGAGAAGCGAAATCATATGTCAAAGGGCGTCTAATGATTGTGGGATCTCTTTTTCTCCTCAGATTAAGAATATTAATAATCTGAAGCAGCAGCATGCAGTGCAGCAAGAAGACGTATCCTCGTCGAATCCTAACATACTCTCCAATGATCAAGTTGGTCCTGCACTCCTCGAGGTTGGTATTGCCCTATCTTCCACGCCCGTCTCTCTCTCTCTCTCTCTCTCTCTCTCTGTCTCCCTCCCGCCCGCCGACACTTGGCGGACAATGCTCGATTAACTTTTAAGGAATCATCAATGTTACAGGCTAAAAATACACTTTGCTTAACATAATCGAGTCGGTGTTGCGCGTCTTGGTGTCTGGCCCGCGATCGAGATCACGATTGCTTTTAACGTGGAGTCGCCTTAAATAATGTTTCCATGAATCTCAAATGAATGAGGCTTGAATTCGGAATCGCGACTCCGCGCCTTGAATTACGAGCTAACTTTCAAGATGAAACGCGAGTCCGGAGAAACGGCCGCGCTTCGGCGAAATAAAAGAATCCGGAAAGAGCCATAACGCAGCCGTTTCACGAAATCGTAGGGCCGAGTCCCCCCGCGCGCAGTGACTAATCGCGGGTATACACATAAGAGCATCAGCTCCTGCGCACTCCCGTTCAAACTAGTCTGCGCCGTGTATCGACTGGCGCGCCGCGAGCCCAGCTATAGAGCCATGCAGCAAAGAACTTCCTACGGGCTTATCGGCCAATAATATTTACCGAGGAGGATCCCCGGCTTATAAAATCAGTCACTGGACGATATAGTGGGCGATGATTAACATTTAATTACTTTTCAAAATTTATCTCTGTAAACGTCTTAAGGCGCGCGAGCGCGCGCGCGCGTCAGTTGTTTGGCGTGATTACACGAAGAATGGGAGCGCACTAGTTTCCACAGGCCCACTTTTCTAATGTGATTTATTTCGGGTGTAAAAAACGGAGCCGGAGAGCGCGCATCGGCCCTCTTTAAAAATCGGACAAATTCCCGAGAGATTCGATTGTTCGAGGGAGAAATTTGAATAAAATATCGCACACTTTGACGACGAGAGAGCGTTGACATAATCGCTAGCTGTAAATCACGTGTAAACAACATGTAAATATCGTATGCCATTGTGTAAGATTAACATCGATAGAGGCAATACAGTTTTTCTACAGTCACATAGCCAAGAAGAAGTATGTCAGAGTCAAACATTGGATAATGCCACGAAACTATAGCAGTTAAAGCTACATTAGCTGCTCGGTGTATCTGGAATTTTATCACCAGCTAAGCCAGCGCCGGCGGCGGCGGCGGCCGCACACAGCTGGGCTAGCGCACCAATGACGCGGGACTCGGCTAGCGAATGACGAGGGAGTTCCTCGCTCGAGTCCACGTCGATGCGAAAAGTGAAAAGTTCGGGTTGACGGAACCGAAAGAATGTTTTAGCGGCGGCGCGGCCACGTGCACGGCTCGCCAGGAATAGAGATGATCTCGGGAGCCGGAGATGTGCAGCAGCAGCAGCAGCAGCAGCAGCCGCGCGGGGGGGTGGGGGAAATTCGGAAGCGCGCAATCGGCCCCTCCCGGCGCTTTGTCTCGCGGCGCATCTTATCGAGGGGACGACGACGACGACGACGACGGCGACGGCGGCGACGGCGACGGCGGCTTCTTTCTCTATTCGCGGCGAGCGTAAACGCCCGGTCGCGTGTATCTTGGCGCGCGCTTCTCCCCGCCGATAATCGCCGCTCGGGCATTACTCACGTCCACTTCTCCGCGCTTCTTTCCCCCCTACGGGCTTTTACGCTTCCTCGCTTTTCCGTCTCTCTCTCTCTCTGTCCCCGGGTTCCACCCGCGAGCCGAGGCGGCAGTGATTCCGCCCGCGAGCCGGAGAAAAACGCCGCACAGTCGAGCGCGAGTTTTCGGCGGCTCGCGTCGCGCCCGAGGCGCGATTAGAGAGCCGAGATAGCGGCCCGCGCGAGCGCTGCGCCGCTCCTCCGGCCCGCGTCTATTAACGTAAGCGCGGCTCCGGCCCTCTCTCTCTCTCTCTCTCCTGTCCTCCGGCCGGCCGCGTACGTAATATACATACGCGCGCCGCGGACGACAACACCTACCCGCGGAGGTGGGTCAGTGTGCGCGTCCACGCACATTACGGGCCGGCCGCGCTAATTAACCTGCCTCGGAGCGAGCGCGCGAGCACCTCGAGCACGCGAGTCTATACAACCCGCGGATCGCGGCGCATCTTTTCTTTCTTTCCTTTGTATGCACTCTGCTTTCATTCGGAGCGCCGTGCCACTCGCACGCCGTCGCTCGCTCTTTCGTTCTCCCTCTCGCCGCGCGCCTGTGCTACTCTACTCCAGTGATTTGTTGTGTACAATAGACGTCGCAGAAGCGCCCGCCTCCTTGGCCGCTCGGCTCATCCTTTAAACGTGTCTTTTCACCGGTTTTTCTCTGCTGGGCTCGAAACCCTGCGAGGATTTTGTTTACAATCGGAGACGAGGCGTAATCTCGCGAGCGAGCGACGTGCCTTTATCGCCGTCATTCGGTTGCACTGTTAGGCAAGTTTGGCTTTTTTCTATTCGGCCATGAAGCATTGGTGATTCCTTCCTAGTTTATTCGGTGACATTCTGTGCGAGAGTAATCAACGGCTTTCTTATCTTTTGCAGGCGTTAGATGGCTTTCTGTTCATTGTGAACTCTGAGGGCCGTGTCGAATACGTGACGAATAACGTAACCGAATTTCTAAATTATAAGCAGGATGAAGTGGTCGGGAAAGATATCTATAATATTATTCATCACGGAGATCACAACAAGTTCATGCCCAACATTTTGCCGATGTCAATAGGTAAGCATACAGTTTTTACTCGAGACTGATTACTAGGATGTTTTTACGAACCGATTAGCAATCGTGATGCAAGGCAATAATTTTTGCGCCCGATAAGAGGACCTAAGCATAGGGTCGATACTGTTGACGCATTTGTTCGGAAATCCACAAGGCTCTTCCAAGTAAACTTTCGTCTAAAGTAACAGTGAACTGCTTATTTTGTAAATACGCGAAGAGCTTTTACGAAGTATTAAAGAATCGAAATGTAAATAGTAAAAAGTCTTTTGAACGAACGTTAATAGCAATATTGGACATGAAAGGTTGGATCGAGCGGGTGGAAATGTTGCGTAAAGTAACTTTGCATCCCAGTCCACCTGCAAGCATTGTGTTCAGTAGTGCTCTTTGATTTAACGAAGAGAGAAAGAATGCCAGAGGGAATTTGTTGTAACCGACGTCTAAATTGGTACCGAGAGAAAGAAAAGCCGAGAGGCTCGCGGGGCTTTGGGCCCGCGAGTCGGTCTCGCGCGAGGGGAGAGCCCCCGGGCCAAAAGAGAGGCTCGGCCCGAATCAGCGGATCGGGACTTATCGCGATAAGGCGCAAGCCGGGCCGGCTCGACTCTGCGCCTTGTACCACACGCGACAGAGCGGGCCCGATGAGACGTACTAATTATGTGCCTTGGTGGACGCGTGAAGCGAGCTGGACTCAGCCGAACGAGTCTCTGGGCCAGCAGCAGCCGCGGAAGCGTAGCTTCGAGTGTCGCTTTCTGGTAAAGCCTCCCAATGACCAAAACGAGACAATGGAGGAGAAGCAGCAACGCGTGTGTCAGTACGAGACGATGCACATCTGCTCGGCCTTGCTCTCGGGCCTCGGCGGCGTCATCGGGGCCGGCGGCGGCGGCGGCGGCGGCGGCGGCAGCGGCGACTCCGAGCGCCAGGAGTCCGGGGGCGGGAGCAGCGACGGCTCGAGCGAGAACTCGGACGCCGGCCCGTGCATCATGTGCATCGCGCGGCGCATCCCCCACGAGGAGAAGCGCGTCGGCCAGTTCACCTTCAAGATGGACCCGAGCGGCCTGATCGTCGCCGTCGACACCAGCTGGCTGTCGCCCGTTTACTCAAAGTACCTAAGCAGCAAGGTGAGAGAAAGCAAGGCGAGAGGAGGCCCCGGGCCGCATCGGCCCCGCACCGCCGGCCGGCTCCTCGCCCTCCGAGTCTCGAGCTGCTTGCCTGCGCCCCTCACGCCCCCATCCTCCCGGCCCCGCTCCCCCAGGCCCCTCCCGACCCCGCCCGCATGCCGCCCTCATGTCTCTCTCTCTCTCTATCTCTCTCTATCTCGCCCGCGCCCATCCCGCTTGCGCGACCTCCCCAGTGCATGAACCCACCCCCGGCCACGAGGACTTTCATCCCGGACACGTGTGTGGGCCGCGCGACGAGGATCTTCGCCCCGCCACCGCCGAGGCGTCCTTTAGTGTCTCTCGCTTCATTCGCCACCTCGCGAGACGCTGGCCCCCACCCGCTCTTTTTTTATTCACCTATCAAAGCATTATGGAAAGCTCCAAAGTTTGGCCGATTGAATTGTGTGATGGCGGTGCGCGGACGAGGTCCAAATTTCCACGCGTCCATCTTCAATGCAGTGAACAATGATTCTTTTCCTTTTCTTTTTTTTTTTTTTTGATAATGCCCAGTGAAAATGTTCAGTCGCATTTATCAGACTCGTCAAATGTGTAAATTCATTCACATTGCTACTGTGCGGTAATACTTGAGCTGCTCTCTTATACAAGCTTGCATTTTTGTGCTTCATTTAAATATTAATACGAGATATCGAGATTTACTTCCACGGGTTCATTTAATTCGTAATAATATTGCTTGCCACGTGAGTTTAAATGTATCGTAACTTATCTGAGTTTGAAAGTTTCCATTGCCGGATCGGACCATCGTTGAAAACCTCGAAGTATTCAAAAAGCAACTATACACTTTGTAGATCAAACTATATTTCTCTAAATTCCCGTTGTGTGACTTTCAAACTCATTGACACATTTTCTTTTAATTTTATAAATTGCACTAAGTATTTGCTGTTATATTATTTTCGTATTCTGTTCTGAAAACTACAATAAAAAAGTTTTTATTCAAAATTTCAAAATGTATCATTCTTTTTCATCATACCTGTTTACTTACTATCGATCAAATTGCAAATAAATACAAATGCAGTTTCAGGCTTGTTTATTATTTATAAGTAAAGGCTTTTTCGCTACGGAGTATCAAATCAATTTTGTTACTTTAAATAAAGTTTCGTGATATGAGTATTACCCTTGAAATTGCATAAACAGTGATTAATTTTGATATTAAAGGAGTACATTTTATCATTTATCTCTGAAAAGGCCTTTCAAAATAAATTATATCTAAATACGCTCTTGTATTTAATGCAATTGCTTTAGTTTTAGACCTAGAACTATAGAATACAAATAATAGATTAACATTAGTTCATGTTAGCCTCAAGCATATTTTTGTATCAATCCCAAGTAAATCACTAAATTAGCAGCTTACTATCAAATTGATGTTTAATCGATTATGTGACTATTAACGATTTCGTGGACTTTCTGGATTCAATAATGTGTTGGTCATAATTTTGTTCAAAGCCATCTTATGTAGTAATTATTGATTTAAATGTTACAAGTTATATGTTTAGAAATAAGAATCATAGCAACAAAATAATTAATATACATAAACTATTCATCTTTGCTTACATACTGTTTAAGAATTTTTTAGTACATTTCAAAGCATATTTCGCAGTTACATGTGCATTTCTATTCTCTTGCAGGCTCTTAGAAATACGAAAATTCAAGACTTGTGCCACCCGCAGGATCTCAATAAGTTGTCAAAACATTTAAAGGATGCGCGACAACAAGGCGAAAGTATGAGCCCCATGTATCGGATACTCCTCAATCAGGAAAAGTTCCTTAACGTTCAGTCCAAATCGAGATACTTCAAGGGAAACGTGCAGCAGGGAGGGACCGACGGGGAGTTTATAATGTCCACAAACTCTATATTTAGGTGAGTACTTTAACCCTTCCTCGATACTGTTGCAACAATTTCCAAGATAATCTCAATGGAGTAATACAGGTTCAAGTTTTTCTCTCGCAGAACCGACAATTCTGACATTGACTGTACTTTGCTTTTTAAGAGTGGATGAACACGCGATGTTTTATCTGTTATAGGATAATTTTACGAGATTATTAGAAGGCTGAAATTACTACTAAAAGAATTGTATCACGCTAGAGAGAAAAACAAACCTGGTGCATCACGAGATATCTTATTAGTATATGCTTTTAAATGTCTGCACACTATACTGCATGTCCGTTTTATGCTTTTATTTTATCACAAGTAACGAAGGGCTTGTGTTGATTCCCCCACTTAATTCATTTACCAAAATGGCCTGCTGCACTGCTGGGATTTTATGATTTAAAACTCGTCGCGACTCGCTACTTTATACATACCTGTACACGACATGTCACAATGTTATACGCCAAATTTGTACACAATTCTGCTTTCCAATTCATATTTTTATCGCGCTACATTTAACGCTTAAGGGGAAACATACAATTTCACATTCGTGAATTCTTGCGATCTGTTTTTCTTTTTTCATTTTTTGAATTTTTACATTTATGTAAAGTTCAAAGTTTTTGCATGAATTTAAACTTTCTGATAACGGAACACCTACTCGAAAGTGGGTGCTGGAGATCTGGCCACTCTTACTAAAGGAAATTACACTCTTCTTTTTCTTTGTTCTTTTCTCAGGGGTACACATATTTACATTGAATGCGCCAACAAATTTTTTGACGATCATAGAATTTTATTGGAAATACAACATCCACAGTTCATACATTTAAACTTATTAAGTCAAACAGTACACTGTCTTATTTTTGGTTTATTTTTTAGTTTGCTATCATCATTTACTTCTCTATCTATAACATCTTTTATTGCAGAAATATACACTTTATCTAATGAATACATAAATGATTTGACTATCAATTCAATAGTATTTTTTTAAATATTATTTTTTATCGACTCTACTATTAAAATCAAAATATATATTTGATTTTAACAGTATATATGTGAAAAGTATTTCAAATTCTAAATCGTTATTTGACAAAATAAACTTAAACAAAATGATTTTCAATATTTATCTTACATTTATGAATCTGTGTTCTACTTTAAAAGTTATTTAAAATTATTTAAAATTGTGTCAAGAGTACGTCAAATCTTTACCAATATAATTGATTTTGTTTTGCATGATTTGTTGAATGCTCAGTAGTAAAATAGTTAAAAATACTTTTATTATTCGAGATACAATCTGTATGTCGGTAGCTAAATTATGTAGAGTCAGTCAATGGTTTCTATAGTGTTCTTTCTTTTATCTCGAGTACATTAATATGAATATTAGGCTACTTGCAGTTACAGGGATAAGTACTTTCAACGCGCTTTGATACATTATTGAGTGTACATATGCTTTATTATACAACAGCTTGTAGTTAGAGGTATACGGTAGAATATTTGTAGATATACAAGTACTAATAAGAATATTTTTATCTTCTGTTAGTCCACAGAAACTTTGTCGATATTTTCTTTTGTTTTTATTTGATTATGATTGTGTGCGTCAGGACTTTTTTTAGTTCAACGATGTAGTAGTTCGTATTTATTTTTAAAAGTTGATGGATGAGTTTGAAAAATTTTAGTTAGTGTTTATGTGTGTAACATTCCACATATGGTTTTTCAATCCACGATGACACTTACACAAACATAGCGGTACCACGCAGATCCTCATGCATACATTGCGTACACGCATTTACATTACTCAGTTTATACCAAAACAGACTCTGTGTGGGTGTGCAAAAGAAATACTCGATTATTCACAGATATTACTCATCTTAAATACACACTCGGGCGGCCTACGCTTGCGAGTCTATATGCATACAACAACGACCCCAACTTAGACTTCAATCTTAAACAATGAACATAAATAGTAATCATTGACTGATTTAGATATTCCAGTTTGTTTTTTTTTTGATTCGATATTGATCTAAAAAGCTTGCAATCCGAGGGTGCGGAAATCGGTTTCTAAATGGTGCGTGCATGCGTGCTCTGCTCACATACTTTTTTCTCTTTCTTTTCCTGCCTCTCTTTATCTCTGCTTGCACAATGTGGTAAAGAACCTTGGGCCCAGGTGGCCCTCGGCGTATGATCTAACTGACCAGAGTGGTTTTTGTTCTTGTGTCTCGTTCTTGGATTGGTCGTCAACGTGCAACTCTGCAGGGACAATGACTTAAATCTCGAGGGTGGTCAGCTATCCAACAACTCGAAACTGTGCTCGGGGCACTCGAGCGCGCGGAGCGCGAGTAACAGTAGTAACGGGAACGGTAACAATAACAATAACGTGGGCGGCCCCCTGATGTCCGTGGCGGGGAGCCAGCTGAACGGGCAGGTGGGGCCGGGGGCACGGGTGCCCTCGGTCGCCGGTTACGTGGAGGCCGCCTCGGCCGCCTCCTCCGCCGGCTTCAACCACTTCAACCCCTCGAGTATGGACCTCGAGTTCGACCTCTTCCCGAGCTCGACCCTCGAGCTGGACGGCGCGGCGCCGTTTTGGGCCTGCGAGACGGCGCGGCCCGAGTCGCGGACGAGCCAGGCGAGCTCGCAGCACTCGCAGCACCAGCCGCAGCAGCAGCAGCAACAGCCGGGCTCGAGGCCGCCGTCCCAGCCGAACGCGGCCTCGGCCTCGCCGGGCGCGGCGGCGGTGCCCGCCCACTGCAGCCCCCTGCGGGCTTTCAGCCCCAGCGCCGCCCACGCCTTCAGTAATTCCTTCCCCTTCAGTCCGCTGCAGGAGTCGCAGACGGCGAGCCTCGCAGGGGCCCCGCCCATGACGACCAGCCTGCCCAGCCCTCTCGTGGACCACCGCTCGAACGGGCCGGAGCCCGAGCAGCAGCGGGACCGAGACCAGCAGCAGGTGGTACCCGTGCAGCAGCAGCAGCAGCAATCGGGCGATCAGGTGCGTCAGCAGGTGGAGCAGCAAGTGCGCCAGCAAGTGCAGCAACAGCAGCAGCAGATGCAGCAGCAGCAGCAGCAGCAGCTGCAAAAGCAGCAGCAGATGATGCAGCAGCAGCAGCAGCAGCAGATGCAGCAGCAACAGATACAGCAGCAGCAAATTCAGCAGCAGCAGGTTCAGAGCTCCCAGCACATGAGCAACGATTCGCTCAAGCTGAGGAACCTTCTGACCAAGGGCAGCAGCGCAAGCGAGGATAACTGTCAGGAGGGCCCCTCAGCGCCGGCGCCTCCCGAGCCTGAGAAGACCACCCGCGACAGGATACTCAAGATCCTGCTCAACCAGTCGGATGACGACGAGTTCTCGTCATCGGTGGAGCCCACCGTGTCTAGGCCTCCTGTGCGTAGCAGCCCCGCGCACCAGCCGCCGCCCAAGACGCCACAGCACCACGAGCATCAAAAATCTAGCGGAACCCCCGGCAACCACATGCTTCTCCAGGTCGGTATTCCTACGTCGCCTATCTCTGCTCATTTCTATTTCGTTAATTACAACCTTTTTTTCCTCACAGTTACTCAACGAGAAGAACGACGATGGTGACGAGGAGTCCAGGGCGGGCCTCAAGAAAAGAAACGAGCTCCTCACGCAGCTTCTCAAAGATTCCGATGACGAGAAGAAGCTTCAGGAGCAGGTATGCGCCATCTTCGCATTGAGGATATCCTCCACTGTGACTGCAGACATCTGCAAAGACCCCCGTTTCTTTCTGTTGCAGAAGAGCCGCGAGGAGGACCCTCTACTGCGGAGCCTCGGTTTCCGGAATTCGTCGCCGTCGTCGTCGCAGTCAGACCACAGCACCAGCAGCATGAGCGCCGGCCAGAAAAGGCCCGTCGAGGATGGCGAGCTAAACATGGCGGTGAAGCGCTCCATGGATGGTTCACAAGTTAGCTCCTCGGCGAGCAGCAGCACTGGCTCGGCCGGAAACCCGAGCAAACTCTGGGAGAAGAACAAGATGCTGGCGTCTTTACTCGCAAAGCAGCCGACACAGCCCACGTCGATACCTCCCATACCTGCCTCTGTGATATCAGCCACACCCCAAGATAAACTGCCGCGTGTCTTGGAACGGAATAAGCAGCAGCAGCAACAGCAGCAACAACAACAGCAGCCCTGGACCAGTATGCAGTCCGTCGGTAACAACTCGACAACGACGACCGCGACATCCGCGCGGACACCCATGCAAAACCAATCTAGACAACTACCTCGTCAACCAACCAATATCTACCTCAGCCACTTAGTAAGCACTTCTACGTAATAATGCGTTAAACCACATTATATTTTTTTAACAAATTATGATAACTATATTATATTGTTTTTGTACACTTTAGCCACAAAGAACACAAATGGAACAGATTGACTCGGATTTCATGGGGAATCGAGACTTCCGACAGTCAAATTCTGATCCTTCTGCTTGGGACGCTCAGTCTCTGGACCCAGATCTCTCAGATATTTTAGATCAAGTCATAGATATCGCTCCAGATGGTATTCCAGGTTCGTACATAATAAACAATTGGATATAAACAAATGCATACAAATTATTTTATAAATATTTTAATTTATCTTTATCATTTCTCTTTAGATTCTGCTATTGCCAATTTTGAAGAACAGCGAAACGAAAAGCTAGCGATAAATGCCATACAGGAGTCACTAATGCAGATCGAGACTCGTGTCAATTCTACGTCTTCCAGCATTGCGTTACCTGGTACTCCTCCAGCTTATTCGACAGCGGTACGTTTCTTGATAGCAGAGGTTCTATATGTTGTGTACATAAATATGTAGGCAACTATTTCAAAGTTTAATTAAATATTTAATTTTAAATCTCGAAAAATTTAAATTCGTATTTTACCATTGAACAATTGAATTGGATATTTTATAAAAATATTTTTATTGTGATTCTTAAAATGGATATTTCTCTTTATTAGATGATGAATACCCCAGAAACATCAAGCCACAACTATCAACCTCCGCCAATGTATCAACAGCAATCGCAGCAGCAACAACAGCAGCAGCAACAGCAGCAGCAGCAGCAAGCTAGAGTGCGATTGAATGTTCAACAGGCTGGTATTAGACAAGCTGCTGCACAATTTACTCCTCAACAACAACAGCAGCAGTTTCAACTGCAGCAACGTAAATTGATGCAACAACAACAACTCAAACAGAGGTTGTTACAACAGCAGCAGCAACAACAACTTCTCATACCTTCAAATGCAACGGCCACGGACCAAATAGCAACTGGCATTCATAATATTGATAGTCTTTTGAACAATACAGTAGCTCCGAATGTTTCGTTACAGGTACATAGTCGAAGAATGAATTTTTTAATTAACTTAGATTTAAGTATTTGTAATACATATGCATTTTAATACAAACCCGTTGTTTGTTTTCATTGCAGCGATCAAGTGTGCCAGATTCACAAGTATCCCCGAGCTATGGAGGATCCGTCCAGATGCCTCAAGGGCAGCATCGCCTTACACACTCTTACTCTCACCCCTCCACATTACCTCAACAGTACGCATTTATATTAGCACTAAAATTCATTTCTTGAATAGCATGTTGTTTTCGTAGCATAATATGCTAATAAATTTTATTTTGTAGCCCTTCTGTTAATAACAGCTTCAACAGTGGTCAGCAAGTTTCTGCTTCGGCAAGGCTTTCACCACATTCACCAGCTGGCATAATGTCCTTTTCGCACCCACAACCCTTGTCTCCTCGAGTGACGCAACAGGTTTGTCTAATTGTTGATACGTTAAAAGACATTGAACTAATTAATAACAAATTCTTTTTTAAACAAGTTTCAATATTTGTATTTATTCGTTGCTAGCAACAATATTATGTAAAATATTCTTTATTCATAGGGAAACTATGCCAGTAGTCCGCGAATGTTCAACGTGAACCAAGTGCGGCAGCAACAGCAAACCGGACAGCAACCGGGAATGCAACAGCAAGCACAGCGGTCAATGTCGTCACCGGGCACGCCAGTCTCGGCGCGACAGTCCCCTTTCCCAGCAGAAGCTTTCCCTCCGCCGGCATCCCCCACGGCCAGTCAGTTCCCACCAGTCCCAAATGCCAACGTCACGAATCCCTCGGCGCCTTATCGGCTGCAACGCACGCCGTCCACGCCATCCGCTACTACGCAATTACCAGGTAAACATATGTTTAATTTTTCAAGGACAGAGTAGGAATCTTATGTTTTATTATCAATTGTTGTACATAAGACTTTCAAATCGAATGAACTCAAACGCAATCGCGCTACCTCTTAAACATTTCGTGAATATTTTAAAAAATGGAATAAAGTTTGATTTGATTTGAAGGGCTCATGTAGTAATTGTAATAATATAGAGATAGATTAAGATAACTTTTAATGACTGAAGAATCGGATTCAAAGGAAAACGTATTTTTATAAACAGCAATGGCGGTTTAGCGGTTCAAAGTTACGTTTTCAATTTCATTGAAGATTTTCAGCTTGTCTTTGGCTATAATCTTTTTTACAGTATCTTTATTCTCTTTCTAATTTTTACTTGTAATGAAACATGTCTACATTTGCTTGCTAATATTTGTCTTCTAGCAGTGCGAGCAAACACACCGCCGGTCGTTGTGCCGAAGAGCAAAGCAGCTAATCGAATAGCAAAACAAACCCGCGAGATGCGTAGGAGCAAGACCCTAGACACGATTAATGTTGCAGGTGGGGTTGGTTCACCCTGTCACTATGGCGGAGTGAGCAAGGAGCAACCTCTATTGTCGCCTAGTCATCCCCTCTCGGGTTGCCCCGCAACACCGACTCATAATCAACATAACGCCAACAATACCCAACACTTTTCAAACCATCAACACTCATCTATGTTATACCACAACGCCGCCGGCGTACAGAGTAGTCAGTACTGTTATGACCGGACGTCCGTTAATCTCTATCAGTCGGGGCCCGTGGATGCGCAAGACATTAGGCCTCCGCCTTCCAGTAATCCTGCTAGTCACCAAATAGGTGGTAAGTCATGTGACCTCTTCATGTCATGTGACCATCACTACGCCATCATCCTCACCCATACATTCGTTACATGACATTCTCCTACAACTTACCCATGTAAAAATGAACGACTGACAATAATACAAGCAATTTATTTACCGACACTTTATATCTTTCTACTTACTGGACGTAATCTCATAAATATACATCATAGGCATGGAACTGTTAACAGTATAAAGCACAATTTTACTTTCCTCATCTACACATTACAAGTCGAAAGGATGTCGAAAGCACGTAGTTTGATTTTAAGGGGATTTTTTGGATAGTTTTAAATATGTCCATTCATTTACATTGTTTTAACAATAATATTTCCTTCGTTTGTCATTACATTGGACCGTCGAATAACGTTATCTATAAATAACATAAAACTAGTACGACAATGCCCTTAAGTCTTGTAAATATATTATAACATTCTCTATGTGTTCTTTCGAGTATCTTCATTCATCGTGTGACTTTTTGTTATCCAGGTGTTGTGTTTTTCGGTTTACGAAGTGTAAACAATTGCGGGTTTTAATGGATCATTGAATGAAATATTTACCCTAAACGACAGAATATCCGAAACAAAACCTTTTGTCATCACAGTCGACATTCACATGTTGCATGGCCCGTCATTTTTGCAGCTCACCAGCGGCACTTGTGTTATAATCATAATCATTGGAAATCATAATTCTTTCTCTACTTACTCCAATCTCATTCAATCAGCATCGACCTATTCGGTACATCACTGTAAATAACACAACATTTGTACATTTTCTGAATGTTTGATTCTTTGTATATAAAACTATATTGATAATGATAATTTTATATTAAGAGAAAATCTTATAAGCTACAATTAAGATTATGGTTTATAAATAATAGATAACATTTTTAATTAAACATGTTATTGATATATATGAAAGTAATTATTTAATAGCAAAATCTATATGTATAATTTATGTAAGATTTTCTTTTATTAAAAATGTTTCATCTGTGTTGTATTATGGAATACGACAAAGAAACAGCGATTTAATATATTAATTAATACGATGCAATAATAACTAATGCACTTTTTACAAAGAGATAAATAATTCCTATATTCTTATGATCACAAACATACACGAGACTACATTATAATTTGAAGTGCAGTGGTTCTGTTTATCTTTGTATTTCGATTTTATCGCTTTGAATTGTTATAATTTACTAGTCTCGCTTGTGTTCGTGAATATAATGATCTTCCATTACTTTAGCAAGCGGAGGGGAAAACTCAAGGAAGAAATAGAAGATCATTTCATTGAGGGAATGTCATTTCAGCTTATTTCACCCATCCTTGATCACTCATTTTAATTTTATAAATGTTCATCTTGTGAATTAATGTCCAGCCTTATAGGATCTGAAATGTTGTATTTTTTGGTGTACCAGAACTAATACCATGCTAATGTGTCTATACATCTGTAAAATTTTGGGTACAATAACTAAGGGTTGTTGACAATGCCAACGTTGTATGCTGTGTGTGAGTGTGTGTGCGTGTGTGTGCGTGCGCGCGTGCGCGCTCGCGTGTGTGCCTGTGAACCATATCCTAGAATTATGTTTGCTAATTTCAAAGTGGTATTTTTATAACATCGTCTTTTGTAAATTAATCCCTCTATGCACCGTACGAGAAGTGAGTCTAATCAATAAGTCATTTGTCATCTGGATCGCACGTTGGCTGATCGATGCGTACTTCGCGAGAGGCTTCGAATTCCATTCAACTAAATATGGTGATTATTGGTTTTTCAGGTAACACAAATAGTACAGGTGGTATAAATTCGGAGTACGTGCGGAAGGAGTTGAGGACGGTTGTTGATGCGAGGATGCAGCAGCAGCAGCAGCAACAGCAGAGGGTACCGAATAATCTCCAGAACAATCTGACGGCTCAGGTGTCTCAGGAAGACTTGGAATCCCTCGGCTTGACCTATGACATTGCGTCTGCAGGTACGTTAACTTGGTTCGCTGGTAGAAAAATTCTCACGAGCTAAACACGCATACTCTTCGACTAGTCCTTTACTAACCATCGTTTACATTTTTTGTCGATTCCAGTAAATTCTGGTCCGCGGGATATCACTACCTAAGCAAATGCAGTTAGTTTTATAACACATTATGTACATATATTAGCGTACACCGAACTGTAAATGACCTAATTTTGTATAAATAGAGAAGCAATATACTCTTCTGCTAAACACGTCTCTCTGATGTAATTACTTATTATTGTTAGAATACGAAGAAGAATGGCGACAATTTCATAATTTTTTTTACTTGCGAGCCAGGCTGTGAAAAAGTATTACAGGCTACAATTTTTAACTGATTAAAAGAGAACACTCGCAATACGATAAAGCTGGTAGAAGTATAGCGCGTTTCCTTGTCGTTGCGTTATAAAGAAACGAAAAAGAATCAGGATAAGCTTCTCGTTTGCAAAACATGGTAATTGATTTTGGTAACACGTATGTCGTTGTCGATGTCTCAACTAGGTGATGCGTTGGTTAGCGATGGCTCTGCCAAGAGTTGGGCCATTGGTAGTGCCGGAACCACCCCCTCGTCCTCCAGGGTAAGAACCCACTTCCGACAATTACTTTACGTATTTTTTTTTACTTGTATGCTCTCTGTCTTCCCTCTCTGCTTGGCTTCACCAACTTTATTGTGCACGACATTCAGTTACTTTTAATATGTTTTTAATTTTTTTTTCTTAGTTTTATTACATATTCTTTCTTTTTTCTTCTTTTATTGATATCTATCGAGCATAAAAGTTGTAGAGGACATGATATGTGCTCGCTGCTGTGCATGATTATACTTTTATTTCTCGTTTCTTCTGATATATATTTATATATATATACTTATGTATATATACATATATACTACTGCGAGTATATAATATAGATCTATTTTTCTGTCTCTTTTTCTATCTAATATTCGTATCGCTCTTTTTTCAAATCCTTTCGACTTTACAAGTCGAAGTACGTAAGATTTAAAGTTTGATATGTAATAAACTGAGAATTGAAGAGAAAACTTGTGTGTTCCTGATTCAAATGCATTTTAATGCAAATCTTTTATTAGTACCTTTCTGACTCTATAAACTTCGTAGTTGCGGTGTTTGGATGACATTGTGAGAAGACGTGCAGAACCGTAAACTGTTTAAAGATTTTACGTTTACCAAATGTCTTTGTATTTTTCTTTCTAGTATTACTATTGACAATGTCTTTGAAGAATCTTTTTTTTTTTTTAATTATTATTCTTCAAGATGGTGATGGTATATAAGGCATATTCATTGTACGTAGAAATCGCTTTAGTAATTATTTTCGGTGAGAAAATATTGCCGTATGCGAATAATGTGTACTTCTTTACGGTCGTAATGCTTTTTCACAGTTGAGCAAAGCAACATCTTTGTGCTTACTGTATTTTATTCTCTTTTTTTTCTCGAAAGTAACTCTTATTTGATGCATGAGCTGAGTATTTAGATCTTTCGTATTTAAGAAGATTTTTGAGAATTCATGCAAGACATATCTACAATAATACAGAGGCGCAGAAGATTATTTTTCAATATATTCAATGTGTACACCCTGCAATGAAAAAGATAAAAAAAAACTTATCTCTGTTATTAAAAAGCGTTTAAAATTTGTGTTCCATGATTCTGTGCTGTTTTTATGCTTTGCAAGTCAGTATACAGCTGTCAAATTAACATGTGCGATAGATCTATTTTTCTTGCGCAATTTACTTTACAGTTCTAAATGACTCTCTTATATTTACATATCTTATTAATACTTTCATTGCGCATACATATTCTAAGTCATTAAAAACTTTGTCTGTAAAATATTTGTGTTGAACTTTTATTAAAATCGCCTTTATAATTGCAGACTACTATGGAAGAGGTGGCCCGAGGTGATCCAAAGGCGTCGTTGCTGCAGAAGCTACTGTCAGAGTGACTGGTGGCTGTCGCCCTTCAAAGTAAAGAAGTGTATGTAATATATATTTGAGTTTAAGACAAAAGTGGAAGAAAGGACATATAAGAAGAGGATATATGCGATACACCTACATACATAAAATGCTCTATACGTAACGGATACTATTGTATTATATGTAATACCACGTTAAGACAGTATGCATACACGCATGACTAAATGCAATGGAAACTGTGATGCGTGACACTCTCATGGATTTTGTCGGAGCCATCGTATTGAGAATGAATCGAAGGAACCGCGTGTGTGTTACTTTCGTTGACAGAAGTGTGTATAGAGCAAATTCGCTCTTTGCTCGAGACTTGTCAGTCTGGCATTTAACGTATAATTAAATAAAAGCAATGCGCGCGAATGAGCGCACAGTTAAAAGGCGAGGGAACAAAAACGTCAGTACATTTTACAAAGCTGTGACAGGGTTTTTAAGAGAAATAAAATATATATCGAAAGATTAATGCTGATTATTTGGATGGGCTCAAGAAGACAAACGCGCACCTTTTCCGATAATCGCTAAAGTTATTTATTATGAAATAAATGATCGATTTCCGTGTTGTACATAGAAAAGACATTCGCATGTATGTTGCAAGCAGCCAGATTGAGGAAAGTCGATATGTACTCATTATCTGCGACGGCGTCACGATTTAACACGAGTTTCATTGTATTTAGTATTACTGATGAAAAAAAACTACGTAGGTACCTCAAAGGTATACTTTATTATACTACTGGCTGTTGAACATAGAATAATTATATAGGTTTAATTATTGTACACAGGAAAAGAATAGAGCACTATCACGTTTTTCTTAATTTAACATCCCGAACTATATTATATTACGGATAATATATTTGTGATTGTAAGAATCTGCAACCAAATTGTGACAAAGAATACTTGTTGTTGTTATTATAATTATAACTATTATATAATAACAATTATTTTATTATTTTATTATTATTGACATCATCATTATCATTATTACCGATATGATTGTTACATTACATATTGTAATAATAATATTAAGATTTATTATTTTATTATTACAATTATTATTCTCTTATTGTAATTATTATTACTGCTATTTCTATTATAATTATAATTATTATTAGATTAATATTAATACTGTCAAACGTGGCGTATGCATATTTCTACTCCAAATAAGGGTACCTTATGCGGATATATGCCGAGCGATTCGTCTCTCGTATTTACAATCAAATGATAACGCGTTTTATGCTTTAATGCTAAAAGGAAAAGTAATAAACAAATATACCGATGTTTCTGTATAATATAATGTAAAACAATAACACGCTTTTCGCGTGCAGTCTTGACATCTAGAACAAAAAGGTTGTAGGAACGTACGAAACGAATCGCCCTGTAAATATTTCACATACGTATGTATGTAAGTTAAATTCGAGCGCGTGGTATGTGCAAGTATGCGTATATACACAACAGTAAAAGTATGTATACGTATAGGTGCATATATTTATATACATAAATATATATATATATATAAATGGAACAAAAAAATGAAAATGAACCTTCTATTTTGCATAGCTCCGTAAAGTAATTCTTCTTTCGGGTCTTAGATGCACACTAAATTACTTATAAAAATGACATCTGTTGTTACAAAGAATGGAAAATTTTTTAATTATTGCACACAAGTATGCAGGACGACATAAGAGCTAGAACACGTAAGAAAACTACAATTTTTTTGGTTTTTATTTCTTTATATTATCTCGAGCCTGAGATTTTTTGCAGTATCCCTTCTGTATTGCGAATCTTACGTCAATCTGTATAAAGTCATGTGTCTGTACAAGTTAGTTCACGTACATGAAATTTGCGTTTTTTTGTTTGAAAATGTATCGAGAAATAATCAACAATGGACGAAAATGCATGTTAGGTCAAGTATAAACCTCAAACATTGTTGGAGCTTGAATTTCGATATTCTTTACTCGTTTTCTCTCTTCTCAAATTAAAGTCGAATTTACAGATAGGAAATGCCGTTTTGCACTCGTTTTCTTGCATAAGCGCGTGTGTGATTTTTTTCCTTATAAAGGCCAATGGGTGCCACTTCCTCCTTTTTGTTACTTAATAAAGTAAGCATTTTTTTCGTTAAAGTTTGATAGCTCGCTGTTAGTGCCTCTGAGAATAAATAAAAATCATTAGTATATGTACCTTGTGATTGAACAAGCTGGAAATGTTATATTACTCTTTTATAGCTAGTTTTTTATATTCTATTCTTGTATAAGATGTAACTATGTTACTTATACTTTCGTTTAAATACTTGGAGGGTAATTTATACAATTTTCATCGTTTGATTAATTACACATGGTGTATCATTCTGTCGGTCTACTATTAGTATTCTATTTATTCTGTAACATTTTAAAAATCAGTAATAGAAATTTTTTAGCTTACATTAGGTTTTAAATCACTTTTGAAATAATTTTAATAGCCAAACACAAAACTTTATTGCGAATTCAAAAGTTTAAATCTCGTACGAATTATTTGTAATCATTAACAGAAAACTATATAATCAATTAATTATCCTCCAACTATTATTTATTACGTTTTTCTAAATATTCTGCGTAAGTAGAGCTCCTTTAACGCGAAATAAAATTACGCGGTCTGAGAGTTGGCGGGATACACCTGTTTTTCTTTATTGAGTCTAGATCCATAAATGGATATAAAAAGAATTTTTGACTTTACGTAAGTGAACAATCTGTGCAATAGATGACGGTTTTCTTTGAAAAAGAAAAACGGCGAGTCGAGCAATTGTTTCGACTCTTAAGTTACGTTGTAAAGTAAAATAGTTGGCATTTCCTGTCTACAAATTCAGATTTTTGTTAACCACATACTGATCGTGTCATCCGTTATAATTATTTTCATGTGTAAATATTTTCCTGTAGTTGATGTGAGCGATGAAGAGTTTTAACCCTCCCTCCTTACCCCGTAAGCGCTCGATTGCATTTTCTTTAAGCAGAAATCGATTACAAAGAATAAGCTCTGCGAAAATCTTTCGAGAGATGGTTGGACATTATATGTATACATGTGTACACGCGCGAGCATGTACTCTTCCGAAGTACGAGTATTTTTATTATTATATATTACGTGTATTTAATTCAAAGAAAAAATAAGTACGTCTAACAATATCGTGAAGCAAGGGATATGTCGGTGGGCGCATGCTCGCGCGTCCGTTTATATATACGTCAATGCGCGTTGTACACAGATGATTTATGTCATATAGATAGATCGTATGTGCTTTCTAATGACGAATAATTTTATAAATATAATTATACTGATGTCAAGTGTACGTTTATTTCTTCTTTGTAATTTGCACGCGCGCGTGTGTGCGATGCGAGAAACGAAAGAGGCACGGAACAAGAGATAATTCATTTATAAGAGAGCGAGGGAAAAGAGCTTTGATGTCGAAAGGATGGCAAGGACAAAATAACAAAAAAAGAAGAATTAATGGAAGAAAGTTTATGTATCGACGAATTAACACACGTCCTTATTCGCTGTTAACGATACGTTATTACGAAATGGTTGTATGAATGAGCGTGCAAAACATGCATTCGTTAAATGTTTATATGAAGAGGGTTCGATGCAGATTCTTTGTAGATGCCAAGACTCGTAAAGTTTCACTTTAAGTTTAGTAGGTTTTGTATATTGCACAGAGGCGTGCGACGTTCTTTTGTGATCGATCCAAGTCATCGTGTGTAAAAAGATGCATTGTCTATTGCTTCGCACTTGATCAATCTATTTTAATTAAAAAATATGCTGATAAGAAAATTTTACTTTGTTTTATTTATGTACACCTACAATACTTGAGATAAAATACCTGTTTATTTTCTATTTTAGATAAAGTACTGCACGTACTAAGTTTAATAAATTTTTAAAAATAAGCTTAATCAACTTGATTATTTATTTTGTAATATATTTTATTAAATAATTGATACAGAAAATTACATTCAGTAATATTATTACAACGATATAAAATAGTAATTATCTTTTGACTCAATAGATCTCTATAATAAGGCACTTCACTTACGATAAATTATATTTGGCAGTCATTGAAATGTGGTACAAAATTGTCGCGCAGTAGCACTACACTTGCAATTCTTTCGTTATTAAGCGAGTGCAGTGGAAGTGCTTCTATAAATATACATATATTCTTCATATTATCAAAAAATATCTTTTTTATTTAATTTATTTACATATCTATTTTTTAAAAGATAAAAAAATGATTCTGCGCCATTTTCACGCAATTAGAAAATATGTTTAATCTGACACGACTTATACTCAGCACCATCAAATTTTTTTATATAATCTTTTATATTATAAAAATTTCGCTTTTTGAGCGTATTTTACAAGTATAATGAAAGATAAACAGTATTATCTTTTAAACTTATTTCTATAACTAGCGTTGAAAAAAAATACATATACTAAAATATTGCAATATTATGGTACAAAAATTATAACTGCATTTGGCTTATACAAAGATAGTACAAATGTTTCATGTTTTGAAATTTTCACAATGATACAGATAATTGAAATTGCATATTAATTGCAATGTTCCAGATTAGTATTCGGTTTAAAAATTTACCGTGTTCAATTTATCGAAAATTAAACAAAAGGTACTAACAATAAAAGCATTTTCTTCTACATACTCATTATACCTATTTCAATACTTCTAAAGAAATTTCAAATTGATGTAACGGTTTACAATAAATTATAGTAAATTTTTATAGGCTTAACATAAAATATTTATCTAGAAATTTTCTATGATTACCAAGAAATATTATCTAAAATGTTATACTTTAAGATAATTTCATGTATGGCTTGTTGAACAAATAGTAAAACAAATTTGAAATTCTACAGAATATTCAATATTGATAAGTAAATTCGCAAAAATTGTAAAGCATTCTTAGCGCCACTAGTAATATGCGAGTAATAAAAATTATTGAACGTAGATAGTAGTGGTGCTATCATAAGCGAACTTTTTCAGATAATAATAAAGTATCGATTCATTCCTTAAGGCCACAGGTTGTATTGTGAACGAAAGCCAACCCTTTGGAGAAGGAAGGGAGGAACAGGAATGAGGAAGAGGATAATTTAGACTCGAAAAATCGACAGATTGGTTTTGGTAAGAAAACGAAATGTTCTTGGCGAGACTAGCTTGAAGCTATCTAAGGTTGGATGTGATGTTGCTGTTGTTGCTGCTGGTGATCAAAAGGCCTGCGGGGGCGGTTGCGGCCCCTGTGCCTCTCGCGTTCTCGACCTTGTGCGGATCCGCGTGACCTTCCGGGTTGCGGTTCGCGGAACTGCTGCTGCTCGCGGAACTGCTGCTGCTCGCGTAGCTGCTGCTCGCGCTGTTGTTGCTGCTCGCGTTGTTGTTTTTGCTCGCGTTGCTGTTGCTGCAACAGTTGTTGCTGCTGTTGCAAATGACGCCAGTCGGCACCCGGGTGGCGCTGGTGCTGGTAGAGGTCATGTCCGGGACCCTCAATTTCATTGATCGAGTCCTCGGGTCGGTAGTTGGCAGTCTCGCGCTGTAGGCCACCAATTCCAGGATAAAGCTGAGGCCGATGCCGACCGCCAGGGCCGTGCGACTCTTGATCAGTTATATGGCGCCGGATACAGACAGAGCAGCGGGAGACACGTGAAGTGTGATCCGTCTTCAGGGTCTGTGCCTGGGGCTTGCGGAACTGTTCAAAGTCCTTGATCGTGGCCATCCAGTAGGAGACAGCCGTCGAGAAGAAGTTGCACGTGCCCAGACCTCGACATTCGATAAACGGCCGCGGTCGGAACTCCTCAAGACATGAACCCGGGGAGGAAAGAGCTTGTCCGCCACCTGCCGCTCCCGCGTCTCGGTGCTATAACATTTCAATACTCGGTTTAAGTTTGTGCCGTTCGGTTTAAGTAGATTGCATTGAACTCGAACAATAGTTTCATTAAAACCGCGATAGAAAATTGTTCTATATTAGAGTATGATATGTTAGAAAAATTCGAAAAAAATCGAAAAAATGTTTCTCATGTTACTAAAATCCAAATTATCCAAAATTAATTTTCTGCAATGAGAATGCTACATACCATGATGAAGCTGTATCCAGCCCAGAGTTCTTCCCAGCCACCGGGACAGTCGGGTATTGCCATCGATTGGCTATGGATGACAATGAGTCGAGTTGGTGCTTCGCAGATAGCGCAGCGTGAAATGTACACGCCAACTTCACGAGATGGTATTCCCGTCATGGACATTGGCATTTGCTCGTTCGAGCTTAGCCAGTAACTGTAGTCGTTTCGGTTCGCATAGTCGCAAACGTTATTGAGGTTACAGAAGAGGAAGGGCATCACTGAGAACCTCCTAACACAGCTTCCAGGAGCACCTGAATAAGGCCAAAATTTTAATATGGCATTGTAAGCAAATAACGCGTAAGAGGTAATGAACTTACCCAAATCCTGGGCATGCGCGTAACTGTTACCCATGATGTGCAAAAGCGAGTAACCGTCGCCTACTTTGACTGAATTTTTAGGACACTGAGGAATCATAGCAGACTGTGAGTGTCTAGCGAATTGGAATCCTCTGTTCTTTGGTGCTGGACCAGGAGGTGCTGGTGCTCCAGGGGCACCGGGAGAACCTGCTCAAGGAGGATTGTGTCAGACACGCGCAAGTTTAAAGCCTCTAATTATATGGGTGTTACTTACCTTGTGGTCCAGGACGGCCTGTGGGCCCAGGTGGTCCTTCGGGGCCATCTTCGCCGTCAGGTCCGTCTACACCCGGTGGACCAGGACGTCCTGGCATACCTGGTTCTCCATCGCGACCTCGCTCGCCCGGTTCTCCTAAATCACCAACTGCTCCCATGACGCCAATTGATCCTGAAATAATAAATTTAGTGAAATTAAAGATTAATTAAGGCAGTCAAAGGAGAGCATTTAATTTCAATAATTCTACCTTGGAATCCCATGAATCCGATGTCACCTCTAATTCCTTTATCAGCTCTTGGTCCAGTAACGAAATATCCTCTTTCTCCTGTTTTACCCTGAAAATAATTGATGCTCATACATCGAGTTGGCTATATTTTCCTGTCAATAAACAGCTAATAATTTTTGCCGTATTAATTTACCTTCTTTCCTTGCATACCCTGGAGTCCTATTCGACCTGGGTAACCGTAGTCTCCTACCTCACCTTTGAGACCACGCAGTCCTTGAAGACCTTCCAAACCATCTTCTCCTCTTTCTCCTTTAGCTCCTGGTCTTCCCTCCATTCCAGGTGAACCCATGTCACCTCTCTCTCCTTTATTGCTATAACCAGAGTAACCTGGCTCACCTTGAAAACCTTTAGGACCCATAGGCCCGTCTCGACCTGGCATACCGTCTATACCAGGTGCACCAGGAACACCGACGAAACCTCGAGGACCTGAGTAAATATATTTTTTAAATATTTTAAAAACACGTTTCTTGTGTTTCTTTTCGATTTTTGACTTACAAAAATCAAGGATCTTCCGTATTTAATATTTATGCTATATAATCAAATATTTATGCGAGATATAATAATTTATAATATACCTTGGTCTCCCGGTTCTCCATCGGGTCCTGGGAAAGAGAAGCCCGGTTCTCCGGGAATTCCATCTGGCCCGTCGTATCCATCATCTCCAGAAATACCTTTAGCGCCATGTCGCCCAGGCATTCCTGTTCGGCCATCTAATCCAGGTATACCAGGTTCGCCAATTTCGGCTAATTCACCAGGCGGTCCAGGAGGACCGGCGGGGCCATGATCACCGGCCATACCTTTATCACCGGGAAGACCTTCGTTACCATCGTAACCTGGTTCACCTTCGTCTCCTATTTCTCCCTGATTTCAATGCGAGTTTTTATTATTTAGTAATTTTTTATAGATTCTTGTAAAATGTTTCATTAATTTTATAATATTATAGTAAAAGAATTATTACCTTTTCTCCTATGATTCCCATGAATCCTACGTCTCCTCGTTCACCTTTTCTGCCCGGAAGTCCAGGTAATCCTGGGTTACCAGCATCACCGAATGTTTTATTTGCTACTCCTGGGAAGCCACGGTCACCTATTACTCCCTTAACACCGTGTACTCCTGGTCTACCCGGCAGACCAGGCTGTCCAATATCTCCAGGCATTCCTATTAGTAAATTAGACCATGAAATGAATGCAATATGGAAATGATATTGAAATGTAATGAAACTAACCAGGGCGCCCCATACGACCAGGGTCCCCATCAGGACCTATCATCCCTGGAGCACCTTCTTCTCCTGGGGGACCCATAGGTCCTCTTTCTCCTTTTAGACCTTGGATTCCATATCGACCAGGAGAACCCTCGAATCCTTTCGGTCCATCATCTCCTCTTTCACCTTTCTCTCCTTCTAATCCATAATCACCCTGATCTCCCTAAAAAATACATTACAATTTTTAATGTAATGAATATATGTATAAAGTATATGCATAGTGATAATATGTACAGATATGTTCATAGAGCAACCTACCTTCTCTCCACGTGTTCCATTGTATCCCACCAATCCGTGATCGCCCCGTATACCCTTCAGTCCAACATAACCGTCTATGGATAGTCCTGGGTCTCCTGGCAGTCCGGGTCTACCGTCAACTCCGGGCAATCCAGGCATGCCTACTTGGCCCATGAACCCAGGTTCACCGAGTTCTCCTTGAGGGCCACTGAATGAGTCCTCACCCTTAGGACCGACTATACCAGGATATCCTGCATCTCCCTTGCGACCTCGCCTACCCGGTATACCGGGCGGTCCCTCAAGACCTGGTTGTCCAAAGCCACCTCTTTCACCTTTAGCTCCAATATGCCCTGGCTCGCCGTCCAAACCCGGCCAACCTTGAGCCCCATGTTCGCCCTCTTCTCCAATGTCACCATCTTCGCCTGCTTGTCCAGGCTGACCCAACTGACCGGCCATACCGTGATATCCAGGTAGTCCTTCATCTCCAGGGAGACCCCTACGACCCGGCCAGCCCAAATCTCCTTGTAAACCTTTCATACCAGCATATCCTGGCAGACCATCGGTTCCTACAAAAATTGTTCTTGGTTAATTATTTCAATTTTTTAAGATAATTCTAAGAGTGGATCAAGAATTTACCTGGCATGCCTTTATCACCAATCTCTCCTGGACGCCCAGGGAATCCAGGTGCACCTGGTTCTCCTCTTAAACCTTGTAAACTATCACCTCTAGGTCCTTTTGCACCGTGATTTCCAGGAAAACCGCTGTACCCTAGATTTCCTTTTTCTCCTTTTATACCCTTTGCACCCTCCACACCAGGTGGACCGCTGAAACCGGGTGGTCCAGGCGGACCCAAATCACCTTCCTCACCTTTTGGACCCATTTCTCCTAGATCTCCATAATAATAGTTATTGCCAATTTCACCACGGTCTCCTTTCGGACCTATTAATCCCTACAAAATGATTTATAGTATTATCATTATACAATATTCATTGAAATTTATTTGATAGTTATTTATAATTATATAAAATAATATATATTTAAAAGATTATATTTAACTTACAGGAGCACCCTCGGGTCCTTCTTCACCGGGTGTACCCGCGGGTCCTCGAGGTCCCTCTTCACCGGGCATTCCCGGGTATCCTTTCAGTCCATCAAGCCCTTGAGCTGAAAAACCTTGGGGCCCTTGTTCACCAGACAGACCGGGAAAACCTCTTACACCAATATCTCCACGTTCGCCCTTGTAACCACTATAACCTGTAATTAAGTATTCATTGTAACGATTGAAACTCATTAGAAGTAGTGAATGTTATAGCAAATTGCAAAAAATGCAAACCTTCATTTCCTCGCTCTCCTTTCATGCCCTTACTTCCCTTAAATGGCATTAAATCGTGTTGAGATGCGTCACCCTGGCTACCTTTGATACCAGGATTACCTCTATCTCCTTTGCGCCCGGGTGCACCATCAAATCCTCTATCACCTTTGAGGAACTCTTTTGAAACTTGAGCTGATTCTCCTTTCAGTCCGTCAATACCATCCCAACCTTGTTCGCCGTCGCGACCCATCGATCCGGGTTCTCCAAAGTCACCCTAAATGATTAATTTTTTAAGTGTTAAAAATCGTTCACTATTGTCATATTTGTACTAATAAATCCCTATCCTTGCCTTTTCTCCTTTTGGTCCATCAAATCCATAATCACCGATTTCTCCCGGCATACCCATGGGACCGCGATGGCCCTGGAAACCAGGGAGACCCTTGTCACCAGTATCTCCTGGAGGTGATACATGATTTGAGCCTTCATTGATGACGCGACCGGGTTCTCCTTTTGGACCTCGTGGGCCAACTATGCCATGAAGTCCGTTCTCGCCAGCGATACCCGGAGCACCGATCGTGCCGTTTTGACCCATTTCTCCTTTAATACCACGAGGACCTGGTAAACCTTGGAAACCTGTAGAGCCAAGGAAGCCATCGAATCCAGGCTGTCCCATGTCACCTTTCTCACCGGGTGCTCCTGCGATGGGAGATTAATTTAATAAATCTTGTAAAGATTAATCGAGTATTCAATAAAAAATAGAAACGTACCTGGAGCGCAAGTGCCACAGTCATCACCTCGCATACCTTTAGGCCCAGAAGGTCCGTCAAAACCTTTTAAGCCGTGCAATCCTGGAATACCAGGTATTCCAGGAAGACCAGGTTCTCCTGGGGGACCTTCAATTGGTTTACCCAGACCGGGGAATCCCTTCGGTCCTGAAAATCACAATTGTTAACATATGATATAACAAAAAATAATAATAAAAAAGAGAACTAAGTGAACGAAACTAACCAGGTTGTCCAGGCTCTCCTCGATCTCCTGGTGGGCCGTCGACCGCGTCTGTACCGTGATATCCGTCCAACCCGGGTGGTCCCGTGATAGTGACGCCGGGGAAGCCCTTATCTCCAGGCGGTCCTACTGGACCTGGTGGCCCAACCGGTCCTTGATAACCCATTGGTCCAGGTGTTCCTGTAAATTAATAAAATTTATTGCTAGATACAATTTAATTTTATTAGATATAATTGTAACTCAGATCCCTTTAGACTAGAATTATCACGAACCGTCATCTCCTTGTTCTCCTTTTTCTGACGATCCTTTCGGTCCAGGGTTTCCAGGTGGTCCTTGAGGACCGGGAGCTCCTGCTGGTCCTATATATCCAGTTTTTCCTGGTTCACCGGGAGTACCTGGATATCCATCTGGACCTTGGAAACCTGTCGATATGAATAAATGCTTAGTTGTGCTGTTATTTGTGTATAATCAAATGGTTAAACATTTTTAATTATGTTCATTAATTATCATTAATTGAATTAGTAAGGCTAAACGTACCAACATCACCCTGAATACCAATGGAACCAACGATGATTTCATCAAGTTCCGGTATGTATGCGCCTTTTTCTCCGACAGCACCCTGTCTACCGGGCGCACCGGATCTTCCACTGTCTCCCTCTTCACCCTACGAAAGGCAAGAGATTATAAGTTATAGGTTTTTTATGCAGAACACTAAAGTTTAAATAGAGATGGCAGTAGACAAATTTATTTAAAAAAGAAATCTTCTTCGAAATTCTCTTTAAGCTACTGAATGGGCGAATGCCGTTAAAGTATAATCACCTTCTCTCCTTCCACTCCTTGTCTTCCGAAGTATCCCGGGGCTCCTCTCAGTCCCTTTTCTCCAGCCGGTCCAGCCGGTCCCGTGACTCCCTGCTTGCCTCTTGGACCATCGTCACCTTGCTCTCCCTTTGTCCCTTTGAGTCCATCGAATCCCCTGTATCCCTACAGATCGGCGAGCATCCCAATGAAATCGTGATTTGAAACGCCTAAGCTTGGAGCGAATGTAAATGCGCGGGATTTGAGAAAAAGCGGGATCGGTCAGAGGGACCCGTGCGGGCATAGGGAAGGAGGCCGCGGGCTTGGGCCCCGCTAAACGAAAAAGCATCCGGGAATTCCTGCGGACCGACTGCATAATGAGCCCGGGCCACAATCGCCGGGCCCTTCATTTGCCAAGCCTGCAGGTAGAACGGCGGTGGATGGGTGAGGCGGGGAAGGGGATGGGGGGGCCGACTCACTTCCAGTCCTTTGTCGCCGATCTCGCCTCGTGGGCCGCGTTCGCCGGGCGAGCCCTTGTAGCCTCGCGGACCCTGAGGTCCGGGCCGCCCCGTCGTGTTCTTCCTCTTGCTCGGATTCGGCGCCGGCAGGCCCTTCTCGCCTCGGTCTCCCTGCTCTCCGACCTCGCCCTTGATGCCGATGGCTCGGTCGCCCTGGTCGCCTTGAAGCCCGCGCAGTCCGGGAAGTCCATAGTCGCCCTGGGGAACGAAACACGTGAGTCTCCGTCTCAAGGCGATAAGCTCCTCGACGATCGTCCGTGCGTGGCCCAGGGGAAAATTACCGGGGGCCGTCGACGATCGCGTGGAGAAAGAACAGACGGTGCAAGAGAAAGAGAGAATTCGGGGAGGGTTAAAAGCAGTGAGCATGGCGCGTGTCTTTCTATGTTTAAAATTAAGCCGCTATCTGTGTGATGGAGTCCTCTTGCGACATTGAAAAGCAAGGTCTTATTTAATCTATTTTCGAAGCTAACACAAACCCATATTGCATCATGGCTTTTTTCATAAGCCGCATCAGCAGTTTCAATTAGCCATTGTTTTACGAAACGCCGTCCCCGTTATTCTAGCGCCTTAGAAAACATTTGATAATTTATCGAAATAATTGTTAAATCGCGATCTTTTTCATATTTTTCTACAGCTACTTGCTGTTATTCTTTCTCGCCTAAATACGATTTATTTTCGTTTTCGACAGTTCGGCGACCTTGAAATCTTTCATATATCCGTTGAAAGAAAACTGTTTTTACAGCGAAGTCGAGTTAAATATATCAGTCGGAGTGAAAAAAACGAGCGCGTTAAATGGACCTATTTCGACGATTCTTTGAAACAATTACTATAGAATCCGATCTGCCCGTAATCCTCGGATAAAAGATCGATGTTTCGGATCAGAGGTCCAGCGAAGCGCGATATTACACGGGGCAGCCTGGCTTCCATAATCTCGTAACGGCGTGCATCGAGCGAGGGGCATTCTTTCCGACAAACTCGATAAAGCATCGAGCGCGCGAGTAATAAAAGCGGCGAACCCGAGCTTGACTCGCGTGCGCGCGGAGGGGGGGAGAAAAACGAGCCGCGGGGCGCTCGAGTCCATGGCCCGGAGGCCCGCGGACGTGACACCCTCGAAATTCGACCGAGGCTTCCTATGGGAGCGCCGCGCGTCCGCCCAAGAATTTTCTCAAGATGAGATGCGCGCGGCGAGCGGGCCAACTCAGCGCTTCCCTCTCCCGGGAGTCGCGTTACTCGCGCGAGCCGCGCCGCCTCGTATACGTGCTCGCGAATCCTTCGGCGAATCGCTCCGGCGAATTTCGCCGTTTCGCGCGCGCGCGCGCCCCGCGCGTTTCCGAGAGAAAAACTCGTTATACATCCAGCCGAAATTGCTCGATTTACCTCCGCTTATTTCGGTCACGTATATAATGCGGCTCATTAAACGCATCTTGATTGAGGGCCATCCTCCTTTGCGCAACAACGAATTTTAATTAAGGATTCGCCCCTCCCTGGTTCCGCGCACCGGTATTCGGGTGCTTTTATTTTTCTCTTTTTACAGGAGCATTAGTAGTCCGCTTGGCCGAAAGAAGCCGGCACTAATTGCTTGTAGAATGTAGCCAACCTCGGCTGCTGAATCTTGAACTGATTAGGACTAAGCCCCTTTGGGGGCTTATTAGAGCCGAATTTAGAACTAATGATACGATTAAAAATAGCCCGGGGCTTCGAAGAAGGAGCCAGCTGACGGAGCCCCTCAATTAGTGTCGATATCTCCAACAAATCTTTTAGCACCTATCCGCGAGACCTGCACCCGAGCGATCCTCAAATTCTTTTTCCTACCCACCTTGGGATCCACTTACCAAATCTCCCGACTCCCCGGGGTATCCAGCGTCACCAGCGAGTCCAACTAGACCAGGAACACCCTGTAAACACGAGGCGAACGTTAATAAGCATTCAGAGCCGCGGTCTCATCGCAACTGCGAAAACACATATTAGCATATATGAACTAATTTCAATCCGACGTTTACTCGAGTGGCTCTGCTTCTTTTTTTTTCCCCCTCGAGGAAGCACTTCCATTTTTTTTTCTTCTCCACAAAATGTAGAACAGAACGAGAAGAAGTGTTTATCCTCGGGGGAAATTGGACGGAAGCACAATATTTGCCCGCAGCCGCTCTACTCACCGGTTTGCCGTCGAAGCCGGCGACTCCGCGCTCGCCCTTGGTGCCCTTGGTGTTGACTCCGCCCTCGCCTGCGTCTCCGGGCGGGCCGCGCAGCCCGGGGTTGCCGAAGGGCCCGCGCTCCCCGTGCTTCCCGGGGTATCCGGGGACTCCGGACCGGCCGTCGGTGCCGTTGCAGCCGTCGAGGCCGTCGGGTCCCCTCGGGCCCGTCGGGTCCGGCTCGGCCCTGGAACGAGCCAACCCGTCACTCGCGCGCTAACAAAGAGCCTCGTAAACGCCCGGGCGCCTAAGGGCCCAATTAACTCGCTGCCTCGAGGGCCGCCGTTAAAGCATCCCCGGCCGTTAATGACGCGCGGAAGAATGCCTTGGCCCTCCGGCCGGCTAATTAAAATATCGGAATGCCAAACTGGGCTTAGGTGGCCGGGTGAGCTGGCTCGACGGAGCCGCTCGCTGGCGGATCATTGATTTCCCACCGGTGGAGAACGTATCCCTCGCGGTCGATGCAGATGCGCGGGAAAAAGTGATTCAGCGCGGCTAATGATTGATTGATTGGAGGCGCGGGTAAAAGACCGCTTGTTCATTGAATTACGATCCGTCGAAACAAAGCGTCCGTTCGCCAAGTGTGCGCGCTGAATTTAATGCGAACGTAAAGAGCGCGCATCGCGCGCGAGCGATAAGTCCGAGAAGAAACGTACATGGCCCGGACGTCCACGGCAATACAATGTCGGCGTAAAGAGTATTTTTTTTTTTTTTTTTATTTACATTTTGGCCCGCCGCCTCGTATCGAGCCGTGTCAAATTTAGGTGGCTCCCCGGCGCGCGATACGTTTCTCCAGTCCCGTTTCCACGCCGATGGGTATATTTAAAGAAGATCGTGTACGTAATGCCCGCGCGGCTCAATCAATTAACTTTAATGATAGTCGGGCGCTTATTTATTGAAACAAGATGAAACTTACCGATTCTCCAGCTCGTCCGGGGAAGCCTTGGATGCCCCCTTCGCCCTGGAAACGTTGTGAAAAGAAAAAGTAAGGAAAAAAAAGAAGGAGCTCGATCAAAAACATCGTCCTCGGGGCAAGCGTGTCATTACGGGGCCGTTCAATAAAGCCGGGGAATTAATGCGGCTCGGGGGGCCCGCGGCCCGAGTGTCGCCTGAATAATCGCGCCCGAGTCCCCGGCGGCGGCACACGCGCGCACGCGTACGTGTGCGCACGTACTTTCACGGGGGCCGTGCCGACTTCCGCGCGGGCGCCTAAGCAAAACACCTTGCAGTCCCGCTGGTATTCCTCGTTAACGCCGCTTCCGATCGAAATTATTGGGCGGCGGCTCGCGCGCGTGCGACCGTAAACGGGGCCTTTATTTTTTTATTATATCCGCCGCGGCCCGCGAGCTGATATTTCGGCTTTCTTCCCGCCGGAGTTATTGGCGGCGCTGCTCGTATTAAAGGGCCCAGCGCCTACTTATTCAATCCCCGATTTATTTATTCAAGCGGCGATATCCTTAAATTGGTCCGGGGCAGCGGTAATTAAGTGGACGGTATAATCTGAGTGCTTCTCTCGCGCGGGCAAGATTCATTTTTTTTAATTGCCTCGTAAATTGCGGAGAAAGTTTTTTTTAAAATAATTCCTCGATTGATTTTTTTTTTCCCCCCTTTTTCGTGAAAAACTGGCCAACTATCCACGTTATATGCGGCTGTTATTTACTTTTTTTTTTTTTCTCGATGCTCCGCCGCGCCCCCGTATCGTTTAACGGGCCACCGGTGATTTGTCGCAATTAGTCGAGCCCGTACATGATATTCTATGTATTATTATAATGAGTATATCGGAGAGATCGTTCGACACGCGCCCGCGTTATTTCACCTGGCCGCGCCTTAAGAGAGCGCGGCCCTTTTTAACGCGTCGAATCAAAGTTAATCGAGTGAATCACTTTGTTGCGCAAAGCGCGTCCCGCAGCCGCGATCAATCGGCTTTAAGTCACGAGTGCTGCAACGTCCCGGCCCGAGCGGTTGCATCCCGCAGGGGCCGCACCCCCCGGGGTAAGCGCGGGCCTCGTCTCCTCCATCGGCGCGACATGCAAAAATTTGCCGGCGCGGCGGGCCGGCAAAGAGCCATTTAAGGAGAGAGAGCCGCGCGCCCGGGCCAGGGCCACTTTTCGCCGAGTTACTGCCGCGCGCGCCGCTGAATCATCCCCGCAGGTTACAACGCGGCTTGCGCAACCCCGCGGCCGCTTGCCCTGGCTAGAGTGGATGCCTGGGCGCAGCCGCTGGCCCTCTTCCCAGGTCGGCAGAGCGACGATCGGGCGCCGGAAGCAGGGGGTTGCGTGCCGCCTCCACATGAGTGGAACGCCGATCGTCCCTCGGCTTTCCCTCCCCCGGGCAGTCTACGCGCTTTCCACCTTTTTTCCCCGATGCTATCGGTTTGATTAGTTCTGCGCTGGGTGTAACGTAACGGCACTGCTCCGTTGCAGCCGCGTGTGCACGCGTGCGCGCGTGTTTGTACACGTATGGAATTTCGCTATCTTCCATCTTGCGCACGAAGGACGGCGGCGGATGTGTTATGAGAAACGTTACTCCGCCTAGTCTGGTGTTCGCTTACGTCTGTACGATGCCCGGACAGCGCTGCAGTTTGCCCGACACGTTTTGTTTTAAGGTGGCTAAGTCGCCTCGCGCGCGCACTTCCCCCCCACGCGAAACTTCATTTGCCCAAAGCTTAATCCCTGGTTGCGAAGAGATTCTCTTGGTATTCCATGCCGCGAGCTCGTAAACTTTAACAGGAAAATAAAGAAGCGTGTCGAGGGCGCACGGTTTACTAGAAAAAACAAAAAGTAACAAATGAAAGCTTTTTAACAAGATCCGCTGATGAAGATGTTGAGGATTTATCGGCAAAGTTTAAAAACGGCTTGGATAACAGTTATATTTAATGCGCTATATGCGCTTATTCCTGCCCTTCAATGAAAATAACGTATGGTCCTCGTTGAATACAAAGAGGCAAATATTGATTCTCGCGCGGTTGTGGACTATCTATAAGATTGATAAGAGAAGTAAAAAAACTTTCAATCTACCATTAAGTGAAAGTTACGATATTGCATGGCTTTTGTAAAAATGATAAGCTATTGTCGAGAATATAAAAGTGCAGTGGATTATGAATTTGGCGAGCTCGCATTCGCGAAGTTGATAAATGCTCTTCGCTTACAAGATGAATATGCGCTTATTCCACTTCTCGAAAGATCATCGCTTCTTACTTTTATTTTATTTCACTCGACTTTCATCGCGCTACACGAAGATTTTAATCTCTTATCCGAACGGCAGCGATGTTTAAGCAATGATGTCCCGAGGCAAGCGCACTCGGACACCGAGATATATCGTGTGCACCGAAAGGGGCAAATTTGTCGCGGTCCTCGGTCGGCTTCCTGCCCGGCGGCCTCCGGGGAAAAAGCGCGAGCGGCTTCCTCCGAAAGCTCGCCGCGATTAATCTGAGCCCTCGGCCCCGGCGCGCATCCGGTCTCTCCTCTCGGGCGCCGATCGGCGATATAGCATCGCTTCCTCGCGGATTAGGCGCAAGGTCCTCCCTATCGGCGCGCGAGGAGAGCCGATCCCCTTCCCTATCCGGCCGGAAAAAAAGGTTCCGCCGTGCGCCGGGGCCTGGATCCGCGGATCGGGGCGCATCCGGGCCGCCTTGGCCGCGCTGTCAGTGGGAAGTGCCTTATCGGGGCGCATCCTTAGCCGCGATCTCTGCCACCCGCGCCGATCTCGGGCGAGACAATGGAGGCGCGAGCGGGCGGCGCTATCGGGGCCGCGTCCACACGTGGGGCGCCTTTCTTCCCGTCAACCCCATTATCGTAACCCCCCTCCCCCCCGGCCGATCGCGCGGCTCCTCCGCCGGCCGAGAGCTTTTTCCGATACCGGCCGCGGAGCTTTTTTTCTCTTTATCCCTTGCTATATATAGCCTGACGTAACTGATACTAATGGCGGACGAGATACATTCCGAGATATTTATGCAAAACAGTTATGGGTTAAAGAGCGCGCACGCGCCGCCCTCGTCCGCCGGATCGTTTACAGCATCCTGGAAATCGGCCCCGTTCGTTTCCTTTATTTTTCCTTTTCCTTTTTTTTTCCCCCCCTCGGTCCCGCGAGTCTGCATCCGCGCGGCCGTACCCCCTTTGGCAAAAAAAAAAAAAATAAGCGGGCCGGCGAGCGCGTTAAAAGGCTGAAGTTGCCATTGCGACAGCGGCTCGTTACGCCGATAATACGTATGTTGGGCTAATGAATTTTCTTCAATCCAGAGTAATAGTGGGCCGTTATAGAAGGTAATTGAGACAGTTTGAGGGTGATGTAACGGGGCGACGCGGCGATGAATCAAATGTCATCTTGGAGGAATGTGTCACTTCCTGATAAAATCGCCGCTTTGAATATTTGACGCCCGGCGCGGGCCGCCGAGGAACGATATGGCAATGATTACCATTTCAATTGCCGCGTATTCGGAGCGAGATCGTTCCCCTAACGACGCCGCGCCGTCCTTACATCCCTCGGTCTTGATCGGTCGGTAATCGCCCCCGATCGACCGGACAAGGGCCGACCTGGGTAAGAAGGAACCGGCGGCGAATCGGCCTTTCCCCGAGGGCTAGGCGACCGGCCCGGCCTCGTATAATCCGCGGCAAGGGATTTCCGGGGCCGGCCGGCGCTCGCCGCGGGGCCGAGGGCGGGACGCGCCGCGCGCCGCCGGGGCCGGAAATGCGTCGCCTACTCTTCCGTAGACCGATAAGCGGACGCGGTAGTCCGCATCTGTCTCTCTTCGGAAATAACGCTTTGTTGCATGGAAACGATAAGGCCGCAGCGAGGCCCCGCGCCCCACCGATCGCCCCTCCCCCCCCCGCCCTAAAAATACACGCGCGCGCCTATTGAGCGCGAATATTTTATCTATCTATTCCCTGGGATATGGTGCAAAAAGTGCGTAGTAAATAGTGAAGGCCGAATGAATCACGGGCTAATTTTATTCGACGCGATTAGAGGCGCGAGCGCCTGGAAGTGGCCCATTTTCACGCCTGCGCATCCTTGGTTGACAATTGATTTTTCCCGCCCGCGGGGCCGCCTCGCGTGCCCGTGTCGCTCATCCTTTTGCCTCTTTTCCCGATAAGCTTACATTGGTCCAATTACGCCCGATTACTTTGCACGCGATTTGTTTTTTTTTTCTCACAACGCTCGCTCATTCAATTTTGCCAATCGATAGGAATTATTGTCACGCTGATCAATCGTCGAGACAAACAGTCCCAATATATTTTTTTTTATTATTTGAAAAATAACTTTAAATATATCCTCGTGTATTTTTCACTTATTTTTCTTTAGATGTTAGATTGAGCAACTATAAGCACAAAGTCCGTGGTTTTTTTGAATTTTTTGTAATAATTGAAGAAAATAACAAAAAAAAAATTACAATTTTAGCCAATGAAAATACCTTTTCTGTTTCGAGTCTTTTTTCGACTTAGAGGAGAGCGTAAATGATAATCGGACATTTCATTCAAATTCGTCGAGAGTACATTTGGTAAACAGGCTGGAGATAAGAGGACATTTTGGCTGTTTTAGACTCGTGTATAAGATATGAAAACGGAAGTTGGCACACAGGCTGCATTCAATTTGGTACAATAAAACATTGAAGTATAAGCTCGTTAGCACGCGCCGGAATTTCAGTAATGGTTCGAGGATTTTTGCCGTTTCCATTCTGGCATCGATTCCAGGCACTTCTAGGTTCTTATTCCCCTGGCGAGGCGTGTAAGCTCGGGGCGTGTAAGCCTCTCGAGAGGGGCCGCGTATAATTCGGCGAAAGGGGAAGCGGCGGCATTTGGGCGAGGTCCATCGGGCCGAGAGAGGGCCGAGCGGGTATAAAGAAACGGCGCGGCGAGCCGCCGCGAGCGCGCTGGTGAGACATCGCGCGCAGGAAGTGCATCTAACCCCCGCATGTGGAGATAGGCCGCTCGCGGCAGTCCTCCCGTATCCGTTGGGCCGCGCTCGACGGAGGCTCCCTTATCGCCCCAAGTGCGAAAAAGCGTCCGCCGCTCCTCCCCGAGCCGCCGCCGTCGTCCTCATCACCGTCTCCCGGCGGCGCGATTTATCGCGCGTTATTGGCGTCGCGGCCGGGAGGGAGTTCGGCCGGTGTGAACAAAATCGGGGTCATTGGCAGCGAGGCCCGCGCCGGAAGCCCCGTCCGCGGCTCCGTACCCTAAATCTGTATGTATCTGGGAGGCGCCGCCGCGAGGATGATGCGGCTTCCGGGAAGCCGCGGCCCCGATTGCGCCGGAGCGAGCGCGGCACGAGCCGGGCCGAAAAAGCTCCCCGGCCGTGCGTCAGCGGGCTCGCGGGGAGAGAGAGAGAGCAGGGAGGGACCGGGCCTCCTGGGCGCCTCGAGCCAATTCAAGCCTGTGCGTCTGACGTATCCAGCGGGGATTATTATCTGGCGCGCTCGACAGCCGCTTGATAAGCGTCGCCCTCGGTAATTTGGGGATTCTCTTTTTTTTTTTTTTGAAATTTTAGTGGGCGCGCGCCGGCCTCCGTCCGCTCTAGAAATACACTGGCGATTAGACAAGCCGAAGCGGCGGCGTCGGCGACGGCGTCGCGCGCTGTCAAACGAGCCGAGCTAACCGCTTCAATTTCAATTTTCGAGAAACTGTGTCTTTTCGGCCCGTTGCGCGGCAGGCCGAGCTTGAAGATTGCCGAGCCGCGGGCGCTCATTGGCTAATTGGCTAGTTGACCGGCCTCGCGTCTGCGAGATTTCCGCGGCGAGGCGACCCGTTCGATCGGCCCTCCCCCACTGCGCGCGCACGGCCCCAAAAAAAAGCCGAGCTTTGCCTTTGCCCCCCCCCCCCTGTTTTTTCCAACCGGAGATCCGGCGGCAGAGGTGGCGCCGCGTCGACGGCCTACTCTCGGGCCCGGAGGAGCCGCGGGCTGCGCGCGCCTCCGCTGCGCCATGCCAAAGAATTGCTGCCAATTAAGAGATTTGGGACGAATTCATTTCTCGCTTAAGCCACGCAATGGCCGCGTTACGGCGCACGCAGCCCGCAGCGGCTCCTCCCGCCCGGGCGAACGAGCGCCTCGGTGTCTCCGGCCCCGGCTTTTCCCCAGGTTCTTCATCGGGCAGTGCGGCCGGCACTCGTTACGCAGATAGGGATCAATGCCAACCGCGGCGACGGCGGCGCGCGATCCGTCATTAGGCGCCCACGCGGAATTGTCGGCGGGTGCGCGCGTGCCGGGCAGGAACGGTGCCACGCTTCCCCTGGCTAGTCGGCCGGCGCGCCTGACGTCACCTGCGCCACGCGCCGCAGGGAACTCGCATCCTCCCTTCCCCGCCATTTGCATCTTTCTCCCCCCCCGGCATAACCCGATATATATCGGCCGCTATGTGTGTCGCGCGCTCTTTTCGCTCCCCGCTTTTCCCTTCTGCTCGCGGGGGACAAAAACGCCAGGAGAACGGAGCCGCGCGCCGGACTATTTTTACGCGGGTCGCGCGCGGCCCCTTCCCCGAGCCCTTGTACCGTTTTTCTCATGATTTATCGCAAGCTCCGCCCGCGCGAGCTTGACGACTCGACTTTCTCCGGCGGCCCGCTCCTTTTTACCACAGTTTTCCCGGGGTAGGGAGCGCGGGCAGGCCGCTCCTTCATTCGATGCAAGTGCTTTTAATTGAGGGCCAACCCGCGCGCGCTTCCCGCGACTCTCTCCAGGAATGCGCCCGCGTCTATTCCGAGGCGCGCGGGCCCATTGTGCTCGGGCGAATCGGTAGCATTGCTTTCGCTCCACAGCTGTCGATGGCTTTAATGACTATTATGAGAATAAACACGGCTCGTAAAAGAGCCTCGTAAAAGTCCGATGCCGAGGCATCGTGCCGCGGTTAAGATTTTTAAAGCTCGTAAAAGCTTATCAAGTCTCGAGTATCAGTGGTAATTGGCAATAACGCCTTACACTTCCTTCGTTTCGAGATATTTTTTTTTAGATACATCGTTATAGGTCGGAAAATACGAGTTTTAATAAACGGGCCTATCGTCCCTTACGATAAAACGGAACTTTGACGAGTAGGATCCGATCGCCTTCGCTGCGTCACTGTACGCATGTGTATTTCAATTATAATTCAATTAACGAGTTAATTCCTTGGTTCGCGCTCCAGTCGATTATTCCGTCAAATACAATGATTATATATTCACGGCTCGATGGAATGTAATTTTACAAGGTCTAAATATAAAATATTTACAGTTTATTTTTTCGGAGAAAAGCTTAGTCTCCGAGCGAGCGCGTAAAGTCTACGGACCGTTGCCTCTGATGTTTAGAATTCTGTATCGTGGACTTATTTCGGAGCCGAGGTAGAACCATTAATTTTGTCTATTTTTCACTGGAGAATTTCGAATCGCTTTGATTTATTGCTCATACCGAGCTATTAAGTACACTAGTGAAAATTCGAGAATAATTCGAGGGTTGACGTTTAAAAATAAAAATACAAAAAGTAACAATGCAAGCTAACCGGTATTATTTTTAAATCACCGTATCTTTTTCGTAAGATATATGGAAAAGTTAAGTCATACGCTTCATAAATCGCGCAAGATCGCCTCCACGAGCCCCGGGGGGAAAAAAAAAAAGAGAGTGACGAGCGTGGACTGTTGAATTTCTGCCGTCACTCGTCGTTGCTTAATTCGAAAAAATTGTATAAAAGCCGTTTAGAACAATCCGCGAACGTGTATTAATAATAAAGCCCGCGATACGCGCGCGCAAACAAATAAGGAGTCGCGCGCTAGCCGATCGAGGCTCGACCTAGGATCGCCCGCGTACGCGCACAAAGCCGATCGCTCTGAATTAACATACAGTTTGCAGCGCGCGTGAGAAAAGCTCGAGGCGCGGCGCGCTATTACCGCGAAAACGCGGAATAAAAAAAAAAAGATAATCCCGGCGCGCGCGCGTACGAAAATGGCGCGCGGCGTAATCGCTCAATAATTCATTAAGCCCGCAAGGCGACTCATTACGCGACTCCCCGCAAAGTTAAGGACAGCGGCGCCCACGCGCGGGGCTTCGTTTTTTTTTTTTTTTTTTCCTTTTTCCTCAACCGCTTGCCGCGTGTGCGGCGGGAGCTCCTTTTTCGGCGGCGGAACCCCGCGGCCGTGCTTTCTCCGCGGGACCGCAGTGCAATATTACACGCGCGCGTACATTTGTGCCGGTTCTCGAGGACCCCCGGAGGAGGGGGATCAGGCGAGCCGGTGGCCCGAGATCCAGCGGCGCGTATATATACTCACCCTGAGGCCCTTTTCACCAGTGAGGCCCGCCTCGCCGGACTGTCCCTTCTCGCCCTTGGGGCCCTCGGGGCCGTCGGGGCCGGTGTCCCCGGGCTCACCCTCCGGCCCGAGGACGCCGGTGATGCCCAGGGCCCCGGCGTCCCCCTTGATCCCCTTGCAGTCGCACTTGTAGTCGCTGCATTTCTGGAAGATGAGAAAAGAGAAGGGTTAGGTATACAGGCCGGTGACATAGTCGCATACATGGGGCGTTTTATTGGGTGTAGGTGTACATCTCGAGGGGTACGTGGCCCACCCTCTCATTCAATGCATCGAGACGCAAAGTTATTTCAATTAAAGTTTGTTAGCGGGGGGGGGGTTTTAAGGAAGCGGCCGGGAATTTATCGCGGGTCCGATATAGCCGAGCGCGGCGTTAATTATTCCCCTCCGCGGCGCGCTATATAAGTTGACGGCGCTTCGGCGATTCATACATTTTAAATACTTTGTTATTAAGGTCCGTTGCGCAATGCCGGCTTGAGGGAAATGTCGGCGGATCGGTACGAAAACATTAATAGCAATCAGTATTTCTAGCAGTTGTGCGGGACGAAAGTTCGTAAAGCGCGAGGCGGAGCTAATATTAGCGAGTAAACATCAGCTCGAGGGCCAGGCCGCCTACCAGTATTCTAATGCGATCGTCCGCGCGCCCGCGCGCCCATAATGTTAATCGATGCGACGAGGGAGATGAAACGCTTTCCGAGAATTGGACGCATTAACGCTGACCTATTCTCTCCTCGGCGTCTGGCGCACTGCACTCGAGCGCGAAAAAAAAAAAAGGAGAAATAGGCTCATCTGCATCGGCGCCACTTGTGGCCGATTCGCTGGCTAACATAAACCTATATATATATTGATGTATATATGGCCGTCGTACGAGGATCATCGGCCGGCTCTTCTTCTTCTTCTTCTTCTTCTTTCTTTTTTCGACCCCGGAGATAAAAAAAAAAAAAGGCACATGTGGGAGACGAGCGCCGCGGAGAGAGTGACCCAGATAACCCGATCGGTTCCCGCTCAAAATCCCCCCAGGACTTAATATATTCGCGCTTGTTGACGGGTGCAACAACCCCGGATATCTGGCGGATCGCCAAAAATAAGAGGGAGTTACCGGCGTACTGGCAACAAACCGCCTAGGTAAGACAAATAACCGGGCGCGCGTGTGTCTGGGCCCGTGGCTCCCCGGAGCCTCGCCGGCCCTGTTGCGCCCGACTAATATCGGCATTTTATTTCCAAGCGGTGCATTTAAGCGGTGCCCGGGCTGAACCAACAATGCTTCCGCCTCGGCTGCGGAGCATCGAGGCCGGCCGATCGACGGGAGGACGTGATTCTCGGAGGGCATTCGCCGGGGATTGGGGGAAAAAAAAGAGGCCCACCGAGGCGGCGACTCGCACTATTAATAGGGGGAATCCAGGGAAGGGCCACTCGGCCGCTGGCTCAGAGCGCGGCATCCCCCGCGGCTTCCAAGGACCCGGGCTACGGAATTACTCTTCACCGAAGCCCGAGGGCCCCCCACCGGCTTTTCGCTACACGTCGCGCCCATGGAAATCAAATATTTGTCTAAAACCTCGGCCGAGTGGCCAACCGCTTCCGATCCTTCTATTTCCATCGCGAGGGGGTTATGCAGGGGGCGCGGATGGAACAAAAAAGAAAAAATCCGCCAGCCACCCCAGCCCCCTGGTGTCGGGTTCCCACCGGCCCGCCGAATGTACGCGTTATACGTGCATGTACAATCCGTGCAGGGTCGATCGCCGCGGTTTACACAAGTGGCCGCGGATAATATCCCTCGGACCATCTGGACGGCCCTTCCGAGAAGCGGCCGCGCGCGGTGACATAACCTCGCTCGTCCCCTCCCCGCCGGAATGATATCATCCGCTAATCCCCCGGGGGCGCTTTAGGCGGCCGCGGCGCTCCGTTAACTCGTTCGACTGCGGGTGCTTTTTACGAGCTGGCAAACAGGTTAGCGCCCGCTGCATTTAGCCCGCCATTATCCGCGGCCCCATTGGCTTTACGGCCCTAGTCGAACTAGGGCCAAGTTCCTCCCCCCCTCTTTTTTTTCTTTTGTCTCGTATCCCCTAATCGGCGGCCGCGACTTTTCCTTATTCCCGTCTGCTGTTCGCCCCGGGGGTATAAAAAAGCGCACGCGCGACTGTCGAATTCTCGCCGGGCGTCGTAAAGGCGCGTGTATATCCGAGCGATCGACTTGGCCGCCGATCAGAGGGCCGGCTTGCTAAACTCGTCGGCGGCCGATTGTTAAATCTTTTACGGGCTTTCCAACCCCTCGGCCCGTTAATATTCGCAGCCGATTCCTATAACGTTTATACGAGGCAGTTCCTCGGGCGGCCGGCTCTATTTATACGCCCGGCCGCCGATCTGCCCGCGCTAATAATAGGGAAAGCCCGTTGGACGATTTTTATCACTGGCGCGGCTTTTCCCCGTCGCGGCCCGGATTACCGCCTCGAATACCCTCAATCTCTATCGAAAGCTCCGCCGGGCGTGCGCCCGCCCCGACGGAAAGCTTCCTGTTCAGGGCCTCCTCGGGCGCCGTCCACTGTATATAAACGCTTGGGCTCTTTCGCGTTAGGTGCCGCGGATGGGGGGAAAACGGGGCTGCACCGCCGGTCCCTTCCGCCCGCTCCGGGCATTGTGCGAGGGAGACTTATACGCGGAGAGAGGTGCACGGCCCTCCTGATATAATCGTGTACGCGGCCTTTTCCCTTATCGATATTTCTTGCTGTGCGGTCTGCTGTATATACGTGCGCAGTTCATTGATCTATAATAGTACAGTGGAACAACTACAACTATCTATTTGCTCTTCCGCTTATTGTGTCTTACTGGGCACCGAATGCCCGCTCTCGGTTCACTCTAATTGCCAAGCCGTGCCAAATAATTATACCAACTTTAATATTCCCATAAAGTTTAACGAATTGCGAGAATTGTTTATCGCAGCTGCTTAATACTTGTTCACTCGGTAAATGGCTTTATTCGCGCATCCGAATAATCCCGAGGTCTTTGGAAATATTTACTTAATCTTTTTGCCTACTATAAGTCTGCAACAAGTGCGGCATTCGCGAATCGTTCATTATTTATAGCGAATCGATAAGCTTCAACTTCAATGAGATGTCACACATTTGCTCTTTTGCCCTCGTTTTTTTCTTCTTCTCCCTCGCGTCAAAGAAATCTTCCTCAAAAGGACTTTTTGTTCCTCTCGTGTATTGTATACGATACCTCGGCTTCGCACAATCCACAGGTATAATTTTCCACGGAACAACAGGATTAACCTGGAAGCCAGGTACAAATTAAACGCGAATAACGCGTATCAATATTCCTATATCGGCTCCAATAAAGTATGTGCAAAGCCTCGGATTTGAAAGCGGTGACAAGCCGTAACGTTTATTAGATAACGCGTTAATCGATCGCGCATGCCATCAGGGACTCGGTTATGACCTTTTGCACAACATCGCGCTCGTGTACGGCAATCGGCGCGTCCACTTGTTTGCGCTCCCCCGGATTTCCCTCTGTCGCCCGGGCCTTTCGCAACGCGGCCCCGCCGCGGCCATTTTTTCCCCCCAATTCAACGGGGAAAAAAAAAAATGGCCGCATTAGCCCGCTTTATCCATGCAAAGACATCGGCGCAAATAACTCGGCGCGACGTATCGGGCGCACGCGCGCCTCGCTCACAGGGCCGCGCGCGAAAGCTCTTTTTCGCGTGCACATATATGTGTGTCAGGGCCGCGCGGGAGACGGGGCCGCGGCCCTATAGGCCCTCCCCGAGGCTCCGCCGGCAAGTGGGCGCGGCCCGTGGGCGCCGCTCCTTCTAGACACGTCCGCGACCTCCGCGCAATAAAAAGCCGCGTCCTACGCGTCCCCGTTTTTCCGCGTCTCCCGAGTTCCTCTCCTCGCGGACGCGCGTCCGCCCGAAAATCAACCCGCGGCGAACTGTGTTTTCACGCGTCTCGCGTACCTTTCCCCATCGGCCGCGCTGACGTTTAAACCTCCCTAGGCCTTGGCCCGCGCGAAAGTTGGGCCGCGCGTGGGCGACTCGCGATTGCGCAAGCCGCCCGGGCCGAACCTCCTTTTTTTTTACTCTTAAAGCCCGCCGCGTAAATTCGATTGATTGCAGCGGGGATGCTTGTGTGGCGGCTCGGCTCGCTGTTAAACTGACCGACGGACTTGGGAAGTTTAAACAAAGGCCCGCTTAACAAGCGCCCGCGTCGGCTTTTCTCCGAGAAATTTTCATTTGCCGGCTCCCGGTGCTGCTCTGTCCGCGCAGACTCGCCGAGACGAAGATCCTTCGGCCCGTACACAATGGCGAATTTAAAATATCTCCGTGCAGCTAACTTATCTGTTTTATGTACTTTACGACGTGCTTCTGGAAAACGAGCCGAGCTTTGTTTACACCTAGCTTACTCTGTGGGGCTATTATAAAGGAAGCCGTGCGACGAGCTAATTCGAGAAAATCACGAATTAAAATATTGAGAAGAAGCAAAACGAGGCCTCGTTCAAGCGCCAGAGATGCGACTGTGTTGCCCGGGTTATTTTAGTGTACCAAAAGTGTCAATCGATAATCTATCCGTTAACGCAAAATATACCAAACGCGAATAACAAGGTAAAATAATTAAAAAATGAAGAACAACGATTATTAAGTTAAATTTGTCCAATGCTAGTATTTGTAATCCGATAAATGAACTTTAAATAAACAAAAAACAGGTCATCTTTGTATAGATTTTAATCAAAAGTGGATCGCTGCCATGTTATAAGAAGATTATTTGACGACTTATGAGATTAAGCCGGGGACGCATGGTTAACCCTGCGCATACAAGTGTAATTACAAATCTGTATACACCATATAACAATATGACGCTTTGCGAAAGGTAGGAGGTTTTGAATTGCAGCAGCGAGGCGCGCGGAGCGGGTATACCTGGGCGACCGACAGCCACCGAGATTTAGGTAACCCACTTGCAGCCTCCCGTTCTCCGCATCCATCCGCTCCCGGGAAAAGAATAATCTCGGCTATTGTTAGCGGCGCGCGGGCGACAAGGGCTCCCGGGGCGGAAGCCGAGCCGCTGCCGCGGCTAATTAGTCCCGGCTAAGGCAGCGGCGCTCCGTGCGCTTGGTGCGGCCGCGGGCCGTTCAACAACGACAACAACAAAAAAAAAAGGAGTCCCGCGGGGGCCACTGGATATCCGGGGCCGTCTCGGGTGTCGCGGCCGCGGGCCTATTTTCGGCGGGCCGCGTCCGCGGGCCGGCCTTTAATCTCCCGATTTATCGCGGAATCGGAGTCGCGGGAGGTTTACGAGGGGGCGGCTAGCCGGGCGATAAACGCTTTCTTTTCCGGGCCGGCGGGGGCTAAATTTAGGCCGGATCCTCGGGGTGAATCAGCCGCGCGTACGCCTCGAGTCCTCGTTACGCGATCCCCGGGGCTTTTCGCCGGCGGCCTCTGTGCGCCCGCGGAGGCCCCCTCGTAATCAGATTATGCAAGAGCCATCAATTCGTTCGAGTGCAGCGCGCGCGATGCACTCGAACGCAAATAAAAGCATCCATTTCGAAAGTAGGACAGTGAGCTTTCAGTTTCGCCGGCGGCGCGCGCCTCACCCGCCCCTCCCGCGCCTTGTGCAAGTGGACCGCGAGCGGCCGGATGGATGCTTTCCCCGAAAGCGCGCCCCACCCACCCGAAGGGCAGATTCGGAAAGCCCCCTCGAAAGCTCGAGGCGGGACCGCGCGCGGGGTGCCTCGGGTCCATAGCTGCGCAACCCGGCGACTCTGGCCCGCTGATCGTTCCCGCTAATTCATCCGCGCTCGAGTGCCTTTTTCTTTTTGCCTTCTCCTGTAACCCCCGCGGCGAGCGTAACGCGCTGCACGCGAAGCGCTCGAGTGCCTCCGTACCGAATTAGTAGCGAGGGCCTCCGCTTTCCGGGCCTTAAGCGCCTCGCGAGCGATATATCCCGGCGGCTCGCACTCGAGCCCGGAAACTAGGCCTCGACCGATTGTACCAAGCGTCGGCGCTCGGGGAGGAAAAAAAGGAACGGCCATCGACGTTTTCGAGAGGAGCGCAAGGAAGAAGCGCAGCGAGCCTCGAGTGTGTCGCTGCAGCACCGCCTCTGCAATTACGCTAATAATGTGGCGCGCGCGCGCTCGCGGCTCCTTTCATATTGCGAGATATATACGCGCCCGCGGGGGATATGCGGCGCGGCCCGTCTTCCCCAGGCGATTAAGGCTACATGTGTACGGATACGTGCGTATGGCTTATTAAAATGCTCGCTGGGCAGCTTAATGAAAACATTACACTGCTTTCCGTGAGCCGCTCAATGGGCTCCCTTGAGGCCGCTCGCCACCAATGAAAATTATGCTTCTTACGTTAGATGGGGATCTAAGTCGAGGCAGTTAGCGCCAAGTGGCCGCATCGCGCGCTTCACTACATATTTTTTTTTTTTGTTTCGCCGCCCCGCATTCCTCCACGCACTTGCGCGCGCCTTTTCCCCCCTATTTTCTTTCGAGCTTGCGACGCCTCGCGCCTCGTCCGATGTAACGTAACCCTACAACCGGAGCTTTATCGCCGCGCCACGATTTTACTCAGGGCGGAAGGAAGGCACGAAGTCCACGGCGATAAATAGAATGTCTCGCTCGGGTGCGGGGAACTCAAGGTCGCCGTGTCGTCGCCCAAGATCCAAATATTATTTCCATGGCGGATCAAAGGAAGCGCGTCGGGCTTTATTGGGCCGCGCGAGCTTCCCGACGATCCTCGGCGTTTCGCTAAAATAAAAAAAAAAAGAGAGAGATCCTCGAGCGGGGGCATTTTCGCTGATAGGTTTTACGAGCGACGAGTTTTACGGGCGCTTGGATCACCGATGGGAATACGCGCGGAGGGCCGGCTAAGCAAAGCAGCTTTTATGCTAGGCGCGGCTAATGGCGATTAGCCGATTTTTAACTCGTGTCGCTGACGAAACTCTGAAATTCATGGAAGTAGTCTTTTTATGCATTTTCTACGGCGTTTATTTTGTTAGCGGAGAAGCTCTTTATGAGTTGCTGTAAAATACTAAATCGTACAAGCTCCGATGATAAAGCCTCTTATCTTTATCTTTGTTTTGATAGTACACAACTTTGATTATGTTTCACATTCAATAAAAAAGAGTGTGCTATGATAGTGAACTATACAGTTAATGCAGTTAGACGCTCGAATATATATTGACTATTGCGCGCGCGTTATACATGGGTATGTAAACTGCGATATTTCAAAATGTTGCTTGTAAATCAATGATGCGCTGATTTTAATCCATAGCGATTGAATTTATTTATAAATTAATAAATCAATAAAATCTTGTATAGAGTTGATCGTAAACTTAATATGAATTTATCCAGACATTCAATTGCAGAGTGACCTTAGAGCGAATAAGTCTACTTGAAGTCAACTTTATAGAGTAAAACTTTTAATAACTTTCATTAGAGCAATCTCTTGCCAAGGCAAAAACTAGCAGTATAAATGAACGAGCGATAAACCCAATGAAGAAATTAATTCGATAAAGGATATCTATGCCATTCCTGCTATAAAGAACCGCTTCCCCGTATTAGCCGAGAAATCGGCAGGGCCCCGATGACGAATAGTCCGGTTGACGCGGTGGCGGTCGGCGCGCGCGACCGTCGCCGCGCACACCCTCACGAGCCGGCCCATTTGAGCCGGCGGCCGTGGCGACTAGCCGCCTAATCAGCACAATTTTTTTTTTCCTTTTTTTTTTTTTTTCCCCTCTCTCAAATAGAGGAACTTGATAGGCAAGAAGGCGCGCGAGCGCGCGCGTGCTGATAAGTTCGTTTCCCGAGAAAAGACAATCGTTCGCCGGGCGGAGAAATATTTTTGCGCACGCGACACGCGAGCCCCGCGTCATCGAGCCGCGGGTGTAATAATTAGATATTCCCTTCGGAAGGCAGCCCCCCGGTTTCTTTTTTCCTCTTTCCGCGCTCGGGCAACTCGATCGCGGCCAAAAAAAAAAAAGAAGGACACCGTGCTTCGATGGTGCACGTAGACACGCGGCGGTATGGGAGGCTACGTTTCGGCGGCGACCGAGCTTTTTTACGCCTTCTCGCAATCGGTACACGCGAGCGGGGGGGGGATAAAAGGAAAAAAAAAAAAGGAAGAGTCGGGGCGATATGTGCCCAGGCGACTTATCGGGCTTTCATTTTTATCTGGAAAGTCTATTTTAACTCGTCTGGGCGAGGGCAGAGCCAGGCGGCCGCGTGGCTTCAAAACAGTAAACACGAGTCGGCATTCCGCGGGCCGGCCGTCTATTCCGGTGTGTCCGCGCGAAAACCGCGGGCCGGCGGAAAAGCCCGGCCCAACCGCCTCATCCGCGGGGAAAAAGCGCCGCGTAATCGCGCCGCCGAGAATAGAAGCCAGGCGATATAGGAGCTGGGCCCGTGCGTCCCCTCGGCGCACTATGAATAGCCCGCCGCCGGCACCCATCGATCCCCCCGCTGACAAATCATTCCGGGGGAGCCGAGGAGTCCGACGCGGGCGAAGCGCCGTGTACAAAAAAAAAATAGAGGCCCGGGCCTCTCTTACCCTTTTTTCGCGCGGCCGCGTACTTGGCTTATCGGGGCAGCCTCGGGGAAAGCCGGGGCCTATCGGGCCCCCGGGATGAAAGGGCGGGCTTATCGGGGCGCGCGCGCGTTTCCGCCTCGTGGCTCCGCGGCGCGCACTTGAACTCGCGCGACGCCCGCGCTAATGGCCTTCTCGGAATCCTCTCTCCCGCGCCCTCTAGCCGGGGCTTAATTGGCCGTCGCGCGCGGCCGATTTATCGGGACGCGCCGGCGGCTTTACGACCGCCGCGGATATCTCGCCTCCCTCATAATGGCCGCTTGTCAAAAGAATTCCCCGGCGGTGCGTGGGTACGTGTACATGTGCTCCTGTAGCCGCGCGCCCACCCGATTGAAACGCCGTCGCGTGTGCCCCGCGGCTCCTTTACGCACCTAATATTAGTCCGCGGCGTTCGAGTATTACGCTTTTGGAATCGAGACTCGATCGTGCCTGCAATGGGAGATTATGGCGGTGTTGCTTGTGCGGAAGTTAAGCTGCTCGAATAATGTATTAGCTATTAATAAACACTGTCGTACGTAACGTTTCTTTCAATTTAATCCAATGTATCGAGTGCAGGTGGCCGATTACCGCACCGGATTAATGAAAATGCAAAAGAAAGTTTCTCAGATACAATTAAAAATCAAATTAGAAATTAAATTATTTATAGACTGTTCAATTAGACTGCCTAAAAGTTAATTGAAAATATATCGAGGTTCTTCAATGTGCGATTAATTTAACTAAGAATAATAATTGTCTGCAACAATTAATCTTTGTGATTAATAACGCTCATTGATTTACTGCCAATCACATGTTTTTTTAATTGAGATAATATCTGAATAATCGGTCATTTTATCGATATAATTTCCGTGGTAAGTTCAAATCGGTTTATTATGGTAATGCATTAATGGGATCGTGCCAAATAACATAATCTCCTTAAAAAGTTATACCGTGGAGAGCGGCTGACGCGAGAGCTCGTCTATCCCATCAAACTCGCGATCCTCATCAAGTCAAGTGCGTTCGCAATAGCCACTTAAAAATGCGAGCGATACTAAAAAGACAATTATAAGTATTCATAGCGAAGCTATAAATAATACAAATCAGCCATCAAGAAAATAAAAACAATGAGCTTCAGAAAATGCATCTCGGACGCGGTTGATTCGTCCTCAAGGCGACGGCCCGATAGACGTCTCAACTGCCTCCGGACGAAACGCGAGCGGACCGTTAAGCCGCCTCGGCCGATATACACACTCCTCGAGTGCGCGCACACGCACACGGGCCCCCCGGAGGCTAATTGCGAGCGGAGCCGCGTCCGATCGCCCGCCCGGTTCTCCCCCGAAATATCCTGGCGCGCCGGCGCGTCAAAGCGCGGGGAGCAAAGGAGCGCCCGAGGAGGAAACTCGCCTCGTAAAAAAAAAAAAAGAAGCCGGCTATCTCCGGGGCCGCATCTGGACGCGCGCGCGCGCCGAGCGGCCCCGGAGGCATCCCCGCGGCCGGGCGTCGAAGTCGCCCGCGCGGCCCCCGCCCCGGCGACTTTGATCGGCCGCGTCGCCAAGGAGCGGCCGGATGGCCTAGCCTCGCCCGTGGGCGCGCGGCCCCCAGATACACCGGGAAATATGCGCTCCGCGGGCCGGTCGGCCGATCGCCGATATTTCCGCGTTCGCCGCCAGCCGCTCGCTCGCTCTACAATGTTTCCCGGGCGAAAATCGCCTCGTCGACGGCAGATATCTCGCCGAGATAGATCGGCTTGTGTGTTCCGGTGGGTCTCCCCACCTCCCCGAGCTGCCTGCATGTGATCCACCGGTCACGTGGCGAGCCTCGCCGCGCTTGCCGGGGAATATAGACTGGCTTTTTTTTCGGAAACCGGCCGATCTCTCGCCCGCGACGCGATAATAAACGCGCTCGCAGACTTAGTTTTTTTTTTTTGTTTTTGTTGATTCTTTTTTCCCCCCGCATGAATGGACCCGATTCAATGGATCGGGAGTAGGCGGCCGCTTTCGGAGGCGGCCTTTTCATTACCGCATCAATGATTTGTTTGTGCGGCTTTTCACTTTTGCGGCGCTATAGTTATCAACAGGGGGGTGGGGGAGTTATTAAATGGCCAGTGATTCAGGCCCCCGAATGCCCGAGACGCGAGTCGCCGAGCGCTCGACCGATATTCAATCGGACCGATTCTTCGTTATGCGGAAGTGGCCCGTGATTTCTTGGAGCTGGGGCACGCGCCGATCCTCGGGCCGCTTATTGTTTTCGATGAGTATTAATGTTTTACGGCGAGGGGATCTAATTCAGATTGCGACAGGCGCGATAAACTCTGATGGACTCTTTATGTTTGTCGGGCCGCCCTCCCCGCCCCCCTAAGCGTTTGACTCCTCGCGTGCCGATTTTTCCGTCTTTTGGCGTCCGATCGAAAATCGGGGTCATTGCCTAATCGGCTGCGCATTCTGTGCACCGAGATCCGATCGGCGACGCTCTTATGTCTTCGTCTTGTTCCGATTGGCGGGAATGCGCGTGGGAAAGGAGATCAAATCGCGCCGGGCACAAACAGTTAGCCGCTTCGCCGTTTGCCGATTCGGTGCGTGGATAAGTTTATCCTTCGAGCCGATCGACTTCATTTAAATGCGCAATCGATCAGGATCAACTGCTAATGGAATTAAATTTGCATGCACAATGCAAGTAAACACGGAAAGAGAAAATTCCAATTTTACTTGTTCAAATTTTACTTGGTCAGTTGTTCTTTTAGCGACAATCATTGTAAGGGCGAAAGAGTGAAGGTGGGCCAAATCGGCTGTTCCGCGGGAAACATGAAGGGATCGGCAGTCCGCGGTGCAGGGAGATAGAGGAATTGGGGAAAATGGGGCTAAAGGCGAAGTGGTGGTGTTGGGCCTGGGCGGTTCCCCCACATTGGGCAGGGGTCCCCCCACCAGGGCGGGCTCCTCGATATCCTCCCCTATCCCCCCTCCGGGCGCCGCGAGCGCCCCCTGCGCCCGAGCGGCGCTCTCTCCGGGCGGCCGGGCCCGCGGAGCCGCGGCGGCCACGGAGCCGGGGCCAAGGGCCGTGCGTACTCACCGTGGCGTGGGCGGCCAGGGCCAGGCAGAGGAGGTAGAGGGCGGTGGGCCCGGCGGCGCGCATCCTGGCGGTGCCGGGTCCTCGCGGTCCTTGGGCTCCTGGGGGCCTCGGGGTCCGGGCGCGGGTCGGCGCGGCTCGCAGAGTCTGCTGGGGTGCGGGCGCGCGGGCTGAGCGCGCGTCGAGCCGGCGAGCGGACGGCGGAGCTTCTCCGTCTGAGCGCGCGCGGGCGCCGAGTCGGCCGCGGCCGGTCCCGCCGGCGCCCTGCCTCCCTCCCCCCGGGCGCGACACGCGGCCGCCGCCCCCCGCCGCCGGGGCGCGGGCGCGTATCCCTGCGCGCCGCGGAGAGAGGGCCGGACTCGGGCGCGCGACAGTCGGGAGGAGGCGCGCGGTCCGAGTGCCGGCGCGCCGCCGGCTCCGGGCGCCCGGCCCCCGCCCCCGCGGCCCGCGGAGGAATTCGCCGGGCCCGGGAGGCCGCGGGGCGGCCCGGCGCCGCCGCCGCCGCCGCGGGCTCTCCCTCTCCTCCGGCCGGGAGCGCGCCGAGCGCCCGCCGATCCGCCTCTCTCCGCGGGCTTATTCGCGCCCGGGAGAGCGAGCGCGCAGGAGGTGCAGCCGCACCGAGAGCCGAGGAGCCCCCGAGCCGAGGACCGGAGCCGCGGCCCGCCCGCGACCCCAGATCGACATGGCCCGCGCGGGCCTGCGGTGAGTCCAAGAGTCCAGCGGCCCGAGGGTCCGCCCCCGAGTCCCGCTCCCGCGCCCCCGAGTCCCGAGCCCCGCACCCCCGAGCCCCGCACCCCCGCACCCCCCAGCCCCCTGTGCGCGCTGCCGATCTCCGAGTGTGTGCGCGCGTGTCGCAGTGCGAGGACTAACGATCGCTCTCTCTGTCTCTGCCCACAGATTCATCGCATCCCTGGCATGCCTGGCCGTCCTCGTCGAAGGGGTAAGTCTCGCGCGCCCGCCTGCCGGGCCCTTCCGGGGCGCAAGCTCCTCGCGCTCGGGCGGTCGCGCGGCGAGTGGCTCGCGGCGCGCGGCCGCCGCCTCCGCCGCCGCGCCGCCGCCGGCCCGGATCGGGTTTCCCGGCGCCCGCGCCGCGGCAACCGGTCGCGCGGCCCCGCGGCGCCCGGCTGCGCTCCCGCGGGCGCGCCCCCGGGGATTCCCCGCTCCCGCGGCCAAGGGGAGGAGCGACGCGCGCGCCTCTCCCTGCCGCCGGCCCAACTGCCCGCGGCGAGCCCCCACCCCGCCCCCGCCGGCCTGACCCGCTTCGCTGAATTTTCGGGAATCGCCGGAGCCCCGCTTTCGGCACAAGGTGCGCCGCCGCCGCCGCCGCTCTAGTTCTCCCCCCGCCCGATAAGATTGACCAACAACCTCCGCATAAATAGCCCCGTGACGCGGCTTTTCTACTTTCTCCCGAGGCCACTTATCGTTTTCCCGCTCGCGTACTTATCGCGACCGTTTTTTTCCCGCCGCGGGATTGCGCGCGGATCCGCGGAGAGGCTGCGCGCCCGTTTCCAGCGATCACGAGCAGCGTCTATATTGACTAATACGAGTCCAAGGTTTTCGGGTCACCAATTTTCACTGTAAACTATGCAAGACACTTGACGGCACTGCGTAATGTCCCGATGACTCACTTTTCATTTGAGAGAACCTTGGTGGATAAGATATTCGCATTTTGAATTGTCATTAAACGAGCACGAGCGCATAAACGCGCGACCGCGGAGAACTTTTACAATTTATAATACATAAAAGCACACATCGCTCCAATTCGCCAAATTTAAAACGCTTCTTTGTGCAATCTTCATTATTTTCAGTTTTTTCATTTTTTCACTGATTGAGGCAAACAATTTTATCAAACACTCTCGCTCGTTAGGTACTATAAACTTCTAATGGGTGCCTTGTGTAAATTAAAGAATTTGACACAACTAGTTCAAATCAAGTTCTAAATCAATTTTCTGTTTTCCAATTTTTGTCAAGATTATTAATAGTTCCAACCTTAATAAAAAACAATTAAATAAAAATAGCCGTAGAGTTAGAACTAAAATAGCGAGATCTGATTGCAATACAATAAACACTATTTGAGTTACAGATCCCTTCCACACATAAATATCGCCTTAATCTATTTTAGACTCCTAATGAAAGAGTAGAAAAATAAATAAGGATACATAAATATCATTATAAATTGTATGTAGAAACATATAAAGATAAAAACAAATAGGATGATAATAGTCTTTCGGGATCAGGATCAAATATATACGGGCACAAGGGGATCGGCTCTCCGGCTCGTTTCTGTATAACATCTAAAAACACCGCACTTTTTAAAACAGAATTCGCATAACTACATTCCCTACATTTCTCCCTGCTTATTTTGATGTTTTTAAAAAGACTCGAGGCACCGCACCACCAGAATAAACAAAAATCCCCAACCCAACTACTTATTTCTGGAGGAAGTTTTTTTTTTTTTTCTCTCTCCTACTCCTCGCCGCGACTCGGAAATTTACGAGCCGACACGAGCGCATTAATAAGGGGGCGAGAGAGAAAAAATTAGGCGCGACGGTGATCGCCGGGGCCGCCGGCGCGGCGAAAGTGTTGGAGAGAAAAGGGCCATCCGAAAATAAGATTCACGTATCATTACGAGGCGCGCGCTCCCGCCGGCCCGCGACTCTCCCATCGCCCGGGAAAAAAAGGGATTATCGCGGGGGCGCGACCGGCCCGCCCACACCGGCCGATTTTCCCTCGGCGCATTTGCATCGGCTGGCCGGTGCCTATATCGGCTCTCGCGCGCCGTGCCCGACGATACCATCGGCGCACGCGACCGCTTAACTGTTACGCGCCTCAACCGTAGTCGGGTGGATATTTTTCGGGAGGGCCGACTCGGGGGCGATTGTCCGCGGGTGACGCTTTCCTCGGCCCCAGGGAAATACGGCCGAATCGCGGACAAGAAGAACCGCCTCGGCTGGTTTACTGGCTATATGGCTGCGATTACGGCGGGGATTAAGGGGACCGCTGCGGGACCTCCGACTCCGCTGATGACAGGGCGCCATTCATTTACTGCGGGGCTTTCGAACAAGTAGCGTTGCTCGATTAAATTCAGTTACCAATCGTGTTACTTTGTTTTATTCAATTCGTGCCATTTTTTTTTTAAATTATACGTTAGTGCATACGCTTTAAAGTTTCATTGGTATCGTTTAGCAGGAAATAAATGATTTTATTAGTCTTTTCAAGCGATTCATTTAATATAATTAATAAGGTCGAGTGTAAATTATATCACCGAGCATCGTACAAATTTTTTTTTTGTTCGAAATCCAATAAAACAGTTGATTGATGAACAAATCGTTCTACAGTGTTTTCTAAGCAGAATACAGAAGCTTTGTGCATATCATGCATCGCACTCAATTGAGTATTATTTTCATATAAACCTTTAAACCTGTTGCTTCCGCTTCCGATCTATTAAAAACTAGAATTATGGTTTTTATATATATGAATATTACATGTAAAATAGTAACTTGCATAAACAAATGAATCTGTACAATAATTTTATATAATTCCATAAATTATTGTGCTTCTACAGGTGTATGCGTATTAGTATTAAATGCGAATTAAATAAAGTAGCGGAAAACAAACAGTCAATGAATCAATATTGTAATTATGACGTTTTCTATTTCGAAATGAATCGAGATGAGGCCTTTGAATATTTATCTTGCAAATTAGAATAATGCAAACGTGCACAAAAGCAATTCAGTAATATTAAAGTAAACATTAATTAACATAAAAGATGAATAAGTAGAAAAATAATCCTCTAGTTGACACGGATCCCGGTAGAGTACGACGGTCATCGTTTGTTTTCATATTCTCTTAATAGAAATCGCAGAAGCGGAGAAGGAAGTGGCGCTCGATAATTTGGCCTCGTTGCACTTGCAATTGAGCAATCGGCCGCGGGGCATCATAGCCGGGCGTTATCGCGGGGCCATTGCGGCTCTCGAGTTTCAATCGGATCCCCCGAAATTAGAGGGGCCCCGCCCCGTAAACACGCACTCGCCACGTGGGTTGCGGGAAAGCCCAGGTGAAGCGTTCGCCCGCCGAGGCAGGTGGCCTATATCTGCCCGCGGCATCTCCCCAAGGAAGCGCGCCCGAGGAGTAACCCTAACGATATAAATTTCGCGGCGCGCCCCGGGTGATAAACTCCGCGCGATCCAGGGCCGCGTGGCCCAGATCCGCACGGGGATCTCGATGGTCGCCGTCAGCCGGCCTGGCGAGCCGGGGAAGAAGCGACGAGGCGGTGGAAGCTGGGGAGTCGCTCGCGCCCCGCGGTGAAAGTGCCGCGGCGGGAAATACGCGACCGATAACGAAACGGCCGCGAGCGCAACTGTAGCGCGCAACCAGATGCCCCGAGTCGCGAAAACGCTTGTTCAGGCGCGCCCGAGCCCCGCCTCGGAGCGGCCCACCGGCCGGCCTCCTACGACGCTCCCACTCGCGGCAGATCGATCCCATGGACCCCAGTCGAGCAAACGGCCTTCTAATTACCGTCGCGCCTACCTTCGTTTTCCGATTCAATCAGCTGGCTTATCTGCGAGGAGCAGGCCAAATTTTCTAGTTTCTTAGGCCAGTTGCAGTAAACTATAGAAACTCTTTTTGTATCTAATTCTTTTTACTTCTTTTACTTTTTAATACTGATCGATTTATATGATAAACACGTCCGTGCTAAAAAATAACAAATATGATGTCGTAATTGTTGCTTAAAAAACTTTTTTAAATATTTATTTAATAATCTAATGTTTTAATGGTATTTGAATTATCCTTATTTAAAATAATTATGCAATAGATAAGTAATTTTATTTTACTTTTCCAAAAGTATAGGAGTACACTGTAAGTTATGATAAGGGTTTCTATAGACTTTTAATTTTTTTCAACTGACAATCAAAAGCTTCATTTATAAAATGAAGGCATTTACGTTGAGAAATCTAGTAGACAGCAAAACTTGTTGCACCTTGCAAAATTACTTGGGAAAGCGAATGTCGTAGTCGTACCAAAAACATAAAAACAGCTCGCATATAATATGCACGCGTGCGATTTTAGTCTTGTGATAACTCGTAGTAATACTAGATTACTGCAAAGACACTTTATTGAACTCGATATTAATTTTTAATGGTAATTATCTTAAAAAATTAATTATTATACTAAACAAATTACAGCTGTAAATATAGCTGTGCATCATTTTAAATTATTTTTGTAAGTTTTACTTGCTGGAATAATTAAAAAATTTTAATTCTTTCCAATCATAGTTAGAACTCGGCATATGTAACGTAACCACAACTTAAACTCAATTTCTCATATATTTTATTTTTTATATATTATTTTATATATTTTTTATATATTATTTTTCTTTATATCATTATTCTACTCCAGTAAATATTAAGTAATATATATTTATTATATGTACTTGTACATATTTAAAGTAAATTGGATTATACCGAGGATAATACAGCAATTAAATTGAAAGGAGGTAGGCAAAATATGTTGAATGTTTCGACCTTATACCAAATATTTATCCAAAGTCATGTATTTAGAAATACTTTTTAATAAACTGAAAGTAAAGCGGGTAAAAATGTAATTGAATTTGAAATGTAATGGATTTATGCGGTCTAGTCGTAAAATTGACTATATAGAAATTTTAATACATAGCTTTTTGCGTTTTAATTCTTAATTATTATATGAAAAAATGTTATGTTTTATTTTCTTTTTTTAATTTTTACAACATTCTTTTTGAAATAACGGAAAGTGAAAAAGTGTCTTCCATTCGAATTTCATACCTTTCGATTATTATTATTTTAAGATGAATTACATAAAATACTCATAGCATGCAACACTACGTACCTAGTTGAAGAGTGGTTCTGTTTTTTTATCTTATGTTTCCAATTTGTAAATCGGTTTTTATCATGAAATGACGACTAGAGTAATGACAGTGTATCTAAATAGACTTGGTTTGTTTTAGCGAATCCCTTACAATTCAGCGAATTACACATGGCCAAAGAGGCACGCGGAGACGCGTGGTGATACACCAGGCAGGGATTTTGATCAGAAAGAGGATGACTTTGATCAGATAGAAGAAGATTTGGATCGCTACGCAGAGGACACATATGCTCGGTTACCGGGTCAGCCTGGTCAGGATAACTATGACGAAGAGGAGGGCCAATCGACCTACTCATACGATGATCAGGAGCATCGATTTAGAGACGATGGCTACGAGGAAAAACTGCGCTACGAGGAAAGAATACGTGCATATGAAGAGCGGTTGCGCTACGAAGAGCGCCAACGTCAGCAGCAAGGCGTTGGAAATGGAGCCCATAGTTCTTCCTCGGGCTATGATACTGCCAGCAGAACCGAGCAAGAATCTTATGATAGATACGGAGAACAGGGTTATCCCAGTAGTTACAAGGTTTACCCAGCCACCAACGCACAGAAGAACTGCACCGGCTCGGGGTGCTGCTATCCGAAATGTTTTGCCGAAAAAGGCTCTAGGGTAGGTTATGAAAGAAAGACAAGACTTTTTTATACAAGAAAAATTTTTTCACATTAACTTTACCTTGTAAACGTTTTATTATAAAGGTTAGATTTATGATAGAATAATAATTATTTTTAATATTCTCAACTAAAATTACTAATGTAAGATAATGCTTTATTTTTTTAATCATTTGAACCATCTTAATTTGACGGTATATTGCAGAATAATGCAGGAAATTTAACTAAAATAATTTAAATTAGGGCCCACCTGGCATAATGGGACCAATCGGACCCAAAGGAGAACGAGGTTTTCCTGGCGCTGAAGGTTTTATAGGTCAGAAAGGTGATAAAGGAGATCCTGGTCCTCAAGGTCAACGGGGTCTTCGAGGTGAAAGAGTAAGTGAATCGATTAAGGCATTTAAGAAGAGTCATTAAAACGTAAAAAATAAATTAAAAAAATTATATTATTTTGCATTGGATTATTATTTTATAGGGAAAAATGGGTCTTCCGGGTCATGCTGGTCAAAATGGAGTACCCGGTGTTCCTGGAGCTGCAGGACCATCTGGTATGCCTGGCCGAGATGGTTGTAATGGTACTGATGTAAGTTTAAATTTTTAACTTATTTGTGTTGCAATTTAGTTAAACACTACATTATACTAAATGTATCAATGTGTCTAGGGTGCTCCTGGATTTCACGGAGTAGCCGGAGAACCTGGTCCACGAGGTCAACCTGGTATTATGGGCAGCAAGGGAGATAAGGGTGAAGCTGGTCATTGTGGTAGGTTACTTAGTGGTCAAAAGGGTGAGCCTGGAATTGATGGGGTGCAAGGTGCTCGAGGAATTCCCGGACCACAAGGTGTCCCTGGTTTACCTGGTGTTAAGGGTGAACGAGGACCAAGAGTAAGCATTATTGTATATAATGAAATTTTTGCAAAGTATGGGTGAAGAGATATTTAATTGTTACTTTTAATACACTTAGGGTTTTGAAGGCCCACAAGGTCTAAAGGGTGAAAAAGGAAATATGGGTATTCCTTTTGAAGGACCAAAAGGTGACAAGGGTGCTAAAGGTGAAATTGGACCACCGGGTGATAATCACGCACTTCCATTTATTGAAACGGAATCAGTATCTGGACCTATTGGACTTCCTGGATTCAAGGGAGACAAAGTAAACAATTACAACACATAAATTAAACTATCATTTTTGCGCAGATAGATAATCTAAATATTGTATTAAAACAATAAAATAATTATTGCAATCATAACTATTTTTCTCTAGGGAGACATGGGTCCTTGGGGACCTAAGGGCGAGACTGGTTATGTAGGAGATAATGGTTTACCTGGATTAAATGGTCCTAAGGGAGAAAAGGGTCTTCCAGGAGTTCCGGGAATTCGAGTAAGATATAATTATTTTTTTATAACTTTAATTTTTTTGAAACAAAAACAGTATAACATTGTATTGATTTAGGGCAGAGACGGATATTCTGGACCTCCAGGACCACCAGGACGTAAGGGTGATAGAGGATTAGATGGTTCTGATGGGTTGCCGGGAGCCCCAGGTCTTAAAGGAGATAGCGGATTTGATGGACCACCTGGTATACCAGGTTTGAGAGGACCTCCAGGACCACCAGGGGTAATAATCAAAAACATTATTAGTCATTATTGTATTCTAATTTTTCAATTAATTGACATAAGAAAGTAAATAATCAGATTTCTTTATTATTAAAACTTTAATTAATATGTCCAGAATACACTATATTTTAATTTTAATTGTATTCCAGGGTGGTAAGGGACAACCGGGTCCACCAGGAGAAAAAGGTCCTAGAGGGTATCCTGGACCTACTGGAAAAGGAGGATCCGATGGATTGCCAGGTATCCCAGGACCAAGAGGCCCAATCGGACCACCAGGCGGTCCTGGATTAGCAGGTGTTCCAGGTACAGAAGGTCCACCTGGTGACAAAGGTGCTAAGGGAGAAACAGGACTCGCTGGACTTCCTGGAGCCTCTGGTCCAATAGGTTTTACTGGACCAATGGGCCCTCCTGGAATTAGAGGTCCGCAGGGTGAAAAAGGACTTTCAATCATCGTATGTATTTCTAAAATTAGATAATTAGTAAAAACAAATAATAATATTAATAGTTTGGTTATACTAAGTACAATGTATTACTATGTAATGTATTTTAGGGTCCAGCTGGAATGGATGGAGTTCCTGGTCGAGATGGTGCCAAAGGCCAGAAAGGAGAGAAGGGATACGGAGGTTCAAGAGGACGACCCGGTGATTCCCTTGAAGGAATTCCAGGATCACCTGGTATTCCTGGGCTTCAAGGAGAACCAGGTGTTCCAGGTAGAGATGGTGCCCCTGGTTTTCCTGGTCTTCCCGGTGAGAAAGGAGAAATCGGTGGAAGATGTACACAGTGTTTCCCCGGATTAAAAGGCGTGAAAGGAGACCGTGGATTAGACGGTGAAAATGGTCGTCCTGGTGCTCGAGGTCCACCTGGAGAAAGAGGTTTCCCTGGAGAAACTGGTCTCGACGGTCTACCTGGACCTATTGGTCTTCCTGGTGTTAGAGTACGTATTCATTTTTTACAGAAATAATTTACAAAAATAGAATTGCTACCTTTATCATAATTGCATTTAATTGTACAAAAAATTATTTATAGGGAAAAGATGGCATCCCTGGTGCACCTGGACCACAAGGAGATGCAGGAAAAGACTGCTTAATAACAAAAGACTTAATAAAAATTGATAAAGGACAGAAAGGTGAACGTGGTATTGAAGGAAGACCTGGACCAATAGGGCCTGAAGGTCCAATTGGAGAAAAAGGAATTTCTGGTAGTCCAGGTTTCCCTGGAACGAAGGGTGATTCGGTAAGAAAAATGATATTCTTAGCCACTTTATTTATATATAATTATAATGTTTAAATGATAATAAGAATACATTTTTATCGATGATTCTAAGGGTGATCGTGGGTTCCCCGGCCAAGATGGTATTCCTGGCAGACCCGGAATTCCAGGTCGTAAAGGTGAAATGGGTCTAAGTATTAAAGGTGAAACTGGAGATAGTGGTCGTGATGGATTCCCTGGTCAAAAAGGTGAACCTGGCTTTGGAGGCATGAAAGGAGATCCTGGTAAATTAAAGTTTATTAAATTGAATTGAAAATTGTTAAGAGATACTACGTTCACTCCTTCCATTTCATTAGGTATCTGCCCTCCTTTGCACATTGAGCAAGCTGCTAAAGGTCCAGCTGGCGAAAGAGGTCAGAAAGGAGAAACTGGACTTGCAGGTTATGACGGTGAAAAGGGTGATCGTGGTTATGCTGGTGAACCGGTAATTTATTATAATTAATATAATAGGGTTTAATTTAAAATAATATACAAGTATAGTTTTTTATTTAAATATTACTTAATTTAAAGGGTGCTCCAGGACCACCAGGTCCTATTGGAACTCCTGGCCAAACAGGACCGAGAGGGTTGCCAGGGCCAAGAGGAGAAAAAGGAAACACTGGACCAATGGGATTCCCTGGTGAACCGGGAGCATTAGGATTACGCGGTTTTCCTGGATTGAATGGTCCAAAAGGTGTTAAAGGTGAAGCTGGAATATCCGTAAAAGGAAGTCCTGGATTACCGGGACCCCAAGGGCCGAAAGGAGATGCAGGTTTGCCTGGACCTGAAGGAGTAGACGGTCCAGAAGGTTACCCTGGTCTAGATGGATTCGCAGGAGAGAAAGGTGATATCGGAGAGCCTGGAATTAATGGTATACCAGGCGCTCCCGGCGCGAAAGGAGATGTTGGTCCTATTGGACCACCAGGTCCTCCAGGAATTGCAGGAACACCAGGAATGGAAGGAGCAAAAGGTGATATAATAATACTTTTTAGATAAGACTTTTTTTATGCGTATATATTTTCAATAAAAATCTTTTTGACGTTAAACTAGGTGAAACCGGTTTATCTGGTGAGCCTGGAAGAACAGGTGTGACCGGAATGCCTGGTAGTAAAGGTATGACAGGAGAACCAGGTATCGATGGTCCTAAAGGCTTCCCCGGACGTAGAGGACCTCCCGGATTGCAAGGTATATTTTCATAGCTATATGTGACAGCTAACAAAAATACTTTTATAAATTTTTGTCCTCTTTTGATTTATTATCTACATTTATAATTTTATAATTTTAATAAATGCATTATCTACAAATCGGTAAGTGTAATAATTAAATGTTTTTAAAAATCAGGACCCCCTGGTCTCGATGGTGTATCTGGACAAAAAGGAGAGAGAGGTGAAAAGGGATTGATGGGATTCCCTGGAATGCCTGGAATGGATGGAAAGCCAGGACGTCGAGGAGAACCTGGATTAAAAGGAGATATAGGTTTTCCGGGCGAACCAGGACCTATGGGTCCTGCCGGTATCGAGGGCGAAAAGGGTGATCAAGGTGATTATGGTTTACCGGTAAGTGACGATTTAATAGAAGTATTTAATTCAGATTTAACAGAATTTAATAACGAAAAAATTTAAACGAATAAATTCTTTTTAATTTCTTTCTTACAAGGACAAAGATTTATTTTATTATTATGCATGTATGCAAAGGGCATGTTTCTGTACCTTATAATAAATATAAAATTTATGCATTAAACTTATGTTTTTAAATTAAGAGTCAATTAAGTAGACGCAATCAAAATATGTCTTGAAAAAATAATCGAGATTTTTAAGATTATAAATAATTTTTATTTAATTTAGGGTGAAAAAGGAGAACCCGGTCTTGTATCAGAGAAAGGACAAAAAGGAGAACCTGGAATGCCAGGCATACGCGGTCCATCGGGACCTCAAGGACGAGATGGTATAGATGGAGAAAAAGGTAATCCCGGTGAACCTGGTTATGGTTCGGACGGACTTCCGGGAGAGAAAGGTGAACCAGGCTTACCTGGTCGAGATGGATTACACGGTGAAAAAGGAAGTAAAGGAGATGCTGGACTTTACGGCTATCCTGGAGCAAAGGGTGACGTTGTAAGTATTAACATTTTATTTTATTTATTGCTTTACTATATAGTTTTTAATTATTTGTTAATTTATAGGGATTCCCTGGACCTACTGGAGAACCTGGATATCCTGGAGTTGATGGCATTGACGGTCCGAAAGGAGATATAGGATTACCTGGTATTCCAGGATTCCCAGGCTTAAAGGGTGAAATGGGTGCACCAGGAAGACCTGGAATGGATGGTCTAAAAGGAGAACGAGGACCAGAGGGTAATTTTATATTTTTCTTTTTTAAATTTATTAAAATATTGTTAATGGTATTTATTATTAATAATGTATAAAAGAATAGATGGATTAATTGTGCACAATATATATGAATATTATTATAACGTGTTCAGGTCTGGAAGGATCTGAAGGATATCCTGGGGCTCCAGGAGAAAAAGGTGATCGTGGACCTACAGGTGTAGTTGTACACATTAAGGGAGATAAGGGAGAACCTGGATTACCTGGACATCCTGGACGGGATGGGGACAAGGGAGATGTTGGTTACCCAGGAACCCCTGGATTCATTGGTGAAAAGGGTGATAGAGGTTCGCCAGGTAGTCCCGGATATGATGGACCTATCGGTGCCCCTGGAGAAAAAGGTAATTATCGTTTACAATTTTATTAAATACATTCTATTGAGTACGTTATTATTTTATTATATTTTATAAAACTGAGTCTTTAATTTTTTTAAATGTAGGAGACCGTGGACCATTTGGACCGGTTGGACACCCTGGAATCACTGTTAAAGGAGAAAAGGGTCTTCCAGGTTTCATGGGAAAACATGGTAGGGATGGATTCCCAGGATCACCAGGTGAAAAAGGAGAACAGGGCTTGACTGGACTACCAGGGTTGAAAGGTGAAGCAGGTCTTCCGGGTCCGATAGGGCCACCAGGACTGAAAGGTGATGTGGGCCTGCGTGGTCCACCAGGACCACCTGGTAGGGATGGCAATCCAGGAATTGAAGGAATGCCTGGTATGACTGGTGAGAGAGGACTGAAGGGTGATCAAGGTCCACCAGGACTTTATGGGGCTCCTGGACAAAAAGGAGACGTTGGCTTCCCTGGTAAGTATTGTAGTTTATTTAATATTTGTAACACATCACAATAAATTCAAAATAACACGTTATAATTATAATTATTTTACTTATTTTTTAAGGTCGTGATGGATTTGACGGTATACCTGGTGAGAAGGGTGATAGGGGATATGATGGCCGAGATGGAGCAATTGGAGAAACGGGAGAAAAGGGAGACCGAGGATTCCCTGGATTGGATGGTGCTATGGGAGAAATCGGTCTTGAGGGAGAAAAAGGAGACAAGGGAGAAGATTGTATACCATTACCATCAGAACGTGGAGAAAAAGGCGATAGAGGTTTTCCAGGTACGATAAACTTTTTAAATGGTTTCAATTCATAACATGATATTAAAAATCTTTGATTTTTAGGACCGGTTGGACCACCTGGTTTACCTGGTGAAAAGGGTGAAGCGGGTCCTCAAGGATTCCCAGGTATCGATGGACCTAAGGGTGTCCCAGGTTTTTCTGGACCTCCTGGTGAACCAGGTTTAAGAGGTGTACCAGGTTTGGAAGGTATTGTAGGACCGCCAGGTTTGGTTGGTCCAGTTGGATCACCAGGTCTACCAGGTGAACCTGGTCTTGCTTGCGAGGCATCACCTGATTATTTGACTGGCATTTTACTCGTGAAGCATAGTCAAAGTCAAACAGTACCGGAATGTGAGAGAGGTCATATCAAATTATGGGAAGGCTACAGTCTTTTATATACTGACGGAGACGAAAGTTCACATTCTCAAGATTTAGGTGAGAATTAATTTATGCAATAAGTAATTAATGGTTATTTAATCAAAGATAATTATTAAAACTTTACCGCGAATAACGATAATCATAAATTGTCGCGAAACTCCTAGTTATCTCTAATACACATATTTTTGCATGGTTTTGTTTAAATATAAATATATATTGCTAACACTTATTACTGTATGCTCGACTAAAGTCTTCCTCTAAATCTGATTGAAAATAGGTTACTCTGGCTCCTGCGTAAGAAAGTTTTCGACTATGCCCTTCCTATTCTGTGACGTAAATAGCGTCTGCCACTACGCTAGCAGGAATGATCGATCCTATTGGTTATCGACAAATAGTCCGATTCCTATGATGCCAGTTGAGGATACAGCAATTGAAGAATATATATCGAGGTATGTAGAACTATCTACCATTCATAAAAAATACGCATATACATTCTCGTATTGACTTCACTAGCTTATTTACTTATATTTTCTACTCTCTTATAATGTTTCGGAGGATAATTCATGAAAAGATTGATACCATTTGATTATTCCTAGTTATGCTTTATATTTAAGATTTTCAAAGATAATGCAAAATTCTTGAAACCAATCATATGCATTTGGCTTTTTAGTTAATATTCAATGTCTATAAATACTAATTGTTAAGAATATAGAATTTAATTAAATTAAAAAAATATGTTTTATTGTAATGAATACACTATGATTACGTTTTAAATGAAAATGTTGATAATGGATTTATTTAAAAGGTTTTTAAAAAATAACCACTAAATTGAATTTATTACTTAACTTGGTGATAATATTTTAGGTGCGTTGTATGTGAGGTCCCAGCAAATGTAATAGCAGTTCATAGTCAATCACTCAGTATTCCTGAGTGTCCATCAGGATGGACCGGACTTTGGATTGGATACAGTTTCGTGATGGTTCGTATAATCTTTTTCAATAAAACGGACAAAATACAAATTTACTTTATAACGAAAAATTTTTTCGGCAGCATACTGGAGCTGGTTCGCAAGGAGGAGGACAATCACTGTCCAGTTCTGGATCCTGTCTGGAAGATTTCCGTGCTACTCCTTTCATTGAGTGCAATGGAGCTAAAGGTCACTGCCACTATTACAGCAACGAGTTCAGTTTCTGGATGGCGTCGATCGAAGATCGCGATCAGTTCCAAAAGCCAGAAAAGCAAACCCTCAAGGCTGGTAATCTGCGCTCGCGAATAAGTCGCTGTCAAGTGTGTCTGAAGAACACGTAATAGGTCGCGAGGTCCGTGATAGAAACGATCCCAGTCAATAACTCGATGCACTTCCTGCCTATCGCCCGCTACATGACGATCAGTTCTAAAAACCCCAGTGTTTAAAGCTTGATAAAAAAAAATTGGCAATCGCGACGCGAGGAGAATTGAAAACATAGAGGACGAGAGTGAACGAATGAAAAATTATAAATACGAGGGTATCGAAACGCGCTTCACTCTTCGCAATTGCTCCTAGCCTCTGCATCTTCCTGCACCCAAATCTTTTCACATCTCTTTTACCCTCTCCATGTACCGATTTCATTTTTCGCATCCCTTTAGAGACAATTTTATTCTTTAATTCTTTACAAATGCACCCTGTTTTTATTCCCAATTCCACCTACATTTCTCTCGTTATTCTCTTTTCCTATTGCTATTTTTATAACTACCTTAGAATATTACTTAGTATGTAAAATAATATATATATATATATTTGTATATTTATACATCTAGAAAATGAAACAGGGACTATGTTCTCGTTATTTACATTGAATACTGCCCTGGTAACATCGAAACACACTGTATATTTTTAATATAAAACAAAAAGAAAAAATAATCTTTAGCTTGATAATCTCGACACCAAATATTTAAATGCATAGGTATTCCGCCATTGTAGTCAATGCCAATGTATATCTTTAATTTTATACCTGTGATCGAAACGCGCAATAAATAACATCAAGTTTAATGTTAATATGATTTTCGATTCTTGTCGTAATTTTGTGCGCTTCGTACACTTGTGTATTCAAGGACAAATTAAGAAAAATTAATTTATTTGAAATTACAAAAAATTGGAAATTTTTCTCGGAGATGTTTAATGCTTATTTAATGAAATTATGGCTTCACAGTTTATTTGTTAACTAAACAGTTAACAGTAATTTTATTACAATTGATTTTATACGTGCTTATTTTGTTTTTATTATTTATTTAGATAATTGATTATTTATCATTAACCGTGAATTTTGTAAAACACGCGAATCACGAATCGCATGTTAATTTTGTTCCAATTTTTAAAGTTCAAATAAATTTTTTTCGGTGAAGATTCGAACACGTTTTAACGCATTTATTGCATTTATGCGAATGGAAGCTTCACGTCTCGTTCAAAATATTTGATTTACCATATTATATGAAGTTTTTATATGCAAATAAGTAATAATAATATAAATTTTTGTCGTCATTAAATGCATCTTTTGAAGTAAAGATTACCTTTAAATAATCGCAAATATCTTTGTTGAAACGATTTTCAAACTTTTTTATAGTCATTAATGATTTACACTAGAGTGTTCATTATTTCTATTCTAGAGTTACAAATTTTAATAAAGTGCAAACGATAAGCGATCTGTATAAATAATTGCTGGGACTGAATTTGATGTCGTCGATTGTACCGGCTAATTGTTTGAGTGTAAATGTTAGTTTGTAACCTTTTTCAAAATAGATCTACTATTTTTAATGAAGAATTATGTTATAATATATGAAGAAAAATTTATAAATTAAATATTAAAAATTAAAGTGTTGCGTTCTTTTATTTACCATCAATAATAAGATATGCAGTGAATTTGAATCGGAATATACTTAAAGGCACGTCAGAGGACGGATTATTCATCCACAATTTTGCACATTGAAAAAAACGACATTCGTGCAAATGAGATCAATCAGGTCAAACAAATGTTACTCCAAATCAAGCTCACGAAGTACATGCAAAATTTTATTCCTTATTGCTATTGGCATTAAATAGTTATATAAGCTTGATTTAATTTATGCTCGCTTAGTACTCTGAGAATATGAAATAAATTCGAGTCGAAGAGTGGAAAAAAAGTTGCCTGTGAGGCTTGCAAGAGAAACTCAAAGTCACTAATCGCGATAGGAGGTGTATCCCGAGCTACAGCTACGCACTGAGCATTTCGCGACACGTCGCAGTAAAAGGTGACCCGCAGAACCTGCTTCGAATGGCTGCGGCTCTCAGTTAGGAAGGCATTACAGGCTCGCACGCCAAACTTTCATAGTTTGAATCGTAGCATCGAAATTCTTTTAACTAATTATTTTTACGCTTCGTGTATTTTCGAGTAATTATCCACTGGTTTATTATACTATAAATTAAATTACAAGCAGGTTTGTAAAAATGTAGATTATTATATTAGAAAGAGCAGGGCACAAGTTTGCCATTATACTAGATTGATAATTAACTAGGTTTTAATTTGATCAAAATTGTTTGCAGCTTGATTTATAGAGAAAGAATATCGAGTGTCACGGTACAAAGTTTGATTATCGTCGCATAATAGTCGCTCGACAAAGAAATAAAGGACAAAATGCATACAACTTAAAGTTTGATAATTTCCACAACTTTATGATGAAAAGTTAGTTTTATGGACGTTAAAACGAGGTGGGCATAAATTGGAAAGGTGCAGGGCGTACGCATTGCGCGACATTCATCAGTAATTGCAAAGGCTGAGCTTGGCGAACGAACGGGGCAGCTCTTCCTCGAGGTAAAAAAGCAGGCGCGCTATTCTCGATTTATATAATATGCACACGAGGTGGTACGAAGAAAAAAGGAGGAGAGGCCGCGCGTCGCGGGTGCGAGGGAAGGAGATGGGCGCGGGACGCAGGGCGGCAAGGGCGCCCGCGCCGTCTCGCCGGGCGTAAACAGACGGATGAGCCGCTTGAGCCGCTTGAGCCGCTTGAGCCGCGCGAGCTTCCGAAATCCGGACGGGCGGCATTCCGGGGCAGCGTGTGCGACCGGCTCCTCGCTCCTCGCGTTATCGCTCACTTTACATTGGTAATGAGCCGATGAACGCGCGGGCCGAGTGAGCCGGGCTCCTCCGCCGAAAAGTCCGGCGGCCCGCGAGCCTTTTTCCCGGGGCTCTCCGCGGCAGGAAAATAATAAGCGGCGACAAAGCCGCCAGAGGCCGGCGGCGATAATTATAGACGAAGGCGTGGAGCCGATCCGACCAATCGGACCGGTTCCCTCGTCCTCGGGCCCCTGCCTCCCGCGCGCATCTCTCGCGCGGCCGATCAGTCGATTAGTCAAAAGCGAGCGAGCGCCACGCGACCGGTACGCGCGAGGCCGCCTCCTAAGAGAAACCGGCCGCCTATGCGCCCCGACTCGGGGAGAAGCTTCTCGAGCCCGCGGCCCGCCCGTCCCAGAGGCCTCCTGCCCCCGGGGGCTGCGACCGACCGAGCCCGCCACGCACCCCAGCCATGTCGGCCGCCCGCGACGCCTGGAACGTCCAGGCCTCCCTCATCGCCAAGAGGACCCACAACCCCATCAGGGCCATCGTCGAGAACATCCTCGTCGAGCCCAACCCCAACAAGCGGATGATCGCTCTCTCGATAGGTGAGTCCGCGGGTGGACCGGCCCGAGCCTCCCCGCCGAGCCCACCGCTCGCTTCTTCCTTTTCTACGAGGTGCTGCGTATGGAGCGCCCCTCTAATGTACTGCCCGGAGTCTAATTGAAGCAAACATCGGGCGAGACCGTTGCGCACTTTCGGTGCTTTCAATTCACGTCGGAAATTTAAGATATTCCTTAATGAGATTCAAAACTTCCGTAAGAACTTCGAGGAAAAATAGTTGAGATAGAAAAATTTCATCAGCTTCAAGTTTCACTCTTGTCCTCAATTTTCTAACAAATTTATAGATTTGCTCTGTGTCAGCTGTTTGGCTGCTATTTTACAAACTATAATCTTCGGTTCGTCTGTACTTTTTTTTTACACCCTTCTTCGGTACTCTGATCCGCGGGGCAGACCTTCTGGTTACGCTTATTTACTGCCAACCCTTTTATGAATAATGAGATTCCGTGATCAATGCCTACAATATAGATTTCAGTGGATAATCCAGTCAGCGATCTCTATTACGAGCAAATTCAATTGCGGACCGGTGGTAGGCTGGAGTATGGTATCAAAGGACCAACGTATGCAATACGAATTCCTGCAGACGTAAAAAGAGTGCGATTTGATACAAAAGAAACTCACTTGATATTCTTCAACGAGTCAAAACCAAATTCGCTAACGCTCCACTCATGAGCATCTGGGTCGTAAGACGCTCTTCAAAGGATTTCAATTAGTTGACCCTTTGCGTACAACATACGTGGTAAATGAATGTTTACCAAAGGCCTTAAGCATCGCTCGAAACGTTTTACCGCGCGCAAATGCATGACTTTAACTAGGGAGCCCTCATTGATGAATTGTCGGTACTCGCAGCTTGGTAGCCACTTGAAAGTGCATGAGGGAAGGTAGGCTCTTCCTGAATTTACATAGCACTCGATGAGTGTAGCATGGCTTTCGGGACATTTGACTTCCGTTTCATTTATCTTTGATTCGCAGAATTCAACCACATCGATCTAAAAACACGATGTGAAGTACATACTACAGGCTTTTACATTAAAATTCACTGTATTGGTTTTTGCGTAGATAACGTGGTATTAAAGTAGCTGTAGCACTTATGTATATATTTATGCGCATCACGTGTTCCCGAATTATTTAATTATACTTGAATTTTATTTCATCTCCTTCGAAGAAATACTAAGAACAATTTTAAAACGCATAATTTATTTTCTTAAATCAATTATACACTTATCGTATAAAATAAACGGTATTAAAGTGAGTAAATAATATTTTACAGTTTATTTATTGTTTAGGGATATTATTTTAATACTTAAAAAAATTACGATAATTTATATAAGTTTATATCATTCCGATAAACTTTGTAATGTAACCAGTTTTTATTTAAATCGAGCTAATATCGTAATGTAATCCAGCAGAATTAACGTATGCAATTTTTGAAAATTATAAACACAAAATTAATTATTTGTTTAGTATGTAATAGAAACCTGTTTCTTATGAATATCTATGTATATACATTTTATTTAAAAAGAATTTCAAGGTTAAAAATAAACACTAAAATCTATTTCACAATACAATATAATGTAATTCGTGCACATGTATGTGATATTCTTCTTATAGGCTAATCAAAATAAAGAAATTAATTTTAGCAAATAATTGCCATCGCATATAATAGATTTAATCAAGTTAGATTAGTTTCTAAATTGATTAGTTAATTAATGTATTAGTTATATACGTAATTAATTAATTAATATGTAAAAGTTTCGCATATACACGCTTATTATGAAAAGTCGCCATATTGTGTAGCCTACACAAACTGCTTAAACATCAGTGATGTTACTCTTATTTATTGAATTTAAGCCATAGTATTTTAATGCTATTCTGGAGTCAAGATAACAAATTTTTTGAATTGAAATCATGCAACTGAAATTCAACTAAAAGAAATAAATTAAATAAAGTGTATTTCGATATAAGCATGATATTAGACGACTATGCGAAGAGCAATCTCATGTAAAAGAAGCGTAAAAAAATTTGAAATTAAAATACTTAATAAAAAATTCAGCATATTATATTTTCATTTAAAATTGCGACATATTTGTTGCAAAAGATCGATCGGTAACCCGACAAGCCAAATAGGGAAACTTTGTACCATATAACAGTGTTAGTTGGCAAATTGTGACATAATATTAAGATCAGTCGGTACATTAATAGGGTCATATCCTATAATATCATAATATATGATCGACTTGCAACTCAAATATCCTACTTTTCTAGATATTTTCATATAGTTTTAATAATAAACGTACAGTATTAAAAAATCGTTATTTTGCGGCTTGAAAATGATAACAAATCTTATTTCGACTCCTTTTTTTAAGGCGATCCAACGACATTTGGCAATTTAAAACCTGCACAAGAGGTAATAGATGCAGTTCAAGAGAGCGTTGCATCTCAGTTGTACAACGGTTACGCGCCTAGTACAGGTAAGTCTTTTAATGATGAGTAAGCTTACTTAAATTTTTTTTTAGTCAGGTAATTAATTTAATTATGAGAAAAGTATACAAACGTAGAAATAACGTATTATTAAATAACTGCTGTTATTTAATAGAATATAAAGCAGTATATATAATTACGTTGCAGGATTTGAAGAGGCAAGACGCGCTGTAGCTGAATATAGTTCAAATGAATATATTACCGTAGATTACAAGGTATGTAAGTTTTTTTAAATTTTTAGTGTACAGTATTTCTGATTCACGTATCAAATTTACATAGATGGTATAAAAACGTTTGAAAAAGTAATGCGATAAAAAGACGTGAGTATGAAAAGGACATTTTATTTACAAGCACCTTGTTCTACATTTTATATATTTGACTGTAAAACCGGCGAATATGAAAATCGAGTAAAAGTTCTATACAGCGCATTAAAAAAAAGATAAGTCCAATGTGTAAATAATAAAGTTGAGCAACAAGGGTTGTATACGCGTTTGACACTTTAGCGCTTGAGCATCACTGCATAACGTCAGCACGGTGAGACTGGTAATCAAGGCGAATAAGGACGAAGGTATTATACGAATGCTCCGTCGGAGCTGTAGGGGCGACCGCTAACGAGGCATGAGCGGCATGAGCCCCGACGCTCGAGAGTGCGACCCCTACCGTCGACTCTCCCCCTAATAGCCCTCGAAATTGCACAAACTTAAGACAAAGCGAGGAATTTTTTCGCAAACTTTTTACGCTGCAGACTAAAAACTTTTCACTCTCCGACAGAAAACATACCTGCGTGCTTAAGTGCCCGTCATATTCTCCGTCGTCCGTTTCAATTCAGCTTGCTTTTTCTCAGCGCAGCATTCGGTGTTTCTCACTAAGCGCTACATGTGTAAACTTTAATCGATAATCATTTGCGGTCATTAACTTTGACTCACGCAAAATTGTGGGTAATCTTTAGCTAAAACAGTGAAATAACGAGGTGAACGCATCTTTAGATGTAGGTTAATTATTATTCTATTCAATTTATTAGGTTCCACTCGATGATCATATTAGGCGGAAAAATTAGCAATTTTCAAGCAGGAATAAATGCATCTTTAGATAGAAAGCTATGAAGTGTATTGAACTTGCATATTTCATATAATAAAAATATTAAAAAATATCTTTACCGCATTTGTTTATAATCAAAATTAATTTGTACAGACCTTAAGAAGCTGTAAAAGAATCCATATTTTAATTGTCATATACGATCCAATCAACGTGTAAAAAAGCTACTTAACCGTATAGGAAATGTAATGTATATGGGAAGAGAGATATTCATATTTATATATGGACGCATCTTAAGATCACACACAGTACAGAAAAAACAAATAACGTATAATGTGCATAAATATTTAGCCGTTAATTTTTATGTATAACTGCTGGTAGCGAAGCTCTATTAGACGACTTTGAAACTAGCATTAGCGCACGTTTCAATTGTCCTCGTTCCATCATCAAACCATAACTTTGCAGTTAAATAACGTAGTACATAATCTACAGGACTTTAAAGACTGTAGAATTAACAAAGTTTGTGCAATAGAGTTACCGTTAAACGAGTTACGGGATCGAGCGAGTCGCAGGCGAGAGAAAGGACTAGGGGAAAAAGCGAATTGGGGTGCTCGGAAGCCGGTCCCTCAACGCAATGTAAATGATTCGCAGGACGTGATACTGTGCAGCGGCTGCTCGTGCGCCCTCGACCTCTGCATCACGGCCCTGGCCCGCGAGGGCCAGAATATCCTCATCCCACGGCCGGGCTTTTCGATTTACCGAACACTCGCCGAGGGACTGGGCGTCACCGTCAGGTCATACAATCTTCGCGTGAGTAGACGAGTCGCGCGCGGCATTGTTTCCGCGGTGTACGGCGCAGCCTCTCGGAATCTCGGGAGGGTCGGCGGGGCGTCGCCCGCGTCCCGGGGAGCCTCGGCCCCCCCCCCTCCCCCCCCGACTTCCCCGCGGTTATTAATATTAATTATCTGTTCAGCCGGAGCTCGGCTGGGAAATCGATTTGGACGACTTGGAGGCGCAGATCGACGAGTCGACGGCAGCCATCCTCGTTAACAATCCCTCCAATCCCTGCGGCTCGGTATTCACCCGCAATCACCTCCTGGATATTCTCGACGTCGCCGCCAAGTATTATGTTCCTATTATAGCCGACGAGATTTACGAGCACATGGTAATTATCGCCCCTCGATCCCTGTTAATCTCGACTGAACTTATCTACACGCTACCCCATAACTTACGAGTTATTATATTACGCCATTTTTCCCTGCGAGCAAAATGCTTTGATGCAGGTAGCTCGATCTTCTTTATATTCTGATTTCCATCGATTCATTTAAATATTGTTTGTTCAGGAAACATTTTCCTGTCGATTTAATAAAGAATTGATTTACTGGTGAGCGATAACGGGAATAAGATTTTTCTAAAAAATTGATTCGTCAGTGAGACTTGTGCTAAAGAATGCCGGTTGGTTAACGGACAAATGAAGCATCGAGGAAAACGTAATTTAACTCAAACGAGATTTAGTCAGTGGATACATGTCCTGCAAAATGGGCTGCCCAATAATATCATTACACTATGTACTTAATGTTAATTGTTGCATTGCCAATGGAAATTGATTTCACGTCTATTTGAAATAGGTATTTCCGGGACGGACGTTCTACTCGTTAGCGTCTTTATCGACCGAAGTTCCTATCCTATCCTGCAGTGGACTGACAAAAAGGTGATATCATTTTTACAAAATTTCAATGAGATGAGACTAATTTTCGCAATATTCATTTGTCTCATTTAATAAACAGTAATAATTAACTATTAACTTTTTATTATTGCTATGTAATTTTTTAAAAATCTGATATACAATTTATGATACATAAAGGACGCGTATTACGCTTTTATTCTTGTAGAGCGTACGAGTTGAAATATGAACGAGAAAAATAATTTTCATCGTAAAACAAAATTTGGATATTGACGCTTTTTTACATTGATATTGCGCGATAAAATAATATATTCAGTTTTTTAATATGTAATTATTATGCATTGAATTTCTTTGTTTGGCATACAAAGGAATAATATAAACTAATTCTAGAAAAATGTGTATTTTATAAATGAAAAAGTTCTAATATCGCCGGATGAAACACAGTATAAAGTAATTATTGCAAAACAATCATAGCTATATCACTAACGATCTAATATAACGGATATAATGGATGATAAGCATGGTCAACAAACTTTCCTTATATAAAGTATTTAGTCGTTAAATATTGTTTAAGCATCTCTTAGTAATCCTTAAAGCCGACCTTTTAATTTAACTTTCAGGTTTTTAGTACCCGGTTGGAGAATGGGCTGGATCATCGTGCACGACCGCCAAAACGTTCTGGTCAAGGAGGTAAGTAGGGGGGAGTTAAATCTCAAAGTCGCACACTTGGTGCGATGAAAAAAAAAAGGTGAACGACGACTTATGCGCATTGAAATCAAGGGAACGGTCTGTGCGAGCTTCCGGAAGAGCAACTCGCGTCCTTGGGGACGCGTCAAGCAGGATGATTAGGGGGGGAACTCTTCCGGGCAAAAGTTTAATTCGTCATTAAACTTGGGCCGTCATCTTCCCGTAACCCTCTTCTTTCCTTCGTCGCTCTTCTCCTTGAATTTCCAGTGGCGCGCGAGAATTAAAAGAAGCCCAAGAGCTGTTCTCGAGTATCTCGATCGTCGACGCCTTAACTTTCTCGTAATTAATTTGCAAGGAGACCGTTTAATAACAACTTAAGGGGTTGAGATGCAGCGTTAGCTACAAATTTTTATTTCATAGTAACTTGTGATCGCTTGTCTTGGATAAAATGTTTTCCAGATAAGCATCGTAAATTATTTGTTTTCAAAACTAAAAAATGTATTAAAAGCATATTATTTGCGGTAGAAAATTAACGATTATTGGAATAAAATTATATTTATGTTAATAAAGATATTAATGCTTTTTTGATTAAATATTTGTATTAAGTTTGAAAAAGAAATTTTATTTATAAATTTAATATGGAAAAGTTGTTATATTTATGATATAATATCTTGAAAATATTTGCGAGATAAAATAAAATTTCAATGGTAGTTTAATGTGAGATACGCCATCATCATCTTTACATAAACATATTTTTTACAGATCAGAAAGGCTCTTCAGTGCTTGAGTCAACGGATAATTGGCAGCAATACAATAGTTCAAGGAGCTCTATCGAAAATTCTTAAAAATACTCCACAGAAGTTTTTCGACAATATTATACAAACTTTAAATGTAAGTATTTATATCCAAATGTACGAATATAGAAACGGTAGATGTAAGGAATCAACAAAAATAGTTATATGCATTATATCGGCTTTATGCTCAGAAGTACAATTCACAATATGAATCATTGCACTAGTAAATGACGTAACGCAATTGCATACAATCAACAACGTGTTTTCCGTTACATTTGTTTGGTATAAACTATACTCTAATTTATGTACCTTCCAGCATGCTTATGGACGCTATGATAATCGTTTTCAATCATTACGCGAATATAAATCATAGATTTATAATAATATCAATTAAATGCTTTATTCAATGTTCAATGTCCAAATCCTGTTATCCTCATATAGTCAAGAGATCTCTTTTACTTTAATTATCCATATATATATACATTATTGGAATATTTAAATCTATTGAGAACATCAATAATGCTGTCACATGAATTTTAAACGAATGCTTCAATTCTCGTTTGATAACCAGTTTTATTGCATTCATCTCGGGAAATTATTGAAAGATATCTATATTACACAAAAAATACCAATAACGTTTTTACGCGTGAACTTGAGGCTTAACGCGCGTGTACATGCATTATGTAAAAGGGGAATTTAAAGAAAATGACAAAAGTAAAGTCAGGTACAGAAATTATTGGAAAGCATAAAGTTGTGATTTGCAAGCGAGTCTTTAATTTACAATCCGGGCTTGTCTGTCAGCGATGAATTTTGAAATTCATTGCAGTGCGGGCGTACGTCGAAATGAATTCATGAAACATTACACCGGAATTACAGTGTCCTGTGCATTAATTCAGGCCAGTTCCGTACACACGAGGCGAGCCCAACCTGTGTCGGAATGCAGGTCGCGCGTGCTGTGTTATTCTTTGTTCGCATCCGCAACCCTGCAGAAAGTCACTTAGCGATCGACTGGCATGTTTCGGTAATAATAGGACGGAGCGACCGATCAACGCAGGCCACCTAATCAATTCGAGCGATTTTTTTTCTTTTGCGGGACAACGTATATATATATACGCCACTTAAGGCACACGCGACCGCGGGATTCTCGAAACAAATTAGTACTCCGAGAAACATTTCCACCGGTTCCGCCCTTCGGAGCGCGCGACACGCGTACGCCCAGGTACACGTATACACGCGCCGCAATCGACGGAGGGGAAGAAAGCGCATCGGCGCGGTTATAATAACCGGGGCGGCGCGGAGCCTCATCAGCCCGGCTCCTTTTGTCCGCTTTTCCATTAAGCCGCGCTGACGCGCCACGCAGGCCGCTTCCCCGGCCGCAACACAATAATGAAAAAAAAAAATGAGGGGACTTTTGGCCAAATCCCAGAGGACGACGGTCGGACTTCCGGAAGAGCCGCGATGCTCGAGCCAACGGGATAATTGAGCCGATCGGCCACCGGGCGTATATACGCATCGGCTGCAACTGGCCGTCTCGCCGGGGAATCCAGAGGGACGGCCTCCTCCTTTTTTTTTTACATTGGCCCCGTAAAAAAAAAACGGGGACTTACGGCGAGGTTAACCGGGGTGATGAGGTGCGGCGCGGCCATATCGAGGGCCGTCCTCGGCCTACCCGCGCGATTCGCCCCCGTAAAACTCGAGGGGAAGATCATTCCAGCTCGTTATCGCGAATCCCTACCCTGGCCGGGATTCACTTTGGTCAATTGGGCTCGAAAACGCTCGACCTTGCGGGTTGGACCGCGAGCTCGGGGGCGTTCGTTCCTTTCGTTTTAGAGGGTACACGGCGCGGATTTTTGTTCCGGGGGGGATTCCCCCTTTTCTTTGCCTCTCGGCGGAAGGCAGCTCGCTCGTTCGCATTGCGCACAACGCCGCTCGGCCGGTCTGACCGACTCCTTTTTTCCCGCGGCCGAGGAGAGCGCCATTTTTTGTTTCCTTCTCGCGTTCCAAAGCCGCGCGCGCGCGCCCCTTTGTTTATTATTTTTTTATTTGGGGGCCCATTTACCCCGGGGCCTCGCGGGGCGCCGCTTCACTTGCCACCGAGTGAAATCATGTTATATGCTCTGAATGCGAGGTTGTTGCGAGGGCACGGCACTAAGGCGAGCGGCTCGCTCGGCCGGGGTGGAAAGTTAGAGCAAATATATATACGGGGCGGCCGGCGCCGGCGGCGGATGCCTCGTCAGCGGCTCGCAACCGAGACCGCGGCGCTCGCCGCGCGTACACAAAAGGGGCTCGGCTGCATTAATGGCTGGCCGATACTTATATATATATACATGTATATGCTTTATCGACAGGTACACGCGACGCTCACCTACAACTACATTGGGAAAATCCCGGGACTGAAGCCCATTATGCCGGACGGCGCGATGTACATCATGGTGAGCCTTCTTTCCCGCACTGTTCCCATTTTGCGCTCGCGCCCCGTCTGTCTCTCTCTCTCTCTCTCTCTCTCGCTCCCGAGCGCCGGGCGCGGGGGTATTTCGGTGCTATTGATCGGCGCCGCGCGGCGCTCCATATAGTCGCCGCGCAAGGAAGGAGGGAGAGAGAAAATGCGCCCCCGCGTGCATAATCGAATCTATGATTTACGCACAGGTACACATTGACCTGCCGAGCTTCCCCGAGTTTAACACCGAGCTCGAGTTCGTGCAGGGCCTCCTGGCCGAGGAGTCCGTGTTCTGCCTTCCCGGACAGGTGAGTGCCCCTATCTCTCCATCCAGATTTTAATCTAGACTTCCTACCCGCCCGTTTATGAAGCCACTGTTTACTTTTCTCTGTATACGAATGCTTTTGACCTTTTTTATACCAGTCAAGTGTCACTCGAATGTGTATAAACTGCTGAATTTATCTCTCATCGATTCGATTCTTTGATAAATATCAAGTTTGTCAAATGGTCGGGTGCTGCAGTTGACCCGTTAATGGACAATTCAAATCTATCCAATAGCTTCAGAAACAGTAAACATTTTATAATTCTTCTTTCTCTTTCAGTGTTTCGATTATCCGTCGTACATGAGATTGGTCATCACAATTCCGCAACATATGCTTGAAGAAGCTTGCCTTCGGATTCAAGATTTTTGTATGAGGCATCACATTAAAAATTATTTAAGCAATTCTGATAACGACGTTGAAATTATTTTCTAAACATTTTTATAAGATGGATAAGTATACCATTATAAGTACATATAGCGATAGAGGTATAGTTACAATATGTACAACATGCATACATTTGAATTTGAAAGTAAAATATTGCCAAGAAGCAAATGACATTAGCTATTAGGTAAGCTTTGCTCTTGAAATCTTTCAATATTCCAATACCATTTGATATATTCTAATCTAATTAAATGTACTATAGATACGAAACATTAACAATTCTATATTCTATATGTTAATATGATACTTAATAATTAAATTTAATCAAATTATAAGGACAAATTATAAGGACATTATACATTCTGTATTCTTTAAAATTATAAGTGAATTTGTACATAAACGTTTATTATACATATTTCAATTCTATGTAAAAAGAAAATGTTAAAAAATAAAATAAATAATAAATATACAACAATAATATAATCCCATGAAAAAAAGAAAAGCAAATATAAAGAACCTTAGAGATTCAATATAAACCTCTTCAATGGGTATTACATCTATGGCCTGTACTATATATACAATTATTATTCGTTTGTATGTCGCTGCGTACATCCCATCTGTCGGTACATTGAAATATAAACGAATATATACTTACTTCATGGTACAAAATTGACATCGAGATTGACTTCTACGCCTATATGGCAAATTATGAACTTGTTAACGAAGATTTCGGACTCGATTTCGGGTTATAATATCAAGTTATTGCGAAAAGATTTAGTTAAATTTGTTTTTAGGAAATCGATTTTATTAATTACTAATTTAAAAACTATTTTATAAAAAAAATATTTTAAAACCATTTCAAAATGCATCTAATATTAATTATTGTTTGATATTTAACAGTTGCACATGGAGACATTATAGATATATTATCGCAGTGAAAAAATTTATTCTACATATAGCTAATTTTTTTAGGTCGCTTCTTTCATATTTTTATAAATGCACTTTAAAACAGTTTATGGTTACGAAATCAATAAAACGTTAACTATAGCTAGGATAATACTGCACACACAGATGGTAAATGACGACAAAGGAATAACTAATAGCTTCTTTAAATTAGAATGCTATCGAACCGTAGAATAATAATCTGATCCTCGCATTCATCATACACATTTTTTTCTTGTTTTTGTTCATGTTCTTGTTTGACAGATTAAACTCGTTATTAATGTGTGCACGGCACAAGTAGTTTCTTATTCGTGCTTGCATAACAGTAAACTCATATTTGATTCAAGTAAAATTTGAGTTTTAACTGTTCTTCACATTGATTCCATGTGCAGAATTGATTATCAAATAACAGCTTCAAACATTGTTAAATAGTTATCAGCGTTGTCAAAACCGCTATTGAGATGCGATAAATTTCATACTGAAAATACTGAGTGCGCAGATTACAGAGGATTAAAGTTGACATGAGAATGACTTAAGACGAGTCAAATGCAAGATGAGACCGACCTCAAAAGGTACATTTTTACTTTAAGCGTCAAGTGGAATGACTAGAGTCGACGCGATAACAGTTTAAGAGCTGCGCAAAGAACGGTAACATGATATACTGAGCAGTATACTTGTGTTACGTTGTCGAATTTTATATGTCGATAAAACTATAGAAAAATTCGAATAAGCGGAAAGATTACAGGTTTCAAATATTTTCAGTCGATGCACGAGAGGAGCCAAAACCGATATTCGAATAATAAGCCTATACAGCTTATGTCAATCGAGATGAATACAGTAAGGGATTCTAAGCGTATATGTGACAACATGAAGAGCTTACACGCACGGCTTACCTGTGTATTTATAATATCGAAAATTCAATCGAACAATCTCGCAAGGGAGATATATCAGTTAAGGTGATGGGCGAATCAAATATACAAGATCCAAGATAGCTGCATAAGATATGAGTATGAACACAAAAAAAAAGAAAGAAATAAAGCATGTAGAATTAAAAGAAAGACGACGAAGAAAGGTAGATATGCATTTGGTCGAAGATTTGAGGAGCTCTACCTTGTACAGAAAATACAAAAACTTTAAGTTTATGCCTTATACAAAAAGTATATAATAGCACTGTAGTAATTATAAATTTTCTCCAAAAAAATTCTTAAATGATTTACTACGTATTTATGGTATAAAATAAATAAGCCAATTCACATTTTGTAACAATAGCAATTCTGTTGTTTTGAAATAATTTATCCATTCAATAATGTAAAAAGAAAATATCAGAGAATTGGCGGTATAACAAAAAATAAGAGAAGTATGATTTACTCGTAAGTTTTTCTTTATATTGATAATTTGTGTTCCTTCTTATGGAGAATATCCAAATTCTTTTATATAAGTATATTATATTTCTTTTTATCAAAATAAAATTGTTTGTATTATAAAAGTTAGATTTATATATATTTTGCAATTCATTTTGTTATTGCAGATATGTATTGGAACTATAAAGAAGTAAATTTAAATATGAAAATATATAAAAATTGACCGTATTAAGATAGTTGGTTGGGAAGATATTACTTTCAAGAAGTATATGCAGTTGGTCATATGACCAAGCCGCGATTAAATCACGTATTAATCTGAAATAAAAACATATCTTTAGATTTTTTTTAGAAACAATATTGCCTTTATAATTTAAAATATGCCCTCGATAAAAGTTGCCACCTATTTTCTCCAATGTATATCGAGCCGACTTATTTCCATAAACATTGATTAAATTGAAACACTCGAACCGAAAGAGGTAAAGTCTCGGAAAAATATGCTTCGATTGATTCGGAGCGGTTGCGTCGACAAATAATAATTATATACCTTCCGATTCCTATTGTTTACCTTAAAACTTATCACAATATTAGAGGATGGAGGAGATTCTAATGGTAAGTGCACGAAGGGGAAAAAAGAAGCTTGTCAATAACGGCCGGTTGCACCCGGCGAGCACACGAAAAATCGAGCGGGAGAGCTTTTGTTTCCAACTGACCTGCGGCGCGGCACGTATTTCTATTCCGGCGCGGTGCACTTGGCAAGGTGGGGGCGTGTACGGCGAGACGCCCCCTAACGAGGAAGAAGCCCGCGGAAAACGCCGGGGAGGCGCGGGACGGGCGTATCGAAAATCGAAATCGCAAGTGGCGATCTAATGCGCGAGACAAGGCCGCGTCTTGGCCCGGCCGACGTGGGTGTGTACACGTACACCGGCTTTTGCATTGTCCCGGGGCCGGGGGTGGCAGAGTTGGGCGGGGCTCATTATCGCGGGCGCATTGTTGTCGGGCCGCCGCGGCAATAACTCGCGCCCGCGGGCTTTTCCGCGCGCGGCTCGTTTGCCTGTGTCGCGTCGGCCGTTGTTCCTTTGCGGGCTTCGTTCCGCGGAGCTTTTGTCCCAGGCTCGATACTCGCGATGCGCCGCGGATTAATAAATCTCCCCGGGTCTTTGATCCGCCGGTTTGGAGATTCACGGCGAGTCCCGGCGGCGGCGGCCTATCCCAGTTTACGGGGCCAAGCGAATTGACCCGGCGACCTCGACACCCGCGCGCGCCGCTTCGTGTTTCTTGCCTAAAGGGTCCACTTTGCCGTAGGGTCATACGGCTAGGCTGGCAAAAAAAAAGTCCAGAATTCCATGTTGGACGGTTTTTCAAACTGTTTTTTTACGCGCTTCGCCGGTTCTTTACAGCGGGTATAACGGTTCATCGCCAGCTGCGAGATGCACTTGTCAAATCGGTCGATGTGTAAATAAACCGCATACAAGTACTCGTGCGTGTGTACGTTGGAAAATATTTCAAGACGTGCGTTTTAGAAGCTGTCGATAAAAGCTTGGTCGCCGCATGGATTTCCTTTATGCAGCCCGTTCCGCAAAATTTTCCCCCGCAGGAAGTTCCAATAGTAAACTCGTTCGCTTTACCAAAAATTCGACGGCGAGTATTTTCGATTTTCGATCCAATTGCTACTCTTCACACGGAATATTTTTACGGCTGGTAAGACGACGTTCTAGCTAGACGTTATAAGATTTCCACAACGCGCATTTAATCTTTCAAGTTATTTACGTACAGCGTTCCTTAGAGAAGTTGGACGAACTCGAGCAACCTCTTCGCTATTTCTTTATGAGGTCTTATGATTCAGATATAAGTATAAATGTAGAAGGCAGTAAAAGTATGTTAGTAAGTTGCAGTATGCACAGAGGCGGCATCCAACCGTGCAGTTATAGTAGCTTTGCAATTTTTACATGCATGGCCTATAAACTTTTGTTTTATAATCTAACAAAATTACATTGTTGTTTATATAAGAGCAAAATGTCGAAATATATTGGATAGAGCACTTATTTGGCCACTTAGTATCTTGAATAATACAAATTATTGCTTTGCCAAAAGTCAGTATTTAATCAGAGAGGTATAAATAAACATGCGTACATACACAATTTTTTAATATTCAAATATGCGGCAGCTAAATAACTTCATTTTTAGGTCAGCTTTTAACGCATTTCCCTAAAAATATTAATAAAATGATTTAGATATTGTGGTTATTCTTAATGAATTTTTGTGCCTTTTTAATATTATTTAATAGTCAATTATTAGTTTTAGATATTTGTTTAGTATGTACACGTATAGTTGTAAATACACACATGTAAACAAAGTGATAAAACATTGGAAAAATGTCCATTTTATTTTTGCCTAAAAACATAGAACAGCAGCGCAGCTTAGAGTGATATAATATAGAAAAAATTCGTATTGAATTCGCTTGACAGTGGTATACAGAAGTGAACGGCAGACGTGGAAATCCAGTTGAAGCTTTATGCCCGGCAATCGGATAAAAGGGGCTCGAATCTACTCATCAAGATCCCGGCGGCGGGGCGCAACCGCGCAATAAGGGAATAATAAACACACGTGCGCGGGCCGATCGACCAGGCGGCATATACATAAGCCGAGAGTATGCAGGGAAGGGCCGGGCGGGTAAGTGCGGGCAGCGATCCAGGGGCTCGAGAGGAGGGCCGCGACGTCGGCGGAAATCAGCGCGCCTCGAGGGCCGGGGCAAGGGCCTACTTTGTCATTCCGGCGGGGCTGCGGCCCCGGCCGCCCGAATGAAAAGCGGCCTCCGTGCCCCGACTGCGCGGCCGATTCGCTTCCACGCGCCAGCGGGTCGCCCGGGGGAGAAAAAAAGGAAACAGCATAGTCCATGGTGGCGCGGGGAGCCGGTGCATACAGGAGAAGGAGGACGCATTGCGCAGTCCTCGCGCCAAGGGCACACTCTAACGAGCCGCCCGCCAATTCGCAGGCTAGAGCTCAATTATCTCCGGGAGATTTACCGGGCGCCCGGGGGGAGGACTTTGCAGCCGGATCTAATTCCCGGGCTGGCGGCCAGGTGAGAGCCGGACGCGTGGCCGCCACGGCGGCTGATTAATTTATTTGGACAAGTATGAATGCCGACGCGCGCGGCACCGGCGCCGCCCTGTTGGCCGGTGTGCAGGCGCGCGCTAGCCCATGTGCGCCCGTAAACACCGGCAGATGTGTGGGAAACTGTTAAAGATCGCTCTACAATAACGAGGCGCGCCCGAGGCCTTATGCCCCGCGACCCTTTTTTTTGCCCGCCAGCTCGCTCTGTTTACGGGACATTAAGGCAGGAAGTGACGAAGGGATTGACGCCCCAGACCCGCCCTCCCCCCCTCCGTTAACCCTCTCTACTCTCCCAGGGATATAAGGCTCGCCTCTTTGTTGGCTTGTTTAAAAATAGTCGCCTGTGCACTAGCCCCGCTACGTTCGACGTTCGCTTTTTCCCTTGGTGTAGTCGCGCGATAATCAGCGTCAAATAATGAGCGTTCGGGGGGAAAAAAAAAACGAAGCTCATGCCCCAATTTGTCGTAACAGGTTTATTTCACGGTTCAATTTTGTATCGTGCTTCTACTTAATCTACTGTTCTCAAAGTGGCGCTTGGGCGTTTTAAAGTTGCACATGGTCTTAATTAGAATTACATTTTCGAGCTTTATCAGATCGATTGTTTAATGGGCCGAAAAATGATTAAAACCCAATAAAAGCATGTGATGGGCGTGCTAAAGCGACTCAGTTTCTCCTCGTTAATGGTGTAAAAAGATACCGGTTATCTTAAATGATTTGTCAATATATTAAAAGGGCACTTTGTATAAAGGACGGTATGCTGATGTATCACTGAAACTATTTATGAAGTGTACTTAGCAAGGATACTTTTTATGCAGCGTAATGCACAGGCAATTATCTCTAAAAATCGACTTTTAATCAAGAAAATAAAAACATTATACATGTATAAGTAGCTATATATACATATAGAAACATTCGAACTCCATTGCGCTGATAAAAAACAAAAAAAATCGTGCAAAATATTTGTTTTCTTTATTTCGCGTTGTTAACATTATTTTCCGCAAAATTGTACCTCAAAATTTTTGAAGTATTGTTTAGTTCAGAAAATATCCTTCTTCAGTTTGCACAGAAGAGCCTCTCTTCTGCATCTGACGGTCCTTACAAAACTTTATCCACTTTACTAAATCCTTGTCATGGAAGTTTGAACTCCTAGCCTAGCCGTCCAGGCCACGAATATACCCTTGAATCCATTGTTATATCGTGGAAATGTAGATCTGCATTATCGTGGCTGAAGTGCCCGGAATGTACTTTACCAATATTAAACCGCTTTGACTTACACCTATATTCCGTTTTATTGTTTCATAAACATTACCTTTACGTTTACTCCACGAGCGTTTTATTTTTTGCATTATCGTAATCTTCATCAGCTATGATTCGTGCTTCTGAATTTATAATGCATTAAAAAGTTCTTCTTGAAATTGTTTTTCAATTGTACATCATATTTTAATTTGAAAAGAAAAGAGCTTTGTAAAACATCTTATTTTATGATACAGTAAATAGCTCGCGTTTCTCGTAAAACTTGTAATATAGAACTGATGTGAGGAGCACGTCGTAAACTGAACGAAAAGACCACAAAATTTACTTAAATCAATAAACCGTCCTCATGATGGCAATATTATGCTATATATTTAAAATAATGCGTGATAGATAATAAAATCAATATGCATAAAGCTTGATATCTATTAAGATGATATAATCGATATAGTTATATTTTTTTCTTCTTTAGAAAATTTCAAAGGGCTTTCTCCTTAAAAAAGGCCTTGGCCTTCAAATCCTCTTTACGGACTAAAAATATGTGCTCTTCTTTCGCTTACTTAAGCAAGTATAATGCGGCTATTCCAGGAAAAAATCAACCAAGCTTAAAAAGATCCAAAAAAAGTTATGTAAGTAACCGCCGTTACTCTGCTAAAAAAGTCTTATATAATTTAAACGGAACTTCCAAGTACAAAAGCAGTCTGTTTCGCGAAATTTCAAAATGGGCAGCACGTCCTCAATTAAGCATATAAGTATCCGCGGTTGTTCAAAGGTTTCTCTTTTTTTCATTGGGTGAGGAATCCTTCACCTACTAGATTTACCGCATTCCCTCAGGCTAAATCTCTTTTAAGAAAGTTTCTGTGCTCTTTATTGTAGCTGTACATGTAACCCATGAATTCAGCAATGCCCTATCCTCGTGCTCAAGCCCTCAATTTCCGGCAATTGCAGAGTATGTAAAAATAGCTTCGGTATTATTATTATTATGTTTGGTTATTATGAGGTTTTAGATGAAATGAAATAGTTTAAATGAAACAATCAAAATATACAACATACTGTATCATCCGGACGATCTTAAGTTTGTTGAGATAATATTACTTAAAATAAATAGTAATTACTAAACAATTATTTTTATTTTATTTATAATGAAAAAATCTGTCAAAGTAAGATACAATGGTTAGTATTTCCAAAAATTTTTCACATTCATAGTTTTGACAACAAAATTAATTGCTTCTGAATAATTGCATCTATGGAGATTCTTAATAAAGCTGCAACATCAATGTTGACGTAGAAGTGTGTGATATTTTCTACAAAGCATAATAAATATCTATTCATCGAGAATAGAAAGAATCACTGTGACGGTACATAAAGTAAAGCGGAAGGAAGGGGACATCGAGGAAAGGAAAGAGAAAGAATTAAGAGAAGAGTGGTGGTGGTGGGGGGCTAGAGGGATGACAGGGAGTAGCGGATGGACAGAGAACGGGAAAGAGAAGTAGAGAAGGAGGGAGAAATAGGGGACATCTGGGGCTGCGCCGTGACGCTCAATTTTCTGCGCGCACGCGGGGTTATCGCGGTGGTGTAGCGACGCGCCCCTTTCGACTCTGCACCAAATGTGGAAGAGAGAGGGAGCGAAAGAAAGGGAGGGGAGCAGCGGTTTGGAAGGGGCCATGAGGTGCCAACTAGCGAGGAAAGCGGAATAAAAGAAGCCATGCGTTGAAGCAAACAGCCAAAAGTCCTATAGGAAATTTTTACGAGCTCGTGTTCAAGCTGACGAATAAAATCGAAATCTCGATTGGAATCACGTTAATTTCTATTAGATAGTTGCGCTTGATCTTTAATATTGACAGCTACATTAGTATTGCAAATCAATCTGATTAAATTGACCCATAGAATTATGTTTAGTATTATATAATGTATATTTGCCTTGCGTTCGCTGCTGCGTGCGCAGATGAGATTGATTTCATCAAAGTAATTATACTAAATATTTAATGCAGTAAACTTTTGTAGATGGTGGAGTATATTTTTAAAAATAATACTTGAAAAGATCTTTTTATAACTATGCACTTTTTCCATTTTATGTTACGCGACTATTGTACGTTTATTCTTGCCATTAATTCAATGAAATTCTAAAGTTACTTACTGCAGTAAATGCATTTCTGGTAATTTTTAAATTAAAATTCTACTTCTGTGCTCTAATTTAAACTGTACGTATAGAAGTTTCTATGATGTATAACTTTAAATATCTTTCCTCAAGCAGTGGGAATATATGTCATATTTTATTTGAAATAAATCGCTGTTAAAACATAGGAATACAAAAATAGCAATATTAATAGTTAATAGAATTTTTGGATGTATACGCATTTAATATATATAACGAGAATGCAAGCCGTTATATTTTTTTAAAATCCAACGAAATAGAGTAAAGAAAAAAATATGTTCATTTCATATAATTTTATCAAAGAGGTTTATATAGATATCATTTTACATAAAACTCAGCATAATTCAATTTTGGATTTGTAAAGAATAATTTATTTCTCTTCTTCTCGCGTGCTTAGTATTTTTCATTGGTATTTATCGCGCCAAAGCGGAATCAGAATAAATCTATTAACGCAGAGAAACACGAAAAAATCTCTTTTTAAAACGATTCAACAATTTTTATCCGCATTCAGCACAGCACATTTTGAAAATTAATCTTTACATTTGGAGCTTTATACTTGCTGTAAAATTCAAAAGGTCTTAAATATTAATAACGATATTAGCGGAAAATGCAAATAACTCAAGTGAACTGTAATTCTGGCATTCGAATTCCGCGCTCTAGATTCATACAGTGCATCATGGAATGAATCATAGTCTCGGATGCTCACTCGCGGCGCTCGGAAAGATAAATCGCAGACGTTAAAGGGAAGATGTATTTATCAAGGCACGAGCTGAACTATGACGTTCAATGTCAACGGAAAGGGAAACTTTGCGAGTCGCGCGACGACTCGGCGGTACTCGATCGAATTACAACGAGGAGGAGAGAACGAGCGGAAAATGATCGCGGGCGAGTGCAATCTGGCGGCATAAATGAAGTGGAGAAAAAGCCGCGGATCCCGGGGGAGGGAAAAAAAAAGGGGGGGGGAAAAAGACCGCCGGTCAATGGAGCAACAATGCCGGCAGAGCGAAAGAGGTCCGCTCGGCACAAAGCGAGGCAGCGCGCGCCAGCGGCCCACCCGAGCTTCGCGTTACAGCGCCCCGGCGGAAGGGGAAAAGCCGAGCAATTACCCCGGACCCCGGGGAAAATGATCGGGGCTGCCCGGTGACGCGCAGGTCTGCGGAACCTCCCCTAATTTTCCGAATACAGGGCCGAGGGCTCGGGTCCGAGTCAGTGACCCCGCCGCCCTACATACACCTCCGGCGACAAGGGAAGGCCGGCTACCCCCCCACGCGTGCACACATACACACACGCATCGGGCCCGAATCCTGGGGGGGGAAAAAAGAGAGAGGGGCCAGGGCGCATCTGTCGGGGCCGTCACTCCTCCGCGGCGCACTCGAGCCGGGAGTTGTCCCTCAGGTGCGCGGGCGGAGGCCCCGAGGTCCTCGCGGCGCCAAGTGCGAGGAAGCGATCCGCCCGGGGCACATAATGCACACGCGCCGGCCCCGTATCCCCCCTCGGCGGCCGCGGCGCACACAAGGGGCCCGGCCGCGGCATTGTTGGCACCCCTGGATCAATGGGCCCCCGGGCGCTGATCGGCGCCGCCGCGGCCCATTAATAATCCGCTGGCGACTTTTTTTTTTCTCCTCTCTCTCTCTCTATGCCCGTCCTAAGACGTCGGGGCCTTGTTTTGACTGGGGAAATTTTCCTCGCGCGCCCGGGGCTCACAATGCCCGGCCCGAGGGGACAACGCCTTATTGATACCAAGCGGAAGGGCGGGCCGCTTTTCTCTCGATCGACCTCTCCTTGTGCGATTGGGCCGGAGCGCGGATGTGCGTGTAAGCCCCGGAGCCGGGTTACAATCGGAACGATTCCTTCCATCCCGTGCGATCGGCTGCTGCGAAAATTGTTTGTCGGATGGTAAAAAGTGCGGACGAAGCAATTAGACGGCGGTCGGTCAATCGATCCTTCCCATTTTTGGCCGTACAGAACGGAGAAGAGAGAGAGAGAGAGAGCGTGTGCGGCTGTCCTGTTATACGGACTGTCGGCTTCGCCCGTGGAAATCCGCGAGGCATTTAATGGAAAGCGAGATGCATATTCAAAAATGGAAAAATAACATTTTCCTCTCCTGGGCATTTCAAAATAAATCGCACGCTCGATCCGCAAATAACAATATTATACCAGCGGTATACATTATTTCTGTCCTAAGGTATCGGTTTTTCAAAAAGGTCTACAGGCCCCGAGAAAGCTCGCACGAAAATTACGGGTTCATTGTAAGCGTACTTGTATACGCCAACAAATCGGAACACGCTTGAGCACTGTTTAAGGGATTGCAGATTAGTTGCGGTATTATAGTTATTATAGAGCGATATTTTCCGGGCAAAGCCGCCTGGTTCAAAGGAAACTTTACCGCCCGCCGATTTTCGGTCAAAGAGTAGCAGATGAACATGAATTTTCCCCGAGCGGTGTTATTAAGCCGAATTTTTGGCAAGGGAGCCGCGCGAGCGGCGATTGCGCTCGAAGCCCGGGATTGTTATTACGCGGGTTTGTTTGGTGCGCGCGGCGCGCACTTGAAGTACGGGCGAGGCGCGCGAGGAAGAGGGCAATAATTCCGGGGCGTCGGTCTTGTATGCAAAAGGCAAAGAGGCGCTCTCGTGCCGCGCGATAACTCACGAGAGCGAGTGCGTTCGTAGCGAGTCGATTACTCCGGCCTTACATGCGGGATGAGCGCTTTACGTGTGCCGCAATCTCCATTACGCGTAATCATCTCATCATAATATAACCCATAGCTTCGGCCCTATTACTGCCTGCGCAACAAATTAACGTGCGAGTGTTGCTCGGTAAGAGCGAAAGTGATCATCGGCCCGCCGCTCGTCGACGCGTGTCCTGCCCAATCACTTTCGTCTCCTGCTTAACTCTTCGTTAATATTGCATTCGATTTTTCCCGCCGTTTTGCGAATCGACAACGATTTGACGCTAAGTGTAATTATTATTTTGCCACGTCGTTTCGTCCTCAGCGAAAGGGTTTCATCGTCGATCGTTGGACTCGAATGCAAATAAAAACCGAGCGTAATTGAGACGCGGTGTCAATATTCGTCAATTGACGAGGATTTTCGTTGTAAAATTCGTCTGCTTTTAGTAAACGCAGGAAATTTAGCAGCGTCCTATTAAACTCAAAAAATGTACATAACAATTATGCGACCTGCGTCGAGTTGGTAAGTAATTTTTGCGCGAAAACATGAATGCATATTGAAATACACATAACCCTACAAACAGCACTTTGTGCGTAATTAGAAATCAAAAGTAGACGATGTAAGTATAGTTTTACACTGCAAATATACTCTGTTTATTAAGGCAATGGCAATTTGCATTTTTGTATTTGAAGCAATGTCGCGTGATTGACAGCAGGCTCGTTCGTCGTCACTCCAGCCAGCAAAGCCGTAAAAATCCCGTGAAAGGCGTTTTGTTCGGCCCTCGGGTCGACTTATTCATCCGGAGATCGCGCGGCGGCCTGCACCTAGTTTGTTCTCGGTTACACGCCGGGACAGATCGGCCGCGTCAGCAATTGGAAACTCGACGTCCCGGCACATCTAAGTCTTCTTGCAGAGCCCGCCGCCAAAGCCGCCCGGTATTTATCCAATAATCGGCCAACGATAGCCTCCCGCGCATTAGAAACTCGGCATTACCGAATAACTCTTGAACCGTTGAGGGCCTGCCGGGGGAGGAGAGGAGGCGGGCGGCCCGGTCCCTTGAAAGGACCCCGGCTGCTCAAACGCACCCCGGGCTCGGACGACTCGCTAGGCCGGAGGAATTGCGCTTACGGGCGATCGCGCCTCCTCCATGCGTCTCCATTCGCTTTATGTTAATACAAATGAGCCGCACAGCTGTGGGCCCGGCCCCCGGCCCCCGGCGCACTTCAATCCCGCGTTTATGGCTCTATCCGGGGCTTTATATTCGCCGGGCGTAGGGCAAACGCGCTCGGAAACGTGCTTTGTCTAGCGATTCGCCCCCGAGCCGTGCGCCTCTCCACCCATACGCGGTGGGCCGCGCGAAAAATGTCGTCGGCAATCAGAGGACCGCGGAGGCGCGCGCGCAACCAGGCCAAGGAGGGCCGGGCACGAGCCGAGGACTCGGACGGACGGCTCGGGCCCGGCAAATACCGATGGAATTGGTTATTCGGCGAGGAGGCCGCGGGGAGGAGAGGACGGGGGTCGCGAGGCCGGGTTAAAAGTCAAACACACCGGCGCCGGGGCCCCGGGCGCGGCTCCGGAATTCATAATAACGCCGGGGGCGGAGGCCTCGGGCGCGCGGCCGGAAGGGAAATTAAACGGCGCGGCTGTCGGCCGGCTCTCCCGATTTCCCGACTCGGCGAATTAACGAGGCGCCGTCGGCCGGCGCGGCGGGGGTGGCCCGGGTGCGCGCGCATCCGCCTCGGGGTGAGCGCGGCGCCCCTCCGCTCGATGCTCCCGGTGTGGCCTGCTCGTCCCACACTCGGCGAATTAACGAGGCGCCGTCGGTTCCGTATCCGCCCTACTAGCGGCCTATATTACCCACCTTGTAGTCCACTTTACACCCTCATTCACACTACCCCTCTCAACCTACATTGCCGTCATGACGACTCTCCCCAATTTCACCCACTACTCTCCCCCCCTTTTTTCATTTCTCGCCGCCTTCGCGCTCCCAGCCATCCGTGGGTTCTCCATGGGAGCCCAATTCCGAACCCGGAGCACACCAATCGATCAGCCTAGTCGCCCCACCCGACGACAAGAGTAGGGAGAGGAAGAAGGCCAACTAAAACTTACATAACACGGGTGACTCCGAGGCGTGCCAATTCCCCCACTCCTCCTGGCACCCTCATTCACCAAACCAGAGAGCACATATAGGTCTTATTATAACTTCACTATGTAGTGCGCAATTCGACTACTCCTCCCTCCTAAAAACATGTGAACGGACCTGGCCCGACTCGGAATTATAACCGTTGCAAGGAAAGGTACGGGAGCGGAGACAGCGTTCCTGACGCTGAGCCCGGGAGGGAGCGAGAGAGAGAGAGGGAGAGGCCGCCGCGCCCAGGTACCGCGAGCTTGCAAGCTCCCTGCCGCCGCACCTGCGGCCCGAGCGCCGCCCCGCGCGCCCCCGCCGGCCCTATTGATTTTCCCGCGGCCGAGGACTCGCCGCCTCCTGCCCTCCTGCGCCCGAGCTGCCCGGCCCTCGGCGCTGCGCTATTTTTAACACGTGCGCCGCCGATGTTGTTTTTCCCTTTTTCCCTCTCACCTCGCCGACCCGCGGCTCGTGCCTTTGTGAAAAATGAATCTCTTCCGTTTGCTGCAAGCGGGAGCTTTGGAGGCTCGCGCCGCACCGCCAGTGACAAATGTGATGCTTTTCCTCAAAGGCTCTTACCAGAAGGGGCATCTATTTTACCAAACTCCTCAAAGCCTACTTCGGCAAGATCCCGCGTTCCTTCACGCTTACCTTTCTCTGCGCATACCTTTTTCACCCGCAGCTCCTTCCAACTAACTAGATAGAATGCAAAAAAGTCGGGTTTTAAACGATCGATCCTATGCTTCATTAATTATCACTCTTGCCAATTACCGCGGTGTACTTAGAAGTAGTTCGCTTATCAATGTTAAATAATTAAAAGGTTGTTATTGACTAATACTGTAAGTTTGGATTTAAATTCACAAAATACTCGTATAAAATAATTACACCGTTATTGAAGAATGTCTGATATTTTTTACAACTTAAATTTATCATAGATAAGAAGAAAGTTCACTTTATTATTCAGTGCGTTAATTTCATTTTTTACGTCTCGGTTATATTATTATAGCCAGGTAATAAATGAAAAAAATTGAAGACCCTTTTAAAAAACTTATAAATTAATTTTTACTTTTTATCTTGTACAATGTTTTCTCTTGTTACCTTTCGTAGCATCAAAGCGTCCCTTTTTCTATCAAGACTCTAAGGTTCAACCGAGCGTTCCGTTTTTTCTCGCAAGTCTCGTCTGTTTGTGAATCATTGTGTAATATTTTGTTTTCATTCTAGACTTTGAAAAATAGATTAAGTAGCTGATAATTTGTGAAAAAAATTAGACATTCTGTAAGCTTTAGGTTGTGCAAAGTGAAACTTGAAAGGTTAAATATGGATTCATAATGGTGAAAAATTGACGTAGTGTTAACAAGCATGAATTATAGCAAAGGTTATTTTGGCAAAGCTTATCATTTTATGAATGAACTTAATCAGAAGCAAATAGATTTGGCCAGTATATTGCGTTATTGTTTCTGGTCGAAAAGACGATACGGATCGATTTGATTAATGCCAGTAGTACAGGGAAACAAGTGCAGCCGAAAGAATTATTCCCGCGCTTAATTGGAAAAAGGACTCAGGAACTAAATATCAGTGTTGTGTACATACGCGCAGCGAGCGCATATACGCGTTAATGGAAACACCCACGAGTATTCGTTACATTCCTACAAAGTCCGGCGCGCAGGAGGACTAAATATAGCGCTCGACGTCACCATAAACACTGGTCGAATCTCGCGGGATTACAATCGGCGGAAGAAAAATGCTCTCTATGATGCCGGGCCGGGTGGCTTCTCTCTCGCTCGCCCGGCGACGTTTGACGATCAAAGCTCGGGCTTGGGCGCAAGTCACCGAGGGGATCGTTCGAATGACAAAGCTATTTGATTACGCTGTACGAATAATTCCCTTCCTCTCTGTTGCTTTCTCTCCCGGCCTCTCTGCCAGTCCCTCTGCCGTACACACATATCGAAGGATAACGACAATCGTGTATACACCTACATATATGCCCTAGGAAGCCAGTCTCTCACTTGCGCTTTTTCTTTATTTTTTTTCTCTTTCGATAGCGTCACGACTTTTTATTCGGCGCCGATAGAAAAACAGTCGATATTCAAGGGTGCCGGTTTTAGGTCAGCTTGGGTACGAGCGCTGTTTGTATAAATACGTCGGGTCTTTGAGGGTCGGCGATCGAAGATAGAGTAAACGCGATTAATCTTATATATTCATATGCCGGTGCTTTAGCAACTTGATAAAGAGGGATCGCTACAAAGGAGCGGCCGCGGAATTGGGCGGCAATTTCGCGTGGCCCGAGGCGGCCCTTAAGGAGCCTCCGCCGGTACAGCGCGCGCCGAGCTGTGGCGGCGGGATCAAAAGGGGAAAAAAGGAAACAGAATTTTTGGCGGCAGACACAAGGGACGCACATGGCGATCGGAGCGTCGTTACGAGGGAGGCCAACAAACACCTTCTGCCTCTCGACAGTAAAGCTAATGAATATTTACCGGCGGGTCGCGTGCGCGGGGGGAACAATTAACCTCTTTTTTTTTTTTCTTTTCCCTCCAAGCGGCCATTACATTAGCGGGCGCTCGCGCGGCACTGCGCGCACACGTACGTGTCGTCGGGCCCGACGTCTCCGCAGCGGACGCGCAGGCCAGGTGGGCGTAGCGCGGGGGGAGGCCCGCCGCGGAAAAGTGGGCGCGTGGCCCGCGGGAAAAGCCCGGCGCAGCATCAATGGGGCCGGCGCGCAGGGCCGGCGCGCAGCCGATCGATCCTCCGCCGCCGTCGCGGCGATCGCATCCACGCCCGAGAGCCGCCCTGGCCCGGGTGGCGCCCACGTGCCCGCTCCCGCCCCCCGGGAGGCCGTCCTCCCCGCGGGCTTTCCGCGCACCAGCCTCGTCGGGGCGGGCGTTTCGAGGGCGGCCTCGCGTGGGAGGGCCGGGCAGGTGGCCTGACCCAGTGAACCCGCGCGTCGCCCCGCCCCGGGGGCTAATCGGCCGCGGCATCGGCCCGGCCTAATCGGCGCCTCGGCCCCTTCCGGGAAAAGGGAAAGAAGGAACGAGGGCCGGTGCGCGCGCCGCCTGTACCCCCCCGCGATCTCCGTCGGCGATCGATGCGTGTACGTGTGTGTGGACGGGGCCGGTTTCCCCGGGCACACGTGTGCCCTCGGCCACGTGCTCGCGGCCCCGGCCTCTAATCGGCCCCGGCGCCCTCTAATCACCTGGCCCGATGCACCCTGATTACGCGGCGAGTCGCGGGGGCCGATCGACCGCGAGACCGGGCCAAGTGCTCCCCGGGCAAATGAACGACGGGGCCGTCGCCCGCGGAGGGCTCGGCTGCGTTGCGTGCGCAGCCTTAAAAAACAGTTTTCATTACGGAGCCCCCGGAGCTCCGCCCGGCCATTACTGCGGATTGCCCTCGCAGATAACGGCCTTTATTTAGACCCGCCTCCAAAGGGCGACCTCTCCCAATTGCTTTGATGCCTCCCTTGGAAATTCAAGCCGGCCCTCCTTGATAAGGCTCTATCGCCCGCTTTTTCGTTAGGCGTGCGAGCGGCTCTCCGAGACCCACACCTTACGTCTCCTCTTTTTCTTATTGTTTTCCTTTTTCACCCGTTTCCAGTGAATTATACACGTTATTGCGTTATTGCTCGTCGGTCGGTATTTTCGGAGCGGGCGACCCTACAGAATTTAATTCGACCCTCCCCTCCGGGGCTCGGGCAAATCAATAGCGAGCGTTCTGCATTTTGCCATTTGTCGGCGATAAAGAAAGTGATTGACTCTTGACAGTCCCATTACGATCCGGAGAATTACGAGACATCTTACGGTAAACGTCTCGCGCGTAATAGAAACTATACAGAGGCGGAGAAATCTTTCGCAAAGTTATGACGGAAATAAGTACAACTTGCATCAATATATATATACAGGCTGGGAGGAATAAGAAAAACTATCAAGTATAAAGTTGTAGCGGACGAGAGGCGGGGAGTAAGGGATGATTGGCAAAGGTATAACGCACTTTTTCCTCTGTCAAACTAGTGGGTAAGGCGTGAAAAAGCATCAGCCGAGTTAAAGGCAAAAAAGAACGGCGGCAGACTCGCGTCGTAACAATTTGCCGGTGCAGCCGTATCTCGATATTTTTACTCCGGCCGCTTTATCGACGTTTTAAGAGCCCCACTCACGACGTGTTAATATATTGAAGATGCTCTCGACTGGTACTTTGTATATCTGAATTTTAATTGTTTCCAACGGAGGCCAATCAATTTTCCGGCTTCTGGGTCACCGGGGTCACCGCACATATCTCCGTCTTTATTCAGCCGACGTAGGTTCGCTCTAGCGCGCATGTACACCGCCTAGTCCCCCCCCCCCTCCTCCACCGTACGCGCGTACGTTGTTACCCGCTCGCTTATCTTTTAGATCCTTTTAGCATTTTCCGCGCGGGCGTTTGAAAAGTTTTGAAATTGAAGCGAGCGCCCGGCTGTCTTACACACACATGCCCCAAGGAGCCTCGGATTTTCCGGGAGAATTTGGCAAGGTGCTCCCGTCGCCCGGCCGCCTCACCCCCCCTAGACACGGTATTATATAACGCCGCAGGCTCCGCTCGGGGGCTCCACTCGAATTATTAACCAGAGTCCCAAAAGGATCGGACTGGCCGAGCGGATCGGCCGCGGCCGAAGATAATAGAGCCCGCGAGGGGGCGGGGCCGGTTTCCACGCCGATCTGCATGCGGCCCGGCTCTCCAATTAAGTCGCCCGGCAGTATTTGCGGTGAACCGGGCCGCTTCCATTTCCCGGGCGGCGCCGCGCCGTTTCAATTACTCGCGGAGTTCGCGAGGGCCGTGCGAGCCTCTTCTCACGGCCGGCCAGTTCGCGGGTCACACACACACACATCTATGCCCGCCGATTATGCCACGCTCGCTGCGCTAGGTGTATAGGCCCGTGTACACATATGTACAGCGTGGCAGGGCCCGAAGAGTATCCCGCGCGAGTTCCCGATTCGGCCGAAAGGGGAGTTGGCCCTGAATAATACAGCTCGAGGGCGTATCCCGGGAGGATCAAATTCCCCTATCCCGGGGAAATAAAGTGAGGAGGCCAGCGAAGCCTCGCATTCCAAGTGCCCGCGCGCGACACTGGGGAAAATCAATTTGACCCGGCTGCGCCCCCGCGAATCCATCCCCCCGGATGTAGATATAACCGCGCGCGTAGCTCCGTCGGCAATAAATCAACCGATCGCTCGCGGCCCGATTCCAAAAGCCTCGGCGTACATGTTTGTCCCCCCTTTTTTTTTTCCTCCTTTACCCCGGCCGCGAATTTTTCGCCCCGATCGCTCCGCATAAATCTCGGGGAATCCCGGCATAGGAGCGCCCGGCCGGCCGATCGGCCTCCGTTATATACCTCCTCGAGGCGGCCATTAGTGGCCCGCGAGGAAGGATATCGCTCCGGGAGGTGTGCGTATATAAGACACAAGCGCCAGGGTCTACGTGTACACCTACAGGGGGCCCTTTTGTCCGCGGAGTACGTATACACATAGAGATAGAGGGAGGGCGACTTTTTTCCCGCGCGGCGTCTTGGGATGCGCGTCCCCGGACTCGAGGGGGCGCGTATCGATCCCGCCGCCGCTGCTAGGCGATGAGGATGGAGGGTCCTTTTATCGCGGCAGATTTGCCCCTTGGCTCTCGGCTGCCCGGCTTTCAGGCTCGGCCGACGTTAAATACCGACTCGCCGGGGGGCACGTATACGTTTGGTCCTTTAAAAATTTCAGGCGCGCCGCGCGCACGTGATAGGACGGGGGGCGGAAAAAAAAGGCCCCGGGCGTGCCTCCTAAGGCTAATCAAGGGGCCGTTCTGCCGACGACCTTTCCCCCCCACCACCACCACCCCGAGGAGATGTCTCAATGATCGCGTGTCCACTCGAGCGGAGCCTCATTACCAACCGCTCAAGATATAGCTAAGCGCGCTGATATTGCCACACGAGCCGAGGGAAGTCGAGGAGATTTCTAGGACGGATATACGCCAGCGTAGCCTCGGCGGACGAAGCAACTCCCGCGCCTATCTGCCTCTTGTGTTTCTTTTGTCTCCGCTACAGCAGATGGACTCTCTCGAATTAATAGCGCTCCAAACTCTTCTGCTCGATTACGGCTTAATGTACACTGTTTATTGCCAACTCCGACGTACAACCCCTAATGCTTTTACGCGCTTTACGACTTATAAATAAAAATTACATCCTTTATACCTGCGCCCTGCTAGAAAATTGACCAGTTTTTATGGTCAACGTGTTAATCGAATAGACCTTTAAATCCATAAAATCAACCATTCGGTGCAATAACATCGTCAAAGACCACAACCGTATGTTCAATCATACGCCTAACTCGTGCACTATAAATTCTGCTGTAATAACGTCTATAAAGCTACTGTAATGACTCCTACCATTATTTAAAACAAACCTGTACAAAAGCAATTTACTACAATTTTTCAAAATTTATAGTACATTTAAACACAATGTAGGTTAACTAAAACCTGAAACTGAAACAGCTGTAACAGAAACTTTTACTGTCTACACTTTTTATGCCCCTAAAATCAATATGGGCAATTGTTGTTTGAATAATGAGAAAAATAAGTTGGGTCAAACATGAAATTATTTGTATAAATATTTGTTAACTTTATAAAGGGTGGTATAAAAAATATATTAAACGCGTTAGGTTTTGTTACGGCAAAAAACTTTTAATTGGCACGTGTTTATAAGGTTTATTTGCTTTTTACAGTCTTTTTACGATACATTATATAGCACCCTAAAGGACGTTGATTGGTAAATTATCCTTCAATCTATTTAATTTTTCATCCGTAGGACAAAAACCATCTACATCATAATAAACTTAAAGTAGTGCGATGTATAAAAAAAAGGCAACGTGGATCCATCATAATTCAGATATAACAAGCAAATTGAATTGGAGAAGGGTTCAGGATCCTTTTTATCGCCATTTGCCCAGTCATGTTCAGGGAATCAATTAAAAAGTGTGCCGAAGACCGCGCGGGCAATGGAATAATTGCTATGTACCGCATAATATTATCCTTTTGGGAGTATGAGTTTTCACCTCCATCGTATCATCATTTCGGCGCTCCATATTAAACGTAATTATTTTTGCTCCGCACAAGGAGAATCGAAGCGAATTGAATAGAGTTTGGTATTAAAAAAAAAACCGACCGGTAACAAACGACCTGTGCAGAAGGGCAGCTTTTGGAGATTCCATCCGATAATAACGTCGTAATGTTTCATATTGTTTTCATCGAGATGGAATACCGCATTAAGAAGGTCGAGGCCCTGTTGCAAAGTGCACTTATTTATTACTACAGTCGATTAATTCAAATTGAATTTTCGATGGAAGTGCCTCCCCCGCCAAGACATCACGTATATACACTCCCCGGTTGTTTGTACGCATTTAATCTCGTTAACGAAAATAAAAATTCCAGGTGGGGAAGGAGACGTCGAAATAAAGTTAGCCGAAAACTTCCGGGCTTTTGGTCAAAGCAATAAACTCGCGGGGAAAAAAGCCTTGGCTCGCGGGGGAAGGAAGGCAGTTGGCCATCGGCTGAGGCCCGCTGCCAGGGGGCATCGGGTCCCCGCGAGCGGCCCAGCCCGTAATCCCATTAGCGATAAAGGGGCGCGAGGGCCTGCGGGGGATAATATATATACGCGTATACAGTTGGCGGGGCGGCCCTCGCGTGCGGGCTCTCGGCATTCCGGCGCAGCCGCCGATTCCCCGTAGCCGATGGACCTACTTTGGCCGGGCCTCGGGAGGGGGAGTTCGGTCGACATGCCAATTACCGCGCTACATGCGATCTGTTTGCAGAAAATTACGAGGGCGCGCGCGCGCGCCGTAAACACAGGCCGGCCGGGGGCTTATTACAGGCGGACAGGGCGCGACCGGAGGCGCGATTACCGATTTTTCCCGGGGAAAAGCCTCGGAGGATGAATGAAGGAGCCGCGCGGAGTGTTATCTCCTTTTTTTGTCTTCGCGCGCCGGATCTCCCGGGCGATCGCATATGCGCTAATGGATAAACTTGGCCGGCTCCGCAATTATTCACCGGGGAGGTAACAAGTTCTTGTCCCGGGTAACCCGACCTCGGCAATTATTATCAAGCCCCGGGCGATCTCGCGGCGCGGACAGGAGGCGGCTTCCCCGCGGCAGCGGCGTCGCGCTCTTTTGCCGAGGGGCTCGCTCGGTCTTTCGGGGCTTGTGCAGCCCTCTTTTATCGATTGGCCGGTGCGGCGGCGCCGCTGCAGCGGCTCTCCTCGCGCCCGGCCGCCGCGCCGCGATAAATCTAGCCGGGGCCGCGCCGCCCCCGCCGTAACTCCGGGAACGAAGGCGGAAGGGCTCGGGAGGCAGGCCGCCGATCGCGGGGAGACTCATCGTGCCCGCCGCCGCTCGTATAGGCGTGTGCACCCCCCCGATATCCCGCACGCACGCGCCTCGCCGACCTTCGCGGACGCCCCAGGGTCAGCGGTGGTTTTTTTTTTCTCGCGCGATTAGCCTGCCGCGAGGCCAGGGCTCCTCGCGGCCGCCTCTTACTTTCCCCGATTCCTCCTTTCGCCGGCTAAGGGAGGCCCGTCACTTTCTTTGGGCGGGCGGCTCCCCCGCCGCGGGCTCGGCGCGCTGCGGCGGCGCCGCCGGCGCTCTCCGGCCCCTACTCCCCAGCCTCCGCCGGCTCCCCTCGGCGCGTCTGCCGCGCGAGCGGTATCGAGCCAGTGACGCGACGACGCCCCCCCCAGTGTGCGCGGCGCATCCGCCGTGGCCGGTCTCCCTGGGACCTCGCAGTGCACCACCGCCCGCTGCACCGCCGCGGACGTCAAGGTCGCCCACCGCCCCGGAGGCTCGCCGACGCCGGCTCCGTCGGGCCCGAGACCTCGGTGTTTGTGACGAGTGACTCGTGCTAGAGAGAGAGAGAGAGAGACTCGATATCGGTGCCGTGCGACTATGCTTCTCCTCGAATTCAAGCCGTGTTATAACTGTAGATCCGACAATCTAACCTGAGGTAACAGAGTCCTTAAAGAACATTGTCTCTCTTGCTTCCATTCGAGTATTATGCCAGGCTAATTCATGATAATGCCTCCTATTCTTGGAATTCAACTTAAAAGCCTCATTGGATAAAAGTCTACGCGATATCGACTTTCGTTTAAAATCTAATTTAAATAAGTGATACTCGTGTTTTACTAGCGTGCCATTCTTTTATTCAATAAGCATATAATAATTAATCGTGGCCATTTGTTTTGCCAATGATTAAAGTTTGGTGAATTGTTGTAATAGGAAACTAAAAGAAAACATGCACATTGATGTATAACACATTGTTGGTGAAAATTATTGCCACGACTTTTCAGTATAGCGTGCGATTAGTTAGTTTATAATTATGCAAAGCTATATTACAACTTGTACGCTAATATCCGTTTAAACAACTATCCAGCGGTAACTCGTGCGCGTTACATTTGCCATATTAATACTGTTTATTAACTGGATGCATTAGAGAGATAAAAGTTAAAAAGGTCTAATTACATTGCCTACTTGTAAACCTTGTTTCATTTGGTTATTTAAACAATTTACTCCCTCGTTACGGAAATGGAAAATAATCGTTCTTATCTGCGGCACTACCAGTAATCAAATGTAATTACAGACTTTGAGTAAGTTTGAAAGTTTTATCTAAAGTGCGGTGTCTCACAGAAAGTTCTCCGGCGCTAGGTAGAATAAGGTATTAATAATAATTTAAAGTACGGAAAACTAACTCGGCTGATAATTTTCTACGGGGCCAAATGACGAAATGAATTATTGATTACACAATGGTTCATTGACACGGGCCCGCAATGGAAGAACAAGACGGGGAGCAGTTAGGCTCCGGGGGGAAAAAAACACCTTGTCCATCGCTCATTAGTTTTCAATCGTTCCCATTTTAACGAGATTCGAACTGTCCGCTCGGTTAAAACTCCCTGGAAGTTTTTTCAGTTTCTCCCCCCGGCCGTAGGTTTCCCAGGCGGAGCTCTCGAGCAGCCCGACAGCGAGGTGATTTTTCAAGAGCGAGAGGATCCGAAGACGGATGGCGGGCGGCCCGGGGGGGATAATCGGGATATAATTGCCCGTGAAACAATAGGAACGCCGCGGCGCGAAGATGGACCCGGGGCGGATGGCTGGCGCGGGGCCCGAGTGTCCCCCCGTCCGTCCCCCGGGCCCCGGATCAAAGGCAGCTGGGCGTCCGGCGGTCGGCAATCAATACCGGGGCTCCCGTCCCACGAGGTGGCCGTCCTTCGGAGGGCGGGGCGCGTGCGCCGCTCCCCTGGGCGCGTGCCTCACCTCGGACCTGTCGCGTGCCCCGCGTAATTGGACCGCTTCTTCGCCGCGGTGGGGTGTTGCCAGGGGATATGTACATGCGCGTGTACGGGCGCCCTCGCCAATCTCCCGGCAAATCCCATTGACGGCGCCCGGCTTTCTCGGCGCGATCTCGGGCGCGTGCCACGGCTTCCAGGGGGGAGGGGAGGGAAGACCTTTGAGCGCGGGGCGGCGGAGCAACGGCCGCCCGGCCGCAATCGACCGGGCCCCGATCGACCTGCGATATACTTCCCGCGGACGTCTAACCTCTTGCGTCGACATAACCTCTGCGGGGTGCGCTTCTTTTTTGGCGCGTCCTCCTTTCCGCGGCGACGCCTCCGTTGATTGGCTCGATTGGCTTAATCGGGCCCGGGTTCCGCCGCCGGGGTCACGTGCCCCTCGCGGCCAGGCCTCTCGCGGACGCGCACGGCCTAATAATTGTCCCGTGCTCCCGTTGCCGGTGATGCAGGCCGACGGGTGGGCTCGCACCCGGGCCGGGATCGATATGCCCCGGTGGCCCGGCGATCGGCGGCACGGATGGCTGGCCAGCCTCCGGGCGGCCGCCGCGGCTTTTCCCGGAGACGCCTGGCGTTCCGGGAAGGCCGCACATGCCGAATAACTCGGGGCGCACGTGTCCATTTATAGAAAGCCCGGCATCCGGCCCCCGCGGGCCACGGGCGCCCCGGGCGCTCTACACACGTGCGGGCGCGCGCGCCCCGGCTGCAGCCGAGGGCCGCAGGGCAGACTCCCGCCCTAACCTCGCCCCGGGCTCCTTTTTCGCGCGGGCCTTGACTCACCGAGCTATAAGTGGCCGGGGCTTTTCAAGGGCTCGGGCCCCGCGGAGGAGGCGCGCCTGCATCGCTATTCCGTGCGTGCGTGCGCGTGTGCATCGCCACCGAGTCGACGAGTGGTGCGCCCCCTTTTTTTTTTTTCCCTCCCCGCTGGCGCTGCTCCCCCCCGCGCAGTTGGCCCGAGGCACTCGAGGCGCGCCGGCCGGCACAAAGCCCGCGGGCGTTCCTTTCTTTCCTTTTTTTTTTTTTTCGCGCGGTCGCCGCCAGGGAAATTAAGCCCGCGCGATTGCCAGGCGGCACACGTCGCCCGCGGCAACGGCGCCCCCGCGCCGCCCCGGTGACAGGTGTTTTCCACGGGGCCGCTGCCCACCCGCCCGGCCTTTTATCCCGGGAATTACGATTTCATTATTCCGCCGGGGCTCCCCGGGGATTCCTGAAAGTAGTAATGATAGGCCGCGGCTAAGTGCACCGCGCGTTGTGTTATGCGCCGTGTTTATATGCCGCGGGCCTCCCCCGCCAAATGTGACTCGGCGTTTTCCCGCCCCGCGCGATCATTTTTTTTTTTTTCCTTTCCCCGGCATATATTTATACCTATTGTGCGGCCCTCGCGCGGTCAAGCTCATCTCGTTAACGGGAAACCCGGACGCTGCCTTGTGCTCCCGCGCTTCGCACTCCACGGCTAATGCCCTAATGGTAAAAGCGGAAACATTAATCTATACCCTGATAAATCGACTCTGGATGCTCCGATGCCTTTGGAAATTTCGATCCCGTGGCTGCGGCATGTGTTTCATTAACAGTAACGCCACTCGTACTCAACAATCGTTCTGTATCCAAAAAAGCCCGATGCTCCAATGTTGCAAAATACAATTTCCCCTCGATATCGGATAATGTATATGCGCACTAGATCATTGTTCGAGATCGCTCCACTTATTGTTATAATATAGTTTACTTTGTGTCCACGTGCACGGCTGTGCGCGCGCCCAATTATTTATTCTGCAATAGTCAGTATTACAAAGGTTCGCGTTAATTTTCAATAGAAAATTTCATCGAAATCCATTAAAATACGTAATAATAATAATAATAATTTGAAACTCCAAGCAGCAGAGAGGCGGTATAGTCACGTAGAAACTGCGTTCTTCCCTGAATTTGAGCCGAGTCGAGCCATAAAATGAAAAGGAAAGCAGCCTCAAAGGCTAACTAGGTACACACGGTAATAGAATCGGCGCCCGGGATAAAAATGCAAGCACAGCGAGGACCAGGTCCAACGCGGCGAAAAAGGCCCCTTTGCAACAATTGAAATGCCGTCCGGGACTGGGGCCCTACACCATATAGCCGAATGATCAAGCTATCGAACAAACGGGTCTCGTCGGAGGATCGTTAATCGCTCGGGCGAGATCGAGCCGCGGGCGCGCCCGTAAATCAAGGCTCCCCGCATATAATCCACGGGAAGATTCCGAGGCGCGGGCGCCGCGATATCAATGCGCCGGGGACGCGGGCCTAAATCAATAACGCGCCCCGGGGAGATTACCCGCGCCGCGGCTGCGCCGTTAAACGAGTCCTTTGATCCGCCCCCCCCCCCCTGAGGAGGGCCTTTGCCTAAGAGCCGCTCGTTTGAGCGGAAGGAAATGGCTTTTCGCGCAGAGGACGCGTGTATATGTGTAATCCTTTGACGGGGCCCTCCTTGTGCGCCCTGGGTGCCCCTATGTACCCTGTCGTCGCCCAACTGTGTGTGCAATGATACCTACGTGTATGTATGTATGTATAATCAAGCGGTGGATGCTTATTTTTTTTTCCATTTTACTTCGTCCGGGCCCGCCGGCGGCCGATCGGCTTCTATAATTATGTATTTCGGTTAAGCTTTGGCGAGAAGCCATTTATTGACGCGGACGATCGAAGCTCTTAATTAAAGTACGAGGTATATATATGGGCCCGGCGCATTCTAATTGGCCGACGCCAGATAAGCGTAATCGCTACTTGCCAATTAATTTAGCCGGGGAGCTATATACCCTCGGTCCGATCACCCATGCGACACTAATTAAGGTTCCCTAGTATCATCGACGACTTAATCCCGGAATATATTTATCCTTCGTCCCGCCGGCTGCAGCAGCCTCGAGGTTGACTACACGTCCGGCGAATCAAGGCGTCCCATATGCAATACGCTTGTGTCGCGGGCACAGGGGCCCGAATGAACGATCGCACGAGTAACGAGCGACAAGGAGATTCTCTCTTCCCCTTTTTTTTTTTTTTTTTTCGTCCGTGCCCCAACTAACTCGCTCGGCGCGCGTACAGTTGAGCCTGGAGCACGACAGCGGACGAGCCGCCCGGGAAAATTGTACCCGCGGCGCGAGCTTTATCTCGGGAGGTAATTAGGGTCTAACTTAATTATCCGTTGGCGCGGCGCAATTTAGCCCCGGCGTATTCGGCCGCGGAATACATTTGCCCCTGAGAAAGCGGTTATATTCGCCAGTGGTAACCGAGGAAAGCCTGCAGTCGGGCCGATGTCCTCCTTCTGCACGTATCTATATATCTGTATATACACAATAAAAGGAAAATGTTTAAAAGAAACCGGGCTCGCGACCGGGGAAGCCTGTGTGTATATATATATATATATATAAGCCGGGGGGATCAATCAGGGGCCCTGTCCGACGCGGCGCCCGCAGCATCTCCCGCGGGAGCAGACGCCTCGGGATTAATAGTCCCTCCCCCGGCCTCGGAAGTCGCCGCGAGCGCGCCGGAAACGCGACGAATCGAACAGTCGCGGGGGCGTTTTTTCCCTCCGTTTTTTTTTTTTTTTTTTCGCCGGTACGCAATTAGCCCGCGGTTTTTGCCGGGTGCACGCTGCCGGCCGGCACGAGTCGGACGCGGGCCGCGGCGGAGGCGGCCCCTCCCCCTGCGCCTCGGCGGGAAACGGCTCCCCGTATATCCGCCTCCCTGTCGGCTCGCCAGTTACTTAATACGCCCGAGGAAGGGATTAGCTCTCGGGTTTCCAGCGGGCCCCGACATCTGCCCTCTCGCTCGCGCCTCCGTCGCCCCCCCCTCTTCGACTTCCTTCCCCGCCCCCCTGGCGCCCGACAAATCCTTTCGGTGACGGGCATTATTTTTTTTTTTTCCCTTACAACAATAATAACGGTAAAAAAAAGCGCGCGCGCGCGCGTACGGTTGCCGCGTTCCTTTTTTTTTCCCCCCCGTGACCCTCTGCCCCGTCGCGGCCTCCCCAATAGCCGGCCGACGCCCACAACACGTGCGCGCTTCCCGCCTCCGGATTTATCTCCGGCGGGGGAGTCATCCTCCGCCGGCTGCTTCTTTTTTTTTTTGCCCCGGGCGGACGGCTTCGTGGAGCCCGCGGGAAGGACCCGCCGGCCGGGCGGCAGGACTCGGCCGGGGGCCGACGGCGCACAATTGTGAGTTTAGAGGCCATCTGGCCCGAGAGCGGCACATGACGCCCGGCCCGCCGGCGCCCGCCCGCCCGATTAACGCAATTGCGCATTTTTTCTCTTTCTTTTTTTTTTGCAATTGGATCCGCGCGCCGGCCGTTTTTCTACGCTCGCGGGGCCTCGGCGCGCCTCAAGCCAACCGATTATATTCTCCGGCGTCGCCGGCGGAGCCCGGGGGATAGGCCGCGCGGAGCGGGAGACAAGCGCCCGGTGGGGGTGGCTGCTCCCCCCTCCCGCCGCTTCTTCTGCCGCCTCGTCTCCCTTTTAATTAATGCCTTCTGCCTTTCTGCCCCTCGGCGGGCCCCTCCCACCCCCCCCTCCTTCCACGGCTCGTTCATCTCGCACCCGTTCCGCCGCCGCCTCGGCGCCAAAGGAAATTATACTTTTCGATTATCAAGCAAAAGCCGACTACTCTCCGTTCAACGTACGCTCATTCTTGAAATTTCAAATGATTTTTTTTTTATTATTACTCCTTTCTTTTTTTTATCGACATAATTCCGCCGCGTTTCAAGCCGAGCCAGCGCTGCGCGGCGCGTTCGACCGAGGCGCTTTCCACCGACTTTTCCGCGCGGTGCCTTCCCGGCTGTGTACGTGTAATCCTTCGAGCCCGCGCTGCGGGGAGGCGCGCGCGCGCGCGTGTATTCCACGCCTATCGGACGCGAGGAATTGAAATGTCCGTTTCGAAATGAAATAATGAGGCTGCTGGTGCTCGAGTGGTGTAATGCCCGAGCGAAATAAACTTGTTCGAGCACTTGCTTCTGTCGGGCGCGTTCGTTTCGCGCGTCTGCTCCTCCGCCGGACAGCTGATATACACTCGAATAATGGAAGCCTCGCATGCCGCTTTTTTCCTCCCTTTTTTTTTTCGCCGGCCGAATGTGTGTTACGTGCGCCCCGGCGCACACGTCAGCCTCATTACGGTAAAAAAAAGAAAAAAGGAAAATAGATGGAAACAACGGTCGAGTGCCTACGTGTGCACGCGTACATATACGTAGCCGGTTGAGCGCGGACGTATACGTGTGTCCGCGGCCGCCGGCCTCCCGGGTAAGCTCCCACGGGTGTGTCCCGCTTCGGAAGCGGAAGCGCGCGTATAGCTTTCCTGGGGGGGCCCACGCGCATATATAGGCGCGCTCGTGGAAAAGCGGGCGCCTCGGGATCGGGCGGGCCGCGACTTAACCGGGGCCGCGCGCCGGTTAATCGCCGGCGATTAATAAGCGGGCGAGCGCGCACTCGATCGGCCCGGGCGGAAGGAGCCGGACGTCCCGCATTTCCTCCGGGCGCAGCCTCCGGCCCGCGTGTCCGCGTCACAAGTCGCTGCGTCCCCTGCGCCGCGGCTGACCTCACGTCCGGTCCAGGCGGCCGAGGCCTACTAGAGGCCAACAATAGTAAATCCGTGCGCGCCGGCTCTTATTTCCGGCGACTCGCGCCCGGCGGACATTCATTGTTCGGGGCCGCCGCGGCCCCGTGCACACACATTGTTGCCGGGGTCGCGTGCGCCCCGGCCCCCCCCGGCGGCTTTATGTAACCGCTTTCGCGCGGCTCTCCGGGAGAGCGGCGCTGCCGGGGCCTTGGCCCCCGCGCGGGGGCGCCACTCGCCAATTAGCCGGGGAGATTAGCCCGCCGATTGGGGAATGCCGCGCAGAGAGCCGAGGCTATCCCACGTGCCTCCGCCGCTCAATCCCCGGCTTTTTATCATTCACTTTGCCCTTCGATCCATTGTCGGCCCTGACTGATGGCTTTCCCGCGCGCCTGCGCCCGGCCCCCGTCTTCTATTTATAACCTGAGAACCTTTCCGATTGTTGGGATGCGTTTGCGTATGCGCTCTTCAAAGACCCGACGACTCGCACCGGCTCTCTCCTCATTGTTCTCCCGCGAGATGGATTAGTGACGAGTGGACGCGACTTGTACAACAAGTGAATTATTCGACACGCCTCCACTATTGATTGCCCTATAATCTTCTACCACGATTTTCACTCGCCCCGAGCATTCTAATCAACTTGGACTTCTTTTATACACTTAAACGTTTCAGAGCCCCTAATATGGGATACTTTAAGAAAATCAGATTAGTCCCGTTACTGGAAATACACGCTTGGAATTATTCACATCCGAATGAGGTTCTATCTCGCCCCCCATTTATGAGATAATTTATGTTCATTAACTATACTAGAAATCTTACCTAGGAAATTTATAGCAACTTTTTAACAAATTTCAATTTAAATTCGAGAATAATTCCTTTCTTAGGCACACACTATTACTAGAAAATGAGTAATTTATCGAAAATTCATTGTAATTATATACAGATTTAGTATAATTTACATAAATGGAATGATTACGTCATGCAGAGTGTGTAAAAGCTTATAAAAGGATATCTTGTATAACCACGAATCCTCGTGAAATCGTTTAATGAACAAGGACTGGAATGCAGTTGAATGTACATTTTTTTAATAATTAAATCTTATGTGACTTATGATTACCGGTGAAGCGAACGTTGCGTCCTTAGGTGTACAAATACACAAGCATAAGCCGACCGTCATTGTGTCGTTTAATTGAAAGTCATTCATAAATAATTCTTAAGAAATACATATTTGATTGTATTTCTAATCAATATTCCTTAATACTTAATGACAATTATAAATTACAATAAGTCGATCAATAAATTGTAGCACCATTTTAACGGACTAATTTTATCTAGTTCTTGCGAATGAATTATAATATAACTAAAGTAAAGCCTCAACTGCAGATGTATAAAGGAAAAACTGACTTTTGTGTTACAGGTGAAGTAATCATCACCCATGCTCTAATAAAGGCCTCGGCGAGTGAGAAACTGCGCCGCAGGATGTGGCGCCTAATGCTCTGTGCGCTCGCCCTCGCGGCGGGCGTGCGGGCCGAGCCCTGGAGCACGAGCGGCTACGAGAGTAGCAGCGACGACTACAGCAAGGCGAACCAGACTCTGGGCACGCAGGCTATCCTGCCGCACGACGTCTACCCCGGCTTCGAGGTGATGCAGCTGAGGGGCGAGGGGTCGCCTGGGACGTACAGCCTCCTCGAGAGCGGCTACTCCAAGTACTTCACCGTCCTGGACAACGGCCTGTTGATGACGACCTCGGACCTCTCGCCCCTGGTGAACCAGCCCGTCCGGCTGATGGTGCGCGAGGAGCGGGCCAACCGCAGCGAGACCCGCGAGCTGCGGCTCTTCGTCATCAACCGGCACAGCATGCTGAGCTTCTCGCGCGAGCGCCTCGGGGAGGGCGCCGTCCAGGAGAACGCGGAGGCCGGCACCCCCGTCGAGGGCTTCCCCGTCCTCCACGCCCGGGGCACCTTCCCCGTCCACTACAGCATCCTGCCCGCGGAGGACGGCTCGCGGCCCTTCGCCCTGGCGGACGCGCGCCTCCGGGCGACCGGCTTCAACCTGACCCTGCGCAGCCCCGAGCAGGGCGTGCGCGTCGTCACGGCGCGGCCCCTCGACCGCGAGGAGCGTCCCCGCTACCGGCTCCTCATCCAGGCCTCGGACGGGGGCTACCTGAGCACCTCGCGCATCGAGGGCGCCGTCGAGGTCCTCGACGTCAACGACAACCGGCCCGTCTTCGACCAGGCGGTCTACAGCTTCGAGGTGACGCCGACGAACGCGGCGGACCTCGGCAACGAGGAGGTCAAGCCCCTGTGGCGGCGCTTCGCCACCCTGGGCAAGGTCCTCGCGACCGACGCCGACGGGGACCGGATCGCCTACCGGCTCCTCACGCCGACCAACCTCGTCATCGTCGTCCCGCAGACGGGGGAGATCCTGCTGACGGGCGAGCCCGAGGTCGCCCCGAACGTCGACACCGAGAGCGAGTTCCTCGTCGAGGCCCACGACCTGGGGACGCCCGGGCTGAGCGCGGCCGCACCCGCGCGCGTCCTCCTGCGCTTCCTCACATCCGTCCCGGAGCCGCCCCCAGAGGCGCGCCCGAGCCCCGAGGACCTCGAGGACCTCGAGGACAACGAGCTCGTCGCCGAGGAGGACGTGCCCCAGGTCCACAGGATCCAGAAGCGACGCGTCACGCGGGCCGTCCGCCCCACCAAGAAGATCGATTTCAGCGAGTCCGACGGCGACGTCGAGAACAAGGTCGTCTTCCACCTCGAGAAGGAGAACGACCGCGAGAGCTACAAGATTCGGGACATCAACAAGTGGGTCACCGTCGAGTCCAACGGCACCGTCCGCGTAAAGCAGCGCTGGAACTACGAGGAGCTCGGCCCCGAGAAGACTATCGACTTTTGGGTCACCATAACTAATGCAGGTAACGCCCTGGCCGTTCCCGCCTTCCTCTTACATTCTTTCTACTTCCCCGTGGGGATCGCCAAACAATCCGGCTCTCTTTCTCTCGCGCTCACTCGGATCTTGGGTCTATCTATACGAGTCCCACACACAGCGTGATTTTTCGAAATGCATTCAATCCGAATAGCGCGGCAGAAAAATCAACACTCCGCCGATGAAAAGAAATTAAAAATAAATTTTATTGTGTCATACGAATGCCTCGCAGGTGAAAGACTCGTATAAATGAATCATTTCGAGTAATATAAATTTTTAATATCGCCATTCAAAAGCTTCAAAAAAGCAAACCGTTAAAAATGAAGTACAAAGTTTCTTTATACATTTGATTGACTTTTACTTCCTATAATATACTATAGAATATGAAAACAATAAGAATATATTTTTAAACAATTTTCATATATGATGTCGGGCCCATTGTATTTTAAATTGCAATTTGCAAATGGATAATAAAAAAATGCCTTCAATTATTATGTCTGCTATAAATATTATTATTTACGCTCTGCATACAAGTTGTAAGTTCACCATCTGATATGTAACATTATTGATTATTTTTGGATTCAAATGCTGGAGAGATTCTGCTCTTTATGTCCAGATAAGATCGTGTGCTCATACGAAGACGGTACAAATTTCATTTAAAGCATAAGCACATTGTAATGGGATTTCTCTCCCTCTATCCTGTTTGTTAGACTCACGCGCGTCTGACTCTGCCTCACTCTTGCCTTACACTTCAACACGAATTTTTCATCTTCTCATTCTCCGCATCTTTTAAAGCTCCTTTCACGCGCCTCCGATCGTTCAAACTATGGCTTTCCACCGGGTACAAAGGTGTTTGTGTCACTTTCTGAGCGCACGCGGGTCATCATCGGGACTCTCGAGTGTCGTACCGCGGTCTCATGAAATATTCACGCCGCGAAATGTACATATGAGATTAGACGGGGGCGGGGGCGGGACAAAAGGTTAAAAAATGCAAATTGAAATGGCGATTGCCGCGAGTCGCTTTTCCGCCGAGCGGAGGGCGGCTTATCATTAGAACGCGGCTTAACGATAAGCTTTGTCATTTCGCTATTATTAATCTTTGATCTTCTTTTTTTCCATCCTATGGCTTCGGAAGGTTTAACATGTAAGTAACATTTTTATACACTATGCTTTTGTGTAGGATAGTTTAGCACCGTAGATATTTTTTAGCGCTTCGATTACTGCACCTGTGCGTTGAATTATCACCTTATGCTTTGATTATGTACGATCAGATTTGCGCAGCTTATTGCGTGACTTTGACATTTGTATACATATGCTTAGGGGATAGATTATCGCGGTTAAGTTTGCAACTTGTGCATGATTGAAACGCCTCGTAAATAAAAGCACTGCAACTCCGCAGTGCGTGCGCCTTTTTAATCGGTTGATCTTGTCGTTTAATTTTATTAATCTGTACAATGTATAACATTGATTTACGCCTGTTTGCAAGTTTTCACTCTATCGCGTTTACGATCCCCCGATGGCCTCGGAACGCACCTTGGAATAATTTCGGGAGTTTATCATAGCGCCGCCAGTGCCAAGGCCCAAGTGAATTCTGCGTTTGTATTTGTACATTTGTCTCATCGGCGAGGAGAGCCGAGGTCGACGGTCGATGCATCGGCAATAGCCCGCCAATATCAACAAGTTCGCGGGCCCGTGAAAATTGTCGGTTATGTAAAAGCGCAAGCTTTGAGGCGGAGTCGGGCGGCTAGAAAACTACACGGGAGAGCCGCGCGGTAGTAGTTCCGAGGCCACGGAGGTCACGAGGTGGTGCCGCCTTGCGCGATCGCTCGATCGCCCGGCGCGCCCCGCTCGCCTGGGCCGCGCCTGCGCACTAATTGGGCCGCTCCGGTGGTACATGCATCCGCAGATACGGACAATCAGCGCGTCATCATCAACGTTAAGGACGTGAACGACGAGCGGCCCTACTTCATCAACCGGCCCCTGCCCATGCAGGCGGTGGTCCAGCTGAACGCCCCGCCCAACACCCACGTCTTCACGCTGCAGGCGCGGGACCCGGACACCGACAGCAACATCCACTACTTCATCATGCGCGACCGGAGTACGTCTCACTCTCGCGTGACGCGGAGCCACTCGTCCGGGCGCGCGCCTCGTTAGGGCCGTGCCCCTCTCGCTTCTCACCTCGACATAATACGGAGGGGCACTGCTTTGACTGAGCCGGTTAATATTTTCGGAGAGAGCATTAAGGGGGGCATTGAAAGACGGGACGGTGAATTGATTGGACGGGAAAGGTCCGCGGCTGTATGGGATCGGCTGCAGTGACGGGGGAATAAACCTCGGGACGAGCTCCTCCCGGAATAGCCGGGAGACTCGGGCCCGCCGAGCTCATGCATAATTTTTTTTTCTTTTTTTTTTTTTTAAAGTTTCACGTAAAAATTTCCAGAGTAAGAGCCTCGGGAATCAGCGAGCTTTCCGATAAAGCGCTCGCTCGGGGTTACGGCTCGGACCTTTTTCTGCCTCGAGTGTCCCCTTGGACTAACTTTCCGCCATTTCGGATTAACGGCACTCTGCCGACTCGTCGCTGCGAATTATTCTCTCCACTTTGTAGAGCGCGGACTTAACTTTATGGCGCGCGACGAACTGAGATTACAGCGGCGGACGGGCCGGTCAAAAATCCCTCAACGATTGATAATCAATCTGGGTTAAAGTGTCTCCAATAATTCAGCCGCGGGGGGAGGGGGAAGACGTCGAAAGGGTCGGGTGGCTCGCGCGGAGACGAGGACAGGCCGAGGCGAGATAGTAAGTGTCCGATAAATTGCAGCCGGTGGCAGGTTCGAAGTCGACGAACGCTCGGGGGTCGTGCGGACCCGCGGCACCGACTCCTTCCAGCTCGACATGGAGTACGTTCTTTACGTCAAGGCGGAGGATCAGAGCGGCCGCATCGACGAGAAGAGATACCAGTCCACTCCCGAGGAGAGGCTATCGATTATCGGCGGCAAGCGGCCCCCGCAATTCTATCTCATCGCCTACGAGGCGGAAATACCCGAGAATCAGAAGAAGGATTCAGAGTGAGTCTTTTCGCTACAACTGTTTCGCCTGTTCTTTCCTGTCGAGGCAACAGCCGGCCCAATATAAAGCCCCCCGCTTTACACTCCTTTCACGCGTTGAACAACCGAACATGCTTTGACGGGCTGCTTGCCTGAAAATTCCGCCTCGCTCCTTCGAGACTTATACACCTGATTCTTGAAACATAAATCACTCGTGCTTCTCCTATTTCTCTGCTTTATTTTTTCTCCTACTACTGCACTTTCAGACATATTATTTTTAATCCTATTTACAGCGAGTACTTTTTTTGTTGTATACTAATTAAAACTGTAAATATTAATAAAGGATATTTTCATTTTTACAGCATTATATCAGTAAAAGCTAAATCATTTGCTGATCGAGAAATACGCTACACGCTAAATGCCAAAGGCCAAGGCGCAGGCACATTTAACATTGGTCCGTCCGACGGAATTGTAAAACTAGCCAAAGAGTTGGATTTCGAAGATCTTCGACAGCCACACATTTACCAATTAATAGTCACTGCAACTGAAGATTCAGGAGGATTTTCTACTTCCGTTGATGTAATTTTTATTTCTAAAATAATTTTTTTCAACCACTTTTTAAATATCGACTTAACCGTCATCACAAGTCATTGCATATAATCAGTTTGTGTGCGATAGTTTATACATTTTAAAAAATGAAAAATTTTGAATAATAAATGTATAATTATTTGAGCAATTATTATTACGTTACATTACATTACACTATTCACCCTATATCAGAACTTTTATCTGATAAGATCATACTGACTTTAAACTTATTCTATTTTGTAGCTTACTATACGTGTATCGGACGTTAATGACAATGCACCAAAGTTTGAGTTACCGGATTATCAGGCTCACAACGTAGACGAGGACATTCCATTAGGCTCAAGCATATTGAAGGTCAAAGCGACAGACGCTGACTCTGGAGCTAATGCGGAAATAGAATATCATGTTTTGGATGATCACTTCAGTGTCGATGACGCTGGTCTCATTGTTAACAACAAACAGTTAGATGCTGATAATAATAATGCATATTACGAGTTTACCGTCACCGCTAGAGATAAAGGTATGATGAAAGCAGATTTCTTTAAATCAATTTATTGCTCTTATGGTGAACCGACGATGCATTCCTAAAATCTGATGAATAAGATGAGCTGTATTATAAACTCTACATTATTATGCTTTTTTTTCATTGTATGCAACCCTAATTTGAAAGGTCCGGAAACTCACTGAAGATTCTCTTAGGCTTTATAAAATTATTTTTATTTCTCCTCGCATAATAAAATTTAAAATATTATATTTGTATAGATATTAAAACACTCTTTAGAATACTCTATATTTTAATTATTCATATTAAAATTTTTACATCACATTTTACTAAAAATATTAAAATATTCATTCTATTTTCCAAAAGTTCGATAAGAAATATATGCATCGAAATTTATGTAAGCTAAAATAACAAAGGATAATTTGTTATTTCTGGTAAACTACCATGCATAATCTTATGCCTTTGAAACTAATGTTATACCTTTTTAATTATTACGATAATATGTTATTTATGAAATATACAGGATTATTTTGCACTAAAATATACAGTGTAATATCTAGATACTTTAGTTTATATTTTACTTCAATATATGATACGGTAAAAATTTATTATAAATCCGAGAATAAATCTTGAATGCGTACATCGAAAAAGAAATAATCTTATTAAAAAATTATGTAGTTACGAATTATATATTTACCTTAAAAATACAATGCATTTTAATATAATTTATGTGTGACTAACTGTACATTTGGTAACTGAGTCTGACACTTGATGAGTTTGTGGTTTAATAGAATTATTTCGCGGTCGGCGCTTGAATGGATGACCACTATGAGCTTGATTACATCCGAAGGTTTATTTTTTTCTTCTCTTATGAACATATATGTCGAATGACACTGGTAATTCGAGCTAGAAATGTTCCGTTTATTCATCAATGATTTTCTGCTCACAGGAAATTATAAAAGCATTTTTTGATTTTTATAACAATAAAAAATATAAAACTTTAGTTTTCGTAAAAAACGTTTATACTGTAATTTATATTCTTTTTGCACACATTCATTCTGTATAATATTATTAGAAGTTATGAATGGAAATTATATAATAATACATTATTGAATAAAGGATAAAGCACGTAAAAATAAGAAACGAAATTACATAAAAAGTTTTAATTAATAAAAATGTAACTTTTACTTACAGGAGAACCATCTAAAAATGGAACGGCAACTGTGCGCATTTATACCAAGAACAAAAACGATGAAGAGCCTAAATTCTCGCAGCAGGTTTACACACCGAATGTCGATGAGAACGCCGGTCCAAATACTCTCGTGACAACGGTTGTTGCTTCTGACAAGGATGGCGACAATGTACGCTTCGGATTCGTTGGGGGTGACACCTCATCTGGACAATTCGTTATTGAGGAGATTACCGGTGTCATTCGATTGCGAAATGCAAACATTTCTTTGGAGAAGGATAAGTATGAGTTGAACGTGACAGCTATGGATGATGGTGCTTGCTGCCCGAGTGGAGACAAGAATATACACACAAGTACTGCCGTGGTTGTTGTATTTATCACCGACGTCAACGACAACAAGCCCGTATTTAAGGACTGCAACACGTACTATCCGAAAGTTGAGGAGGGTGCAACTAATGGAAGTCCTGTGATTAAAGTCCAGGCTACAGATGAGGACAAGGGTGTCAATGGACAAGTTAAATACTCCATTGTACAGCAACCCAATCAAAAAGGAACCAAATTCACAGTAAACGAGGAGACTGGACAAGTTTTGACAAATAAGGCATGGTCAAGTTTATTACTTTAAAAATATTGTTTTAAATTTTCTTATATAATATGCATACTTTTTAAAGTATTTGTGATTCTAAATTGATCATACGTCTTTCTTTAATTATAAAATTATTGATTAACGACACTTTTTATCTTTCACTGGTCTAAACATTATACTCGATGATGTTAAATTTGTATTTTATTATTTATATATTATTGCTTTACCAATAATATTCTAGTTTTATTAGTTGATAAATTAAAAATGAAGACTATGCTTCAGTAATATTTTTTAAATATCCTAATTACATAAATACATAGATATTTTATTTATATAACAATTTTTATATTAGTTGTTAGAAAGTAAAAGAAATAGTAAATGTAACCTACATAACTATTAAAATTACAAAAAAAATTGTAATCGAATCAATTTTTTAGGTATTCGATCGTGAAGGAGAAGATGGAAAGTTCGTATCAGTAACAGTGAAAGCTACGGATCAGGGTGAACCTTCATTAGAAGGTGTTTGCTCTTTTACTGTCGAGATCACGGACGTGAATGACAACCCGCCTCTCTTCGATCGTCAAGTAAGTGTGTGGTTGTGTGTGTATGTGTGTTTGCTATATAAATTCATAAATAATACTGTTCTCCATAACAATCAGAGTTTCACATTATAATCGCTATGTTTTGCAGAAATACATCGAGAACGTGAAGCAGGATGCTAGCATTGGAACAAATATTTTGCGAGTCTCAGCTTCCGATGAAGACGCTGACAACAATGGAGCGATTGTATATTCACTAAGCGCACCCTTTGATGAAAAGAGTCTCGAGTACTTCGAGATTCAATCCGATTCTGGTTGGATTGTCCTGAAAAAAGCGCTAGACGTAAGTATTTCTGATCTGTGACGTATATAAACGTCCAAAATCTCCTGAAAAAATTTCATACCCTGCAAAATCTCTGAAAGACGAACGATTAAATGAATTCTGAGAAAGAATGTGAGTATTGCCGTTTAAGGCTCTTTACAATTTCCATAAATATCAAGTTTAAGCTTCACTATCTTAAAGAGTTACTGGAAAGATTGGAATTATACTTCATTTATACAGTTTATTCACTTTTCAGTACAAACTTTAATAAAATTAAAATACTTAAGAATTTTAAATTTATAAAAATAAATATAAGAATAATAACGATAATTTTACTAGTTATCAATTTAAAGTAGTTTTGATTTTCCTGAAAAATTAAAAAAGTTTTTTATTAAAATTTAAAAAGTAATTTGCTATAAATTACTATGGATTAAAATGGTAAAATAATCTTTAATTTCAAGTGCTTTATTATGAATAAAGCGATCATCAGTGATCTTATTATATAAGTATTTCTCATTTGTGTAATATTATTTGCGTTCCTCTTTCAAGATCAAACCTATTAAAATACTAACAAATTTGGGTGTCACATTCTGCCGATAACATGTTTATAAATCCTGCGTTGTCTTACGTTTATATAGCACAAATTTATTTTGTCATAGCTATATAATCGACAGTTTCGCATATTATACTAATGTATCTGACCGATAACTAATTATTTCCTTATGTCACTAATATGCAACGAGAATAAGTTTCTTTTTTACGGCACTTGTATAGAGTTTTATTCCCATTGATATGCACAATGTGTTCACTATGGTAAATACTTATTAGCTATGCCTGATTTCCTCAAATGCTTCACGTTACCTGAATCGACCGACCATTCGGGCCATTTTGACGCAGCGGATCTGTCTGTCTTTCTTTTTCTCTCTCTCGAGTAAAGATCTACGCACGCTGCCAGTCGACTTTTAACGTCTATAATTATTTTTTATAAAAGTAAAGTTAAACAGTAATATGCAAAAAGCAAAAATGGAAGAAAGAAATTTGCAAAACTATGGTCTCGAGTCATTTTAATCGTAGACTTGACAGAAATTTTTTTGTGACTCGTTGTAGGTCAAACACGGATCTTTGCAAACGATTTCTGACTTTTTTGTACAAAAAAAAAATAAACGAATAATAGTCGGCGGGTATGGATATACGGTTGATAGAGGAAGAAGAAGACGTTTTAATATGCAATATTTACTAACACATGCTATAATTTTTTATAACCATGCAACAAATTTTTGAGCACTCTCCCTTTTTTGCGTTAAAGGGAAGAGGGGCTTTTGAAACAGTGTGCCTTTTAACTTTAATGTTTTCTCTCGTAAGCAAAACTAATGTGATTGTTTTTCAAAAGGGAAGTGATGTTTTTTAAACTTCCAGGAGCAGGTGGGAACGACATTTTTTGAGCCCCACGTATGGTGTACACCGACTTCTACGAATTTTGTGGTGCATCAGACATAAATAATTTTTGAACATGCTTGCATATTTTATATGAATGTGTTTTTTGAATACTTTACAGGAACGGATCTCGCTCTCAGTCCCCCTTCAATTTCAATTCATCTCCTCTTTTCCTTTTTCTATCTGTCTTTTATCTTTTATCCCTTTTTCCCAACTTATTTCTATACTCTCATTGTCATTTTTTGTCATTCCATTAATATTACTCTCATAATTTGATTTTCCATATGAATTTTAATTACTTCTCGTAAGCTGTTCATGGTTACACACATTCATTCTACATTTCTTTTTCTTTTTTCATTCTCGGTTCAGTTTTGATTTTAACTTCCTGTCTCTTTTTGTTTTTTAATTACTCTTCTTAGCTCTTCGTTTCTTTTTACTGTATTCTTTTTCTTATCCATCCATTTTTTCGTTTTTTCCCAAATCATCACGACTGACAGATAAGAATTTTTTTTGAAGAGAGCGTTCTCGTGAATAAAATAGACCGTAAGCGAAAAAAAACTTATCCGTGGTGTGACATTTTTTCTTCTGTGATTGGGGCAGCATACGACTGTTGAGACCAAGTAACAGAAATGTATATATACATACATATATAAAAGAAAAGCAAAACGTAACGTCCATCGGTTTTTGAGTGTCGTTAACGAAGGAAAACAAAAAGCAAATACTTACGAATCGGATAGAGGGCCGTCACTTTTTTACGGGTCCCCTACTAATCAATTCCTTTATGTTCCTTTTCGGTATCCGGAAAGCCTCGCCTCCTATCCTACTGCCTCTTTTGACGCATATCTTGCTTGCATGGTCAAAATGCCTGCCAATTTTTTATTTTCGTAATGACGACTAATTTCGATCTTTTTATTGTTTATGTTTGTGTTTATTGCACCATTTTCTTTCTTCGGATTTGATTATGATGATGATAATGATGATGATGGTGATGATGACGATGATGAAAAAAGGGCTGTTTATCAGTAAGTAGGAGAAATCCTTTGTGTTGAAAATTTGCTCAAGAAAATAACAAAATTAACCATTGCAACATTAGTATTTTTCATTGGCTAACATTTCAAAGTACTTCTAATTCTTCTCTATATCTTTTTTTTATTTTTTCATTTAACATTAATTTATATTTATCTTTACCTATTACTACAATTTTATTTCATTTTTGACTTAATCTTATATCTTAAAATTATATACATAGTTTCACAATAGCTATATTTATTTTAATATGATGGACGTCAATTGGTGTGCATTAATAATGTAATATTTATAACGTTCAAATTAATTTGATAGCATTTTCCAGATTCAATGACATCTGGATGAAACGGGCAAGTAGTTATATAACTTAATTGTTTACTTTTTCAGGCAATGATTGCAATACAATTTGTATTATCATTAATTCCAATCTGTTGCAATGTATTGTTAATTCAGAGGATGTTTCATTTTGAAAACTTCTGCTTCAGTACTAATGATTTCAATGTAACTATTTTACAATTATTAATGTGCAATATACCAGCAGGCGTTTTCATCATAATTACGTTAATTAGTTGGCAATATTTCCTTTTAAATTTTAATTTCTCTTTGTTTTTTCTTCATTTCCAAAGAATACCGGAGAAGCGTTTCTAATTTGATCCTAGTCTTATTAAAGCATCTAAACACTTAGCACAATGCACTGCAATAAATTTAAAAGTTAATACATTGATTTTTCACTTTGAAACTGACCGTTTCTCCATGTTCAAATTTTTTAATTCTATTTGCACTCTTTTATTTCACATTTGTTTTTAACCTTGCCAAGAAGAAGAGAATAATCTGAAGTATATGTAAAGTTTAAAGTAAAGATTCAAATTAAATACAATAAAATATAAATCTTCATAATAAAAGAAACGCGAATCTATGGAACGAAAGAATAAAAGAGAAAGAGCAAAGGCAAAGAAACCAAGAAAAACATAAGTCGAATGAAAGAAAAAAAAATTTTATTTGATTCGATAAGAAAATAAATTGTACAGTGTGCTTTATCCGAAAGTCTCCTGAGTAACTAGACGGCCCGTATATATTTTGCCAATAGCGAGACAAGTATCAGCTGAGTGTAAGGGCCTCCGACAGAGGGACACCGACCTCGTTTGCCGAAGTGGAAGTTGAGTTAGACGTCGTAGACAGAAACAATAAACCTCCTGTGTGGGATAAGATTGTATACGGCCCCATTCACATCAAAGAAAATGTCACAGTGGGTACTGTAGTGACGTCGGTGAAAGCCAGGTTTGTATGCCTCGATGAAAAACAACAAAACAAAAATCAAATATTATTCGGAATGAGAACTAACTCACGCCGCGCAGAACCATGCGATCGCTTTCCTCGCCTCCCACTGTCATTTTTCCTTGATCCTTCGCGAAGAAACTCCCACTACATTCTGACGACCGTCGGTCCCTTTTTGACGTTTATATCTACCATTAACGTCGTATCTGTGTAGGACTGTGCGTTACGTTTTCGGATGTAATTTTGCAGTTTTACGCTTGCCCATCTGGGATCCTGACTCAACACTCACCTCGACACAGCATCCCATTTCCCTTTTATACCGTATTATACTAGAAGTAGTCGTGTATTCCAATACCTGTGCAGACAAGCACATCACTTATACAGATACGTACGCTATCCGTTACACATGAACATCTGCATTCGTAAACTTGGATCGACTTTTGCAGAAGTCTTATCCCTCATCTTATTCTCGCTGTTTTCCAAGCATAAAGAGGTTATTTCCAAAGGGAAAAGACCTGAAAGCCAATTGTATCATACTCGGCCTCGACTCAACGATACACATCCACTCGCGTACGCATGGTTAAGCGTGGCGTGTATAGCTGCCGGTATATCGCTCAGAATATATTATAATCCTTTAATATCAATCCTTTATTGCGCATAAGTTGTGTTATACGATAATTATTACAACTTTATAACATCTTTTACTTTAACCATTATTATTATTCTTATTAACGTTATTGTTATAATAATTATTATTATACTATATTATATTTTTCTGACTGCTGTCTTTTTTATTTTTATTATTTTTGTTATTATTATTGTTGGTATATTATCATTACACTCACTTTAAAGTTGATTATTTTTTCTGCATATCTTATTTATCTGCATTATCTACCTTCTATATCTATCTTTCTATCTTTCTTTATATACATACACATTTACGCTATGTCATCATATTCATCACGGGTCATGTAAAAGAGTGCAGCTTCAGTGCGCAGCGCGAGCATTAAGTTAAGCGAGCACGAGAGTTAACGGAAAATAAATGAATAAACAGAGTAGCGAGTATATAATGTAGCCATAAAGAACGAATGAACGAACAAGTCACATTTTCTCAATGCAATGATGAACATGGGTGTCTGCATATGTCACTATCATTGGTCAGCATAAGATATATGTGCATTAAGGCGTAACATACACAGAAATAGGTTTCGTATCCTATGAATAAGGAGGCGGTGGTGGCGCAATCCTCTAAGTATTTACAATAGCAAAAATTGTTAGATGTACAAAAAAGGTAACATGGTTTATACTGTAAGTGCAATATATATATATATAGGTACGACAAGGCAGCGGAAGTCTGCGATCGCCGATAGAGAATCGGCAACAAGTTTTTCAGGGCCCCGTCACCTCCAGCCTCGCTCGCTGCAGCTCTGCCGCCGATCAGCGGCGCATCGAGATATTTTTTCCCATTGTCCATTTTTTGAATTGCAATATAATTATTTATTTGAATTTTTATTCTGATCACGTCTTACGAGAAAAAACGTTGCTTAGTACGTAAAAAAGAAATGATTTTTGACACCAAGAGGGATTTTTGCATATTGTATTTTGAATGAAAAGAAAAACCAAGAAGAAAGGTGAGGAGAGGAAGTACCCGACTAATTTTGGCTGTTTTTTCTTTTTCTTTTCCATTTGTCTTGCGATATCCCACGTGATGCGCGCGCGTGATGGGTAGCGCGAGTCTTTCAAGCTGGAGGCGATGGCCCAAGACAAGGGCTTCCCGCCCTTGTCGAGGACAGTGGAAGTACAGATTGACGTTGTGGACCGTGCTAATAACCCACCCGTATGGGACCAAGTAGTGTACGGCCCGATCTACTGTAAAGAAAACATGGCCGTCGGGGCAAAAGTTGTGTCTATTAAAGCCAGGTCTGTCACACTGTTAATGCCTTCGTGTGGCTGCACGATTCATTATTTAAACCAAAAACAATTTATACATTGAATTAAGAAATAAGATTGAAAGTAACCCGCTCTGCACGCTAAAAACTTCGTCGCAGTATATTGTTCTTGTGCACGTTAATTTGATATTGTGAACGATAGAGGAGACTGGCCTATCTGTCACTTTTACATTTGCTTTTTGGACAGTGATACTTTTGAAAGCCTTTTATCCTTTTTTGCCAGTTATTTTGTGTTTTAGAACCGATAATTGGTTATATTTACGTCGATCCTCGCTACGTAATTTTTTGTGTACAATATAAGAATATTTTTTTGTCATTTATTATTTTCAGTGATTATAGCCATACTTTATATGCTGCTATGTTAAACTATTTTTTGATCCTCATTTTTTTTTGCATTTATGAAAATATTGCCATGGCAGCTGTAGTAGTGTAACTTTAAAAAGAATAGTCCTGGCTTAGAGACAGAAGTAGAACATACTCTGTAGCTTTATTTTTTGAAACGACATGTAGGATTATGTTAGAATATATATATATATATAATGAAATCATTCTGTGTTATTTGGTAGAATTTTTACTTTCACGATATTTGAATAGGGGGATATTTTTTAATGTACTTTTTTGTTTTACTTTTTTGCGTTTTACTCACATAGATGTTTTCGGTGGATTTTCATAGGTCTTGAAAAATATTGACTGACCTACATTCGAACATTTTTACCAGAGTAATTTTTGGAATTTGAATTTTGCGTGACATTTTGCCCCAGTCTCCTCTATATGGCCGAGATCTCGTTTTCACAAACACACATATTCACAAATTATAATGAAACTCACTCACATGCACACTCTATCCTTAATACAATCAAACATTTTAATGCGTGGTGATAATGTTTCATTTCTACAAACTTACGGCAAATCCGTATTTTGCAATCGGATTTGAGTCTTACAGACATATGTATACAAACCTTACCATAAGTTGATCTCACTATCAATAATAAATTCTCTACGTTTGTAAATAGCATAACATGTTCTCTGGAGGTTGACTTTGCTCAATGCTGCTGGATTTGCATTTATCTCGTCTGATAATGAATTATGTTATTTATTAGATATTTACATTCACGTTTTTAAAATAACAATATTATAATAGTTTATGAAATTAAATTTATTTTTATCATTGTTCTTTAGAAACAATTATTACATATACATATATCAGCAATCTGAACGATAAAGACTTATGTAATATACATCATGGAGAATACAACCTCCCAGCAAGCATATGTACTATTTACATTCCGCGTATGACGTGCGCTGTACCGACGCACGAATTTATTTCTAAAGTTGTTTAATCCACAATCCTGTTCACGATTTTTTTTCACAAAGAGCAATTACGGATCTCATTATACACGTTTTTTTATAAGACTGGTATTTTTCGGCACGCACACTGCTTTTTTGTTGGCGAGTTGGTGTTTTTTGATATTTTTTACCACCAACTCTTACGATTCGGGCTCTCGTGGAAACGGACCTAAAGTATTTGTGTGTAACAATTTTTGAATAGTTGTGCCGTATAATATTTTTGGGCATGCTAAAAACTTAGTAGCTTTTTTGGAGAACGCCGTTTTTTGCGATGGGTTTTTTGTCACCCCAGTTTTTTGCTGTTGTATAAATCATTGGCATTTTTCAAAATTCTCTCAAATCACGGGAGAGTATTTTTATATTTTTTGATAAATATGTAGCTTCTAGTTTATTTTACTAGTATTATGACTATAGCTACGACAACAAGTGATTACAAAATAGTCTTTATATTTTTTGTTAAATACGTTGTGTTGATTTTTTTTTTGATTTGATTTTTGACGACGCCACAACATTATTATACAAACGGTTGAAATTTTTGCCGCGACAAATTTTTGAAGTATCGGATATTTTTGACCACCGAAATTTGGAAATACGTTAAAACACGTCACACTGAGAAATATGTAGTTACGGTTTTGCACACGAGGCTGTACTAGTTATTGAACCTTCAGAATTTTTCCACAGTCACGGTCCGAAGAACGTAGTGCTTTTTTAGTCGGATGCAACGCAGGCGAAATTCGGCCAAGTAAAATTTCTTGTCTTTTTTTTTTTAATTGTCAATTGGGGGAGGAGTACATAACACATAGGTCTCGGGCGAAAAGAGTAGAAGTAGAAAACGAGGGCGGAGCTCGAGTAAAATACAAGTCTGGTTTCGAGAATGCAAGGAATTGCAAGAAGTCGCTCCGGCGCAGGATGAATGTCAAAACAGAATATAAAAGGAGAGTTGGAGGGAGGAATTTTCCCACATATATGCGTGCAGCACATCCGCACCGCAGGAGAACATGTAGACATACGTGTGTACATGTAGAGTGCGCTTATAAGCTCGGGTGCGGCTGCAGGCGGCCTCGGTTGGCCTATAACAAAAGCCGCGTAAAAGTTCGGGGGTCGCACTTGAGCTTCTGGTGGAGGGCGCAAGTGCACGTCCGTGTACTTGGGGAGGCTGCTGCACGGGGGCCGGGGATCCGGGCCGCACCGGGGCATCGACACGTACGCGCGGGGGAGGCGGGGGGGGGGGCCCGCGCGGGCCGCATACGTACGAGCCTCGGGGCGCTGGCTGCGCGGGGCGCGTGCGCGCATAAACACGGCACGTATAGAGCCGGAGAGAGCGTCAGAGAGGCGCGAGGGCAGCCCGGTCGATGCGTCGGCTGGGCGCGCCGGCACTCCTCCTTTGCCCGGGGCGGCCGGGCCATCGCCGGCCCGATATGTACTCGCGCCCAATGATTAATCGGGGAAAGTTGAGACTCTTGGCGGAACTCTTGAAATTGAGAAATCGTCAGCGGCCGACAAGGGGCGCGGGCGCGGCTTAATAAAACGCCGAGGGCGCCAGCGGGAGCCACTTCCGGGGGCAATTTCAACCACCCCCACCGCCCGGGACTCGTTTACGTATCGCGCGCCCCCCCCCGTTTGGCGCGCGGGCCTCCGCTGCATCATCCCTGCAAATTGCCGCTTCCGTTTTTTTTTCTCTCTCTCCTTTTGGTTTTTTTGTTTTTGTTTTAGGGGACTTTGTCGCGGCCCTTTTCGCCCGCGGCGCTCCCGTTGCCGCAATAAACTTTTAATTGCCGGGGCAGTTGGGCCACTTTGTCGGGGCGGGCTCCAGTCCGACCGCGAATCCGGCCATCTCCGAGGGCTTGGCGCGTTCGGGCTAGTAATAACCCCTTCGGCGGGGGGTGGGCTCGGGGCCGTCCGTTGTTTAAAGCCGAGTCGAGCGTCGCTCTCAATTTGGGATCATCTGGACAATACGGCGATCGGCGCGCAATCTGCCCGGGCGGAATTGTCGATTGGAGTCGGCGGACAGCGTCGGTTGGGCCGCGGGAGGCGGCCCCGTTGCATTTTGAAAATTAGACGCCGATCGAAGGGCCATTGGCCCCCGCGCCCTCGCGTACACCCGCGCATTTATACGAGGACCTATTGAAAGGCAAACGCCGCGGCCTGCAATTCGCCCCGCGATAAAAAAAAAAAGTAACAAGAATAAAAAATAAGTTTCCCAACGGCCTTGTAGCCAAATACGCGGAGTATTAAAACTTGGGAGCTTTAGCGCCGTTCCGCTCGGAGCCGCTTTAACTAGGGCACGGACCCCCTGCTAATGCACAAAGCCATTTAAAAGAGCTGTAAAATGTCCGGGTGAAAAAGTCGACTCCGCAAACGCGCGGCTCGGACAGGCCAATGTAAAGCAGTCGAAACAATTCCATCGAATTTATCGCGAGTTTACATTCGGACGCGGATGCGGCCGCCCCTTTGTGCATAAACCGGCAGGCTGGCTCCCCCCCCCCGGGCGCTCTTTCTTTAAGAATCCCCCGGCAACCGCTTATATATACACTCCGCGTAAAGTGAAGCGCTCGCTCGCGGATTAAAAAGCCCGGGCGACGTCTGGCTGGGGAGCGACCCGCTGACGAATTAATTAGGCGGCTGCGGTTGAACGTTGAAAAAGCGGATCGCGGGGGAACCGCGGTTAATAAGCCCGAGTGGGACTCTCGCCGGGGACGAGGGCCTCGAGGGGTTCGCGTAAACCCCGGGCTTCCCCGTGATTATTATGCCTTTAATGTTTGAACGCGCACGCTCGTCAAACGGGCCGCCTCTGTGCGCCCCCGCTAAATCATCGCCGGGGGCCTGCGTGTATACACGCGGCGGCCCGGGGGCTTACTTCGATCGCCGATCGCCGGGCTTCCGGTCACGCGCGGCGCGCTCCCGGGGAATTTCGGCTCCTGTAACTCGACGAGTCGGGAAGCTCGGCGAGTGCCTCTCGAAGCCTCGCCGGGGATCAAAGTTGCCCGCGGCCGGGGCTCGACCCCCTATCGCACGCTCCACTCGCTTCCTCTGGATCGCTGTCCCTTTAGCCCACGTCTCTCTATCTCTCTCGATTTTTCCATTTCATACTCTCTCTCTCACTCCCTGTCTCTTTCTCTCGCGGTCTCTCTCGCTCTCTAAACATCACGCTGTGTACACGCAAACGGCTAACCTCCACCTGTACGATGTACATGAGATGCGTACGTGTCGTACGAGTCTCTGAAACGGAAAAGAGGAAGTTAAAGAATGGGAAAGTGTAGAAGTAGCTTAGACATTGCATTTTAAAGTCAAAGCGAAAATGCCGTTGATATACTTTGTAATCAAAAGTTATGCTATAATAGATAAAGAATAGTCTATTCGTTTTAAAAAGGTTGTGGCGCGTTAGGTAACATTCGTATATTGTGTTGGTAATCAATTAGATGTGTTTATTATCAATTAACGTATGTACTTATACGTAAATATATATATATATATGAACGATTTCGAGAAATGTCTCCCTTTTGTAAAAGTCGAATAAAAATTCTAGCATACATCTGCGAAACTAGTCGCATTCGGTACGGCTCAAGCGAAACTATTATTTTTGCTCTTACCAAGTATTGCTATTGTTATCAGATTAAAACAAAAGCGAACGTAGAACTTTATTTTAAAATTGTTTTTTTTATTTGCATCTCTGGTCTAACTTCATACAAAGAAAATGAACTAAAGATAAAGAAGTTTTAATTTCCGATTTTAAATTAAAAACTGTGTTATACGGTACTTTTATTTTTCGCGTAGAATATTTCTTCACTTTTCATAGAACTAATATTTTTTACCCAAAAAAAGCAACTAAAACCTGATATATTTTAGTTTGATATAACTTTAAACATTTTTGCGACACTTTTTGGACCATACTATTCAGGTTTGAAGTTTAAATCCAGTTTTTTATATGGCAGAAAATGCTAACAGGAATTGAGTTTACTAAGGGTTAGTATCCATTGACAATTTTTCTTAAACTTTTGATAGTAAAAAATTTAGTAAATGTCCTCTATTCGCAGATGTAGTGCTCGAATTCGTTTAGGCTTTAAAAAAGTCGAGACATTTTTTTTACGAAATTGCCCATGTAAATCTAGACGATTTGTTGATTTATTCAAGATTTATACATATAACGGTATTATTTCTTTTTAGTTTCATTTTTATTTTACACGTAAATCGCATGTGACCTTTCGTTCAGAATTGTTATTATTAAATGACACACCTGCCGATCAGTGCTCTACATTTGTTGCGATATTCCAAACTTGTCATGTTATAGTTACGATTTCACATGATTTATTTTAGCAAATTTGATTTAATAGCTGTATTTGCATGTTGTCTCATTTCTAGCACAATTGCTACGGGATGATTTCAAAACTTGAAATACACTACTTTACCGTGTTTGAATTTATTCAAGTGTGTTATTGATGTGAATTTCTGAACAAGAAAAGCGTAAAAGTATGGATTGTGTCAGAAGGATAGAAATATATCACGTACGTAATGTATATTTTAGAAGTTATAGTAGTATTCAAAATGTAAAAACATGCGTTCAAGAAAACAAATGTTATTTTAAAAACTAATATGAGTGAAATAGCATTTTAAATAAAATAAATGATAAAAAATAGCTATTTATTGCTTGAGAATACTATCGGTATTAAAAAGCAAAATTCTTCAGAGATTTAGTCTTTATTAAATTGGAGTATCGCAACAGATAAGGAGCCACCGCTCGACAGAGTAACTATTGTCTATCTCTCTCTATATATATATATATACACACATATATTATATTGAGCCTTATATTCTACAGTATAGTTAGGTAAAAAATATCATATTTTCCGTTCTTGTTTTTTCTGTTTTTCCGTTTCGTAATTAATTGTGAATCTCGCTTGCACGCCGCGAAAGTTCACGACAGCACCTGATCTAAAACTTGTTCTCCGTGTGTCGACAGCTCTGGCATCGACAATAACCCGGTCGTATTTTACCACTTAATGCCCGGTTCGACGGCCCAAACCAACAAGTGGAATACGTTTTACCTGCAACAACGATCGGAGAATTCTGTCACTTGGGCAGACATAAAGGTGAACCACCAGCTCGACTACGAAAGCATAAAGGAGTACAACCTGACAATGCGAGTGGAGGTACTATTTCTCAGTTACACACGTTGGTTTGGCGGCAGTGACCTGTCGCACGTTGTCACGTCCTTCGGTCGCCCGTCAACTGCGCAGTCGATTTGAATATTAATAAACGCGAGTAACCCAGAGAGTCCGCGAGCACGGAAGTAAGCTTTATTGATTCGCTCGGGGCCATGAATAATTCGCGAGCGGGGCGTATAAACGTTTTTTTGGGAAAAACCGCGCGAGTCACTCCGAATTAATCCCTCTGTAAAATCCAATGAATCCCCGGAGGAGCCGCCGGTCCAAAAGTGATCGAGGCCGCGGGGAAGAGGACAAACTGGTGCTCCGATTAAAACAATTTTAATGGATTTTCGCGAACGCTCTCCACAAAAGCCTGAGTGTTGCGGCCCTCGTAACGCGATTGCTCGCAAAGGCAAGTCGCGGAGTTTCCGCGTACGAGGGACGTGGCTTTCGGATTATATGGTTTTCCGAGGCTAACGAAGGCCGTTCTGCCAACAGAATAACGGGGCCCAACAGCTCGCCTCCGAGACGACTGTCTACATCATGCTTGAGGACGTAAACGATGAGATACCCCTGTTTACCGAGCGCGAGCAAGAGACGGTCCTCGAGGGCGAGCCAATCGGCAGCAAAGTCACACAGGTCAACGCGATCGACAAGGACGGCACCTTCCCCAATAATAAGGTCAGTAAACTGGACTTCCAGTGTTGTTTACATTAACTCCCTGTCGATATTTAGAGCTGGGGATCGAGGGTACGAAACTTAAACAACGTTAATGCTCCGCATCAACTTTTCAGCGCGAATACTCTTCTTAATCGTTTCGAAATGTTTCTTTGACATATGTGGTTTCAAATTAATTAGCTTAATTTATTGCCATAATCACAGAGAATCCACATAATCATTTTAAAAGTATTACTCTAATTAGTTTTAAGCATATCTGCTTTAATAAAAGGGCCCAAGTAAAATATGTGAAAAAGAAATACGACGGGTGTACAGAGTTACTTTTTCCTTTTTCATATACACTCTAAAAATTTCGCTCACTCAAGTTTTCAATTAAAGTTAGAAAAATAGTAAAAAATGTATTACAAACTCGGTTGAAATCACCCATTTTTAACTCATTTTGAACTGCTTTTTTTAATCATTTCGTACCTGAAAAATCATTTTATAGTGGATCATTTCAACGGGGAAGAATATACGAGTAAATACAAAAGAATTCAAATTTTTTGTCTCAACGGAGTTGAATACTACACTATGTCCACGGTGGCATAGATTTTGTCTTGCTAAACTAAGTTTCAATGTATTATACAAAGTTTACCGTAAGTTTCCCAAAACAAGAATTAAGAATGTTTGTGTTAGTTTTAACTCTGTATACCTAGTAAACTTTTTTCGTGCCTTCCTTTCGTGATTTGATAAAGTATTCATTATTTTTTTGTATTGCAACCGTATATTGAATAAAGCAGATTGAATTATATATGTGTATCGATTGATAATGTCTCATCAATATACTATTAACTAATCACTTAAGTGCTGAATTAGAATCCTCATAAAATATTGGTCCTTATATATGAGTTTTTGGTCAGTATGAAATGTTCGACAAACGTACGCTCGATTTTAACTCTGCTTTTCGTCTATCGCAAGGCTAACAATCATTAAAGCTATAGAAATAACAAGATGCAAAAAGCTCGGAAAAAACGCGATCAAAGGACTTGGGCAAGGCTCGGTTAAGCCGAGTAAAATCATTATAATCGTACCGCTGCTCGGCAATGAAATTAAAGCCCGCGCATTGCTCTGTATCGGGAGAGGCGCTGCAAACTCGGGCGCTCGGGGCGACGCATAAAATTAATTTCGGCTAAAAGACAGCCGGAGAACGAGGCGAGTACTTACAAACTAGATTCGCGGAGAAGTTTGTGAACGCGCGCGGGAATTCCTTAGGCTCGAGGCACCGGCGACAGATTGTTCGCGTCGGGACGCCGCGCGCGCGCGACAGAAAAATGCCCTGCTTATAATTACTAAGTGGAGTTGAGGGAACTGTTATTAAATTGGGCCCCGGCCCGAGGAGACGTCCCGCCCGGGGCGACGAAAAACAGATCGGATAATCCCACCGCGTCCCCTCTGCCCAGGTGACCTACTACGTCGTGGACAGCGATCGGAACGAGGGGAAGGACTACTTCGAGATCAACAAGGAGACCGGGGTCATCTCGACAAAGGTCGTCTTCGACAGGGAGAAGCAGGGCGCGTACGCCCTGGAGGTCGAGGCGAGGGACGGCGGACCGTCGGCCCGGCCCAACGCCAACGGCGAGCCCAATTCCGGTACGTAACACATTTACCTTTGTACCCTTCTACTTGGCGTATATACGTATACCTCGTTCTTCGCTTCACTTGTTTTTACACTTGTACTTCTGGATTCTGCGAAAATTGCCGGGGCACTCGATTCCCCCGGCAGCCTCGCTTTGCCCTTCCTAAAGGGTAAGTACTGTCTTGGAGCGCGGCATGAAAGTTGAAATGGGAATTACCCGGCGCCCTCCGAAGAGTTCAAAGTACATTCGGAGCGAGTTATCTCCTTTTAACGGAATTAAGATGTACACTGATTCAAAAAAACTAAGTTTTCTCTTTACCATTGAAAGAACATTTGTGCGCAGAGTTTCCGAGAGTTTGCGAACTAGGACACGGCTCCCTATAGTAAATTTACGTCGTGTTTCTAATTTGGATTACGAACATGAGTTAGTTAACGTAAAAAGTGATCAACGCTAATTTCGTACTTTGAATTTCTAAATCTTTCCACTGTGTGCATTTGCCGCAACTCGTAGAATTTCATACGATGATTAATGCGGGCGAATTAGTAACAAACTTTTAGCCCTTCCGTATATAACGAGGAGCCATTGATTAATGCTTTGGCCAACGCGCATATACGCGTGTTTGCATATTCCCTGGGTAAAAATCCCAATTGAAATATTCTAATGGAAAATAGCAAACTGTGTTATTGAGGAAATTCGGGGGATTCTTCGGATTTATAACGAAAAACCATAACGAACAAATGCAAACAGCGCCGGGCGAGATATTTCGATTTTAAATTGTGCGTTTGCGGAGATTACAAGAAAATGCAATTATGCACACGCTCGGAGGTGCACCGGGGCGAAAATTGGGAAATATGTTTGTAATTAGCGTTGGCGGGCGGACCGAGGGAAACAAAACAAGAAAAAAAAAACGAGATCGGCTTTGTTAATTCGCAGAGGATTAACCGAAATTCACTATGCGCGTATCCGAACGCAAGGTCACTCGGCTGTGTGTACATGAATCCGCTGCGTCTTTATTGAATCGCGGGGCAGGCCAGAGGGCGCGAGCCTTATAAGGCCGGCGGCGGACTACCTCGTTGAAATAAATGAAACTTTTTATCCGGCTCTCCATAACGCGATATCCTGCGGGCGCCCGGCCGCTTATATCCTCATTTGCGATAATCACCCACTTGACGAGCTGGGGAATCGGCTCGAGGGATTTGAATGTGCGCGCACCCCCGGAGGACCGGCCGCCTGCGCCCGACAAAAGCCCCCGGCTCGATCGGGATCAACAATGCCCGGCAGTTCTTCCCGCGCGGTTCGCTCCCCGCAAACTCCCGGGCCATCCGTACACGCGCGTGTATAATGCAGGCCGCGCGCCCCAATTCCCTCCGCGGCCGCGCCCTCATTACACGTCGCGGGCGCAAGACACCCGGACGGTGCCCGGGGACAATACCCCGGGGGCGGGTCATAAATCCCAGCGGGTCGATGGCGCCCTGTGCGTTGTACGATATATACGTGGCCGCGGCGGATGCAGATGGCGCGCCCTCGCTGTTTTTCTTTTTTTTCCTTTTTTGTTATATTTCGGTAACGAGGCCGGGATTTTTGCCGCGGCGGCCTAATTGCGCCGGACCGCGGGCTAATGGCCCTCGCCGGCGGGAATTAGCGGGGTGTAACGAGGCGTCTCCGCGGAAGGCCGAGGCTTGTTTTATCTTTCGGGCCCCACCCGCAGGTGCGCGCGACCCGGTTTTCGGGGTTCATGCCCACGTATCAAGTACAGGCAGGGTGTGGGGCCGGGCTGCTCGGAGGGTGCGTAAATTGGGCCGGCTGCGCGGCGTAAACAAGGCCGGCCCGGGTGCGGCCGTCCCCTCTAATCAGCCGCGCAGCCGGCTAATACCGTAAAGAAGCCGCCCGCGCCGCGGCCTTATTGCGCCGGGGCTTTTTCTCCCGCGGGACTCGCGCGTAACTCCTCCCCGCGCGCCGCCCGATTAGCCCGCCGGTCTCCTTAACTCCGGAATCCGCCTCCGGGGCTAATTGGCCGAGTGCTGCGGGAGCCGGAGTCCACGCCCTACCGACTAGCCGGGGAAAATCCCTACCCCCCCTCCCTGGAGATTGTATAACGCGCCGCAGAAATTGATCTGACACAGCGCTCCTGCGGACGGGAACGGCTGGCGCGCCTGCGGCCCGTCGGCCAATGCCCAAAACGATCCTGCTAAAAATGTTCACTTGTTCTCTGGGAATTCCAGTGCCGGATGCATATGTGCACTGCGGGAAATGCTGTTGTAATTTCCACCGTACTCTCGTCAAAATGATCGCAAGCTGGTTGAATTCCAGAAATGGCCGACAATGTGCTGAATATATATAGTAACAAAATAATAGAGATTTTTTTATGACAAGGCATCACAATTTCTTCGGATCAAGGGGTACGGTCAAAATAACCGAAGAATTTTTCTCGGTGGAATAGTAATGCAGAATGTTAATCGCGTTAAAATGAATAAATTAACATATTTTGCAAAATGTTAATTGATTCCATTGGAAGTCTGGAAAGTCTGACTGTTGAAAGAGGTACCGAATTTGGCGGCCGGCCAACTTTTACCCCAACTTTTGAACCAAATTGACTGATTTTTACGCGGGAGAGGAAGAGCCGGATCGATGCCCGGATACCCCGGCACTCCGTTAAACATCGAATTCGAATGCTTATCGGTCGAGTGTGCACCACGCATTGATATACGCCGAGCGGGTAATTCCCCATCGGCGGAATACTCGGAGCCTCGGGATTACTGTCTCGCGTTAACGAGAACCAACAGCCGTGGCTTTATTGCGTATGTATGCAGTAGACGCCTCGAAAACTCCGAGGGGCTCCCCGGTTGCGCATATATTTTTCCGGCGCCCCGAGATGCGCGGCGCTATTATCGCGCGGGGCCATCGCGCGATCTTAAAAGCGACCCGCGCATACCAAATCCGCGAGAAATATTTGCGGGTTACGCGGGAGGCGCCGGTGATAAACCTGCCAGGGCGTAAAAACATCCCGGCACTCCTGCCGCCGGATAATAAAGCCTTATAATATTATAAGGGAATCCCTTATATAACATTGGGCCGCGAAAACTCAGGCCCGCGGACGTATAAGCCGAATGTGGGCCTCCCGGGGCCCGGGGGCTAGTTTCCCTCGCCGCTTGCGCTTTTAATAAGACTTTTTCTTTTTTACGGCGGCCTTCATCCCCGCGGTATTTTTGAGGTTGCGCCCGGGCGTTTAAGACGCGCAACCCGTCGGCAGATAGCCGATTGAAATTCAAATTCCCCGGGGAATCGCGAGTGGGCATGCGCTTTGGGATTGCCCTGCCGCCAGCGCGCGTAATTGCGCGACCGCCGGTTTTTTTTTTTAACCCCGGAGATATTTGGTTGTCAAAGTGCAGCGCTCACGCGCGCCCTGTCTCTTTCTCCCGGTTTGATGAAATCATATATAGGCTGTTGACTTTAAATGAAACTGCAAAGGGCTTTTGCCGTCGACGTGGATACGCTTCTGTAATGTCATCGACAGCTGTCATGAATTCTGAATAAAATTCAACGTTCGCCTCTCTCTATAATATTATCTATTATATTGCTATTTCGATATATTTACATTTTGCGGACAATATAAAACTTAATCGATGCCGGTTTAATGCATTTTTTTCTACAATATCCTGAATTTTAAATTAAGAGCAATGTACACGTATTATTTGATTTCATATATTTAGACTTCAAAAGGGCAGTTGCTAACCTCCTCTCTTGCTGGACCCGAATATGTAGCTCAATGTGTAATTATTTCATTATACGGTTTAAATTAAAAGATTTTCCGCAGTATATATATTGTAAGCTCTGGAAAAACCGTGCGGATTTCATATTTCTGTGTAAAATAAGCTGAAAATTTTAGAGTCGTTTTAAAGTATAATTTATGGGCACTGTTAAAGGGATACTTAAAACGGATATTGCTCTAACTAGCAAACTATACGGCTTGAAAGGGTCACAGTCACTTTAAATAGGAATAATCTCCGGATTATTAAATTCTTGTCACCCAACCAAGAGTAATCTATCTTACTAAAGGATTGTAAAAGAATTCAATTAAACTCTTTGACTTAAAAAGAGTCCTTTTGAAAAACCATTAAGATGGGTCGAAGGAAAGAAAAAAAGGAAAACAACCGCTTAATGATTGATAACTTACGATCATTTTCCTCAACACTGTATTTCAACAAACACTCCTTAAGCTGTTTATAATTTTTTTTTAATTAACAGACCTCTTATTGTAGTCAGCATAATGACCTAAAAACTTATATATCGTGTGCAGCTAAATAACGTAGTATTATCGACATTCTTCTATCAGATATAGATTATAATGTGTATTTTTCTTCATTCATAAACTGTAGTTAATATGCAAACAATTTTTTGCATTGGTAACGCGCACACTTCAATAACGTATTATTAGCTTTATTCTTCATGACGAAGCCAATGCAAAGCTCCTGGAGCCGCAGCTGCATGAAAGAAGACCCGCAATGGAGAATTTCGCGGGGCGATCGAGCATATATTGCAAGAAGCACTAATATAAAACGCTTATACATGCGACATGGCCAGCTTTGCCTCTCGTAAAACAAAGGGAGTGCGCGCGAGCTTTTTTTCCCCCGCAATCTCGCATTCGCGCGGGATTTTACAAGTGTGCGCGTAAAAAGTCCAGCGAATTACAGGGGCGCTTTTTTCGGATGAAATATCGGAAAGCCGTAAATTCCGCCCACCCAACATAAAATTATCCTTGAGTCGGGAAGTAGGGCCATCCGACGGAACAACTGTCGAACCGCCTGCCGAATGACGCCGATTTTCGACTCGAGCTCGCTTTACATAGGCGAGAGCCGCGCAATTGTTATTGAAAATGAATCTAGCGGATTAATTGGCCCCGGCGAGATTCCACAGGTGCGATTTAACGAGAGACGGGCGCCCAATCAATTGGAGTTCTGTTATAGAATTACTGCCGCTCATGTGCAAATTCGATATTAAATTTATCCTCCGAGGGAAACGTGTCTGCACGGGCGACGATCGCCACGTCAAAGCAGCTGCAACGGTCTACTAATCAAAGATTTATCCTGAGCATTGCGTAACTGCACCCATTGATTGCCTTCAACTCCTCATTTTCTTTCCATACCTGAATCTTTAATTTACGTTAATCCGCCTGCGACGAGACTTGCGACTCAAACGAGATTATTATAGGATTCAATATTATATGACAATTGTGTTAACACCACTATTACTATTTTAATTTATGGAGAACACTTTATAATACTTGTTTATCAGAAAAGGGAAGTTTTTGTAATAAGAAGGAGATCAAGGGAACAATGCGCATTACAACATAACTTTATGCGGAAGTCAAGAAGGCTAAGCGATTCAATTTCCTGCACTTGGGAGTAGAAAAACTCCGTTACCATATTTCATTAGCTTTTACATGTCGCGCGTATGCTCAAAGTTATGCCCTCGCCTCTTAAACCGCGAGCCGAGAAAGTTGGGCATAAATATGCTCTAGACGCCACGTGATAACGGATAAGTGAATCTGGGAAACTTACGAGTCCTTGGTGCTCCGTTTACTTTTTACACGGACTGCATTTAACTTTGGAGTTAAAGGCTTATAAGCCCTGCATATAAAATAGAATATTGGAATTTTACAAAACGATTTGCTTAACAGTGGGTGCATTCATTAAATGGTGTTTTATTAATTTATTAAAAACTTTAGCCATAAGCTACTTTGTAATGTTTAAATCATATTATCTACAGGATTATGTATGTATTATCTCCAAAGTACTGTTGTTGGCAGTATGTACAATAATTAAATAAATATTAATTGTATGCAATGCAAAGTATGCTGTTGTATACTGAATCGAATACGCGAGAAATGAGGGTAGAGCTCTGCAATTACAATGATTTATCGCAAGAGTAAACTTTACATTTGAATTTTCCACTCTGCCCTCTGAAAGATGAAGCGATTTTTCAAAGTCTCTCGCTGGTGCAAGTACTTTCAGTGCAATTAGACCTTTGGGACAATCTTTATAGCGCGACAGCAAAGTCACGCGTTTTTCACAGATTAATTCCGGAGGGTTGCTGGGTAAAAGCCGGAATCGCCAGGATTTTCTGTCCCCTTCAGGTGAAAAGCGAGGCGACCCGTTCGATTCACGGTGAATTGCTCAATTATTTGGGCATTTAAATTTCTTATCCCAGCCCCCGCATATGCGATAAAAAAAGGAGGTTAAGTTTGTGAAACTCAAGCAAATCCAGGCGTCGGAACGGGCGTTAAGGCGTGGCTCCCGCGTGCATTAGCCGTATTAACCGATAGCGTAAAAAGAAACGAATGACCGACAGGCGCTTCGAGTCCCCGGGAAATAACCGTCCGAGTGGGTGGCGGGGGTAAAAAATCGAGAGCGACGCATTTCGCCTAGCGCTTCACCCGAATCACGAATTTTAAGGGGCCAACCGCGGCCAAGAATTCATATATTCACGTTCCCGCGGGCCTCCTCGTATATTTCATGCGACGGAGACGCTAAAAAGGAGCGATGTCGCGGTTATAAAAAATGGAGGGGGTGGAGAAGGCACCGTCTATTACCGATAAATTGGAAATAACCGTAGATTTGTTCCGGTCGATGTGGCCCAGGGCGTCGGCTAGGTGGCGAACCATATCTTGGTGGCTCTCCTTGGGCCCGGGCACCAAAACGAGAATTAACTCGGCCGGCTGACGCTCAACGGCCGCCCGGATGACACTTCTCCGAGTCCACCGGAAATCGCTCGACGCGAAATTGAGAGAGGGAGAGAGAGGTCGAGGGCGAGTCAGGGGGAGGTCCTGGATCGCGCATGCGTCGTACCCGTGGCCGCGAGTGCAATTCCCTTGTCTCGTACACACGCTTTCGGTATACGATCCACTTACGTAAGTGGTCGGGCACAGCGTGCACTTGGCGCTGCCGGCGCCCGCTTGCTTGTATATAAGGGGGGGGGGCGTGGGTCAGGAGGGAGCGAGAGAGGAGGTTAGCAGCCGTAAATTGAGACTGGACACGCGTCTCTCCCGCTCTCACAGCTATTCCTATCTATATTTTTTACACTTACACGGGCGACTTCTTGATCCCTCCTCAACAAACATGATGCTGGACAGCAATATTTTACGGCTTGAGCAATGCTGAATCCTGCAAAACAGCTCCAGTTTATCCCAAGTCTGTGATAAGAGGGCGGAAATTAAAGTCCCAATGCTGGGCTTGCCAACCTCTCTTTCACCGAGGCAGGCTTACTTTTTACGGTTAAAATCCAAATCAGCTGCCGTCTTTTTTTATTCAGATGCGCAGAACGAGGAACTCAGCCAACTCTCTTATTTGCTCTTATTTCTCTTCGGGTAATCTCTCCAAACCTTCATGTTTCACTGCTTCAATGTAGTCTTATATATAAATAAAAAGAAACGACTTAGGTCAGGGCTTTAAATCGCACATCGTGAGTCAATAAATAACAATTTATTGTCATCTTTCGGATAAATTGTTCTTGCCTTATCATTTTTCCCACTCGTGACACATATAATGTATAATACATAAGAGCACGTACGTTGCGAATTTTCAAAGTCCCCCGCTATAATACCAAAATAAACCCAATAAATTCTTGTCGGTGTATGAGGTTTTAGCTTTTATATCGAACGACTTTAAAACTTATGGCCAAAGTAAATATTTCTTGTACTTCTCTCACATCTGTGATACGTTGCATTTTTTTTATAAATTATTCTTTAATATCTCATTTGAGACGCATAAACTCTTTTGTTTTTCTTAAGGGATGAATCCTTTACGATAGAACAATGGAAATTAACTTCCGACTCTAAGCGGAAGCAATCTGGACTTAGAATCCTAGAATGCCACCAGTAGGATGGCGAGATAGAGTGGCCGAACTATTGTGTGAGTTCCTTGTTCCGTTGTGTGCCAGGAAACCCTTTATAACCTCAAAATGACGTCCCTCTGAATATTAAACCACTCTGGACATCTTTTATTAACGTGTAAATCATCGAACGCTCTCGTTATGATCTTATCAAATCTTAACATGGCTATAACTGTTCTGGATGAAATATTTTAAAAAAATGTAAATTCTCCTTACGTTGTCAATATTCCTTAATCGACTTACATATAGCAACTCTCTAATTAACTAGGTGACGGACTGATTATGTCATTTTATTGGAATTTGCTTAATTAGGCATTAATTATATCGCAGTTTAACATATTAGTTTACTTCCGCAATTATTGCTGTAGATTGAGATCGGTGGCAATTTATAGATAATTTCAAATTCAAATAACGCTCAACCAATTTAGTGATGAGCTGGAAGAGGGTTCAAGACGATTTTTATAACCTTTCTTTTTTGATTTTCATAAAATGGAGAGTAATGTACCCTTTAAAAGTCTTCTTTTCGTTAAATTTGTAAAAAATTTAAAAATCATGCACCTAAAGTAGTTAGAAGAAAAGTCGATGAATTTTCTTACAGATTACATAAACTAGAATATATATTCCAAGATGTGCTTTATCGTGTGGAAATCACGGTGATCAGCAAAAGTCCAGTCTAGTGAATATCTTGAAGTAAAACTTCCCAGACGAAGTTTAAGATGATCTCGTGAGTGGGTACTGCAGCATGCGGTCGACTGTTTTGATGCGGCGATATAATTTTGCGCTTCTTGAACGTCAAAATCGTCTTTTCTTATCGATATGTTTACTTGAGTTATTTCGTTGTCGAATTCTTGTTTCAACAACAAAAATACTTTTTACCTATGTCCGTAGCCAAGTAAAAGGAATACGAATCTAGTTGCTTCCTGAAATAGCGGATATTTTATATAATGTTCTTTTTCTCTCTATACAGTTCCTATTAAAAATGTACGAAAGAGTATTGTCTTCATGGATTTAATGTGTGTCAGAAGCACATAATCCCTTTCAATTTAATTCAATACATGTTGTATAATATTATTATAGACAATTACCTCAAACACACGATTAAAGTATGTGAATGATGTAACGTAATAATATTATGTTAATGTTTATACAATATTTTTAAAATATTAATATTATAATTGTTATTTTTGTACTATAAAACTGACAAATTTCCTACAAAACCATTTCCATTTTTACGGGTTGAATACGTTTCGTTCAGTTCTCGGTTCAGTTACAATGATTGGAATCGCTGTCCTCTACAAAATAATCAAAACAATCGTATCACATTGGCAAAGGACAATGCTACAATAGAACTCAGATAATAGAACGCATCAATACACGTTATAATAATAATTCTTCCTTGCTCAAATTTTACACATAAAGGATAACAAGACTATATATCAGCTTATCAAAAGGCATAAAATTAACCAATATTTTGCAATATTTTCATAATTTATTACTTACAATCTAGATAATGCATTATTAGAGATGTAAAGTTATCCTAAATTTACATTTTCTTGATAAACTAATACATGCATGCGATGTGTGCATGAAAACGATTGCGATCAAATATTCAAATATTTAAAAAGTTTAGCTTAATAAATATTCGGATATGTTATTTTATCAATATATAAAATACTGTATTTAAATTCTCATTGATGATTGACGTGTACGCATCAGCTACATATGCTTGGACCGATAACAATAAATTGAAAATAAATCAATAATATTGCAGGTAGATTTGAAAGTAACATATCAAAACGATATACGTCTAATATTTGAATATGATATGTTTTCGTAATTTAATTTAATAATTAATGATATTTATAAAGTGCAAGATCTATTTTTTAATTTATGTTGATTTAATGTACTTGTTGACTTGCATAATTTGAATACATTAATATTACTTTTATTATCCATAATTATCGATTTGATTGTTAGCTTCTGCTTAAACAACATGTTATATTTTGTATATTGTCTCGTAGTAATAATTTTTACCTTTTATAATATAATATCACTGCCGCGTAGCAGAAGCACGCAACCAAGTTTTATTTAACGATTAAATTTAAGGGAAATTGCGACATTACTTGAAAATTACTGCATACTAAAATAATCTGTTTTTAGATGAGTCGATGCAAGTCATTTCCAAATACGCTGCGTTTGATGAAGCTTGGCTAATTTATTCGATTTTAAAATTTTAGCAGTATTTATTATAATTACATGCGAGGTGTTGCAGATAAAACAGTTGTGTGCACCAATACAGATAATTTTCTATGTACAATTACTATATCCTTGAAAGCGAAGCACCAGCAGTGAGTACTCGAGCTAACTCGTCGGGCATGCAAGTTCACGCGCGCGGCAGTACTGTTGAAATTTTGAAAGAAAGGGAAGCCCCAGATTCGATGTACCACAAAGCACTACAGGAAAACAAATGGCTGACGTTAAACAACGCTTACTACAACCCAGTAGTCAAGTCACTAGCACAAAGCGTACAACCGTAAAAGTGAGACACGCATCCTGATTCCCGAAGCCACCTGAAACTTAGCTCGTAATTAACAGGGGATGCTTTCGGCCCGCTCGCGCGGTCATGGCAGGTTCCCCGGGTCGCCAGGAAAAGCCGCGCGAGGGCGCGCAAAAGGGGTAATTTATGCTAATCGGCAGGGGCCGGCCCCGCGCATCCGAAATCGGCCAATTGTTGTGCCGCGCGGTCGCAAATGGGACAAGTCAATCGGCATGGCCGCGGGCCAAGGCGCTCGCCGCGTCTCGGGAGGACCGGCTGGCCCCGGCCATTGTCCGCCTGCCGGGCACTTTAATCGAGGCGCGCGGCTGCCAAAGCGACGGCTTTCCTCGGCCTCGAAAATTGATAACGGCTCGGGGCGATATATATATAGGGCGCCGCTGCAATTCCCGCGGGGGGTGGGAAAACAAACAATAGCTTGCGGGTTAAAGCGCGTAAGCGGATCCGCGGGGGCCGCGCGCACGGGGCGACACTCAAGGCGCGGCTCGTGCGGCAGGACGCGATATACGTATCCTCCTTGGCGCACAAGGGCAAACAGTGTGTGTAACGCTTCTTTATCCGGCGGCCGCTGTAAAGGGAAAATACGAGACTGCGCGTCAGGCACAGGGGATAGACCTTTCAAATCACGGCGGTGGCTTCGCTTACAGCATTTGGATACACGACTTTGCGGAATCGTCCGATCTCAATTTACATAATATCATCTCTGTAGGACAGTGCACGCCAGGAGGTATATTTATTTCAGTCTAGTGTCAAATTGGAGGAAAAGGACGTTGCTGCGGGAACGTTTAGGATGAACGAATTTCAAATACTGTTTTTACGATTTCTTTTATAGGGGGAATAAGATTTATAGTACCCTGGGCGTTATTTATTAAATAAATTTACTTAAATATGTGTGTCGAATGCGATTTGATTTTAATATTAAAACATTTGATAGTTTTAGAAAATTGGCTCGCTGCGGTTTTAGTTTATTGATTTGTATTTGTATTCCAATCGGATTGATTCATGGAGTCATAGCAAAGATAATTCGATTTGGAATATTAAAACAGTTTGAAAATTCTTCGTTTCCCTTCATTTATTAGTCTGAATCAAATGAATGAAATGTAATAGCAATAATACTCTTGGAAAAGTTTGTACTTTTGTTTGAATAAATATTAATATTATAGCATATTTATTAGCTTGAAGTCTGCAGTAATGTATTTATTCTTTAGTTGTTAGTTTCTTTCTTTCATTACAAATTTGAAAGATGGAAATAACGACCCTGTTAAAGTTACGTAATGCTTTTAACGGTTATTGCATTAAATATGGTTCTCATTTTATGTGCTGCATAAAACTATGAATTGGGACGTCTTCGGGGTTTGGATTCGTTGACGGGGATGGATGCTTTATCCCTACGAGTTCATTATTATTGCTATCATTATTCAGTATATTTTAGCGCATTAAAGTTAGTCATAGAGAACGAATCGTAATTTTGAATCGATAAGGATTATCTACAATAATTAAGTAGATTCGCCCCGATGGAATATTGCAACCGAATAGAACGCATCGTTGGCGCGCACATATACGATGATAGACGGCCGCGGTGGTTATGGCCGCGAGCCGGTTCCTCCTCTTTTTTTTTTTTCTTTTTTTTTCCCCCCCTCCTTCGATAGGCAGTAAATTTTCGTCACTGTCGCAACCCACCTGTCGCTCGTCCTCGCGCCCGACGACGTATAATTCGCGGATAAAAAGTTTGATTATTGAGTGGGGGCCGCGGGACTCCGCGGCCCCGCGAGAGATTTATTATTAAGCGACAAACAAGGTCGAGCGAGCACTGGGCAGCGGGGCGTGCGCGCAAACTGCCAACTACCGGTGCATCGGGGCGATTTTTAATCCCGCGATAAAAGACAGGAGAGTGGCCGCGGCTAGGGTGGCCCCTTCCGTTTAATCAACTCCCGGCGCCCAAGATTAATTCCCATCCACGGCCCCTCTTCACCTGGGCGTCCGGCGCGTCTCCGGGGCGCCAAATTGAATTCGCGGGGAGCGAGCCCTCGGCCAAGGGATAACCGGGCGCACGCACCGGGGAAAAAAACAAAAATCTCCCCGCGATAAGACGGGCCGACCTGGAAATATCGCGAGATTAAAACGCCCCGCCCGGGAGTCAGAGATTAAAAACGAAAAAAGAAAAAAAAATATATAAAAAAAAACATCCCGCGGAGGGTCAAAGGGTTGGTTTCGGGGAGGGACGAGTGAGCGAGTCGGCAAAGGGCCGGCGCCCGCTGACCGTCGCATTCATCGGCGCCTCGTTATCGGCTGGCTTTTTTACCCCTCCCGGCCCGGCCCGTCTCCTCGCGGCTTTGTGCAAATTTTTGTCCCCGCTCGGCGCTGACACTTTGACTGTATCGCGCGGGGCAACTTCGGCCGCGGGCATTGTCAGCCCGGCGCCGGCTGTCCGCGAGCGCTATCGCCTTCGTTAAACTTGGAACTTTCCCGGTCCGCGCGACAGGGAGTCGTCTAATCTTGAGGTGGCAGGCCCGTCAAGGCCGCGGGGCCAGCCGCCCCCGTTAAACTAATGCCGCTTCTATGCACTGGCCGAGCTGTCGGCCGGGCGGCGAGGCGCTCGAAAAAAAAAAAAAAGAATCCAATGACGCTCTCCGGCTTTCTTTTTCTTCTCTGCGAAACTTTCCTCTCGGCCGGGTAACTTTTTTTTTGTACCCTATATATATATATACATACCTGCAGGCAGATTCTCGAATTTCCTTAAAATGAACTTTTTAAGTCCTCCTACGCGGGCGAAATGCTAAGTGGCATTTCCTCCGGCGCGGATCCCATCGCCCCGCCGATCAAACAATGCCCCGATGCGCGCTCGCCCCGTCTCCTCGTACGTATATATATACGTATACGCCGCTTTGGAGAGAAAAGGCCGCGCTTGGGCGTAAGCCGTCGGCGGAGCGTCCGGCCCGCCGCGTATTACGTATACACCAATCTTTTCCCGGGCCTAATCCTCGGAAGTATAAGGAAACTGAAAAAAATCCACTTTGCCGCGGGGGTCACTCGGGCTGCCCCGGCTACGTGCGGGAAGAATCAAAGCGCCGAGCGAGAGGGAGCGAGTCCACTCTCGCGCGAATCTCCATATTCATGGGCCGGGCGTCCTCGCTCCTGACAGATAGCGCGGGGGAGATTTCGCGGAAAGCTCGGCGCCCCGCATCCCCACCCCCCCTTCTTTTTTTTTTTTCCTTCTTAAGCCCCGCGATGAAGCCGACTGGCAAAGGCGCGCCGCGAGAGGAGCGCGTATATACGCGTGCGTATATATGTGTAGGTGTACGTTTGCGGTCATCTAACTCTTGTAAGGGGGCATTTATTATCTATGCTAATGCCCCGCCCGGCGGTGTGAACAAGAATGCCATTCGGTGGGAAGAAGGCGAAGAGAGCTTTCGGCCGCGCGCGTATATATATATATAGCCGGGTTATAAAAATGCCGGGATATCGACCGGCAGTTAATAGGGGTAAGTAGACCGAGATGAGTGTGCCGAGGGGCCGCGATCTTACACTGTGTCCGTGGGGGCATAAGCGAAAAATGGCGAAGATGACGTAGCGCGCGGGCGGGATTGGATTATGAATCAATTGAGCCACTAAGGATTCCTCGATGTTGTCGGTTTTAGAGGAGATTACGCCCGGCCGCCACCGGCGACTGGGAAAGGACTCCGGTTTATCTCCCAGAAAGCCCAGGAGAATCGGCCGGCTTCCTTTCTCATCCCGGGATGTTTTTCCCACCCTCCTTGCTCCGGCGTATCCCGCGGATCGGTCGGCTGCAGCTCGCCGGGGGTCGCCTTTGATTGATATATATATATACATATACATATATACATCGGCCGTCAGATATTGCATATACACGCCCGGCGCATGTTCTCGCGTATTACGTGCATGCCTGGGCCGAGGATCGACAAAAAAAAAAGAAATAAAAAGGGAAGAAGGCGCATCGGAGTGCGAGGGGCGCGCCCCATTTGTTCCAGGTGAAATAAACGCGGGGCTGCAATTTGGGGCGGCGCGGGCGAGCGGCGCCCAAGTCTCGGCAGGGCTTAAACAAATTGACGATTGTCGAGGGCTCGGCGGATCGGACAGCCACTCATTTACAACGGCCCCCCGTTTTTTCGCGCAGCTTTTTACACGGCCCGCGCGGGGAGAGTTTGCCGAGTCGGTCGGCCGCATCCGTTATATCCCCCTTGCCGGGCGCGCCTGAATTCTTAAAACCCGCGGACGGCTGGGCCAGTGTATATACACGGACACACGTGTATGTAAAAGAAAGGAGTTTGCTCATTTGAGGCGGTGGTGGTCGATTAGCGCGGATCCCGCAACCCCGGCCGCGGGCGATCCATATATTCCGTGGGGGTTCGAAGGAAATAAGAAAGGCGCTGTACGTATATATACCGGGGCGCGATTGGAGCGGCCGGTTTTTCGATGCCGATCTCCACGGGCGATTGCGTGCCCGCCGCGAGGGTACGATGCCAATGGGGCGGAGGCGATCGTCCCTTCATTAGGGATTCTTCTTGGGTGCTCCGCGCGGGGTGATTCGAGCGATGACTATTGGAAATCAATGCGGCGCCCCCAGCCGGCAGTCGACCCGCCCGAATTAAAAAGCTTATCGGCCGCGGGGTTCGCGCCTCCCGCGCGCGATGGACGATGCGCCGATCTGCGGCTCTCCTCCTTCCCCTCAGGGCCGCGCCTAATGACACGCAAGGCATTCCGGGTCGCTAACGGATCGGCGTAATAAGCCCGTGAGGCGCACTCCCCCTCCCACAAAGGAGAATAATATCGAGTGGGGTATCGAGTCGGCGGGCCCGGGGGATTGGCCGCGGGGTGGGGCGGCCGCGGCGGCGCGCCGACGCGGGCGCTCGCGGGGTCGGTGGGTGGGGGGGGGGGCGTCCGCGGGCCGCCCGGGCGCCTCAGTCGCTCGCCCGGTCCACGGCGAGCCGCGCCTCGTCGCCGGGAGCCAAGCCCAGTGCAACACGTGAGCCGCCCATGAGGCCCGGGTGCGCCCTGCCCGCCCAGACCGGCATGCGCGCCGCCAGACGAGGCCCCGACTCGCCCCCGCCGGCATGGACCGGCTCATCGGCGCCGTCCGCCTCCAGCTCCTCCTCCACCTGCGTGAGTGCCGGGGGCTACCAGCCCGATCGCCCCGCGACAAACCGAATAAAACTCGATTTAATTGCCTCGCTAAACGCGTTTATACCACCTTCTTTTTTACGGAAGCGCGTAACTTGTAAATTTTACGCCGGCCGCTCCGCCCTCGCTTTTCCGCCGGCGGGGGAGATAAAAGAGCTTTCTTTATGCCTTTTAAACAAATATTGTAAAGGAAGCTAGTGACGAGTAAATTTTTAAATAAAAATCTCGGCGAATTTACCTTCCGCCAGTGTTTTACGCCGTAAACCCGCGTTCGGGAAAACTTTATTGTTCAGTTTTGTTGAATTGTTCTCGCAATTAATACAAATTACGTAATTGAAGTGGCCTTGTTATCTTCAAACTTCTTCTTCGTAATAACAAGGATTGTTATTCAAAATTATAATTTTGCAATTTTGCCCGCAGTAAATAACGAAACTATCGACTCAAAGGGCCCGTTTCCCTGCTGCAAATTTTAAAATAATGCCTAGAATGCAAACGTAAAAATACACTTTGCTTGAGAAAATATCTCCATGTTTGAGATTAAAATTTCAAGCTATTTTATATTTGTTCTGGCTCCTCTTGACGGTGTTATTCCACTACCCGTGTTGTTGATTAAAATTAATGTTTTCTTGTTTCGCGTTGTCTTAATTAATCAGCAAATTAAATTAACTTTCCAACATGATGGATTTAATTGAGATAATTACGACAGTCCAGATCCTCGAAATGTGTAATTAGATAATACCCCTGTAACTTATTTGACACGTTTAACAGTCGAGCTTTTTGAGGCATTAAAATACGCTTAATAGGCAGGATTAATGATACGGTGCAAACGTAAAAGTTTTGCGCGCCAAAGGACGCAGGATTGAAGTTAAACGATAAATATTTCATCCACTACTTGCATAACACAGTTCTCCTAGGAGTAACATGTTACATTAGTTGTTTGAAACTAAAAAGCTTATGTTTAAATTATACACGCTAAAATGCACGGCAAACTACTGCACCCAACAGCTTTATAAACTAACCGGAAACAAACTTTGTAAATGTTCCATGAAGAAAGTGTCCAAACGCTATTGTGTTGTCTAGGTGATCGCCGGTTATCTAATACAAAGTTTCATCGCTGTTCTTGCTTATCGAATGAATGAGTTAACAGTTCAACCCGTGTAATATTACATTACGGCTTTACGACGACAGCACCATTCGCACTCTCTCCAACACATCCTACTTGGTCTGTCTCTTTTCCACACTTCTTCTAATCACTTTGCTGACAGTTAAAGAAACGAGGTAAAACTACACATCTCACTCTATAAACAACCGAACGAATCCTTTTATAAATTCATGAATAATGAAAGTCCGCGTCTGATATTTTGATGCTACGCAGTGTAACAAAAAACCTTTCAGAATAATTTGATACATAGCCGTATTAGCTTTGTATTGTTCGATATGCGCGGTTTTTTTTCAAATACTTTGAATGCAGGTTCATCAATTTATCATGAAATCTTTCTTAATGAGACCTTTTTGATTCACGACTTCAAAATTACAATGGGAAATAAAATAATTGTTAACTTGAATGTAAAATATAAAATTTATCATAATTCTTTGACGGCCTATACATAATTAATATTTAATATTCTCAAGAGGCATGTCATTTCAGGAAGTAATGCTTTATCGAGAGCCCAACGACGCATTTACGTCCTTTGATTATCGCGTATATCGAGAGCAAACCAATGTTCCCGATAAAAACCCCAAGATGTTTAAAAAGCAATTTTTGCTCAAAAATGTTTGATAATCCTCGATAACATTCTGATGGCACTTTTTGATGTGCGCACTTAAACTTCCTTTACCATAATGAAATAGTAAATCCAATGATATACACATTGAGCACACAGGTCCTCCACGGGTATTTTGTAACCGAGTCGGAACTTGGATTCGATCCCATTGAAAATTCCGAGTTCTCTGGGTACTCAGCCGTTAGGTCAAGTGATCTATTAGTCGCTTTAATTAAAATTGCGCATATGCGCGCACTCCGCAGAATCATAAATATATGTAAATAGGTTGAATTCATGGAGTAATCCTTTGAAATGAAAGTCCGGGGCGGCTGGTGTTCCGAGGTTGCGCTAAGCTTGCAAATGGCGCGGCTAATCGCGGATAACGCAGCGAGCTTCCCCCGATACAATTCGTATTAGCTGTTACGCACCCGAGGCAATTATGCGCGCGGCGAGTGGATTTTTCCCGAGCCGCCGGGAAATTGAATCGGGCCGTCCCCCGAGCGGCCGCCGCCCCCGGGCGCTAATTGCATTTCCCGCTCTGCGGTGGAGACGCGCGCGCGCGCCGACAGCGCGCCGAAGAATATCGCGCCTAATGAGAGCGCCGCCGCCGCCGACACACACATGTATACGTATCACGCGACGGCCGTCCATACGGGCCCGCACCTGTACTCCCGCCAACCCGCCCCCATGAATCCCTCCGCCCCCCCCCCGGCCAATAAACGTCAAAAACCGGAGCTGCCGCGCGAGGGGAACCCCCCGGGCGTTCGTCAAAGGCACTTGGGTGTGGCCGCGCGCACTTCCGCCCCGTTAGGCCGTTAAATTTCATTATCTGTCCAGACTTTCTCGTCCGCCCGCTTTTTTTCTCGCGCGCCGGGCTTTTTGTCATCGGCGAAAAATTGACGCGGCCCGTCCGACCCCGTGTATTTCCCGCGCGGCCCGTGATCGAGCGATTTTTTTTGTATACCCACCGGCCGCCCCTGTCCCCCCGGCGTTTCGCTACTTCTTATTCCCGCGGGCGCGCGCGATTGTTTTGCATTTATTAAATAGGGCCGCGCCCGCAAAAACAACTATATATTGGCCGAGCGCTATAAAACGCAGAGGCGCGCGGGTATAAAAATAATCGGCCGCGGCAGGCGGAGTTAACGCTTATAGTTATAAATTATGTTTCTCGGGTGAAGCGATTATTCAAATTAATCGACCGTTCAGTCACGTATCTTTTATCGCTCTTCGATCTATTTTAATTTGTGGCTCGAAACTGCCTGCACTGTACTCGCACAATTTACGTTTACGTATACTGTTAAAAAAGTTACATTAAATTTAATGCGGATGTAATGAAAGCTATTTTCATAAACGTAACAAAAGTAAGAATTACGCGCTAGCATTAAAATTAATGCATTACCTCAATCTGTTAAAATAAAAATATATTCTTTTATCACTGCTACTATATTTCAAGAATCATTTCTATTATAAGGTTCAACAGACTTTTTTTATTGTATTTGAACATTATAAGAAATTAGAAATTAGGAAAAAACGATTTAAAACGTCTTGTTGCGTGTCTTCGAAGTGGGAATTGAATGCTATATAGGACTCTTAGACGATGAGTCGCCACATTGATACTGCTGGATTGCCAATCACTTTGTAAAAATCATTTTCTATTCGTTTATATATATTTTGTGCATGCACAAAATGTACATGCATATAACTGCAATAAAAAATTTATAAAAAAAAACTAGTGGCAACATGTACTTCTGTTGAAATTTAATGTGCGTGTCATAAAAGTTTACGTGTTTTGCATTAATTCTCATGCTTATTTAATTATTTGAGGGAAATATTGATGCTTCTATAATCTTGTAAGGAAATTGTGCACACAATTTAATATTTTTTTTACAGCGTGTATACTATGCGTAAACAACTTAAGCACTATGTGGATATTGAAATAGAGCTCTAGGAGCGCACCCTATAACCATGCGAACATCGAACACATCGTAGTTTTAACATTAGTAATATACGTCGAGTAATACGGTAATGGATTCATTTTACCATTGGATGGTTCGTATACTCGAGTGTGGTATCTTATCGTGAATCACTATACACTGGGTAGATGTTAAATTTGAATTAACAATGGAAGAGCGGTGTTTATCAAGCTAACAATGCCGCCTTTATGGGCACTTACCGAGATTCGTACGAGAGAGCATATTTACAGAGATTGACCCAATGCACGAAAATTATTGCAACGAGGGCAGTATTGTCATTACACGTATAGAAACTTAAAGCATAACCTATTGCGTATGTATAAGGCTCCGAGGTACTGATAATGTAAGCCGCGCTTGAGCCCTGACGCTGCAGGGTAACGTGATAAAGTAAAAGGGGAAAAAAGGCTAGGGGAAAAGGAGACTCGTGCAGGGCTTTTGTTTATTTAAACAAGGTTTCAAGGAGTGGCTGAGATTCTTTAAAATCTGCCAGTCGAGTCCATCGCAAGCTCCTAAAAGCCAAGCAGGAGAGGAGGAGCTCATCGAAATGAGTCCCCCTCGGCGGCCCTCATCGTAAAACAAGATTCAACGGGGATCCAAACGACCGACAACAAAGCTCTGTCCCGGAGAAGGCCGAGGTGCTTATAAAGCTTTCCTCGAGATCCTCCCTTTCCTCCCCGGCCCGACTAGGGATTGAATTTTTGCCCTCCCCCACCCGGCCGGCGGGAGTCAGCCGGGCGCAAAACGCAGGGGTCGAAGCGGGAAACGAGTCCAATTAACGACTGTCTCCTCGCAGCTGGGCTGCACTCGGCACTGGAGAGGCGTCCCGTCCCGGCAGGTGGGACGCCCTCTACACGTATATATACATAGACCTCGGCGAGCTGGCTCCCGGCCAGACGCGCGCTCTCGACGCCCGGGCCGCTGTCTCGCGGCGGCGCGTCGCCGATATCCCGGCGCCTCGGCGAGCGACCGGGCCGCAAAGCGAACCTTCTAATTGCAAATGGAAAGCCTTTCCGCCGGGGCGCCTTTTTCCAATTGTTTTTTTTTTTTGTTCCTCCCCGCGATCGTTGGACTTGTTATAATACACGCATGCAGACGGCCGGGGCGAGTAGACGTCGAAAGGAGCCGCGCGCGGGGAGCGTCGCCCGGGCGAAACTCATTATCGGCTCGATTAACTGCGCGCGCGCCTGCCGCCGGGAGATAGATCCGCCCGAGAGCCGAGAGATATATATATATACACATCGGCCCGCGCCCTCACAGATGACCGCTTCCTGTGCCGGAGTTTCTATCGAATTGTCGTGCTCTCTCGCGGCGGACGCCCCCGAGCCATTAGCAAGTGAAGCCCAAGGCTCCTATCGACCTCCCGGCTCGTCCGGCATGATCCGCTCCTCCGTCACCGCCGATATCCTCCCCGTCGAGGATGTAATGCGGCTGACTCTGCTAATTCGGCTCCGTTTTATATGCGCGTCTCCCGGGGGGAGAAAAAAAAAATTTCTCTCCCCGCCGTACATATGTAGTTGTATATATATATACGTTTAATTCGAGTAAATGCATACGGCAGAGCTTTGACCTGGATCCTCGCGCGGGCAAAAAAAAAGCACCCTGTAAATTAATTTGGCAAACTTTTTGGGCGCGGCAAGTTTTTCCGGGGAAGCTGCGAGTTATATTATATATATATCACCGGCCGATGAGTGTATCCCGCTGGGACCTGCCACTTGCCAATCGATTGTGGGCCCCTTTGAAGGATCGCCTGCTGGAAGGAGAGGCCGATGAAAGCTCGGGGATTGTGAATTTCGCGATTGAATTCATGCGCCGGGCGCAAAACATCATGGCGAGGCCGGGGGCCGCTGAAATAAATTAAATATTTTTTCCGCGAGCCAAGTGCTCGGCAGCGGGGGGCAAAAAAAAAAGAAAAGAATAACGGGGATATTAATGAAATGCTTTGTTCAAAAGCGCAAATTATTCGGACAAAAAATAATGCCGTTTTTTTTATTTTTATTTTTTTTGGGGTTTGTTGATCGTCAGCGACCGGGCGTACATGGCAAAAAATTAATTAAAAACTTTGCAAAACTATTAGAGCGACAATAATGGCGCGCTTTGAAAAAAACTGAAGAGCATAAAAAGCAAACGAGAAGTCATTCGGTGCGAAGCGGTTGTGCCTGGCGAAATTAACATTTTCCTCGTTACGTAATCGCCCACGAAATATGGAGTAATAACTTGCGTTTATTGCGAAAGATTTTTACCGCCCTCCACTGTCGAATTCGCGCGAATCACACGCGGCTCCATTCACTTGGCATACCTATATTGCTCTGTAAACTTTTTTTACATCTCATATGTATACCGAATAATTTTTTTTTTTTTTTGGAACGAATCATTCGGTCGCGAGTCCGGAGATCACACTCCCCTTATATTGCGCGCCTACGAGATGCGGCCCCGAAAGGAGGATCTCGAGATTGGTCGTCGCGCGGCTCGGCGCCCGTCCAAATTCTAATATCGCACAAAAGGTGCCTCGGGGAAAAAAATTTCCCCGGTAAGAAGAAAAAGCAAAAAAGTACCGGGACAAATTGGCAGGGAGCCCCGGATATCGCTGCAACCGGGGCCTACATATATATATATATACGCCGGAGTCGCGCGGGTCGGTCCTTCTTATATATCGGGGCCCGATACGCGTCTCCGAGTCGCCCGCGGCGCCAATATAATGCCAGACCGCTTAAAACTTTTCGGGGGGCTCGTGGCTCGTTAATTGAAAAGGCCTTTCAGCGACGGGTCTTTTTTTTTCCTCCCCCGCAACGCCGACCGCCCGACTTGGGTATTATCCGGAGCCCGCCGAGGATATCGCCGTTATTAAACGCCAGCCTAGATAGCCGCCTCGTTTTCGGCCATTTAATTACCCCGTGGGCTAGCCGCAGGCCCCGCGCCTCGCCTCCTTTATAAATCCCGTCCGTCTTTTTTTTTTTTCTTTCTATTCACCGAGTCCCTCGGCTGGCCGGTCGACGCGAGAGTTGCTCCCCCAGGGGCAGTCGCCGAAAGTTGGGCGCTTTTTCCGATATCGCGAGGGTCACTCGGTGTATCGCGAGCATTAGGGATCGACGTTATTGGGGCGTTCCTGCAAATACTGCCGCGGGTATGTTGCAGTTGCGCACAATACTTTTTCTATCTGCTGTAAAGCTTAAAACCCCGATATATCGTTGCCTGTAAAGTAAAAATCAGCAGCATTGTGATCAGAATAACTCTGCACTTTTATGGAAAATAACTTTCTAGGAACTGTTTTAGGGAAACATTGATTTTGTTATAACAAGTGAAACCAATTATATTGAACAAAAGTTTATCGAAATATAGCACTGTTTCATGCATACTACATGTCGATTCAATAACTATCAATTTCGCTATTAAAAGTGTGCATTTGTTTCTCACCTAAATTTTAATTAATTCCAATTTGATGAATCGGATGATATATTTTTTTTATTTGAAACAAGTAACTAAAAAATCTGGATTTTAAATAAAACAAATTGTTAAATTTCAGTCTTTATAAATCAAATACTTTTATTAATTACTTTATGCACATTATTCATTCTTTTATGGGGAAATATTACATATTTATATTATGCTTTGTATCAAGACAAAAAAATCTGGAAAAGAAAAATTTCCATTTTTTATAAAACGAAAGCCTTAAATTTGCGATAGTTCCTTCTACGATAAAATTTGAATATTTAAAATAATGTTTTCTACGCGTATCTTGAACTGCTAGCGGGATTTGTATTTATAAATCAAAGTCCTTAATACTGCTTAAATATAGATATTTCAAGTTAGTTTGCAGGATAAAGATATTAAACATAATACTATCATAATCCACGATATTTTATATAAAATTTCTAAAAAAATAATAAAATAGTAGGTATATCTTAATGCATTCATCATATACATTAAAGTCATTTCTTAAGGAACTGATTAGAAACGATAAAGTCTCACATATCACAGTAAATGAATTTAAATAATAATAAATATATAATGTATACAAAAATATATTTTTTATCGCGCAGAATTATGTTTCAACTTATCAGTATAATACTTCTTTACTTTCCTTATCATAGGTAAGTCAATATTTTAAACGTATACATATTTTGCCCGAAGATGTATGTCGAGCCCCTCACCGACCCCGAAAAACATTCTATTATAAATGTTATACAGTTTAATAATAGAGCATTCCTCTTTAATTTTAAATGAAAATATTATTGTTTTAAGTCTACAAAACGCAGTATCAATAGGATGATACCTCAACTTGTACTCATTTCACATAGAGTAAATAAGCGTTACATTTGCTGTTCGTAAATTTTTTTATCAAACTAACTTTAACTGCATATCTGATGCAACTTAAACTAAAGTTCTATTTCGATCATACCGAGAACATTTAACGCAGTTAGTATACAAACAAGTTGGGGTGCGTGTGGGTTTAAGTACAAACACTTTAGACGTTCTAATTAGAGCTTTCGTACGCGTGTATCTCCTTTGCGATTCCAAGTACATATATACAAAACTTTAGCATTACATACTCCTCCAAGAATGGATTTTGTTGCAAAAAGTTATGGATTTATATATAACTACTTAGGAAGATAGATATAGAAGATAGATATAAGAAGAACGTTATCTTATGTTAAGCACAAAGGAAAACTTTATAACATGGAAATGAAAATAAGGATATCTGAAGGATAAAAACTAAAAGTAAATAAATACTTGACCGATATTTAAAGGATAAAGGTTATTTATATTAAAATAGAAATATATTATTTTCAAGCTAGCTTCTGTATTGCTGTATAGTGCGACTGTCAAAAGCAGTGATTGTAATTCACTAGACTGTATTTGAAATTAAATGCATGCGAAATTTCCACTTAATGGAGAAATTCTTTATCACGTCAATACAGTATTTCCAATTAATCACAGCAAACTCGCAGCTTACAGCATTCAATTTAATATGCACCTGACTTTTATGCAGTATCATTCGAGGTTTACCGCCAGTATCTGTTAATTCAAATGTTGATCGTAACGAAATGCACGCCAATGAATAGTTGTATACGCACACATAACGCTTCAGAAACTACGTACAAGACAACTTTTCCGAAATGTCAAAGTACGCAGCTGCACAAAGGACAATAGGTGTTGGGAACCTTCAATCATTAGTCATTCTCGCGAATATTGCATAGGTGGGCCATTTCAATAGAAAGGCAAAAAGCCCGCCGTTTGAGCCCTGCACAATCCACAAGCACGACAAGAATAATTAACCAAGAGTTGCATTCGCAGTCGTTGATTGTCGCTCGAAAAAGCCGGCTCCCTGCAAGCTCTCGGCGACCTCACTCGGTGTGGGGGTTGGGGGCGGCCCTTTCGCCCTTTCTTTCAGCTGCTAACGGAAGACGCTTTTGCCGCGGGGCGCCGGCGCACTCGCTTTGTGGCTCGATTCTCCCGGTCCCCTGCACCCCATAAAGTGCGCTCGGCTTGCGAGGTCGTCGGCGGCGGGATCCGGGCCGCCCGCCCCGGTGGCGCCCCCTGGGCCCTTCGCAATTCGCTCCGCCGGCGAGCGGAAGGCCGGCTATACGCGCCCTGCGGCTGACGTGCATAAAAACCCACTTCCCCCAGTGCGCGGGGTCTTCCGCTCCGGGGGTACGCGGCGTCCCCGAGGGCGCGGCGCCACCTGCGCGCCCGGGTTCCAAGCCGAGCACGTGCCCCCGGTTAAAAGGTACGGTGTATTTACCGGGCAGCAGCTCGGCCGGGGCCTTTGTTCCGGCGCTGATATTTCGGCCCGCCGATCGAGATAACCCTTTTTTGTTGGGTTTTATTTAATCAGGGGTCCGGCCAATTATTCAAAGCCCGCGGCCGCTGCGAGATAATCGTCCTTTGTGTTAAATTTTCATCGGGGTTGCGCGCAGTGTCTATGTGTATATATATATATGCGTATCGGCCGGTGGGAATATCGAATGCAGGCGGGTGCTCGCGAGGACTTGAAAGCTGCAAAAACCGCGCGGCCAAAACAATGTCCGAACCCCTTGTAGATCGGCGGCCGCTCGGCCTGATCTTCTATTCAGCGCTTAAATGATGCAGCCGCGCCGCATGTATATATAGACATCCTCGCGCTTTTTCGCCCGGCGCGCTCTGTTATCCCGGCGGAAGCGGCTCGCGCTTTATTTTGACGATAAACCTTAGGGCGCCGCCGGCACCCCGAGGCGCGCCGGCCTTCCTTCGCGCTAAAGCACAGGCCCGCCGACGGCTAAAGATAATAAGGGCCTTCCTTCGGGTATTAAAAGGGACGGTGTGTCTTATTTGATTAAACCGGGGAAGGGGAAAAGCTCGGGGAACGGCCAGGCGCCCCGTGACCTCTGGGAAATTCGCCGGGGTGTCGCGCGCAGGAGGGTGAGCCAGGCCGGCCGGGGATCCTCGAAAAGAAGCGGCGCTGCTTTTTCAGCGGGTCGTCGGGGCCGTTAATTCCCCGGCATGACCGCGCTAATGTAATTGTCACGAGCCTTTGCGCAGTTTACTCGTGCCGCTCGCGCCGTCCGCTGCGCCCGGGGTAATGGCAATCGCCTTTACTGCCGCGAGTAAAGTCCCATAATGGCGCTTCCTCGAGCAACAGAGCCTCTCTATACGCGTCAGCCGGCCGAGTTTCGCTTTTTCTTTTGAAAAATGCATGGCCGAGCCCGCGGGGCCGACTTTTTCAACGGCTTTCAATATAGGTGCACTGGGAAATTAGGAGCCCCGAAAATCACGCTAAAAACCTCAAGGGGATAATTCCTATATAATGCATATTGTGTCACATGGCCGGTTTGTTATATTCGTTGCACGAAAGGCGATATTTATACTTTTAGAATATTTTGCTTTTCATAGATCCGTTTTCGCAGTGTACCCCTTTTGTGTAGAATACATAAAAATACGAAACGTTTCAATTAGTCCTTTGTGGATTCCTCTGTAAAGTCACCGCGGTAACGAGCAGATGAAACAACTTTCTCTTTTAATCCTAACGTATTTCGCAGAGAAAGCTTTAGTGCCAAAAAGCCATTAGGATCTACTGATATTTAAGCCCTGTCGGGTAAAAAAGATAATTCCATACTTAAATGTTCGAATAAAGTTTTAGATCGCAGAATGTTAGAAGCGCATCTTCGCCATGTGCACTCTATTTCATAAATGAGAAATAAGTATCGTTAGCTATACAAAATTAATATATGGTATTTTAACGTCATGATACTTGGTCGAGCATTACTTAAATTGGGTTATAAATTTAATATATACGTATATACACCAACTTATTATTATACAAGTAATTTTATATAAACTTTTGTGTTTAAATATAATTTATTGTACTTATATCGCATAGGTCATCCCTAATGAAATGCTTTTAATAACAAAATTCTTTAAATATTCAATAATTTTTCTATATACTTAAATATTTTATGTATGCATACTTTTATAATTCAAAGTTAAATATTACCCAAAGTTTTATCATCGATATTATTTTGACTTACATACAAGAAATTTATGTACAGGATATTATACGGTTAATTCACAAGTTTTACCGTTAATATAAAATATTATGGTTATAACTCTTAAATGATAAATTTCATTCAAACTAATTTTCTGATAGCTAATCTTTATGTCAATTATATAATATTTATTCATGAACACAATATTAGCTTGCTGATTAATTAATATCTTTTTACTAAAATCTCGTTTTATAAAAAACTGGAGCGATTTTAATTATTTATATGCATAAGCAAGCACATGAAACATTAAATTTTTTTACTTTAATGTCAGATAAATAATGAATACATCTATTGTTCTTAAATAACTGTGAATAGAAATTTGGATTTATAGTAAATTTATAGTAAATTGGGAATACTAAATTTATAACTATTAATATTTTAACAAGTACATTTCATTTCATTGTATAACTTAATACAAAGAAAAAACAAAACCTTTTTAAAAAAATATTTCATTTTCTTTAAAAGTGGAGCAGTAACAGTATTCAATTTCTTGAATTTTCGAATAGTCCGCAAGTGCATAACTGCAGACTGGAATTTACTCTGAGTACGTGGTCGGAAACCGCACTTCGCAGGTTACTAAATTTAGTACATAAATCATTCTATTATTAAATAAAAGCATATTTTCAAATAAATTTAGACGTTTAAAACTAACTTTATATTGTTAAATAGTCTAAAGTATTAATTGAATTATACATGTAAATTTAAGTATTATTGTGATAAATAAAATACAATACTTAAATGTTATAATACGTATAATAATAATAATAATAACAATAACAATGCTAATATTTTGGTTAGTTGCGTGAAACTGATACAATTAAAATTATATTAAGTTCATGAAGCAACTTTTTGAATTTACTTAAAAGTCTTACCATGTATAGCTCAAAGGAAAATTGACAACTACATGGAAGAGAACAGCGTTGCGACGATTCGATGAAAATTAATTTCAATAGGAAATTCATGAATACGAATGCGTAATGCAAGGCTTAATGCAAGTAGAATTCACTTGACTTGCCTCAGAATTTCCGAGTTTAGAGCTAAGAGTACGCGAATGAGAGACTTAATAAGTAGTTCGAATATTCAGACGCATCATAAATAATATAATTATTACGAATATATAATTAATAATGTAAAGATAGACTTGATATGATATTAATTAACCGAAGCTGCATTTCTTACATTGACGATAGTAATATTTGATAATTTAGTATAAATGCTCGTGAGTAGTCAAAGGCCCCCTAGTGAGGGTCGCGCTACAAGAACGCATTTGCAGCGAGGGCTTGTCAAATATGAGGAACACGGGCTGAATTAATTGGAGTATTCCATGGGCGGGAGGCGGGTCTTACCGCGGCAATCGCCAAGCCCAATATCAGAAGTGAAAGCTAGCTACAGGGGCGCGCATCTCTTGCGCCCTGCCTTTAAATCACTTTTTTTTTTCCGGGGAGAATTCATTTTAATAAAGTTGGCCGAGCCGCGGCATTCCTCCTAATAATAAAGTTTCCCCGCGGCGAGTCTTGGGGAACGCCCGCCCCTTGGCCCCTCGGCGCGCACTTGCCCAAGAAAAACGGGCGCGCTTGCGGGGGCCGATGCATCGGCCGCGCCGGCCGACTACATCCGGCGGCGGGACAATGGCCCCGCCCACGGGCCGTACATACCCGCGGGCCGGAAAAGCGAACTTGATTGAAAATTACGATCGAACTTGCCGCGAGGAAATCGCCCTTGTCGTCAGGCGAGTAAATCCGCGGGACGCGCGCGCGCGTGTTACACCCGGCGGAGAGGCGGCCCTTATTATAAAAAAATCACTCGCAGGGCCCTCCGATCCAAACCCCGCGAACAAAGGAGCCCCCCGCTTTCCTTTTGTTTTCCCTCGCCCCGGCGATTCCCGGGGTCTTTTAATTCCCGCCCTCGTCCCGGCATTGGGGCCGCGGCGGATAATGACGCGGAATCGCTCGGCGCACTTCGTGTTTCGAGGCGCAGCCGCCCCGCGGGCCCATTAGCCCGGCCTCCTTATCGCGCGGGGCCGCCGGGGCGTGAATCCCGCGGCGGCCCCGCGATAATACAGTCGCTCGGAGACTCTTCCCGGCCGCGCGATCCCATTCGCTCCCACACACATATATATAGGTTAGATTACACGTCGCTCAGGCGGCTCCGACGCGGGCTTCCTTTTTTTTTTTTATTCCTTTCGGCTGCGGAGCGGAATCCGGGGGTAATTGGGAAGCGGTGTCGGAGGTGGGTAATAGGCTTACCTGCATCTCCTGACCGTCATCCCCAAATCGATACGATCGCCGCTCTACAACTCGACAATATTGCGCGCGGACTTCCTCGCGGACTTGCGCGGGGTAAGCGAACGAGGGAAACGAGTGGCCGTTTGGAATCGATTGCGCTATATAGTGGCTCCTTTTTATTAATTCTAGATGATGTTTGCCATGTGTGTATCGGCTCCATCGGGGGCGCGCGCATTTTATTAAGTAAATAGCAATGCGTGCTTTGTTGCAGAGGTATAATAACGGATAGAGATGTATAAAATACAACAATTCGCAGCACCGCGAAACGCCGGAGATGCTGGATTTTTCAGCGTAAAAAATGTATTTTCGTGTAATATCAGCAGTATAAATTTTCCAAAGTTTCGAAGCGAAACTTTAATATAAAGCAGGAGATCGATCGCACGCCGCAAATCCGAATTTCGTGGGGGAGAAAAATTTATTTTAATCCAACTGACAGATGCCAACTCTATATCTCATCTACTGTTTATTACGCGTATATTTTCGCATATTTCAAGAATCTTGTTCTACGATATAAAAACAAAAACTGACAGAATTTTGATAATCACGTATAAATTTGTACAGATTCCTTCCTGCTTATTATTTAAAACATTATACTATTGGATAAAAACGTCAGATTTTAGGAATATTCATTGTGTATCCAACGCATAGTGGTTTTATAATCTACATTGTTATTGACACCTGTCTTTTAATTTTTTAATCTCGCATATGGAATTCTCTGCAAATGTTCCAGCAAAATAAAGTTTAAACGTATATTCATGATAGACCTACAAAGAGCGTGGAAAACGTGTTCACGTCGAAGCAAATCTGTTTACTGATAGATTAACTATTTTGAGTAAAATGACCATAGCACAAAGAACTTTTAGATTGAATTTTGAAGCCGAACATTGATATAAATTGATTTATTTTCACAAAGCTCGTACCTCTTCATCTGCCTCTTTAAATTTTCATAATATTTCTATACAATATTATCAACAAAATTCTCGATTGAAAGAAGCAAATATTCTTATACTTGTAATAATATTAAAATACATATATTGAAACTCATGTGTTTCAAAAATAGACGGTATAGTTGAACGTATTAATTTCGAGATTAATTGACACAACTGAACTCACATATGGTGTACTTTAACATACTTCCCTATTACCTATTGTTATAATACGTTAATAAAATGTTCAGTTATACATATGTGGCATATAAGAAGTTCGCATTTAAATCGGAATTATTTTTATAAATAATAAAAAGACAATTATACTGCAGTAGATTATTTATTAAAAATAAAATTCAGTATTTGTATCAATTATATACACGGGGCACTAGCAATTTAATTTTTAATTTTATCGCAGCACATAAATGGGGTTCTAAATATAGATTGATTCATTTTGATTGCAGAAGAAATTCAAAGTAAAGTAAATGAGGTTTAAAAACTTTAAAAAAGTTCGAACTCAATTAAATATAAAATTTTTAACTTGAATATTGGTAACTTCAATAGAATTCTCGAGTCCCTGGATCTACGCTTAATTTGATCGAGTTCTCAAAAGAGAGCCTTCTTTTTACAATTGTAAATCGACTATTTTCCTTGGTGTAATTGAGTGCAATTTATTGAAATGGACTGTATAAAATTTAGCCCCGTTGTAAGAGAGATAGCAAACAGGCTAATTAAATAAATAAACAACCGGGGCGTGTAAACAAAAGCCATGCTCGAGGTTCGCAGGGTCCGCTCGGAATTGACGCAATTTTGCAAAGGAATAGCTAGCCCGTTTGGTTAAAACTAAGCCGGGGCAGGGCAAATGACAACTGTTGTACAATCTTCCGCTTTAATTAAATATTCAAATGACGCTTGTAAGGTAAATAAGCAAGGAGGAAGCAAGTGCAAGGGCGTAGGTGCAATCTGATTAGCCCTGCGATTTGCATACACTCAAGTGCCGCAGCCGGGCTTTGGGAAAAAATATGAGGCACGGAACGCGAGCTAATCCCGCGCTAGCCCCGCAGTATCGATACTCGGGACCTCGAGCGGGGCTCGGCCCGCGGCTAATTTGGAAACTCCCCGCGGCGGATTCGCAGGGCGGGGCAATCGAACGCGAGAGCCGAAGAGAGCGCATGTACATGCGCTTATAAGAAGCCTGCACCGGGGCGAAAAGGTCCACCCGCGGGGAGGGCGGGACGGGTGCGCGGATAGATTGGAGGGCGAACCCGGTCGATCCTGGGCTCCCGAGGGCCGGGAAACGCGCCGAGGGATCCCGCGGGCAAAATCACGCGGCGCTTTTAATAAATTGCCGCCTTTCCGAGCTTTCATATTTGCGCCCGTCGCGTCCTCGCCCCTGGCACAATAAATAATAAGCCCTCCTTGGCCCCGGGGCTTCTCCTCGGCTTTTGCCTCCCGCCCGCGCTAACTGAACCCAGCTTTTTTCTCGGTACTTCACCGTCAACTTCCGACCGCTCGGCAACGGCTTTCTCTCTCCGCCTGTCTTCAGGAGTAATTAATGAAAAATTTCACGCCTGCCTGCCACGATATTCGGCCATTCTCCATCCGTTCACTAGTTACTCAGCTATTCTCGGGTTAATGTAGATGTAGATGACTGGGAGCCATAATTTATTTGTAAGACGAGTTGCACAATTTGTTGGTACAATTGTCAATATCTGAACAAAGATCAAAGTGGTACAAAAATCTCAAATGTGAGCTTTTACAAGTAAAAGAGAATAAAAGTATGAATTGTACTATACTATAGTCTATGGGGTAGCAAGTAAGAATCAATCATTTTTATGTAACTTTATGTTTATTAATTATTTAGAATTTTTCAATCTTAGAAAACTTACGTGAAACGCGTAATGAAGAAAATAAGTTTTTTCTCATTTCGGGTATTTCGCATTTGTATTTTAATTCGAATTTTCTAGTTTTCGCAGTATAAACTTTCATATTTTTGATTTTTCACAGCAAAAAATAAAAACGAGTTTTTTTACGCTCATGCGTGCAGGCAGGCACGTGTATGAATTTATTTCAATTTATTCGATATGATCTTTCACGTAATTTGAACATAACACGTCTTACTTGACGAGTTTTGTTATTTCTACAAAATATTTTCATAGGATCAACTTACGTCTGTTGCCGGTGTAGTTATATTTACGCGCCATACCGTGCAGTTTTAACAAAACACGCCTTACTTTAGGAGTTGTGTTATATCTACATGACTTTTTTTTTTGCGGGATCAAGGGAACTTTTCTCTCAGTGTATCGCTACCTCGGGAAACTCGTCCGGGCTCGTGCGCTGGCCTGGCAAAGAAGTTGGCCGAGTATCGCGTTTTCGATTCGGCTTTTATACATTCAATTTTTCCAGATCCCACTTTCACGAGCGAGCGGAAGCCCGGGCGAAAAAAAAAAATGCAAATAGAGGGCGCGCGGGGGTGTGCGTATCGGAGGCGCGGGCGATCGCGATAGGCGGCTAGTCGCGCCGCGCAACTCCGCCGATTAATTTCCATATTTCGCGCAGCGGGCGCGCTCGACTTTTTAAAATGTATCCACCTGGCCGGCCCCGCCCCTCCCCCGCGCAATAAAGTACGTATCCGGGCGGATTATTCGGGGCACGGGCAGCGGGCCGTGTTTTACAAGACAGCGAGCGCGCTTATAATCAAGTCGATTCGCGCCCCTTGCCTCCGCTTTTTTTTTATTATTATTATTATCATTCTTGTTTTTCCGCTGCCGGGGGGGTTGCGCGACAATGACGGCGGGGCTCGCGGGGCGGCGGCTGGCACGCGGCCGAGCGTCAAAGCACCTTCATCGATTTCTTATCCGGTGTCTACGGGGGCGCCGCCCGCGCCCCCTGTAACGCGGCCCCCGCGCCGTTCATCAGCCCCGTCTCGAAAGTGGGCCCTCGCGCCCGATATGGCCCCTGTCTGTGTGTACGCGTATATCGGGTTGCCGTCACGGGATCGAGGGCCGCGCCCCGACCCATCTCCCGCGAGGAATGCGCCCGCGGAAAATTCGCTTTTTCACGCGGTCGTATTAAGCTCTCGGGGCGCCGGCTCCGCGCGTGTTCCCCGAGTATTGTAAGCGCCGGGTCGCGGGGCGCGCTCCTGATGATCCGGGAATTCAAATAACGCCCTTTCCCCCTGTCCGCTACAGGGAGGATAAATGCTCGCTCCGCGCCCTGCCCTACATACGCTCGAATAAAGCCTCCGGTTCAAAAATGTATTTTAATGCTCGATTTTCCCTTACCCTCGCTCTTTGCCGACTTGCTCTTTTTACGCCGACACTTTTTTTAATTTTTCCGATTACCAAAAACCTCCTTGCTAAAAGGTACATGTAATGGTTTTCCGGGATAGCTCCCCCGTGTGTCTCTTAAATCATTTCCATTTTTCTCGCCTTACTGAATATCGGTTCGTTTACGAATTTCACTTGTTTTATTAATTATGTGTAAATTATCAAATTCACTTCAATTAGTAAAAGCTCCCGTTACAAAAAAAGAACTGTACGAGCATAAAATAACAAACAAAATATTAATTAAAATTAGTTAACATTCAACTGATATTTCAGCTTTTATAATTTCACGCGTGACATTATCATTGATATCTTACTGAAATTAACATGTCAAATGGATAATATTTCATTTCAATTTTGAAAATAATGCCTTTTCGTTCTATGTTATATACGAATTTCATTGAAATATTTTTCATTTAAATTACATAAATATCTCGAGCGTTCTAAATTTTATAGTTAAAGTTTTTAATTAAATTTTTACTCGGCTGATGCACTTACACTTCTCAAAGCAATAAATGTATTTATTTCAATTTCAAAAAAGTTTAAATTGCATTTTAGAATCTAACGATAGCTTCAACTCTATTTGCGATTTTGTCATGCATAAAATACACCTTTTAAACTGGAAAACGTAAATGGTCAACGACCACTGAGTATAAGAGTACAGAATCTAAAGGAAACTTCATAGACTTCATTCTTTTTGTAAATATTTAATTATCTATTGGCAATTCTTTTTTGTCATAAGAATTGTATATAACATGCCTGTTTTTCAAAGTAGTTTCAAAGTTATAATTAATTAAGTGATAAAATACACAGTATACTCTATAAGGGACTGAAAATTAAATTTTATACGGCTATAATTTGACCTAATATTTATCTTTCTTAAAAGATTAATCTAAATAGACCTTGTATTTGTTAAAAAAGTTTTTAATAAATAATTTTCTAATAAAGTATATTTTGTAAGAAATGACGTTCCTCTTTAAGCCATGTTAAAGATTAATACATGAGTTGACGGTATTCTGCGAGTGTCTACTCGTACTGAGTAGAGCTCGCAACTTTAAACGAGTTCTTGTCTTTGAATTACGTGTTTATACTCTTGAATACGTGAAGATTTTTTCACGCTATCTTAGACTTTACATGTTTTACTTTATTCTGCTGCGTCATGAATGTTCTCAACAAATGTTTAATTTAAAAAAAAGTAATTTCAACTCGAGTTACAACTTCAATTATCTTTATAATAATTTATTGATTATTACTTATATAAGCTTTATAATTAAGTATGTGTTAATTTTCATCAAAATATTCTTTAAAATATAAAATACTTTTAAATTTAAATATGTAAAAAATAACGGTCACAGACATATTGAAGTGTTTGTATTTTAAAATATAATTTTCATCTATACTATTGAGTTATTCTCGAAAATGTTAAAACATCATTATTTTAAAATAATTATACAGCCAATATTCGATATATAATATTTAATTTTATCATTCAATCTTAATGCATTGAATGTAATAAAGGGAACAAATATATTTAAAACTCTAGTATTAGTTGACTGCGTAAGTAATGGTTGTTCGGTGGCTGGTCGTTTGTCAAGTGAAACGCCCACCCAGGTAGTTTCATTCTGGTTCGTCTTATATCGAAGTGCAATTGCTTGTTGGTTAGCGTAGCTCGAGAGTAATTAATCGTCTCTTAATCTTAAGTAAGTTAGATAGATACATTGCTCTGTGCGTACGGCTGTCACCATATTGCAGCAACTTGATTTAGCTTCTGCTTTAATTGCGAAGCGCTCCTGCTGGTGAATCTATTCTATTGAACAATATTTTTAATCAAAAGTCTAGCTTACGCATTCGTGTCGTAATATTAATTAAAAATTCTATACAGTTATTTTAAGACATTTAATTAATTATATTCTACAAGTATTTATATTAATGAAACGATCTTCTTTTTTGTTACAGTTACCAAATTCATTCGTATTGGAATCGCAGACAAAAATGATAATCCACCTTACTTCGATAAAGCACTCTACGAGGCTGAAGTGGATGAAAATGAAGATATTCAACACACCGTACTTACAGTTACCGCCAAAGATCGCGATGAGTGTTAGTGGTCTTTTTTATTTATTTCTATGAGATTTAAATTAATTAAGAATATACTGAAAAAATAATATACTATTCCATTATTTTATCGAACAATTACAACAAAACATTTTCATCAATACATAGATTTTTATTTACATAAATCTATAGATTTTACACGGTACAGATTCGTATCGAAAACTATTTTTATTCAAATGTTTTGCAGCTTCGCGCATTCGTTACGAGATTACGAGCGGTAACACGGGTGGTGCCTTTGCTGTGAAAAATATGACAGGAGCGATTTATGTAGCGGGGGCATTAGATTATGAGACTAAAAAGAGGGTAAGTCTTCTTATTACATATCCTGCTTTATCATTATTATCTTAATTAATAATAAAACATTATAATGCAGACGTATTTGTTAGAAATAACTAATGCGGTCTGTAATTTTCATTAAATATTTAAATGAATCAATTAATAAACTTATGTATGTGGGACAATAATCAGAGCATTTACAATTTTTCTTAAATCTATCTACAGTACGAGTTAAGACTTACGGCATCAGACAACTTGAAAGAGAACTTCACAATAGTAGTAATCCATGTAAAGGATGTAAATGACAATCCACCAGCTTTTGAGCGACCCACATACAAGACACAAATTACCGAAGAAGATGATAGGAATTTGCCAAAACGCATATTGCAGGTACGATATTAGTTCTAAACAATGTCCTTATAATCATGCTCAAGCAAATATTCAAAGTACACTAGTCGGATGCAGTGCGCTCTAGCACTAATTGTCATATACTAATCTTGTTATAGGTCACCGCAACTGACGGAGATAAGGATAGAGAGCAGAACATTGTGTACTTTTTGACCGGGCAGGGTATCGATCCAGATAATCCATCTAATAGCAAATTCGATATTAATAAAACTTCTGGAGAAATTTATGTACTACAGGTAACAATTATTTCTTTTTTCAATTTTACTTATTTATTTTTTAATCCTATTCACAAATTTAATTAAATTGCTTCAATACCAACATTCATTAATTGTTATTTAAAATTGCTTTTTATCCACACAAAGATGCATTATATACTTAGATTGTCCGTGACTATTGTAACTAGCTTTATTGGTGCATTTAATCACATGGAAACTAATGTTTACTATATCTTTCAGCCTCTAGATAGAGATCAAACAAATGGTCGACCGCAATGGCGCTTCACAGTGTTTGCACAGGACGAGAAAGGGGAAGGTCTCGTTGGTTATGCCGACGTTCAAGTCAATCTAAAGGATATCAATGACAATGGTCCTGTATTTCCACAAGATGTTAGCTTTGGAAATGTCACTGAAAATGGCACAGCTGGTACGCGCATATGTTTGCAATTGATTTATGGACATTTAATTGTCATCAATTTAGTCGGTGCTTATGAAACATTATTTAATTTAAATCATAAAATTTTGATTCATAGGTATGGTTGTAATGACAATGACGGCTGTAGATTATGATGATCCCCTAGAAGGTACAAATGCAAAATTAGTTTATTCCATCGAGAAGAACGTTATTGAAGAGGAAACAGGTTCACCGATTTTTGAAATTGAAGCTGATACTGGTGTCATAAAAACAGCAGTTTGCTGCTTAGACAGAGAACGCACTCCGGACTATTCGATACAAGTTGTTGCGGCAGATGGAGGGGGTTTAAAAGGTATATATTTACTATAGTTTATTATTATAGAAGATACTATGTTTTCTTATAAATAGATCTGCAAGTCTATGAGAAATACAATATCTCACATTTTCAATTTTTTAGGAACGGGAACGGCTTCTATACGAGTAAAAGATATAAATGATATGCCCCCTCAATTCACAAAAGAAGAATGGCAAACAGAAGTGGACGAGACGGATGGACCAAACTTGCCAGATACACCAATCCTTACTGTTACTGTTCACGATGAAGACGAAACCAATAAGTTTCAATACAAGGTATGAGTAATACAAATTATTTATAAGTTTAAAAAATTAATTAACTGTTTTTAATATATATTAAAATAAGTTTTCTATTAAAAAGGTTTACAATATTACACCCATTTGTGATTACTGCAAATCATAATATGCTATATATCACAAAAGGATGTAAAGTTTTATGCCCTTCTTGAAATCTGTATTTTTTAGTACTATAAATGAAAAGAATAGCACTATATAAAACTTGTAAAATGTATTATCTAACATTTTATATACACCCCATGAAAATTGTATTTTATGATTGTTATAGGTCATTGAAAATAGTGGTTATGGAGCAGATAAGTTTACTATGGTTCGTAACAATGACGGAACAGGTTCACTTAAAATTGTTCAGCAGTTAGATTATGAAGATCAATTACAGAGTAATGGATTTAGGTTTAGAATTCAAGTGAACGATAAGGTAAAAATATATTTTAATTAATAAAAAAACCTATAAAATTCGTAAACATTATTGATGATACAATAACATACTATTTTATATATTCAGGGTGAAGACAATGACAATGATAAATACCATGTGGCTTATTCGTGGGTAGTAGTCAAATTACGAGACATCAATGACAATCAGCCACAATTTGAAAAAGCCAATATTGAAACTACTGTACCAGAAAACGCAGCTGTTGGTACTACATTGGAAACATTTAAAGCTACTGATCCAGACCAAGGTGGAAAGAGTAAAGTATCGTATTCTATCGATCGAAGTTCCGATAGAAAAAGGCAATTTTATATATTCGAAAATGGAACAGTATCCATTCAAAGAAGCTTAGATCGTGAAGACACGCCAAGACATCAAGTTAGTAACAGTCTTTAACACATTTTTTATTAAACGAAAGTTTCAAAATATAAACATATTTCTAAATGTTTAAAGGTTAAAATTTTGGCAATTGACGATGGCATACCTCCAAAAACGGCAACAGCAACATTAACGGTTATCGTACAGGATATCAATGATAATCCGCCAACATTCTTAAAGGATTACAGACCAGTTTTACAAGAATTCTTACCATCCAGAAGAGTAGTTGAAATCTTAGCGACTGACGATGATGACCGTTCTAAAAGTAATGGTCCACCATTTACATTTAGAATGGATCCTAATGCTGATGATGTTATTAGAGCAAGTTTTAAAGTTGAAAGTGATAATAGTGAGTAATTCTTGAAATAGCTTTAATCCATAAAAAATTACAATACGATATTTGTAAATGCTAATAAATACGTTACATTTCAGAGGGTGCAAATGGAGATGGCATGGCTATTGTTTCATCTTTAAGAACATTTGATAGAGAACAACAGAAGGAATATCTTATACCAATTATTATCAAAGATGCCGGTAATCCATTAATGTCTGGTACAAGTACTTTAACTGTAATAATAGGAGATGCTAATGACAATAAAATGCAACCTGGTTCAAAAGATATATTTGTATACAATTACGCTGTAAGTATAGATTACATTATATTTATTCTTTTACCGATAAACACAAATGTTTGAGATTATCTAAATTTTTTTATTATACATAGGGACAATCACCAGAGACTGAAATTGGAAGAGTATACGTATATGATTTAGATGACTGGGATTTGCCAGACAAGAAATTCTATTGGGATGGTCCTGAACATGATCAATTTAAGCTAAATGAAGATACAGGTATGATCTCTATGAAACCTGGAACTCATGACGGTAAATACCACCTGCGATTTAAAGTCTACGATAGGACCCACACGCAAACAGATGTTCCAGCAAATGTATCCGTGACGGTAAAAAGTATACCTCACGAAGCAGTATTAAATTCTGGTTCAGTTCGGATATCGGGTATAACCGATGAAGATTTCATTCGCATATGGAATTATCAAGTAAGAAAATAACATAAAGTATTTTAAAGTTTTATTGATGTACTAACATTACAAAAAATTATAAAAAAATATTTTGCATTTTAAATAACGTTTCGCTAACTTTTTAGAGCCAAAGTCTATCAAGAAGTAAAGCTGAACTATTTAGAGACAAACTAGCAGTACTTCTTAGTATTGACAGAGATAATGTTGATGTATTTAGTGTTCAATTACGAAGGAAACATCCTCCATTAACGGATGTCAGATTCGCAGCTCATGGGTCCCCATACTATAAACCAGTGAGGCTGAACGGAATTGTTTTAATGCACCGAGAAGAGGTAACTTATTTTATTAAAGAAAATATGATATAACAAAATAAGTACAAAATCTTAATCATATTTTTATCAATTTTAGATTGAAAGAGACGTTGGTATTAACATTACTATGGTCGGTATTGATGAATGCTTCTATGAAAACGAAATGTGTGAAGGCAGTTGCACAAATACATTAGATATCAGCAATTTACCTTATATGGTGAATGCTAATAGAACTGCTCTTGTTGGTGTACGAATCGATATAATTGCGGAATGTACGTGTGGCGCTCGAAATTTCAGTAAAACTGAATCTTGCAAAAGCAATCCATGTCACAATGGTGGCCGCTGTATAGAGGGTCGATTTGGTTTAACGTAAGAATCGCTGAATAAAATTGTTTTATTAATCTTATATATACAAAATTAGTTTACATTAAACGATTAATTTTTAAATACTATTACAGTTGCCAATGTCCCGCTGGCTACAATGGTCCTAGATGTCAACAAACTGCAAGAAGTTTCCGTGGTAATGGATGGGCTTGGTATCCAGCCCTTGAAATGTGCGATAGTAGTCATTTAAGCTTCGAATTTATAACAAGAAAATCAGATGGTTTACTTCTTTACAATGGACCTATAGTACCTCCAGAATCAGATGAAATTATGGTTTCCGGTAATTCTATTTTACCTATATTGAAAAACTATTGTTCTTATTATTCTTGATGTAACAAATTATGCATTTTGATTTATAATTTACAGATTTTATTTCTGTGGAACTTGAACGAGGAATCCCTAGACTCTTAATCGATTTTGGCTCAGGAACTTTAGAACTAAAGGTCAAGACAAAAAGAACACTGGACGATGGAGAATGGCATCGACTAGATATATTTTGGAATACGGAGGTATTTATTTTTATTTAGACAAGAATATTTCAAGGTAATATAATATTCAAATACATAATTTTTCTTCTATTTACAGACAGTCAAGCTTATTGTCGATTTTTGCAAATCTGCTGAAATTTCTGAACAAGATGATGGCACTATACCGAAATTCAGTGACAATACATGCCAAGCGCAAGGAAATGTACCACCCTTTAATGAATACCTAAATGTTAATGCTCCATTACAGATTGGTGGCTTATATGTGGAACAATTTGAACCTGATCAATACAAATGGAAATATATGCCAGTTGGCAAGGGCTTTGATGGTTGTATTAAAAATTTGTTCCATAACAGTAAACTTTACGATTTAGCCCACCCAGGCTTGTCAAGAAATAGCGTTGCTGGGTGTCCTCAAACAGAAGAAATTTGCCATAACCAAGAATCAACGTTCCGTTGTTGGGAACACGGAACATGTGTTGGAAGTTTCTCCGAAGCAAGATGTCAATGTAACCCAGGTTGGACAGGTCCTGGTTGCATGACTCCTACGATACCAACGACGTTCAAAGCACAAAGTTATGTTAAGTATGCTCTTTCATTTGAGCCAGACAAGTATTCAACTCAAATTCAATTGCGGTTCCGAACCAGAGAGGTTCACGGTGAACTTTTCCGAGTAAGCGATCAACACAATAGAGAGTATGCTATTCTAGAAATCAAAGATAGCCGACTTCGATTCAAATACAATTTGAATAGCTTGAGAACTGAGGAACGAGACATTTGGATTAGTGCAATTGCTGTAGATGACGGACAATGGCACACAGTCAGAGTTTCCCGATATGGATCAGCTGCGACGCTTGAGCTTGATGGTGGCGAGGGTAGACGATTCAATGAGACTTTCTCTTTTGAAGGCCATCAGTGGTTACTGGTTGATAAACAAGAGGGTGTTTATGCTGGTGGAAAGGCAGAATATACTGGAGTTAGAACTTTTGAAGTTTATGCAGATTATCAAAAAGGTATTTATTATCAACTTTGATTTTTACGAAATGTCTTCGAAATATTTAAGCATAATTAATATAATTACAAATAATAATTTAGGTTGTTTGGACGATATTCGTCTTGAGGGAAAACATTTACCATTACCACCAGCTATGAATGGAACTCAATGGGGACAAGCTACAATGGCTAGAAATCTTGAAAGAAACTGTCCTTCTAATAATCCTTGTGTTAATGTTATCTGCAATGATCCATTTGAGTGTATCGATCTTTGGAATGAATATGAATGCACGTAAGTTAAAAACTTAAAAATAATATGTGATTTTAAATGCATTTACATTTATTTAAATAGTTCAAAAATTATGAAACTGAATTTTTTAGATGTGGAGAAGGAAAAGTACCATCTCCTGATACTAAAGGCTGTATGGATAAGAATGAATGCATAGATCATCCTTGTCTTAATGGGGGCCGATGTATTAATCAAGATCCACGTTTCCGTTATCGATGCATTTGTCCGGATGGTTTTTGGGGTGAGAATTGCGAGCTTGTTCAACAAGGGCAAACTCTCAAATTAAGCATGGGAGCTCTTGCTGCTATTCTAGTCTGCCTTCTTGTTATTCTGGGTAAATTATGCCTTTATTTGGACATTACAAAAAATATAAGTAATGTTATTCAACGGATTATAAAACTTCTTAATTGTTACAGTTCTCGTGCTAGTATTCGTAGTATACAACAGAAGACGGGAATCACATATAAAATATCCAGGACCCGACGACGACGTTAGAGAAAACATTATTAATTACGATGATGAAGGAGGTGGAGAAGATGATATGACGGCCTTTGACATAACTCCTTTACAAATTCCTGTCGCTGGTCCAATGCCTGATATGTCCGGAAAATTACCACAGTGTAAAATTTCTTGTAAGTAATTTATACTAAAAAATTGAATAAACTGAAGAACAGAAAATATGAGCGTTAATTAGCATATTCATATTGCATAGATCCTTCTGGGCCAGAGCCTAATGTAGGCATGTTTATCGAAGATTACAAAAAGAGGGCAGATAGTGATCCAAATGCTCCTCCATTTGATGACTTAAGAAATTATGCTTATGAAGGTGGCGGAAGTACTGCCGGTTCGTTATCATCCTTAGCTTCTGGTAAGTATCCATGATTTATACAATCATAAAATGGAAATAGTAATATATTTATAAGTTGAATTGAAGAATGATTTCTTTCAATGTATTTATTGATACAAAATTTTCAAGAATGCACCTAATATTAATTTTTATAACAAATTATATATTTATCGATAAATTAAAGATTTTAAATATTATTTTGTTTGATATTAAAATCGATTAATGTAAAGATATTTTATCATTTCATTTAATTTTTATCTTTAGGCACAGACGACGAACAACAGGAGTACGAATACTTAGGTAGTTGGGGTCCTAGATTCGACAAATTAGCCAATATGTACGGTCCACCTGATCGCGAAAGCGATGAAGAAGAATAAGCCAACGTTAGAATCTTACCATAACAACAATCACTACAACTCTGGTCACGTGACAAGCGCGACTGTCAGTCCATACTCGCACAGTGATTAGCTAGATGTTCTTTAAATCTTTAAAATAAAGAGAAGGAACGCAATAATAGACTAATCTGTCGGTCTAAAACGAAGCTTCAGAACGTGACATTAAGGAAAAACAAGAAGATTTGGTAATCTCTTTTTTCCCTTAAAATAAAGAAGCAAACGAAAATCGACGTGTGTCTGAAACTCTATAAATGCAGCACGCGTGGTCGGCGTCATTGCCAGGCGAAAGTAACTTAGCCTAGAGACTCTGCGCAACAAAAGCACTTGCGCTGGGTCTCAAATGCTCACCTCGAATTATTAACGAGCGTGTGGTCTCAAGCGCAATGAATTTTGCAATAACTTTACAGAATCGAAAGGAGCATTAAAACGAGAAAGAAAGGTAGAATGAAAAGCATTCATAATCTACAATTAAATTAAGAAAAGATACCACAACTATTTGTATTATAGTACGTTGCGCGTACACGTAGACGTCCCTCGCATGCGTACGTAACGTGAAATTTTTCTATGGATTCGTTTATATGAATTACTATTATTCGACCGAAACCGGTTACCAATACCTTCGTTATTATAGTATACGTATATATATAGACACATTAAAAGTACTAATGTAAGATCTTTTATCCATTTGTCATTATATTGTCATTATATTATTATGGATTAAAAACTACTAGCCTCGGTCATCGTATGGTCAGGACGGGTAAAATGCTATATAGATACAGCTATCTATCATCTCTCACAAATATAAAATTACCTCAACACAAAATCGACACGTCAAATGACATATTCACACGTTGAAATATTCACGTATACTTGAAGAAAAAGTTAAATAAAAAGAATTAAAGAAACTATGAAATTTAAGTGTCATGAGAGACGAATATGTGTACTATTTCGCTACACACGTGTGGTATGCACTATTACGCAATATTTAAAAGCGTATTTCAACCGCGAAAGTCCTGTTAAACAAAATATTATCGTTGTTGAACGTCTCGTTGTAGCTCTATAAAGTAAAGATCATCCTCAGAGTCAAAAATCACGACGCGCTTTACTTTGCCGAGATGCGTCGAATGTCGCGCTCAACCACCCGCTCGAATTCCATTTGATTATAAGTCTTATTGTATCTATTTTCTTAAGATTGCATGAAGCCATCATTACTGAGAATTTTATCTTTAAAATCCCATAGCATTGCACCAGTCTTAATTCTCTTTACATCGCGCTAAAGCGGCCTAAAGAGACTAAACTTTTGTTCTATTAAACATATATATATATATAGGTAGTGCGGTGATTTGATCATCCTACTGCTTCTTTTCTAATCCCTTTCTTCGCGTCACTCCGAAAACTAAGATCTTGTTGCAAGAGACAGCGTTATAGTTTAATTTTTCACCTAGATTGTTGTTTCTTTCAAATGGCGACTAGCTGCTCAGTTTGAGTTATTCGAAAGCATCCACAATCTATGCGACAAATTAAAGGATATTTGTCTTGCGGTAAGAAAATATTTTTGTGAGTGTATCTGCCGCGACACTCGTATTATTTGTAATTCCTTAATATCAAGTCACTCTCTGTGAGCGACTCGATGTTCCCATGTTCTCAAATCGTCTTGTCACAAAATGGTACCGCAATCACATGTACCTTGTACTAATAATAGCCCGATCGCTGGTGCGTATAAACTACATTTTTCACATGAATCGACTGATGATTTGTAAAATTCTCAACGGGAATCTTAAAATAGTCAATTTACCTGTTAGGTGTCCGAGCGACGATTTATCCTTAAGAGGAAAAATAACGTATAAATATAAATATATAAATATATAAATATAATTAATGTACGAGAAAATATGTAATTAAACGTATGAAGCGGGACAGAGGGGGACACATGAGTCTCACCTGCACACCACATTACGAAAGAGTCATTGCGCTCAATAGCGTCGCAAGCTCTGCACGATGACGCAATATTGTAATTGTCCTACCGATTTTCGTACTATCGTATCGTTTTTTGCGATTTGTGATATTAATTTTTGAGGGATATACATATGCGTAATTTTAGTTGAAAGTACCACTATATTCGCGATCTAACTGCCCTAGTCTTACGTTTTAAGCGATAAGTCGGACTTTGAGAAAGAGACTTTATACTATGCTCTATATTCTTTGCAGTATAAATTTATAAGTTTACATTTACCAATGATATCCATTACGATGATTATCATCTTTTTATATTTAATGTATTTATTATTGACGCCTCTCTTTCATTTATTTATTACAATTATTACTGCCCGTTTTCTTTACGCTACAATTTTTTCATTTTACATTATAACACATTGTTTAACTTACTTTAATGTTATCCAAACTACTTTCTTGCGCATATAAAAATAATTTAATGCTCAAACCTGTCTCACCCTTCCCCCTTTTCCTACCCCCGCCACAGAAAGTAGTAATTAAGAAGCAGCGACAGTATTCCGCAGACTGGCATTAGAAAATGAGAGTTTATGGTTATGAAAACTGGATTGCGTCGTGCGTGTGTGCAGTGGCATGAGAGAAATATTCTAGTTAAGACTCACCGTTGTGTATGTAAATTAACGAATCATTAACAATTCACACTTCCTTCCCAATGACCGCCTTCGGCCCTCGGCATTCCGAGATCATTTTAATTCAAGTTTTCAATAAAAAATGAGAAAAGCAAAAGAAATATTTATCGTATAAACCTAATAATTAACGAAAATAAAAGACTTATCAATAATTAAGAATACTTGTGTTATATTTCCATATTCTTAAATAGATCTCACGAGCAGATTTTTTAATCAGCAAAAGTATAAGTCAACGAATAAAATTAGTTATAAGTATTTTGTTCTTTTAATAATTGTCCTATGCACGTCAAATAAACTTTTTATTAATAAAATAGGGACAACTTCGATATGATCTCTATCTATTATGAGTCATTGACTCAAAATTAAATCATTGTAAATTTTTATTATGTATACTCTAAAGTGTACTTATACTTTATAAAACGGAATATTTCCTACAAACAATCGACAATTATATGAATGGACTGCTATAATAGTTTTTAGTAATTATATAGTTCGAGATGTAATTTATGCTCAAAACACATATCTGATTAATACTTTTCTATAAGCTGAGAATTATTGCACACTGCCCTGAAAATAAAGATTTCAGAAATGTATATGTACCCCAATAAGCAAAAGTTAAGTTAAAAACAAAAGAATGAATAATAAAAGAAATCAATGCGGGATGCCCAGTGCCGATCGCGACATCACTGCGTAGTTGGTAGGTCGTAAGACCCGATGTTTTATCGTAGCCGTCGTTAAACGGATGCTGTAATATACAAATACATAGATGAAAAATATAAATTATATAAATAAATACATATGTATATGTGCGCTGCCACTAAACACATTTCGTTAGTACAATTACCGTATAATAATCTATACGAACAGTATAATCGATACACGTATTATTAATTAATATTATTAATGATTAATTACGATACATGATTATCACTATATTATCAATACAATTTGTACTTTATCATTTTCAGTTTCAAACGAAATAAAAATGCCTTCTTTTTAATATAAAATGTGTAAGTGTTATATTTATAAAAGTTACTTCCAACTACAACTTTATTATGAATGTTCGCAGAATACTTATAATTTGGAATACTATATTTACTCAAGATTTATTTTAAAGATGAAGATAGTTTTTATAATAATATTTTTTAGTTGTGCAGTTATTAAGTTTTTTAATTTTATACGCAAAAACCACTAATATTTATTAATAACCCTGTTGAGGAACGGGAGGAAGGGAAGCACTTGAACAATAGCTCTTGAATTAATATGTTTTATTCTCTTGGTATACAAAGCGTAGGTATTTACACTATCGCCGTGACAATCGTTGCTGAGTCGCGGAGCAGTTTGACTCGGTGCGTACGTGTCGCTGGCTCGCTTATAAGTGCCGAGCTCGCTCACTTCGCGCCGCTCGTCCGCTCGGCGTCGAGCGGACCGCCGCCGGTCTTGGCGTTTCCTCGCCCGCACGCGAGGTGGCTCGAGGTAGGCTACATGCGCCTCGCGGATCGCGGGAACCTGGCCGACGTCGCCAAAAAGCTTACGAGGCCACGGGGCGCGTCCGCCACCGCGCACTCCGCTCCCTCAGGGCAGGATAGCTACGAGGACACAGGCCCGCCCCCGCGGACCTCCTCACACCGGTCCGGTCGGTTGCTCCCCGCGTCCCTTTACCCCGGATCACCTCGGGCCACACTCGCGCGGGTTCCGTCCCTTACGCTCACCCCACACCCTCCGCGCGCGGCCATTACATTGCTGCCGAGTGAGGACCTCCCGCCTCCCAGATCATTCTCCCCCCGATCGCCGATTGTCTTATCCTCCCCCCGTCTGCCGATCCGTCGGGCGTTGACCCGGCCTACTGGCGCTCTAATCAGGTGACTCCCTTCCCGCCCCGTCAAATCAAGTGACGGTCGTTGTTCCTCGGCGCTCTGAGGTTACATCGTGAGGCGGGAAGGTTGTCAGCATACCATTCCTCGCGGGCGTCGAGTTCGCAACAAAACCAAAATATTATCTAGTTTTAAACACCTGCGATTAATATAGGGATTATAAAAAAACTATGGTATAAGAAAAATATGTTCTAATTTAAAAAAACAAAATTATTTATTTAAAAATATAGGAGACAATATTTAAATACAAAAACTATACAAGAACTTTATCGAAAAGTTTAATTGCTAAGTTACCAGACATGAATAAGAAGTAGTAATTTTCGATTCATATAACTTTGTGACAACTGGAAATTTATGCAACTTTCATCCTTCAAAAACTTTCTGCAAATTTTTAAAATAATTAAGTAACAGTAACCTACTTAAATATATGTATATGTACATATATACTGAATAACTTAATAATATTTTACATACCATTTTTGTGTAATTTCTAAGACTATTGAATCCAGCGTTTCAGTAGCATCAAGCATCCACAGAAATGTAAGTATTGCAATACAAAATACTGTATGCGTTGCTGCAATTTTTTGTTCCATATATGAGGACAAATATGTCAAAAATGAATACTTGCCCAAATCGAGCTGAGAGTTTATCCAACAAAGCTATATAGTTTAATTAAAAAATTTATTTATTAATAAAAAATTAATATCAAGAAAAAGTTTAAACATTCATTAAACATTAAATTTCTTTGGTTTTTTAAATTATTAAAAATATTTTCAAATAATTAATGAAATCTCAAAAAAGGATAAATAGTCTGTAAATATATAATTACCGCTTTACTAGATTCTTGTGTAAGACACCATGTGATATGCATTAATGGAATCCACAAAATCCGTGTTGCTAAATTTGTCACCAAAGCTGAGAATAGCATCTACAGAAATTTATTGCTTATTAAAGATTAAGTGAATTTGTTGATACATATAAAAAAATTATCGGATAAGGTACTGACTTCATAAATAATCAGCAGCTGAACAGGCGGATCTTTCAAGGATCTCGGCCATAGCCTGTATTCTGCTACAAGGCATAGTGTTGAGAAAATAAAAATAAGGGACGCAAAAGATGGATCGAAGGGTGGATCCTCGACAACCTCAAAGCAGAAACCAATGAGACAAATTTCTCGTAAGTGTATGTACATTCCGGTCCCTACCACGACTATCCAGTGAAAATTGATATTCTCTAAGAATTCTTTGATGTAGTCCATGGTCAAAAAATCATTAAATTTTTTTCACAAATTATAAATTTAGTTATCTTCACTGGTTAAACCTTCTAAGAAAACAAACATTCGTACAGATCTAATTTGTTAATAGAAAATGGAAAATTTATTATACACGCGAGTGACTAACCTGAAATATTAATGTCAAACACTGCAGGTTATAATGTTAGCATTCATCTTGACATATTTTTGTTACTTTACCCGTGTATAATTTGTTTTATTTTTTTTAATTTTTGTCCAAATTTACAATGGTTTATAGATTTATTTTTAAATATAAAAATAAAAAAAAACAATGTGTAAAAATGTAGGCATAAATTTATTATTATCGCAAAACTCGCAAAGTAGCAAAAAATATTTTTTGAAAAAAAAATTTTAACGGTAAAATAAAAAATTGTAATTTATACATATTACTCGTTTTGATTGGTTATGAAATTAGTTGGTTTTATTAAAACTTGGTAAGTTATTAATGAATTTTTCTTGTTTTGTTTATCTAATTTTCTTTATACGAGATTGTATGTTATGTTTGTACTTCTTACAATATTGTAATAGTATTGTACAGTCTTGCACTACGAATATTGAAAACGACCTACATTTCGGTTTTTGGAAAGAAGGGTAAATCTCACAATATGTGAAAACTTCTTTGATAAAACTAGTTGCCGAATTACAAATCATAATGAATAGCATATAAATAATTCTTATAAAAAATGTACACAAAAAATTATAAGTATTAAATATAAGTGAACTAATGTTACCGATTATAATTGTTAAAAAAGTAATTGACTTGCAAAAATCTATTGATAATGTAATCATCTATACTTGGGGTAGGTTGAGAGTATTGAATGGGAGAGCAGGAAAGAGAATTAGATTGGCAAATGAAACAAGTGCGAATTAACGATAATCAAACATCCTTGCCTTAGCATTAAAAATGTTTCAGAATGGAGAACGTGCCGAGGAAAAGAATATAACTCTTGATTACTTATTTCTTCTACAAAATGAAATCGCAATAAATACAATAAACTAAAATTAACACTCTAATCATACATTAAATATCTACATTTTTAACTTTAAGAACATTCTTTGATCGGTTCAAGAAAAAGTTTATGCCAAACACAAAATTTTGAAAAATTAAAGTTAATTGAGCCTACAGATTTCTCGGTTATCTTATTTAACTACAAGTTTAAGTATATTTTACCAAAGGAAGGAGGGTGGAATGTTTTTAATCGTCATTCACGTTATCACTTATCGATTTATCCCTCAAAACATGACATTATTCTTCTCCTTATTAATATTCGCGACCATTCTTTTTTCTGCATCATGATCATCATTACGCCATAAATCAAAAAATTATTGCTTCATCGTTTTTTATTTCAAATTCTAATGAGTATTTCGGTCTGTAATTACAATCATTTGATTGAAACTACAAATGTATAGTACAAATGTATATTGAATACAAATGTAATCTTCTACCAGAGCTCTTATAAACTCAAAATAAACTGACGAATGTACGAAACAAAATTTTAATTGTTTAATTACCGATTATTTATTGTAGAAGAAAAGAAAAAACAATATTTGATTACTGAGTTAAGTACATGGGTTTTGACAATACAATGTTCACAAATACCTATGACGAATTATATTACATAATCAAAAATCAGCATCGCTTTGCACACTTGCATATCATGCTCTTATGCACACACCTAAAAACCGCATTCTTTTGGTAATGCGGATAAGACCGTTGATATAAATGTAGTCTCTGCTACTATGATGATAGTATTTTTCCTTCTCATATTAATGCTATTCAACAACGCAGCATTAATTAAAGTACCCCCTATCTTGTTCCTCGATAAATCAGACGATAATTTTTAAGGTGCAGAAGCCGTGGTGACGGTGAGAAGGGATAAAATAATGTTATGATAACTCTTTGTAAAAGGTTCCTGAGTAAAAGCGTCACTGCAAATTGATAAAATATAAAAATATAAACTAATTTGAATTTATTAATTACAATTAACACGTTTCTACAGATAGAATAGATGAAGCAGTCCACATCATTCTTAACTTATCTTAAATATAATACTGCAAAAATAAATAAAATTCTTACCGTTGGAGCCATCTCATTAACTCCGCGTGAATCTCGCTATTGATCGCCGGTAGAGAGAAAAGAATAATGATGGGAGAAAAGCATGAGTGGGCACTCATCCGTTAAGGTGCTACTGGCTGTTATCCGAACGCTAGAATTCTGAAACAAGGGTAGCAGGGTACTGCCTCCCCAATGCATAATGCATCGCATTTACAGATAGAATTTCTCCTAGCACTGGCAAAGAATAATGCCTTGAATAATGTACGTGCTCGTTTCTTTTATTTTTACTTATTTGTCACTGTAAAGATCAAGAGTATTAGTTATTTTAGATAATGTAAGGAACTATTGTAAAAGAATATATAGTTAGAGGTTCGTAGTTTAAGATGGAATAGTGTGCGATTTTCATAAACAATGTGTACTTTCACTCTGATTAATGAAAAGTTACAATGTAGGTACCAAAAGTAAGGAGTAGGAAAAGTAATTAAGTAGTAAGTTGTTTAAGTATAACATGCTCTGTTATACGAGTCGTCAGTGAGATTTTCAGGAGAATTTATTACTAGTCCGTCAACGACGAATAGTCTTTTACCACATACTCTCAACTATGTACGATAATCTTCGCACAAAGAGGGTACTCAGCTGTAAATCACGTCAGGAAATTGTCTCAACGGCTTTTGCACCAAGGTCTCCCGCCCCGCTTTTCTTGCTAATGACAAGTGCAAGGCTTGCGGGAATCAAAGAGAGCTTAAACGTCCCATGGTCCTGCAAGTAGGTCAGCCTCGTTCCGGACAGGCGCTAAGGGAGTGGATAGGACGTGGAGAAAAGAAACGGGAGAAAGAGAGAGAGAGTGGAAAAGCGAAGCCTGGAAAGCTGCGAGCAATTCGCCTAGTTGCATGTTACAATTTAAGTAAGGACCGACGTTTTCTAGGATAGCAAAGAGAACGTGCCGATTGCCTTTGCTTTGCGAAACCATGGAGATGAATTCAAAGGGGACCGACGGTACACCAACTGCGGCCAGAACAGAGAGGAAACTAAAGAAAATCTTTTATAACCTTAGTTGTGTGAATTTGTATGAAACGAAGGAGACAGATTGTAAGATTTTTATTTCGAACGTCATAATAGAGTCGTGATCCTCGTACAAAAGAGATAAAAAAGTATTTATCAAATAAAATCAATCTGCACCACAAAAGAGCAATGAAAAGAATATAAGAGATGCTTTCATAAGCCCTGACACTGAAATTAAAAACTCACTTTAACCCCTTCTTTCCTCAATCCTCATCGGATTTAATTGTGCGAGATGAAAACTATTAATTAAGCTATTTCGTTTACTTACGTGCATATACACACAGATATAAAATTAATATTACTATATAATATTCAGTGATCATCATGCTTAAATCTGAATTTGGTCATGTTATTTATTATATACTATTTTTATTTAAGTGTAGCTGTTTGTTAATATACTTGTGTTTTTTGCTTCTCATTAATATAAAGACTCACACAACTCTATTTTTGAAGCATAAACCTTATAAAAAACTACGATTTAATATATAGCATTTTGAAATCAATAAAATCTGACACGCTTTATAAAAAGCTCAAGGACTACCAAAGAATTACGTATAAATATTTCGGCTTTATCTAAGAACATAATAGTATTCTTGGATATTACTTATAATTTTTTATGACCTAAATAGTTTTATACAAAGATAAAGTTTTGATGCTATTTCAATGTCGAAGTATAACAATTTCAAAATCTAATTTTTATAAAATCTATTTTCAATGCTGTAAACATTGAATTATAGCCTTTTTAAATTAAATTTATTTAATAAATTTCATATTTCAATGCATGCACATGAATAAATGCTATTAATTATAAAAATGAATTAGAAATTCTTTTTTGTTGAATATTATACTTTAGTTTAATATTTTAATACTTTTATATTAAATTCATCATTTATATCAGAAACTATATCATGAATTACTCAAATTTAATTCTTTATGAGATAACATTTAAAAAAAAGGATATTTCGTTTATGGAATTCACTCAATTTTCGAAACAACAACAAATTTTTAAACAGATATGTAAATAGATTTATAATTGATGCTTGCCTCACTTGTTATTATCAATAAATTTTATTATTATTATATTTTATTATTAATATTTTATGTTTTTGTTTAATTTATAAGATCCTACTTAAAAATATAAGTTTCAATTGCATTCTGAAAAATGAATAAAAAATTGTACATTATTTTATAAATTAAAAAAAGAACTCAAGAGTAAAAGCCTCGACTGTTTATAAAACATGCACCAAATTATCTTATTTCTGCAAAAGTCAATATGGTTTTCAAGTATAATCTAGATTTCGAGTCCTCGTGCGACATGCTGGTAGTATGGAAAACGAGCCCGATAATTGCATCAAGCGCGAGGATGGATCTCCGTAGGCGGCTCCCGTGATACTATTAGTCGCGAGCGGCGCCTCCGTAATTTCGAGAGCGCTGGCTTTAATTAGAAACTTTATAGATAGCTCTAATCGCGATAAAAGACGAGCCGAGTTCGATAGGTGATAGCAGTGTCAAAAAGAAAAACCACCAGTTAGCAGTTCTCGAAAAGTTATCCTTAACAAGCAGAGACGGGAGAGGAAAAGAAATCTCCTAGGAAAAAGGATATTCGTTAAAAGCGCGACGCGGAAACGGTGTACCACTGACTAAGCTCATTCGAGAGAGTACAGGTGACGACAAAAGTTCCCGGTGCCGAATGCGTCCCAATCTGCGCGCGCTCTCTGGCTCTCGATAGAGCGCGCGATCTTTCGTACCGCGCGACGTCCCAGTAAAAACTGCGTCCCGGTATAAAGCTCCTCTCGCCGATTCGCCGGCCCGTGCCTTATGAAATCTAGGCGCTTTCGACGAGAAGCTGAATATATTGCTAGTACTGCAAGAGTCGGTGCACGCGCGCAGCGTCGTGACAGCGTCGGCGCGGGCAGCTCGAGCGATCGGTGGGGGTGGGGTGCCCACATAAATCTGTGCCAGCAGCCGGGACGAGAGCCATTGTCCCGCGCACCGCCGTATACTCCGCACGTAGGTAATAGGAGCGGCGCATTCGCACTTGTAGCTTTTAGTTTTCGCTTTCCTTTGCGGATTCCCGACTTTTTTGCGAGCTAATTATTCGCCGCTGTGATCCGCCAGGCGCAAGCTACACGCAGCCAGTTCACGTTAGTTACCGGTGCATATAATACTCAAGTGGACGTCACTTTGCCAAGAGCGTATGTATAAAATTTCTTAAATGATTACGCAATGTTTCTGCGTATTATTTTATTAACGTTTATGTTACAGTCAGGTTTATATAGTAGGTGAGCGTTTACCTAATGTGTTGGTAGATTAAGAATTCAAAATTTGTGTTATTGATACTAGTTCGCGACCACTCTGAACGTTAATTTTTCACAAGCAGCGTCATTAACATAACTGATGGTATTTTTATAAATATTCTACCGTTTCCTACTAAAAATTCATGAAAGAAATATATAGTGGATTGCATATTTTTAAATAAAAAAGATAAGTTCGTGATAAATCATATAAATCAACAGAAAAAATAATGAAATAACCGTAAAATAATTCTAAAATAAATCAAAGTGAGTGTGTAAACCAAGAATAAATTTTTTAATAGACAACACAATGTCAGTTTAAGCTGTACACCGCTCATTAAACGAACTATATCTATGCGTGAAAAAACAATTTTACAAGCACGCGGAGAAAAAGACTTCGTATGTTGCGTACCAATGTATTAAGCAAGTACACGGTAGCCTTGATCAATTCGTATAATATCCGTGAAAGTTAAAGAAAAAAAATAAAAGATCCGCCAAGGTAGGACAGACCGCGGTACAATCGATTCTTACAGTAACATGCATGGAAAAAAACGATAGTCATGTTTCACGATTTGAAAAAGTTCAAATTTATTTGTCCGACACCAAGTGTTATGAGCGACTGACCAGTCCCGAAGGCTAATCGATTTTAATTTGAACTGTAATGTGTTATTGTTAATCGGTAACAATCTCCACCGTGTTTATCACACTATATTTGTCGATTAATACGTGTTGCGTGAGCTTTATACTTATTTTGTGCTTTTTATAAAATATGCAACTGTTGCGCATATCTTCTACATATACGATCTCCTCGTGAAAACCGGTATGCAAAACTGTGAAATTTTCATGATCGCTTTAAAGCACTAGCAATGCATCAAAATATCTCACTTTGAAAAATTCTTCAGTTTAAAAATTCAACAATACAGTAAAATCAATTAATTCATGTTTCTATAATGTATGCACTAGCTAAATCGTACTAATGTATTTAATAAAAATTGTAGTAATATTCTACTAAGATATGTTGTACTTGATCCGCTACTTTTTCAACTTAATACTTTAATAGAATTTTTTTGGGTGTGGTAATACCATCTGAACACTCCTTGCGTTGCATAGATTAAATTGTAGTATTTAATAACTACGACTAAAACGATACAGCAGTCCAGCAGCTACATATAATGAGTAAACCATAAGTGACTCTAACCGCGTGATTGCCGCGGCCTATTTAAAGAGGAATGCTTTGGATTGCAACTCGCGCGACCAGTCCAGATGCGCGTAGCTAATTATCCCGGCTTGATGCACTTTAAAAATTAACACACGATAAGTGCAAGTCCTTCCCAACATGGATAATTCCCAGGACTTCGAGAAATCGTCCCACGTTCTAGCCGCGCGCGAATTTTTCTCCCCCGCGGCGCGAAGAGCCGATGTGTACACGGACACGAGAGCCCGAGGTGCCACCTGTCGCGCGTGCCCGTAATGACGCCGACAATTATTAGCCCGCGAGGGAATACCGATCACAGACGCTAAATCGCGTCACGGGAAACCTCGGACATGCTCGGGAACATACGTCAGCGGAGTTCCGTGCGTCCAAGTGGGAGTCCCTCGAATCGGCCGGAACCGGTTACGCATTCATTGACTCTCGCTGACGAGCATTCGTTCATTCGCCGCGACCTGATCTTCTCATATAGTGCAAGTGTGCATGCTGAGTCCGGTTCTACTTGAAATAACAACTACGTAAATATATTCAAAGACGCCGTGAATCATAAGGCGCTGTTCCAAAGTCGAAATAGAAATTCGATGGTGTCAGCGTTAAAATAAATTAAATTCTTAGTCATTTGATTCCCATTATTTGGCGAAAGTTTTGTTTTAATTTATTATCCTTCTCACAGACTATTTGACTTTTTACAAATTATTTAATTAATTTTTACTAAATGCTAATAACTGGTATAAAAATATTTCAATTTAAAATGGCGTAAAAATAGTTTTTAAACATTTGGTTAATTGGATTTAATTTAATTAAAAAATTTTTAATTTAATTAATTGTATTTTGCACGAGTGAATATTTTTAGAAAGTGAAAAAATGTATGCAGTCCTTGTTTCAATCTTTGGAAAATTTAATGAGTTTAAATTCATTAATAATTAATAAAAATAATTAATAATCCCATCCTATACATATTACGAGCGATATGTTTACATCAATAGACAGTATAATTAAAATCATAGCTACAATAAAGACGGACAAGTAGTTGATGAACCAATTTTCTGTTGATACATAACTTTTTAATGGTCACTTGCTGTTCGGTGAATACTTCAAATATATGTGACGTTGTTTGTGAAATAAGACAATGTGATAAAAGCACGAATACTATTCAAAAAGTTAACTCTCTGAAAAATGAGTCATGGCCATTCGTGACAGCGACCATAAGATCTGCTCGAGCTGTTACTCTCTCAGCAGAACGTACCTCTCCGACACAATTACAGTCGCTTTTCGCACCCGTTTGTCACAGCGATTAGTGCTGCTTTTCTTCTTTCTTATACTTTCAAGCATAACAACTACCGCGATGTTCTTAGCCAAGCGTTGAAATGAATATCAAACATTAAGTCAGAGAAGTGAAGACATACTCAATAACTTAGAATTAGTAATAGTTTAATGAGATAATAATATGCCATTTAAAAAAAAAAGTAAAGAACATTTAATTATGAACTTTATAAAAATACGTAAAGAAATAAGTATATCGGGAGCTACATCGCTAGAAACTTGACTTATAATCGCAATATTAGTTTGAAAGAGCTATTAAATTGAATATTTTAATTATTCTTATGTATTCGCAACTTAATGTATAAAATAAATAAGTTTAATATGTAGATACTACTAATTAGATTTTAATGTATGTATATAAGAAATGCAACCTTCAACTTTTTATGAGAGTAGGAAAATAATACTTCTAGTAAAAGTATATGCATTAAGCTTAACGATGAATTTTTTACAATTATTACATCAGTATACTTTGTAAATGTTGTTCTAATAGTTAACTATAATTGTCTCGGAATCAAAAGAAGTATAAAGAGGTGTAATTATGGTCGTGCACAGAATCTTTAATAATATTGATGCTAATTAATTAAACGATTTTTAGTAAATAAGATGATATAGTATTTTAAATGCTTTTTTCATTTCGTTAATTATAATCAATGTTATAGTATTTCAGGGGCCATGGATCCCAACGGCTTTAAGGACTTTTCTAAAGAAATGACAGAGTTCATCGTGAACTATCTGGAAAATATTAGAGAAAGGTAAGCCAACACCTTGAGAATGAAACCTATTTACGGTGAGGCATTTACTAGCTTTACAGTACACACAAGCACCTGCTAATGTACGTAAGCATTTGAGATCAAGGCTCGTGTGTATACTGCGTATTCACACGTAAAGGCACGCATGTAATAGATACTTACATTGCTACCGGATGACAGAAAGACAGACTTGCAGGTACGATCACGCCGGCTGATCGAAGGTGAAACGTTCACGAAGGGAAAGGAAAATCAACCTTGACAGTACTCTATGTGACGGATTAGCGTATATCCAACTGTCATAAATAATAAAATAATTAGTGCTCGCCTATTTTGTAGGTTAATAAAAAACTGTTCTGCTTTTAGATAAGATAACAGATAGAAAAGCATGCATTCCCTATATTTGCTTATTATTTAATAACGTAGATTCTCAAGAAATCTGAAATGAATGAATGAATGAATGAATTTCGAAATGAAAGATAAAAAGATAAAAGAATTGCATATAATAATTGTACTGTTAATTGAAAAAATAAATTACTATTTACAATAATTAATTAATTAAACTAAATTAAAAAAATTAAACTTCTAGTTTTTTTTTAAATTTATGATTTAGTCCAAACCTTTTATTTATGTGTGTATAAGAAAATATCAATAATAATATTAAATAACAAAATTGATCAATAAAATTGATTAACAAAAGTGATCTTCAAATTTAAAAAAAGTGAATTTTTCTTATATACAAATGATAAACTGAACTAATTAATTTGTACTCAAATAGAAGCATTCTTATGCTTTTGCATAAAAGATTCAAAACTATTATTTTATAATAGTTAGAAAAATCTTTTTTAACTAATGTCATATGCAATCTATGAAGTTTAAGATTAGTTGAATTTGTAAAAATGTTTTTTCAAATAATATAATTATTATTCATATTAAAGTTTAATTATTTAATGAAACTTTTGCTTAATACTGCTTTTTTATTAGATTTTTGCAAATTTAATTCCTTATAATTTTGTAGAACGGTTTTGCCCACTATTAAGCCAGGATATATGAAACCATTGATACCAGAAGAGGCACCGCAACAGCCTGAAGATTGGAGAAACATCATGGATGATTTAGAAAGAGTAATTATGCCCGGGGTGAGTAATGAAAAACTGAAGACATCTGCTCATATAGTATATTACCATATTTATTTTGAAATGAATTTATTTATTTTTATTTCTTTATATTTATTTGTTATTAGCACATTTGAGGTACTAAATAAATATTAAATGCAGAAAATAAATTAATTATCAATAATAGATAAAGAAATTAATGCAAGTAAGTGCTGAGTAAACCGAAAATAAACTTTTCAAATCAAAAAAGCTATTATATTTTATAATAATAATTGTAGTTATTTATCTATAAATATTGAAAAGTATAATAATATTCTTATGACATTTTTCTCTCTGTCTATATTAGTTTATTGAATTCTCACTTATGCAAAAGGAGTTATTATAAACTTCTTATAAACTGCACTATGAGTTATTGCTTTTGTATAAATTTATGTTTAATTTAATAAATAATCTAAGCACGTAGTGCTTAATTTATATTTTAATACATGTTATATGATTATGTATTACGATTACTCTTAATACATTTAGAGATTTAACTTTGTTTATGTAATAATTCAAATAAAATCTTAGGATTTCGGCAATTACGAAAAAATAACATTTTTTGGTATATGTATGTGCATATTTTTTCTTACTTACATAAAAGAATAATTAATTAATTAAATGTAATTAATTTTATGATGATACATTTTATTATTATTATGATTATATATTTAAGAAATGTGATCATACCTAAACTTCTGCTCTAAGAATATTTTTATGCATTAGATAACTCACTGGCAGAGTCCAAAATTCCATGCGTATTTTCCAACTGCACAATCTTACCCGGCAATCGTTGCAGACATGCTATCTGGAGCTCTTTCTCAAATCGGATTTACATGGGTAAATTTTTAAATTGGATTTAAAATAAAGATATAATAATTAACATATAAATTAAAAAAATTTTTTTAAAAAATGTTGAATTTCAGATTGCAAGTCCGGCTTGTACAGAACTTGAAGTAATAATGCTAGATTGGTTGGGCAAAATGCTTGAATTACCTGAATCTCTTTTGGCTTGTAGCAATGGTCAAGGAGGAGGTGTGATACAGGTATGTGCTATTTAAATAAAAAAATTAATACTGCTTTTATTATTTGAATTATATTCAAATATATTTTTTAAATATGTATCTGTGTAAATAATTGTAACTAAATCAAAGAACAAACTAAATGATTTAATAAATAAAGCTTGTATTATTTTAAAAGGGTACAGCTAGTGAAGCTACTTTAGTAGCACTTTTAGGAGCTAAAGTAAAAAAAATTCAGGAAGTAAAAGCGCAGCATCCGGAATGGAAGGATCACGAAATTATTGGAAAACTAGTCGCTTATAGTTCAGGTAAATTATAGAAAAATTGAATATACATTTATTTAAGTAACTGAAAAATTACAATATAATAAAGTACAATATAAAAAATAAAGATTTTAAACAGCCAATAATATAGACTTTTATAATACATTTTTAGTACTGAAATTCAAACACATAAATTACAATAATACGTGCATGAAATAGTACTCTAAATTCTTTAGTATTCCACGAATGCGGGTAGGATTGCATTCTTCGTTCATTGCTTCGACCAAAAATCTGGTCACATAAATGTACTAAACTTTTGAAAGCTCGCATGACTTTAAATCTGGCCACACTCTCGTCACGTTCAAGCATGGGCAAAAGTTGTGTGTGGGGGATGGGGAAAAAGTGAAGGGAGGAAAAGCGGGTGGCGAAGGGGACAGAGGGGTATTGGAGCCAGAGTAGAAGCGTGCGTTGAAGCACTTCATCAAGCGGCACTTTATCGCCATGGCAACGCGTAATAACCACTCCAGTTACCCGAGATCCACTGAGGGACCAGTTCCACCCCCACTCCCTCTCTCCTCTTCTCGAGTTAGTCCGATGAATCGGAAAAGTTACCCAGTCAGGATTGTGCGCGCGGAAGTTTCCTTGTGTACTTTCGGAGATTTTTAATGAGTCCCAAGCGTCTAAGATAGTCAACCCTCTCGCACTATTGTTGATGCTTCAATCTCTCGATAATGGTTATGATGAATGTCGACCACTTGTTCCTCGAATCATTAGGATACTTTTCATTCTAGCAAAGCTGCACAATACCCTGATTGCTACTCAATGCAGCTTTTATCATAAGAGCTCATTTATCGTCTTCTTTTTTGATTGATTTATTCTTGTGAGAATTAACTGAAGGGAAATGATAGATTCATTCCTCTAACAAAGCTTTCAATATTATATACAGATATATTACAATTGTTTTCCAAGTTAAAGTTCCACGCGTAATCAAACTTAATGCGCCTGCCATGCACTTTGAATACGGTTATGATTATGGGAAGAAAAATTATATTGATTTAAAGTATATTTGCATAAATAATATTCATTAAATATACAAGTTATTACATAAATTAAAGAATTACATAAAATTCTAAAATGTATTCTAATTGGACTTTGTATTAACGAAATAATAATAAAGCTTTTATAATACCAAACTAACTTTAACATTTCTTTACTTTAAAGAAATACTTAACATTTCTTTTAATTATTAATCTTAGCTCAAGCTCATAGTTCTGCTGAACGGGCTGGTCTTTTGGGAGGTGTCATCTTTAGACTGCTTCAAACGGACTCTAAACATCAACTTCGAGGAGAAACTCTTGCTGAAGCGATTCGAGAAGATAAAGAAAAAGGACTTATACCTTTTTATGTAAAAACCATCATTTTACGTTTTGAGAATTCATGAAAATTGTTTTATTTTAAAATAAAAACATAATAAAATGAATGAATTAAAATACAATTTTTATGTTAGGTCATAGCTACTTTAGGAACTACATCCTCTTGTACTTTTGACCGTTTGGATGAATTGGGACCAATCTGTAACAGTGAAAATATATGGTTACATATTGATGCCGCATATGCTGGCAAGTATTAGTTTTTCTTTGTTATTAATGATAATTTCTTTAACATCCATTATTTAACCATTTAAAATTTTTTTAGGCTCTGCTTTTATTTGCCCAGAATTTCGCTACCTTATGAAGGGTATAGAGAGGGTAGATTCGTTCAATTTCAATCCTCATAAGTGGATGTTAGTAAATTTCGATTGTTCCCCATTGTGGCTGAAGGATCCAACATATGTTATCAATGCCTTCAATGTTGATCCTCTATATCTAAAACACGATATGCAAGGAAGTGCACCAGATTACAGAGTACGATTGAGACTTTTAAGTCCCTAAATGAGTATACATACCACATAATATTAATGAATAAACACTTTTTTAGCATTGGCAGATTCCACTAGGCCGACGATTCAGAGCTCTCAAACTGTGGTTTGTTCTTCGTTTATATGGAGTCGAAAATCTGCGAAAACATATAAGAAACCAAGTTGCTCAAGCCCATGAATTGGAATCTTTAATCTTGTCGGATCCTAGATTCGAAATTGTGGAGGAAGTTATTCTTGGTCTAGTTTGTTTCAGATTGAAGGTAATGATTTTCAAAATAATATTTACTATTTTCTATAGTGAAACAGCGATGAAAATATATAAGTATTTATTTAATGATTAAATTGAAAGGGTTCGAATGAATTGAATGAGATGTTGCTGAAGCGCATAAACGGGGCGGGTAACATTCATTTGGTGCCATCGAAGATCCAAGACATCTTCTTCTTACGCGTTGCCATTTGTTCGCGTTACAGCGAGAGCAAGGATATCCATTACTCGTGGCAAGAGATAAAACAACGTGCAAATGATATCTTCGAGGAACAGTCACTCTCAAAGTGATGGCGCGCCCGCATAACTCGTAGTTGCAAGGTCATGATTCCCGTTAATTGCCATCAATCCTAAATAATTATTGATGTACTGTTAATTTATAGAATCCTAATTCTATAACTATACTCCGTCTATATCAATTCTCACTATTTTCTGTCTATTGCATTGTTAACAAAGATAAACTTGTGTGTATACATTTCCCAGACTTTGGATATAAGCGATAACATATATATCTTCGTTGAGTAAATAACGTTCAGAAAAGTGGCATTTATTCCATAACTAAGCATCAGGAATAAAAAAACAATTAAATTACTTAGAATAATAGCTGCATATTTGAGAGTTGAAAACGATATTTTATACTTTTGGAGATTAATTTCAAAATGGATCTTCTGTTATACATCTATAATATCTACATTAATTATTCCAAAACTTTAGTGGTGAATTCACTTAAATTATGTTTTATTTTGCCTTTATTATTACAAACTTTCACTCTTTCATGTAAGCATTTATCTAGTGCAACTGTTTAATTATGTCTTTTCACATTGACACATTTCAATATTCAATCTTCAGTTTTCATATTATTTATATAAACATGATTAATGCATTGGACTCTGTCTACTGCACAACGATTTCACGGGCATAATTTATGCATTTTTAACGTTTTGAAACAATGCATATTTTTTATAAATTATTTAATATCTTTTGGTTCCTATGATTTATACCAATATTATAAAGATATTTTATTTAATTTTTATATAAAGCATCGAATATTTTAATTCGCATACTTATACATTTTATGTAGAGTATCATTCTATAACTTTTAATATCTGTCTGACTTTCCTGGAACATATTAACAAATGAATAAGTATAATTATTTGTCTTAAACTATAAAGCCAAATATTCAAACAAAGTCCATCATTATTCGATCATAGCCTAAACTGATCAACCTACTGATGCAAGATTATACATCATATTTCTCTATAAGAATTATAAATTTCTATTCATTTTATCACCTGTTTATTTGTCATTTATTTCTTTTTTATTCAACATTTAATATTGTATATAATCTAACAATAATGTTTACTAAATTAGTTTATATACAATATTATTGTTATTAATACATTTATTTCTATTTCGTGTACTTATGTTGCTAATAAAAACGCTATGATATAAATATTGTAGTATAAATAAGAATCTATAAATTGTTGTATAGAAAATAGACCACTGTCAAATATTTGTTTATATAAAAAAAGTTGTCTTATAATGGATTACAAAAAATAACAGTTTTAACTTTTTCTATTTCAATTCAAATATTCAAAATACCTCGTTAATATTTTAAAATATTTATTTTTTATAATGCAATCTTCTTAAATTTAACAGTAACTATGTACAACTAACTACCTTTAATATAAAAATATATAAACAAGTGCAATATATAGTAGTCGTAAAATGACAAATAGAGGCAACTATAATAAATTATAATTTTACATTAAAGTAAAAAACAACATGAGTTGACTTTGATTAAAGAAAGAAATTTTTATTATAATTTTATTGTATATTTATTGAGAAAATAATTTTTAACACGGTGCAACATTCAAGTCCCGTACTTACGATTGAAATATCTGGTTCGAAAATAAGAAATAGAAAAAAAGTTTTCGGATGATTGTGTACTGGCAGATGAGTAAAAGAAGCTTCATATCTATGAATGTGCTGTAGTTGGGACAATAATAGATCTAGGATGTAGATAACTCAGTTTGGAAGCATGCGTTGACTTGTACAAAGAACCAAGATTAAAGGGACCAATTGGAAAGGATAAAACAAATATTTATTGTATTATATGTTTCTCGATGGATAAAGGAAACTTTATAAGTAACTTAATTTTATGATAATCCATTTTGATCTTATCAATAAGTACTTCCCCAGAATTATTAATTCTGGAGACAATAAGTTGTAAAATAAGGTATTATAATCACATGTTAAGCACCCAATTATACTAGAAAATCATGATATTATTATTACTTTATTTATCTATTAGCATTGTAATTTTTATTAAGTGCTTGTGATAGCTAACGATTTCATGTATTTTAAATGTAATATTTTACTTTTTTATTCAAGGATCATAAATTTTAATATAAAGTAAAATAATACTTGATTTTGATCAAGAAGTGATTAAGAACTTGATTTTTTCATACATTTCTGTGCTACATACATAATAAACACAAATAAATAAAAATTATTAATAAAATATTAAAAAAGTTTTATGCAATAGCATTTATAATCGTTTACAGTAGACAATACATAACATGCCAAAAACGGACAATTTTTAAATATAAATAAAATTATTCTCTCTAGATGTAAATTTGAAGAATAACATTATAGAACTTATGTATTATTTAATGATAAAGTTCTTTTTCTATTTTGGACATTTTGGTATGGGATCTGGAAATTTTTTTGGTGGGCCTCCATAACGTTTCGTTAATTGAATTACACGATCTGCTTCTCGAATCCCACTTAATCTGGCTCCGTGAACTGTGCTATAATGACCAGGTATCGTAGCTTCTCCGGCAAATAATAAAATAGGCGCGACGGGCTCACAAGAACCTGTAATGCATACAAATATCATTAATTATAATTAGTTTATAAAAATGTAAATTGTAAAATATTTTTAATTGTATTATGTTTAATAAAGTAATGATGAACAAATAAACTTTTGAATTGTCAATGTATAATGATAATAAGAGCAAGAGATCACCTGGTAAGGGACTTGCTAAATCACATTGATGCCCAACCGTGCTATCCATAGCCATGTAGCTATAAGATCCTGCAAAGTATTGGTCCATGCACCATTTACTTCGAAGCAAGTTTGATGGGTAAGGCAGCGTCGGATCACCCGTGAATTTACGTAAAAGCCGAGTCATAGAATCTACAACTTCCTCATCGGAGCATAATTCCATGTCGGCAGCCTCGCGACCACACACCCATGCGCAAAGTACGTGTTGGGAACCGACAAGTTCCTCAACCATCGAAATACCTACAAAATTTAGTCAGCAAATATTCAAATACATAAAGGTTCGCTAAAGAAAGCAAGCTCGTCACCTTTGACCCAATCGCATCGATCGGCCAGCTCATCGGCAGACCAAGCAAACCTGATGCTACCCTCGTGCCAAACCCAGAAAGGTTTCTCATACTCAAGGAAGATCTTATTGACGCAGCCGTAGCCGAGCCTCGTGATAGCGTCAACTTTCTCACTGGGTAGTGACGGGCAAAAGAGCTTCTCGTGCTGGTGCTTGAGTACCCCGAGAGACACGGTGACAATGACATAATCCGCGAGGAACTCCTCTCCGTCGCAGCACTTGACTAGAGCTCGGGGACAGCTCTCGCTCACTGCACCCCAGCGGATACAGCTCACCGGTTTGCAGTACTTGAGAGCGCAATTGGGCAGCTCTCGTAGCAGTGGTGCGAGCATACCGACGTAACCGAGGGGCACGCGCACGTTGCCACCAGGCAACTCAACATAGCTGCCAAACTGATCAGCTGACACAAGGGACAGGTCGTCGCCGCATCGGCACCTCACACAATTCGTCAGTCCGTACATCACTCGAGCAGCGTCATACCTATGTTTTCAAATTTTTTTGATAATTAAATGTAATTGATCAGAAACGAAAAAAACAAATTGATTTTCCGGAAGAAACATTAGAAACATTCGATTACTATTCAGTTTTATAAATAATACTAGACATATTACAAGATATGATCAATATACAATTAACTAATGTCATATTATAGCTCTACTGCTTTTTAACCAGTACATTCTGAATAATCCAAAATAGACAGTAGATAAAGACACTCAGAATTTAAATAATTCATCATTTAAATTTGACTTCATTTTCATTTAGCACGTTAAATGTCCTCTTATTTATATATATTCATTTAAAGACAAAACTACGGTCCTAGGGATGATACATAATGAACTTGAATCCTAATTAAAAGAGTCCTATTTCACCTTTGTTCTTCCGGAAAATTGTGAAGTTCTTGTTGTATTCTAATGCCCATAAAATTGAGTAAGTTTCCATGTGTCCTGCCGCATCCCAATGAAAAAAGTGCTGCTGCTTGTTGCTCAATTTGCCGAAAAGTGTGATAAGCAGTGATGCTGACGGGGAGATCAATAGCTCGTCCCTCACTTGTACAGAAAAGACCTTTACTAGGGTCCGGTCTGTAAAGCGGTGGCTTTAGCAGACCTTCTTGAGCGGCCAGTGTATACACAGGATTAGTGACGCAACCACCTTCGATCCAGGTGGCCCCCATTTCGGCAACTACGTCACCGAGCCAACACGAATGAATACGGCCTCCTGGTCTAAAAAGTAATTTTCCTTGAGTTTTGAATGATATTGCAAATTAATTAGATTAAAATCAATAATATTTTTTTCATCTTCTAACAATTGCAGCTTTTTAAGCCGTCCAATTATTTTATTCGATCTAGGTTACTAGGTCAAATTAAAATTTATCTATACAGAGATATCTTTTCAATTAAAACTATAGAATAGCTTACATCTATGTATATATATATATATGTATGTTAAAAATTATTTATAGATATAATACAAACTGATTTGTAAGTGAAACAACGAAATGGCAAATATAATTGAATTCAGTTACCTATCTGAAGCTTCAAGAACTGTAAACTTTTTAAGTCCGCATTGGGCAAGTCGATGTGCTGCCGATAATCCAGCCATTCCCGCTCCAACGATAACGACTGTAGGTTCTTCGTTGCAAGGATCCAGCATGCAAGGATCCAATTGGCAAGTATCGAATTTGGCAATACCTTGACACGGTGGTATGTCTTTCCCATCTCCGGAGTGCGCCGAAGCCAACCATCTATGATTTCATGATTTTACCATCAGATTACATAAAGAACTTTTGAATTAAAGGTTTTGTACTTTCAATGCATAATTGCGTATAGCAGATTTCTGATTTCAAATCTTTTAAATACAAACATGTCAATTAACTAAAATAAATTTTACTTAATTATTAGTTTGTTAAACTTACCTTCTAAGGTTGAATTGTGCGGCCCTTAAAAGAGATGAAGGTCTCGCTAAGAGCATCTCATTAGAAGAAAATATCGGGACTGGTAAATTTTCGAAAAAAATTCAAATGCTTCATCTGTACACATTGAAAAATTTTATTTTAGTTTCGTTTTTAATTACAAAATCTATGAACGCCTGTCATGTCTAGCAAACTTATCATTCCTGATCAGACGCTATTCTATTGTCGATTTTTCAAAAGTTATGGTATGTATAGATAGATATAGAATTTTATACTTTGAAAAAGTGCCAGCTTCAATGCATACAGTGTACACTCTATTTTTAATGTCAGCAAAAAATAAGAATCGAACAAATTTGATTAAAATGTAATAACAATGTATTTTTCTTAAAAATGTATAGAACAATACATATGCAGATCTAAATTAGTATATAAAATTGAAAATTGTCTAATAATTACTTAAAATGGAGTATTTTATAATGTATCATAAGATAAAGTTTGAAATTATAACAATACAATACACACTACAGAATTAATATTTTCTTTCTTAGTATAACAAAAAAAACGTTGTAAAAAATCTGAACCAACCGTTAAAGTAAGCAAATTTCATTGCAAATAGTGCAGAAATATACAAAATATTCGATGATTACACTACAATGTGGTGCCATCTACCGAGTAGCAGGCAAATATACTCTAACCATGTAATGTTCTAAATTGAAATACCGATAGATGGTAACCATCGAAACATGAAATTAGATACGTGAAATTTTGTTACCATTTGCAAGTAATCATACGTGTTATTAAACAATATTCTATACATCCATGTAAAGTTTACAAATAATATGAATATAATGCCTAAGTAAAATTAAAACTAAATTCAGAGTTGTATGTTTACATAAGAAATGCAATTAGTTTTTTAAATAATATTTTGATTTATAAATATACATAGAATGTGATAACTAATAATTAATGAAATATGTTTATATAATTTAATTAAACAAAATCTAACATAAAATATTATGTTAAACTTATATCAAACGTATTATAGCTTTGTATAGTCTTATGTAAATATTTAAATATAATAAATCGGTTTTCGACAATTTTGTATATAAAAGAATTAATTTTATTCGAATTAAAAAAAATCGACATTACATTATTTTATCTTAGAAATTAAGTTCTTCTTATTTTCCATTTCTAAATTTTTGAATCTTGGTATTATAAGATTTCCATTAAGATTTCCATTAAGATTTCCATTAAGATTTCCATTAGTTTTATTTCCATTATATTGTATTTCGTTGTTTTTATAATCATATTGTGGATTCGTTTGTAAAATTTCAGAAGCTTGACCACTTATTTCATTCCACGCGAACAGTATATCTTCCTGCAGAGCGAAGCGACTACAAACGACGAATCGAATAACGTACTTTTCACGTACAGCTCCTGGAACAACATATATTCTCTTTCTTGCTAAGAGCTTTTCCATAAGTTGTTTCGTTAAAGTATCTTCGCCCTATAAAAATACAATAATGGTAAGATAAAAATTAATTGTAAACAAAAAACTCTTAAGCAAATTTGTACTTTTTGGCATCAAAAATTCGAAACATTAAAAACAAACCTTAAGTCTAAAACAGACCAGTCCCATCTGCACATCGATCGGTATTTCAAATCGTTCATCACTATTCACGCATTCTTCAAACCTTTTAGCAAGATCAATCGAATGTCTAATATGTTTCTGCAGTCCTTCCACTCCGTATAACCGTAAAACAAACCAAACTTTTAAAGATCGAAACCTTCTTCCAAGCGATATTTGCCAGTGCTAAAAACATTTAAATAAATTCAAAATAGAGTACTTCTTGAATTTGAATATTTAATGAAGTATCATTATAATTCAACAAGTAAGGCTATTTACCCTGTAATCATGCGTGACTGATTGCTTATTATGTGCTAAATATATTCGGTCTACGTTAAAAGCATCTGTTAATTTACTTGAATCTCGAACCCTGCATTTTCGCAATTATGAAAATATTTATAATATATAAATTAAGTACATTATGTTTACTATATACAACAATAAATATAAAGAAATGCGATTGATTAAATAAAGATACTCACCAAAGTGCTGAACAATCAAAGTTACAGAGAAGCCACTTGTGAGGATTAAAATTAAAAGAATCTGCATACTCTATCCCTGACATTAAGTAACGGTATTCGGGACAAACGAATGAAGCGCCTGAAAGAGCAAAAGTAAAATATGAAGACATAAAAGATATTGTTATGCCGTCATTTGTATAGATTGTAAAAATGATCTTTGATCTTGCTATGCTAATCGTCGTGCACTAAAATGACCTTTTATAATACTTCCATGGAAGATATTTTGTATAAATTTTTCATGATTTTATCTTAATAATTAAAATTTTAAACATTAAATTAAAATTCAAGTTAGTACTTCATTTTTTTAATAGCATCACTCGTTCATAAAAAATAAGATAATTTTTTACTGGAAATTTAAAAAAGATATTTATCATAGTCATAGATAAATTAAATATTCAAAATATGTTAATAATATATACTCCTTACAGCTGATTTTTTACTATCTTTAATCTCTTTGTTCCCATAGTAATAAGTAACCTGCTATTAGTAATGTTTGAACATTGTAAATCACTTTTGTTTCTTTCATTGGAAGTGTTAATATGAAGCAGTTTCAACTTAAATACTATACTAAATTATAATGGCGTAAGTGCACGAATTAAGAATAATTATTTATGAAAATGATTTTATCTACTGAATATCTTGAAGACGAATATCTACATTTATACGTATGCGTTAATAGATTCAAAGCTATTGTCTTAAACACAAAGACTTATCAAAAATTAATATCTTGATGTTAGTGGATAAGTATAAAATTACTGCTTATGTACCGGCGTAGGCTGCGTCGATATGTAACCAAATATTATAGGATTGGCAAATAGGGCCAATTTCAGTGAGATCATCAAAGGCACAAGTCGGAGTAGTTCCAAAGGTAGCGACAAGGTAGCAAGGTATTAGTCCAGCCTCTATATCTTTTTTCACATATTCCAAAACTGTACTGCCTCTTAAACGACATTTTTCATCAGCTGGCAGGAGTCTCATTGTGATAGCTCCAAGTTTTCCACTTTTCTCGACACTCGAATTTGATTGATCTAGATTTCAGTAATTAAATAATATCATGTTTAGTTCCTCTCATCATTATTAATTGTGAAAATGCTACATATTTAACACGTGACAAAAATAAATATGTAGGTTCACGCCTATTTATCACAAATATCTTACATAACAATTTATCGTGTTATACACTTATTGTTTAGTTAATGAGTTTTCGTTCATTACGTGTGGCATAATAGAAATCAACAATTTTTTATCGAATAAAAAATAACCTAATGCAACGTTTATAATTTAAGAATTTGCATTTCGTGCATTAATTTTAATTAACGCGTTCGGATTTATTGAAGTTTTGTTCTTTATTTTATAAATTTAATGACTAACTCAATTTTTAAATAAATAATTACAAGTAAATATTATTCAGATATTGTTGAAATAAAATTTTTATCTTTAAAAATACAAATTGCAAATTATTCTTACCGGATGTGTAAGCAACTAATTTTTCTCTAATTTTCCCTTCGGACCAATCAGGATGTTCTTTCTTTACACGAAGAACAGCCGATTCTCTTGCAGCTAGTAGGCACACAAGGGTTGTTTCACTAGCAGACCCCTATTAAAAATATAAAATAAATGTGTATTCATTAAAAGTATATATCTTGTTTAAAATATATACGATTGTTGTTAAAAATTTATAAAAATAAAACAAAGTATATAGCTTCTCAAATATGGTAATTATTAGAACGGGTTTTATTCTAAACGCGATTAAACTACTTCAAGTGTAAATGAAACTTTATAATTACAAGATTTAACTATAAATAACTTGCGCAGTCTGCACATTAGTTACGCAATCACATAATTACCTAGTGTGATTGTTACCTTTCCTATACAAAAACTTACAATGCATTGAAATGACAAGGTACTATATCCTTGAAAACTTTATTTGTTTATCAAATAATACCGTTAGTTTTTTTAACTAAAATATTTTGTTAAAATGTATGTTTATGATTTTTTCAATCCTTTAAAAATATTTTAAAATTAATGAAGCAATTATTTTGAAGTTAAATTAACTAAAGGAAATCGCAGATGTCAAATGATTAAAGATCAGTATTACCTGCAACACGCCGCCACCAGGACCTGGACTTGAATTTAAAAATTCTTTCGGAAGTCCAAGTAATTTTCCTAACCAATCCATGGTAATCATTTCGAGTTCTGTACATGCTGGAGAAGCTATCCAAGAAAATCCGATGCTGCCAATACCGTTACATATTATGTCGGCAACTAATGATGGATAAGAGTTACCCGTTGGATAATATGCATGGAATTGTGGTGAATTCCAGTGGGTTACCTTTATTTTTTGTTAAAAATAGTTACAATAGTTTAGCACTTACAATTCTCGTTAGGAGGGTCCTACATTAATTATACACTAAATATTTAAAGCAAAAAATTAAAGAATACAGTTGAATACAATCTATTAGGTACTTCTATATAAGTTGAATTATATTATGCGATATTGATTTTTCAAAATTCTCAATTTGGCAGATGCTGTAGCTTAAATTAATTTATGAATTTTTGAAATTTTGAGCATTATTTGTACGATTATCTGGTACCACTTAGGTGGTTAGCAGTTATTTGATATGCATTTATGTTTTTATCGAATTCTTTTTTTATTCTTGTGTTGTATCAATTTTTGAGACATCAAGTTTTTAACTTATTCTTTTATTAATTCAGTAAAAATAGAAACGGTTAAAAATGAAAATTAAACAACTTTATAATCAAAATGATATAAAAATAATGCAAACTAAAGACGAAATTTTGAAAAACTAATGTATAAGTAATGTATAAATAGGTTGATGTTATATCAAGAAGATTCTGATTAATAGTTTTCATTTAACGAGATCTTTTAATACTTTTAAAATTTTAAGTCTTTAGTATTAATATATTTTTTGTTACCGTTATCTACAGTTCTAAAGACAACAAGTGTCAATTCTTATTGATCTTATGTAAAGTAAAAGTATGTAATAATAAATTATTTTGCAGAATTAAACTTCAACCAAAGAAAATGTTTTATTTAAATAATTGGATAATTTTAATAACGAAAAAATACTAAAAAATAATCATTATTCAAACTTACCCCTGGCATTATATGTTTTTCAACATCGTTTAAAACTTCCCGCCAAGTCTCAGCTTTTACAGGAGCTTCTTCTGGCAATAGTTTACTGAGGTAACCTGGTTGCACACTTGGCAACACATCACGTTCACGCAAATTTTCATTATAATCGGCTATGTAATCAATTACGGCTTTTCCAAAATCTCGAAAGTCTTTTTCCTCCATTATTTTGATTTAAAGAAGTAAATTCAAAATTTAACTATAGAGTTTATGTACGTGTAATACCCGCTAAATGCGAACATTAACTGATTCCACAATTTGTGTTCATCACTCGGTGTCCGGTAAAGAACTGACAGTAGGCCTGCGGAATGAAAGAAGTTTTAAGAGGAATATAGTTACAGTAAACTTTCTCCTGCTTTCTCCGTGATTATGAACAAAAAATAACATCGGTTGCTTGTCAAAAGAGATGCGCACTTGACTTTTTTTTGGTTTCCGAATTTAGTTCACCTACTATATGTAAGATTTTAATTTGATTAGATGGTGACAAAGATAATCATTCTTGCATTACTTTGTAAGTAAATCAATGAAGTAATAAACAAATATTAAACATTTAAAAAATGCTCCTATTAAAACTGTTATTATACATTAATTTACTCGTTTAAATTATTTAATTCCAATCATTTTTTAAGGATCTTAACTCTCAACAAAAAAAAATTAAATTAAAAGTAAAAATATGTAGAATACATTGAAAACAATTATCAATAAAAGAATAGAAATGTCTTTAATTAAAAAATTATTGTATTTTAAAAAATAGAAATACAGGTTTTTGTATTGATCTTAATAATGCTAATAAAATGTACTTATTATTCAATGAATCGAATATCCGTTGATTTATAGTAATAAAACATAAAATATTATTACAACATTTAATTAGATATTTGATTTATATATAAATTTATTTTTAAAAATTTATTAATTATGAACTAAAATTAAAGTTGAATTTCTTTGAAACTATATTTTTAATTTGTAATATTCGCGCATCGCACTGCCATATTAAAGTACATTTAAATAACCAACCTTTAAAAAAAGGTACACTATTTCAATCAGTAGTTAAATAGATCTTCCGCAGACTACGACTATCATTAGACTGATCTCGAGAACCGCTACCCCTTCTCTTTTATACATTCTAGAGAAGCGGCGTTATGTATTCGGTTGTTTTTTCCGTCGCTTATATCCAGAAGTAACGAAGAGAATATTTTTGCTTTGTCTAATAATGCTTTACCTTGTGTGACCTTGATGTATGAAAAACGATTCTTCATTTGTTCAATAGCTTCTTTCAAATTAAGCATGTAGTAGCATTGCGATTGTCATATACATATAAATATTTGTTAATAACAATTTTTAAAAGCTAGAATCATTATGTATAGTGATATTAATACATGACATACTATCATATTGATAAAGAAATTAAGTTCAAATTTTAGTAAATTATGTTTTGAAAAAATTAATTGAAATTTGATAAGTAGATTTGTTTATTATGCAGTAAATCTATTGCTTTATCAAGCAGATATATAAATGCTACCCCTCGTGTTAACAGTATCAGCGGAAGAATAGAAAATATGGCTCTTTACAAATTATAAAAATTAAGAATCAGAATTGTTTATACACACTTTACAGATTGTGAATGAATTTTATCGTAAAAATATTGTAGAAACCTTTATATTACAATAAAAATTCTGAATAATTTCATTAATTATTATAAGCTAAAGATTCTAGAGCTCGAACTTAATCAAAAATTAATTGTTTTATTCCATAAACAACATAAAAATTATATTAGATTATTTAGAATATTTTAACTTTAATTATATTTGTCAAATTTATAATCTAAAGTTTATATTAATTAGGAATAACAATCCAAAAACAAGTTTAAATTTTTATGCTATTTTAATCAATTTTTGTAAATATTTTATACAGAAAAAGTATAGATTTGTAAATAATTTTTAAGAATGAGGTACACTAATTTTTTTGTATTGTTTATAGAAACAATATAATATGTTAATTTTACTTTTAATGAAAAGGATAATAAACTAGGAAGCAACTAAAGCAGTATTTTACTATATAACGATTATGTAATACCATTTTTACATGAAAACGTAAAGAATGGTTTTTGCGGGTCAGTCCATCAAACCATTACTAAATATCGATCAAGGATCTTTTTTACGCAAATAAGCATTGAATCTTATAATTCAGTGAAATTATAGGTACAATATTTTTCTCGCAAATTATTTTAAATTTTTTAAAATGAATTTTAATTTTCTGTCATTTCATATACAAAATGATATTTTATTCAATATAAAACATTTATTTTTCAATTTCAAAAGCGTATATCAATTGTTTTATAAGACTTTTAAATGAACTCTGATTAAATAAGAACAATTTAATGATTCAGATCATTAAAAAAAAACAGTTATGGGTATAATAATTCCTTAATTTTAATAAAATCATAGTCAGGTTTACACCAAAATCTTAAATGCGTTTTGATACAACAAATGGTAAAGCCTATAGTCACATAGAAATTAAATTATTTACATCGAATTTGTGAGAAATAGTACTACAGGCTAAAATTAATTTATTAAAATTTTATACCTACTACAATAATTAGTTAGTTAGTCCACAATTACTTTAAGATATATTTGTACCTGCCTTTTTTAATAGACTATTACCTCCCATTTTTAACGACATAATGTTTTATATGTTCAACCTCGTACGCACATTAACCATACTAATTCTTTTAAAACTTGTTAACAATTTTTAACTTAATATTATTGATTCATGGAATTTTTTGATTAACCGTTTAGTCTAAGATTTTGTTACTGAATTTTTATAAATATCTCAACAATATTTTAAAAGTTATATATGTATAATTTATTGGATAATGGTAATTAGTAAAATGTTAATGTAAATACGAAATTAAATATGATTAAGTAAATATTGTAATTTATATCAATTACTTAATAATATAAAATAACTAATTATGTATCGAATTATCATTATCTGTTATACAATAAACAATTGATACACTTAGAATTGAATAATAATGATAATAATGATAATAGGTGAATGAATAATATATCACAGTGGTTATGTTAATTTTAATTAATTTTTTAAATATTTAATATTTTAGAATTACAAACATGTACAAAGGATAATCTTGAAATATAAATGTAGGGAATAAAATATAATGATATGTGTAATTTTATTTACTTATTTTAAAATATAATAATGTAATTCCAATTCATTAGAAATTTTATGTCTTTAAAGACATCAGTATTACATTTTAGGAGTTAGGAATGTTGCTTTTTAATATAAATTTAAAATGAGATGCTGTCATCGAAGGCGTAGAATCATGAATAAATTCATGTATCAACTACAATTATAAGCTACTATATGGATTAGAAAAAAGAAGATACATAAAAAAACACTTAGTATGATTCTTAAATATCCCTTCTGTATATACTGACAAAAAATTAATTCGCAGTTCAGATTTCTTTATCATGATATGTACATATACCTCTATATACGAGAAATAGGTACAGATATAAGGAACTGCACACAACTGCGCGCATCGAACTCTTTTCATCTGCAGCCTTTCTCGCTCTACAAGCTTTTCTCTTATATACGTAGCTTCTAATTCAAACTTTATAGGTGTGTGTGTGTGTGTGTGTGTGTGTGTGTGTGTGCGCGCGCGCGCGTGTGTGTGTTTAAATACACCGAAATTTTGGAACGTGCTAAAAATCTAAAAATATAGTAGTGAAAAATAAAACTAATAGTGATACAAGTGAGGATACAATTCACTCAATCCTAATCAATGTACTCCTAACCTTTTATTCTAGCATAACAATACTATCGGATGAGTATTGCAACATTTGAAAAGGAAGAGATAGAGAGAGACAAAGAGATTAATTTCACGTGGTCTAACCAGAGCAATACCCTGTCTGTCTCTCTCTCTTTCTCTCTCTCTCTCTCTCTCTCTCTCTCTGTGGTACCGAGCGACTCTTGGGAGCCTGTACACTTCATGTTTAAAAGAACAAACGCGACGAATAAACGAGCGAATAAAGCTTGCAGCGCGATTTTTAATTTCATTTGCACTCGGTTCGAGATTGCATTTTCATACCGCGCGCTTTGATTATCTCTGTCAATATTCGTATGAGAGTGATTTGAGGTTATAACTACAAATCGTTCTTAACATAATTTCAGCATAACTTTTAACATGTTGTACATACGTCGTCTCGTAGAAGTGGTATATGCACATGATATACAGCATAATCTGCCCACAGAGCATAAAAGTTAACATATTATGTATAAAAACTGCTCAATTTCTTATACGTACTAAAATTTTTTCTATTAACTTTATGCGGTAAATTTAATGTAAATGCATTATTTACTATATAGATTAGTTCATATTTATTAAAATTTTTAAATTAACTTTTGCTTATCATATATAATTTAAAACATTAAACTTTTATTTACTATTCCCATTTATTAAGGTTTTTTTGTCAATGAATAAGTTTGTAATTTTAACTTATACTTTTAACTATTTTATTCTTATTCGTTTTATGTTCTTTTTTCATAACCTTTCACGAATTGTTTTGAAAAGCTATGTGGAAAGGTTTTTAACTTGACGATGAAGTTAATCTTAATCTTAATCTTAATGGTATATCATGAAATATAATTAATCGGTAGAAAATTACTTATTATTGAAAATTAACATTCAACGACTTCATAATGTTTAGAACGTTTTGCAAAAGATATTTTACATCTAACGTAACAGAATTTATTGGTTAACTTATTTATTTCTAGATTGATATATAATTAAAAATTAAAAAATTATATGCTGTTTATAAAATATTTTAAAGAAATTTTGATAAAGAAGTTTTGCAGAAAAAGTATTTATTGTAATTTTAATCAATCAACATTAAACTTACAATGTAAACTATAATATAACAATAATCATGTAAAAGTTAAAATGAAAGTTTATAAATTACTTTTCAAAATAAACAAATTAGAATTAATTTTTATCATTTAAATTTAAAATTAAATATCAAAGATATTTCATAAATCCATCAGGGGTTTTTATGACCTGCACATACAAATTTGTAAAGTTATAAATCTATTAATATGTTGATAATTGATTTACAGATTTATTGAATACTATTTTATTAAATTATATAAGTTTCAGTTATTTTTTGTTAATCTGACAGTTCTGTTTTTTCTTTTTGAAAGACTTATTGAATATTTAGTAGCTACAGCTACTTCTGCGAGTAATTTTAACAACAATGCAACATATTGTCAAATTCGTTACAGTTCTTTAGGAAATCCACGATAAGGGATGTTTTAATAACAAAAATATTTTTAATTTTCTAGTCAATTAATTTTTTAATAATTTACATATACTGAAAACGACCAAACATTTCAATAAAGCGTCTGGTAAGAAAATGATTTTCTACATAAATTTTAGGAAAGTATACTAATGATATAAAGCGCGTAATATTAAAAAGTATTCTTTAAAAATTAAATATTTTATTTCCCTTACAACATAATTATCTTACTAAAATGAGAAATTTTCTCCTTTATATTCGATTCGAGATACGAGATGCTCATTCATATTATATATTACGCATACCGATCAGTAATATCTATTCTTGTTCAGTTTGACTGATGATAAAATCCTATATGAGTATTATCGATTAATTGCATCTGATTCGTCAACCTTATCTATGTTTATTTTTGCCTAATGTGATCTAGTCCATTTTTGTATGTATTATAAAATATAATCTATATAAACTATAAATTTATAAGTAAGATATAAACTTAATAAAAAATGTATAATATCTGCGATAATACTTAGCTGTACATATATTATTTTTTTCTTTAAATTCTGTATTTGTAACTACTTATTAAATATCGAATATTATTAGAGTACTCAGAATTTTCCTTAGTAGAATATTTGGAAATTAGTTTAATTAAAATTCGTATTTTAAATTTTCATACTTAGTCTTAAGGATTCACCTCTAAACTCTTATGAATATTTTGTATGTTTTATATGAGTGTGCTTTTATACGTACATAGAAAGTGACGCATTTAAAAAACCTGAATTATTATTGAAATTGTAGTCATCGAGGTAAAATATTCATATATCATGTGTTACCTCATCAGATTCAGATATCCGTATATAATAACTTCTTAATAAACCAAGCAAATCAGCTTGCGGAACTTGCCTTTTAATACAAATTATTCAAGAGAAATTCAATTACAGACTAATTATGACTCGGCTATGACTGTAATGTGACATTTAATGTTATTTCAATAGTAATTCTTATTACTTTAATTTTGTATAATTTATAAACGCACTTAACTTATGATAACAACTTTTATACGATTGGTAAAATGAATAATTCTATAAAAGTATAATTTTGTAATATAAATTTTTATATCTATTAACAGAATAACTGTACAGATGATTATTTGATTTTGATCTATGAATATACTGTACAGAATTCATCGAAGCCTATTGTACGTATAATGTTAAGTCTGAAGCGATGGTAGTCTATTTAAGCATCCAGAATTGCTAAAAAATATGTAACACTCAAATTTAATTATCAAAATTTCTTTTATTGCCTAAAAATTAGTCTTTATTCTTAACAATACAACGTCAGATATAACTATAATAAATTGATTTCAATATCACAACCGCACAAAACAGAAAAAAATCACAAGAGGATAACGTTTCAAATCGTTCAAAAAATACTTTCTCATTTATTATTTGTCTTTCCAAGAAAGAAGAGAAAAGACAAGATAAGAAGAAAGAGTTAATAATATAGAAAAGACTCTAAATTTAGAGTAACAGTGGTAAGAACAATGACCAATACCTTGTTTCTATTAAAAAATTAAATTCTTTCGGAATCAATCATACGATAAAAGGTCTCATCCACGAAACATTGGTCCAAGTGGATTGCCTGAAAGAAAATTTTATTTTATCAATCTTTATCTCTCAATACAACTTGCTAACTCTAAATTACAATGCCTAAGCGTAATTTTTAGACAACGTTGTCTTCAGTATAAAGAAACAAAGCTTTGACTAAATTTACACTTCCCTTCTAAAATAATTTTTGCTAGTATGTAGTATAGACGACTAACCAAAGAACTTATTTTACATTATTAATGACACAAATCAAAAAATTTTGCAAAACACTTATGAGATCAACTTATATCAATACTAGTACTTGCTGTAAATACACTAGTTCATAGACGGTGCTAACATTTTGGCTAATTCTTAGACAGGTTTCAAGACAGGGTCTAACAATCTTACATGATTTAGTGAAGTCGTTAAGGATTCATCATTGTATCATATTTGATAAACTCGATATAATTTAAATATTAAATGATATTAAGTTTTTAAGGTACGATTTACGATTTGAAATAATATTAATTATCATTGTTTATTCTATACAATTTTTTTCTATACGTACTTACATAATAAACGGATCCTTTATTTCAATCAATTAGTATTATATACATTAATAAGGTCAATAATTAGGGCATAAATGTTATTTTATAAATGTGCAACATGAATTGTCAAATATGATATGCCTATAGAATTTTATAATTTTAATAAAACATTGTTGAAAATACATCCGTATGTATACTTTACATTTTTCTTACATTGAGATATGTAATACATATGCATTTAAAAGAATTTTAAAGTCATTGCTCGATAATTTGTAAATTTAAATAAAATCTGAACAAGATTGAACACATAAACACGAAAATATTTAATGTAAAGCACATTAAATATTTAATTTAATGTAACGTACATCTTTCTATTTTAAAAATTATATATAAATGTGGGTGTGTGTGAATTCATACTATTTACTGTAAACACATGTATGTTTATTGAAGACATTTGATTTTCATATAATTTTAATAAATTTTCACTACGAAGACGTTTAGCAACACTTACACAGAAATATTTCACCGAAACATTCAGATCTCCAGAACTCTCGTGTGTGTATTATCAACAAAATTAGTTTAAAATATATCTAAAGAATAAGGATGAAAAACTATAAAAATTAACATGCTAAAAATAATACGAATAAAAAATGTTAAGGACAAGAAAGTATGAATTTTAATACCGTCAAATCTAATACTACGAATCGTGAACAAATCGTGTAAAATTTGAAATAATAATATGGTGGTTTTAATAATCATTTGTAAATTTCGAACTGAATGAGAGTACCGAATATTGTTAACATTCACTTATAGTTATTAATATAATGAAATTACTATTAAACATTATATAGCTATACTGTATAAAATATTTAAATAGTACAATATAATAATATTGCCATTATGAATCCACGTGTAAGTGACCAGTCAAAAAGAACTGTACAATGATAATAATGAGTGTAAATACGATCTTGTTCAAGCCGATAAATTAAGTAACTACAAACACTGTGTACATGGATTGATTACGTGCATTACATACATAAACACATTGTTAATTAATATTATGATGATTATATTCATTGTTTAAATATTATATTTATTTATTTGTATGTTATAAAAACTATTTATTAATATTAATTAGAAGGTTACTTTTAACATATAGTACATTTAATACAAGGATAACAACTTTTCTAACAACATAAGCTCTCCAGACAAAAATATTTTCAATTAGGTTTATTTATTTTAATTAATTTTTGAACGTTTTTTCATTTTCTAATTCTGAATTTTTATAAACTTTTTACTCAAAAATACTTTCACTAAAGTAATATAAAAGTTGAAATTTCCTAAACTGTAACAGATGCAGAATTATGACGTATACAGGTATACCTGAGAAAACAAGTTTAAACTTGCTAATACGTTAGACATGAAGGCTATTGTTAAAATTTGGCGAAAATGAATACCGTTATTCATTTGCACCATTCCTGTGGCTTATTATCTATTTGTATAAGTTTATACAGCCAAATTTCTCGCAGTAATATATTTTTAATTTTGTCATTTTTTACGATTATTCAAGAAAGTAATAAATAAATCAAATTGTCTCTCGCAATTATTGTTCCATTTAACCATTTAAAATATTGCTCGGCATTCATATATAAGTTTAACAATTAATTGAAAGTTCATCTGTATCCACCACAATTAAAATGGATGACGTATCTGAGCTACTGGAAGCGCGACGCGTGCATCACGCTAGATAACGCACACAGTGACAGTCTATGGATAGCCTATTTAAAGTACGCATCAAAGGATCAAAGATGCTACTGTTTACATTTGCAATTAATCGACAAGTAGTGGATATAATGCATTATAAATACGATATACGCCAACAGTTGCCTTTTGAGTATGCATAAGGGTGCCTACAGATAGTACAAATTGACCAATTACATTAGGATAATCACAAAAAACGTCAAAAATAATTCACATTGTGGGCTCGTCCGGGATTTGAACCCGGGACCTCTCGCACCCGAAGCGAGAATCATACCCCTAGACCAACGAGCCACTTGACCATTTTCTCTTATTCGACTTTCACACTCATTGATTTACATACACCAGTGCATGCTTCGTCGACACTGCACATTCACTGCACTCATTTACTTCCGAACGCCATATAGATACAGAGAAGAGCCTTTCGTTTGATTAGTATCGCATTACAACTTCTAATACCGACTTATTTTGTAATTAAACGAAAATATTTTTAAAAAATTATAACTTTAAAGATTATTATGTTAATTTTTTATAAACGATACAATGTATGATACAAGGAACAATTTATACTATTTTCAGCCTGTATACATACGTAGAACGTATGTACTTAGGTCATTTTCAACTCAATGGAACGATATATTACAATTATTACATATATTAATTAATTAATCAAATTAGTATATTTCGGAAACGTTAATATTATTCCCAACAAATAATAATTTTAAGTAATACTTTTAAACTTTTTCGAGCAATCTGTATCTAGAGCTTTAAATCAGATTTAATTTAAAGGATCTTTAAATTTATTTTATCCTTAATAGAATATTATCAATTTTATAAAAAATTCCATTAAATTTTAGATTTAAACAGAAACTAATAAACAAAGTTAAATAATACTGAATATTGCCAACAATACCAAAAATATTTAAAAAAGAAAATAACGTATAATAGCATATTTCAGAATTACAATAGATTCAATTTGTGCAAATTAAACTCTAATCTATACTTTATCATAATTAGTAACATTAAACTTTGTAAAATTTAGTGTACATAAACATTCTAAATATTTCATTATTTACCTTGTATTAGTAATGATTATGGTATTCCATTTGACTATACAACGATTGTTACCATAAGCATCTTAAAGCAAATCGTCTGTAAAAATAGTCCAAAAATTAAAATTAAATAATTTGTTTTCGTAACGTAATGCTCTTAGTACTTTTTGCGTAGAATTTGCAATAAATTGAACTAAAGGAAAATATATTAAGATGTCTTATGTATATTTATTATGTATGTCTGTAAAAAATAGTGGCATTATGATATAACAAGCCAAGTCAGAAAAAAATGGTCTTCCAATATAATGTACTTTATATTAACAGTTATAAGCTTAAATAAAAGTCATACATTGCATAAAAAGTATTATTATTCTATATTTTTTATATCTTTTTCTTTTAGTTCAACATTTAAAAAAATAGTCAGAAAGTAATATAGTTTGGGCAACAATAAATATTTTATGACTAAAGTTAAACTAAACCAAGATTGTATCGATAATGCAGAGACCTTGCAACATATTTAAATGCTATACATAATAAAGCGTTCAGTACGTCCAATATTTTAAGTTTTACGTTAATTTTAATTTGATTATCCTGTGAAAATAATAAAAGGGAGATTATAAAAGAATGAAATACAATGTATTTTAAGAATTCATGGTTATCCACGATAAATATGTGTTTAAGAAAACTGTTTCATATATAGGGGGCGTAGCTCAGATGGTAGAGCGCTCGCTTAGCATGCGAGAGGTACCGGGATCGATACCCGGCGCCTCCAGTTTCTTTTTTCTAAATATTTATATTTTTTATTTATGTTTTATTTTATAAAAAAACTAATAGATTTTAAAACATAATAAATAATTATAATAAAATACCGGTGTGATTTTCTCTACATTCAACAATGAATAATTTGTTAATTGGTTACATGCTTATCGATATAAAATAAAAATTAATTTGTTTACATTTTTCTTGTAAAAGAATTACATCTAAATTAAGATATGATAAGTTCAGTTTATAACATATATCTCCAGTATATTTTATAATTTACAGTATGGTTAAAATAGGTATGATTAGAATTAGTAAAAGAACCTTAATTAAAGTGATAATCGAATTAAATTCTATTATTAAATTGAAGATTGTTTTTTCTTGAAAGCGTTAGTAAAAAGGTTACGATAAGTGCAGAGTCAGCAGAAGCATCCGGTAATTCACGACAATGGGACAGGGAATGAAATTCCGTCGCAAGAGAAAATTGGAATTGTCTTGATGCTGTGTTACTTTTATTGCACAGAGAGATTGGATATTCTTACATCTTTTTAACCTCTTTCATTTGTTCTATTTACATTATTTTTGGCATAACTCTAATTACGAGATAATTATCAAATATTGATTTATATATATGTGCATTTATATATTTAAGAAATAAAATAAAATTTTAATCATGTACGACACTGCTATATAATACCGATATACATAATACCGATCATATAAAATTAAGCATTATATACTAATTAAACAAGTTTTGAAAACTTTGTAGGCTAGCTATTTGTAATTAAAATATATAATTTTTCTTATTCAGCTGTTCCATTTGATATAAAAAAAGGTTAATCAAAATGTGAAAATTCAACGTAAACACAGTCTGCAGTACAAAGATTTCTTGTTCAAGCTTCTAAGAGTACCACTTTTTACGAGCATCTGTACAAAAGAGTGGGGACTTGTTCAACCGTCCCTGATGCGTTATGCCGACACGCCTCTCGAGTCACACCCTCAGTACAATAAGTCACTCTCGGATTCAACCATTATTATACCGTTTTTATCCTTCGATTTTTTAAGTCATCTGTTTTGATGCTTAACTACGCATAATTTACTAGTTTTTCTCTAAAAAGTTACCTAGCGATACTATTTTTTCTGCTATGATTCGTTGTAATGATCTGTACTTTGACATGATTACTGTCAATTAGTCTCATCAAATATAGGTGATCATTTGAACTAATATTATAATCAATGTTAATGATTTAGGTTGATGCAAATAAGATAACGGGAGTATTTCAATTTTAGAACAATCACGCATAAGAAATCTTTAACAATGAATACAATGCAATTTTTTGACAACTCTGCACTTTAATTATTTTGCATATGATTTTACTAAATAAGTAAATTACAATAAAAACGTTGACGATAAATTATCAAATCTATAAAGATTTTATAAGTATGTCAGTCAACGATTACTTTCATTTTAAAATATAACAAGTTGTATATTTTAATTACAATATAAATTTTTTAATTCTTATTAGTACAACAATTATGTTAATAAAGTTAGATTCATTAAAAAATTGTGATGCAAACGATTATCATAAGCTTGCATATTCATAAAAAACAGAATTCGGAAAATAATTTTTTAATGCGGAAAAAATAAATGCATAACTCCAATATTGAAATGATTACATATTTTTGCATACAAAAAATATTAGCCTATATACGTTTGCTATCTATATAGATATAGCCGTCAAGATGTCCTACTCGATACATCCTCTGTAAATGTTTACATATATACTGTTTATATTTGGACACGTATTTTAGGCTTTTTTCAATATTAATTATTTCACTCGATATTACACTGTTGCATTAATATACAGCGTTTGTTTTGTGAAATTTTTATCATTATCTTTAAAACTCCGTATTTATAAAATCATGCATGAATTTATGCAGAAAATAATAGTAGTAATTTTTTGATTAAATTGAGTAACAGTTCTATATGCAAAACTATTCGACGTTACATCGAGAAAACTTTCAGTTATGACGTAGAACATTCATTTTTGATTGCTATATTTCCGTATTCCTTTATAACGTGAAACTAATACACATGCATTAAGCGCATAAAAGTTATTTCGAAGAACAGTGAATAAACTATATATCACTACGTGCACTACCGTTTTGTACGTAAATCAAGTTTCAAATAACTGTAATTTACGTGAGTAGTCAATTTTTATACTTATAATCATCGATATTTAGTTTATCTTCAAAGGGAACTATTCAATCACTGAATGAACAGCCATTGGTAATTATTTATGCAGCACGTGCGCATGATTATTCAACAGTTTTAGAAGCGACGATGGTATATCACAATTTATCACACCAGTACTTATGAGGTGAGTCTCCGTTTGGCTTAATTATTCGTTGTAATATAGTAATAAACATGAAATCGGTGAAATCTCATATATCGTCAGTAATATAAACTTTCTTTTTTTTGGTTTGACTTTTGATATAATGAATTCCCTTTGTGAACGGGGGGCCGAGCCATTAAAAATTCATCTCCGAAATTTCCACGTACAGACTGTGCGAATGTCAGTGGATCCTTTGAAGAGAATCCTAACTACCCTCGAAATATGGAATTTTCTCTTGGTTGCTCTAGACTAAACCATCCCTAATGAATGAAAGAAAAAAAAAGAACTGTAGAGACAGCATATCTCCTAGAGAAATTGAAGAAAAAGTAAACTAGGATAATGAGATAAAAGTAGAAAACATAGAAAGCTAAACTCTAAGTCAGGTTACAAAAAATGATGAAAAATCTGGATGGAAATCTCTTCATACTAACTTCTCGAATTGAGTGAATAATGAGTTAACATTTAAAAAACTGTTCCGAAAATCTCGTAGAATTTAATATTTAACAAAACATAGTAACAAACTTTAATTAAAAAAATTCATTATGAAATTCAACAATTGAATCTTTCAAAATTTAAAACGATTTTTATTAGTTGTTTATTTTTTATTTTATGGGAATTACTTCAAAGCTTCAATGATCGTTCAAGAATTTGTCATTCTTAAATTTAATTTAGAACTACAATACAGAGAACATTATAGTTCGCACAAAAATTGTACAATTTCATCTTAACGTGGCGATAGAGTTGGAAGAATATTACAGAGAAGTAAAAGTGATAGGACAAGGAGAACAGATGGATGGGTAAATACGATAGAAAGAGAGAAATTGTGAAGAGAAGGAAAAAAACCTAAATAAAAGTACGTAACGGGGCGACAAAAAGGAGACGAGACAACAAAAGGAGAGCGCGCGTGCTTGGGGAAAAGAGTAGGAAAAAGCGTTAAAGGAGGAAAAGGAGTAAAAAGAGAGCGGCTAGGATAAGAGGGACGTGCAATGCGACTGCGTGCAAGACGTTGAAAGTGTGGCCGCTGGTGCGAGAATGGAAGAAAGTCATATTGTACGGCAAGGAAGGAAAAGGACGCAGCCACGAAGAGAGAAAGCGAGAGACTCATCTTCACCCACATTGATCCTCCCTGTCTTTATCTATCGTTAACTCGCCTCCACCCGCGTCATTCACCCTCTCTCTGTCTGGCAGTTTCTCACTCGCGCACCTCCTTTTTTTCTTCTACCTATATATATATACAGCCGCGGCGGTGGCGGGAGCAGCAGCAGCAGCAGCAGCAGCAACCCCGAAGAAATTCACTTTCGCGGAACGAGCGCAGGGGTGGGAGGCAGCGAGAAAGGGAGAAAAAAAATGCGCACGTTCCTCGAAAAATCGATGGGCGCACTCCATTGGAGGAAGGTCTGCGTGAGGCTGCCTCCCCATTGGCGGCGGCGGCCTCGAAGGTGTGGCTTAAAGATAAGCTCTCGTTGTGTCATCGCTTATATTGATCACGCAGCCCTCGCCCGCGCTCTCGGGACCTCCACACCGCTCGCACTTGTGCACCCCCGCCACGCGCTCTATATAGCTCTGTGAAAGGCGGACGGAGCGAGTTTGCGCGCGCCCCGCGCGAGAAGATATGGAGGACGGTGAGGTCCTCCGACGAGTCGACGGTGTTATTCCTACCGGGCCTAGGGACCTGCATCTTTTAAAGGGTGAGGCGCACCGCTGCTGCGTCGATCAAGCGCTTCAACCTCGACGACGAGGGCGTTTCATTATCCATTCGTTAATACATCCTCGACTCCCTTCATACTTATAATGCTCGAAGCTCGTGGCTTCTCTACCCATTCAATAGCATCGTTTTTAATCATTCACTTCGGATGGATGTACAATTACGTTTGTGCATGCCTCCATTATTATATAGCCTTTGAATTTCGATAGCAAGGCTCGAATACAAAGAGCAGCCTGAAACTGTCAAAGATCCTTATGTACTAATAGTATAGTGTCGCGAGCTCTATTATCCGAATAATGACTTCTTTTTAATATCGGGTTGTGATTGCTCTATGTTTATATATCCTTAAACGCAAGAACGTAACTGGTAATTTTTTACGCGTGGCTCTATTTAACTGTTTGAAGAAAACAAATGAAGAAATAAAAGCTTCTTTTCATTCTGATTCGATTAGTTAATTAACTTCTACAATGAGAATTAAAATAAGAAAATTTGTTATTAACGCATGCAAAGTGAATAAAAATTATAATAAACTAACTCGTAACTCTCTCAACAAGGGCATGTTTGCATCTGCGTACAAATACTGATCAGTTGTACAACGACTATCAACGAGGTCACATATTCAAGAGTCATCACGGATGAACCATCATAAAAACATTAATAGTTTTAAATACTTACTTTTTTCTTCTCATTGCATGTACAATTGCAAGCCTTCAAATTTGAAGGTTATATTTTCCTATCAATCAAATATTATATACATGGTCTATATTTATTAAAGGTAACATTTGTGTATAGTAGAGCAGATCTTTAAATTTTACATTTTTTACTATAATCATAATTAAATTACATGCTTAATGAGTAATCAAAAGATCTTTTCGTTTACTAAAAGTATTTAAATATATATAGTCTTTCGTGTTCTGTAATTTAAATGAAATTTAGAAAGTCATAAAATACATTCCAACGCATTAATTGCAAGTCTTGGAATTACTAGCCTTTCAATCGCTTCACCGTATGCAATATTAATATTTCTCTTTATAAATATTAAATATTCTATTGAAAAATAGTTTTTAGTATACATGTATATGTAATGAAAATATAGTTTCGTTTCAAAGTCCGTGTAAAATTAACTTACACACAATGAAATAATAATTTCTAAATATCAAAGTAACCATAATTATTTTTAATATTGCAATTGTTATTAACTGTATAATATTGACTTTTAGTTTCATAATTAAAAACTAATATTACAAATACAGACTCTAATCTCCATTAATAATTTCTTGATACAAAATTAATACAAAAGTTATATAGTTTCTGGTTTTGCGTATATGTGTTATTCATTTTTACTCAATAAATTCGAATGATATTTTAATACCATCAATTTGCTGTATTTATTCTTGTTATAAAAGCTTGAAAATTACTTATATATACATTTTGAATGTTTTATACACCCTTGTAACCGTCAATAACGTATATATTCGTGTAATGATAAAAATATTGAATTCGGCAAACAATAGACATTCATCAATGAAATTTATTTATACTGAAAGTGATTAAATCAAATCCATCAGACGAGATCTTTTTTCATTATAATAATTTTTAAAGTTTAATTTTAAATGCTTTTGTATTTCAGCAATCTGTAGTTACAATAGTGAATGTATAGCTTTCGTGAAAATTGTCTTTGATTTGCAATGATATTAAATTGCAATATAAATATTACAATGAAAATACAAATGCAATTTTCTTTTATAATAAAAGTTAATAATAAAGACATAAGTTTATACAACGAGAACAAAAATCTCTCGCCTTCTACTCTAGATAGTTTCATAATTTAAACATCTCGAGCCGCCTACTCTTGGTGCCGCCCTCGCTTTATTTGTGCTGCTCCATATTTAGAGGATATGGCTGCAAAAAATGGAGGGTGGCTGTTTTGATGGATTAATTCGCAACCCAAACAGAAAGCAGGGATGTCGGCAGGGACTGCACTGGAAACTGCGCGTTTTTCAAGCCCTGTCTAACTGATATATATATACATATATACATATATATACTATATATATATATATATATATATATATACATCGCTGTATAACGAAAGCAGTGGAAACAATTAGAATAGATTCATGTTATTTCACCTAATTACGTTTATATCTGTTTTTTTAAATTTATTTACAGTTAAGTTTATGACTATTACTACGATGAATGTATTTAACTTCATTCACAATTATTTTCTAACTATATTTTATTCTCTTTCTACAGTTTTCTTCAATTTCATAGCAACATTGCATTAGTTATTTTCAATGAAGTAAAATATTAAATAAGCAATAAGAAATTTTATTCAAAAAAAATATTTTATTTTGATAATTATTTTAGAAAGATATATTATTTGTTTGACATTTGTTCTTAAAATATTTTTACTATAGCATAAAATTTGTACTAAAATTGATTGTACAATGACAAACTAAATATAAACTTCCAAACAAATAGTCCAAATAAAATCTTAATCTTTATTAATGCCAAATAAAAATGTTATTGCTCCTGTATCAACTCATTACATATACACGATACGTAGTTTGAAATCATCCTTAGAATGAGCAACGTCACAAGTACATGGTAAGAGCAAAAGTCTCGAAGGGGCAAATGTTATTTATTGACATAGGGTTCACCAAGGGTGGGCCCGATAAAAAAGGATCCCCGTTGTGTTTCTTTTTTACTTCGTTTACGTTGATTAATTGCACTATATCGTTGACATGCCAGTCTGCATAGACTGCATAATATAAACTATACTTTCTTTCCTTGATACGAATGTTTTCTATAATTTAACGCTATAAAATATTTATCTCAGATTCATTTAAATATTGCGATATAAACATTAAATAGATAATTTAAAAATTAATAAAAATAAATTATTTAAATAATGTATTTGAATATTATGTATATAATAATATAATGTAATAATAATATATACATAAAATTTAAGAAAATATTACAGGGATTCATATAAGAAAATCATGATTTATGCAATGTATAACGTATATATAGTTTACAATTGAAATAGAGATAGCACAAAATAAAATTCATTGAATTTTATAAGTCTCAGTAACCAGAATGTCTTTTGTATAGAGACTGCTTAGTGTGGGCGGTGCAGATTGATTTCGAACATGTGCGCCTTAGTCACGGTGGCATATGGCAAAGTCATGAAGCCACTAGGTGGTCCGCAGTATATAACTGTACCTGTCGCCATCTAGACAGGGCTCTCGAGGGTCCACAAGGCCTTTTGGCTATTTGTATGACAACGGGGTCGCTTCAGCAGAAGCTACTCTACGAACAGAAGCGATGACCTGCAATTACGAACAGGACATCCCTTGAGTATCTCTACTCTTGGCGCAAGCTTTTATTTCAACAAATTGAAAACTATGTGGGTTACAATTCGTAATTTGACTTACAGAATTGTACTTCCATTATTGAAATTTTATAGTATCTAGATTTAAATAAAGTAAAGTAAATACATGAACTCTTCGATAATATTTAAACTCATTAAATCCACAGATTCAGTAGTGAGTTTGGTAGAATAGAGTGTTAACGGAATTAAGCCGAATTCAATAAAATAAATCTCATTGTAAATTATTTTGATTAACTGTTTGAAAAGCGATTGACTTAGCTTATTTTATGTAAATTTGATTATCGTATTTCGTAAATATTAATAATGCATGGGCATTCACATGTCTTTGAAGAAATATAATTAAATTTAACTTGATGTAATCTTTGACTTTAATGCGAAGTTTTTCATTATTTATTGCAATACCACTCATTCCTTTATTGCGCCAAATATAAAACATATAAGTAAATTATATTTTATCGTAGATAAAAGATATACAAGCAATTAGAAATTTACACTCAATATTTCTAACGAGGTTTCCAATCACAAAACTGGATGTTAAGTTAATTTATAATCAGAAGCTTTACACTTCAATTATTCTTATAACAATAAAATTGCACAATGTATATTAGCTCATAGCGGAACGTTTATCTGAATTATAATATCATATAATCAATTTTAACACTATTGTATGATTATTTTTAATTCCATCAGACCTTTCTTGGTAATATTTTAACTTATTTTAGTAGTTAACGTATGAATCAAATCGAGCATTATATCAATAAAATTAATAGTAATGAGAATCATTAAAAATCGTTACATGCATACTTTGAAGAAGGCATTAAGTTGCCTTAATGTGTCTAAATCTTTGTATAAATCAAATTTTTATTTTATTAATAATAGAAAATCAACAACTGTATCAACTACTTTTAATTAGTTTAATATAGGACCCAAAAACCCAAAATCAGTTAAGAATAGTAGAATATAAACCATTCTGCCTATCTAACAAAAATATAGATAAATCTGTAAATATTATCTTTATTGTAACTCATCATATCAAAACTAAGAGTGTGAATACTAAATAATTAATAATATTTACATACATGTGTACAGTTAATAATTATTTACTAAGGATTAGTATTAGAAATTTAGAAAAATCTTTTATCCACTACCTATCCACTTAAGGATACTTTGTCCCTTATTCTACTTACGCCCTAGATCATATTACTGTTTGGTATTCGACTACTATAAATAAACATCAACAATTACCCATTTTTTATATTCATATTTTATAAAAATAATATGCAATATATTATACCGTTATATATTATGCAGTGTGTATAGTGTGTATTCGTTGTAATAATTTAACTTTATTTATTGCTTTATTACAAAATCCATAAAAATTAATAAAACTTTTAGTTATGAAATTTATTATATTAATTTTTCACTTATACAAAAGTAGTATTACGAGCTCTAACAATTGTACATAATAGTAAAAATAAGGATTGCTGAATTTAATAAAATAATTAATCGTATTTTCTTAAAATTAAAAAATTTAGTTAAAAATCCTTTTAATATAAGTCTATATTTATAAAATTATAAAAATAAGTATCAAACACGGTATATTTATGATGTTGTAGGATGTGTTCCTATACAGTGGCATCGACGTTTCATGGAAATCAAGTGGGGGTATAGCTCAGTGGTAGAGCATTCGACTGCAGATCGAGAGGTCCCCGGTTCAAACCCGGGTGCCCCCTCATTTCTTTTTTGTTTTTTATTGACTGTTTTAATGTTTGCAACAAACGTTACTATTCTTTAATCATTAATATTTTTTTAAGTATTTGTAAAATGAATATAGAGATAATATCAATTTGTATTAATAATTTAATTTTATACAAAAATTTATTTCATAGATATTTTTAGCGGATAATCGTTACCTAAGAGCACAACTAATAGCTATTTTTCGATGTGCAGGTACTTTTAAGAAAAAGAGAAACTCCTTTTTTATAAGTATGTTTAGCTTTCTTCGGACAAACAGTACCAAAAAAAGAAAGTGTAGTGAATACATCTGATAACATTCCTCTTCCAGTACGATTCAATAATGTTAACAAGAATTTAAAAAATGTATTATATATGGGGCTAGTAAAATAATTCCTTACTAGTCACGTAAATACTTATAACAAAAAATATATTGATGTTATAAATCTGAAAATGTTGACTGAAATATATAATAAACAATGAAGCTAAACGAAAGGGCGATCTTTACATGCTCACTTAATTCTAATTTATAAATTATTGAAAAATCTTAACATAAACTTTTTCATAATCACTTCTTTACATAGAAGTACTTAAGTAACTACACGCGCCTCGACACGCGCGTACCACTTTCCAACGGAATCTTCATTTCCCGCTATTACTTATATCGAATGAAATTGCTACAAAGTATTTACACAACAGGTAAGAAATTGGTGTACAATACTCCCTGCAATTAAATTTAATTGTAATGCAGTATAGTAATTTAACTTATTACAAATCAATGACAATCATAAGTTAAGATTTTAAATTTACAATGACATTATAAAACAGTTCTATAGAGGAACGCGCAACCTTCTTATATACAGTGGAAAACCCAGAAGGGTGCCGAAGATCCCACTAATCCTCACGTCGTTGACCGACACGTTGCATTGGCCTGCGCTGTAGAACGCGTAAGCCGCAAGTGGTCGAGGCTAAATATTCCGCAAATCCGTGAAATGGACGCATTGTCGCCCTTCCCTCGAATAATCACAAAGCCGATCTCGCCAATTGGCCGCCGTCCAAATGAAATGCGTCTCCTGCCTACAGGATCCTTTCTCGAATCCTTTTCATTGGCATTCATATAATAATCTAAGTATCACCATATTTTCGTCGGTACAAATGAAAAACTTTCAAGGTATGTAATCGAAATGCTTAAATATCTTTTTACTTTAAACCAAATAATCCTTTATTAAATAATGTTACAAAATTATTTAACTAGAAATAAAGTATATGTTTTTCACAAATTCAAAACGATGTAAACATAGGTACATTAAACGCCGCATGTGTATGTAGAAATGCGTAAATGTTTTTACAAAAGTGGTCTTCGAGATGAAATGTGAACTTTAGAATTCGTTCATATATCTGCAGGAGCTTCGACTCTAGGGTCAATGTGACAAGCTGCTATATACAGAGGATATAGTGCAGCATCGCACATCCCCCCACACGCGCACACACACACATGTGCGTGCAATGATATAAGTAAATAACGATTGTGAATGAAACTGAGCCATTTAATCGGGCGCTTGACGACAGATGGGACCCCACTGAGCCACCATAATCGTTGGCGATCATCAGGGTAAAGTCCGAGGCCGATCATTTCTATTCATGAGCTTAGTCGAGGATCGATGACTGGATCCCGAAGTGCCGAGCTCGCTCCGCCATAGGATTATCAATCGCACTGTACCGATTCATTTTTGTAATCCGACAAAAAGTGATAAATCCTGGTGCATCCGGGCATTCTCCAAATCACTAAGCTTTTGCACACAAGGGGCCCCGGTTTTTACCCAAACGCCCAGTCTTTCAGTCACAAGCGCCCTACAGTGCCAAAGTCATTAGTCACAGAATTTGTTGTGATCGGGAAAGCGTTCGTCTGTCAAGGATTCTTCCTGCGGCGGCGTCTGTTCCGCCATGTGCTTCAATTCACGTTATAAAGCGCGGACCGTAATACTTTGATAGTGGAGGCAAAATGTTACCTCTCCATGCACGAAGAATCTCATACGAGCAATCACAACCAATGCGAGCTGTATCACTACAATGCCTATTATTATAGATAAATTAACGGTGACCTCTGTGCGGCATCCGCAAGTACATCCTAATCATTCGAATCGATTAATTGGCGGCACCTGACAATCCAATCAGTTCGCAGAAAGGAGAGCGGGAAACGCGGAAAAGGAAGCGGGAGCAGAGAGCGAGTGAAAAACAAACAGAAGGACATAAATTCAGCGGCGGGAGGTTGGCGCAGACTTCGGGGCGGAGTCCATTTAATTTCCCGACGTTTCCTCTTCTTAAGCGTAAGCTCAAAATCTCAACCGAGAGATTCTGCTGACCGCGGGGAAGTTCCCGGGAACTTGGGCCATTCTTCTCTCGGCTCCTCCGGAATTGGCCGAGTGCGCGAATCGAGCGCGACACCGGCGGCGCCTTATATTCCCCGCAGGCTCGGCCGTCCCCTCTTGCCCATTCGTAATAATAAAGCCGGGCGGAATTTATTGTTCCGATCGTAAAGATCGGGTTGTTGTATTATCGGAAAGGCTCGACGCGCGCCGCATGCCGATGCGTAATTTAATTGACACACCGGCTATCTCGGACAGCCCGAGGAGCGGGAGGCCGCCAAGGTCGTCACGAATGTCCCCCACTCGCTCTTGTCGGCACTTCACCTTCTCCCTCCTGCCGTGCGCCGTCCCGCTTTTCTGGCGCGCGAATCGCTTACACACGGCCGTATATGTATATATATGTGTGTGTGTACGTGCGAGACAGGCGGAGAGAGAGAAGGACAATGAAAATATAAGGGCGGTCGAGATCGGCCTGCGGCCCCGCCGCCAATGCATGGGGTGAAGACAATTGAATTTCATGGGGGTTTGCCCGCTTATCCAGCTAATTGGTTTGTTCGTGTCGCTACGGGCCTATCCGCTTTCCCGCCTCGTGCAACCTAACGGTCTAGAAGGAGAAGGAATGTGGGCTAAATATTTCCGCTATTCTTACGACGCCTCCGAGCTCTCCGCCTTGTTTGTTACATATAGACATATTTACATTCTTAAGAGATAGAACCTCAATGAAATTGATAAGCTTGCCGAAGCTTAATTCATTGTCTGACACGCACGCAAGCCAAGTATAGTCGAATGTACTCATAGTGAATTCTTTTTTCTGCCAGGGAATTAATTAGGCTTGCAAAGTTATTATTAATGACTAATAAACAAAGAAATAGAGATTAAAATCTTTCAAATTGTAATGTTAATTTTAAAAAAATTCCTGTTTATAAAAAGCCCCATTATCATTAAGTTCTTATTTATATAAATGTACGTATTGTTATATTATAGGTTATCTCAAAATTATTCGATTACTTTGAAAAGTGCAAAATTATAACATAAAGATTTTGTATATTAAACGTTTAAGAATTTTGAATGGATGCCCATAAGAACTAAAACTGTTAGCCTAGGATTAAAAATAAGGTGCAATTAGTTTCCATCTATATAAAATAAATCTTTATCTTCTGTATATCTGATCTGAAACATATGTTAATCTGGATTTTGCTGGTAAAATTTTTTCCAATAAAGTAGATAATAAATTTAAATGTAAATAGTAATTTATATACAGTAAGAAAAGCTGTAACTAAGTGATGATAGTATTACTATCATGGTACTATTTGTGGTAGTATTTTATTTTTTAATTACTTTTGACTAACTTATTTAATAAAATACTTATAGAATATTAATACAATAAAAAATGCAATATTATAAGAATTTAGTGACAGCAATTACAACGTGCCCTAAAACAAAGTGGTTAAAGTAAATGAAAAGTAACAAAAAAAAAACCCATCCACCGAAATCATGAATGAGGCCCCGGAGGGATTCGAACCCTCGATCTCCTGTTTACTAGACAGGCGCTTTAACCAACTAAGCCACGGCGCCAGTTGAAATGTAAGAACCAATATGAGCTTCTTAAACAGAAGAGGATAAAAACATTTATTATAGTATTAAATTTAATACATTACGGATCTAATTCACATAAATATATCAATAGAATAAATAAATTAGTTTAAAATACTTAAACTTTCCTTTCAATTTTATTACACAATGTAATATAAAGTAAGTTACATGATTAAACATACGTATATTATATCATTGATTTATTATGTACAATCAAATTCATAACTTATAATTATAATATATATATAACATTGCGTTACAGACGAAAGAACGTGCAAAAGAAGGAAGAAAAAAGTATGGTTACTACTTTACCGACGTGTATACATGCATGGATAAATCGATAGTGCGTTCGTATACAAACTTTCTTAAAACCTGTTTGTTTCTTAAAGTTGCAACTTAAGCTTAAATATAACTATCTTACTACTGAAAATGTAAAACATGCAAGATAATATAATAACAAATAGCATATATATAAATATTAAACATATTTTAATTTTATTGTAATCACTGTCGTTGTACAATTGAATATAATTTTTTAAAATCATTCTTTTGAACCATTTTGATATAAGTCAATATACTTTTTACTACTTACTATGTTACCATAACGTTTATTAGCAAGCAGCGTTCAATATTTATAAATACATAATAAAATTAACGTTACAGTATAATAAATATGCCTATATAGCAGCTGTACATTTTTATACTCATTTTATGCTTAGAAATCAAGTTTCTAAGAATATATTTTTTTCTACTTAGCATAATTCATATTAGAGTCTACGTTTAATTTCCAAATGCTAAATATCTAAAAAAATAATACGTATGTACATAGATTTTTTTTAAATAATATAGTATATTTTATATGTATATACATATACACACACACCCACATATATAATAGTCTGCTGTTAGCTTATGAGAACTATTGGAGAAATTTATTTAAATAATTTTATTTTCAGCGAAACATTTTACAATTTTACTGATACACACTTATACGTCAGTCGTAGTAAACCATTAAAAGATTATATTTGTTATGTTATATGTACTTTTTTCAAAGTTAATGCGCTTCTTTAGGAATTCTCAATAATTGAAAAATAAATATATTTCTTGAAAAAAAGTTATATTCTCCATAAAAATTTAGAATTGACAATCTGCTATACGTACATCAAGTGATTTATAAACACTTTTGTTTAATATAAATTTATGATTATATATGTACAATAACATTTGATATTTCTATTATACCACGAATACATTATTATTTTAGATACGAACAGAAAATAAAATAACGTCTAGTACGTTAAGATTACGTTAAGATAATTCAAAAGGATGAAATTATATTCATTTTAAAACTAAAACCATTACATACGAAATTATTAAAATTCTGTACAACCTTGAAATTGAATATATTTTATTACAGATAAATTGGACAAATTTCAATCAACGCGTACTTTAACGTTTGAAGCGAGGTTTTGAAATCGATATAAAGTAAAATCGATATTTCGGAGAAGTGCCGAGTAGTAGTTTCGCATTAAGTAAGAACTTTATTTTATGGCTGAATGATGTTTGTGGTCAAACGAGAAAAATCCAACGTTAATGTCGCCGTTATACCACGAGGAAGGTTAAAACAGAAGTATTTCTGTAAACGGGGGCGAAACTACTTCTTGAAAATATTCCAAAGCGTTGGAAAATACTTTCTACCGTGGCACTAACAAGCGTTTCGCAACAAATGACAATTGAGTGTCCTCCTGTTCGTTAAAAAGCGACTTCTCCAGAAAGCTCCGTACTGCATCAGAGCAGAAGGCAACGGGACGCGCGCGATACATTCCCGAATAGAGCAGTTGATACGCAGGCACCAAGCGGCACTGGTAGCTCTAGGAATTCCTCCTGAAGAATGGTCGCGAGGGCGAGAGCGCGACAAAAATATAGCCTCGTAATAAGGCGCGAAGTGGCGCGGCCCCGGGCCGGGCGATAGCTTAAAGCCGGGGGCATAATAATTCGGAGCCCCACACAATCTCATCTTGGCGGGGCGGTGCACTCGGCGGGTGCCCCGGCGTAAACGGATATATCGGCCCGCGAAAACTCCCCGGGGCGCCAAGTGCCTTTTTGTTTTTTTTTTTTTCACGCGGCGGAATGAAAAGCGGGAAGAGCCCGCGAATCGCCGTAAATTCCCGGCCGGTTGCCTCGCCCGTAAAATATACGGGGGCGGCCGCCCGTGCATATGTCATCCGTCGGCCGCGCGCACTCGAATTCTCCGCGGCGGCGGCGGCGGGCGCAATTGCGGTTTGCCTAAGTATATTGGAGCGGACGGGCCGCGCGACGCGGGCAATACGCTAAGACGCGCGCCCCGAGGGGGGAGGGAGGCGGAGGGCCGTTAGAGGAGGCTGCACCTCCGCCCGCACTTGACACTTTGTTTCCCCGCGGGCCGCCCGCAGGTCCCTCGCCCCTTTCCCCGCCTCGATTGAGTCGACGCGGTTTTCGCGGCCAGGCCTTCCGGGACACGAGGTTTTCGGAGCGGGCAGACCGGATGAGCTGGTGTGTACACGGAGCTCCTTCGGGTGTATATGGCGCTGATATCGATTTGTTTTCCCGCGCTCGATAATTTTGGCCGCCACGGCTCGTTTTCTCCGTTAGCTCAACTTCAATCGCTTCCAGCTGCAGGGCGCAGCAGATGCAGGACACGGACAAATTTATCGTAGGAATGTTCACCCATCGGATAGGGATAAACTGGGGCCCTGCTCGTTAAATGGTACACAAATTATCGTATCGGTAACCACTAGCCCAGTAGAAAGGACAGGATCTTGCCAGTTCTGGTCCCATTAGAAATAAACCGACCAACGAGTTTAGTAGCGACTGTAGCTGTGTAGCTAAATTATCATAAACGTTTTATCCTTGTAGAATTTTGAAATCAGTGCCGAATTAATCACTAATTAACAACTGTCGATCAGTGAACTCGCAGCACGTGTCATTAGAAAATAATTAAATTTGTTGCGTAACACTGCTTAGACTTACAAAAATGTATATAAAAGTGACTAAAAAGATTAAAAAGATTACAAGAATTATTTCCAGTGAGTGTAGATAGCGTGTTCATGGTATATCGAGCTTCCGGCATAAAATTTTTTTCAAGTTCAAATGGTAGAAGAGTTTACAGCCAACTTTATAGATCTATACTAAAAATTTTTTCTAACTATATCTATTAAATAAAATTTTGTTTATTACAATGAGGCCAGAGAAAATTCAAAAAAATGTTTTAACTTACACAAAAACTATTATCGATACACTTGATTAATATTGGAAGAGTAAAAATTCCTAACCAAATTTAAAAAGTGAATGACACTTATCGTAGAGCAAATGCTCAAATTTCTTTGATATTGACAATTACGTTGATATATTTTAGATTAATCAATTATGGATTTATTATTAAAAGGCAATGAATAATTAATTATTCTAAATATATAATAAATATAATTATACAAAGATATCATGTAAAAATTTAAAAAAAATGTTTGCATTTTTAAAGAGTTTCTCATCAACGAATTTAAGCAAAGTAGAGCTATCATGGAATTTTCATTTAAGGAACTTTTTTTATTTGTCATTATTAAAGAGCTATAAGAGAAAAGTTGCTCTACTGCTACTGATGAAGTAAGAATACAAATAACCCTAGCAATTTTTGATAGATGAGGATACACTCAAGCATGTTTACTCCACTATCCAATCTATTGTTCGTATCAGTTCTTGGTGCTAGATAGTATTCTTTTATTTCGTTTTTTATAAATCAACTATTAGTTTTTTATAATTAAAATGAAGAGGTAAATGAAACTGGTAAGCTGAAAGAATAATGCTTTCTATAAACTAACTATAGCGGTAAACTCTGTTTAAAAACAAATGTCTAACCAGAGTTGGAGCCGAGGAACATGTAGACGGATCCCGAACATTCTGTGCAGATAAACGTGTATGGATAATTGAGAAATTCGAAATTGACGTTCGCGCCCGGGTATATATCGTACCTTTTCCCGCGATATCTAGGAATCCACGAATTTCGGTAACGGTTGAAATCGCTCCAACCCTCTAACTGACCTCTTTCCGCACTTGCACTACACTACCAATTAGATGCCATTCATAAATTACTTAAAATGTTTAAGGGAGAGAGGGGTTTCAATTTTTATTACAAGACGACAGGGATAGTCTTAGATCATATAACTGTTGGCTGTAAATAGGGCGGGGTAAAGAGAAAACTTTTATTTAATTGCTGTAAAAAGCTTTAATGAGAAACGCCAGATGATACAATCACTGGCATGTACTCGTGTCGGCGGACGCCACAACTCTGCCCTCCTCCCGATTGCTGTCCCCTCGGTAGCTTCCTCTGATCATGGCCTGAAACAACACGTACAGATCAGGCTCATGACTTGGTCCAATCTAGGTTTCCCTTGAACACTGCAATCGAAGTGGGTAAATATTTTTTAATCATGACTTTATTTATTTCAATAATTAAACATCGTAAAATCATTTATATGTAATACATAAATTTGTTTAATTAAATTTACCACATGAAGTGAATGAAAAATAACACAGAATTATATATAAAAAAAACATTGTATAAGCAATGCAGCTTAGAATAAATACACTACATATCTGATCTATCGAATTTTACATTGATACTAACACTGATTGTAGTCCGTTATTCGCGCTCAATTTCTACGAATTAATTAGAGACCCGCTGGTAAATATAAATGAACATAAACATATGATTTATTGATTAAAAATCGCTGTAGCGATGGTAATAGTTCGTCGACTTTGATTCTTTTGTCCGACTATTAAATCTCAGTTTCAAAATAGAGTATGTACAATGAAAATCAATGGACATCAAATGGGTTAATTAAACTGTTTGTATTTGTTTATTATCTTATTATTTATATTCCATAATGTATTTTATAGTTTGGCTTAAGTTTATCATTTAAAAATTCTAACCTAGAATTAAAAATAAAAAATTAATTTTATTCTTGTACAACTTAATGGATTTAGTTTTAAATTTACTTTTTGATATGCTATGAACTAGGATGCACGATGAAGAAGATACGCGCCGCGGTCAATTGTAGTTGCGTTATAGTCGCCGCGAAGCCACTTGTAATATAGCTCTAGATAGCTCTAAACGGAACATTCGCCGTGAAGCTGTGCACGTCGAGACCCCGGATTTCACTCTCGCTCAGGAAATAGGCATACGGAGAGGAAATTTTGTCAGTTATTCCGCAAACAGTGTAGAATAATAACTCAGCTGCCTTTGTAGTAACAAAAACTATAAATTCATCTGTTACATTTTGAAATACCGCACTCTTGCCTCGACTATCGTGCATCGGCAACTTCATTCTCTACCTGCAGCCACACACTGTTAGGGAGGAGCTTGATTAAAATGCGGAGCGGAAGGACGAAGCCGCGGCGCTAAGTACGCGGCTCTCGGGGAGAGCTTGCAAGCTCCTCCGGAGGGATCGCCCGTGGCTGGGGATCGGCGGAGGGCGGCCTCGGGCGCAAGATGGTCGCGTGTCCGGCGCGGCTCGGCCGCGGGCTGCGTGCGCGCCCCGGCTGCGGCGGTGCGCGTCGCGCGGCGTACGCGTAGGCGCGCGGGTGTCGCGCGTCCCCATGGCAACGGGGCCCCGCCCCCGCGCCGCCGCCGCCAGCTCGATAATCTCGCCTCCTCTTCCGCGAGGCCGGCGCCCGGCGGCGCGCGCGCGCTGCTCCACATTTTTCGCCCCCCGAGCTTGGGCCGCCCCGTGGATGTGTATATATATATACGCCGGCCGGGCGCCCCGGCAGGGATTATACGAGCGCCCCGGCCGCACCTACGTCGATGAGTCGGGGCCGCTGGCCCAGGCCGACTCCCCCCGCGCCCGTTGCATCTTCGCGGTGCGGCGGGAGGCTGCGAGTGCGGGCGATCGGTGGGCTCGCCCCCGCGGACAGCGGACCGCTTGACCAGCCGAGAGCCGGAGCTTGCACCTGGAGATTGACGGGATGCGTTGGCGCGGCCGTGGGGCAAAACGAATGCATTAAGTACCGAACGTTTCATTCGGATGGCGGAGCTGCATACGCGAGCTTTCCGCAAATATTTATGCAAGTCCTGCCAGAATATTTGACTAATGTCAATAGTCGTATGTTCATACGTTAAACAAGAGATCGTGTGCATGCGGCAAATCGCTGTCACTAATTAACAATCTTTTATTATTGTTAACGCGCTTACGATTATTATTATATCAATTTATATAAAGTTCTAATTCATAATTAGTCATAATCTATTAATTTATAATTATCTGTTTATAAACTTTGAATTAATGCGACTCAATTTAAGTATTGCAGATCCATTGTCGAGACAAGCATTGTAAGTAAGTTCTATGCAGAGCTCAAATGGTCTTGCAGGCAAACTTAAATGTGAAAACTTTTCAAAGTTTGGAAAAAACGCCCAGGAAAAAATATACAACAATGGATTTCATCTCCGTGGAAAGGCAAGAAGTAGAGAAAAAGTTTTCTAATTCAGAGGTTCATTAATAGTATGTTGCATTGTCTGGTGTTTACTTCAGGTGTAACACGCATAAGAGGCGCACATGTACGCGACGTATGCACAAAAGAGGACGAGGGAGGTTTCTGCACAATGCCAGGAAACAATTGATTCGGGCAATCTACGTTTATGCTCAATAGTTTTTCAAGTCGTTTGTTCCTAGAGGTGTTAGATCTGTAGCATTTGCTCAGTCGGCGAGCGGGGCCGCGCTAGGCCATTGCGCGTCACGGGTAACGGGCCAACAACAAATATTTCAGAAAGTTTTGAAATAGAAGTGGGCGGTATTGTAGGATCGTAAGTCTGTTACCTGGGCGCCGGGGCATCCCTCTCTCTCTCTCTCTCTCTCTCTCTCTTTACCGATATCCCGATATATATCAGAAGACCATACGACACCAGGGCGGCTCTCCCTCTTTCGCTCGCTCGGGATGGTTCAATTTTGTTGAGTGCATCCAGCGGGTGATTCGCCGCTCCTGTCTCTGTGTGCCGCACTACTCGCCTATACACTATGTGTACGCGAACGTCAATACCGCCCCTACCCCACCCCTCTCTCTCTTTCTCTCTTCGGTTCTGGCTTTGACGCTCTCTCGCTCTCCCGCTATGTACATCATATATATATATATATACATGGCCCCTCGAGTCCAGGCGCTCGGTGCCCGGCGCAGTGATTCACGAACTTACAATAAAATATGTCCCTCCATTCGTCATTTCGAAAAAGCCCGAGGGAGGCGCCCGCGCCCCCGCCGAGCCTTCCGAGGATCGCCAGGAGGAGGAGGGCCGATGCGCACGAGGAGTCGGGCTATCGTCGCGTTACGGGGATTATTCTAATTGTAGGTTTCTCTTAATTGCCTGCGTGGAGGGCCGCTCGACAGCTGCGAGCTCCTCTCGCGTGTTCAAATAGCCCGCGAACCGTGCCCGTACGGGTTATTCTTCCTAAATGATTTCCCGTACCAACTGTCTGTGTGTATATATGAATTGGAATGAGAGTAAAGATGATTAAAGAAAAACAATTTGATCCGTCGAGTTTACTGATACACTCCTTACGCTGGGATAAATTGGCTAAAGCTAGACTGCGCCAGTATTAATCAATATGAATAAAGAAGGAAACTATATTATATCACTTCCAGCACTTAATCTCTCATCGGCTTGTTGCACTAAAATAATCCATATGAAAAGAGCGCGTGAATCGTCACTTTGAAACAAATTGCATTCGAAAATATCCCGATAGCCGATCGGGGAAAAATAAAATAAAAATCTAAAGAAAATTGTTTAAACAATTCTAACGTTTTGGTAAGTAGGTATGACAAAGATTTTAAACGAATTGCAACCCTTTGATATTGCATATTTTGTCGGTGTTTATAAATTATTGTGAAACGAGTTAAATAATTATTATTATTAATGAATTACTTCAACAAGGAATGATTAATAATATTCTAAAACAAACTTAGGCTTCTGGAATTGCATGAAATGAGTAAGAAAATAATGTTTAAATGTACAAATCAATTATCGACTGGATGGACGTAAGCCGCATGATAGCGTGCACTACTGCGAAGTTTTCGCATTCAAGAAGAAAAATACTTCAAAACGCAGTTCTATATAGGAACAGATACAGATAGGTTATCCCAGCAAGAAAGCCGGCATGTACACATGCAGAATTTTTCGATAAACTCTGATATGATTGGAGAGAGCATGGGAAAAAAGCTGCAGCGGACGGCAGAGAGGAAGCAGCGAGAAGGAGGGAGAGGGCAGAGTCGGCGGGCTGCAGCGGCGGTGCGTGCAAAAAGTAATCAGACGGTCATTGTCGGAAGGCGCGTCCGAGGTGCTCCCCGGGCCACTATCCCTAATTGATAGGAGGCCAGGGCGAGGAGCCCGGGGCAAGAAGCGCGGGCAGGAGGGCCGGGCCCGGGGCGGCGGGGGCGGGCGGCGCTCGGGCGCACGCGTCGCCGGGGGCGAGTCCTCCCCCTCCGCCGGTGGCTGCGGCGGCGGCGGCGGCGGCGGCGGCGCGGGCGGCGCGCCCGGGCCTCGCGCAACCCGCGGCGGCCGGCTTCCCGCCAGGAAGCGACTCGCGAGCGGGACAGTTGGGGCCGCGGTTGGTCCCGGCGAAGCGCACCGAGCCTCCGGAGGAGCCGAGCGCCAGGGCCGGGCAGGAGCGAGCGCGCACCGGTGGGCGGCACCGCGAGGCCATGGCCGGCGCGATAAGCCGGGGCGGGCCGGCGGGCGGCGAGCGCGCCGCGGCCGCCTGAGCGCTCGCGAGTGCGCGGCTGCCGCGGGCCCCGAGCGCACCGCGCCTCCCGAGCGCCCGCCGCGCCCCCAGGAATGCCCCGAGCCGCCTGACGCCGCCCGCACCCTGGAGCTCTACCTGCCGTACGCGCCGCTGCCGGGGGGCGGCGGCGCCGGCCTCCCGCCCGCCGCCTCCTGCCGCCCCGTCCTCCTCGGGGGCGTCGACCTCTCGATGTCGGCGGTCCAGCCGCCGGGCGCCGCGGGCCCCGGCCCCGGCCCCCCGGCCCACCTCCACGCGCCGCCGGCCCTCCTGGCCCTGGCGGCCCCGGCCTCGGCGGCGCCCGCGGCGCCCGGGCCCTCGCGCCCGCCGGACCGCGAGCCCGAGGCCGCGCCCAACCCCGACGTCCTCCTCGCCCTCCTCGCCAGGAACAAGACGCTCGAAGGTAAGCCCTCGCCGACTCGGCCCTCCGCCTCGGCCCCCGTGGCTTTCGCTTCCCCGAAAGCCCAGATAAGCCGGATCGCGCCCGCGAATCTCCTCTATGCCTGATAATCGTTTTCTCTAGAAATTTCAACTATTCAATTGTCCGATGATAACGGACCTTCTGATGTAACACACAGTACAATACCGAGTCTTTTTTTCATGCGGCCTAGCCAGAAAAATATTCATTTCGTGTAAGCTCCAGTATTCTGCTTTTTTCGCGTTTCTTCAAAAGTTCCAAGTTCGTTTCATCAGTCTTACTTGATTAATAATCTCATCGAATTATTTGTAATTACTCAACCTTTTTCATTAACAACACGATAAATGATCGGACTATTTTTCTTTTGAGTTACTGAACGAAAATATTTATTTTTAAATCAAAATCCCCTTCCTAACAAATAACAAATACGCATGAGCATAATTTTTCATTTCATATCTAACACTAAAATATCTCTTTATTTAAAACTTGATTTATTTTTGTCATTTTTAATTATACACATGTGCGCTTCAAATGACCAAAGAATCCCCTAGGGCGTAAGTCTCTCTTGCTTACACATAATTTGCATCCCTCGTGTTGACCGGGCAAAATCTGACAGATCCCTTTTTGCCGATCAGCAACCCAAAGAATTCCGAATTCTACAACAATCTTTCAGTTCGTAGAAATCATGAAACTGCGTTATTGATTATAGCAATGATAAATGCCTTGATTTACGCAATTTTTATAACTAACTTTAATTTGCAAAAAGAAGTCGCGAAGCTCACTTGAACTTACGTCTATATGCTAACGGATCGTTTACGGATCCTTAAATATTCATCATACACTTGAAATTAGTAACTCACGTGTATCTGTCCTTTAAACTTACTCTGCGTTAATCGCATAGTAAGTCAGTCTATTACCTGGGGATGCACGCGACAGATAAATAGCAAATTGAATACAACGCTTACAATACTTTCCATTTTTGTATTGTAAATTTAATCACGTTACAGAAAATAATCTTATACATGAAAGATAGTATACCATTAAACATATGTACCTTTTAGAATTATGTTAAAATTACGCATTAAAGCTATAAACATCGTTTTGTTCAGAAACAATTTTCTAGATTAAAAAAAATTGCATTAAAAACATAATTTAAAAATCTATGTTGCCATATAACACATGTAAACAAATATTTCATTTGATTTAACTCTTAATAAATAATATTCTGCATAAAGAATACAACCATTATTAAAATATAGATAAAAGATTCTTTTCAATAGATCATTTTGAAATCTGCAAACTAATAAATTTTGCTTTTAATTGAAACGAAAAAATTTTTTCACATTTTTTATACATTGAAAATCAAGAACTCACACATTTTCTTAATAAAACAGTAGCAGTATAATAATATAATATGCAACACAAATAAGAATGTGCGGGTTTAAGCTTATAACAATAAAATTTTCCATGCGTTTATGATTTTATTGCAGGAACACTCAATAAATCTTATCGATCAAGTTTCCTCATCTTGTAATGAATCGATAAGATAAATATTTTCGGGTGAATTAGGAAATTATGTATTATATCTGATTTTGAAGGTAAAGGGTATATAAAATTATTTTTTTCCCTCGTTTTTTCCTGTAGTACAAATCATAATAAAAAATGGTAATTCATGAAATGATATTAAATAACTACGAGAAAATTGTTTTGATTAATTTTTAATTTTAATGGCAAATTTTTTTAAATTATATGAAAAAAAACAATGTTTTGCAATAGGACTTAGATGTATTGCAAACTAGGTATTCCATTCCGTGTCAAACATACGAAACAATAATACTGCGTTGAAACAGCCCGAACAGCTTCTAGCAGGATAATTTTACGAGTAGTTGCATATAGACATAAAACATTAAAAAGCAAATAAGTTATTACTTACAAAATTTGGATGGGGAAGCTTTTATCTGTTTGAAATGGTCAGATACACAATACGTATGACAAAATTCACTTTAATGGATTCTCCGAATTAATCTCGGAAAACATTGATACTATAAACGAAGCTCCATTTTAATTTTGAAAAAGTATATTCTTTTTAATGGAAGAATATATTGAATATTGTTAGAGTGAATATTCCGATAAGAGTTTATTTACTCGAGTGTCATGAGTGCATAATATTTTTTTGACCCATCATATTCATAACGGGCATTAAAATAACAAAGAATAGCAATCCCGGGAATATTAAATTCCCGGGGATAAATATGAATGCAGGGGTATAAAAAAATAATTCACGAGCGCGCGCGCGCACACTCGGGCGAATACATACACGCATTTCCGAACCCTCGACAAAGTTTGAAACAGCGTATATTAAAATACACAGATCGGCCGGGGAGAAATCCCCGAGCGCATTGAAAAAGCCGAGGCGAACAATAGCGCGGTGTAGGTGCGGCGGCGGTGGCCGGCAAAGGCACACAGAGGGGCCCGGGCTCCCCTGGCGGCCGCGGGTCCGAGCCGCGCGGCAGCCCGCGGCCTCCAATCGCGGGGGGTAAGAGTTTACGGCTCGCGGAAAAACAAGGGAGATTGGAAAGGCCCGCGCAGCAACAGATTGCCGTAGGCGCCCTGACCGATGCATAATGGAGGCTTCCGGCGCGTGTCCCCGGCCCCGCGGATCCTTCGCGCCCCGGGGCCCTCAGTTATTCATCGGCGCAATCTCGGTGAGTGGAGCAAGGTCGTGCCGCTCAATAATCCAGAGGAGCCGGTCCCCGTAACCGGCTTACCCGGGCCCTACTGGGTCAATACCAAGGGGGTCCCCGAGGCCCGGCTCGCGGCACGTGCTCTCCGCGGCCTATCTCTTGCGCGGCACCCGGATAAAGTGCCTCTAATCGACCGCCGCGGGCTAGTGGTATCGGATAATTGTGCCCGAGGAATGAAGCGAGACCGAGTTTACAGAAGAGTCGAGAAAGAGAATCGCCAGATAATGCTTTGCCTCCCAGCGCCGAGGCACTCGATATACGTACAACTTTATCGCTCGCCCGAGGCTTTATCAGAAAAATTACGTTTATTTTTATGATTTTCAGTTTTCGTCTGCCGCTCTTTAGTGCAGATAACCTCGCACTTTATAACGCTCGCTTCTCCGCATGTGTACTTGTACCCTGCAAGTCCAACCTTTTTTCGCGTTTTCTTGTATATTATTAAGTTTTAGCTTTCCGCAATAGACGTGTTTGTACATGTCACGACACTGAAAAAAAAAATTGTCTTTGTCCCCAAAAATCGTTATTTATTTATCCTACAATAAATTGGAAAACATAGATGCTTTCGACTTCACTGGATGTATACATCGACTGTCGAGTATTTGTCATGCTACGCGATTGAAGCGATCAAAATAATCCCCGTGAAGGTGAACCTCGAACAGTGCAAACAATCCCGAATTTACAATTGCGCGCGCGCGATGTACAGTAAACACAAGTACCTGAAATGATTCGCCGACAGGCATGGTAAAGGCCCCGCGTCGACCGCAATCCGAGAGAGACAAAAAAAGAAAAAAAGAAAGCGAAAGGTACATTGTAGCCGGATTGCGAGGGAGGGAAGAATGGGGTGAGGGGCGGGTTGGGTCAGTCGGTGGATATTTTAATAAGGTAAGTGCTGCAAGGCCGTGAGCGCGCGGTAGCTTCCCCAGTGCCGGGGCGGTTTAATCATGTAATGTATTCCAAGTCCCGGCCGGCGGTGCCGCTGCCGCCGGCGCTGCCGCCACCCCGCAATCAATACGATATTGCTTCGACTACGATAACGGATGTACTTTATCCTAAATCTAAACTCGAGCGGGAGTTTACAGCGCGCAAAACGCCGGCTGAAATGTAGGCAATCCCCACCCCCCCACCCGGGTCGCGCGCTCCTCGCCTCCCCCACCCCCTGGTACTGTGCGGTTTTTCTTTTATTAAAAAAGCCTTTTCCACGTCTCGCAGCTGCCAGCGCGTTAGCTTTTTTCCACCCCGCACTCTTTTCGATTGACAATATATTCGTGTACAGTTTTTGTACGCGATCGCGTCGGCAATGCGAGTTTGGATCATAGTCCTTTTTTATGCTGCTCCGCTTATTTGGCGCAAAACAACATTTCCGCGCGAGGACCTTAATTATTAGTCATTTTTTTATTCAATGGCTTATTTTTCTTTTTAGTTTATGGACCTTGTTTTAGTTTTTTACTACTGAATTTGTCGGGGAAACGAACGATTTTTCGCCATTTCATTGGTCGTTTCATACGTCGCTCTTTAGACAATAAATGTTTGAAAGATTTTGGCAATTCCCGTAGAAATAAAAGGCTATAATAAAAGTGTCGACAGATCTAAATAATACGGGGAAATTCATATTTGAAATGATCTATTTTTGCCATGTTATATTCTATTTGGAGCGTCACACTCTCCAAAATGAAGAACAAAAGCTTTCAGAGCTCCACGATGCTTTGAAAAAATAACTTATGACAGATTAAAAAATGTCGTAATTTAAAAATCTCAAGTAAGAACAATATACAAAAAGTATCGGGGAACGAACAATGAAAACATCGCGGTTGTATAATTTGGGAGGTAAAGTTATATAATCCACCATATTATGCGCTAATTTTACACTATACGTACAAGGCGTGTAGAGTATACGTCTTCTATTCTATAATGGATCATAGTAGAGTATCTTTGATAATTAATACCGTTAATGGACACCGATGGCAGATTCTGGAGCTAGCTCCTACAGTCGCGCCCAACTCGTTGTCGACCGAAATTGTCGCACGTTTATTTAGGGAAGGACGTACATATCAGTCTGCTGCTGATTAACTTCTATGATTAACCAAATCGGCGTCTAGAATATATTTCGCCAGCGAGCGTCTGCGGCGGCCATCACCCCATCCGCCTATATACATCCTCCGATTCCAATGCGCTTGCGAAAAAAAAAAAAATTCCCGAGCCGAGGCCGTCCGCGCCCCAACGAGCGTACAAAGGGAAAGGAAAAAATGGTGCTTCCAGGAAAATTAATATTCAACCGGGGGACTCGCGCATGATTAATTTATCGCGGGGAACTTAATTTTCACGAATACCTCGCGCATTCGCCCAACTTTTCCACGGGCATGAATCTTTTTCGCGCAAGCCCAGAGAGCGGACAAAAGTTTGCCGCGGGGGAAGCTCCGGCACCGGCGGGGAACGAGGCGGGGGCGCTCGGAATATTACGGGGTTGTCACGGCGCAGAGGGGCTGATACGGCCGACTGAAAGGAAAATGGCGCTCGACGGAGCGCAATACACGGCCGGGCGCGCGCTACGAGTTTTCATCCGGCAAAGGGAAAAATCGCCTCGGGAACGATGAGAATTATTTCTACAAATTATTTCTGCAAAATATTACGAGTGTTTCGATGCTTTAATTGTTATTGCGTTAAGATAAAGTTTGGACGTAATCGAATAAAAACAGAGAATGAAACTCCGATCGGACCTATAGTCTTCAAAAAACCATAAACGGCTCTTTAAATATCAATAAAACACTAATAAAGAAAAGTTTACTTCTTCCCAGCTATCTATTTCTTCTGCGCTCTTGATTCTTTTCTCTTTTCGTTTTAGCGCACATTGATCCAATCCCAAATGATCAATTGTTTTGATACATTGGAAAAATAACACGATTAAATACTTATTACATTTCTTAATAATCTACTTACCCACTATTCTTCATTATTACATTGATTTAATATAACGATTTGAAAATTTATTATCAATAAACGTAATAAATCGATTGTATGTATACCGTAAATCTTATGCGCTTGACTCAGAGGTGCACAGAAAGCAAAAGACCAATATTTATATAATTGCTTTTTACGGCGTCTCCGAACGCCATTCCTTTTGAACTTTTATGCGGATTTTCCTGCAGCTCGATAACTAGTAGATTTGCGAGAAAATCTGCCGCGTCGATAGGAGACTCTGAGATTCCGGCATTTAAGGAGTAATAATGTACTCTATCAATTTAGCCGGGGCTAAGTGCTGCTGAATAATGCAGGATATGGCGCTATAAAAAGTTGAAAATCTAATTAATCTACCCGATAATTATTTATCCCATTAATAAAGCTTTTAGTTTCAATCCCGTACGAGGTCGTATATAGACTTCCCGGCGACAGCATATACCCAGGGGCGAACAGGTACTCGCGGGCGTATAAAGCGCGGGTCGAAAAAAAAAAAAATTTCGAAGCTTAAGCGGCGCCAGGGCGAGCGCCAGGCATCGTTATAATTAAGGGCGGCCTAAGCATATATTTCATAAATAATGCATCGGCCTAGGTCGAGGGGCTGCTCCCCGGGGCGGCCGGGGCGCAAGAAACCCGGGCCTGCGTTAGCCCGGCGGAATGCCGCGAAATGAGGGGGGAGAAAGGGAAGGGCCACGGGCGGACCGCGTAAGAAAGTGAAAAAGGCACCGGGTGCCGACGGGTTCGCGGTATACACACGGCCCGCATTCCTCCGCCGGCGGGATGATACTCCGCGGCGCGCGCTCTGCCTTCAAAATGAAGGGTTTTTCGGGGGCGCGGACGCGCGCCGAGCCCGCGGCCCTCATCGTTATGGATGACTTATTGCCATGAGAAAAAGCGGCGGGCGGGGAGAGCCGCGGGGACGGCACGCGCCCTCCCTATCGGGTTACAAAGTGCCCCGGCCCCACCCCCGCCGCGCATTATCGTATTAGGCCTTTTTTTGTACTCCTCGGCGCGGCCTGGGGGGAGAGGAGGACGCGCGCGGGTATCGAAGCCGGCCGGGTGCATTCCGCCGGGGATTTTTCGCCGCGGCCCATCGATCACCCGGCGCTCCGCTCCGTCCACATGTATCCGCGGCCGAGTCCTGCCTTTTTTCTTTCCTTCTGCGGACGGACCCCCTGGCCCAGTGACATAGCCGCGGGGACGTCGAGGCATATACCCGTGCGAATGCTTCCTTATGTTTGGCCGGGGGGCGCGTACGCCGAGTCTCCCCCGGGCGTTTTTTCGGCCCGCGCGGGCCCTCGTTAGTTATACAAACGCGGCATTCCGGGCGGGCGCGCATGCGCGGACCGCGACCCGCCTCTATTTACATATGAATTTCGGAGGCGCATACCGAGACTTTTTCGGCCCGCGAGCCGCGCGACTCCCGCGACTCCCGGCCGCATTTAAATACGTCCGCCCTGAGTTATGCGAATGAAATGAGACGAGGGCCCGCCGATTATTTATTAATGCGGCCGCGGTGCGCCAAGCGAGCGCAGGGCTGCACCGGGGAGCGCTTGACTCTCACGCGGGCCCGATCGAGCCCCGGGCCTGCGGCTGAGGTAACCCGAGAGCCCCACGTGGGAAATGGGCGCGTGCTCGGGGGCAGGTCGCCTCGGGCTGGCACGCGGCGCCGCGCCGGTGCTCACTTGGCCGGCACGTGACCGGGACCTCCTCGGCCGCCCCGGACGTATAATAATCGCGGGCGGGCAGCGCGGGCCAACAATGCCCCCGTCGACGCGGGACCTGCCCCCTCCCTATTGTCCCGGAGTGTTTGCCCGCCACGCGATTGCGGATCAAGTGGCCCTTGATGGGAACTAAACTGTTTTCCCGTTCCGCCGGCTCTGGCCCAAGGCGCTCACCCCGCACTCGGCAAGCATCCCGCGGCTAAGCCTGCGTGTTCTCATTGGATTTGCATCTTTTTTAGCCGGGGTGTGCGCGGGGCTCTTCGGACAATGATCCTCGGCGGCCTGCCCGAAAATTGATGTAGAGGCTCGGCTCGATAATTGCAGAGGATGTCGTGGGGTCAGAAATCGTTGACATTGACGGCCGCCTACTCTGTTTGTTCTTTAATCAAAGGCAATAAATACGTATTATTATCATGCGACACTCTTGCCAGCCTAGTGGCCAGTTATTTATTCATTAATTAATTATTCATTTAACTATACTAATCGAATCTGAGTCTGTATTATTTTATGTAATAGAAATATCATAATTTCCGCTTTTAACCACTAGAAATGTTAGCGTTGTCTTGGCATTATAGATTAATTACATCAAAACTATGTTTTCATTATGAGAAGAAACATTCTTTTATCTCTTAAGCTACAATTCTTTTTTCACTCAACTTTTATCACTTGACCTACGAATCCATCAGTTTTCTTCAAGTTCATGGCCCGCATAACTCACAATAACACGGTTTTATAATAATAAATACGAAGATTACAGAAGTGACAAAAAAATTGGGAATAAAATCTTTAACGACTTTTTACGCGCGTAAGATAATCTTATGTGAATCGGGAGAGAAGGAAGAGAGCTTCTCAGATTGGTTTAATGTTCTATAAGTGTTTGTTTCATAAATTAAGCAACACATCACTCGTCGAGTGGGCATATAACGAAGTGATGCATTTTGATTGATTCTCACGACTCTTATTCCCCATATCCAGAAATCAGACCGAGTGACCGGTGCGACTGAGCTACTCAGAGCGCGCGGGAAACACGCAAATCAAACCTGTAGCCGGTTTTACCTGACCTGATTTGCTCCTTTGATCTTCCTTTCTCGGCATACATATACTTTCGAGGTCAATGCCTCTACATCCTCCAGAGTCTAAATGAAAACAAACTTTTTTGAATTCTAAATCAAAATACATTTAAAAAAACAGCTAGCTCATGTCGAAATGCCGAGGAAATACACTGTAAAAAAGCTCTGCGATAATTTGATTTTTGAATATCGATACGAGTTACATTGTACAGAATAGATCTTTTAAGCTGGAGCGTTTTCTTTTCCGAAAATACTTTTAAAATTGAAATATTACATTTTTTAATAAACTAAAAATATCCCTTTAAGCGAAAAGATTTGCTGTGGATTTATATCTTTTTCACATTCGTTAAATTGGTATCCTACTTTTTAAAATTTCGATATCTTTTTCTGCAGAATCTATATAATCTTCAAGGGACTACTCAAAATTGAAATTGCATAAGCAGAAGGAGATGAAATCGATTTCATTTTCTACTAAAATCTACGTCCTCTATTGAAATTATTGAAATCTTTACTTACGTAATGCTAAGAATTTATCAATATTTTATCTATAGTTGCGCTTGAAATAGTCGCTTTGACTTTCGAACAGTTGCATTCCTCGTTGTATCCAAGTCTAATTTGTTTTTTAACCTCTTGGCAGTCGACGTCTCGTTGTACATTGAGGTCCACGTCCACATTATTTTAAGTAATAAAGCATGCGCTTTAGTATTCCGTTCCTTTTAAAAATCATGCAAATTCAATCTTTCGCTATGGCAGAGATTCACCGAGATTTCATTTTGATTTCTGAAATCTCTTGAAGTCAGCCTGAAATCGATCGATCTTTGAAATCACCGATGCACCATTTTATTCAAGTGAGCCCTTTTAATTTCTCCCCGGCTTTCTAACGAGCCGGCGCCACCGGCCTTCATGACTCAGTCCAAACAAACCCGGCGGCAAATCCACTTCTAGTCAGCCTATTAGCTCGTACCTCCGTCTGCAGCCAGGGGCAGGCTCATCGCTCGCGAAAAAGGGGGCGGCCTCCCCGGCGTCCCCTTATCTAATCAGGCCCGCCGATCGGAGTCCCGCGAAGCCGGGGCGGGTCGCGCCCGGTCAATGTTATCGCCCGCCCTCCTCGCGGCGTTTATCGGCCTTTGAAGTGCGTATCATCCGCGCGCTCCTCCGGGACAAAGGCCCTCGAGGGCGCCCCCGTCCTCGGGGCGCTTTGTCCTCGCGCCCCGGCCCCATATGCCCCGAGCCGGCAGTTGGCCGTATATATATATACCTCTTGACTGCAGGCGGGCAGCTTTGTTGCGCCCGCGCGATTAGTCGGCCCTGGGCCGGCCTCGCGGCAAAGGTGAGCGCGGGCCAAGTGCCACTCGGTCCACTCGCCTCCGCGCCCCTTGTGTCCGCGCCCGGGATTATACGGGCCCGGCGCATCTGCGCCCCGTACGCGCGAGGGGGACGAGCCGTCCCGCCGCCGGCTCGTACACACCTCTTATCGCGCGCGGAGATAGCGCGTGGCGCGATCGCTTCCACTGCTTTATGTTTCTTTTCTATACGCTGCTCGTACGGCTGTAGTCGTTGCAAGTTGGGTATTGTTGCGTCGCTCGGAATTCGCCGCTCTGCTCTTACGATCTACAGCTTGCACGAGTGGCCTTATGCATCGAGTTGGCGCGTGATGAAACTGCCAGCTTGTCGCTCGGCGCGAATAATAATAATAATGTGTACCATTATTATTAGCGACTCTGGAATTATCGCGTCCCTGATATATGTATACATATATACCAAATCATGAATTACATATTGAGCCGTGATTCGCGTGTCGATTACGAAACAATTGTTTTATGGCACTATCTCGGACGTTCAAAAGCCGTACTTATCATCTTGCGTAAGGGTTGGTCGATTACAGAACTCTCCGTTGTTTGATTCAGCGAGAATTGATAGAATTCAGCCGAAGCTTAAACTAACTGTTTCTCACTTGGAAGCTGCCTATATAGAAACAAATCCAGCAATTGTTCAAATTGGTCCAGACATCTCAATGTAAACTTGCATTGTCCTCCGCGCAGATGTCTGTTGCTTTAAAACAATCGAACGTGTTTAGCATAAGCCAAGGCGCAAGATTGACAAAGTGCGGCTAACTGGGCATCGGCCACTGGGGGGCGGCTCAAAGATTAATTTATGCGGGAAGAGAGGAAAGCGGTGGGGCCCTTGGCTGGCGGACGATCGCGTTACCGAGCGAGCGCCTCGTCCGCGGGCTCGTGTATACCTATTTACCATAAAGATGAATAAACACAAGGCGGCCTAAGCGGATTGGCGAGCGGGCGGTCAGCCTGCAGGCGCACGGCGAAGGTGCCGAGGTTAACCGGGGCGCTTTCAGTCCCCGGGCCCCCGGGCTTTGCGTTCTTTTTTTTTTTGCACGCGGGCCCCGGGCACATGGCGCGGCAGTTGGTCACGTGCCGCGGCACGTGGGTCTCGGCGGACTGTTCATTCCGCGGCGGGGCCGCACGCGCGCACAAAGCCGATGCCTGATTGATCGCGCGTATATCTGCGCCAAGGAGGCCATATGTGGTCCATGCAGCGCGCGCGCCCGCGCCTCCCAAGCCTTTCGGCCCACCTTCTTTCAATTTCTTTTTATTTTCCGGCCCGCGGCGCCACTGATCGATCGGCCTTGGGCGATCATTGCCGCCGACGACGGCTCCTTTCCAGCCGGCTAACCGGCCGCGCTCATGTACATATGTGTGTGTCTCCGGTGTCGATCGGCCCGCCGGGACACCCGATATCTCCCGGCCACCTTCCCGCTGGCCTACAAAAAAAAAAACACAAAACCGAGCCCCCGGTGCGTTTTTAGGGACAATCGACTTTCTACGGCGGAGACGGGAAGCCGGGCTAGGCGCACGCGTACCCACTGGTCTAAAACCGAGGGCCGCTCGGACGTAATCCACTTATGGTGTCAATTAGCGGGCCGCTGCGCCACTGGGTCATCCGGCCGGTCAGCCGCAGGGAAACTTTCTCGCGAATAAAAAGGGAAAAGGAAGTTGGCCCGTAGGAGGAAAAAGCGGGGCCGGCCGGAGGGGCGATTGGCCCGTGGTTATAATCGAAAGATCCGCGAACCACCGGGCGTCCGGGGGGAGACCGAACTAATGGATACGGAGCTTTCCCTCCGCCGGGAAAGGACGGGCCATCGGAAACAATATAACGGCGACAATCGTCCTTCTGCCGTCCCCCGGACTCTCCGGCCGGTCATAAGTCGGGCGCGCGCGGGCCGCTCATGTACACGCCCGTCACGTGCTAGGTTATAGAGGCGCGGAGTGAGGACGGGGGGGAGGGGAAGCGGTCGAATCGATAAGCCCCGGGCGGCGCTGCCCTCCATTAAGATAATTGCTCCCGCTTTTTCCCCGGCTTATCTTCCGGGCGTTCCCTCCCGGCGCCATTTGTCTTCCGCGGAGGCTATACCCGCCGGGTCCTGCGGTCGCATAACTTGGCTGGCGGCGGCTCGTTAAATTAAAAAAAAAAAGGAAAAAAAAATAAAAAAAAAAGGAAAATCCTCGCGCCGGCACAGAGAGCCTCGGCCGGTAATGATAAATAAACAGGGGCCCGCTGTGTGCACGGCGGCCTCGCGGGCGAACAATGCCGGCCGCGCGCGCGCGCGCGCTCTCGGTAGCAGTTCGTTAATACGGACGCATAAAGCCGGGCGGCGGGCCAACAATGGCGGCCCTCGCGGCCGGCCAGACGCCCGGCCGCCACATCTATATATAGATACCTGTGTGTGTGTGCGCGGGCAGATATACACGTAGGTGGACGGGCGGACACAATACCTGGGCGCCTCGGCCGGGGCCCCGCCGGGATTTATGGCCGCGCGCGCATTGTCGTCGCCGGGCGCTCCACGTACACACGTAGCCGTAGGTGCAGTTGTGCATCGGGGCAGATCGATCGGCCGCGGCGGCGGGGCGACCTCCGTCCCCCGGGCGCGTGCGGGCCCCCGGAAGCGGGAACGCCCCGCGGGCCGCGGCGAGGAGGCGCTAAGCGCGACAAAACCCCCGCTTCCTGGGGCGCGCCGCCCGGCACGTGGCCCGGTTGCGCCTTTGTTGCCGGCAAAGCGGTCGCCTGTTTAATGTAAACTGCGCACTTGGCAACATGTGCCGGGCGGCGCTCCGCCCCGAGGATCCGAGGAACGGACCCCCGTGAAGAGTACAGTGCCCCATATCGGCGGCTCCTGCGCCAAAGGACAATGGCCGAATCGAAGGCTTCCCCTCCCGATGTCTTAATACGGCGGCTTGGTGCTTTTGCAAGGACGGCTCATTGTCTCGCTCGTTACAAAAGCGCCGATGACGATTGCGACTCTTGACGCAACTCGCAATTTCGCCGCGCCCGATTGCGTTGGCGGTCTCCCCCCCGGCGGGAAAAATTCCGCGCGTGCACACACGCACCGGCGAGGGGAGGGAATAAAAATTTCGTTATCCTCCCGCGGATGATGTACACACGGGCCGCCTTTCCCGAACGCGAGCGGGCAAACACGAAGCGCGAGCGTGCATCGGAGAAGGGAAAAAAAAAAAGCGCTAACCGACCGCGTAACGAGCGCCGTATAAATTAAAAAAAGGAACAAAAGCAGCCGTAGTCCTCGTTAAAGGAAGACCGGGGAAATAATGAATGGGTCCGCGGGCGCGGCTCGGCGGGAGGCGGGGCCGGTCAATCGGGCGCCCGGGAACTTTTTAATAATAACAAGCCGGCCGGGGCCGCGGGGCTTCCGGTCATTGTCCGCGGGCCAAATGAAACGGATCCGCGGCGGGCGGGATGCTGGAAAAGTCGGGCGCGTCTTTGTCGGGCGATCGGCTTCCCTCGGGCGGGCTTCCCCGGGATCGGTTATCGCGGGCCGGGTGTCGGCCCTAATAAGCCTCCTATCGGCGCCCGGGGCCGCGGCAGATGGCCGCGGCCGAGTGCCGCCCCTCCGCGGGCGCCGGCCGAGGGGCGAGGGCTCGGGGAATCGAAATGATTGAGCAAGTCAATGTTTGCCGGCGGCTCCCCGGGCCCCGGGGGCTTGCCCCGCTAACTTGCTTAGCGAATCCGTTTGTTTTGCGGCCGTGCGGAGCCGAGCCTCCGCGCTCGAGAGCCCGCGAGACTCGTAATCGGCGCAAACACTCGGCCCAAGTGGCCCTTATATACGCGCGGGGGGGGCGCTTCGATTTACTTATTAAGCGGGGGAGGCCCGCGGCCGACAAACACGCTGCTCTTTTCCGCGCGGCCCCTTATATTTCGCTGTTTTTTTTTTTCTTTTTCCTTCTTTCGTGCGCTTTCGGTCGTTCGGAAGGGCTGCGAGGGAGCGTCGAGGCGGGGGGCGGCCGGCAGAGGCTCCCGGGGGCAGATGATGGCCGGCCAGCCGCCCCCACAAATCATCCCCGGGCGGGCCCAGGTGACCGCGGCGCGCCTCGCCCAGGTGAATCATGGCCGGGGCCGGCAGATGCGCGATCGGCAGATAGCCGGCCGGCGCTTAGCCCCCGGCTGTCGCGGCAGACGCGCAGGAGGCGCGACCGAGCCGTATAATCACGATCCTATCGGCGCGCCCGCAAAAACCGGACAATGACTCCGCCCGGTCAGATCTTATCGCCCGGGGCTAATGCCCCGATGGTACAACACTCGCCCGGCCGATCAATCTCCCGGGCGCCGGATTAATATTTCCCGCCGGTCCGCGGCGCATCATTAGCCCCGGGAAATTCGGGCTGCGTCACCGGCGGCCCACGGCTTACCGGCCCGCCCGGGGATTCGACCCTCCCGCCGGGAGCCCGCCGCCCTTCCGGATGTTACGCGCGCGCGCCCCCCGCGGAAGCATCCCCCGCTAATTGCTTCGTTACGCGGCATTAAAAAGCCTCCTCCTCGCGCGGCTCCCGGGCTAATTGGCCGGCGGGAGTACTTGGTGCCCGGGGCCGGAGCTGGCCCCGCGGACGACGCCCTTGACTCCGGGGCCGCGGGGGAGCGGGCCAGAGAGAGAGAGAGACGCTCGCTCTCCCCCTCCCCCGGGGGGGCACCCCGGCGCGAACAAAAAGGAGTCAGGGGCAGGGCCGGACGTGACGAGTGACGTGCCCGCTCGGCGGAGTCACCCTCCGCCGGGGGCATTGTAGTCGGGCTCGCGCGCCCGGCCCTGCGCGTACATGTACGGGGGCAGGTTGCGCCGCCCGCGCACACCCACGCACAATAAGCGGCCCTAATAGCTACACGCATCCGTTGATTAGAAGGTCCGGGAGCAGAAGGCGCGGGGGTCGGGGCCGCCGGGGGTCGGGGGTCGGGAGGGCGGCCGCGTCCCCGACGCCGCGGGGGCGGCCGGCGCGCGCGCGCGCGCACACCGGAACGCCCGGCCGCGCCGACAATGGGCCCCCGGGCGCATCTGCGGCCGGGGACAGCTGAGCCCGGCCCCCCCCCACCCCCACCCCGCGCCCTTCCTCCCTAATTATGCAAACCTGAGCGCCGCTAAGAGGCCGCCGCGAATCTTATACAGCCCCATAAAAATCCTTGCCCCGGCCGAAATAATGAATCCGCCGGGCGTTTAGCCCGCGCCCCCGGGAGCCGCTGAATAAACCATCGCGGCTCCGAGCCGGCTATAACGCCGACTAAATTCCCCGGTTTATTTTACAATCGCCCGCCAATTACTGCCTTGCGACCTTTCGGGACGTATATACATATATAGACGTATATATACACACGTGCGCCAGCGGCCGAAGGGCCCCATCGCGTCGATGGAATAAACATCGTATTGATAATCTTTTTTTTATTCGGGTACTCTATGCCGGCGCTCTGCGCCGCTGGTGCACTAATGAGGTTACCAACTGGACGCACGCGAGGGAGAGAGTCAAATGGGCGGAAACGCGAGCGCCCCGGATTACGTCCCGACGTCGAGTGCTTCCCCAGGGAAGTTATTACCGTACCTATCATGCGTGGCGTAAATAGAGCGAGCGCTTGACACACGAAAGCATTAGCGTTGATTACCAAGCGCAAAGAACGCGAGACCGTTCGACGTCCTCGTGTGCGCTTCACGGCTGCGCGCTTACCCGTGCATTCCCCGTGTGCGCACGTGTGTGCCCGCCGCGCACGAGCCTCCGTATAAACGCCTCAGACTCTAGTGCCCTCCTACGCCTTTATTTGTCCTTCTCTCCAGGTCCCGCCTCTCTATCGCTGTACTTTCTTTAATTCGGATTATTGCCCCGTGGCAGCAAAACAAATTCCCCGATATTCCTTAAGTCTCAGAGGTCCCGACGAGGGCGCGGACAATTGTAACGAATTCGGTAATTGCCGCTACTTCGATCGCGGGATTTATTTACTTTTCGAGGAGACGCTTATTTGCCCTCCGAGCGATACGGATCTTTTGTTTGCCTTCTCCAGAGTGGATAATTAAGAGCGATTGACCTGGCGTGGCTCCCTTACATTATGACGCCACAAGTTGCCCGAAAAATTCGGATCGATACACCGTCCCACAGGTATATTAGTCCTATAAAGTAATAACCACGCGCGTCGAAGAAAGTTGTTCAATCTCCATTACGGGGCGACGCGCAGCTTTCATACATACGTATATACGCGCTACGCAACTCACGAGTAATAAATATAAGTGCATCGCAAGGCTATACATAGACACACGTACACACATATATATATATATATCGGCGGCGATCGTCGTCCGAGCCCGCGAGGCGATCCCCGATCCCTGCGCTCGCCGGCAATCCACTTATATGTCGGCCACGGGGCCGACAATCAGCGTGAGAATAATTCGCCGGGCGGCACGATAGACATCGGGCGGCGCGCTCCCTCTCGCGGAAGACGGGCCACCTTTTCAATTTCCACGGATATCCCGCGATAACGATCTCCGGCGGGGGCCGCGCGCACAGCTCCCCCGGGGCAGGCCGATCCGGATTACGCTCCCGCGTACACTTCTCCTGATTATTCCGGAGTCGGCGGCCGCGAGGATAATTAGAGATTACGGCCCCGCGGCTTCCCGGTCATTCGGCCGGTCGGCCCGGGGCCGTTGGCGCGCCCATCGCATTTGCACGCCCTTCCTCGCGGGGCCGTTTTTCCAGGGCTAGGGCGCCGTTCTCCTAACCCGCAGCCGGTGATTACGCCGAGGGAGGAATCTGGCCTCCTCTACAACCGCAGGGCCCTACAATTTTTGCGGCCACGCCGCAGATACAGATGTACGCTCCTTGCGAGGGGGGAGCGGGTAAATTGATCGCGGCTCGGTGGCCGAGTGCCAACCTGCGCCTCCGAGGAGACAAGTGCGCTTTCGCCCGAGTCACGTGCCCGACATCCATCAAAGTCGCGGGGCGCACCGGCCGCGTGTGCGCGCGCCCGGCACTTTTCGCATTGTCCGACGCGTGTCCAGAAAATTGTTTCCCATTCGCTCCCCTACTTGGGCCGGCGATCGATTGACCTTTCTGGTGGCGAGTATATCCCGTTACGCTGCAGTGGTCACTTAAAAAAAAAAAAAAGTAACCAGCCGCTATGCTGCTCGAATGACAAAGCGAAGCGCGGTCAAGAGTTTTTCCTCCATTCAAGAGATCGATCGCGGTAGCTCGTTCGACCTGCCCTGGTTTCTATGGAACCATTTATTACGCACAAATGCTGTAATATCACCGATGGCTCCGAGATAACGCGCCTGATCTCTTGACACTGCAATATTCCACACGCACGAAAATTCTTCCTACAAGCTCGAGCTGCGCGTACAACAATACCATCTTCCGCTCGAGAACTATACTTCGAGTGTCGTGTCGCAAGAGGAAAAAACACGAAAAACTGATACAGTCTATCGTTCCCGATAAAAAGAATTCAAACTCCAACTATACGAGTTGTAGAGATAAGGTTGGAATCATTCGAAATCCGCGATGACTCCTCCGATAACCTTAATACTAATTCAAATCTCGTGGAATATCGGAGCGCGTTCAAGCCGGGAAAACTCACCGGACTCTTCTCTCCAACGACTCGACAAGCGCCATATACAGGCTCCCTTCGACTCGGCCCAAGATTTTCCCGGGCGCCCGAGGCGCTCCGCGGCGGGTACACAGGGCGCCTTGAGGGAAAGGCCACGCCTACGCGCGCGGACAAAAAGCGCGAGGCGATCGATAGAGGTCGACGCAAGGCATCCCGCGCGGATCGATCCTCGTCAAAAAAAAAAAAGGGCGCAGGAGTCACGGGTAAAAGGGAAGAGGAAAAAGAAAAGGAAGGAAAAGAGAGCGGGATAAGGCTCGCTGTATATATATATATATACGTACGCTTTCGGGCAGAAGCCACGGGGCTCGTCCGCATAAACAAAGGGGCGGCTCGTCACGCACACATCGGCGCGCGCACAGAAGCCGAACGTGTGCCATTGCACGTGGTGGATGCGGCGGCGGCGGCGGCCCCGTGTCTCCCTGATTTCCCCAGAGAGGACCGCCGACGCGCCCTCCGAGCTTAGCCTCGACGAGGGCTCGAGAGAGAAGACACGAACCCTTCTTCCCACCGCAGCCCCGACGCCCGCTAGGGCTTTCCTTGCGCCGACCTCCCGCCCCGGGCGCCCTTGCCGCCGCCCCCTCCCTTTTCTCTCCGCGAGACGACGCGCGATTTTTCCTCGAAAATTTCCCGGAGCGCGCGGGTGCGCTCCCAGCTGATTGCGCCCCCTCCAATTTGAGCCCCGGCGGCCCCGCCAAAAATTACATGCGCCTCTGCACTTTGGACGCTTTCTAATTTGATAAGAAAAATACAGCGCTGCTGCACCGAGCGGCTTTTTTTTCTACCGCCTTACCGACCGCCTCGAGAGGATGGGATCCCGGGCCCGTATCAACTTTTTCCTCCGCGGCTAAATTTAGTCACTCCAAATGCAATCGAGATGACTATAAATTGTGTTCATTAGTCATTCTGTCCATTGATATGTGCATGTAAAGTGGCATTCTATTCAATATACACGTTCCAAATAGAAGGGGATACACTTCGATCTCCAAATCAAATCTACTCTGAAGTATCCTATAATTTCATTTAAGTAACTCAATCATAAACTGGCGCTTAATTTCTAAAATAGACGCGTCTCGCGTGTAACGTGGGTTTCTTCAGTAGTAACATACCATTCAAACAGACACCAAGAATATTTAAAAGCTTGTAATAAAATTATCCTTTCTCGTGAAAGCAATTGCATTTCTGTTGTTCACGCCTCGCGATCATTCTATTCCGGTACCAAATATCTCAGTCTTTCATAACTGTTTATAAAAAGAAAAGCGACAGAATGGATCGAGCGTGAGCCGCTCGCAACTTTATCACGATGATATTAGCCAAAAAAGTTGATAAATGACTCGAGAGAAAAGTGAAAATCTTCAAGCTCTCAGGTTGGCCAAACTTGGGGTTTATTAATCACCGGATTCCGCAAGGGTGAGCTATTGAAACTCTCTTTTGACAAAGACCGCGCCGGAAGACTTATAGCGCGGTCTACAAACCACATGGATCCTTCTGCCCGAAAATTTAGGAGCCTCCACCTCGGGGGCTTCATTACATTGTTCTCGATAATGAACCGATTCAATTTGTCCGGGAAAGCTTCTCCAGGCGTGTTCTATTTTTAAATATCCTCTCCGTGGACACAGCTCCGATATGTTTGAAATTTCTATTACATCCTATGTACGTTGCAATCGAGAAGGGTTAGTTTCCGGGGACGGCTGTTGACTTTGGTTTACCGCGAACGACACCCTATAACTATACTCCTGTTGACAGACACTCTTCCAAGTATCAAAGTTCCGATGGTCAGGCTTTGTCCACACAAGGGCACGTATATATTCCTTCGCACGTGTATACATACGACCGAGGAATAACGGTCCTCGTTACGCGTCCGAAACCCGAGCGCGGGAGTATCGCAAAATGTCACGCGGGCGATAATAAAAAAAAGGCAATAAAGGCGAGTTAGCGCTCGGGCAATGTACTACAGGGGGTGCGGTACATAGCGCGCGCGCGCCCCGGCTAAGTTACAACGACAACACGGCGGAGTCTGGGGTGACGGGGCGCGTGTCCCGCGCTTAACGAAAGTAACGAGGCAAGACTCGGCGCGGCCCGAGGCGCTCGCCAGAGGCGGGGACAACTTAATCCGTTTACAGATGAGATTTGCCTCGGATTCTCAAAGGCGATTAATCCGCGCACGCTCGATCACCTCACGTTTCGGGCTCGACGACGCGGAAAGGCACGAGTGCATCGGCTTCGGCAAACGGAATTATTTATCGAGCCCGCTTTCTGCCCAACGCGCGGCCTCCACGCCGACGTATAAATTGACGCGTGTATACACAAGGCCAAGCGTCGTAAGTGTACACTTTCAAGATACACAAGGATTCGCTAATGGGCCGCTAATTCTTTTATGGCCTTTCAACTATTTATGATCAATTATATTCCAGAGTAATCTTGCCGGGGATTTTAGCTAATTGGAACAAAAAAAAAAAAAATTCGGATGAAGTATTGATAACATCTGATATTGGATTAATTTCCCATTCCTCGGGGTTGTTGAATAACTGCAGATATTAAGGACTGCTTGAAATTATAGCGCGACAACATCGGATGTCTTCCACTGCAATAATTATTCTTCCATCTAATTATGATAACCAAGGCGACTGTTATTTTTTAGCAGGACTCTTTGGATCTCTAAATTTTTTGGAGCGGAATTCTCCACTCCGAGAGAGTGGAGAGCTACACGGAAAATACGGCCACTGGCTGGATTTCTACTGGAAAAAATGTTGAGAGTAGACTCGGTTGGACAAATGAGACCTCGAATATTCAAGTATATAGATAAGTAGAAAGCGTAGACTCGCATCGATTGATCGGATAAAAGTAGAGTATCGTTTTAATAAAATGAAAATGCTTCTGAATGGGTCTGGAGCTCCGGCGGCCTTGAGCCACATGCATTCGAGGGCAGATTAGTATAAAGGGCAGGTACAACAAAAGGAGGTGTGTCCTTTCTCGGGGCAGACTGTTTTGAGCGATCAGCGGGGCAAATGAGACCGGGGAACAAGTTGGGCTTTGATAAAAGGGCGCCGGTATCCGCGCGGCGATCTGTGCAAGTGCAGCGTCGCCAGGGGAGCGACTCCGGCCCGGGCAATATGTTAGTCGGCCCGGGCGGCCTGTACATCGGATACCCATGGGCTCGATCCTCGCCGCCTCGTTCCCATAACTCCCTGGCGGATTGGCCGATCGCAGATCTATCCCGCGAGACGCCGGGGACATTGATATAACGTGAGAATTGAATTTTGCCCGCGTGGGAGAGGCGGGCCGCGGGCGCGCACACAGCCTCCGCGCCAGACCGCGGGGGAGACTCTTGGCCGAGATAAGCCGCGGGGCAAGTGTCCTCGAATACACATCGGGTGGCGGGGCGCGCGCGCCCGGGAAACATTATAAGTCGATCGAGCTTCCCGGTCGATAGGCGCGCGCGTACCGAGTTTATCGGCCGAGCGCCCGGGGAAACCCGAGACGCGCGCGGGCGCCCGGGGAATCCCTAGCGAAAGGGCTGCGCTCGAGTTACCGGGCCAGCTGCGGCTTCCGGGGCCCGGAAGCGGCGCGCGCCGCGGGTCCGGCGGCGCGCGACCGCCGAGGACATCTGCCCGGGGCCGGCGGAAGCGCCGGGGGCCGTTACGCGGGGCTTTCCGCCCGTGATTGGGCCGAGCCCCCGGGGCCACTTGCCGCCAGCAATTTCCTTAATGCACGCCGGCCCCCCGGTTTTCCCGCGCCGGCCACTTGCCCGCCTCGCGCCCGCCGCGGGGATTTTCGTACGTGATGATAAAAGCCAGAAGGAGTTTATCAAAGCGGGGGCGGGCGCGTCGCGCGGGCCGCGTCGATGCGTGACGCCCGGGCACTCAGCCTGATTAAAGCCGAGGTGTGCGCGCGCGGGCTGCAGCGGCCCGGGAGGATCCGCCGCCCATGAATACGCCCGGGTAATGGCCTAGCTAATGTCCCCATATGGCCGCCGCGCGCCGCATGCATAATGCGGCGAGCGCGCGCGCGACCCTCGGCGCCCGCACCCCATTTACAAGCGGCCGCCGGCCCCGCCGTGCAAATCATCCGAGACGACTGTATGGCGCGGCTTTATTCGCGCCTCGCCGCCGCCAAGGAGAGAACCGGCCCGCCAATTGTCCCTTTATTCTCCCGACGCCCGAGATACGCGCGCGCCTGTGTCTACACGCTCGCCGGGAAAAAAGGTCCCGCGCGCGGTGCATCAGATGGCGCGCGCGCGCCCGCACCTGCGCCGATTCCGAGGCGCGCTGCCCACCGAGCAATTACCCCATTGTTTCTATTGTGCCCCGCGCTTTTGACAACCTCGTTCCCGGGCCCAGCCTCCCGAAAGCCATCGTTTACGCGCCGAGCGCCGCCGCTGCCCTGCTAACGAGCCTGCACCTATTCTACTGCGATCAACTGTGTCCCGGACCCTTATGGACCTCGCTGCTGCATGATTGATTGTTCTATCCAGAAAAAACGACTATCAATTTTTACGGAATCAATACCAGAGTTCTCCATTGTTTGTCATTATTTGACCGGGATTCTGAGCAATTTTTACCGATACAGCCAACTGTAATTGTAACTGTATGGAGTGCATGGAGTCTCCATCGATTCGAAAGTTCGATGGTACCCAATACTTGCCGCTGTCAACTTCTTCCGTAAATGTGAATTTAACTAAAACCAAAACTTAACATTAAAATATCAAATATAATACTTATCCTTATTGTAGAATATAACAAGTAAATTATAATAAGTTTTATCAGAGTTTTCCAATCAAATTTAAGACTTGTGAATCAACTTGGGACAGACTTGTCAAATGAAAAAAGTTAAATTTTACTTTACATCTTGAATTGCGATTATTTTATCTAAAATCACTACAGGAGGAGTATGAATTTTTAATACACTGGGTTTTGGTTATTAGTGATTTTTTTGATTTGCTAAAAAACTCTATTCTTTTGTTTACTCAAAAGTATAGTAAAAATTCTTGCAAATTTTTTCACCGCGCGTTCATGTACAACATGATTTATTCTATAGTCTTTAGTTTACGCTGTAAAAGGACGCGCGTATAACGTGCATCACTGACGAATTGTTCATAGACTATTGATTGAATATTGATAATCCAACAAATACATCTTGTAGTTTTCTGTCGAAAAAAAACTAATAGCTGTCCTCGGTGGGGCCGCATTGTTCGTCCTGGAAGCCGCAGAGAATAATATTCATAGGTAATTCGGCGATTGAATGGAGGTCCCGGGGCCGGCGGAGAAAAAATAAATTTAGCGTAGTAGGTGCGCATATGCATAATGCAGGGGCGATATGGGTGCACGTGGGCCGCAGCGTAAACACAGTCGGCTCGGTGCCATTGACTCCGGCGGTGGCGACTGGTAATGCGGCTCGGGCGTCGGGGCTGGTTTTTTCCGGGCGGACGAGCCCATGGGCCAGAGCCAGGCGTTTCCCTCATTCGATCCGTAAGGCAAACGCGCTCGGGCGCATTAGCCGGCTCCCTGGACACATTGTTCCCATTTTATACTTGTTTGCACAATTCTTCCCCCCCCCCTCCAACCCTCCGGCGTGTCCCCGTCTCCTCCTCGTCTCCCCGGCGCTCCGCCGGTGCAGTAGGCGCGCGCGGCCAAATGTTCCGCGGGCGCAGAGAAGGAACAAAAAAAAATGGGACGCCTCGTTTTATCGCTCGGAAGAGCATTCGGGATTTATTAACGCGATTGGTTAGGCCCGGGCGCGGATTTATTTTACGGTTATCGCCGGCCACCGCCGCGGGCTTTACGGCCTCCCGCGGCGAGCCGCGCAACCTCGCGCCGCGGAGACAAACGGCTTTTCACTTTTACGGCGGGCCGCTTACGGCGACACGTGTCGCGGTGCCCGGGGGGTGCCGCGCATCGGGTTTCGCGCCCGCGCTCGTTACCCACGTAAATGCACATATATACATGTATATGCATATACGGCCCTCGGAGGCGCCGGCTGAAAGGAGCCTCCGGAAAACAGGAAAAAAGAGAAAAAAAAAAACCAAAACAGCCGGCCACCGCCGGCGGGCGGATAAATCCCGCGCGGCCGGACAAATTGGACAAATCGGGCCGTTAAGCCGGACGGCTGGGCAAAAAAAAAAAAAAGGAGGAAGGAGCGGCCGGTCCGGCGTCCGCGGGAGCCGGAGGGGCGCGCCGGCGGCCGTAAATTTTTCACGAGGCCAGCCATCGGATTCCCCCGATATTCCCCCTTAATCAATTTAGGGAAGAGAAATGTCTATACTCGGGCCGGCGGCGCACGCCCCGGGCGCCCGGGCGATAAACGCCGCGGGGGCCTCCGACGACGAGTGGGACCTGTCATTGTGCCGGCGGCGGCGGCGGCGGCCCCCTCGCGCCCGGCTGCCGCCAATGAATATATATGTATATAGACGCGCACGTACATATATATATATATATTCCGGCCTCGCGCCCTCCGCCGAGGATGATGCGGGCGGGGGCGGGGCCGCCCGCGGACCCCGACAATGGCACATCTGTCCGCAGCGGCCTCCTTCTCGCCCCCCCTTTGTGCGCCCGAGCCCTTTAAAGCCGCCTCGGGGCGCCCCCGCGGCCTCCTCACCTCGCCGGCACAGGTGACACGAGCGTGCCGCTGACCGCCGCGTCACAGCTGGCCCTACCCTGCGGCGAGCCCTACGGTCGATTGCAATAGCCGAATTGCCGGGAAGATCATCCGGCCCCTGACTTTGGGCGCAGGGATTTTCACTTACCGCTCGCTCGTTTTCCCGCTCAATTTCCCCTCGGTATTCGAAACGGGATTTTATTTTGGGCTTTTTGCAGATATTTCCTCTTTCGGTATCCAATTAATGAATAAACTAATTTCCAAGCTTAACTAAGCTTTACATTTAAATGGTGTGTGTTTAGGTTATAAGAAAGCACTGGTTTAAATAAATTGTTGATAAACACATTATTTTGTTATCTTCTTCACTAAACACTATTCAATGCAATTTATAACTCTGATGGATGAATTGTACAGTTATTTGGTTATATTCGCTTCTGTATACGTTGCATTAAGTCTCGAGTCTGTCTACATTGACTCGTCAATAAAGCTTGTATAAACAAGACTCTACCTTAGCCGTTCCGCCGTATAATATCGCATACGCTTACCTACCGATGTGCTAACATCATCGCATACAGCTTCTTATAAAACTATGTATATTTTCCGGTATATAGAATTTCGTCCAAGCCCTCTTGGACTCTCATGCCTTAGTGTCGCTTACTGTGGACCGCCCTACTGGATTTGACATTACTTCGATACTAAAAGCCACCCCTAACGAGGCACAAATCCCTTCTCTCTTGATAAATAGTTCCCTATAACTTTGTGTTCCCTGCATATTCAATGCTACACTGCAACCCTTCGCAAGCGAAAGCTATCCGCGCACTGTTTAATTCAAATCTAACCGCTCGATCTCCTCGGACTAACTAAAAGCTTGTTTCAACGGAAAAAACAAACTTTCCGTAACAAATGATTTTTAATCGACTTATTCTGCAATCGTGGAATCTGAAGAAATAACTTGGTAGGAGTTTATTGCCATTGGTTTTGATGAGTGACCGGGGAAAGACACGCATATAGCCGGCGGACAGGGGCAAAGGCGTTTTCATCCTGGCGGCGGGATGGGACAGCTTCTCGGTCGGATTTATGGCGTCTGCATTTAAAGAGCGAGGCGAAAGCTCGGGCCGGGCGAAAAATCCATTTTCCCAGCGCGGCGGGGAGCCGGCGAGGGGCGGGGACCGCGCGCGAGTTTGCGCGGCGAGTGTCGGCCGCGGTGAGTTACGCCGCCCGCGAGGCCGGCTCCGAATTATTAATTTTCGGCCGGATATCTCGGCGCGCCGCGCCGGCTAAACCATATGCGCAGAATGGGGTAAATTCGCGGCTCCCGATTTCCATGCGCCCGATCGCTAATGGCCCGGGGGTTCCCCGTTATTTATGGCCGGCGCGGCTCGCTCGTCTCCCGCATTGTCGACTTCCCCGCGTGTGCATACATATATATATATATGCATGCGCGCGCGTAGATCGACGCGGGGAATCGGGCGATTTTCCCCGGCAGCTCCGCCCTGATCGATGCCTTTTTAAAGGGACTTTTATTCGGCTTGCGGGAGACGCGGTATAGATCGAGGCACCGACCCGCGCATTACGGCAACCCTTCCCCTCGGTCTGCATATCCTTTGCCGTCATTGGTTTTTATTAGCCAGCCGGTGGCCGGGCCTCATTTTTTTTTTTTTGCTTCGTTCATCTGGCGCGCTGGTGGATTTTTTCCCCGCTGCCGGGCGATCGTTCGGATTATCAAAAGAAAGGGGGGAAAAAAAGCGCGCGCGAGGATTAATCCGCGGGCGGGTCGGCCCGGGCTCCCGGGATGAAACACGGGGCCGGGCCGCGGAAAAGTCGGTGGGCGGGCGCCGCGCGGAGAGCCGGATGATTGACCTGTTTTTCATTCGGCCCGGCTGATGAATAATATCCCATCGGAAGCGGCGAGGGCCACTGGAGCAGAAGACGGGCCTCGCGCCAGGGCCCGGCGGCTCAGCTATGCATTAACCCATTAATAGGCAGCAAGGGCGGGGGCGCGGGTGATTTGTCGGCGGGGGGGTGGCGCGGGTCCTGAAAAAGGAGGCGGCGGGGCTCAATTAGAGGGAAACACTTGATCCGCTCGGGGGCAGACGCGGGCCAGCCGGGCGGCGTCGTAAAATGGCGTCCCGGGGCTCGGGTGGCGGGGGTGGCGCGGCGGCGGCGGCCATTGGCTTGGCCCCCGGGCCCACGTGCCGGCGCGGCTCGTCCCTTTGTCCGGGGGGCGCGCGCCATCCTGCCGGGGGCGGCGCGAGGGCCGCCAATGGGGGCGCCCGGCCCGCCCCCCGCCGCCGCCACGTGCGCCCGCGCCGCCGAGCGCCGCGCCCGAGGCCGCCTCGCCCCCCCGCGGCCCGCCCAGTCGCCCGCGCGCTCTCTCCGCGGAAGGGCTGCCCGCGCGCCCGGGATGATCGGCTGCGAGATCCTCTCGCTCGAGGGGGCCTACCGCTCCAGGGAGGAGACGCTCACGCCGCCCCAGAGCAGCCCGGAGAGCCACGCCTGGGCGGCCACCCCGGGGATCCAGCCGCTGGCCCTGCCCCCGGCCATCCCGGACGTCCTCTACTGTAAGCCCCAGCGCCCTCGACCCGCGCGCCCCGGGGCCCCGAGCTTATCGCCGAGACCTGTCGCAACAGCCCGCGATACGCCGGTCTATTCCGAGTAGTCGCGCGGCCGCGAGCCGAGTGGCGCAACCGAGCCGGGCCCGGGGAGGAGGGAGTGCCCACGAGGAGGAACGCGAGCTTGCGTAATCAGAGAGTTTGTGCTTTGTCTTCCAGCCTCCATACCGAAATGCGGGGGGTGCCAAAAAGCCATCCTCGACAGGTACGTCCTGAGGGTGATGGACCGCTGCTGGCACGCCGGCTGCCTCACGTGCCGGGACTGCGGGGTCAGGCTGACGGACAAGTGCTACGCCCGCAACGGACACGTCTTCTGCAAGGATGACTTTTTCAAGTAAGCATCAATTTCATGCCGCGGCGCGTTCCAGCAGCGCGCTACTGCACGCGACGAGCTGCCGGGTGCACGCGTAGCCGTGTGAATATAACTATGAATGTGTTGCTTGCTGTTGGTGTGGCAGGCGTTTCGGCACAAAGTGCGCCGGCTGCGCCCAGGGCCTGGCGCCCCTCCAGCTCGTGCGCCGGGCCCAGGACCTCGTCTACCACCTGACCTGCTTCCTCTGCGCCATGTGCTCGAGGCAGCTCGACACCGGGGACGAGTACTACCTCATGGAGGACGGGAAGCTCGTCTGCAAGCCCGACTACGAGCAGGCCAAGGCCAAAGGTATGCCGAGTAGGAGGCGCGCGGCCCCGGGCACACGGTCAAGCCTTCCTCTCTGGTTGCAGAGCTCGCGGACGGCGGGAGCATCGACGGGGACCAGCCGAACAAGCGCCCCAGGACGACCATCACCGCCAAGCAGCTCGAGACCCTCAAGCTCGCGTACAACACGAGCCCCAAGCCGGCGAGGCACGTGCGGGAGCAGCTGTCCCAGGACACGGGCCTCGACATGCGCGTCGTCCAAGTCTGGTTCCAAAACAGGTGGGCCGGCCGCTAGACTCCCCGAGCCCCTAGCCCCCGCTTCCGAGCGGTTAACTTACCCAGGCTCTCGTTGCAGGAGAGCCAAGGAGAAGAGACTGAAGAAGGACGCGGGCCGGACGCGGTGGTCCCAGTACTTCCGCAGCATGAAGGGCGGCAGCGGCGGCCACTCGCCCCGGCACGAGAAGCTCCTCGACAAGGACGAGCTCAAGGTCGACCTCGACTCGTCCTTCGGCCACCACGGTAAGCTCTCAGGGGAAGGGGGTTGGGCGCAGGTGCGCGCCGGGGCCGGGGGCCGATCAAACATGCACGAGATGGCCCGGCTAAGTGCGGCCTCCGCCCCCGAGATTTGGGAAAGATTGCGCGGCCCATGGGTTATTCAGCGGCGGACCAGCAACTTTATACCTTTGTCTCGGCTTTCTCCGCAGACCTGAGCAACGACAGCTACGGCACGGTGGTCAACATGGGCCTGGACGGCGAGGGCGCCAGCCCGGGAGGCGGCGCGGCCGGGGCCGGCCCTCCCCGCGGCTACCTCGGCGCCGCGACGCCGCCCTACCTCTCGACCTCGAGATCGCCCTCCCTGCCGCCGCAGTTCCCCTACCCCCCGGACGCGGGCCTCTCCGTCTACACGACCCTGGGTGAGTACTCCGCGGGGTGAGGCCGCCTAGGGAGATGGCCGCCCAGGACTAACCCGCGGCCTCCTTCCAGGTGGACCCGGCGGGATGGTGGCGGGCCCCGCCTCGGACCTCAGCAACGAATCGAGCGGCGGTGGCGGCGGCGGCGGCGGCGGCGGCGCCGGTGGCGGCGTCGGAGGGGCCGGCGTGGGCGGGGGCGCGGCCGGCTACCCCGACTTCCCCCCCTCGCCGGACTCCTGGCTGGGCGAGGCGCCCGCGCACCCCCACGCCCACCACCCGCACCACCCGCACTACGCCACATAGCCCAGCAAAGCCGCGGCGGCCCCCGGACTCGGGCTCTGGCAGTGACGCCGTCGGCCTCGCGCCCCGGGCCCCTAGGACTCCAGCCTCCCCGCGAGTGCCAGTGCGCGTGCGCACCCCGCCCCTTGTTCATACTAGGTACTCTCTCCTTTCCTCTTCGAAGAGCCACCCGCGACTCTAGTTTAAACATTGTGTAATTTAATTACCTGTACATACGTACCATGCGGTTATACATATTATAAATATACCAGAAATTACGCGTATACATGTATAGAATTATCGTGCGAGGAGAGGGCCGGTCTAGCCCGAGGGCCGGATACACGGCCCCGGGCGTGCAATCGAGGGCCGCCGCGTTTCCCCGGTCGCGTTCACCCGCGCGCGCCTCAACGACAGCCCAGACTCCGGCCACTCCGCGCCATATATAGTCGCGGACGCAGTCGATCAAACGTAGAGCGCACTCTCGACCCTGGCACCTACGCGGCTCCCGCGCGCCGTGCACACGGACAAAACCCACGGAGAGGATATTTTTTTGGTTGTTGGCCGAGCCCCGCTCGCGCGCCCGCCCTCGCTGTACATAGTACGAGTGCGTGCGCCGCCCACGCACACACTAGTCGCCCTCGGGCCAGCGGTCCACGCTACATACGCCCCTCCGGCCCCGCGTCGTCGCCCGGCCCGCGGTAGTCTCGAGTCCAATGTCAATTCTCCCTCGCGCGGTCCTCGGGCACAAAGGGGGACAGGCCCCGCGAGCCGAGTCGGTTTTTCTCGCGCGTATACACATATATTCGACGCCGTCCCTTCCGCTGTCTTCGCGACGAGCGCCGCGGCCCGCCGGTCCACTGCGTCGCGAGCTAACCCCCCCCCCCAGGCGAGGCCCGGATCCCAGGGAGCGCGAGCGCGGCGAAACAAGACAATTTAGTGATTCGCGACAAGCTCTATGTGCACGCACGGACATATATACACGCATTCACCAGGCGAGGCGCCCCTCATTCTCGTATATATTCGCAAAGGATATATTATGTGTAGATATATATATTTATGTACCGAGTTCCTCTTTTTTAACCGTCGACTCCTCCTCCTCCAAGCCGGGCGCACTCGCCGACCTGTCTCCCCGTACGCCTGTACGTTTATCATTTCTCCGTTGTCCCGCTCGCCGCGGCCGAGGAAACGCGGGATCCCGCCCGACGCCCCACAATATTACCAGCCTTGTGATTCGCGGCAACTTTGCAACAAAGTCGCGCGATCTCTTTTTCTTTGAAATCCCTGAGCTTTAAGTGAAGATCGAGTGTTATTTATTTGTTATTTTTTTCTGTTTTTTTACTTCCGTTTAACGTGTAAGCATTATGTCTGGCGCAATAAGACGCAAATGGTTGATCGATTGTAAAGGCTTCTCTTGCCACCGCTCGGCGAAAAAGTTAAGGTGAAACGAGCGGTTAGACAGCTGAGCCTACCGCATTAGAGACTTTAAAAGGGCACTTGTAAATATTTCTTACTAAAATTTATCGTCACAAAATGACTATAGAAATAAAGAAATTCAAACAACACGTCACTAGCACATCCTTGCCATGATCACTAACGATAATGCTGTTTTCGGTTGATTCCTACAGCTTTGACAACTATTCAAAATCCATTCAAAATATGTAAGCCGGTTTTTTTAAATTTAAAGTAAGATTTCTACCAGCGTAACTGTATCATACTGTCATCACTATAACGTACTAAATTGTAGTAGGTTAAATTGAGCCTAGTGTCTTACGATTCACCAAAATAATTAATTGAATGTTACGTTAATATAATTGTAAAAGTTGCGTATCCATTTTTCTCATTGTGTATTTAAAGATGATTACTTTTTAAAAGTAATAACGTAATGTGTAATTACTATTACACGTATAATAGTATTAGATAAGTGACACTGCTTCAGAAATCTTTCATTGTGCTGAAAATATTGCATTCACAATCAATCAGTTAAGGATGTCAAAATTACTTGTTTTTATCCGATCATACGTTATTATTTGATTGTCACTGGATAAACTTCTAAGGCCATATCCTATTTAGTCTACAAAAAATTCCAATTCGTGTTGAAGTATAAGAGATACAAAATAGAAATAATCAGTATCATTTAAGAAGCGAATGGGTAATGTTCATAGGAAGCCAGAGGGAAGCATTTATTTCAGTATCATAACGTAATGAAATTATTTAAAATTGAGAAAACATAACACATGGATAACAACTATGAAAGAAATGTAGTCAGCGAATCAAAATGTTCTCGACGATCCACAACACTTGTAAATGAACGCGAACATTTGCGTTCATAAAATGCGCTATTCGTGTCCTCACAAAAATCAGTTATTACGGATCTTTATATTATCTAGTCATCAAGTGATAATAAAGATTTATCATAATCAAATATTACTACCTTTTAACATTTTTTCTTCACACTTTTAGTACTCCATAAAATTATTTTTATACATTCCATTTGAACAAAACTCTAACCTTTCCTTCCATCAATTTTCAAAGTAAATCATAGATAAAAAAATAATTTTATTTTTATAAAAATTTATAAATTAAATATTTGATAGCAATTGTGTAGATGTTTACATACTCTACTAAAAATAAAAGGCATACTTTCAAACAACAATAAAAGTACAATCATTCAAGTATAATTATGCTCCTTCATTTCCAATTCTTTACTAACTTGAAGTTAATATTTTTTTTCTTTTTCAGTAACAGTTGATATACTATATAATTTTCAAATCATCGAAAACTAAAATATTTTGTAAAAATTTTCTATATTTATTACAAATATAAATTGACATCTGATTATTTCTTAGCGTTTCCATTTTTTTCTATTACTATGCAAACTTCGCATTTTTCATTCTATCATTGAATAGAAATGAAGTTGTCGGGTAAATGAAATAAATTAAACTATAATTTGTATTGTACAATTCAAGATTGAATGGCACTTTATTGATGATTTATATACAGATGCATTGTTTAATGTATTGTAAATATATACAATTAGAAAGATCTATGTATTGAAAGTAAACACGTACAAGGTAGATTCAGTTAAAAAACAGAACGTCCTACATCAGTTAGTACTTGCAAAAGTAGAAAGAAAGATTCAAAATATTTACTAAAAAAAGTGCATAACATTTTCCTTAGCTTTTAAACATATTTACAAAATTTTCAATGTACACCTTTACATTCGTTTGCACACTATTAAACGTTTAACAATATAATTTTTTTCATACAAGTTATAGCACAATTTTCTTAGTTTGTAAAAATATGTTTTTTGTACGAGTTTATTAAATTTATATTAATAAGAATTATACATGTAGCAAGTTCACTTCTTTTATTGGATATTAATATAATAATTGTAGGAAAAGTGATGAATGGGATAACATTAAAATTAAAAATGACAAAATGAAGTAATGATAAAGAAACAATAATACCCAATGGTAAGCTTTTTAGCACAGAAAGTGCTTTTGAAAGTCATTTTTATGTTTCTTAACATAAAATAAACCATAAAATTATGGTTTCAAACATCATTTTCGTAATGCGTATCTTCGTAGTTTCTCGTTTTCTTAAGTATACTTTTTGTAATCAATAGCTGTTTTGTAATAGCTTTTTCGACATTCTTCTTATTCTTATTAGAGGCAGATAAATGTTGAAATGTATCTTCAAGAGCTCTTCTAGTTTTCATCAATCTTCTTTTTAGCGCAATATTTTCTTGTTTTAACGATTGCACTTCATCGAGACCTGTTAATAATGCATCAATATTATTTATTTGCATATGCCTTTTAGTTCTTTTAGAAATAATGGAAATAATAGCAAAACAATGGCAAAAATTGCATTTGTTTTAAATAAACAATATAAAAAGAATTGAAAAATATTAATGCAAAGAGAAAGTGTAATGTACTTTCTATTCTCTAATAATTTATACAAAAAGCCATTGAATTACTAAAATTTACAGCAATATTTTATTATTAATATGAAACATTTATTGGTTGCATTGCCAAGCTGTAGATTTGTACAATGAGGTGTTTACATGTATGAAGATCAGTGAAATTATAGATGAATTATAGATTATTATCACAAATATAGTTGAAATATGAAGATAAATTTATTTGAAGCGTAAATGTTGATAGAAATATATTCAGTACAACGATGGTTACAAAAAATTCGAAATTATTAACTTTGAATTATTGATTAAAAATAACGTTTCAATCAAATGCATACTTAAAAACATCTACTTTTCTTGATTCTAAGTACAACATGTTGACCTAATAAAACCTTGAATATAGATTATAATATAGAAATGATAATACTCATGAAAAAAGAATTGGATTGTCGTAGATCGATAATTTTCATATTAAAGCATATTTAGAAATTTTTATATAAATGTACTACTTAATATACTTTACAGTTTATAAAGAATAGTAAAAATATCGAAAAATGATTTTTGTAAATATTTAAACAGTATTATTGTAACGTTCATGCATTTGTGCACAACATAAATTATAGAGTGATAGTAATACTACTGGTATGATCGACAGAAATATGAAAATAGAGTAAGTGAGCTTTAAAAATGACTATGCTCTATTTGCTAACAATTGCTTGCTAAGCTTTACAATAAATAAATTGATTCTAATACATACTATAATATAATAGCCCACCTATAAAATAGAAAATATAGACAATCATATACTACATTGTTGTTTCAAAACAAACTTAAGTAGATACATGTTTATTTTGCAAAAAAATATGTTAACCAATGTAACATACCTTCTACAGGTAGCGGGCTTTCACCGTCTGAATCTCGATGTCCTGGATTATTATTGCAATTGTCTTCATCGCTGAGCAGATTGGTCATAGATTCAGTGATTTTTAATGTATCTTTAAGTGGTCGTGTGGATGTCATTGCTGCGTCACTTTCAATACCAAGATCAGGAGAGCAGCTAGATTTGCTGCGTCCGCTTAACGCAGGATATGTAGACGGTAGCCAGTATTGCGAACCCTTTTATGTAAAAAATTAATCGGTTAGGTCGAAAACATATTATGTATAACATTTATAATTTACTTTACTAACATTATATGGGTGATATTCATTGATGATATCATCGCAAGATTGTTTGGTTGCAACTTCTGTAGGAATGGATGAAATACCGCTGGAGCTTGGTGCAGAATCACTAGCCTCGCAAACAACAACGTGCCTTCGAAGTTCTTTGTTCGATGCCTCGAGCTCCTGCACTCTAGCCCTATGCGATTCGTTGACTTGGTTTAAGTCCATTACCTTAATAAAATTAATATGTTTTTATATCATTCATTTACAAATAGATTGTAAAGGACAACTGAATTTAATACATACTTCTTTGTGAAATTTGTCTTGAAGTGTTCGCACTGTTACATCGTATCGATTCTCAGATTTCCTTACTTCTTGTTCCAGCCTCAGTTTTTCATTGGTAAGTTTCGTATTTTCTACCAAAATTTGACTGTGAATAAGTGTAAGGTGATTTATTTCTCTGGTAAGCCTTAAAATCGTCGCTTTCGCCTCTTCATTATCTTCTTCTAATTTCTTTATTCTTATCCTTAACTATTAGAAAGCAAATATATAAAAGTTATTGCTTACAATATAATCCTTTATAAAACGAAATAAAAATTTAATATTACATACCGAATCATTATCTTTATTTAACTCTGTTAACACTTCAGAACTCTTTTTATCTGTATTTTCTTTGCACTCAGTTAACTGTGCTCTTTGTTTCGCAATATCAAGTGCCATGTTTTCCACATCTAACATCTTTTTCTCTAATTGCATTTTGCGAACACTATTATGTTTACTTTCCTTTTTTAACGTGTGACATTCATAAATCTTTTTTTCTAAAGTACTTTGTAATTTTTCGCAATAATTTTGAGATTTCTCAATCTTTGCAAGTAGCAAACATAATTTATTATTTATTACCTATAAAAATATATCATCAATTTATAACAGATTTAACAGAAAAAACATAAAATTTTATATAATTTTGAGCAAGTATAATAAAAAATCTTACATCATCAGCTGAAGTTTTAGCAACTTCATTTCGTAAGGCACTTAATTCAGAATACAAAAAACTATTAATATCTTTCAGTTCAAGAATCTGTCGATTAGCATCAAAGTCGCTGAGATCGTTTTGATAAGATATGTGACAAGGATGATAATCAATGGAATCCTCAGAATCGCTAAATGTTTTCATGAACTTCAAATGCCTCGATCTTGTTACAGATTTCTGTCCGATGTTTGGTAGTCCCATTCTCTCCAATGAAACCATTCTATCGGGTTCCGAAAAGGCCTCAGAATCAGACGGAGTTGACAACTGATTTTTGCAGTCTATAAAATTATCCGATTTACTTTTTCTAACGGAACCATCGAATTTAACTTCTCTATTAACAGGAACTTCATCGTCATCGAATTTCAATCCTTCCAAAGCAATCAAAAAGTCGTCAGATAAAATTTTTGAATTTAACAATGCATCGAATACCATTTTTTTCTGTTTATTATTGGCAACATCACTCGTATTATCTGTACTTCTTAGAACTTCTTTCATAAATTTAACAAGTTCTTTCAAATGCGTTCTTAGGAGTTCGCAATATTTCTTATCTTTATCAGTAGTTGAATCACAGACTTCACTTTCTGCATCATTTGTTGATTTAGATACAAGTTTCAACCATTTTAAATAATCAACTTCCTTTTCCAGCTCATTTTTTTGAGTAATAAGTTTATGTATATAACCAGTGAAAGTTGTAACATCAATTGGTTTATCTGAATTTACATAATTAAGCTGTATAATATCATTCATAAACGTCACTTCGATACCTATGTCATTCAACTCTTTTAATAAAGCGTTTAATTGAATACTAGCACTTTCAGCGATGATATCTAATTTATTACGACTTTTCTCTTGATGTTGATTCGCCGTCATGTGATTATGTAACTTGGCAATTTCTTTATTTTTGCTCCAAAGCTCCGTATTGACCAGTTGCTGAAGATTTTGTGTTTTTATTTGTAGTTCTTTTGTTAAGCGCTCGACCTGTCGATTTTTTTCATCTAGCTCAATAGTTCTTTTACAAAGTTCTTCTCGAAGTTTATCTGTTTCGTCTGATTTACGAGCATTGACTTTTACTCGATCATATTCCTCTTTTAGTTTCTCAAATTCTTCACTCTTGCCTTGTAATTGAGTTTTCACAGAGTCGTTTTCACATTGAAGACATTCAATTTTCATATCTTTATCTTGCAACCGATCGCGTAATTCCTGAAATGTCATTAGATGTATATTTTTCATAATTTCATGCACAGCTTTGAATTAATATAAATTGCAGTAAAGAGACTGCATAATTATGATTGCATTGTGTATAACATTATTTATTTTTATTAATTTTTCTAACATGTTAATAAACTATTTCTGTTATAAAAATAACTACATTAAATTTATAACATAAATGCCACATAATGTTCCAGTTACACACATTCAGTGGCAGCCATTTAACTAGATTCATTCAAAGCGTCTCGAGCCTATATACGTGCTCGACAGCGGAAGTTTTCCATCAAACTATTTATAGCGTCTGCGAATAAGAAATCCCTAAGTAAACTTAACAAAAACAGTATTCTATTTATTTCTTCCATAACTACACTCGAAAAACAATATATAATATTAATTTTATCAAAGCATTTTTGTTAAAAATAATTAAATATAATATATAAATGCCTTGCTATTGTTATAATTTTAAAATCTTTTCTAAACAAAAATTTTTTACATTAGAAGTGATTTTTTATAAAATATTGTCAATTCAAAATGTTTAAAATCTATTATTTACCTCGGACTCGATTTGTATCTGCTTTTCTAATATACTTTTTTCAGCCTTTATTGCATCAATTTGGTCTCGGAGATCATTAACTTTGCTTTCCATTTCGTCGAAACGTTGCTGCACACACAAATTGTTGTCCAAATATCAGTAAAACGCAAACACATTATTTGTCAAAAATATGTTTTATTAAAATGTTCAATAATATTTTACAAATATATAATTGCAAAAAGTCACAGCCAAATAACAGATAATTGTAAAAATCATGTTGTTATTATCAAAAGAACGTAGCATGTTATAAAAATTTTATAAAGCAGTACATTCAAAATGTTATTATACTAAAAGGAAATGTAAGCAAAGGTTTGATAGGCGTTCAATACATTCAATTAGGTCTCGATTTCTTTTGCCAACATCTCGGAGGTACAAGAGTAACAATAATCGATTCCTAGAAAAGATTTTCTTATTTAAATAGTTTTCTAAATAGTGGAAAAATTCAAACATTACTTAGAACATACATACAATTTTATAAAAATAATACTGTAAAATTATGTCAATTTAATAGTTAATTTTTATATTTAGTATTTACTTTTATTTTTACATTATTAAACAAAATTTGAAAATTTTAAACGAATTTCGTATTTATACAATCTTTCTATTTGCAATATGAAAATAATAAACTATAGTAAATAAAAAAATTGTTCAATTTGTTAATCAAAATGTATAAATTGATTATTGATGCAATAAAAAAATATTTAAATCTCGTCAGGGAAAAAAGGTGCAAGCATAAGGCTTTGTTCAACGTACCTCCACTCGCACAGAAGCGCACAAGCAGGAAAACATGGTCATCGTTTTCACTTTTTTTTATACCCCAAAACCAAACCTCTTTTTCAATTAACCAAAAGCAGCACTACCGGTATAGGGTGCAGTACAAAGTAATTTTTTTAAAATATCGATAATTCTCGGTCGCAATAAAACAATCGTAGTTCGATAACTTCCAACACGTTAATGCATGACAAATATGTAAGAATAACAACGGTTAATGTATTCGCCGTTAATTTATATAGCATAAATCGTGTGAAGTCGATTATTAAAATTTAAAATTCGTAGAGTCGATTGAGCGCGTGCGTTTATCAATAAAACCGTCAATGTATTAAAAACTTTTTATTAATAATTTAATTTAAAAGTAGTATGCAATAGATCAATGAATAAATTCTCGCGCTCTCGTCGTTCGTTGGTGTAAACTCGCAGCGATCGTTCGCTGAGTCGAAGTGAATTTACACGCGGAGAAGGCAAGAACCGATGGGGATCTTAGTCCCCCGAAAAGCATCGCGACGACGCGTCGGGCGTCTCTTCTCTATTATTAGCTACTACAAAACAACTATGCGCCCAGGGCAGCGTCTCCAAGAAGTCGTCGCACAAAAAGCGCATATAGGATAATCAGATATAGACGATCTCGATGGCAATAATCTATACTCTATTGTTTCATCTATTTGTGTATGATTTATCGATACTTCGTTTTCAAATACCAGCTGCTTAAATTACATAAAACAAGCAGTTTAAAAGTGAAGGAAAACTAAATACGTTTTAAAAGGAGAAATAATCAAGAACTTTAAAATAGAAAGAGAGAGTGTGACGTAAAAATTTGCGAATGGAGACATACGAGACTCAAGAGCCGATGCTGGGAGTTATTTATAAAATGGTTTCATTATACAAAGCATTCGCATTAGAACGTACGAATACTATTTAATATCAAAGTAACTATTTAAATATTCCCACTTTTTTAATGCACTTTACATCGCTGAACTGTTTGATTTAAGTTTCGTTAGACGAAACAAAAAGATTTAACATAATGCATAATAAAAAAATTTTTTTTGTTTTATTCTACAATATTGATATCATTAAATAATATGCAGTTATTGTAAAAATATTTTCAAGCTCAATAAAATAATAAATAAATAAATATAAAATTTATGCATTTTGATTTCTGCGTCGTCGATTACAAGCGTTAGATAGGAGTGCGGTGAAGTAGAGTAGAGTGGAAAGAAAAGTATGCGTAATAAATTACATTCAGCATGTCTGAAATGCAAAAATAAAAGAAGCGTAAACTACACTTGCATTCATACTTAACAAATGAATAAGCACTTATGGCGATTATGAATAATTTTCTACTAATAGTACATACTCAACGATAGTATGATTTAATGGCAAATAAGTGGTAAGCAAACTAGGCATGATAAACAATAAATACCTTTCCACTGTTGTCTCGTTCCGGTCCATCTAGTAATTCATTGCTCAAATTTCTTCTTACAGAGGAAGCACTATGTCTGATTGATTTGGCATTCTCGTTTCGCATTTTGATGATTTCCGTTTCCAAATCGATGATTCTTCTGTCTTTCTTGGCGTGCTTTTCTTCTAATTGTTCATGCCGCTTCATAAATCCTTGAATCATTTGTATTGCTTTTCTATGTTCTACTTCTAATTTCTTCAACTTTTGATCTGTGACTTCCACCGAATGTTCTGCACTAGAGAGTTTCATTATCAATTGCTTCTTTGTTTCCTCTTGTATTTTAATTTCGTGTTCTTTTTCTTCTAGTTCCTATATTAAACATTTTATTCCATAAATTATGTTTATTAATTTAAAATTAAAATTATTATATTAATAACTCATACTAACTTTTTTAAGTTCTTGATATTCTTTCATTCCACTGTTATTATAAAGTTCATGTACTTTTGTTCGTTCTATACTTGGTTCTATATCCAATGAACTATTAAAGAATTTCGAAGTTGGACTAGACATTTTTTGATAATGATGCGAATCTTCCATATATAGAGATGGACTTCCAGGCATAATTTTTGTATAAGTACTTTCAAACTGTGTAATCATTTATAGATTTTAATATAAATTTATATATTCAAATAAATGTTTATAATTTTTTATGCTAACTTACCTGTGAGAGGAGTGAACGGTTTTTATTATTCAGATCCGTCAGAGCGTCATCTCTCATTTTAACAGATAATCTCAATTGATCTATTTGTTTCTTTCTTTTTTCTGATATTGATTCAATATCTTCATACGCTCTGCACTTCTCATCTAATAAAGCATTCTTCTCTTCAATTATTTTCTCTTTTTCCGTAACTTCTTTTCTATACTGCTGTAACGCATTGTCTTTCTTAAAAATGTCCATTTCCAATTCTTTTATCCTTTCATTTAAAATTTCTACGTCTCGATCCCTCTTTACGAATAGTTTTCTCTTTTGACAGAATTTCAGTTTCTAAACGATTTTTCAATTGATCTTTTTCATTCTCTAGCTCTTGAACCCAATTCCTTTCTTCGTCTAAGCTACCCGAAATTTGTTTTAACTGTTTTGGATAAAAGAAACATTTTTTAGACTATTGATAAAAAATAAATTCATACAGGACTTAATAATAAATATTACCTCTGCTTCTAAAGATGAATTAATCTCCTCTACTTGGCGTAATTTTTCTTTGAATTCTAAGGCCTTTTCTGGTGTAATGCCAAATGCTTCTTCGTAAAATGTGCTATCGGTTAACCGACCTCTATACCTTTCAAGTTCTGAAATGCAGTAATAAAATTTGTATAAAATTAAATTGCAATGAAAATGAAATAAAAATAATTTATAAGAAAATGTAATTCATATTCACCTTTTTCGAGTTTGTCTGCTCTCTCTTGTTGTTGTTGTAAGGAAATTTGATAATGAGCTTCATTTCGCGAGGCTGATTGTTTTTGTTCTTCAATCAGCTCAATGGCCTTTGCTGCTTGACTGAGAAGTTCCTGCTTCTCTATTAAATCCTTTCGTAGAGATTCATTTTCAACCTATAAATGAAAACGATTGTAATTTATATACAATATAAAAACATTGATGTAAAATAATATGCAAATCAACCGATATCACAATATCATACACATCTACAAATGTATTAGATGAATTTTATTCCATAAAACTTTAAACATTAGAATTCTAACTAAGTATCTGTCTCATGTAAAACTAGATATTTAATTTTTTTCCCTCGAAATGAATAAACCAAATAAAATTTTTTTTTGTAATATAATTATAAATAATTGAATTACGGAAAAATAACTCACTTTAAGTTCAATATTCTTCTTTATGGCATCCTCATCTGCGGAAGTAATGCCCATGCGCTCCTCGAGGAAGTATATTCGCAATTTAAGGTTGAAGTTCTCCTTCTTGAGGGAGCCCAACTGATCCTCGCACTCCTTCATTGTTCGGCCAGGTCCTGCTAGACTTTGGGCGCCATTCATACCTCCTATGGGAGACGTCTTCCCAGGAGATTTAGCGTTTATACCTTTAAAACAAATCGAGTGGCCATGAACGATTTGAAATTTTAATCCTTGAGTTTGCATTATTTAATCGATAAATTGTTAGTTAAGTTTATGTTTGATTCCATAAAGAATATCTAGGATTTGTCATTTACGTCACATGGATTTACGAAAAAATTATTATTTTTGAATATAATGATTGACTTAAATTTAGGTACTTTTATTTATTACGAAAGTTATATTTAATGAATCTAATACAATTGTAGTTAAAGTAAACACGGTTAGGTTTACCCCGATAGAACTATGGCATGAACGTATCATCAAAATCTCATACTATTAACTATCTTTTAACAACTTCAAGGGTTCATTTGAGTGTCAGTTTTAAATTATTAATTTTTTTAAAGGAAATATTTTATAAATATTATTTTGAATTAACAATGACATTCTATATATATTTAAACTTATTTATTACAATATTTATTTGAAACTATTTTAATACTACGTAAAATCATGGGTACGAAGTGCTAATTTTTGTGATTATTGATAAAGATGATGAAACAAAATGTCAAATAAAAATTATATTTAAAAAATACAAAATTAATGTATCAGGTATCTAAAATTCAAAGTCAAATATAAATTTGAAAATAAAATTACAATACTGCATGAAACAAGGATTTAGAACTTTCATGCTCAGCACAGTATCTACGCAAAGTTTTGTAAATTATTAAAATAAAGAATAATATTAACGGGACTACTTTTTCATGTTACGAGATGACGTTGTATATAAGTTATTTCCTACATTTTTCCTAGTTTCTTTTCAAATACTTAATTTTTTTAGTAGAATCTATCTAATTATATAGAACTAAAGTTAGAATAAATAAAAAATGATTTTTAACGATATTTCGGATCTCTTTATTGTTTTTATTATTATCATTGTTATAGACGTTGGTTCAACGCCAAAAGAATAGAGTGAAATGCGACACTATCGGCTGAGTTTACTACGAACTTGGCACGCTCAAACATTTTAGTTTGTGATCAGAGCCAATTCACCAATTTTTTCGATTGTGTATTAAAAATAATTTTACTGCGTCTATCGATAAAAACATATATACGCAGTATCTTTACTTTTACCACACTAACTCATACTCAGCACGCGTCCATCTAAATGCAAGGAACCCCGTATTGTTATATACTCTTCGCACTACTGACACTTCGTGGGAGATCCACGTTCTTCACTCGCACGTACAATTCAAGCGAATCCACTATAAAATCGTTCCCTCTACAAAAAAAAGCCTCTAGCGGTTCAAGTGCGCAATGGGCAAGGCGAAGGACGCGCGTGTCGTCGCGCTGCGAACAGGAATGACCAAGAGCGGCTCCCCAGTGCACCGTAGCGATTAGCGAGCGACGTTAAAAGCCCCCCGACGATTTTCCAATTGACGTGGTCTGGGCAAAGCGGCCGACGCGGGTCCGGCTCCTCCTACCGAGCATGATGCACGTGTCGGTCCTAATCGCTGCTTCCTCGAGGCTCGATCTACTGTTGCCCATCCCGCGGAGGACTCGGCGGAGCGCACGGCATCCTCGGCCTTCCCGCTCGGCGAGGCGACGGTCGCGAGACTGCCAGAGGTTAACACCGCGAGAGGCCCGCGGCCGGTTTAATAATAATTGCCTTGCGCGACTCCTCACTTGCACCGACTTCCTCGGTACACCTATCTCGCTTACGAGCGCTGCGCCGGTACCTCCTGGCTGCACGCGCGGGAGGAGCCAGCTGCCACCCGCCGCCTCGGTGGATCCGCCAAATCCCCCGCTCGCCTCGACCAGACACACCTGCACTGCCATGAAGTCGGCGGAGATGCGCGTCTCAAATGTTGATTAGGGTTTCGACTTCGATTTTGGGAGTCACAGGTAAAACTTGAAAAAGCCCTTGACCGGGACTTTTCCTGTGCGAGCTGTTAGTACGCAGTAATGCTGATTATCGCCATGGCGATTATTCTCAGCTAGGCGGAACGAAACTTCGTGAGCTTGTTAGTGTTCTAGACTTCGTTCATGTAAAAGGAAACCATTCAATTTCCGAGTAAAATTAAATTTTAACGTTGGATTAGATGATTTAAAAAATGACAGGGTAAAAATACTTTTGGAGATAAAGCAGTAATTTGCCGAGTTAAAGCTTTACTTTAGCTCGTTAGTTTTGTTTAAAGATCTGCTGTATTTATGTCTGGCGTATATTTTACAGTTCGTCAGCAAAGAATTTATTTAATTTGATAAACTACCAAAGAGTGGCAAGTCTTATTTCTTTGAAATCTCGATAATTTTAGGAAAAATATTAAGAATATAAAATAACAACATTGTTGTTCATTGTCTACTTAATGTACATGAGTGGTCTTTGCTATTATTAAGTTTATTTCCTACTTACGACCAAGGAAGTTCATTCGTATAATATGCACTTACTGGTCATTTCTTAGTATCTATTTACTAATTTACAGTGTGTTGTATTTACTTTTTCTTAACCGAATCTTTCTAGATCGAAATTTTCAATTAAATAATTTTACTTACTATTTCATTAATAATGAAAACAAACTCCAAAATTAGATCACTGCAATATATAGTGTAGACATAAAATAAAAATATGCGAGTAATACAAAGAGGAGATTCGACTAAGGTATCACTTGTAGTTGGTACTCTGTAATAAAAGTTGTAAGACGAGAACGAAATTTTTTTTCGTTTTATCAAGTGTTACGAAAGATAGAATGGTCATCAAGTTTACCCGAAGGTTAAACTTTTATTGCTATATAGCATGTAAAGATATCTTGTACATTGTATGTGATCCAGAAAGAGATCGAATGTCAATGCGATATATGAAAAATTTTATGAGTAAACTTAAAACAGTCAAGTTCATTCATTAAAAATATATTTTTTAATGTTTTCAAATAACAGAAAAATTTATAAGAGCATAGTGGATTTGAAAAATAGATTTCTTGTTCTATGAATGTACGTTTTGAAGGCTATTTCGTACTTATGTGCACTCATGATATGCAACGAGGGACGCTGCAGAGACAAAATTTTAAATCTGCTTCGCAGTATTTATAGTTGGCACATTTAAAGGCGGCGCCATTCAGCTGGCCTTTATTTCGGCGAAGTATAACGTTTTGAGGGCAATCCAGTCTTTTCGTAAGTATGAATGATAATGCACAACGCAGATATACGCACACGTATTTTTGTGAAAGGAACGTATATGCGTAATTGAGCTGTCAACGAAGTCGATTAACGATGTGCAGTAGTTTATTGACAGCACAAATGCTTCATTGTTTTAGCTGAATGTAAATATGCCTTGATAAATCAAATATTGAAGCAGTCTTATGTATACAGATTTATTAATAACAACTTATCGTACCCATTGCACTTAAATATATACTGTAAGATATGCAACGTGGCGTTACGTTACACGCAATGTTATTAAAGCGCACACAGGTAATTGCAATTAAGTACCTAGTGAACTTCTGCGTTCGCATTGGCACAAAAAGTCAAACTATTTAAAGGAGCCTAGTGTATGATTGTAATCATTATGCTCTAATTTGTCAAACGGTTCCGAGAAGCAGGTTTCTTCGCTGCCCCAGAGCCTCGTTGAAGCATCCGAACGGGCACATCGTCACGCTTGAAATTCTTCTAGTCTAGCGATTCGTGCCGTGCCCGTGAGGCCGCCGCGGCCGTATATACGCATAGAGAAGCGACAGGGAGTAAAAAGATAAAAAGCCCGCAGAAACCGGCGCTAAGCATGTCGGGGCTTTATATAAAGCACATACAGTAACGCGAACAATAGAAAAGAGAAATGTCAGCTCGGTCCTGAGCCCGGTTAACTGGGTACGACTGTGTACCAAGGAAATAAAAAGCTCTCGCCGGAGAAAATGATCACAAGAGAGAGTTTTTACTCACTCGAGGGCTTTAAGAACCGAGCCACATGTTCATTAACTTATATTTATACTGCCTAAGTAAGGGCGCAATTCCCCCGAGTTTTAAAACCGGATAAATTCAATTCTTGGAATAATGTCGATCGTCAAGTTCTAACTGAATTGAGCACTCGGCTTTGTCTTCTCTATCCTGCAGATTGTTATTATAGCTGTATTGATTTTTGCAATTAAAAGAATCTTAGATTGAGTTTAAGCACAACAAACAGAAATATTCGCATTATTTACATTTGGGTGTATAATAGAGCTTAGTATTATCGAGTCGATCGGCAATGCTCATTTATATACTAGATCGGTCATAATTCACTATGACATCACTGCAATTACTTCCTACAATTATAATGTGCGTATTGCGATATTAGCCAGTCAAATAAGACAAAGTATTATGTTATTTTTGAAGGCATTGATTATTCTATCAAATTATACAAATGCACAATAAAATTCTACATATATGGGCAGTGTAAAAATAGAGTACTGCCTTATAAATGAGCTTTGCATTTAAAAACTAGGAAACTCATTAAGTTAAAATTTTATTTAACTTCGTCAAGTTCTTAGAAAACCGATCGATTGCATCTTTATCATTTTTAGAGAAACTTTATGCAACCGATCCAAGTAATCTTGAGGTCAACAAGGAACAAATATATACCACCTACGTCTGGCGCATTAAAAGATCTATAAGCACGAAAATTGAGCGGTCATCTTGGCATTAGTTATTCTACGGTTAACGAACCCAAATAACGAGTGTCCAATCGAAAATAGACGCGGGGCTATTATTTCCGTCTCGATTTCGGTGTGGCTGGTCGATAGCGCGAGCTAAGCGGCTCCCCGACGCACCATAGGCTCCTCTTCGGAGCGACGGCGGCAGGTCAGGCGATGGGTCGGTGGCGCCGAAGATCGCGGAAGCTGCGGCTGCCAGGACCGCGAATGTCGGGCGACCGGCTGGCACAGATCGACGGGCCCCGGACAAATTTACTCCTCCTCCGGCCCAGCGGCCCGAGCTCCGGTTCAACGGCCTGGGCCGCCACTTCGGTGCGCGTAATTATATTTCCACGGGGCGCGCACAATATATGCCTGTCTTATCGGGACTGCCGCGCGAGCTCCGTCCTCCGGGCGAGACGCCCACCGGCACAAGGAGCCGACGAGGCGGGATTATAATCCCCGTAAAAAGCGACTTTCGCTTCCGTCCTATCGCCGTTTACTGGGGGGGCCATCCCCGGGCGCGCACGTAAATACCGCACTTAGCGACGCGTTCGTACAATATACGGGCCGCTCGAATTTATTACACACATCGGGAGCGGGAGGAAAGAAAAAGCGTGGGCGTCGGGCGGCGCACGCGATCAACGGGCGGGGGAAACGCCATTGGCGGCGCGGAACGGAGAGCCTACCGCGTCGCTCGTGTGAGGCTAATTGCCCGGCGCGGGGGTGCAATTAACGCGCGGGCGGCCGCGGCCACGGAGGAGGAAAGCCGGCCGCTATAAACAAGGGAGAGCCGGGAAACTCGGCCGACGTCGCCCGGGAGACGCGCCCGAGGCTCCTCCTACCCCCCCGGTGACGTTCCCCGAATCGGGCGCTGCGTCTGTCCGCCAGCAGCGGGCCGCGTCACCCGCGCGGAAGCGCCGACGAACTTCCACGCGGCGGAATCCGCCGGCCCCCGAAGAAGGTGGGAAGAGGAGGGGAAGCCTTCCGCGGCGAGCGGCCTTTTCCTGGAAGGCCGCCCCGCTGGCGCAGCGACAGAACACTCCCCCCGCTCAAGGCTTTTTACACCGTGCGCGTACTATTTTCGAGTTTGGGGGAATACCCGTCGGCCCGACACCCTCGAGACACGCCGGAAGCGCCGGTTTTTTTCGTTCCCGTTAGGCCGAGCGACTGCGCGCCGGCACCTACTTTTCCCGCGGCGATGATAGTGCACCGGGCGGGTCGAAAATACTCCGTTGATCGAGGGCCGATGATGGACTTGATGCGCCCGCGGTATTTCTGGAGCGAACTAGCATTGCCGTGAACTCATTGTTGGGCGACCCACTTGAACGAAACGAGATGAGGCGGGAGATGGAGCGTCATGTGCAGTGCGTGAGGACTACGATTCAATAGCTTCTTTAAATATGCCTAGGGGCCCGTGTTTTTTTATAATCCATCATAGGTCATTGGGTCGATCGATTTGGTATTGTCGACTGTACTGTTATGTCTATAATAAGCACGCACGCGTCACATTTTTCGAATCATTTTTTAACCGGATGCTTTATCCAAGTCATTGATCTCGTCAAGGATCATTAGCGATCGGTTTGCTTCGAGAATACTTCCGTTTAATAAAAGGATTTCTTGTCGGGGATAAAAAAAGTGCAGCCACTTACAAGATAGACCCATTGTTCTTAACCAAACACCATGATATGATGTGACGATCACGTGTTCGATTGATCTATATGCAAGGCGGCGGCTCCTCTTAATTGTCTAGCGAGAAATGATACGTCTCAATTCATACGAGAATTTTATGGTTGAATAATCTATAGTTGCATTTGCCAAAGGCAATAATGAGTGATAATCATAAGTCCCTGTTCCGGTGATCCGTCATAGTCGAGGCTCATGTAGAACGTTTTCAAAGCGTTAAACACCCAAGTAAGTTTTTGTAATTAGTTACGAAGGCTTTTATCATAAAGTTGAAATGATTTGTTAATTATATGTTAATATTTATTATGCACGATACTGGTAATGACTGTTCTAAAGAATTCTTGCACTTATGAAAAAAGGACCTAAAACACTTAATGCATTACCGCAGAAGTTTTAAAAATCAAAAACAAAATTTGTGAATAATTTATGTAAATATTAGATTTCTTAATAATTTTAAGGCATATTTATTAACCGATAGTGTGACTTTAGACTACTTTTATTGTTTTTAAGAAGAACTAAAGTAAATAGTGTCAACGAATCCTTATTAATTTTGTCCGAGTTAAGATTTGCTTAAAAGCCACTACTCTGCGGAGCTTCTTACTTGGTGACTGCTACCTTCAGTTCCATAAAAACAAAGATACAACACTTGTAACAAGTATAATTTCGTAAGAATCCTTTTCGTAAATGATGTGACGAGTAGAAAAACATTACAAAGTTATACTGTTTCGAATGATTTAATACTCACCATTCACCATTGGAATAGTTTGGTCCATTGTAATGTTTGGAATTGGTACATTGGTGCTGAAACAAAAATAAATCAAACGTTTAACATTTTAATCTACAATAATTATTCATAATAATGATAACATTAATCTTGTGAATCAAAGTTTGTGCATGAAGTAATTAAGGCTCCCTCAAAGTAGCAGCGACTTCCAGTTAAATCTAAATTAGATTTCTTGAAAGTGTCCTCTTGGAGGACACTTTCTGGAAAGCCAACATGAACAATTAGATAAGGAACGTACAAGGTAGATATAATTGCGTGTAGAAATCTTAGAGAGCAGTGCCAAATTTATTAAGGGCCCACTGAAGTACACGAAACGTAGGTCACTAGCTGCAGTGCAAATCAGACGTGCATAGATGAAAGACATTCCAAGAAGGCCTACAGTATCAAAGGAGATTGAATTTGTTTACGGGTTAAATAGTTCTTAACCAGCAACAACTTTTTAAGCCATTATATTTTTAAATTGTGCCATATGTGTTATATACAATAATTAAGGTACATTAACTACGCGAGAAAAATATTTTCCGTTCTCATACAAAAATTGAATCTTATAAGCTTCTTTTTTTTATTACCATTCTATCAAAGCTAATTGTTCGCAAAAATTTTTCTAACTATTTTATTTTATGTAGAAATTCTGTATCAAAAATATCAGTTCAAGCAGTTGATGAAGTGCAATTGAGATATTAAATTTCTGATGCCCGCATCCGCAATTTTTTCTCTGATCCAATGTCAGGATGTAAAAAATTTAATACGTACACAAAAACAATTTATTCTCATATATTGAATAACTACTTTAAAAGAATTTGTATGCATTTATTTATCAATCGATATATATTTTTGAAAAATCTATTAAGAAAGCTATTGTTTTTTGAAAAACGTCTCGGAACAGATTAAAAACTATATAGACTACATTTTATTTTTTGTTTTTCAGGAAAATATACTGCGAATAATAAACTTAAATTATTACATATTTCGATCATCGAATTTGGACTTTCTAGAATTTTTACAAGCGCTTATTTAAGAAGCAAATAAAGGAAAAGTTATCGTACTGAGGTGAAGCTCTTTCACATGCATAGTAAGGTTGTTGGTGCGGTACCTTCGTTGATAGCAGTTACCATTACAGTTCAACTGAAATAGCTACTACGAGTGGCAATAAACATTGTCAACGAATTAACCTACGAAACGATACTGCTACTTGACTCGGATTAAATATTCGAAATGCTAATTCAAAGTAATTGAATATATCCAATGTTATTTTTTGTCGCAAGTATTTGTCGGGCGATAAAGCCTGAAATGAATTATAAAAGCTTCGTATCGTAGTAAATTCAATAATGGAGATCGAAAAACTGGTTTACAACAAAACCAACTGGTTGTCTAAGAGATTATAAACTTTGTCTTAAAAAGAAGAGATAGGACAGATTAAACAGGTGCACGCATGGCCAATAATAACAGGACCTAGCGAACAAACAAAAGAGAGAAGAAGGCATCGGGGAGGCTCTTTCGCAATCAACGCGTAACATCAGTTAGCTCATCGGCTTCCGTTGCGAATCGAGGACCTCGAGGCTGCAGATAGCGGGAGAAGCGAGAGACGAGGGCAAACCTCGTCGATGGCCAAGCCAGACCGGCAGCAGATGCGCTCTTCTTTTTTGTTTTAAGTTTACCGTTCGCCCGCGGGCAGCCTTTATTCTCTCCGCCGGCGGATCAGTGCAGGTGTGGAAAGAGAGCCGGCATCGCTCGGGCTTATAAATAGTCAACCCCCCCCCTGTTGCGGGGCCTACCCACGTAACAGCGTCGCGACGCAGTGGCTGCACACCTCGCGCGCCGGGTTGCATCCCCGACGATTGACTGTGTGTGTGTGTGTGTCCGGAAAGTCTCCGCGGGCACACGGCGTCCCCTGGACATGCCGGCCTCCTTTGCGATTTATCGAACCGGAGAGGCGCCGCCGAATAATCCCAGAGACGCCGGGCTGGTCGAGTACGCGAGGCCGGGCGATCCCGCCGGCTTTCATTATACAAAAGTAGGTGAGCCAATAAATTTGAAGGAAAACGGGCGAAGTGAGGCGCGAGTTCCGTCTGGCGCGGGGAAATTTTCGGCGATGGGGTCACCGCGAGCATTCGGCGCGCACGGTATAAATAAAATCGCGCGAGGCCCTCTCGCATTAACTCTTTCGAGCGAGTTACACTCGCCCGCGTAATTCACACCTGTTGTCACAACTTATCCGCTGTTTGATACGAGAGGAGAGTCGGGGCTGCAACTATAGCGACGTCCTGGATAAATCTTTCAACATTATAACGTAGGACTTCCGTGCTGATTGTGAAAATCAATTTTTGAGCAACATTGAATAAAATAATAATATTGTATCGGCAGATTGTTATTTGCACTTTATTGTGACACCTAGTTTATGCGAGAGTTGATGTCATCGTCGGAGTCTCGAGGGCGAAGCCGGAGATGCGGAGATTATCCGCAATGCGTAGTCGTTTATTCGATTTTGTGAAACTGCTTTGAGATCTTTGTTCAATCATAAATGGCGTTGACTTCAATGTTTGAAATGTAAACAGAAAACGATAAGTTGAACAAAGAGTTGACTGTGTGACTACTGGTCATTTATCATTATTCGATCCCTATTTGCATTGCTCATTCCCTTTATCTATTTGTACTTGTTGAGCCCACACAATACATTATCTTTGTCTTCGTTACTGCGGAAACGTGCTATATGGTAGTCATCGTTGACCTTTTCACTCGCCTTTTAAAATAACTCTTAGTAAGGGGCAAAAAAGTGTGCTTGTAATTGCCAGAGTTGTAAATCTAAAAAATTATCTTTAAGGTATATCCTGCCAAGTTACTCACAACGTGTTAAATAAAAAGGAAGAAGAATACTATCAAGGTGTCTGAAGGGAATTGTCCTTGCTGATTTGAGTATAGAGTTCGGCGAGCGTGTTAAAACTTGTTCATAATCTCAGATAAATTCGTGTAACTAGGTTAATGCAACAATAACATGATAAAAAATATTGTTCTAAAAATCATTAAAATTGGGAAGAAAATATAATCATCTAATTTTCCTCATAAATATTATACAGAATTACATATATACAGGAGTTTTTTTATGAATGAAGAGATTCTGATATTAAAATCAGCATGTTCTAAGATTATTTAAAAATAGATTTTTACGTGGCGATTATGCACTTTTTGAAAAAAGTAGATTGCTAAAATTTTCAACTGAAATTTTGAAACTCTTTCTTGCCACTGTATACCCTTCACAATATTCTTAGAAAAAAAAAAGGATTTTAAACTTTAAATTTGCACAAATTACAATGTTCTTTAATAATGGAATAGCTTATGAGAATTCCGAGCAGGAATAACGATCATAATGGAGGTAGTTAAGCCCCGAGAGCAACGAACTTTCCAGAATCAGCATAGAACGGTAATTAAAACAATTTACAGGCCGCGCGATCAATTAATCCCGCGATTCGGATCGGCGGTGCAATGTCCCCCGCAGCGGAGAATCAGCCGAGGCCATAACCTTGAATAACCGGAGGGCAGGTTGCGCCGAGCCCGCGAATCCCAAGGCAGGAGGCGCATGCGCGGCCCAACCCGCGCGCTCTTTACATCGGCCGATCTTTGCGCGGCCGGGGATGAAAAGGCACGACTGTCCGGGCGATTACTATCCGGCAGGCCCGATATCGCGACGACCACCGAGCCGTCTCAAATTAACTACTCGGCAGACGAGTCGGCCGATGCCGAGAGCTACATACCGTGCACACTCGGGCGCCTACGACGGCCGAGGCGAGTGTAGGCCAAGCGACCCGTCTAATCGTTATCTCCGCGCTATTTCCGTCCGCCGGCGCTATTTCGGAGATCCGGGGTCGATCGCGAAGAGCGGCTGCGCACGCACCGGTCCACGGGATCAATATCCATCTCGGATGTGTGGCGCGCGCGGGGCGCCGCCGCCGCGCAGCTGCGAGGTACGCGTACCTTTTTTCGCCCCGCTTTTCCTTTCTGACCTGCGCCGACCCGGGGTTACGTGTGTACGCTTTGTGAGAGGGCCGGGATTGGGGGTACGCGCTGAGATGTGGTCGCGGGGGTTCGGACAAAGGAGAGGCGGAGGAGGCTTTGCCTTGGCAGAGGCCTGCGTGAAGAACGATCATCGAAACTTTCCCACTTGTCGCCCGCGGATGAATAACGCTGGGAGGGGGGAAAAAAAAAAACGTTCTGCAACGCGCGCGCGAGACATTTTCTTAACAGTAGGAGGTGACGGATGTGTGCCGCACAAAGGACTGCGTTTCTCAAGAGAAGTACATGTAGGCTTTCCTCGGCTATCCGTAATAGCAGCTAATTTCCCTAAAGACTATAAAGTAGGAATATTGTGAAGGAAGCGTCGCCCACGGGATTATCTATTTTCCCCGATGAACTCTTGTGATTAAATTTCGTAAGAAACAGCATCTTCGGACGTTCGATTGATGTTGTTGCACCGCAATTCAATATACTACATCTATTCGTAATCTCATAAACTTACACAAACAATCATTCCGCGGGAAAATGTATAGAAGCGGAATGGAAAAGAGGAACTCGGATGGACTGAAAAGTTTGAATAGTGCTCGGCTTTGAAAGAATTTTAGGTAGGCTAGTTTGTTCGTTAAATTGAACTATAAATACACGAGGTAGATATTCTGTAAGCATTCTATTTTTTCGCCCGGGGCATACCTCGACCATGGGAGAAGTATAATACGACATTAGGAGCAGCTTAAAAATAATCCAATAAATAGGCGAATATAAATTTCCACCATAATACCCTCGGCAAATCATGTAGGACGGAGTTTATAATGGTTGCATAAGCCGTTATAGCTTGTGAATATTAAGTGCACGGCTTTGAAAGTCGCATTGTTAAGTCGAAGCGGAATTAAGTTAAATCATAATACAATGATATTACAGCTGCATCAATTAATGCTCGAAAGACTAAGAGTCGCGGGTAAAGAAAGTGAGCACTGCCCGCAGACAATAAAATAATATGCGAACTCTCGCATGTGCGTAGGGAACTTTCGAGAACGGCAAATTGATGTACGTCGTTTGCTCTGGGCACGAGTCAAGTCAATAGTGAAAATTACGCGATAAAGTTGTTTCATCTTGCATAAAGTCCACAGGCGCACGTAGCCGGGGGCGCTTCATGAAAGTACGACTAACGACCTCTTGACAATAAAGCAGGATGCCGGGGCGCATAATTGAATTAGCTTCTGCCGGCACTCGCTGGTCCCATATAGCCACCGGTATAAATAAAGGCATAAATATCGTGCGAACTGAATTCGTGCATATACACGCGTACCGTACACCGGCTGCACGCGCGCGTGTGTGTGTGTGTATTCCGGAACGGCGAAAGTTGCAGAGGACGCGCCCGGCATACATAGCCGGTCACTTTTGCCTAGCCGGTGTATTATTAGAAGCGGCCAGATAAAAAAGGCCGTATCATCGGCCGGCGCGCCAAAAACGAGCCTCGACTCCCTTGGCGCGACGCGCACCAAAGGCCTCGGGGGGACATGGCTCCGAGGGGGGGGGGGGCGCGACTTTAGCGCCCGCGTAATTAGTCCCCGCGCGTATATATCGCGCCTCCTTCGCGGCTCGTTAGCGCGGCCCGCACCTACGCGTGTGTGTGTGTATCGGAAAAAAAAAAAAATACGCACGGCCGAATCGGGGGCCCGAGCCTCTTGAATGCAAACTCGCACCGGCGATTAGCCGAGCCGTAACGGCACTTGGATTTTCCCATTGAATGGCGATCGCGCCCGAGGCGCACTATATACATATATACGTGTGTGTGTCTTGCCTACGCGGCCGGCTTTTACGCGCATCGCCCGCGATTACACGTACATATACGCGACTCGGCGAACGCGTGACTTACAGTCGCGCGCGAGGAGATACCGGCCGATTCAACGCACTGCTGGGGGAACGGAGACGTACTGCTCCGCCGATATTATATACACACGTGTGTGCACGTGTATGTATTTGCGGGCGAGCGGTGCGCAAGGGTTTGCGCGCTAATATGGAGAGAGTGATATAACGCGCCGCCGATACGGCTGGAGCGCCAAGTGGCCGAGCTTAATTTTTCGGACTCCCCGGGTATAATTATCATGCAAATGGATCAAAGGCAGTTGTGCGCATGAAGAAGCCGTTGGGTGTGTTTGAAGGCACGCGGCGCGGCCACGTCGAGGAGTCATCAGCTGCGCCGCTTCTGTGCGCGCGCGCGAGATTATTTAATTGTTCGGAGCTTAAGCATAATAACCCCCAATTGAGCGGCGGGAGAAGAAGAGCGGAGGATGAATATAGAGCGATAGACTTACGTTCTGAATGGACTGTAAGAACTGCCCCACAGGCTTCCTCCCCTGGTGGGCGAGGGGGGGCTGCTTGGATTCGAGTATCCACAACCGCCGAAGAACATTTTTTTACTCTCTTATCCCAACTACGTATAATGTATATGTATAACAATATAATGTGTGCATATATATATATATGTTTATATTAAAGGTGATTTTTATGGTATACTATATATGGACGATATAGTAGAAGTACGTGCTGCCGAGCGACGACTATAAATACATCCTGAGTCTCTAATTATTATTATATGTACACTGAGTCTGTAACTGTATGGCACGCTCGTAAGTGTCTGCAAACTTAAGCTTTAAACTCTTCACACGGTAATACTGCTGTTGTAGCTTGTACTATTGGGCTTTGGCAGGGTTTTTGGCGCGAGCCTTCAGTCTTGCATAAGCCTCCCGCGGCCGCGGAATTGCACGGACGGATCGGCGCCGGCGGGCGCAGGCGGCAAAAGGGCGCAGGGTCCGCGCACGTGCCGCTCGCTCGGCCGCCTCACCCACACACGCGCACAGAACAGTATCTCGCCTCTCGCGGGTGGCGGTGCGTCTCCACGCAGACGCGCGCGCGCGCTGATAGCCGCGGATCGGGCGCGCACTCCGGGACGAGGTACGGCCCCGGCCTGATCACTGCACCTCCGGCAACTTCTCCCTCTTGAGCATCCTCTTGGGGTGGAAGAGTCTCCTCTTGGCCGAGGGCCGCGCGTGTCCCATGGCACAGACAACGGCGAGGCGAGCCCCCGGGGCGGATGCTGCGCTCCCCCTCTCTCCTCGCGGTCCAGCTGCGCACTCTGCCGTACTGGGGATGCGCGAGGCGGACACCGCCTGTCTCTCTCGGTCGGGGCTCCGTGTGCAGGCGTAGCGGCGGACCAGCGACGACTGAGGCACCCGCAGCCGCCCGAATATAGCGGCGCGCGCCGCCAAGAGAGACTCGGAGAGAGAGAGAGAGACGACGACGACGACGGGCCTCCGGGAGTGTGGGACAGCGGTGGGGGGAAGGGTGCGGCGCGGGGGATGCAAGTCCATACGCGCGAGCGCCGCGCCGGATGCACATACGCGCGCCGAGTTTTCGGCCGATGCACGTGCCCCCCTCGGGCTTATCGGCCGCGGCTCCTCTCGAGCTTTTCATCGGCCGCCCAGTGCCTCTCAATTGCCGGTTTCCTCTCGCGTCGCGGCGCGCCCCGCTGGACCAGCGGCCGGCTCCACTCGCGCCGGCGCGCCCGCTCGATACTCATATTGTGCAGCCTCGCTTCGAGATTCAATATCGCCCTTCTCTCTCTCTCTCCGCGGTCTTTAATGAACACTTATAGAACGCTCTACTAACGTGAAAATGGCTCGTTTCATCTCCGACGAAGATTTTACTGCGTCGAGACAGTGCATAATGATACCGAGCCCTTGCAACATTATGAATGAAAACGCTTGCAAGGAAAACCTCGGAGATAGCGCAAAGGCAAAGTACACCTTTTTAAAAAAAAAGGAAAACAAATCGTCTGAATTAATATTTTGTACATCGTCTACGTGTGCCCAACTATTTTACTATTTTAAAATAAAAGTAGCATCGTGTTTCATTTATCTATAAAAATTAGTATAATTGCAAAGTGGATTAAATCGTTTTTTATCACCTAATTAAGAAAGTACGTATAACTGGAAAAATGATTACTTTTAAAGGAAGTGAAAAGGAAAAACTAGTAAGCAATGGTTTTTTCTTTAAATTAACGACGTTGACCAGTAAAATATGGAAAACGGAAAACATCTGCTTCCGGTAAAGGAACACTTTGACATAGCATGTGAGTGGCAAACGCATCCGCTGCAGTCTTGTATTTCTTTATTCGGAATCGGCAGAGCTGTTCTGAAAGCCACTGGGGATATTCGTAACCTTTAACCTTTCACACAGATACGGCGCTTATAAATGCGTCAACGATTTAAAGCTATATCGACTTAATCTTATCCCGTAATGAAAATCGAGCCACGAATGCAGTATTAAAATAATACCGACAGCGTCATAAAATTTGAAACATTTTTCCTAATTAAACTCAAAAATAGATTATGATTAGACTTCTTACCATTGTTTGTCTAAAAAATGCTATGATAATCAATTGTTCATGTGTAACATCGAATAAATATGATACATGTTTTGAAGCAATCTTATACTTTAGTAATTTAATATTTTATATCGACCTTGTCGCGGGGCTCGTACTTAAAAAAGTATTCCAAAACTAATAAAAGTGACTGTACATGTACAAAACATTAAAATATGTAATAAATTTTGAGATATTTATAACAGAAGCTTTATTCGTATCATGCTGTAATTATGATTCTTAATTAATATTTCAAGGGTATAAAGATACAATGCAACAATTTTGTCTGTAAAAATAAAAAACGTAATCAAAAGAAAATTAAATTGATTGATTATATCCAAAAAAATTAAAAATAAATAAAACTGATTTATTCTGAAGCAAATAGTGTTAATTGCAATTAATAATTAAAACTGTTTACACTATCGTTTATCAGAGTGTTTATCTCTGCAAAAATAAACTCCAAAACAATTTATTATATTCCTACAATTTTCTAATTTATTGTGGATCATTAAATCTAATTAATCTTCTTTGAATAACTGAACAGCATTATACCTTTTTGATAATTACAACAATAAAAAATGGAACTGAGTTTAATCAAAGTTCTTATTATTATTAAAAATTATGTTAACAATATCTAATATACAATATTATTAGAAATCTCAAAAACAACAAAGTTGTCTTCACAACAATAGAAAATCACACTAGTCTGTGGACGCTGTGGTAATTATAAACAAAAATAATAATAAATATTTACAAACAAGTGAAACTCTTTTAATAAGAGTAAAAATGATTTATTGTTCTAAGTATGAAATGTACAATTTCAAAGCAGTATCCATTCAAGACTTAGTTGAAGTTGTGTCAAAGACAGGGGAAAGTGGGAAAGGTAAAAGAAATCCGAGATGGAACGAAAAATTGTAAAGGAAAAAGTGCACTTTTAACCTGGTGATAAATATATCTGCGATTTCGTCCCACGCGTTGTCTGTGTCGTAAGCGTAAAAATAACGGCCAACCGCGCAAGCGGCGACCGGGGAGATCGCAGGCCAAGGGGATCTGTGCTTTCCTTGTGTACGCGCGTGCACATGCACGTACAGGCGCGCGTGTCGCTGATCCAACGAGCACAGGGCTTACCCAGTACTCAGTACTCACACACGCGCGCCCACAAGGAACTCGAATAGACGGACTTTATACTCACATCTCGAAGCAGTTGACCGAGGCGATGGTGTCGTCCGGGAAATCCGCCATGGTGAGCACTGGTGGCCGGCCCTACTGCAGCCACTTTGAAAAACAGGACGGGATTTTCACCGCGAGACAGGGTGCATTACAAATGCAAAAGAAAACATTGGCCGCTCGCGACAGTGGACCCGCGGCAACCAAGGACCCAACCGTCGTCCTCACGATGCTGGATTCAAAACAATGCTTCCCGATGCGCCCGCCTGCTGTCGTTGCGGTTGCGAGCACGCGGCGTCGTCTGCCTGGCCGGCTGCGCCTTCCCATTGGCTACTCCGACGTCGACGAGCCGTTCCGTCTGCCAATCGGCTACGCTGATGCGTACGCACAATTTACAGTTATCAACTTTATCGTCATTATTTGTTAATGAATATTAATGGAAGTATGCTATTTAATCTTCCGCTTTTAAGTCAATGCATAAATTGAAAAAGTGTTCAACTTGGCATTAATCAATACCGTTTGCAGTATTCTTTCTATAAATTGCATATTTGAAGAAATGCGAATATTATTTTGATAACCTTGATTCAATAACTACCTCTCTCAGGAATTGTGATATTTTACACGATTAAGTGCTTTCAAGAAACCTATTGTATATACATATGTATTTTTATTCAAGTAAATTTACGTACAAAACAAAGTGGAGGGAATAATACAATGTCTCGAAAAACTGTTGAAATTGTAGCGAAAATAATCTTGATAATACTCACTTTTATGCTTTGCAATGCCCTAGCCTGCAAGCTTCTTTATGCAATTCTGTGGATGCTACTAGTGCTTGTCGGGGCAAAAGTCTTCTTTCAATTCGTTCTGCCCTGTGACTAGCAGGCTACGTGTTTTTGAATCTCCCGCGTTTTAGTGCAAAGGCCAACCATCGAGAAGTATTGCAGGAAATTGGGCGGGGATTGCACGCAGCAGCAGTCGCTCCTACATTGACCAGTGAGTCACGCACACGGCTCAAACTAGCCCACTGCATAGTAGTTGCAGGTAATATGGCAGTGCCAGAAACAGAGCAAGCTTATTTATACGGTACATAGCATACTGCCTTATCCCGCTCATGATAAGAGTGTGCGGTTCGCCTTGGCAAAATGACAGTCCACAGCCTTGAGTATTTTTTGATAACTGCCGTGTAAAGAGAACGAACGTTTCTTCGCCAGGTCTCGAGACTTCCGCACTGTCCTTCGATTCGCTGCTCTTCTCGTGCTTTCAGCACACCAGGTGCGCGTGACGTTGACAGGTGGTTGAGTAGAGTTAGTTAGCAAAAAATCGGCACTCCTTGTTATTCCCCAAGTCTTTTCTCAACGGCACCATGTTCATGAATCTCAAGAATAAAATAAAAGAGGAGATTGGGAGTGACGTATCTACTGTCGTTAGGAACGCTGGAAGTGTTCGTGGACTAAATAAACATCTTTCTCAGGTACATTAATGTTTGACAAATTTTCTTGCTTCATTAGTCAACCTTACTTGTTCAAGTTTGATTTTCAGTCATTGACTTGTTGTTACTTGAATAATAAATTTTATCCATTTTTTTTGTACTTTATAGACTGGCTCAACTAGCAGTGTCAGTGGTTCTTTGATATCACTGGAAGAGTCGAGAGAAGATAATGTAGTCCCACCATTGCCTTTAATTAATGTTAAGCGAGAAAATAGTTTTGATTTAAAACTTGTCGATGGAACACCTTTATCTTCAAAAGATATTAAAAGACTTAAGAATAGAGAAGATGAATGGAGGAGAAGAATGCAGAAAAAAGAAGAAGAGCTTCTAAAGAGAATAGAAAAAAAAGAAGAAGAGCACAGAATCAAAATGCTTGAAAGAGAAAAAGAATGGAAGAAAATCTTTGAAAAGCATGAAAAAGAAAAAGCTAAGCTTATAGAAGAAAGATTAAAGGCTGAAAGCGCTCAGAATACACTTGAATTAGCATTGAGTAATGCAGAAGGTACATGATTAGTTTATGTTTAAATAAAACTGTCGATTCAGTAAATTGATCCATCTGTGCTCTGTAACAATTTTTTTTAATTAATTTTTATCCTTTAGAGTATAAAAAAAAACTGTATAGTTTTCAAGAAAATGCAGAACAAATGGAAGGATTTCAAACACAAGAAATGGCTAAAATTAAGCATCTTGTAAGTATGTAATGTTGATCAGTCATGCTCATGTAAACTAACTTTTTGCTTCAATGTAGTTACTTGCAAAAGAACAGGATGTTGAAGATAAATCTCAACGATTAAAGGCTTGTATGACTGAAATTGACAACTTAAAAACAGAACTATCAAGACTGAGGCGGTACGAAGATGAATTAAATAATATACAAGTAAGCACAGATAACGTAAATATTCAAAATTTGCATACCAATGTGTGCATCTCTACACACTGATTAGTTTCTGAATGACGATTTTACTAGTAACCTACTGTATGTATATGTATTGTATGCATTTACATGTACATACTGTGTACTGAACAAAATAGAATTAATATTTTACGATACTGCACTTTACCTAAATCTTCAAATTCACGTTTATGTTACTTAATAACTTTTATTTACATTTAGAGCAATTGTATAACTTTTATATTTAAACGTTTTTATTATTTATTGGATTTTGCTTTATGTTTCGTCATAGTGTGTCTTTTTTCTGCACTTCTTCCATCACGCCTAACTTCCCATAAAATTGATACTGATTAACACCTCACATGTCATTCGGGAGTTTTTGGAATTTACTGATATAAGTGACAATCAACATTATGGTCCATCACTCGAAAAAATTGATTACAGAACGTCGCTATTTAAAAAAAAATTTTGTTTAGGAAGCGTAGAAAAAATGTTCTGGTGAGTTCTTAATTTTAAGAGTAATGGATTATAAAACAGTTGTAAGCGAACAAATGTAAGTGTGAAAAAGCATGAAGACCTGATTTTGACCTTGAGGAATTCTGAAGAATATTTAAAACTGAAGTTATTGTTTATTTGCTGCTGCTACCGTTGATGCTCGAGGTACGTCTTAACAGCTTAGCAGCTATTCTGCTTTTGCACATATCTTCTATTTTATTTAAAATCACAAGAATCTAAAATATACAATTATTAAAAAAGAATGGTTTAAAAAATGAATAAATTCGTATTTGTTTTAAACTTGTTCCCAATTTTGTTTGCATTTTTCTGGGGCTTAAAATTTTTTTGGACTACGTTATTTTTTGCTCGAGGAGTGTTACTACTTAAGAGTTTAAAAATTCTTGATTTAATTCGGAAAAACTTAAATAGGCTTCAATTTCTATTATTATTTCAACATGATGTGATTATATAAAACAAAATTTTTTTATTTTTTAACTCTTAAGTTTAATGCTTATAAGATTTATACAACTAGCAGGGTTTGATTTTTCCTTGTTTTAAGATACTCTTTTCGATTTCAGGATGAAATGGAATCTTTACGCCATTCAACTCAACGTGAAAGATCTCAGTTGTCTAGTCAATTAACACAAACAGAAGAAGAAGTCCGACACTTGAAAGATAAAGTGTTCGTTCTCGAACAGAGAGCTGCCTTAGAATCGGCCGATCAAGTGACAATTGACGACCGAGTAGCAGATTTAATGCGTGAAAGAACACTTTTAGAGCGAAAATTGGAGGAAACCCATCTTCATTTGTCTGACATAAAGACTAGTTGGTCAGGGAAGATATTAAGTTTGGAGACGCAAGTTGGCAGGCTTAGTAGGCAGGCTGGCGAGGAGGGCTTGGAGAGAAGGAGAGTGGAACAGGAGAAGAAAACGTTGAGGCAGAAAATTGAGGAACTCGAAGCTGAAATTGAGGTGAACAATATGGTAATGGCAACGAAAGATGCTAAGCTTTTGCGCATGGCAGAGGATATTGACGAGATGGCTACGGAATTAAAAGATCTCCGAGCCAGCGTCGATGACGAGGTCGAGGAGTATAAACGACAAATTGTGAGTTATCGCGACGTATAGTCATGGCCTACATGGGCTAGTTCAACTTAGAGATTCTCAAACATGTCTGGCATGCGCGCATGTTAGAGATCTGATCTAGCTCAAGTCTCGGCACAGAATCACGGAATTAGCACTCGAAGTTTTATAAATTTCATTTAAAAATATCCTGATGAACTAAGTAGTTCATTGTAACTTTTACATTCCTAGTTGGTCACTTTGAAAAGTAATCTAATGGTTTGTTATAAATCACTATTGGTTTTGTATACTTACCATGTTTTAAAATGCTTTTTCATGTTTGCATGCGCTTTGAATTACTTGTGCTTCGCATTTCTCTGTTACACTATAAAAAACGTATGCGCTATTTTGATTTTTCTTTTTATTAAGCATGATTAAAGTAAAAGGGCTGCGTGAATGAGACAGTATTTTACTTATTACAATGTTACCAAATGTTTTTGTACTTGTACACCTTTTACATTATTGTTACAATCATTTATTTTATTAAAACATGTAAAATTTATTCATATGTAACTTCATCACGAATAAAGAAAAAAAATCAATTTTGAATTTTATTTTTGTTTATATATACCATTCCTATTATTTAGTTCTATTTTAAAGTCAAGTTATTATTATTTCATAGGATTTTTGTTTTCAGAGATAATGTTGTTGTTGCAGGAAAAATACAGCCATATGTAAATGCCTCTGATTCCTTATCACCCCTGGAGACTCGTTCATTTTTTTGACCTATTTAAAATATTTATAATATTCATAATTGTACTTTTAACAAGTTTAATGTATACGAAAATTATTTTTAAAAATGATACTTTTAAATTGTTAGGAGCACTCGACAAAGGAATTCTCGGAGCAAAAATCTATTTTAGAAGAAACGAAGAATACGCTTGAAGAAAAAACAGCCGAGTTATTGCAATTACAGACTAGTTACAATAAAGAAAAGTCTGATAATTTATTATTAAATTTAGAAGTCGATAGATTGAAAGAGGTATTGGAGACAGAAAAAATATCGAAATCAAATATAAACCTTGATCTGGAAAAAGAAAGGACTGAAAAGGATTCTGCTTTACTTAGAACAGCATTAATATCTCAAGAAATACAAATCGCAAAACAAGAAAGTAAAACGCAAGAACTAGAAAATGCTGAGTTGCAAAGTCGGTTAGATATTATGGAAGAGACTTTGAAAAATAAAAGTAAAGACTTTGATGAAATTTCAAGGAAACTGGAAGAAAGTTTAGAAAGAATTCAAGATTTTGAAAAAGCAAAACATGAAACTGAAATATTACAAAGTAATGAAAAAATATTAAAAACAAATTTATCTGACATGGAAGAGCAACTAAGTGAAAAAAATAAGGTGATTCATACAATGTGTATGAGTATTTATACTCTCAAAGTATTTTTAACATAATCATAATTTAATACGACAAAATTTGTTTTAAAGGCAATTAAAATTCTTCAACAACGTTTAGCAGATATGAAAAAAACTCTTCAAAGAGAATTAAGAGTTCCTTCGACATCACTCGATAATGATTCTGAACCTTCTGCTGCCATTCTTAATCCTAGTTTATCGAAAACAGTTACTGCCAAAAACCATAATTCAAGAGAGGAGGATGTTAACTTCAAATATCTTAAACACGTCCTTATTAAGTTCCTCACAAGCAGAGAATATGAGGTACAATAAAAATTTATATTATATATTTAACTTTCACCTGCAAAAGGAAGAGTTTTTAATGATATTAAATTATTTTAGGCGCTTCATTTAACACGAGCTGTAGCAACACTTTTACATTTTTCACCAGAAGAAGAGAGACTTTTACAAGAAACATTAGAATGGAAAATGTCTTGGTTCGGCACCAGACCTAATTTGGGAATTGGACAAACAGCAAAGGCTATTCCCCCAAGCTGATAATAATATAAATTGTATTTATAGTTTAATAACATCTTAAATCGTTACTTTTGCAGATCAACGATTTTGATCTGTACAAAACGTAATTAAGATATTTAGGATCTTATAAAAAATACCTCGTTAATATCTCCATAATTTGGGGTAAAGAGGTTGAGCTTTGTTACTAAATTATGTACAATATAAAAATGTTTGGAACAGTAGTGTAAGTCGGGGTATTCATATTTTTGTAAAAACAATTATTATCATAAATTAGTTACTAGTCGTTTTTGAAAGTCATGTATTTACTTCATTACGTGCATAATAATGCTTGATACTTTAATATTGTACGAATGATAAAGACGAATGAAAAATTGTGCTGGTTTCATTACATGTAATTGGTAAGAATCGTCAAGATCATAATGTAATTTTAATTAATTTATTATAATAGAAGCAGAGAAACGTATTTAAGATACATATTAGCATCGAAAATGCAGTTAACGATAGTAAGTTAAAATATGTAAGATTTTGCTCGATATATTAGACGGTATTATATGAAAAATTATAATACAACCCTCCATTTAATAAAGTTTATATTGTAATGTTTCTAAATGCTCTTCCAACAATATTTTAATTTCTACATTTTTAATAACAATGCATGAATATATTTGAAAATTAGTAAGTATTTTGAAAAAAAGCTTTTATATCACAATGTAGATATGATAGTTTCAAATTAAAAAATGTAAATTTGAACAAAATGATGCATGAAAAGAAAACAGTATTATATTATTTAAATTGTTCTTTATTTACATACAACAAAAAATGTCAACAAATCACTCACAACATTCAGTCTTACCTTACATACAGTGATTTTTCTAAAGCCCCCATAAGCGATTTATTTTAAATATCAGTTACCCATTCATCTTGCAATTTTCATTTACAAATCATATGTCTACAGTCGAAGCGATTGACGCCGTTTTATTATACATATATTTGATACATTATAACTGTTGAATATGCGATTTTAATGAATTTTCCAATCTTTGCATTTTGTGCAACATTAATTTCAAAATTATCACTCTTTATTTTAATGTTTAAATTCACGCAAAACAAAATAAATTTAACACAGCGTGAAATTTAGTTCATTTTGTAGAGTGTATAATTTCTTCTACTCCTTATGAAGGGCGAAATTTCAAATCACCTACAAAAGATGGTTGGACTCTCACTAGTATATAAGAAAAAAATGTAAAGCCTCTTCGTTATTTCGATGACTCGACCCCTTTTAAATATTTTATCATCTGTTTTATCTCAGTGACATCACCCTGAAAAAGGACGAACCAACAGGTCAGATGAGCCAAAGGCAGGAAAATAATGATACCCGAGGAAATCCCGGAAGCAGCAGGAATCAGAGGCGTATGACTAATTATAATACCAACAAAAACGCCAGGATGGAACAGGATTGAAACGACCCCGCCGAGGAACAAGAATACCAACCGCTCAATCCAGGCTTGGAAATCCAAACCCCAACAGTCAAAGATTGAAAATGCCAGCAGACAAATGAGACCCCTGCAACGAAAGGAGGTAATAGTCACAAAAACCATGACGCAGTTATTAAAAGATGAACCTCGGTGAGTTTTGGGCTTTTCCGTATAGCCGAGAGTATCTACGATAAACTACAGGCTCTCAAACTTAAGTTCAGAAAGGAAGTACCTTTCTGTGCTTTCTAACACGCGTGGACAAGCGCATTAAACGCAGTAATTATTAACCACGTACGGAACAAGTATTTTGAAGATCGGTAAGCTAACGAGGCCTCTCCGATATGTCTAATTCCGAAGGAACTGGTACTTTCAACTCCGATCGTAGAATATTGCGGTTTAATAACACCGTTTTTATGACAGAAAATGATGCCGTTGACGCAGAAATTCCCCAGCCCAACATTCCTGAAGACGATGACCATCCCGGTGGTGGTGGCTTTGGTATTGTGGGAGCTGATAATCATAATGCTTATGGATACTGTGTAGCCCTTAATTACTTCACGATTGGCGCAAGTGACTGTAGATCAAAACGCCCAACGCCAACGGGCCTTGGGCTTCATTGCTCAATGGTATATTCCCTGCTGGTGCTGTCGCTACTCAAAATCTGTTGGAATATCGACCTCAGGTTGAGCGATTAGCGCCAAAAGCGCTCAACGCCATTCAAAATGTCGTATTTCCGAATGATGACGTAATGGCAAGTAGAATCCGGTCGTTACCAGAACACACAGCCAGAATTTCTGGAAGCTTACAACGCTTTGAAGGCAAATTTAAGATGGTAAAAGGCAAAATCACTCGCGGATCGAACCCTGCCCCTACTGAATGATTTTAAATATTTTACACAAATACGCAAATACCAGTGCACACTTATGTGTACTACGTTAATATAGGTACGCTCGTATGACGGGCATTGTTGGAAAGAAAAAGCTTAGTTCATCCCCATTAAATAATTAATTTTTTCCTATTAAAAAGTAATATTTAGTTATACAAGTTAATGATAACGTGAAGAGATAAATACTCAGTTCACGTTAGAGGCTTTGCACCATTAAAGTCTCGACGAATCGAGTGTTGAAAAATAGTGCCAGATGCAAGAATGCGACGATCAAGAACGATATTGTGTATGAAATTGACAAGTTTTTTTTCGGCGTCCATTTAACGAATAAATCCTCGACCAAATAACTTTAGCGATTGCTTTTCTGCTCTTTTGATGCAGAGTAAGTTTACGTGATTTGAATCTCCATATACATGTACTAAAAGGAAAAAGTTTTAACCGATTCCTTGCCAGAAAATCATAAGAGTAACTACAATCACATCCTAATTCAATCTTTTCTTACATGATGTATTCTTCTCTCATTAAAGCGATAAGAAAATATTTTCTACTAACAATATAGCTTTAGTTTTTTTTTAAAGCGTACTGCAATTTGAATGAGCGTTTCATAAATTTTACTGCAATTGCACTTGAATTAATAACTCAATGTAAAAATTTTTGATTAGAAATGTTTGCCAATAAGTATTGACAGAAAGTATTTAATAACAATGCCAAAATTGAAATAACATCGAAATAAAAGTCCTAATTATACATAACTTTATTCTCATTCGACTAATTCTATAAATTCAAACTAGTTTCAATCACCCTCTTGCTTTGGAAAATGCGCATCGTCGTATCGTTGTCGTCGACAATAAAAAGCTCATTTTGAGAAACAAACATGTCATATCTCCATGGAATTCGTGGTCATTGTGCATAAGCTTTGCGTGCATTTGCTTAAATACCATACGCGTGAATTGATGTTTCTTTGCAAAAATGCTTATGTCACGCTTTCCGATGTCTATTTTATAAAAAAATGTCTCCTTTCAAAGATCGCAACTATCGCCGTATGGACAATCTTGTTTTCTGATTCTTACGCTTCTTATTAGTTTAGTAAATTTCACGTTTTAAGTTTTATCCTTACTTTACAAAGATTTTCTGTCAGGTTCCTTGTTAGCATCGATGGGCAAATATCATAAAAATGCAAACCATCTCAATTAGTCGAGTTGAAAGAACTATGAAAGAGTAGTACGCAAATGAAACGCTATTGTATATATATTTTCTTTGCTCGATTATTTTTTCTGATATTCGTACTTTTTCAACTTTTTTTAAGTAAAATATCACGAAACATACGGCACATGAGCTCAGATCAATGGACGACTTCAGATCTACGTACCTGTTACATACTTTGAATGTAACACATTAATTTATATAAAGTTCTGTCAGTGTCGTATCTCTCGAGCTTCTTTTCCTCGCGCACACGTACACATGCAGTCTACCTCGCGAACCTCGCCAGCGAGCGAGGAAGCCCTACTTCGCCCCTTTTGTGTGTTGTGTTTATACGCGTATTATTTTTTTTTATTTTTGTTGTCATTTCGGTATTTCGAGGACCGATGTTTAGAGTTTTGCCATTCCCGATATGATTTCCTCGTACAGTTCGGGCGTGACCTCAACGTACTCCTTATTGCCGGATCTGAAGTACACTTTGTCCTGGATTTTGTTAGGGTCAAATCCCTCCTTTTGTAAATTGATCTTTTTGAGCTTGAAGGTACTGGTGAGTTCCAGCTCTTTCACTATTCTCAAAAATATTGGTCGGGCATACGATGGCAAAGATTTGTCTAATCCTTCGGCTAAAGCTTTGAAGTCCAACAGACTATCTGGATCAACGATTGCCGCCATACCAGCTCTACCTTCCATTCCCGGTACCTAAAATAAATATTTAAGTAAAAATGTGTACAATATACTTTTTTAAAGTTATTTAACACCTTCGCTTTAGCATTCGATTCTATAAAAAATCAAATTACCTGAACTCCGTAAACAGTAGTGTCTCTGTAGCCCGCAACATTGCTAACTACTCCTTCAACTTCAGCAGTGGCCACATTTTCCCCTTTCCATCTAAACGTATCCCCTGTCCTATCTTTAAAGTAGAAATAACCGTACTCATCCTGAACCAAAATGTCACCTGTAACGAATCATGCAAGATTTTGATTAGTTTAATTTAAACTTATTTTATTCTGTACAATTAATTTGTTTCCATTTACAAAAAAAAAGTTTTAAATTAATAGTGAAGATTATTAATATGACATTTTAATAAATATGCAAAAATCAAAAAGAATATTACATTAAGTAATAAATATAATTAATTTATTCATTTGTTTAAAAATTATTTAGCATTTCTTTTGCAAAAATTTTATCGTAGTCGATAAGCATTGTTCCACTGTTCATATTCTCGTATTTAAAAGATTGTAAAATAATATTAATTTCAACTTAATTACATGGTTACATCTTTGACTATCTATAAAGTTAACAATACTTACCCGTGAGGAACGCTTTATCTCCTTTGACGAATACATTTTCTAACGTTTTCTTTTTCGAAGCTTCTTTATCTAAGTAGCCATTGAACTCTCTAGATGCATTACCTTGTTTTATGAGTCCAATTAACATGCCCGGCTCATCTATTATTAGATATAACAATTTATTAGAAAAAAAAACCTTGAATTAATCAAATTATTTTTATACTTTAATAAACATACTTGGTTCAGCCCGTATGCAAAAGCCATTATCTGCACTTCTAATAGGCTCGCATGTTTCTGGATTTATACGTATTATTGCGACTGGATGAAGTGATTTCGGTAGGATTGATGGAACGAATCCGACAGCACCAACAGTATTGTCAACATTAACTGTGATAAAACAATATATATATAATTATATTTAAGTTTTTGACAAAGATTGCGTAACATACATAAAAGTTTTTGTAAGTGCACTAAACTGCTTGACTGAGAAATTATTTGTATTTTTTCTCTTAAACTCTTATTTTTTATATTATCACAAATGCTTTTGTTATCTAAATATATGTAAGCTTTGCAGCTCAATATTACATACAGTTGTTTTAAGTGATTACAGCTCATTTAAAAAAATTTTATTAGATATTGATATTAATACCAAAAGAATCAAACAGAATTGTATCGATAATTTACGGATTCCTTTAAAATGCTGTTGCGCTACAACGAATCTTACATTTAATTAAAAAAGAATTAAAACATTTTTGAATATTATCGATACAAATAAAAATTTAATCTTAATGTGGCCAGAAAGTTGCTAAAATATTTTTAATTTATTTTAACATTTTCTATTATAATCATTTTACTTAAATAAAATAAAAAAATAATTAAATAAAACAATAAAAATGTTTATATACGATGTATGTTAGTAATAAAAGTACATAAATACCAATATTAGCATTTCCTTCACTTGAGCCGTATACTTCATTAACTTGTTCGATCTTAAATCTATTGACGAAGTTTTGCCAAATTTGTGGTCTCATGCCATTACCGACCATTAATCGAACCGGATGAGTATTGTCATATGGACGAGGTGGTGCAGACAGCAAGTAACGACACATTTCGCCAATATATTGTGATATCTAAAAATAACTACTTTGTAAGTAAACTATGTTCAAAATGTATTGAAACAATTCTGATTTTATGTTACGAACCGTGCAGTTATATTTTATACAATCAGTCCAATACGCAGTCACGGAGAATTTTGTTCGTAATACACTTGGAATTCCTTTAACCAAAGCACAACCGATTCCGACTATTCCTCCAGACATGTGGTATAAAGGAATAGGATTATAGACAATGTCGCTTTTTGGCCTCAACCCCAGCATGTGATGCGTAGCAGTCAATACCAGTAAGAACCTGAATATTGAAAAAAAATAGTTATTAAATGATAAACGATACATAATACAATTCTTAACATAAAATATATATATACTATTCTTTATAAATTTTCAGTTACAGTAATATCTATTAAATAAAACTTTAATTCTAGATTAAATAAACTTTACTGTAATATTAATTAGTTTTTAATTTTAATTTTATCATAACCACTTTTTTGTAAACCATTTACTGTACAGACTCTATAATACACTTAGCCGACGATATGCATTACATGTAACAATACGTGCAGCTATATTCCGCCGTAATCTCATTCGCTTAGAGTTGTGAGGTCTCCCTGACAAGATTATGGATCTTTCATTATCTTGAGTCGTGCACGCTGCTTTCGTACTAGCATCGAAGGGCTTATATAACCATCACTTTTAAATAATTGTTTTAAAATCATGTTTTAAATGTACCCCGTTAAAAACGTAACGATTTCATACGCATTTTTATTACATGCTTTTTCAATTTAAAATTCAATCATTAATAGAACACTGAAAAATTTAATATCTTACCTGGAATTTGGAAATAAAGCAGCTTTTGGTAATCCAGTTGTCCCACTTGTATAAATATACAAGAGATTGTCTTTGTATCCTGGCTCCTCATCAATTACTGGTTGTTGATCCGAGGCATTACTCATAAGTTCATTTAAGTTAAGAACACCATCAGACGAGGGGTTGCAGGTCCCTTGCCTGTACCTTTGAATTCCTGGTAAGAAATCAACGATGTCGTCGATCGCTAAAAATAAGTACAAAAGAGTCAATAAATAACCAACCACGATTACATTTTAATATTAGTGTTCCATAGCTCCCTAGTATTGATTATTAATTTTCATGACTCTCTTTACATCTTCGCGCCGGATAATTAACTATGTATTACTGAATATTTAAAGTACTTTAATAGAGTTAAATTAGTTTTTAATAATCGGTCATCAGTCTTAGTTGTAACTTTTTTCAGAACAATTGTTTATAGTGTAACATTACTAATTTTTATTAATATATAATTTTATTCTACTTTAACTGAAATTGTTAATATAATTTAAATACGTTCAAAATAAAAAATACGAGGAGATCTGTGCAGTAGCCATTCAAACATTTACATTGTAATATTATGTAGGAAATAGGTTTGTTGATTCAATTTTCTTACCGATATTATTAAATTATGAATTTATACCGTATGGTAAATCTATCACATATTATTCATTAGTTTTGTTTATAATATGGATCCATTTAAAATAACAGATGATAGATAATAAACATCGCATTGAAGTGTATGAAAATCACTCTAAGTTTATATAACTTTCTATTACCTATAACTACATTTACATTAAAATTATTTACAATTTATAATTTTATTTATAAATAAACTCTAAATGAATAAAACTACTCGAATTTTACGGTTTGTAGATTCTCAATTTATAATCCAAGGAATTCTATACACTAATGATTCTAATGCATAATTTGTAATTAAACGAAGACTGATCACAATTAATTGTAATATAATAAATATTTTAATAAATGACAATAAATTATTGATTCCTTTGAACGAGTTCCCGTAGAATCAATAATCAATTGCCATGCCACTAGTTTATCTATCATAGTTTTTTACATTTCAACAACTTATTATTCGGTCAATGCTGCAAATATGTTGCATTTCAAATTTTTATCATAAAATGTGCTTAATAGACAATTGCAACATGCAAAATAAATGTCGAAATGCTTGCAAATCAATCTATTTTTAGAATCGAAAACATTGTTCGACTGACAATGGTTTCAGGCGATTACGAGCTGAATAAATGTAAGTCTCCTTACCGAACGCCAACTCGTCGGTGTAAATGATGGCCTTAACTTTGGCGATGGTAAGGCAATGCGCAAGGGAGTGCATGCGAAGATTGGTGTTAATGAGGGCCGTTATGACTCCAAGTTTGCCCAAGCCGAGCCACGTGGCGACGTACTCAGGTCTATTGGGCATAAAGAGCGCCACCGCATCCCCCTTGACATATCCAGCATTTTTGAACACCGCAGCTATTCGGTTACTGTACTTATCCACCTGTGAGAATTCAAAAGTAGACCGAAAATCAGGATTGACACCTACTGCATCGGTATTAACCGCCACTGTGAGCTTTCATAAATTTTTTCCACGATGAACATAGTGAGTTTCGTGGGCGGACATGGCGAAGGGCTTAATCGCAAGCTCATTACTTTACGCTTTGAACTTTCATAGTGGGAGAACGAGACAAAGAGCCAGACGCTTTATTGATGCTTATTCCTTCCGCTTATCGATCGAGCTGAAGAGCATTCAAACGCGAGATTTACATACGGTGGAAGTTTCTATTACGGATTCTGTCTCCAAAGTCACAATGTACATTTAACAAAATTTAATCGTATATATTATACGGTTCGCAACACCTGGATGTATTTATAAATAAAACATTTTATAATTAAAATTTGTCGATAAAATATCTTGATACGTTTAAATTTTATATAATGGAAATAAGAACCACTATAAAAAAAAAAATTGTCGCGGTTAAGTCTGCAAATTGCAAAATAGTCAGCGGGAAAAGATTTCATTACTTGCGCTCAAACTGAGCGTTTGCATGCATATTACTAATGTTTCAGACAACGATTTCCTAACTATGTCCTGAAATTTAGAAAACTTAAACCATGAAATGCGTACTTTTCTAAATTATAAATATTTATGCAGAATCGTTCAATTTTTAAAAGAAAATGCTTATTAATTTTTTCTAGTCTTTTTAAGCTTTAAAATAAGAAATGTGAAAAAATATTAATGTTTAACAACAAATGCAAGTAAATGTTTGATCTTTTTCAATTAAAAATTGACAATTTTTAGTTTTGAGTTGAAATAAAAAATTGTCAATTTCGCTTACGTCAGCATTAGTCCAAGTGCGATCTTCGAAGATGAAACATGTTTTAGTTGGATAAAGACGGGCTCGTTCCCTGAAGAGTTTTACCACTGTAGAATTGTTCTTGACAAACTGTCGAGTTTCTCGATCAGCATTTATGTAACGATAAAGAAATCTAGAATCAAAGAATTTTAATTAATTTCAATCACTCAAAACTACAGTCAAACGATTAATTGTTATTACAGAGGAAGAATATTTACTAAACACGTTTTTTCATTGTTTTAATTTTTTTTACCTTTTTAACAGTATTTGACTAAAAATATAACCACGACTATATATATTTAAACCATTAAGTAGATCCGAGAAAACCTTGGTAATAGGACCAGTTATAATAATTTTTGATGATATTCATAACGTGAGTTTATAATGTAGAATGTAAGATAAAAGATGTAGAAATCAGTGACAATTAAATTAATGATTAAACATGCTATAAATTGCTATAATCTCGTAAATAAAAGTAAAATATTCTTTATTTTTAAAACATTACTACTTTCCGTATTTCCTTTGCATTTTTAAGAAATCTGTATTTTAAAAATGATCATATAATTTTTCATATAACAATGATCATACAACTTTTTGGGTACACATGACGAGACACAATTAAATTGCGACTTAATTTATAAAGTGATAATTCGATGATTCGTATTAAAAATGAAGTTGTAAAGTTCAACCGTCATATTTTTGTACACTACGTGACTTGATCTGAAAAGTATCAGAATGATTCGCATAATTTTTAATAAACATTGATATCTATAATAATTTTTCCAAATGTTTTATTAAACAATTTGTGTATAAATTTCATCACGTTTTAAGTTGATAGTTAATTCACGTTTAATGCATGATTGTGTCGAAAACTGAATTTTTTTATCGTGTAATAGGAAAATATGTAATTATGCATTTTATAAACAATTTATGAAACTGTACTTTTAATAAAATTGATAAGGATATGCTTAATATTTTTCTTCTTATATAAAGTGTTATTCATTTAGGTTAGTTTTCTCCAGTAATATTAATTTAAATGATTAAGCTTATAGTTTGATTAATGCAGAAAGTATTTACAGTATATTATTGCTAAAGTTAGAGTTTTAGTTTGATGGAATTTAATTTCGTCAATTTCTACAATATGGTTATTGAACTTCTTTGTTGAAATATAATAGTAAATGAATAAAATTCCTTGCATTTTTCCTTTGAGATGGAAATTCGTTATTATAAAATTATTAAAATGTTATAAGACAAAACCAATATATTTCAGATAAGCTATCAATTGTACCATAAAAACTATTTATTTTCTTATTTTTTATTTAATGGCTCGTATCACAAGCATAAAAAGTGCTAAGAAATAAAGTATTAGACTTAAATATGAACCACAAACAATGAAAGTTGAATTTAAAGCTACAGTTTACAATCATATGAAGTCTTATCAAAAAGACATTTTCATTGTTTTGCACATGCTACATGTCAGCGTTCAAGCTTTATTCGTTTTTGTTGGGTTTTCGTGCATACTGCATGCGTATATTTTGTACGCGACTTCATTATTGTACTTATTCTTTTAGATATTTATTGCGCTTATTCTAACCAATCTTTCTTGTTCTGTGGAAAATTTGGCTATGCAGATTTGTAATCTGTTTTTGAAATGTATCAAATGCATTCAATCATTGAATATATTTGTCTATTATTTTAGTGTCGTAATTGTGACCTACGTCTTTACAACACTTTAGCATCTTTTATAAAATGTTGGACGTGTAGGGAAACGAAATCAATAAAACTGGCGTAAACTAGATTAAAATAGCGTCCAAATGTAGATTATTTTTGCATCATTCATGCTGTTGTGACGAAAATTTGTACGAAATGTGAATCGCTCTTATAACGGTAAAGTGGATTAAGAATGCAAATGAAATTTATTCTTTCAAATCCTGCTGGATGATATTGAAAAAGTAGTTTGACATTTTGTATCAATGCGAGACTCGTGGGATATTCGACGGAAAGCATTAAGCGACACGTTGCCAAAAGTTCAAATATTACGTACAGACACGAGCGAGCGAAGAGTCGGTCAAACTATCTGCGCATGCGATACGGAGGATGCATTGTCGCTACATGGACAATCCCGTATCTTCGTATTATTAGTGGAATGGATGCAAGGCTTTCGCGAAAGGGGCATTGGCAGGCGGGACGCTGCGTGGTGTATTGACGCGCGCGGTTGAATGATCGATTGGCCGGGCGATTGCTTTCCACGATAGGGGGGGTGGAAAAAAAAGGAACAGGCGTAATTCTTACAAAAGAAAGGCCTATAGGTGTAGTAGGTCGGTTTAGTCAATAGTCGGTCGGAGCCGGCGTGGATCGGCGGTCTAGAGGCGCAGTAGAAACGGGGAGCGAAGGAGCGGCGCCGCGGAAAAGAAAAAAAAAAACAGAGCCGGCGTGTAACGCTTGGCGCGGGGGGAAGGTCAGGAGGCAGAGGGACCGGGCAGGTGAACAAATCGGGATGATGGCCGGGGCGCGCGCGCGCGCGTTCGGGCCTACAACGTAGGCGTCGAGTTGGCACGGCCGATGGTCGATAGGCCGCGCGCGCGGTCACATACACGCACCGGCGGCGCGCCGCTGCCCCGTGCGCTGAATAATGAAGGACGCGCCGCGCGTATAACTGTACACGTGCTCGGGTGGGGGCCGGGGAGTCGGTCCCCGGGCAGGAAGCCGCGCGCACGGCCACTCACTTGACGTCCCTGGGCAGTGTCCTGATGATGATGTAGATCTTGCGGTGGTAGGTCCAGATGAGGGGCAGGACCGCGGCGACGAGGCCGAGCTGGACCACGCGGGCGACGAGGCCGGAGGCCATGAGGCTCCCTGCGATCGCCAGGACGAAGAGCGCCAATCTGACTTTCATGCCGAGGACGCTGCTGCTGCTGGCCCGCGCTGCGCCGGCTGCGGCTCTGCAACACACGGAGGGGAGTAGGCCCTCGTTCAGTCTGTGCCCTCGCCGAGGAGGCGGGTGGGGTGGGGGGTAGAGCAGAGGCCGGCAGCGCCGAGCGCCGCAGCCCCACCATGGCTGTCCCCGCCGCCGGAGCCGCGCACCTGTCCCCCGCGAGCTCCGCAGCCCCTCGCGCGCCCACCACCCCCCCGTTAAAAGCCTCCGACGGGGGGGAGAGGCTGCCCACGCGGCCGCCCACTTTTTTCGCCGCCCGCCGCGGCCGCTTTTTCATGTCTGCGCGGCTGCGCCGACGGCGAGCGTCGATACTCTGGCTGCCGCGCTGACAATGGCCGGCAGCAACCCCGTACCTGCCCGCGGCCGCCCAGAAAAACCGGACCACTTGGCGACCGAGCTGCCGAGCGATCGCCCGAGCGGGAGCCTCTCGAGGCGCGCCGCTCTTCTCGCCGGACGCGGTGCCCTATGTCGCTCTCTTTCTCTACGCGTCCCTTCCAATAACCTTTCATTCACCGCGGACGATTGACCCGACTTGGACGCTAATCTATAAATATGACTTATTTCAAGCCTTTACTACGCTTCTTGCCTTCTTTTTTATGCGCTGTCTACGTCGCGCGCTCGGCTCTTTTTTCCCCCCTCGCCTCTTTAGGGCTATTTACATACGAGATCGTTCTTTTTGCCCACTCGGCTCCGAGCTCACTTTTCCCTCCTGCACTTGGCTAACAGCGTGTCCAACTTTATCTTCGTATTCTACCAATAGCTTTGTTCCGATAATTCAATTAAACCCACTTCTGACACTATCTCCCATCGTAAAGGTTGACAGTTATTCAAAAATTAAAGCGATAATCTGACCAATTAAAATGATATCGATCAATTTAATAGACATAGTTCATAGTCTGACGCTGGTGACATGCACGATATAAATAATTGCGTCGCGGGCATTAACGTTCGGTCAACAAAAGGGAGTTAAAAAAAAACAACTTTATTTGCTTTCGGTTAAGGTGGCTCGATCGTTTAGTGCCGTAACAATGCGAGGGGGCAATAGCGTCCCGTTCATTTTTTTGGATATCCACATTGATAATAACTAAAAATTGAAACCTTAAATCATAGAGTAGAAGTGAGACGTAATGTTCAAAGTCATTCCATTTAAATGTACTTAAATTTTATACATCTTTTACATGATTGACAAATTTACTATAATTATGTTGCATGTATGCATAAAGATTTATTTTGTGTAAATTTGGAAAGTATTTAACATTGTATGTTATGCGGGAATATCTTTAAATTAAAATATTATCATTATACTAAAGTTTATTACTGATGTATTGAATACACAGCCGGGCTTTATTTTTACAATTCAAAACTATTTACTTAATATTAATCGATCATGACCCGTAGTCTTACTTGTACAGTAATAAATTAGCGTATTTTAAAAATGTATAGCTTCTTTTACTGTCGCCAACGTTAGTCACTTTATTTCATAATACAATTTTTTGTTTCAATTTTTTAGAACATTACTTTACTTGTATTTAAAAGGTATTGAAATATGATTACATACATTTTACGGCTTAATATTTGCACGCGAATAATACCTAAAATTAATGACTATAATTCTAGATTTTAAGCAAATATTATCGTATTAAAATAGCGAAAAATAATTATCGATTGCGGTCCATAAATTATTTTAAAAGTGACACGATAGGCAAGGCATGAACTTTTCAATCCATCAAAATTAATCGTGCATATAACTAGAACTAGAATTAAACAATATAAATTGATGTACATATAGTAATACGTAAAGGGATCTGGAAATGACCATCGTCTATTTCCGGATCTCTTTGGACGTTAAGGATTGAATATTGTGCTTGAATAGAAATAGAAAGAAGTCAATTAGAGAAAGAATTGTGCAGTAGTGACGGGCGTTACATCTCTTACGTCGTTTTAGTAAATATTTTCTATCGATCCCCCTTTTGACTGCGCCGAATAGAAGCAGCTAAACATTGTATAGGAAAAATGACGAGCGGCCCGCAATGGACGTGTGATCGGTCGGCTACACAGCCGCTCAAGAACACAGTCGTACTAAAAAAAAAAAACTGGCACTGACGATTGTCCAGGATGTCGCGGCGGCAGGCGAGAAGAAAAGTTACCTGCCGGCTCGAGGCGGCCTGCACTAGTTGTAAGTTTTTAACGATCGGCGCGTGCGCCCTTGGGCTCGTTCGACTCCTGGGCGGTGGGGGCGGCGACGGATATCGCGCGCGACCCGCGCCACCGGGTTGCACGTAACCGTAGCCCGTCCGGGGTCGTGACGCGCGCCGATCTCCGAGTGGTGGTCTCGTGTCGTCGCGCGGCGAGGAAGCTCCGCGAGGAAGGAGACCGATCGTTCCCTCTGAATTTCAAATGAGCGCCGGCGGGTATATATCCCACGGCGTTATAGCGCTTCACACTTGCGGAGAGTTTTATACTTTGTACGAATTGTCCGGGGGGCTTTGTGATTTTGACACTGTTTATATGCACGGGGGTACTTGTAATACTCGAATTCATTGATATTGTCTCTCGGAAATTCAATCGGCTTTTATATTCATATGCGATGACGCAAAAGAAGTTCAATGGCTATACCACCTGTGCAAACCGCAACGTTCTAGACGTTCAAGAATTTTTATGAATTCCTTGTGGTTAAGTAATATTCTAAGATGACCGTTGGTTTTTACCATTCTTGAATATTTAAGATGGTGCCGTAAGACCATCTCCAGTATTATCTTCTGTGTTAAGAACATTCAAATATGTTAAGTAGATCGGGCGAAAACTTACGTCAAACACTTATTTGAAAATTACGTAAAAGTTAGTTTAAAACAGTATACTATTGAAGCTGATTAATTTGAAGCCCGGTTTAATGATGCTACAAAAAGAAATTTAAATAAAATTAGAAAAGAATTTAAGCCCCTTTAATATTTTAATGAGTAAGTTCTTTTTGCTAATCTGAAATACTATGACATAATAAGAATTGTCTTGACACTTCTCCCATACCACTGGTTGATTATGGTTCGTCTGCTTTAATTTTGGCATTTTGTAATTTCATTCCAATGGAATAAATGTAAAAACTAAAGTTTCAAACTGTAATAATTTTAATAATTCTAATATAACAGTAATAATTGTATGGAAATATTTAATATTTTTCAGCACTATATCTGTTATAAAACCATTTTTGAAACAAGGTTTTAAAACCGTTGAATAAATTTAAGTATTTTAAGATTTAAACAAAGACTTTTTATACGTGAGGTTGAAATTCATATATTTAAAACTTATTTCAAAGATTTTTATTTAATTTAAACATGAACTTCCATTAATTACAAGCCTAAGTTTCGCAAAAGAAATTATAGTAGCTTTTACACGTAATGGTAATTATAAATACTATGTCTCGAATTGATGTGTTGAAATAATTTGTTTTTAATATTGCGTGCACAGAATATACGAGTCAGCAGCAAAGAAAAAATTAAAACGCATCTTATCTTTGGCTATGCAAGAAAACTAAGAAAATGAAAGACAAAATAAATAAAGCCTTAATTAGTTTACACTTTTATCAATACTCGTCGGGAACATCACAATGCAGTAGATAACAACGACGAAGAAGCACTGCATTACCGATTGTACAGGGTTGATCGACTTCCCGCACTCGTCGTGCAAATATTTGATAAATAACGACCCTTTTTTGCGAGCTACTTAAAGCCGTTTAACGTAAAAATATCGGGTGTAAGTCGAATTTGATCGTAAGGAGATCGACGCGCCGAGCATCTATCTCGCGTGTTACCGTTCGCAAGAAGAATAAGGCCGACTTCTTTTAATTTTCCTTACGAAGATTTGAATAGATTTTTTTTCCGAATGACTCGGCAAAGGCAAAGGCATTGGAGAAGCACAAGGAAGAACACACAATGCTAGTAGGTCGCTGGCGGAAATCAGTTGGAGGCGGCGATATCAGTTTCGCGGAAAATAACCTTATCGCGTCGTAAAGGGAAAGAGGTTAAGCGACGGTACCTGTCCAATTTCCTTGGCTTAGCCGCGGAGTACATTTCACAGCATTTCCCGGTCGGCCGTGGAAGAACCGGAGGGACGAGGGCGTCGGGGACGGGTGCCAGTCCGCGCGTGTTCTTCCCTCAAATTACATAAGTCGGCGAGGTCGATAAATTTTTCCCGCAGGCTACTCCAAGCGCCTTAAGAGGAGCCAGAGACGGCGGCGCCTCGCGCGCCCGATAAACAAAAATGATTGGCGCGCCCAGGCCTACAGGGCGGATTAACCTCGAAAAAAAAAGGGGGGGGTAGGGGGGGCTCCGGGGCCCGGGTGGCGCGCACCCTCCTCACCTGCAGCGGCGGCTATCGATCGCGGGCGCGGGGCCGCTCGCGAGTGCCTCTGCGGCCCGCGGGCGCCAGGAGGGCTCTCCCCTCCCCCCCCCCTCCGTCTCCCCGTACCCGTCAGCCGGCTCGGCGGCCCACCTTATTGTGTATATCCGGCTCCGGAAGCAGCGTCTCCCTGGGAGGCGCGCGCTCTCTCTCTCTCTCTCTCTGCGGGGCCTGCGGCTCTGGGCCCCCCCCGCCACCGCCGCCGGGGTGCGGTGGTGCGACAAGAGCGGCGTGCACGGGGCGAGGGCGGGCGCGCGCGACGGCTCCGCTCCGCGTCCCACTTGACACTGAGAGCTGGGCCGCCTCTCTGCGCCGGGGCCGCGAGCGCAGTTTCAACCCCCTCCTCGCGGGCGCGCCGCCGCGGCGTCGATGGCCCGAGGCGCGCGTATCCTGGCGGCGTGCGTGCGCACTCCAGGGCCGGGCCAAGCTCGGGGCCACCCTCCGCGGGACCTACTGATCGGCTTTCCGGCTTCCGGCGCGCGCGCGCCCCGCGAGCCCAGTGCGTCTGGGGCCCAGCTGCTCGGGGGGGGGGGCTCCCCCGTCTGAGTGCTCCGGCGGCCCGAGGCTCGAATCGCCATGTCGGTACGCGATTTCGCGGCTACCGCCGACGTTTCCGCTTCGAGCCTTCTTCTCGGCACTGCAACGGCCAGAGTGCGCCCAAGCCCGAGTCGAGGCTTGAATGGGTAAAAGTTTGCATTCGGTAACGGACCTCTGAATTTTCGACGGCTTCCGATATTTACCGCTGTACTATTATTATCGGGCATTTTATGCGAATGTTCCTGTGCGAATTCAAGAAATGTCGAGAAATGTACTTTTTAACAACAGGGCCTACGTGGAATTGCGACTTATCGACCAATCTACAAACTAGTTTTAAGTAGCAATAATTAAACATGTGAAATTACTCCCAGGTGAATGTGTGTGCATGTGTGCATGTATACATACAAAAAACATGTTACAAACTTTGTTCTCGATTTTTATTTAGGTGCTAATTATACACCACGAGAAATTTAAAAACAAAATCAGCAAAGACAAACTAATTTACATATTTAGTTTTTTATCTATTAAAATTTATTTGCTGAATCGATGTACAAGAATTTATTATTTTTATTTCATATCAAATCGAAAATAAAAAGAACCTACATAATGTGTAAATATACTTATTTTGTTTACGGCTGCATTCCAGTCTTCGTAACGTAAAAACAACAAGATTTATAAAAAAGTTGATGCGATATGATTCCTTGCGTAAATTTATGGGCCAAGTACACTATTTATACATCAATGGCATTTGTATAACTTTAATTTAGTTGACATAAGATAATATAATTACCGTTCAAACCCATTTTTTAAATATTTTAATGTGCAATATGTTGTTTTATACAAAGTTTTATGCCAAAATTTACAAGCGAGAAGCTTTAATTCTTATATTGATTAATATGTAACCACACTTAAGCTATTGTACAAGTTTCTAACTCAGACTTGCATTTTATGCACAAATATGTACAGCAATCTTCCGTCGAATAACTGTTCCGCGACGAGCAACGTGGATGCCTGCAAGGATGTCGTATTTCACTCTTCTAATTGTTTCGGAATCTTGCACGTACCAGGAAGTAAAAAGTAAAAACTAACGTGCGAGTCTTCTTGCTCTGATTCTGATTTTGTTATATTTTACCGCTATATCGATACTTTATCAAATCAATCATTGGAGTGAACGAGAATCTTTGCCTGTCCCGCCCCCGCGTGTCCCTCGCCTTCGCTTGTTTCACTTCCGGGAGGAATGTAACTTTATCGGCGACGTACTAAGTGCATCCTTTCTCTTACTTTTTCCACGGATCGCCGAGTTTTCTGATTTCGAAAATTTAATAAATACCTAGTAAAACTGATACTGTCAACATCATTTGAATAATGTTGGGTCTTTGTTTATCATTATCTGCTCATTGACCCTTTGAACTATGAACTGATATCTCAAAACTCCAGATTATCGGTAAAAGAATAAGAAGTTAGGTCTGGTATAGTTGTAAACACTCCATTAGAAATAATTTTTTTGGAAATCAAAATATTTACATCATAACTGTATAGTTGTCGTGAATTTATATTAAGTAAAATTTATTATAATTTTATTAATATAATTTTTTTAATATTTCAGGTAACGTTGTATCTAATATTATTTTTGTTCGTATTCAAATTAGTTACGCATATTTCTTAAAATTATACATCTATTCGAGCATCTATCTCAAGAACACTTATACAATCTAAGGATTAATTAAAAATATTAGGTTTAACGTTAACAATTTTTATTAAAAATGGAAAGCCACTATATCAAATAGTAGTGGTGTGAACAACACCAGTCATAATACGCGTTTGTGCCAATGTTGTATATTTTTTTAACCTTTTATGCGATTTGTATAATTTATACCTGAGAAATAAGGTTATGTTTATACATATAGTTATTTTTTCAGAAATGGTTAACAAAACATAAGTAAATAGAGTTCATGGTCTGTTTTAATTAAATATAGCACTAAATTAGAATGACTAATCAAAATCCATACATTATGTCTACCTTTTCCGCTAAATTTGTAAAGCAATTTGTACCATTATGTCGAATAGGTCGATTTTGGAAGATAAATACTGTCAGAATATTTATGTTATTTATGTATTTATGTAATTTATGTGAAATAATAATGTAATTAATTTGCAATAATTGATTTTAATTAATTATGACTAGGTCAAGGTCTTTTCAAATAGGACACATTAAAATGCCGATAAGCTTCTTGCTCGACATCATAGCGTTAATTTTTTAAATTGTAAGTATATTTTCATTAATTTATTGCAAACGTGTTTTTTTGATTAAACTAAAAAATATACAAATGTTTCAAAAGTGTTTGATTACTTATACATTTTAAGCTTTGGACTCTTTGCACTTGAGCATGCGTGAGTATTCGGTAAATTTTACAACAAATAAAGCATACAACACAACGTTGGGATGCTTTATATAACTACGGAATCAGAACAGTATGTACGCGTATACAATAACCTTAAAGTGATACATTTTATCAATTCATTTTTTATAAAAATGAAGAATGTCTTTAAAGAATTTTATATCTTAACACACATAAATTTAATTCAGTTATATATTTTTCCATTTAATTATCATATAAAGTATATTTATATTAATAAAGTATATGCAGATATCATTTAATGTTAAGTTGCACAAACTGGTTAAAAAACCGTAAGAAAAAGTAGTTACTTGATCTGTTTATGTATGAACAACTCGTCGGCTAATGACTGACAGCCTAGTAAAAAATTAGATAATATTGTATTGGCTACTACGGATTTTAATCATTGTACAAGCGTCTCGTTGGTTCAAGCCCGTAGCTAACAGTTGGCAATGCACTTAGAAGATGCGGAGGGGTTCCGAGCTTAAAGGGGTCTGCTAGTTTGTCCGTGACAACTTCCGACAATGGAGAAACTTATAAACAAAGCCTTTGAACCAGTGAAAAATAATATGTCTTAATAACCTGTCATAACGCGCTTATAATGAATACAACAAAGATAGAAAACAAAGGAAATTCCTTGTATTTATTCGCAGTTATTAGTCAGCAGGCAAACAAGACAAAAGAGCTATCAACTTCTTAGGAGCGGAGGCAGCGAGTGGAGCGAGGAAGGGAAGCTACTCGGGTAGCCGCGGAGCAACAGTCCGCGAGGAGATCGGCAGAACAATCGAGGATCGGGCGAGCGGCGCGGTGTTCCGCGCGGGCGCAGACCTCCGAAGAGCGGCCTCGCGCGACGCTTTTGCGCAAACGGGCGAGAGGCTGGGGGCGGGCGCAGGAGGCCCGCACGTGCCGCGGCGTCGGGCGGTATTTTCGCGAGTGCACAACTCGGAAGCGAGGAGCGCTGCAACGTGCCCCTGGGCGCTCGCTCGGCTCGCGCACGTACGCGGGTTACGTGCAGGAGGCGCGCGGCCAGCCTCGGTATATAGGTTCGGGCGCGCGCGCGTGCGCCCTCGGTGGCTCTCGTCGGCTGCGTGGTGGTGCAGGTGCGCGCATCGCGCATCGCGCGATCCGCCGAGGAGACGGGACACGCATTTTCCCCCTTTTATTTATTTCTCCCTTCCCACGGGGCAGCGAGCGAGGCGGACGGTGGCGCGCGCCATTGCCGTTAGAGGCCGCGTGGAAAAGTCGCCCGGGCAGTACCGTTGCTCCGGCGCGCAGGGGACGGCGCCGCGTCCTCCCCCGGGGGCCGCTTACATCACCCGCGGGCGGCCAATGGACGGCCCCGACTTACTTGTCTCGGCTGGTGCTCTGGCTGCGGCTTCCCCGACGAGTCGTCACACGCGGGCGGCGCCGCGGCGCATAATACTATAGGCCGCCGCTGCTGCTGCCGCCGCTGCGCTGCTGCTGCTGCTCGCGGGCTGCTCCGGGCTGCTCCGGACTGCGGGCGGAAGGAGAGAGATCGCGCGCTCTGCGCTGGCGGACGCGCGAGTGACGAGCGGCGCTCGCGCCGGGGACTCGGGGGGAACTGGGGAGAGGGACGCCTGGGGGCTAGGGAGATCCTCGGCTCCTCGGCCCCGGAGAGCCAGGGGAGGGGGGCGCGCCGACGGCTTGCCCACGAATCGACTGCTCCGTCCCGCTGCTGCTGCTGCCGCTGTCGCCGCCGATGCAGCCGCGCGCGCGCTCGGGGAAACTCTGGGAGAGGAGAGGTGAGCGCGCCGCGCCGGCCACGTCCACGCTGCTCAGGGGCTCGACCGACACTGAAATAGAAATCCCGATATCCCATAGCGCTGCTGTAGCGGCCGAGCGGCGAGCCCACTGGCCGCCTGCAGCGCGGTGCCAGCGCGCCTCCGAGGCTCCTTTGCCGCTCTTCCGCGCTCTTCGCGCGCCCGCCCCTCGGCCCCTCTCCCCCCGGATCCGCCGAAGGCTTTTCCCCGTGCTCCCGTCGCGATGGTGCGTAAGCCTGCGTGAGCCGCGCGCCACCAGAGTTCGCGCGTAAGAGCCGACCTCGCGGAGCAGCTTTTGTCCCGATCTATCGCGCGGATGCCCCTTATCTGCCCCTTCCAACCGTCCGACCTCTTGCTCTTTATCTCCCGCATCGCCCTGCTCGGCTGCACTCGCGTTGACGGTCGCGCAGCCGAGTTACAGAGGGCTTTTTTACCCGTCCCTCGGCGACTGACCCCGCGTGTTCCAGCGCCCTTCCTTTCTCCGCCGGGCCTGCGACCATTGTTTACTCTGCTTGTTTTCATTTGTCTGCTGCTGGCTGTTGACACATTTTCCCCTTGTCTTACAATTGGAATTGCACACTTGACCGTTCGTCGCGAGCATGTAGCCAATGTGTTCACTCGAAAATAGATCGCCAATTACGTTACGCACTTGTGCTTAGGGGCACTTATGCTTATCCGCAAGATTTTATCACGAGTTTCAACTAACCAGTTCCTTATACATGCTTCCTTTCGTTCAATTATACATTATTTAGTTTCAATAAAAACAGTGTCATACTGTTTTACTACGCTTTTTATTGCCAGTATTACTATTTAAGTAAGTCATTTGATTAAAACTACCTTCAATACTATCGGTATTTTTAATGCCTAACATGTACACGCGCTTTAATTGAAATCGTTATCTCTCATTACGTAGATATTTTGTTGTATTTGTATACATATAATCTTGAAATATTTCAAATAGTAAAAATCACAACGTCACTGTATTAAATATATTAAATGACAAATGGTGACTTAAAAAATATTATTTATTGCAATATAAGGCCATTATTAAATGCATAATAAGCATAAAAGGAATAACTATGCATGTAATTACTTTTGCATTTTATAAAAGCAACTAATCAGATTTAATCAATTTTTTTTTCTTTAAATCTGTCAATGTATTTTCAAAGTTTGATGGATAACCTTCTATTTTGTTTGTCTCAACAACAAATAAATTTTATGGTATAACTTAATTAATATATTGATACGTAATTTATTTACAACGGTATTTTTCAGCTTAAAGTCTATAAAAAATTAAAAATAATAATAGAATAGAATAACGGAAAGAGAATTGAAACCATGAATGAGAAATACAAATATTTGGAATTATATTGAATTTGGTTGCCTTTCTAATCTTGTTTTTATAATATAAACATTCATTATATTTATCATCGTATTTAATTGTTTAAGTAGTATGTGTAGAATGTAAATACATAGTATTCGAAACCATTTAGACTGCATATTACCGATCGACTACCTTCATTAACAAGAAGCAATTATGTCTGAGTTCAATGCTGAATAAAGTATATATGTAAATAATAAAAAGGTAAAATGAAATCTGATAGAAAGCATAGTGTAAAACTAAAGTAAAAATTAAAAAAATAATAATGTATCTTGAGTAAAAGTTAAGTAAATGAGAATCATATATAAAATGTATATTCTTTATTCTATAAGTATGTGTGTAAGCATTTGTAAGTACGTGAAATGATGATATATTTAAAATTGTCCTCAAAGTAGTTTTACAGTTTGTCACAATTTACTCGTACTTTCATAGTAATAATCGAAATACGAATTATCTTATTGGAATTAAAAAGGTACAAGAACGTAATTAAAAAACGGTAAAATTTTTATTCTAAAAAGATAACAAGCAACAATATATTCTAAATTATCGCAACATTGAGCTGCACGCATACCCCCACTTTTCTTAAAAAATTAATTCTTTATTTGGAGATCCTCCCTACATCACCGATAGTGCGACTTAAGACTAAAAATTGTATTCTTTAACACCGCTGATCGTAAACTGAAAATATAAAAACAAAAATCGTTGGTTTTACATCGGTGCAATAAAAACATGTGCGCGTATTTCCGATGCAGTTTTTCATAATGCAGCATACACTATTTCAATTGTTGTGTAGCTTTTGTGTCAATATTGCCAAGCCTAAAACATAAATATTTTATGTATGTGCCAAAGTAATAAATTAATCATGTTGCGTTTTTTATTAAATTACAAAAAAAAATTGTACACTATTACATTGCTACAAAGTAACTGAGCTTACACGCTTTCTTTTGTCAAAACCAGTCTTTTCTATATTATTATCAGTTGATGCTTAAACAAAAACTTATTAACATTTCTATTTATGCTTTACAATTTCTTAGTTTTAGTATACTATTAGAGTTTCTTACACTTGCATCTCACCTATTTTCAATTATTTATTAGAGAAATGTACTTTCTTTATTATAGTATGTGTACACGCTAAATATAATTTTTTTTTCATATTGACTACAATTTTTTTCATTGCATTGCTTTGGGTTGCAGTGCAAGTATCATTTAATTTACAAATTGTTAACTTTTGGAAAAACGAAAATTAACGTAATATAGTAGTTCTAGATCAAGTACTGAAATAGACATGTAAACGTGAATTAAAAACGTGATTGGATGTGCTAAGATTTTAGCAAGATGCAGGCGTATCACAGTTACATTTAAACAAAGAAGAAAGCTTGGTGTTAGCACTTTTTCCCAGATGTGTGTATTGGATATATTTAAATGACTATAAAAAAGTTCAATAAAAAATACGAGATTCGTATCTAGAAATAAATCGGAACATGGAAGTATAGATGGCTAAATCATCGAGGCTCTCCTGAATGAAATAAATAATGATTTTAAAAATTATTTAAGAATAAATATGTAAATTCATTAAAAACTTCATATCTCTAATTTTTAAGAAAATCTACGACATACTACGTATACCCGACTACCTACCAAAGATTGCAATGTTTTAGACACGAAACAAAGCCGAAGCACAATTCGCTAAAATCTTTGCGAAATTCAGGTTGATTTTTCCTGGTAAATTTGCGACCCTCGTAAACTTAAGATACTATTGAAAATAACATATCATTTTTATCAAATGTTAAATAAGTGTTATTATTATTAGATCACAATATTGATACATTGAAGTAATGTATAAATTCACATTTAATCTGTTCTATACAATTTTTGCAAGAATAAAATTTTAATTAGAAAGTTATACCTATTTCTTGATAAAAATCAATGTTATTCTCAGAAGTTAACAGTAACAGGGCTACAGAGTCATTTTTTTTGTTCGAAGTACTTTATTGAACACCGAACGGCAATCCGTATAAGAAAATATATTTCGTTATACCGTCTATTAGCAAATGCGCGATTACCGAGTTGCCGTAATGCTTCAAAGATTTAAGGTAGAGCTTCATATATATTATAATAGTTTGGTTAAATCTCGCGTATTTCTTTTGTTTATAAAGTATTACTCGTTTATAGATAATTTCATCGTATACCTGCGTATAGAGCTTATATACTGCCTTTAAAGATACGCTGCATAGTGGTTGTGTATATTTGATAAAAGTATCAATATGAATCATCTGAAGCACATATCAAATGTAGGGAGATTTTCCATTAAACGTAAAAAAATAGAGAAGAAAAGAAAGTAACGGAAATAAAAATTTGTTATAGAGCTCCACCTTAAGCGACTGTTGGCTTGTAGAGCTTGTGCGCTCTTGTTCCTTCAATCACGCATCGTTATTACTTTTTTACACGAGTGCACGTTTGGCAACGGCTCCTCTCGGCTGTTACGAACTTATATATTATTTACAAAAGGAAGATTTGCGATTGCGAGGATTGCTATGCGAACGCAACACGATGGCTTCGGGCAATCCTCTGGCATTTCTGCTGTGCGCATTCACGTTTGTGGTTGTATTTTGAGTTTCGGTTGAGACTGGTTTCGTTTTCGTTTGATTCAATTTGTACGTTCATTGCACAGAGGGGCAACGCTACGCCTTTCCCCTCCATGCGTTAAATGATTCGCGCTCCCTTTCAGAAGCGGATCTTGCCCACTTGAATCTGATCGTATGCGTCCGGCGTTAATAGCTGGTAGCCTGCTTTAGGGTCCATATAGTATAGTTTGTCATGTATTCTCCTGGGATCGTAGCCCTCTAATTGAAGATCTTTCTTTTTCAACTTAAACGTACCTGTAAAGCATACAATCAGTTACAACGTATATTAAACTAGTGATTGCAGCTATTAATATTCATCATCAACGCTAACGAGCTAATAACAGCTTCCTTTTTCCGTTAAAAAGAACATATGAATTATTCAATATTTTAATTTTAATATTATTCAATTATTTTTATTGTATTAGCATTGGTGAATGCAAATGCTTTTTATTTAATAAGAGAACTATTTTGAAGCCAAAATGTAAAATTACCAGTGAGATCGATTTTTGTTAGTATCCTAATAAATTGTGGTCTCGCATATACTGGCAACTGTTCTTTTACGTGGCTCGCTAATCGTTCAATGTCCATTGAACCATCTTCATCATATATTGCAGCCATACCTGCTCTACCTTCGGCGCCAATAACCTGAATTTTTATTATCATTGTATTAAATAAGTTTTATTAATTGAAGTTACAATGGTAAAAGAATTACGTGAACGTTATTTACCTCAACACCATAAACTATGCAATCCCTGTAATTAATGAGATTGCTGATGATAGCTTCAATTTCAGACGTCGACACATTTTCTCCTTTCCAACGGAAAGTGTCCCCAGTTCTATCTCTGAAGTACAAGTAGCCTAACTCATCGGCAACCAAAATGTCACCTGAAATAAAGTCGAGTCTAGTATAATTTCATGCTTTCTATCTAATTTGAAACGCATTATAACTCATTAGCGATAATGTCTACCTGATATAAATGCTGAATCGCCTTTAGAAAATACGTCATGCACAACTTTCGACTTAGATGCCTTTTTATCCACATATCCTAAGAATGCCCTAGATGGGTTGTTTGGAATAATTTTGCCAATAAAAACTCCAGGCTCATCTAATAATTAAAAAATAGATCATTATTAGAAATAACTATTTTGATTTCGCATAAAAAATAAAAAATTCAATGATACGCTTTATAGCATGTTATAATTGTGTTATGAAATTGATTTAAAAAATTATTTAAAAATGTTCTTTAAATAGTTTTTATTTACCTTGTCAATTAAAGTAATTAAATAAATTTATCATATTCTTACGTATAACTTATATTTATCGCGTCAAATATTACTAAACCGTAGTCTAATTGAGCAACTCGGGCAAAATGCGGTTATAATTATCTTTATACATACTTGGCTCACACACTTGACAAAGTCCTTTCGAGTTTCTGATTGGCTCTCCGTCTGCATCAACTTTAATAATTGAAATAGGGTACACGGCAGGCAATATTCGAGAGACGAAGCCAATCGCTCCTACAGTGTTATCGACGTTCACTGTAATTTACGAAGAAGCATGTAAGGATTAATAAAATTTAAAAAGACAAAACTTTTTACTAAAAATTTAAGTTTCTTACCAATATTTGCATTACCCTCCGTGGCCCCATAAAATTCACATACGTGAGGAACTTCAAATCGTCTGATAAATTCGCTCCAAATTTGTGGCCTGAGTCCATTTCCAAAGATTACACGGATACTGTGTTTTTTATCTTCAGGTTTGGGTGGTACTGCTAAAATGTATCGACACATTTCTCCAATATATTGTGACGCCTAGAAAAATTAATTGTTTATTTTAAATTCTTGTTTAGTTCTACTAAAAAATAATAGAGAAAGAATTATATAAATTTGCTTTCCTTACATAAAAAATGCGATAATTCTATATTCTGATGGACTACGATTCTACATTTAAAAAAGTTTTTTACATAATAATAAATATAAAAAAACTCATGTTATGTAAAAGCTCAAAGTAATTGGTTGTAAACACATTTTTTTATTTAAAAATATAAATAAAATTTAAATAAAAGGTATGTTATGTAGCCAAAAAAAAGTTTTTTTAATTCCGTTTAAAGAACGAATATATTCTCACCGTGCAATTGTATTTGATGCAATCGTTGAAGTATGCGCTCGCAGAGAATTTTTTCCTAATGACAGTTGTCGCGCCGTGCAAAAAACTTTGACCTACAGACATTACACCGCCAGCTGTATGGTAAAGTGGCAAAGGTGTATAAAATCTATCAGAACTGCGAAATCCTGCCAGGAAGTATATTCCACTGGCGATGAACATGAATCTGAAACGTTACACTCATTGTTAATCATGCACGTTAACTGTGTTCAAAAATTTTTTTTAGTTCAATTAATAACTGATTATGATGAAAAGAACAAAATTTTAATTTTAATTTCTTTATAAATCACTACAATTCCTACAGCTAATTAAAAATTGCGTTAACGATATTTTTAAATCAGTAACAAAATTTTCAAAACAATAAAATATTAGTCTTGCATAAGAATAAACATGTAATATTTATAGTATTTTGCCTTTTGTAGATATAAAGTAAAAAAGAACAAGATGCTATTTGGTATTCCTATTATTTTGTATTTTCCTAATATTTTTTGCCGAACAATCCGGTTTAATTTATTAGACTTTAAAATCATTATAAGGTACAGTGATTCCAGTAATATTTACTTTTTTGCAAATAACATCCTACTTTTCTATTCTAATAATAAATCGTAGATATGTAATAGTATTCGTTTTTTATTACTTATTAAAATAATTTTGTTTTTTGTCTTTATTTTTATATTCTATATTTACTGTTAGTGAGACTGCAATAATGACAATAAAAATATTTTTAGATTGCTTACTTCTGCTTCTTCTAAAAGTTCTTTTGTATAAGATTTCTCTTTGAGTAGTAAATGAGAATTATTATTTTAAGAATATAGTAGTTTACTAATTTAAAAAATTTTTTTAAAATTTTTTATAATACTAATACTGAATTTTAAATAATTTTGCGATAAAAGTAATTTATGTTTTGGGTACCTATCCATATCGTTACATTACCAATTTTTATTTATGCTTTCGTTTAGTGTATTCTCAAAAGACAAATTACTGTTCTAGTTTTGTAACTAAAACGTCATACATATTGTACTGTTATACATTTTTATTCGAAAGCCCGAACGCAATTGAAAGTGTAGAAAAGCAACGTTTCACCTTTCGCTTTCTATAAAAACCCGTTTAAATTTGGCACTTGTGGCATAAGCAAGAAATTCAAACTTGCGGATATTTAAAAATCTGAAAAGTCGGCTTTACACATTTCTCATATCTAGAACAACATATTTCTCCATGCGAAAACGAGGACTATCGGGTAAAGAAGTTCAACTAAAGCGAGCAATCCTTGAGTGGCGTGCGCGTCCCCGACACACTTTATCCGGAGATCGCGCGAGCCGCGGCATTTTACAGGCGCACACGCGGGAGAAAACGACGTCGACGATCTCTCTCTCCCCTCTCCCTCTCTGTCTTTCTCGCTTGCACACATTCCCCTCCCGCCCGGTACTATACAGGCCAGATATGCAAATATGCGAGTGTTTCGGCTGCCGCGTGAGGCCGCGTACCTCGAATTGGTGATGACGGCAGCCTTAGGCAGACCCGTCGTCCCGCTCGTGTAGATGTACATGAGCTTGTCGCCGTAACAGCCCTTATCCTGCAGGACGGGGGGAGTGGTCGGAGCCTCTGCCAAGAAGGTGCCCAGTTCCTTCTCTCTCAGGCCATCGCTGGAGAGGTTTGGATCGTCCGATAGCCGGTACAGGACTATATTCCGATCCAGGGACATCGCTATGTCCTTTACAGCTGTAACGTTTAATTATTCCCTGGGTTAGCCGTATATACTTGAAAACGGCTACGACAATCCGAATTTTCGTCGGTTAATTAAGTCTACGAATTATGTAATTTTCTCAAATAAATGTCTTAACTAGGTTCTGTACAAGACACTGGAAATAACAAGTGTAAATAACATTTTATTATTTTACTTATATAGTTTCTCTTTACACTTAGCGCGCTGGCAGTAAATATTACTTTAAAAGCGAGACAGAAAGAGCACGGCCGATTGCATTTCAATTATTATGAAAAAATATGCTTATTAATTGCTTAACTAGATGATATGAATCGTCTAACCGACATTACGTACGAGTTTCATCATGATAGTATGAAAACGAAATGTACGTGACATAAGTTTAAGTAAGAATCACTATTTTTTTCCTTTTTCTCCTTGGCATAATGTACTACTCTTTCTACATTAGTTTATAATTGGTTGTAGTAAGGCGAAGAAGCAATGATCACGTATTTGTACAATAACTGCGACATCGAGACGGGTTTATACTTGTTAAAATTCTCAAGTGTTTCTTATAATCGTAATTTTATAGTAATGAAATTGAAGAAATACTAATAATTCATGTAAATTTTAATCAAATTTTAATTAATTTTATATCAATAAAAGCTCCAAATCATTTTTGGTGTTATTTTCATTGTGATTTAAAAAATACGATTTTATTTTACACGGTTTAGAACTAAATAACGCGATAAATAATTTATTGATTTTTTAAATATTATAAAACTGATTATGTTTCTTTCAAATTACAATATCAAACCGTATAATCTATTATCAATATCTTAATTTCCGTCTACCATATATCATTTAAAATATGTTCAATTTATAACGATATGCGGAACATTTATTTTGCAAATCTATGACCTATAGATTTAAATAATGAATGAACGAGACAGTAATATATTGAAATGAGAAAAAGTCTGCATGTACCTTCCGCCAGATCGGCACCGTAAATTAAAGCTTTACATCCTGCTACGTCGAGACTGTGAAGGAGAGAATTTTTTCTTAAATTAGTGTTGATAAGTGGAGTAATTATGCCAACTTTGCTGAGACCCAGCCATATAGCAGCGTATTCGGGTCGATTCTCCAACAGAAGGGCAACGGCATCGCCCTTTTTGTAACCATGTGTCTTGAACACTGACGCCACTTTGTTGCTGTAATCTTCTATCTGTAAGATTTAAAAAGCAGGTTAAGGACCAGTATTAAGATAATTATGAAATTAAGTATATCGATTTATTGACAAGGTAATTTATATTTTTGACAATACAGCTATCATTGCTTCATAATATTTTTTCTTGGCTATAGATTTGTTATAGTAAAATACATTCACAGAATGAAATCGTTGTGTTAGCGCTTTTGACACTTTGGATCATTATAAAGATTACAAATTTCGATAGAAGTTTCTGATTTAACTACATTAATATGCAACATGGCGTTGAATATCGTAGAATTTAAATATGTCCATTGCTTCAAAAGTATATCATACTTCACTGACCGTTTATGATATTGAAAGTTTTTACGCCGGGCTTTTAAATACACAGTGCGCACTTTAGCAGTAAGTGCTTGAGGATATTTAAATAATATATTTAAAATAAAAGAGCCACTACTTATCCGAGATATATGAAATCCTATCTCGTGTGTAAATAAAAATATTAGTTTTAAATGTTTCTTATAAAACCATTGCTTTTTACTTTGTAACTTTCGGAAAAGTGAGAGCATACTTTAATACATACCTGTTGAAAAGTCCATTCTTGGTCTTCGAAAATTAAACAAGGCTTATTAGGATGTCGTGCAACGTGTTGTCGAAATACGTCAGCAACGCTTCGATCTTTTTTCTCATGCCTCTTTATTGTCCACAGCAAACAAATGTAACGGAGAATTGCCCTACGAAAACAACGATTCGTACAATGGACAAGATTGCAAAGTCTAATTAAATTGCCTGCAGTGAATACGTTAAAAATGCAAATGGGCTGGTTAAGGTTCTTTTATAACCTATGCCATGTACAATATTCTGCAAATTGCGATTATAAGAACTTGGCTTGCAAATTGGAAGCAGCGCACGTATTATTCAAACAATGTTTTGGAAAAATAAAAATGAAGCGTATAGCAGGCGCAGTAAGAAATACGTACAGTCATTCGGCACGTTATAGGCAAAGAGAAATCCCGAGAGGGAGTTAGAGGAGGGGCGAAGCGAGAGAGAAAGCCCAGGAAAAAGTCGCGGCGCTAAGTAGGCGCGAGGCGGGCCGAGCGAGACCAAGCCAAACTGGAATAAAAATAATTGCAAGGTCGGGGCATCGGATGCTCCGGGGCGTACGGCGCGGCGCGGTCGCGCTACTCCGGCGCTAACGGCATCCGGCGCGCGCCGGCCAGGAGGCCGAGGCTAGGGAGTCCGGAGCGCGCAGGACGTCTCGGATGGCGCGCGGGCGCCATTAGGCCTTCGGCGAGGTCGCGCACTCGCGCGCACAATCGGGCGCGCGCCTCGGACACGTGGCTGGCGCGCTCCCAGCCCCTCGAGCGCGCGCCGCCCAGGCAAGGTCACCCGATTGCGGGACCCGCGGGGCGATGCACCGCGGCAGATAAGCCGGCGCTCCCGGTTATCGGCTGACCCGGGGAGCCGGCCGGGTGTAGCGAGCGACGCCCCGGGCAGCCGCGCGTCCCGAATTCCTCCGCGTGACGCGCGGCCCGCGTGAAAGAAGCCGGCGCGTACGAGGGGCGCGCGCGCGCACGTGCCGAACCGGTCCTCACCTACACACACGCGCGCGCGGGGGGTTCCCGGGGGCTGATCGGTCTCGCGGGCCAGCCGGGCCGCGTGACCGCCGCGGCTTTCTCGCGCGGGGCGGCCGCGGCCCAGCCTGTTTTCAAAACACAGCGTCCGGCGCCGCGGCTTCTTTACGGTCGCCGCGGAGAGGCCGGCCCGGCAAATCTGGCGCGGCGCTCCACTTATCCGCCGGTGGAGCGGCCGCGAATCGATAAGGAAGCGGCGTAACGGGACCGGCCGAGGCGACGTCCGGCGGCTGATCCGAGGGCCCGCGCGCCGCCGAGCACCACTTTCACTATTTCGATGGACGGGCGTAGGATGCGGTCGGGCGGGCGCCCAGTCGCGGTCCTCCGGGGCGGCTCCTCGGGCGCGCGCGCCGCGCGCCCTTTCCAATCGGATGGGCCGCCGCGGATCCGGCTATTTTTAGCGGGCGGCCGACTCCCACGCGCCTCGGCGACGGCTCCGGGCGAGAGCGGAGGCCGCCGAGGCTCCGGGACCCCCACCCCAGCGGACTTACTTGAGGTCCCGCGGGGCCGTCCTCAGGGCGACGTAGAACCAGCGCAGCCGGCCCCCGGCGACGAAGTAGGCCACCAGGGCGACGATCGCCAGCTGGAGGATGAAGACCGGGCCCATGAAGAGCCAGAGGACGGCGAGGGCGGCCAGGAGGCCGGCGAGCAGGAGCATCGCCAACAGCAGGCGCCGCAGCAGACGAGCGACTGCGGCCCAGCGGCGAGTCGGGCTCGCGCGGCCGCCGCCAGCCTCGGCGCCACCAGGTGCTGCCGCCGCGGCCGCCGAGTCGTGGGCGCCCGCCGCCTGCGGAGGCTCGCCCGCCGCCCGCCCCACCAACCCGTTCGCCGGCTGCCGCTGGCGCTCCTCTCCCCGTTCCACGTCCTGCGGGCAGAAAAGACAAGGGGGGCCCCGCTCAGTCTCGCTGTGGGTGCGCGGCTCTCGGGCCCGAGCCGCCAGTCGCCGCCGCGAGGCCCACGTGGCCCTCGCGTGACCGCCTCGCCGGACGCGCCGCTCCCGACCCCGGCTCCGCACCTCGCGATTCTTTAGGAACGCCAACCTCTGGCCCGGGCGCTCGGCCGCTGATAACGAATCCTTATCTCGCGGCGCCGCGCCTACCGCGACGGCTCGCTCTTCGAACGCGGCCAAATTTTCCGCTCCACTTCCTACCTGCCTCTTTACGCCCCATTCCTTCTCCTGCCTACCGATCCTGCATGTCGTCCTAATCATTTCACGACTAATCTTCTTCCTTGTACGCTCGTTATATTGTTCATGTAATACCAATTCCTATATACCCACAAATTCATCTACGATGCAGCCTTAATATTATTTCGTACAAATTTTTTATTTCATTGTTATCATTTCCTCTGTTAAAATTTTCATGCGAATTACTCTGCATTTCCAAAACAGCTGCTTTAATGATCAAAGTATATGTATTCTCTGAACACCTTCATTTACATCTATGCGAGCGCAATATAATTTAAAAGATATAATAATTTAATTAATATATACCCGTGAAAAATCAAACTCATTCGTGAGTTTTGTTTTTAATTTTTCGAGTCGAATTCATATAAATTTAACGATTTTTATTACAGTTATTAATATATAAAAGTAAGCTGGAGTTCTTATGACAATAATGTCATTAAAAGGAAAGCGGTCGTTAGAATTGATTAGAACTAAAAACTATTTCTTTCAAATCGGATTTCAAACTATGCTGTTATCACAACCTGCACGGTAAAATTTTTCAAATACTTGGGATTAGTTATCGTTTGGAGACGTCAAAATTAAGAAAAGTGAATTTTTAGAGCTACAAATCAAAATAATAATATTTCTAACCTCAACTTTAAAACTGCTGCTAGATCTCTCTCCTTTATTTCACCTTGGATCTTGCATTCCCCCTTGTATTACACATACGAAACAAGTTAATCACTATTCCAACTATCAACCAAATCCTTTATATTGTATTTTGAGTAAAAAATTACTCAATTTTATGAATTTATAGAACGACGCACGTTCAAGGGTTATACGTTTTGAGAGACCGAAGTTTAATATTAGGCTTTACCACATGCAGGAGGATGAAAATAGGACCAACTCTCCCGCAAGCGTTTTTGTAATTGTATTTATAAATAAAGATATTAATTGATATTATGTCAATTTTATTAAATGATTTTGGAATTTATTAATGTTTGCAATATAGTAGCTCTATGTAACATATTTTAGCATACTTAAATGTATCAAATTTAGATTAGAATATTTTTGTGTATAATTATATTTAATAAACAACAAAAGTTATTCTCTAGTTTTCTATTAAATAGGAATCTTAACAACTAAATTGTTATATGCGTTTTTAATGTTTAATAACTTTGTATAATATTGTATATAATATATGCACATTTAAAAAATTATAATTATTTTTTTTTCATTTTCATATATAAAAACGAATTCTATAAAATATAGTAACTAATTTTTGACAGTTTCATTTACTTTGATAAAGAAGGTTCGCATAGAAGCACGTAGTTCAACTTGTGTTCAATAGAGGGACTCACAGTCCGTATTTAATCACAATTTTCAATTTATTCCAGATTGTTGCTTTTTTTTATCATTCACTTGAATATTATACTTTTATTCTGTATTTTATTATACTCATCATTTTATTTCTTAAAAAGCGATTATTTAAAATATATTATCATTATTCAAACTTCATAATAAAACTTATTATTTATAATGTATTTTAAATTCTTGAAATTTTATAATTACAGATACAAGTTTCATTTTATCATGGCCATTCAGGTAGAAATTTGACTAGTTTTTAAAGATTCTGCGTTAATAAAATGAGTTTTAAGTCAATATATTGATAAAATTGCTTAAAATTGATTTAAATTAGTTAATGTTGTAAACATTTAAAAATGCGTTATATAATAATCTGAAAAAATATTAAAATTTAATTTAATAAATAACAAGTCATTATAAAATTTTAATAGTTGAGCATATAATACCAGATTTCAAAATATGTTTAATAAAAAATAAGAATAAAAAAATACATCGTGCAACTGTGATATATATATATATATATTGTTTTCCTAAAAATAGATTACAATCTTTAATAATGTATTTATAGTTACAAAGTTCTTTATGTAAGGTTGGAAAGTAATGTCAATAACCTAAGCTTGACTTGATAAGCTTATTGTATGTAACATGGGAAAGTATGGAATATTCTCATACAAAACAAGCAAATATCGATTCGACTGTGAATGTTACTGTTCTCATAAAAAAATTAAAAAAAATGTATCATTAATCATTAATGCATACAGTTTTTGATTTATATAACGAAAAATATTTAGTATTTATCTTAATGAAAATATATACAATAGGTAATCTACCGGTATGTATTTTCGTCAACAGCATATAACTTTCTTTGATTTTTGATGAATGAAGCTTTTGCGAATGATTATGAATTCATGAGTATTTTTCTTTCACAAAGTTCTGCTTTTGAAATGATACATGGACAATTAGGTTTTTATAAAATTTTTTACTTCTTTTGATGCACGTCAATACTTAATTGCATCGTATATCTTAACGTTTCTTGTAAATTGGTTTTTATAATGTACAGCGAATACCTGCAAAGACGATTTTCAATCCATTTCTACTAAAGACGAAAGTTTTTAGGTAGAGTAATCTTTGTACAATAACATTTATATAATTAAGTTCTAAATCTAGACATTTTATTATAGAAAAGTCCTTAACATCTTTTTCAAATCAATTAATAATTGATTAAATTAATTTGAATATTAATAAAGAATAAATTTTTTTGCAGTATTATGACGGTCAGTACAAAGCTTATTAAAATATTTAACATGTAAATGATTCGTAGATAACCTATGATTATAAAGTTTTCAGGGTTTTATTATTTTTATGTGTATGCGTCCACAGCCTTTTTAAAGCTATAAAACTATTGTTTTTTGAACTTATTTATGACTTAAATAGAAAGTTACTCGAAGTCACTCGAAGTGTTACTCGAAAATGACTTATTGTTTAATGTAATAATAAAAATGTTTAACAATCTTTTTGAATATAAATAAAGACAGTCACGTAAATTCTATTTGAACAACAATGTAAGAAATTTACAACAGACGTGTGGTGATGTAGACAGATAATCAGGCAGAACTTTTGTAATAGAAATAAAACTGTCTTGTATATTCTTAATTGCATTTTCAAACCAAGGTTATCTTAACGTAGCACTACAAATAAATATAATTAAAAAGTTGGAGCTTAAAAAATTATAGAAGAAACCAGAAAACTCCAGAGGATAGTTTCTGAGGACAGTAAATGACGAGGACTATCCGATATTTGCTCTCAAATATGGACACTTAAATAGAATAATTTACAAGAATGACCCGTGAAGAGTGAAAGAGAAATACACCAGTACAAAAATACCAATCTTGATAAAACTGACTAAGATACATCATGGATATATGCTCGAATACATGTTAGAAAAAAACTACAACATTCTAGTAGTATTTTGAAGAGAAACATGGAATTAAAACATTGCATATCATATATTTTTGATAATTATCGCAGGTTCCTGGTTGATTCATACATCAAGTGATCTAAGTATGAGAGTTACATATGTTGAGCGGAACAAATGTGAAGGTCTTTCTTCATTCAATGGATAATAATGTATAAAATAGTAAATAAGTACTGCCAATACAAAGTAGGTTTTAGTAATACATTCATTCACAGGTGGCATTATCTAAGCGAGGATCAAAACAATATTCCTACAACGTTTGTGTTCTACAACTATACAGCACTTATAAATAAAAAAGGTAGAAAAATTGCAAAAAAAAGAACTAGTAAAAACAAAAATTACGAGTGCGACTTTTGAGGAGTGCAGAAATGATATCATGTGTTTTTGCTTAACACCATTATATATGCATCGTATATTTGTTACCCGATATGCTAACGAATTACAGTTGGAGCCAGACGGTTACTGCACACGCATATCTTTACTGATCTGTCCTGTTAATTTACTTGACCTCATGCTAGGTTATCTTTATCCAAGGATGTAACCCATTGGGTAAGTCTTTCGAAATTATCAGATTTCAGCTCTCAACAAGGCCGGTCAGCTCTTTAACGTGAAGAAACTTCTTAAAACTTTTGGCTTAGTTTTGATATATCGAATCATGGAGTTAAAAAGTTAATATAGATACCGTTTAGAAAAAGTAAATAATTTTTCTGTAAGAAAAATGAAACTTATTTTTAAAAATAAATTAATTTAACATTAAATTTATAATTTTATAATTATTATATCGAGTATTATATGAAAATATAAGTAATATAGTAAACTGCTATCCACATATTCTTTTAAATGCAAAAATTTACATATCTTCACATCTTAATTTGCATACGAGAAATAGAGCATCGATTATAGCCACATTAGTACATTTTAATATTTTAATCTTTTTATATAAGAACAGAAATATTTTTTTTGTTTTACAACAGAAATTTAATCACTTAAATATTTACTTAGCAGTAAATTAGAGTCTATAATTGGTAAAATATTTATGATTTAAATTCCTACAATTACGTAATATTCTTAACCATTATGAAGAATCCATTTTAGTCACGTCTTAACAATTTAAATTTATTTATTTTTCTACTAGGACACAGTAAGTTAGGTAATTTCTTTGAATATTTAAAAAGTAATGACTGCGTTGGTATAGTAATTATGGTATAACACCGCATAAAAATTTTGAATGCATGCAATGAAAACTTCAGAAAACACTGCATCGTGTACATCGTAAACGTGTATACTCTCTCACGCTCGGCCAGAATCAGAGTCGACCGACTTCGATCCATAAATATAGGAAGAGAAAGTGCGATCTTCTTAAGTGTTGTCCTCGGTATTATCAAAGGCTTACACAGTGTTTGTGTGCACATTTATGCTTAGTTCGATACTCAGACTTAAAATCGCATGAGGTTGCTAATATTAATTTTTATAAGTTATTATTGTATCTTGATATTAGCGCTAAAGATTTAATAATTGATTGATGTAAATAGAGTTTTTAAAATTTGAGCGAAAGGGAAATTCTTACGCAGTACAATTTTTTTGATTGCTTCGAAAATTGGTTACATAATACACCTCAAACAAGTTTGCTTGTTATATATGTTGTAATTTAAATCTCAAAATCAAAATGCTTACAATACATTCGAATGGGAAGGTATAATCACGTATATGTGGTATGGGATGAATGGAAACCCGAGTGGAAACCCGTAAGAGTGACGTTTAAAGTTAATGATATCCTCAGTTACAATTACAAGCTCACAGAATTTACCCGATTAAAGAATATAATTACTTTTATTAGCTTATTTAATTGATTATGTAAGTTTGTTGCATCGGTGTAGCAATCGAAAGACACGAATTCGTGAACTCGTAGCCCAAGCTAACGAAGAACAACTGGAAAAAACGGCCGCAGGTAGATATCAAACGAACGAGCGAAAAATAATTCGGAAACTTGTTGTATAACGGGCCAATCAATAGCGAGGTATAAGAGAAATCCATCAAATCGCGAGGGAAACGGAAAACGAAAGTAAGGTATTTGATTTGCATAACGGATTGCTGCAGAAGAACGAGCCCCGGCCGTACCATTTTCTTCATTACTGGGATCATTAGTAAATATATAGTTTGTGCTATAGCGCACGCGATTGCCCCAGAAAGCGCTAGAGCCCAACGGTTCTTGCAACCTGCCCGACTACAAGGAATGCGGGCCGCTGCACGTGAAAAAAGGCCGAATAGCGCGCGGGGCAGTGGTTTGCCCCGGCGCTGCAGCTCGCGCGCGGCTCGTTGCACCGTGTAGCGCGGGCTGGCCAGTCACCTCGGGAGGCCGCTCACCTACCGAAGGGGGGGGGGGGGGGAGGAGGCGAAAAAAAAAAACAAAAGCCCGCGGCACACCGGTACACCACCGCGGGACGGACGACGGCGGAGGGAAAAATCCAGCCAAGGCGGCGTCCGGCCCTCGTCTTCTCCCGGGGATCCCGCGGCCACCGACCGATCGATAACCTCGCGATGCGGATGCCTGTGCGCCTACTCACCCCGAGGTCAGCAGCGGCGGGCCGTTGAGGGCCGGGGCGGCGCGTGCATGCCCGCCTCCTCCAGGGGATGGGCCTCCGTCGAAGGTGCGCCGCGCGAGGATGCGAGCCGAGTGCCGCGAGGGTAGCCGCGCCGCCGTGCCCTCGCCCCCCCCCCCCCTACCCCGGGGGCCCTGTTTATTCGCCGCGGGATCAATAAGCGCCGCGTGCGGCTGCGCACGCGCCGAGGACACCGGCCAGCGCGGGAATGTAGCCCGCCCTTCGAACACACGCAAGGAGCCGCTTTCGGGGACTTAGATTCGAGGCCTGGCTCCGGCAGGCCTGACGCTCAAGCGCCACCTCCTCTTTTTCCGACCCGGGGGATTATTCGGCTTTATTGCCCCCGGCCCGGAAGGTTCACACGCACACACATGCGTGTGCCTTGCATTTTACGGATTGAATAATCAAGCGGCGTGCCTCTCGCGATAGTTGCGATGATGAATGAGCTTGCGAATTTATATGCGAGCCAGCCTTCGTTTTTGTATTAAATGCGTACGAGAGGCAATATAACACACTCGTCTAAGAGAGAAATAAAACATATAGAAATAAACGCGCCACCTGTCCGTGTAGACGACCTTTTACCGCGTTATGCAATTCAGTCAGCTAAATTGCAAAATAATATAAAAGTATGATATAGTTATGCTCAAGAAAATTATTCTCTGTACGCTGTATGAGTATTCGATTTCTTAAATCTTAAAATATTTAACATCACAGAATATTGAGCAAGAGCTTAATATATACTAGTAATAATTCATAGAGTTTTTATTGTTCAGTTTTATTGTTTAATTTTCATTAGCATTACGTAGACGAACAAATTGTTCTTATGTAAAGAATCGAAGCGTTTTTCTCTAATACACTTAATTATTGCATGATCTGCAATATAAATGCTTTTGACGTTTATTGAAATTGAAAAACATACAAGATTGAAATTTCAATGCATTATCGGTCAAATCATTTAATTATTCTATTACTTGTCGTATAATCGAATCTGGTATAAAGAATTTATAAAAAAATGTCGTAAAATAACGTGATATATAGTACATCGGAATCTAAACAGATTTCGAGTTCCAAGAGGTAAACATAATGGCTTACTGAATGATTTTTTTTCTGAATTGTCTACACGCGCAACCAGTATAGATTATACCCATTTGAAAATCAAACTGAGGTAGAACTTGGTAAAAATCGTTTCCAATAAAATTACATAGGCAGATATTCCAACATATCATTATAGATGATATATTAATATGTTTTGCCGTTATGTATAAAACCACAGCTGTCGTAACATACATAATTTAACGCTCCAGAATTGGGTTTTACGTATTCCCCCAACCGTTGCGCATCTACATGTTTCAAATTTTGTTAAGATTTAAAAAGGTTCGACAAGGTCCAGGTTGAATCACCGCATTTTAAGCTTTCGCAACAGCGAAATACACTAAAAGTACGCGTGTTTTGTAGTATACAAGGTGGGTAACTCGGTTTTAAGTGCCTTGAGAAATCGGCAATTCGTGTACTTCGAGTTGCCCTGGACTTATTCATAAATTCGCAATCTCTGGTCTGTTTATACGATTTTGAGTTTGTATACAAATTCCATTGACTTGGCGGGGCATCGTAATTTCAATTTCAAATCCTGTTCTGGTTTCATCATACGTTCGTTTAAAATATTGAAACAGCGCCACTTTCAATATATATTTGTTATCGAATTAATTGAAAAAAAGAAAAAAAAATTGGCAATTCATTGAAAACACCGATTGTTTTTTAACGTTTAAGTCTTCTCGCCGCCCATCCGCTAGACTATTAGGATTTTTTCTAAGCGCATGACCATTACCGAGTCAATCAATATTTAAAATCAACTGGAACTTTATCTGAATTGCATAATGACGTTCTCGTGGCATCATCCACGAGAGTTAACTTCTTCCTCGACTTTTTTTTGCCAGTCCGTACGTGTGCTTTTTTTTTGGAGAGAAGTGAATTTTTTTGCCCCGCGTACTAGTCGGGCCGGCGAGCGGTGCCAGCCGACGATCGCACATCTTTCCCCGACGATCCTCTCCACGGTTTTCCAATAAACAACCGGCCACAGGCGCTTGGGCTTGGACAGCCTCGAGGTGGGGCCGGCGGAGTCACTCACCCGGTTCCTGTCGAGGGCCGGCAGCTTGGCGGCCCCGTTGCAGGCCGGGCTCCCGTTGCCGCGGTCCATCCGGGCGGCTAGGGATCCGCTAGGTTGCCGCTGGTACTCCTGGGGCGCTCTCTCGGCCTGCAGCCGGTGGGCAGCACTCGCTCGCGGTCATCCGCACGCGCGCACTCCCGAGGGTGAGGCTCGAGTGGCCGCGGCGCGCTCGCCGCCGCTCGCCGGCCCGCGCGGACTCCCCCTCCTTGCCGCCGCGCGTCCCCCCCCCCCCCCCCTCGCGCCACAGTCGTCGTCGCCGTCGCCGTCGTGCACCGCGTATCTGCATTCGGGGTTGTCCGCGCACCTTGCCGCTCGACGACCTTAGGCCCGGGAGCCTTGAGGAATCTCGGCCTCGGTCGAGCCGGTTGTCCGTCCCCGGTTTTCTTGCCCAACGCGAGCGCGCGGGTTCGATGGACCCGCGGGGCACATCGACGCGCCGGCTTTGGCTCCTGTGCCTTTTTTTCTTTTCTCTTTTCATCCGCCGCTTCTTGCCAATGGCTAGGCGGAGCAGATGTACCTCGCCGCGGAGTGCAACCGCGGCCACTGGGACTCTCTTTCCCCCGGCTGTGTGCGCGCGTGCATATCGCGCCATATGTGCTCGGCTACGTGTAACGGGCTCGATTTCCACTGGGATTATATACCTCCACCTTCGCGCGCATATTAAAGCCGTCTTCACGTTTGCCCTGGACTCGAGGCATATCGGCAGGCCGACCTATATATATATATATATATATATATATATTAACAAGATTTAATGAAAGCGAGTAAAATGAAACAGCCGGATGTAATGCTATAGACGTGTACATAAGGGAGCGGCGGAGGTAAAAAGCTTAGGGGCAAAAAATGGCAAAAAGTCAAAAAGTAGTCGGCGTCGTCCCTGCAGTGTAATGACGTGACATGTAGTGATCAATTTGCAAGTTGGATCACAACAAACGTGTAGTATGTATATATATTGAGTTAGTATATAACATATAACACCACGCTGCGAATCCCAACTTCTTTCGGAGGACTTCAGGCCTCCGCGGGGCTTATATACCAACCGAGACCTCGCCCCTGCACTTGCGGGTAGTCGGAAAAAAGCTCCCAGCCACCTATGGAACACCCCGCGAATCACCCGCCGATCGATGCACGCGCATCAGTCGGGACTCGAACCCCGGCCGACCCGGCCGACCTGGAGCCCGGTCGGTATATCCGCGCCCCGGCGCTACATCTACTCTCTAAATATGAAAAAGTAGAATTATTACTTTTTTCGCAAGTAATTATAATTTTTACTTTTTAAAAAGTGTATTTTTACTTTTTATAAGTAAACGGATATCTTAGAAAGTTGTCGAGATACTTTATTTACATTTAAAAAAGTAAAAATTTTATTTTAATAAAAGTAGGTAGACCAAGGTAGACTTATATTGTATACATAGCTTTACGTGTGCTATGCATATGCTCATGGGTATACGTATGCGTATGCGCATGCGTTCCTAAACGTACAAATTCCTGTTTTGTAAACGTGCGGTTATCAATTTATGCGAAAATCGAGTGAACATAAATCGGGAGCCACTACATCTTATACATCAGTTTTTTCAGCAACAGTTCTAGACGATATTCTAATAGTACAAAAGTTTACACGAGGTTGATAACTATATCTTTTCTTAATTCACAAAAATGTATTATCCTTTTTATTAAGTTTCTTATTATATTAAAATTCATATATAAATATAAATTAGAATTTAATACAAAAATATTTAAAAGATTGTGAATAAAACTATTTTTTAAGCATTGAATTATTGAAAAATTTCTATTATTGAATTAAAATATGTTATTATTTAAATTTATGAATTTTTTAAATTAATTAGTTTATTTATTTTTATTTTTATTTAAGGTTAAGGTGATAAACAAGGTTTTAAAGTACGCTAAAATTTTTCTTTTTTTTTCAGATAAATTGGATTGTATAAATATTTAAATTGTCAATTTAAATGGAAGACGTGTGTAATAATATTAATAGATTGAGCGACAAAAACTTGAGAGAATTACTGAGCTCTTTTATTTCTATACATTTAATAATATGTTTAGGTTTTTATATGTATAAGTGATATATCAATAAATAATAAAAAAAAAAATTTTTTCGAGTGGTTTAATTTTTAATATGTATGTTTTACTTTTTTAAAGAGTTCAATCACTACTTTTTTAAAGAGTTCAATCATTACTTTTTTAAAAAGTAAATATTTACTTTTATGGAGTGGCCGACTCTGGACTTTTTGAAAAAGTGATTATTTACTTTTAAAAAGTAAAAAAATTTACTCTTTCATATTTAGAGAGTACGCCGCCGCGAGGAGGGGCGGCCGCACCCCTGCGAGAACCGCGCGACCGTTAGGCCGTTACAGGAGCGCGGGCAACGGGACCCGCGGGCCGCCCCTCGCGCCTCCCCTTTTTTTTTCTCGCGGCGAGCGGCCGGACGCTGGGACAGGCTCTTTCCATTTTCAATGCTTTTTCCCCGCGGTCTTTCCTCGGGCGCCTCTTCTTGCCGCGTAACTCGGGGCCCCGGGGGGAATGGGAGAATAAAAACCGGGGGTGGGGGGGCAGGAAACGGCCGGCGAGCTGTTATTTTCCGCAAGGGCTCGAGCCGCCAAAGGAGGAAGAAGCGCAGTTGGCGCCGGGTGTATATATCCCGCGGGCCGCGAACGGCCTCGGGATGCCTGGCGCGCATCACCGAGCTAACGACCGGGAGGCGGAGTGATACGTATCAAATTGATAGGCCGCGCCGGGACGAGGAGAAAAGGACTTGGTGTTTTTTTTTTTTTTTTTTTCGTCGTTTCACGTCTTTCTCCGGTGACGAGGCCCGCGCATTGTTTATTCCGCCGGGCGTTACGTCGCTGGCTGTTGCGCAACCGCCGCGGCGTATATATCACATGTATATCGCTCCTCGGTCATTAGGGAGCACGCGGCAAGCACCTGCGCTTATATTGTTATATCCTCGGCGACCGATTGCGCGTAACCCCGGCGGAATGATTATTACTCAAGCGGGAAGGATCGTAACGGGCCGGCGCTCGGCATTGCAGCCGTTCAGAACCTTTTCCATGGACCTTTTTTTTTCTTTTCGCAACCGAGGAGAGCGCGGCCTATGATATCGGATATATATATACACATATAGGTGGACGAAAGACGCCGAATCATCGCTGCACGCCAGGGAGAAAAGCCCGGGATCCGGGCGTCTGGATGATCGGCGCGCACGTGCGGCCCCACGCCGAGCTGTCGCAACCGCCGCTCGCCGAGGCCCCGCGTGACTCCTCCCGCCTTGGGTCTATGACCCCCGCGAAGGGCTGCCTCTCAGGAATGCCCGGCAAAGTATACGTACGCGGCGAGTAAGAAGCGCGGCGGAATATATGAAGTTGAGCTGCGCCCGCGCGCGTCTAATGCAGATTAACCCTTTCCTACATATGCGCCCGTCTTTGCATGCCTCGGGTGTGTATATATGTCGCCCAGTTGGTCAACCGTGCGTTTTCTCCGCGGCGAAAAAAAAAAAAGGGACGAGCGGCCCAAGGTCGAGCCACAAGCGCGAGGGCACGATATATAAGACGCCCGCGAGGTTTTTCGGCTTGCCGCCCGACCAACTGCTTATGTCACCGAGAGAATTGCAAATTAACGAAAGGGAAGTCGAGGTAGAAGTTGGCCGTGTCCGGACACATCTGGATACATCGGCCCGGTCACAAAGGACGTATACGCGCGACGGTCTATATTTAAATGCGCGCGAGCCGTCATCTTTGTATATATATATATATATATATATATATATATATATATATTATAACGAGTAGACATGCGTTGCAGAACGCATGTGTACTCGTTGATTACTCGGGGGCACGCGCAGAGGGCAAAGGTAGCCGCGAAAGAGAGGAAAACCGCGCGTAGGAAGAGAATAGGACGCGTTTGGGGGCCAGCGCGCGCGGAAAAGGGCAGTAACGGCGTGGAAGAAAGGGGAGCCACGCGGAGAGAGAGAGAGAGTAGAGCCGGGTAGAGTGAGAGCGCGGATGGGGGGGGGGGTTACGCGAGATAGAGAGAGAAAGAAGACCGCGTTTCCCGAAAGTTCGATAGCTAACTAGGCGCGAAAAGGGGAATTTTGGGAAAATTCCGCGAGTTGGGAAGGATTAGGAAAGTGGAAGATTTTCGGCAGTTCGTCCCGAGCCTTAGTCAAGGAAAGAAGTAGGAAATTTAGAAGAAGTTAGTACAGATAATAGATAGCATATATAAGAAATAGGAAAGGCGATACAAATTGATAGTAAGGATTTTGAAGGCAAGAGAGAGAAAGAAAGAAAGAGGAGGGAATTAAGGATTAAATAATACTAAAGAATTCGAAAAATTAAGGTAAGAATTTCACATATTATCGGGTGTAGGTTGATGTATGTGTGGGAGTGGAAGGGAAATGCGAGCAGGTAGAAACCGATTTTAAAAATTTGTTGCCAAGGGAGTTTTTCCCCAATTTTTGTTGCCGTGGAAAAAAAAAGGGAGAATAGGAATAACTTTCCTTCCCGCCCAAAATAACCTGGTATCAAAAGAACACCTTGATGATGCCTAAAATTTATGTTGCCCAACAAAAAGAAGGATTGATGCCAAGGATATTTGGTGTCGAAGAATTTAGATAGCCAATGAAGTAATTTTGTTCTTTTTCTTTTGTTTTCGTTTTGTTGCGGTAACGCTCTTGTTGCCGGTAGGAGCGGAAGGAGCGCGGGACCGGGAGGAGCGGTGGTCGACGACGCCATTTTCTTCCCTCGGGAAATTTAATAAAATAAAAGGAAACGTGTAAAAATAATTATTGAAATAAAATCCCACTAAAATCAAGTACTTTGAGTCAAATGACATTTATTGATTCCCTGCGTTCTTTGAATTTAAAATTTTAGGAGGCTCGCCATCACTAAATTAACAGAACATTAAAGCAAGAAAATAAACGTTTTACAGTGTGTCGATGTGTCTGTTAAAGTAAAGCCATTGTATTATTTTTTTTTGTTAATTGTTTAACGCGCCGTCATGAATAAACGCGTTAGAATTATTTTATCCGTCGCGGAGAAATCCCAGAGAACAAATTGAAGAGCCCAACGATTCCCGCCATTTTGTCGCCAAGAGGAGGTACAGGCTGTGCGGAGTATCGCCGAGGGATTTTCCGAACTTCGTTGTATTCCCCGAAGTGAAATTCGATTTTGGATCGTCGGGAGATTTTGTAATTAGTGGAGTAAAGTAGAATTTTTTTTTTGTGCGTAGCTAGGGAATAGGCCTATAGGGCCCTACGTCACAAATGGCATCCCTTGTGGGGACTTAAATCGAAGATGGAAAATCCGACGGAAAATGGTTGTTGCGGCCTAACTTTTTAATTGTAGCCTTGGATAAAAATTTAAAAAAAAAAAAAAAAAAAACCCGTTGAATAAGTGTGTCCCTGATTGATGTAAAATTTTAATAATTAACCTCTCAATTTAGTATTGACGATTTTTGATGAATTTTATCGTTTGAAATATGAAAGTTTTTGGATGAATAATATATTATTTGTGTAACACATGTTTCGTTTTGAACATTGTTGTCTGGTTGTTGCCCTGAACTACATTGTTGTCAAGGAAACTATCGAGGTAAAAATTTATTAGTAAATATATTTCGAATGTTCGCAAGATTCAACGAGTAGGTAGGGTGATTTTCTGGGATTTATTGTGAGGCCTGGTACGTTTGGTACGAAGAATTTTTGTTGTGTGAGAGGGTTAAGACGTGTTTTCCCCGTAGCGATTTCAAGATTAGTTTTTTTTTTGTTGCCGAGGAAATTCCGATAGAATGGAGGACGTCGACGAACAAATGAAGATTATTTTGTCATCTTCAAGGTCAGCCAGGGCATTGAGAAGGAAAATAGATCGTCTGCCGATAGAGGAGGTGGAAAGGCAGTTAGAAGGGTTCAATCTCAGGCTAACGGGGGATGAAGGAGTGCTCCGGGACAGATTGTTCCGGAATGAGGCGCGTTTATTGGAAGTTTCGCGTTATGAAATCCCGTGGTCTATGAGAGAGGATGAGGAAGCTGCTATGGCACAGGAATCTGCCGAGGAAGTGGAAATACCGGAGGCGGAAGAGGCGAGTAGAACCGAGGCGTTTAATAGAAAGAGAAGGGGAATAGAAGAAAATAGGCGGCAGGAATCAAAGCCAGAGTTTCGAGGTGCCATCCCAAAGACTTTTGCTAGCTTATCACTGGCTCAGCCCGGTGATAGGGGTCAGATCGCCGAGGGAGAGGGGCAAGACACTCATGATCTAGACCGATCCACCACCCCGGTATTATATCAAGGAGTAAGATATGAATGGCCTCCGTCTACGTCATTCAATAAACCCAAAATCACCTCCGTCAAGAAGGGACAATGGATTACGCCCCGAAGCGCATTGCCCTCAAAAAGAAAGGTGATCCCGGTTCCAGCTGAGTTAGAGGCATCAATATCAGAAGAACTCGAAAATTTAGACCAAGCGCCGGAGCCGCCTAGGAGGAGGGTTTTTGGGGCCATCGAAAACAGCCAGGGACGTGGATATACCGACGAAGAATGGGAATCGGAGGATGAAATTTTAGGAAGCCATTTCAGACAAATGAGTAGAGACAAGGGGGCGACAAGGACGGTCGGTCCGGCAGAAAGCCATAGGAATGAGGAACGGAGTTGGATGCCTAGGGGTAGGGAGGTGATGAGGAGACCTATCTCTACGGCAAGTGGGATGTTAACCCATATTAAACTCCTGCAAGGCAAGCACATCCGGTTTTCGGGCGATAGGAAGGAAGGACCGGAGGACTTTCTCTCGAGATTAGAAGGAATTCGTTTGAGATCCGAAATGACTGAACACGAACTGTTGGACGTCTTAGATAGCGTTTTTTTTGGTGCCGCGGGAATGTGGTATAGGACGGTTCAGACGAGTATTGAAACATGGGGTCAGTTTAAGAGGCTTTTCCGGAGTCAATTCATGGGAGATGTGGACGAGGACGACTTGCTCGAGGAGTTCAAAGCAAGGACCCAGGGAAGAGGAGAGACGATCTCGCACTATCTATTGTGTAAAAAGTATTTGATTGGCCACTTGAGGCACCCACCGCCGTTATTGACTCAAATCAAAATTATTTATAAAGGATTGTTGCCGGGGTATAGGTGGTTCATGGAAGGCCATAAAATAGAGTCGTTGGATGATTTAACTAAAGTGGGTCACCGCTATGAGCGGTTGAAAGAACTAGATAAGAAGAGAACGTCTCCTCCGAAGGACGATAAGGTCTTGTTAATAGGTGGTGCCTGGGGAAACAGGGTTAAGACAAGTAAATCACATGGATTTTTGGAGCAAGACGCTGTAGCTGAACTGACGATGGGAGGCCGAGATCAGGTGAATAGGAATCCTCGAGAGAAAGTAACGAAGTCTCAGGAAAACACAAGAGCCAAGAAACGGTTAGATTTCCAGGTGGACACTGTAGCCACAGCGGAGAAGGAAACAACGGGGTTTAGGAATGAGGCCGAGGGAAAATTTGGCTCAAATGGACGTGAGTGGTCCAACCAGAGGGGGGGGGCCATTAAAACCACCACAAAATTTGTATTACCCGCAAGGACGAAACCAGAATGAAGTAAGAGAGTCCAGGGCTACCAATAGTTATAGGACGTTCCAGCGTATGGCAGATGGTAGGCCAGATGAAGCGTGCTATTTTTGCAGGAAACAAGGGCATAGGGCTTTCGAGTGTCCGCAGAAGGTATGCTATAGGTGTAGGGGAAATGGACATTTTGCAAATCGTTGCCCCATGTCGCGGCCTGTCCAAATCTGTCAAGGCTGTAACCAGGTCGGTTATCAGCTGCGGAATTGCCCAAACTGTGTGGCCGTGAGACAGTTATTGGGAAACGAGGAGGCAGGGGTCAGCAACCGCTCGCAACCTCCTGCCACCCAGTAAGAGCGGAAAGAATTCGTGAGGAGGTAACATTCGCTTTGCCGTCGCTATCGGATGTTAACCAGGAAAGGAATTTGAAATCAAGCTGTAGCCAGGTTGTGAGGGCTGAAATACATGCTCCAATGCAACCCAAGAAAATAACGGGTCAAGAAGGAGATAAGAGTCGCGTGTCTGATTCGGAAGATAAAATTTCTGATCAGACCGATGTTATTAGTCGCGTGTCTGATTTGGAAAAAAGAATTTCCATTCAGACCGATGTTATTGGTCGCGTGTCTGATTTGGAAAAGAAAATTTCCATTCAGACCGATGTTATTGGTCGCGTGTCTGATTTGGAAAAGAAAATTTCCATTCAGACCGATGTTATTAGTCGCGTGTCTGATCTGGAAAATAAAATTTCCAATCAGACCGATGTTAGTAGTCGCGTGTCTGAGTTGGAAAAGAAAATTTCCGATCAGACCGATGATATTGGTCGCGCGTCTGATCTAGTGAAGAAAACTTCCAGTCAGACCGATGTAAGAAGCCGGATATCTGCTTTTGAGAATGGAAGGTCAAGGCAGATGGATGGCGTGAGTTGCGAGCCTGTACAGGAGGAGACTGTCCTCCAACAGGCCGGGGGAAAGGAAGGAGAGGATAGTGTAGATCCCGAGGCAATAACAGTATTAGAAACAAACGATACGGGCAAGGACGCGAATGGAGCCGAGGGGAAAGGAGAATCAGATTCTGGAGTCGCGAGGATTAGGACTGACAAGGAGGTGATACCTCCTTGTACAGTCCTGGGAGGGGGTGAATCTGGATGGGATCCAGATGAATCCAGAAATACGGTGGAAGAGTACCCTCCCATGGTAGAAGAATGCAGTGTGGAAAATCGATGTTATTTATGGTTTTATATTGGAACAGAGAAGTATAAGGCCTTGGTGGATACGGGAGCAATGGTATCATTAGTAAGTCCCAAAATTGCAGAACGGTTTGCCGATAGATTGGAACCGTCAAACTCCATGGTAAAAGGTGTATCGGGGGGTGTTGCCAAAGTCAGAGGAATTTTATATCTTAATATGGAATTGGATGGATGTAGCCGACGGTTAGGTTTCAAAGCCATGGGATGTTGTGATCAAGATATAGTATTAGGAATGGATGGGTGCAAGTTATTTCAGATTATAGTGGGCACGGAGCCTCCTCGATGGAAAATAGGTAATGGAGAGTGGAGGGATTTTGCTGATGAATCGATGAGGAAAGAGGATATGGTGTACGCGGAATGCGCAGGCATTGTGGAGTTAAAAGCCAATCAAGCAACTCAGCTGCGCGAGATGGTCACGGAGTGTCTAAAGCGGCAACCAAAAGAGTTTGGGATGACGAATTTAACCTGTCATCGAATAGAGGTGGTTGGACGGGAGCCGGTGAAGCATAATCCCCGACGGATGTCTCCAATCATGTGGGAAACAGCCAAGAAGGAGGTGGACAAGATGTTGAGGGAAGGGGTAGTAGAATTTTCAGACAGTGATTGGAGTAGCGCCCCGGTGATCGTGAAAAAATCGGATGGATCGTGGAGGTTTTGTATCGATTTCAGAGATCTGAATAAAAGAACGATACAAGATGCGTATCCGATACCAAGCATTGATTCAATTTTGGATAAGTTAAGAAGGGCAAAATATATATCGAAAATTGATTTGAAACAGGCCTATTTCCAAATACCGATGGAAGAAGGTAGTAAAAAGTATACAGCGTTTGCAGTTCAAGGCGCAGGACTGTTCCAGTTTCTAAGGATGCCGTTTGGGCTATCGGGTAGTCCAAAAACTTTCCAGCGTCTAATAGACTATTTGTTTGGCCCAGAGTTCAGACCTCACATTTTTGGGTATTTAGATGATATAATTGTTGCCACGGAGACGTTTGAAGAACATCTGAAATGGCTAAAAGTTACATTAGATCGAATTTGTGAGGCTGGCTTAATGCTGAATGAAAAAAAGTGCGAATTTGGTTGTTCTCGGGTGACCTACTTGGGATATATTTTAGACAAGGAGGGTTTGCGGCCAGATCCGGAGAAGGTTAGACCAGTGATAGAGTATCCAGCGCCAAGGAATAAGAAGCAGTTACGCAGCTTCTTGGGAATGGTAGGTTGGTATGCTCGGTTTATCGATAAAGATTCAGAAATGAAGCTACCACTTCTTCAACTAATTAAAAAGGATCAGCCTTGGTGTTGGGGTGAGGAACAGGAAGAAGCTTTCAGGCTATTGAAACAGGCCCTAACCAGTGCACCGGTGTTAGCAAGGCCAGATTTTTCTAGGAAGTTCACCATCCAGTGTGATGCCAGCGATTTTGCCATTGGCGCAGTGTTAACCCAAGATTTTGAAGATGGTGAGCACCCGGTGGTATACGTGAGCCGAGTGTTAAATAAGGCGGAAAGAAATTACACCACTACCGAGAAAGAATGCCTAGCTTTGGTATGGGCCGTGCAGAAATTCAGACCATATGTGGAGGGCTATAAGTTTAAGGTCATTACAGACCATAGCGCCCTTAAGTGGATACGAAACCTGAAGGACCCGACCGGAAGACTTGCTCGATGGGCGCTGCAACTTCAACAATGGGATTTTGAAATAATTCACCGAAAAGGAGCGGATCATCACGTACCGGATGCATTATCTCGGGGTTTTGTTGTAGAGGAGGAAGTAGCGGGTTTTGGAGAAATACGGGATCCATGGTATTTGAGAAGGGTGGAAATCTTGACCAATAATCCGGAAAAGCTGCCGGAGTGGAGAATGCAGGACGGTTTGATGTATATGCATCGGAAAGATCAATTATTGGACCCAATTTTATGGCCAGAGGATAAATGGAAGTTGGTAATCCCAGTAGAGCATAGGGAAAGGGTGATGCAAGATGCTCATTGTCACGCCTCCTCCGGTCATTTAGGAGTAGAGAAAACGTACTATCGTGTTGCCTCGGAGTACTATTGGCCGGGATGTTGGTATGATGTGAAGGAGTTTGTGACGACGTGTGGGAAGTGCCAGGAGCATAAAGCATCCCAGTTAGGACCCCAGGGATTGATGGGCCATAGAATAGTGGAAAGGCCATGGGCGGTGGTGGCAGCTGATGTCATGGAATTCCCCAGCAGTAAGAGTCAGTTTAAATATGTCCTGGTGTTTCAAGATTTGTTTACAAGATGGGTGGAACTGAAACCTCTGAGGAGGGCGGATGGAAAAAGTGTTGCCAAGGCCCTAGAGGAGCTAGTTTTGTTCCGATGGGAAGCACCGGATTATCTATTGACAGACAATGGAACGGAGTTCATGAATAAACATTTAGAGGATTTACTGCAGGAATATGGCATTAAACATGTTACTAGCCCACCCTATCATCCGCAAGCCAATCCGGTGGAAAGAAGTAATAGAACATTGAAGACTATGATCAAAATGTTCGTGGGAGAGGACCACCGGGATTGGGACGTCCATCTGCATGAACTAAGACATGCAATGAATACGGCGGTGCAATCCTCTACTAAAGTATCGCCAGCTTTCTTGAATTATGGTCGGAATCCAAAGCCAGTGAAAAGTCTACGCCGAGAATTGGAAAATGGGAAATTCAAGCAAATATTGGATAAGGAAGCATGGTTGGACCGGTTGAAACGCCTAGACGCGTTGAGAGACTTGGTGGCACGTCACGTGGACCAAGCGAGTGACCGCCAAAGGACCTATTATAATCGTGGACGCAGGGACGTGGTATTTTGTGTTGGGGATCAAGTATTGAGGAAGGTACGAGTCCTTTCGAATGCTGGACAGAAATTTTCTGCAAAACTCGCACCCAGATATGAGGGCCCGTATAGGATCCAAGCGGTTATTACTCCCACGATTTATGAATTAGATACGGGGGATAATCGGAGAATAGCGCGGGTGCATGTGTCGGAATTGAAAAAGTTTGTGTTGCCGAGGGGAGAAAGGGGGTAGTAAGTGGTGGAGGTTGTGTCGTCAGTAGCTGTGTTGTCCTGTTGTTGTATATAGAAAAATTTTATAGTAAAAGGATATGTATAAAAAAAAAAGCAATAGTTGTTTTCAGGCATATCCAGGGATTATGGCCTATTCAGGAAATATTGTTGCCGAAGGGGAGGAGATGATGGTGGATGGGGCTGTCCAGGAGTTGCAGGTAGAGGAAGTCATGGAGGTGGCCCCCGTGTTAGAAGAAGGAGGGTCAGGTGAATCAATACCGAGGAAAAGTGAGATTGGTGTGGCCAGGGAGGAGGATATTATAATGGAGGATTCGGTTATAGGTAGCGTTCCTCAAGAACTGGTGAGCTGGGCCGATCAGCTAACCAGCATGATCGAAGAAGATCTGCGGGACCAAGCACGGCAGGATCCGGAGGGAGCAGAAGGAGAGGACGTTCTGTTGGTAGCAACCGGGCCTGAACTGATTTCCCCGGTGTCCTTCCAGTTGATTACAGAGAAAGAGTTGCAGCGGGACGCGGAGATTTTGGGGATAGACCCCATTGGGGTAATGAATGAGCCACGGGAGGAAATAGAGGAGGTTGTTCAGAGGCAGGCCACCGCGGTGGCGGAGTTGTCTTTGAACAACCCCACAGGGTTGTCGCAGTCAGGAATAGCAGCAACAATGGACATGAATTTTCCTGATCAGGTAGGACGGATCGAGGAGAGAGCTGAGGCGGAAGGAATTGTTGCCGAGGTCGAGTGGGCGGAGCCGACAACTCCAGAGTGGATCCGGGATCCAGAGGTGGAAGAATGGAATGAGGAGTTCGTCTCTCCCCTGGAAGCGATCCGACAAAGAAACCTGGATGCCGAGGCTGAGCGAGTGGAAAGACGCAGGGTAAGGAGGGAGGAGGCCAGGAGACGAAGGGCAGAGGAAAGAAGAAGACGCCGGGCGGAACAGAGGGAAGAGGAGGAAAGAGTAAGGAGAATGAGGAGTGAACGAAGAAGGTTGGGAGAGGCTCAGCGAGAGGAGGAGGAGAGGAAGAGAAAGGACAGGGAGGACAGACGTCGTAGAGAGGAGACTTCCCGAAGGAGGGTGCCGGAGGTTAGAAGAGGGGCTGAGGAACGCCGAGACCGGGAGGTTCCCCAGGACAACCAGGAGGAAGAACCCAGAGTGGTTGGCCCGTTTACGGCGAGGCTCGAACGCCGGCGGGCTCTGGCAGAACGGACGGTGGGGGGGATTATGTTCCCGGGAAGGGAGGATATCCCCTACGACTGCCGGGTGGACCCCCCGTCGTTCGTCTGCCATAATTGTTGGCAGGAGGGGCACTCCAGGTCAGGCTGCACGCGTCCCCCAGCCCTCCACTGCTTCAATTGTGGCAGAAGGGGGGTTGGGATGAAGGAATGCCCTCGGTGTGGTGAGGAGTATGTCCGAAGGAGTGCCCGGAGAAGGATGAACCGGGTCGGAGCGATGGGAGCAACGGAGGAAAGGAGGGAAAACGCCCCAGCAGCCAGCCAACCGTCCACGTCCAATGGAGGGATAACGTCCCCAGCGGGAAACCATGGAGTGGACAGGATGCTGGCCCTGATGGAGAGGATCCAGCATTTGTCCCCGGCAATACAAGAGCGGGTTATCACGGAGGCTCTGCGGGACTCACCCCAGTAAAAGGTAGGAAGGATTGTTGTCTTGGAAGGATACACCTTAATTAGGGGTAATTAAGGTGTAGGGAGGGGGTATAACGAGTAGACATGCGTTGCAGAACGCATGTGTACTCGTTGATTACTCGGGGGCACGCGCAGAGGGCAAAGGTAGCCGCGAAAGAGAGGAAAACCGCGCGTAGGAAGAGAATAGGACGCGTTTGGGGGCCAGCGCGCGCGGAAAAGGGCAGTAACGGCGTGGAAGAAAGGGGAGCCACGCGGAGAGAGAGAGAGAGTAGAGCCGGGTAGAGTGAGAGCGCGGATGGGGGGGGGGGTTACGCGAGATAGAGAGAGAAAGAAGACCGCGTTTCCCGAAAGTTCGATAGCTAACTAGGCGCGAAAAGGGGAATTTTGGGAAAATTCCGCGAGTTGGGAAGGATTAGGAAAGTGGAAGATTTTCGGCAGTTCGTCCCGAGCCTTAGTCAAGGAAAGAAGTAGGAAATTTAGAAGAAGTTAGTACAGATAATAGATAGCATATATAAGAAATAGGAAAGGCGATACAAATTGATAGTAAGGATTTTGAAGGCAAGAGAGAGAAAGAAAGAAAGAGGAGGGAATTAAGGATTAAATAATACTAAAGAATTCGAAAAATTAAGGTAAGAATTTCACATATTATCGGGTGTAGGTTGATGTATGTGTGGGAGTGGAAGGGAAATGCGAGCAGGTAGAAACCGATTTTAAAAATTTGTTGCCAAGGGAGTTTTTCCCCAATTTTTGTTGCCGTGGAAAAAAAAAGGGAGAATAGGAATAACTTTCCTTCCCGCCCAAAATAACCTGGTATCAAAAGAACACCTTGATGATGCCTAAAATTTATGTTGCCCAACAAAAAGAAGGATTGATGCCAAGGATATTTGGTGTCGAAGAATTTAGATAGCCAATGAAGTAATTTTGTTCTTTTTCTTTTGTTTTCGTTTTGTTGCGGTAACGCTCTTGTTGCCGGTAGGAGCGGAAGGAGCGCGGGACCGGGAGGAGCGGTGGTCGACGACGCCATTTTCTTCCCTCGGGAAATTTAATAAAATAAAAGGAAACGTGTAAAAATAATTATTGAAATAAAATCCCACTAAAATCAAGTACTTTGAGTCAAATGACATTTATTGATTCCCTGCGTTCTTTGAATTTAAAATTTTAGGAGGCTCGCCATCACTAAATTAACAGAACATTAAAGCAAGAAAATAAACGTTTTACAGTGTGTCGATGTGTCTGTTAAAGTAAAGCCATTGTATTATTTTTTTTTGTTAATTGTTTAACGCGCCGTCATGAATAAACGCGTTAGAATTATTTTATCCGTCGCGGAGAAATCCCAGAGAACAAATTGAAGAGCCCAACGATTCCCGCCATTTTGTCGCCAAGAGGAGGTACAGGCTGTGCGGAGTATCGCCGAGGGATTTTCCGAACTTCGTTGTATTCCCCGAAGTGAAATTCGATTTTGGATCGTCGGGAGATTTTGTAATTAGTGGAGTAAAGTAGAATTTTTTTTTTGTGCGTAGCTAGGGAATAGGCCTATAGGGCCCTACGTCACAATATATATATATATATATATATATATATATATATTAACAAGATTTAATGAAAGCGAGTAAAATGAAACAGCCGGATGTAATGCTATAGACGTGTACATAAGGGAGCGGCGGAGGTAAAAAGCTTAGGGGCAAAAAATGGCAAAAAGTCAAAAAGTAGTCGGCGTCGTCCCTGCAGTGTAATGACGTGACATGTAGTGATCAATTTGCAAGTTGGATCACAACAAACGTGTAGTATGTATATATATTCAGTTAGTATATAACATATAACACCACGCTGCGAATCCCAACTTCTTTCTGAGGGACATCGGACTACGGGGACTTCAGGCCTCCGCGGGGCTTATATACCAACCGAGACCTCGCCCCTGCACTTGCGGGTAGTCGGAAAAAAGCTCCCAGCCACCTATGGAACACCCCGCGAATCACCCGCCGATCGATGCACCGACTGATTCGCAGCGTGGTGTTATATGTTATATACTAACTCAATATATATACATACTACACGTTTGTTGTGATCCAACTTGCAAATTGATCACTACATGTCACGTCATTACACTGCAGGGACGACGCCGACTACTTTTTGACTTTTTGCCATTTTTTGCCCCTAAGCTTTTTACCTCCGCCGCTCCCTTATGTACACGTCTATAGCATTACATCCGGCTGTTTCATTTTACTCGCTTTCATTAAATCTTGTTAATCTAATTCTTTATAATGCTGACCGAATTCACGCACAAGTAATCTCATTAACCATGTGCAAATGTGACACACTAATTTCTCTACTTTCTATTAAAATAAATGTAAAATCACGCGTATGTGCTTATGGGCCAAGTCTTAAATAGAGGAAAACAATTTTAAATAAATTTAATGACTGAGCGGAATCTTTAACAGAAATGATAATTGTTTTTAACTAATTATTAACTATGTTAGTAACCTTCTTTAATTGTTTGCTAAATACGTATAATCCCATTCATTTATGTAATGTCATTGTAAATTTAAACTAATTGTCATTGCACTTACTTTTTTCAATCGTGACTTTATACTAAGAATATATCTTTCTATAATTACATGAAAGTCAGTTGTTGCTTAATACTGCAGAAGAGTATTAGAAAATGAATTATTGCATAAACTTTCAAAAAATTAGCCACAATCCAATTATAAATGACATAATACTCAAGACGATTATACTGTTTGAAGGAACCACTTAAGTGTAGTCACCTGAATGAGAAGAACATAATTATACTTTAAAATAAAAGAATAATTATACAGTAAGAATAACAGTAATTCTTTTATTTAACTTGCAAAAGTAAAAGTAAGATCAATCGATAGTATATTATTATAAAAATTAGTATTATATTTTCAATTTTTTACAATATTTAGGATAAGAAATATGTTCTTGTCTTTCCCCTTCTTTTCTGAAAAGAAATTTGCTTATACATTTAAATAGGATAACGTAAAAGTGTTTAAGAGTTTTCCACAACTGTGCTCGCACGATTTAAATTTAAAATGACGGTCGACGTAACCAATAATGTTTGCAAATCGGGAGCAAATTAACGCATGCATTTCTTCTCCTGTCAGTATAGGAGCGATGGTGGTACGAGCCACTAAGATTTGAGAATCATATGCATATACATACATTAGTACGGTACAAGATTAAATATTCCAAGTTGCAGCATTAGAGCAATTACCAAAGTAATTACCCAACATGTTCAGGTACTGCACTGTAACAACCTCAAGATAGTGTCATTTTCTCCTATTTTTTAACTGATAGCTCTTGGTTTGAGCTCTTTTTCGGCTCTTGGGTTGCTGCTCAACAGTAGTTAAAAAAAGAGCTAAGGATCTTTGACATATGTGAGACATATGTTGAGATTGACAACGCAATTGTTCTTATTAGAGTAGTCGATGACTTCTCATCTATAGTTGACACAAATTCACCTATGGTAATTTCGCAACCGTGATTCTCATAATTAGGTAAGCTGATCTGAAGTCGACTGTCATCCGCTACGATTTTGTTTAAACCCATTGTTACTGTGTGAAGCATTAGTCACGCTATATAAATATGTTTGTTTTTTTCGATTTTTCAACCAATTGAACCGATTGAAAATTTAGATTTCTCAGTATTAACTTTAAGGTTATTAAGATTTTAGTAAAATTTATATTATAAGGAGACAAGTAAGTAATATTTTGTCTCTTACCTTCTACTATACTACTGCTTTCCTTCTATTATATTACAATTGCCGCATTAGCAAGTTAAATTTTATCGGTTAGTCATAAGCTTATTCTACCAGTTTCATCCCTAATGATTTTTTGTTTTTGTTTCCTTAGACTAAGACTAGAAAAGTCCTCTACATAACAGTTCTTTATTTCTGTTAAAAACTTTATATATATGTACAAAGATATATATGTATATATATATATATGTGTGTGTATATATATATATATATATATGTACAAAAAATATTCGTGATTTTCGATTTAAAAAAATATTAACTATTACATTTATTTTTAATAAATAAAAAGTTCGAAATAAGAATTGAAAATGCGCAATATCTAAAAAAAATTAAATCTCTAAAAATGTATAATTACCAAATAATGAATTCATTGTAAAAGGAAATTGAACAGAATCAACCAATTCACTTGACTTTTAATGATAATCAATTGAAATGTAAATATTCTGATATGTGAAGGTATAACGAGGTGATTCATACACTACGTAACATTAACTTCAATAAAATGAAACAAAACATTTATAATTCCCAAATAACTAAATAACTTTGGTAATAACGGTAATTTACTTAAAGAATTATACTACGTAAATTTCTAACAAAAATTAATCAATTGAATGAAAACTATGAAGAGTTCGTAAGTTCACTGCAATATCTAGACTGTAAATTTTTCCATCTGTTACTTTAGCGCAAGCCGCAGTGTAAGCCGACTACTGGTTTGTCACCATTTCAAATTTAAATCTAACTCGAAATTTTACCATTATAATAGTATTTGGATTGACGAAAATGTACATATTTTTAACGTTTTTTTAATTAATTAAATGTTAATTAAATTAATTGAATGTTCTTGAAATCGATTTGACACAATTCGTTAGTCCTAAAGGATAAAATGTTAATGTAATGTTATCATTTAAGCTTAAAATCTTATAAATTCACACAAATCACAATTTAGTTTTAAAAATAAGGTTTTATTCAACTTATTCTTTAATACAACTATTCGCGGAATAAAATTTCGGATTTTTAATAAGAATGTCATTTCTGCTGTAGATATTTATAGTAGCAGTGGAGAATGAGCGTAGAGCGGCCTTATGATACGATAAAAAACCGATAACTCTTATTGCAACAATAAAAAATAAGAAACTCAATGACAAGAGGCGCGTCGGCGGCGTAAACCGGTCAGCCGACTACAAGTGAAGAAATGCAAGAGTTTATTATAGGTTAAAGGATTCGTGCTCGGAATATAAGCTCAGCGTTTGTCGCGAGATGCAAGAGCCAGGAGAATGCCAACGTAGACCGGCGTAGAGCGGCTTGTCTCGGCGCATCCTACTTTGATTACAGTTCCCAAGGCCCGGCGGCAGAGGTGCACACACATAACGATAACAACCGCAGCGCGTGCCATAGAGGCAAACAGGGCATTTATAACACTGCACGCGCGCGGCGCGTTATTACACGGGGCGATGCACGCGCTCGGCAGTGTCCCACTGACCGCGTCTCCAGCCACCGGCCGGACTCGAGATCCTCTTGCCCGCCCAGCTGGCGCCTCCTTCCGCTCCCGCGTCCTCCGTGTGCCGCGACCTTTTTTTTCCAGGCCCGCGGAGCTGCCAAAAAAGAAAAAAAAAAAAAAATCCGCCCTCCCATAAGGACCGGCAACGTCGAGGAGCGATCGGCCATCGATCGACTTTCATCCGGATCGCACGGCCGCGGAGCATCAGGGCCAGCGAGTCTCTCGCGGGGGGGAACGACCGCCGGCTGCGATCTAGGATCCGCGCTAAGGGGATTTGGCGGCGCAGACGTTCCGCCGGGAGAAGCAGGTCGGCGCAACCGGGCCGCGGCCGATCCTTTCCCGTGCAGTTCCCGCCGCCGGCTTTCCCAGAAGGAAAGCGCGGGCGGGAGAGAAGGAGGAAAAATAAAGAGGCGCGCGGCCCCCGTCCGCGGAAGCCCGCCCCGATTTTCGTCCCAGTGCCCGGGAGGGCTGTGGAAGAGGAACAAAAAGGAACGGAGATAACGTCCCCGCGGGATCAGTCGCATTCGCGGAGTTTCTAACGATTATTGACACCGATATTATCTCGCGGTCTCGTGGGCTTTTTAACTTTCACCCGCGCCCGGCCGCCGCACTTTCGCGGCGCTACTCGGCCGACATGCAAAAATGTTGCGCGAATTGCCGGTCACGTGTTCCCGAGGAAATGCGGAAAAGATGAAAGTTCCCCCCCCGGCCAGCTGATCCCCGCGCGTTTTGCCGGGCGCCCGGCCCGGAGCTCCTTTCGCGTGTCCGATTACACCGGCCGAGCGCATCGGCGGGGACGGGGGGTGGGGGGGGTAGGTGTTGTAATGTAGTCGCTTACTACGTTTACTCATCCAGACGTGTATTCAAAAAGGTACGTACAAAGAATTTGACACCGTGAATATGAGACAGTCCCCGGCGGACTTGAATCTAACGCGCGCGTTGCGGCTCGAGGAACACTCGTCTCAACGTGCTTGGCTTAATCTACTTGATACAATGGCTCATTTTGCTCGGGATCAACCGGTTAATTTGCACGCCGCGAGCCAGTCGGCAGGGCTCGCTCGTCCTGCTCGGGGCTGCGGCTCAGGGCGGGGCTCACGTCGTCACCGCGAACTCGCTCATCTTTTTCCTCCTGTAGAGGCCGTCCGCCGAGCTGAGGAAGCTGTGGCAGGTCGAGCTCTGCTCCTGGAGGGACGAGTCCGGGAGCGGATCCTTCGAGATGCGCCGCACCCCGCTCCCCTCGCTCCCGCTGCTGCTGCTGCTGCTGAGCGTGTGGTCCAGACTAGCCGCCTCCCGCTTCACCATGTTCAGCAAGAGTTGCGAGCTCTCGAGAATCTAGGCGGCCCGGCAAATGTGATAAGCCGCCTCTGCTCGGGTCAACTTTGCAAAAGGGGGCCGCTTACTTTGTTATATGCCGCCTCCGTCTCTTGGATCGTGCGCTCGTACTCCGTCCGCGCGGCCATCTTCTTGTCTAGGCTCTCGAAAAGTTGCCCTATCTTTCCATTTATTCGATCCACCTCGCGCTGCAGCCGTAGCTTTTCCTGTTCCTCGGCATCGATCTGAACCTCTATGTTCGCCTTAGTTGCCTTTAAGTCCTCGATGCCTTATTAATGGGTATAAAGAGGGACTTTTTATTTAATCATTCTAATCTTGCACACCTTCTCTTATTTGGACTCCAACCTTGTATTAGTATAACCGATCAAGCATTACTCAAGTACGTCCTCGAAAGTAGCGACCGTAGCTTTTGAAGTGTAATGCATGAATTAGCATGCACTCTCACAAACAATTATTCTTTTCGAATGCAATCATTAATAAACATTAATCAAACAAAAAACTTTTAAAAGTAATTTATAATAAAGTCAATTTTCTTATTAATTGTTCTTTAATACTTTTACATTAGTTACAATTTAATGTTTTTAAATCTTAAAGCAAGCATTTTTTAAAAAATTCAATCTTAATTTAAAAAAACATTATGGAATTAATTACAATTGAATTCTTGTATCATTAATCGATTTGATTATTTGAAAGGTGTCAATATTCCAGTAACCTCTATTATATATTTACAATACATTATTTATTAAAATTGTTAATTACATTTTGTTAAAATAAAATATAAAACGAGTCGAGTTATAAAAAAATAAAAAATGTTTACATTACTATTTTTGCAATAAATACATCTACCTGAATAAATATAAAAAAATTTTAATTACGCACATTTAACCAATTCCTGGTTGAAAGTTTGCATTTTTTTTCCAAGTGTTCACAGAATAATACTTGTCACACCTTTACCTTCAATCAATATTTATAACGTTTAATCTATTTTCATTTCATTAAATTACACAATTCTTGACTTTAGATTTTGAAGTCTTTTTTCTGGCTTCCAAATTGAATTTTAAAAGTTGACAATCGATCTGTCGAAAACCGTTAATCTTATATTATATTTAAAAAAAACAAATAAATATTGAAACAGAAAGCTTTAAAACAATTTTTTTTGAACTTAACAAGTATTAATACTGTGCAGAGATTTTTATTTACAAAATTATGAAAAAGCGTTACACAGTATTAAATATTTAAAAAATAAAAAATAGTTCAGCATTATCTAACTTAATGAAATGGCACGTTGGTAGCCTTAATTTATAATAACTTCATTAAATTAAATTACATGTGAATATACTTCATCCAGTTATACTTTCAAAGTATTATTTCATATTTTTCACTATGAATTCATGTAAGCCTCATCAAGAGTCTTACAAAGCTTTAAATTATGATTTAATCTGTGAACAAAAACAATAAATTTTTAGCACCACATTTTGTTATAAAACGATATAATATATTTATATTATATTCTTACTCTTTAAAAGCTTTAACAATTTCACTTGATTTGGAAGGCTGACAAACGACTGTAGTTTTGCATATACTGGGATCAAACAGTGGTTTTAGGTATTTTGGGGCTATACGAGCAATGTCCTTGATCGTTACAGCAGAGATTTTTTGAACCATGCGAAGATTGTAATCTTGCGGTATATTTTTTAAACAACTTAATAACAATTTTACGACCACATCTCCTATACTCTTTTCTCCTTGAACAATTTCGTAAATTAAAGATGATTTAGCAGATTCAAAAAGTAATGGTTCCCATTTATTTTCTGACAAATAACTGTCCTGTAAACACAACAAGAAGCATATTATTTAAAAAGCATTCATTATTATATTTCTATTATTATCTCACAATAATATTTTTTGTTTCTCTGTAAGCAGCTGCAATATTTGTTGCTCTATAAAATATCAAATATAAAAGCCCTTCATTTAGCTTCGCGAAAATGTCATAACTGTAAGCAAAACCTTGTCCTCTAATTTGTTTCCACATTGGTCCCTGATAAATGTAAAAAGAAAAATCAATGTTTATTTTTTCAATTTATTGATTTAATAAAAAACGGTATTTACCTCCAATTGTGTAAAGTATTGTAAACATACTAATAAAGGAGCTAAATCAGGATTTAAATAATCTCTGATACCTGGACTACATTGTAATAAAAACCCGGATTCTACACAACCTAACGCTGTTACAAATCCACTTGTGTTAACTTCTGATGAAGGCTTAATAAGTTCATAGTCGGGTGATATTTGAAGCCTATAATATAAAATTTTTTGAATTTGAAGCTTATTAAAAATAAATCATTCAAAGTTATTAATTATATTTTGAAATACATTACTTTGATTTAATGAAATTATCGGGATCGGAAAATTCTTGCCAAGGTTCATAAACATCTGGAATTTGAGTCATTAACTTGTCAACATTAACGGCCATAAATAAAACCATGTTCCTTGTTGCAGTCAATGCATTTCTTACTGATTCGATTTCATCTAAAACTTGTTTTTCGTTGACTTTTAGTCGTGATAACATTGTCATAAGGAACTTTTGTTGACAAAACACACTTGCATTGACATGATTACTTTCTAAAGTACCAAAATATGAAGATGAATTTCATCAAATTTATAAGTTTTTTATAATAATTAATTACACACTCATTTTTCTTTACCCTTTTTATATATTAGATATTTCATCAGATCATCTGCTACTTTTTTTCCATGCCGATTCATTTGTGCTGCATCCTTTATAATCTTAGAAGCAATAATTTTCAGTCTTTCACTAACAAATTGAGATCGATGAAGAAGATCTTTCATCCATGCAACACCTTTTGAATATTTAGATAGTTCCAGCTATAAATTTAATTGAAAATTTATTATACTTCAGGTATTATAGTTTTAAATATAATTTCTGTATAATTTATATGCTATAAATAATTTTTTTTCAGACCTGTAAAACCAAAATTGCCTTATCACTGAAAGCACCACACGAAAATCTTGAAGTATTGTCAACTCCTATTCTTGTACTAACTGCAATCGTGTCCATTTCTAATTCTGAGACTACTGTTTCATAAGGTACTAATTTACCATCTCTTAAAATAGGACATTCCAAAATTGATTCTAAAATCAAAGGTATATAAGGCCTTTTTTCTATTGTAACATTAGATGTATCCATCACTAAAAATAACTGCAAAATTTATTTTAATTAAAAACAATAATTTTATGTATTTAAAATTGAAAAAATGTTCTGTGTAACACCAAAATGTAATATAATACTTACATATACGAAATTCGTAGTAACATGATGCAAGTAAGTATAAAAAGGCAATTTATCAACATTAAATCGTGGATGCTGTTCAGGACCACCTGTGGTATAGTTTTTAATATGATGAAAATTAATAGAAACAGTACTTGGTATTGATACAGATAATAGGATTTCATCTGGGATTGGTGCCTATAAATTAATATTAATTAAAAATTGTAAAACTTATAATATTATTATAATTTCAAATAAATTTATTATGACATTACTTCATTTTCAAGTATTGCTTTCTGTAGTTCTTCTTCTTTCTTTTTTAAACCATCAGTTCCTAAACTTTTTATTTGATTCATTATGCGTTCTTCTTCTGCATCCACTAATTCATTTTGTTTATTTATGCTTGGAATACCTTTGGCTACTGCTAAAGGTGCTTTAATAAAATATTTATCTAGTAATTCTATCCAATAACTTTCTGGCATTGATTTAAGATTTTTCAGATTTTCAATTTCATTTAATCTTACATCAAACTGAAAAATAAGTACAAATAAAATTATTTTATGTTATCAAAATAAAAAAATAAGAATATTTTATAAAAATGTATTTTACATCTTCTTTACTCTTTCCAAACAGAAAATCCCCTATTATCATATAAGCAACAGAATCATGTGGATTACTTTCTAAATTGCTTAATGTTTCAAGCATATGCCTACCAATTACTGTATTCATACGTTGCATATCAATTGGACTATCGCTTTCAGAAATAATTTTTAATAAGTTTTTTAAACGGGATGAAATTTTAGATAATTTAGCTTTAGGTACATTTTCAAATATAAGATACAATAATGACTCTGCATTTTCACATAGTGAAAACGTAACATCACTTGCAAAAGGATCTTCCATTTCTACAAATTCTTTTTGCAATGGACTAGCTGATGTTTCTGTTAAATATTTTAATAACAAGCCACAACCTACTAAATCAATTCTTTTAGATATAACAGAAGGACCTCGCCATGCAATATATACTAAACCATTATCTTCTTCACTGCAAGGGTAAGAAATATCTAGATCAACACTTTCAGTAAACGGTGGCACCTCAGCCTGCCAAGGTCTTGTAAAGGGACCACGATTTCCCTAAAAACAGTATATTTCTAAATACACTTTAAAGTAAACAATATCTTGACAAAACTATTATGTACTTTTGCTACAATTTTTTCTTCTAGTGGTTGTAATGATTTAAATACATCTGCATGTTTTAACCGACCAGTTATAACCACACATAAATTTTCAGGCCTGTAAAATTCTTTGTGATACTTTCTGACTTTTTCATTACTAGTGCTTTCTCTTAAATTTTTTAATACCCCTTAAAGATAAAATAAAAAATATCAAAATATCGTTATACAAAACGAAATTTTATAATTTAAATAGTTACCTTCAGTACAAGATTTATAACCACATTTTCCAGGATATATAGCCTTTCTTAATTCAGAAAATACCAAAGATTCACCCACATTTTCTGTTTCCTGCACTTCACAATACATGACTCCTGCATCTAAACCTTCTCCTGTAATATGATGAACTTCAGTGATAAATGCAGAATCCTAAGTAAACATAACATTTAAATTAAAAATTATAATCAATCATCCAATTTGTATAATAAAGTACCTTAAGTGTAGGATACAGAATATGATCAAGATAAACAGGAAGTAATGTTAAGAATCCATCACTTCCAACAGTTTCCATAGTATAAAAGGTATTGTCAGTATCAGTACGTGCATTAGTGTTGGAAGCCAGGCACCTATTTGCTAATAAATCTAATATACCCTTGTAAGGATAGTTTTCACTACCTAAAAACACAAGATGCTCTAATGTGTGAGGAAGCCCATCATTGTCATGTGTTTCAGTAGCTGAAAATTAATAAACAGATCTTTATAAAACATCTATTGGGTAAAATTATAAATTTAATTTAAACTTTCTCTATTATTAACGACGTTATTAATTTAAAAAATTGTTAATCAATTTGTTTTTAGGTTGTGTTTGATAACGCTAACCTAAGCATAAGTAACCACAGACAATGGGACCATCTACTTCTGCTATACAAACGGTGAGTCCAGTAATAGATGACTTATATTTATGCACGGGAATGATATCGTTTGACGTTAGCGAACAGATTAATTCAAAACCACCCATATTACTCGCCGGCGAAGTATCAACGGGCGCCATGTTTTTAATACTTCTTCGTTTGTGGGCATCAGCTAGACTGTAAGGCCATCAACCAACAGGGGCGGCACTGGCGTCTGATCTCAGCGCCGGCAAGGCGGTAGATACAAATATCCTGTTTCTCCGAAGGATAAAATGAGGGCCGCCCGGCGAGCCTCGCAGATTGGAGGGCCCGCTAGGAGAGGTGGAAAGTCTATAGATGGGGAAATCAGAGTTATGTAAAATGCGAAGAAGTATTTTGATTACGTCGTAGGAGGGAAAGATTAAAAAAGAATTGGTCGAGAAGAGGAAGCGATCCTGAGGGTGTGCGATATTCGCGTCCGCGAATTATAACAAAAACGATTTACTCGTCGTGGCGGCCCCTCTAATAATCGCTTTAAAGGAGACACCTTTCTCGGCTGCTTCGCGCTACTGAAGACTTAGTGGGTGTTCCACCGGATGATCAAAACAGCATCCGGGACTAAGATTATGAGTTCGCATAAATCTCGGACTAACAGCTGCAGAATCCGAAAACATACACCGATTAAATTTAAAAAAAACTATAGAACAATCGATTAGTAAATAATGGGAAACCAGTAATGATTCGCACAAAAGAAACTATAAAACGCTTTCGGTGGTCGCGTCACATGCTTCGCACTAGAGGCTCACTAGAGACACTCTGATCTCTCTGTAATTTCGGCAATTCTAGCAGGTCCGATTACAATATAAAACAAATCATAATAGAGCATATTGTAAGCTGTTGTATACATCTCCCCTCTTCCGTCAACGCCGAATCGGAGAGATGATATTTTACGTATGATCACAACGGGATATCCATCGAAACGTATATTTAATTATGTTATAAGCAATTAAAATTTTTGGAAAAGCATAAAAAATTTCCAATCATAATGAATAGATCAATTTCAAAGGACAATTTTTGGTAAAGTTAATATCTGATTGCATATTTATTTATTGCATGCGTATATTTATTTGCATGTCTATAATATTTTTTAATTTTTATATATATTATCTTATTTAGGTATATTATAATGCAACGTTATACATCTAAAATTTTCCAGCTGAACGCATTATATTTCTATGCACAGCTTTTGTATTCTGCACTTTTGTAGAAGCATATAAACTTTAGGAAAAGCTGTATTCTAAGAGTTGTTTAATTTATGTTGCTTTATGAAAATTGCAAACAGAATTAGTTCAATTATAGATGACAAACTTTTAAACTGAAAATAAATGTTATATTTGCCTAAAATTAACTATAATAGGATAAATTTGACAGAATCTTAAAAAGAATATGTGGCTCTACAATGACAGCTGGTACCATTATAGAATAAGATAAAGAAGATGAATTAGAATTTGTATTAATCTTATCAAATATTTTACATTATAGTATTTTTACTAGATTAATAAAAGGATAAATTTTTTTAGCACGAAGACTAGAATTGTTAATTAAATTTTTCTCTCAATTACAAGAAATATAATATTTCCTAAAGCAATTGTTATTTTTTAAATGTGTATTATAGCCACCCGGGTGATACCAGAGTTCAGCCTTACCAACACGAATTTTTTAAATAAATTTTTATGTATTTTCGGGAAAACCATGATTTTTATTCACTTTTTTGTTGAATATAAAGTATTAAGTAAATATTCTAAATCATCATACATATATAATTGAGATTAATAATTTAGATTAAAATGTCTTTAAAGTTCTGTTAAAGTTTCTTTAACATAATTATGAATATAAATACTTTTAATTCTATATTGTTTATTTGGAATTAGAGGATAATACAAACCCTTTTTATATAATAAAAATTTATTTGATATTATTTAAAATAAAATTTTCGAAAAGAGTTAATTTGAAAAATTGAGCTCAGTATTTTTATTTGTTTTTAAATAAACAATACAGGATTAAATTTGAAGTATTTATGTTTTACATAATTAAATTCAGAAAATATTGAAAAAACGTTTCTGAACATTGTACAGTGGAGTAGATAAACGTTACAGTTTTTTCACAAATATTCTGAAAATACAAAATATTATTATTAAAAGTTGGATGTTGCTTCTTAAAGATTTGCTTTTCTAACATTTATTTAAATTTTATTCTGTTCATTCAATCTTCAAAACGTGTTTAATTTTTATATTAATTACTTAATAATAATCAAATTATTGAAATTACACTCATATACTTGTTTTTATGAACATAAAATACAATCTATTGTACAATTATATTTAGAATTTTATTTTTAATACAATAATATAATAATACTAGTTTCAATATTATAGTAACAATTATTAGAATGTATCCAAAGTTATACTCTTTATTATAGAATAAGTTTAACGCTTACATTACTTTTTGTCACAAAGTTTTGTTTTATAATTGTGAAGTTTTTTTATATATAACATTCATGTAACATTGTAATTTAATAAAAATACATTCATGTGTCGTAATATGGCACATTTGTATCAACACACAATTATATAGACTCTTTGCGATATAAAACAAAATCTTTGTTCTTTGTTATGACTAACAAACATAAAATTAAAAATAATAAATATAATCATATATTTTTTATTAATCACTTAACAGCCTTAATCCAATCAATTTCCAAAGCTGAAACTCCAGGCTGATTGTCCGGTAAGTACGGTCCATTATCGATTTTAATTCCTATATTAGTAATTGACGATAAGTCTAGTGGATGCGTTTCTAAAGGTAAAGGCATACCCCTGTAGTAAGGCTTGAAATCTTCTAATGGTAGTTTTACAGTTGTGAATTCATTTTCAGTAGCCTGAATTAATAAACACAACAATAATATTATATGTATATGATAGTAAGTATGCATATGCATTATATGTGTCAGATTATACGAATATAATAAAATAATTGTACATTATGTGCTGGGAAAAGATTCAATTATTCTTTAATAAATAATCTTTTCATTTTTTAATTTATATAATTTCATCCTCAAGAGAAATTTAATATTAATAAAAAATTGTTTAGGTTTGAGTTAAGATTACGTTAGGATGAATTTCAAAAATAAAATAGAAAATTATTTCAAAATATAAATTATATAAAAAATAGATGTAATACAAATTTATTTCAAAATATAGAACACATAGTTTAAAATAAATAAAGTAACTTGCTCTAAAAAAATTTTAGTTAATACCGTGAATACTTGTCCATAAACAGCAGTATCCTTATCAAGGCCCTTGTGCCTCAAAACCATTTTATATTTAAAATTTATTCCTTGACCTCTGCATTTAATGGCAATATAATTGTACTCCCGCAAATCGAAGTCTGTCTGTGTGCGAATTCCAGCAAATCCTGCCCCACTAACTTTAGGAACGAAGAGATTAAAGAATATGGCTCTTTGGAAAAGTTGTGACCTTTGAATCGTAAGGGACGCCTTGGACATTCCACTAGGCTTCGATGTGTCGGAATGCTCGCTCCATGTATTGAGATTTTCAATCCTCGTAAAGTCAAATAGAGTCTGGACACTTCTGCACAACAATTTTTTTATTTACAATAACGATACGTTTATAAATATGTTTTTTTGCACTTCTAAAAATTCATTAGCATAAACTGTCGGTTGAACTTATTTTCTTTAGAGTTTATTTATATTTCTGTAGCAAATATAACCATACAATATTCAAATCAGATTCAATAACTATGCATAATGATATTAATTTATTATAACCACTTTTACGATAATAATTAGCGGTTACCATTCAGTTATTTAACGAATAACTTTTGTCACGTTAGCTTATTGTCGTATAATTTATGAGATTCTATGATCACTTTAAAAATTAATCAGATCTGCTTATTGATAAATGCATTTTATTTGTTAAATTTTTAAGAATGTTGAAAACAAAATTTTTATTTAATTCTATTGATTTATTTTATTAAACTTTTATAAAATTCAATAAAATCATACATATGAAATGAATCATATTTACTTTTTTATTTATATATTATCATATAATCAATTTCAGAACGATGGAAAAGTTGTTCTCGACCTTTTTTATAAAATATTATGTGAAATGATATCATAATATTTATCTTTAACAGACTGTAGCACAAATATGCTTAATAATAATTAAAATTTTCTTTTTGCACCAGTAAATTTTAGTATATATAATTGATTTCATTAATATTTAGATTTCTAAAATTTTTTCAATGTGATTGTCAAAAATTTTCTTACTTTGATTTAACTTATTAGCTTATATGAATTTCTCATTAAAGCCTAATATTTCCCTCTATTCTGAGAACGTACACAGTGTTATTCATCATAAATAGACAATTTGGCTATATGTTTTCTTTATGAGTATCTAAATTTACTTTAGGATTTAAAAACTGGGAATTCGAAAGTTAATATGCTCTAACTGATCATATTTTAACCTTTTCATTAATTAAAATCAGAATTTATTAAATTAAAAATAACGATTATCTAAACATACATTTAAAAGAACATCGGGAAAATGTTTGTACCACATGTTGACTATCTACAGCATTAATATTATGACTATAATATTATACACTTTGAGAAGTGAACGAAAACTCTAAAATGGATTTAGGAACTATTAAAAATTACCGCACTGTATCTCGCATTATATGATTATTTCCAGTGTGAATTAAAATGGAACCGTGTCCGCTTTATTTTACCTCGTCGATCGCAATTATACAATTGCTCGAACAATAGATCGCTCACTTTCAATGGGTTTACACGGTCCACGAATCACCAGATAACAGGCTTGGAAAAAAAAGGGGTAACACTGACCTAGATTTCCGTTCAGTAGGACTGTCTAATCGGAAGGAGCAGAACTTAACTAAGCGCACCATTTGGAACCGGTCCGCGTGGGAGTGCGTGCAGAGAGCATTCGGGCGAGGCGAGCCGCAGGTGCCCGAGACTCGCGCGAGATTGAGGAGCCGTGTACTCACCCAGAGGCCGGGCCTACCATGTCACTCGCTGGTGGGAAGCTTCGGCAAAATAAGCAGGGGAGCTGCGTGCCATGTCACCCGGGGGGATCGATCGGCCCGCGGATGCGACGTCTCCGAAAGCGCGGCCGGGTCGATCGCGCGGCCGGCCCTATATCAAAAACGAGCCCGCGGATCGGAGGAGCCTCGCGTGACGCCGGCTCGTTTTTGCCCGGCGGGGGTAAGCCGATCAGGGGATCCCGCAGCCGCCGCCGGTCCGCGGCCGATCGTCCGCGAGCGCTGCGCGCGCCTCCCTTCGCGCGCCCTTCCACCCAACCTCGGGGCTCCTCTGCCGGATCAAGGACGCACGCGCCTTGACAAGTTTGATCAATTTCTTGTTTGGAAAATGTCGGCCGTGGCGCTCTGTGACAGGAGACCCGAATACACGGGGGATGAGTAGACGATCGGAGCTTGCCTACCTCCCGCGGGCCGTCCCCGTTCGCACGTGCTCGGCCCCTTCGTGCGCGCCTACTTCCTTTCATCGGCCGCCTCCTACGTCGGCCGCTATACCTCCCTCCTCTTTAATCCAATGCTAAGCAGATTCTAGTATTGTTATTACTATTCGCCTTTATTGTACAATCTTTGGGAATTGTTTGATCGATAGACTTGATGGCCAAATGTGTTTGACGTTATCGATGACAAAAAATATTTTTCCCTTTCAACGATTCATTATAGTTGACGAATAATTTCTTTTCCAGTTACCTCGGTAGTTGCCCAACATTTTTCCTACGTACAGAGAGGCTGGTAATTGTAATCAAATCTTATTTCAGTAGCGAATCGAATAAAGATTTTCAGAAACAACTTATTTATTTTAAAAACATTTATTTATTCACATAATAATGTTATCGTCGCCGAAAACATTTCAAATCTTAAAATGATTATTGTATGAATGTATATGTATATTAGATTAGTATCTTATAAATAAAAGCATATAGAAATAAATCTCGTTAAGTATCATCAAGCTTTTTCCATAAACAAATATTGCCACAAGCATCAAGTATTATTAACACATTTGTACAAGTTTTCGAACAAATGTTTATATGTCCCCTAAGGGCTTCTTCATGATTCCAGGCAGTTTATCGCAGCAGCTTTAGTTAAATTTAGTAATAATCAATAACTTTCATTCAATCGTGCAGTACAGAGCGCCGGCAGTCTTCTGACGACAAACACGGTTTATCGCGCTTCGACGGTTTCGATTTCAAGGGCAGAGACCCCGAACTGCTTGATGGGCAGGTAGACCCCTCCGTAGACCTGGAAGCCCAGCATCGTGATGTGCGCACGGTCCAGTTGCGACACGTTGCTCACCTCCTTGCCGCGGTAATAGGCCTTGAAGTTTCCGAGGGGTAGGATCACCTCGGAGAAGCTGCTGTTGGAAATCGGCGCCTGGAAGAACTGCTCGTAGGCCACCTCGTCGATGCTGTGCCCCTTGTGGCGCAGTACCACCTTGTAATTTGAGTTCTGGCCTTGGCCGCGGCATCGCATTCGGATCTCATCGAACTGACTGAGATCCAGGTTCGTAGGCACGCGAACGCCTGCGAATCCTGCTCCGTTCGGTTGCGGGTTCAGGAGCGTGAAAAAGACGGCGCGTTGGAACACTTGAGTCTTCTGAAGGACGAGGCTTGCCTTGGACATGCCAACTTCGCGAACCGTGTCCGATGACTCTATCCAAGCGTCCACGTTGTCCACCTTCGTAAAATCGATTAGCATTTTCCTGCGGTGGGTTTGGAAAAACATTATTAAAGAGAACAGGTTTCAAAAAGTGGTTCTACTAAATAGGTGCGGAAAATCTTTAATAATATACATATTATTAATTGAGTACATAATTACATTTTAATTTGCAAATTGGTTAATTAAAAATATTGTTTTTTAATTTTAAATTAATTACTTTATTTATTGTGATATTATTTATACACGAACCATATACATATCATCTCTAATATAAGTAATATTGAATTATTAAAGATACGCTCATTTATTTGGTTTTACCTATATAGGTATTATATTATGCGTAGTTTGTAATTTTACACATGGTTTAAAAACATTTTTTTCATAGAAAATGACGGTATTTGCGTCTTACCCATTAACTTTAGCAATAGACATCAATGCACAACTAAATAGTACAGCAAGAAGAGAATTGAAAAACTGCATTTCAATAAAGATTTTGAACGATCTCGTAAGAAGGAAATTATATTGCAACGTCAAAAAACTCTCGACTGGCAAAATTTTTAGCCTAAAACAGAAAAAACGAATCTTTATTTCTTATCATACAGATAATAACAAGAAGATAGTGGAAGCCTTGACAAAATAATTGCATTTCGTGACTCTGTTAAAGTATTATTAAAAAGTATGAAATATTCTTCAATAATTTTCAATGATTAGATATTATTTATAAAATTGTAATAATTTTATACAATTTTTTGTCAACATTTTTATCGAGTGACATTGAATATTAAATTTTCATATCATATTTTAATAAAATATTATATTTAAATTGAACCTGTACAATGTTCAACCTGCCATTTATATAAGAATTTAATTTTTGTTACAGTTTATATAAGGGATTTAAAATGTCGTTACTATAGTATTTACATAAATGACATAAAATTATGATTAAATAAAATTTATTTAAAAAATAGTACTTTACAATACTTTACACCTTCTGGTGATGGTATATGAATATTAAAAGTTTCAAGCAATCATTAATTTTTAATTTTTTAATTGTAACTAACATTATTGCATTACAATAATGAAAATTTATTTTTACATTACTAAAATAAAATTCCGCGTCAAACGCGGTGACGGGCAAACAGGCGCAATATCTCCAGTACGTCATAAAAGGTAAAAACATGTATTGTATATATAATACTTGTTTTTATATAGGTGGGGTATTGTGAATAGAAAATAAGGTTTTTACCTATGTTTTTGATTGCATAATCCAATTAAAAGATTATTTATTTCTTGTGTAAAACCGATACATATAATTTAGTACGCTATATTTAAAATTTTATTTTAATATATAAAATTCTATCACATGAATTATTAAATGTAATACAGTAATGGAAATTATTTCAAAGTTGATCGGTAAATAGTATAAATCACCTTACAACTTTTTGTCAAGATTCAAAGAGTATATTGATTGCTATTAAATATCTATACATTTTAAGCTTAATATTACAATAGAAAACTGTATTCAAATACTTTTCTGCAACGGAGTGAAGAGGAATCTTGTAAACATTTTTTTGTAGAAAACGGTACGACCTTGTATTATACTTCGTTCATCAAATAACGATCTAAATATAATTCACAAAGAAAACGATAATAATCTTTTGAATTTATTTACTTTCTACGTTTCTAAGGAAGTAAAAATATACAAAACATGATTTAATACGTCTTTTATTGATTAATGATGAATGATAACGTATCATTTATTGATTAATGATTAAAGGGAGCCCAAATATTATAACCTTCGCATTCGTTCTGTACATAATAATAATTCTTTTCACCGAACTTTGTCGGGTACAAAACTTGCCGATAAAATATTTTGTATAAAGTTGAAATAAAATTTTTTTTAATAAACAGGCTTCTATTGGTGTATTATATTTTATCATGCAACTCTCATATTATAAAATAGCTTATAAGTTTTATTTGATGATTTGTTTAGTATAAAAAAAGAAGTGACAACATTTTACACAATGTTCTGTAAATTACACACAGTTTGATGCGTGTATAATATGTATATATAATATTGTGCATCTCAATACAACTGAATGAGTGAGAACTTATTCAAACAATAAACGCAAATTGTACATGCTTGAAAGTCCCGTCACTTTTTGACATTTCATATCATTATTTACGTACACTTCATAAATGCGTTTATAGCCCTGATTATAGACACAATTCGAAGTTCGAGTTTACAGTATTTTTTTCTTTGAATTTTAAGATTCATCTGGTAAAAAGTGATAATCTTTAAAATTTTACTTTATATAATAATCAAGTATAAAGAGTTAATATTTAACATTATTTTTACTTTTTTTCAATGTGTAAATTAAAAACTTCGAACAAAATATTATGCAATCACATTAAAGAACGTGATTGTTTTGAAAATTATCTGTCAATTTTTCAGTTAAATAGTTTTATTTAGTATATAATTAACTGTATTTTATTCATTTTAAAACAATTAAACACGTAGTTAAATTAAATTGCATACTGGTTGCCAATTTAAGAACGAAAGTTACGTGAGTAAGGCGCATGCGCATGATATCGCCGAACCACGTGCATTTACTTGTACTTAAGGGTAACCACTACAAAGGTACAAAAAATAAAATGGCTGCCAAATGTTTTCATAAACTCGTGATCAACATTCGAAGCGAAATACAGATTATTCTCTCAAATGTAAAAATATACTATTTTGTCGCGGGTTGAATACAAACTTTAAATAGAGATGACTTCCGTAAGTGAATTAACGTCCTTTACGACTACTCCTGGTTTTTGCCCTGATTGCGGATCGATTTTGCCACTACTTGGAGACGAAGGCAATGTGACTTGTTACGCGTGCAAGCGATCGTGGGGACCGGAAGGTACTGAAGTTTATTATTACCGTTGCTTTAACTTATACAGTCAATAAGTTAGCCAATTAAATGTATATAGACTGCTTGACCTTACGTTTTGTAAGATTGCAAACTATTGAATTAAATATATTGATTGTCTGTTGAGATCAATTGTACTTTTTAAGTTTCATGAAACATATACAATATTCTAAACCATTTGTTAAATATATCTGCTTTGTTACTAATGGAACTTTATTTCAAGAGGTTGTTCTTAATATTTTGAAATACTAATTAGAATTAATTAAATTTTACATGTTTTATAAATTAAAGAAGTATAATAAATTCAAATCATTTTGTTTACCAAAATCTACTTGATAAAACATTATATACTTCTTATATATATTCTGTAATATTATATATATTCTGTATATTATAAATAAAATAAACTATTAATAAGGTTAATGTTAATTTTTGTCAATGTTTACATTCGATGTTAAATTAAATTTTTCTGTTTTCAGTATTTGGAGATATGGCTATGAGTTTCATAGTTCATTTTAATTCTAAGCATACATACGTGCAACAAGGTCAGGATGATGAGGATGAAGCTGAAGGTCCAATTGTTGATCGCAAATGTTCACAATGTGGAAATGACAAAATGTCATATGCAACCTTACAATTAAGATCAGCTGATGAAGGTCAAACAGTATTTTACACATGTACAAAATGCAAGTAAGTAAAATAAACATATTTATTAAAAATTAAATATAAAAAAATTAACAATATTAATGTAATTTATTAAATTTCAGATTTAAAGAAACAGAAAATTCTTAGATACACGTTAAGGTTTACTTTGTAATAATAAACAACAATTTAATAAAACATAGAGCTTTATTTGTTTTACATTTAACAAATAGTTGATGATGATTATTTAAGCAGCTCCTTATGTTATTGTAAGACTGCAGCAGCAGATCCTACCAAATTCTACTTTGATTATGCTTTGATGAAGTGACCTCATATTTACACTATTTAAAGACCTCAAATATTAAAAGTTAACAAGTTTTTTTAATAAATTCATTTTGATTAATTCTCAAAAATGTTGCAATGGTCCTTGGATTAAAAAACTTGCTGAAATCTGTAATATTTTCTTATATACATATACGCTACTGTGTAGTATATCACACATTCATATTATGAATTATTAGTTTAGTAATAAGAAAGTTTAATATTTCATAGATTTTTTAATTTGACGCAGGAAATTAAAGAAGTAAACAAGGAACTTATATTCTTAATCTTAATTTCCAACTGTACGTATTGTTACAAGGTTTTTTTGATTCTATAGTTGATAACAGATTTCGTACTACATTTTAAAAATTTATGATGTAACAAATAACATGATAAATCCTCATTCGCTCTCTTATGGTGTTATACAACATTAGTTCTTTTATAAAATTGAATAAAAAGCAGATTTTTCAACAGTTAATAAGTATGAATTACAATAGCGTAAAGGTCATTCGTTTCTCTGGACATATCATTCACGTAGGACCTCAACTAGTTTCATTTTATCTCTCATCACAATATAATCATTATGTGATTCATAAAAAATATGTATATGAAAAATGCTTCGTTTACATGCTGATTTTTAACTAACGACTGATTTTCTGCTACCTGTATCATTCTGGAATCTACTATTTACACAAACATTCATGTTACAATATTGTACACATCTATGTACAAATCATACAATGCAATCAGCAATCATCAATGATGTAGGCCACTTTCTGATCATGAAGATGATTTAAAACAGTCATCTAGGAAGTTCTCCATCGAATGATATAGGTGAAGACGCATTTGAGCAATGTCATGGGTTTCATCAGTGTAAGTCTGAAAAGAAGCAGAAATCTTCATGTACTTTACTTTTATATTTTTAGATTTTTAAACAAATTATTTACACAAGATATTGTAGTTTTTTTAAAGTCAGATTATGCTTGACATGGCATAATAATTTTCATTTAAATGCTTAAACGAATCTTTATATATCTCACCTGTTGGCGGAATAAAATGTCTTTTTGTTCAAGCATTTTCGCAAGAAGCATAGACTGTTGGTAATGCACATTGTCATCGAGCGTACCGTGAATCAAATAATATCCTTTATTTTTGATATTGTCAACCTTGTTAAGGAGTTGGCTTTGATCATAGCCCCCCAGATTGTCATCGACATTAGGGAGACCCATGAACCTTTCTGTGTAAACGGAATCTGTAATTAAAACAGGTTACATTAATTAATGAGTTCCGATGTGTAGTGTACTGAATACTACGCAAGAGCAAGATTAATGAGTTCTCTCGGGAACAAATAAAAGATGAACGAGGGAAGGAAAAAGGGGGAAAAGAAAAAGATTCGAGAAGAGGAGTCAGGGAAAAGTACCTTTGATGGGATGCATGTGCGATTTCGCAATAATAAAAGCTACCATTCTACAGGATTTTTCTCGGTGTGTACGTTCCGCAACCAGTGTAATTAGTCGGTGTCAAGTAGCCTTTTCATAAGATTCGAAAGAAAGCATGCGAGCAACGGTAATATTACTTCTATTGTACACTACTCTTTCTTTTACTCTCGTTATTAACTGCTGTTTCTGCTACTGATAGTGTATTTAGGAATTTTTACTTTTACATTCTTTAATAAAGTACGGCTCAATAAAAAAGTTTTTTAGGTGTAAATTAAAAAATAATCATTTCATTAAAGATTTAAAAGGTCTGTAAGTTTTATTTCCCGCTTGTATGTAGATTAATGTTCAATGTCTAAAATTTTTCGATACTTGAAATTTTCTTGTATTATTTCCTTTGCTTTTAAAAAGAAAAATGTTGTAGGTATACGTATTTTAATGAGAATTCTCGCGACTCATAAATAAAGAATATGTAGATGAAAAGTTATTTTCTGCTATTTATTTTCACTCCTTTACAACGTGTGGGATCTTTCGCAATTTGTTCTGTATTTTTTGGACCATAAAGAATCTTATATTCGTAAATTTTCAAAAAATATGAAAAAATCCAACGGTTTAGATAGCATTAAATGGATTAAGGTCGAGATTAAGGTTGGATAATTGACTTTAGCGTGACAAATCAGAAACAAGCACAGGGGTTGTGGAGGGTCGGAAGGGAGGTTCTGCCACAACGCTTTGAATAAAGGAGGAAGCGAAATATTTTTCATGCTTGACGTCCTAGCCGGCTTAAAACGTAACTCTGTTACTAGGGAAAAAAATTTCCTTTTGAAATCAAGCATCAATTTGACGCTAATTATTTATGCTGAGTGTCTGTTATGTGATTTAAATAGTTTAAATCTATCGTAATTTTTTATCACTTTAAATATGGCTACTTTAATAAATAATTGAAAATGATCTTTGCGAATAATTTAAATAAATATATTATTTGTCACAGTCTAAAATTTAGATATAAAATGAGAGTTTGAAGGTTTTTTTTTATGAATGAATGGTAGATTTTATTATATAAAAATCATTTCTTGATTTCACTCTAAGGAATTTAAAGTGTACAAGGAAGACCATATTAAAGCAATCTGCGTCTCAGGCATAATATGCAAAGATTCTTCTTCATAAAGTCAACTTATACTCACATCACTTTACATGCAGATAGAAGGGTTATATGCGTAAGAAAAATCTAATAATATCTTAAGATATACTCAAATTTTCAAACCAGAATCTACTTTCTTTTTAATTTAATTTTTAATTTAGCAAGTATATAAACTAATATGAATAACTATATAACACAAGTATAAAATTAATCTTATTATTATTTAAAATTTGATACATCAATTATTAAAAAAAAATTATTAAACAAAAGGCAATATTTTTAAATGTACAACTTTAAAAGTTGTGCGACTTTCATGCTTACGTATTTCTGATTAAAAAAGAATAATAAAAGTTTCATAGTTTATCTTGAATATTTATATAAAGGCATGTGTTAGGTATTACATTTAAAAAGTTTCTTTTATATATGCGAGTACAAAATGAAATTCGATCGGCAAGTTTTGAATAAAATCCAGAGGAAATTCAGACATTTTAAGATTGGGTGACCAACTTTGCAAGCGATACAAGGCGGATATCAGTAGCATTGCTTTTACCATAAAGTGTCCAGTCGGTCACGGGTGCAACTGACAAGCCGCATTTGAAAATTCCATCAGTATCCATTGCCAGTGCCATACCTGTCGCGTAACCTCCATAACTCCACCCCCATATTGCAGTTCTCGTGCGATCGATGAATGGGAAGTTGTTTTGTAAATGTCTGAAAAGTTTAAAATTTGAATTTCATAATTCATTTTGATAAAAAGTTATTTAGTAAAACCGAGCACGGTATAATCCTACATACTCCTTTTAATTACACAGTATTTTATAGAAGTGGAAAAGATACATTTGTTTTGCAATACTTTTTTTGTAAAAAAATTATATGACAACGTAAAGTAAAATATAATATGGTAATTTAATCTAGAATTAAAACTTTATGCTATGGAGTATTTGAAAATGTTCTTCAGATGTAGAAGATTGCCAAAGTCCTCGAAAAAGGACTTCATAAAGTGTAGACTTAATAAAAGGAGTAAAAAAGCGGTTAATTAAAACAAGTTCACGATTTCTCTTTGCACGGTCGAATCTGGTAGTTAGGAAGTGTGAGATGGTTCGATTCTCAAACTTTTCTCAGTTACTAGATCCTTTCAATTGATGATTATCAAAAGCTTAGTGAATCAGGTCAGTTTTTAAAATATGAGTAGTTAAAATTTGGAAAATAAATTTCATTAACAATTGGATTATTAATAAAGATAATTATTAGAATAAGCTCATGTGTTCATACAATGAAAATGATATACGTTTATATGTACCAGCTAATTATAATCTGAAAATGAACTGCACGGATAAGAGTCTCATTACTTAAAATGTGCTTTATAAGAAATAGTGATAAAGTTCTAGGAGCGAGCTTTTCTATAATTAGAAGTTTACTCAAAAGGTTTGTCTTATATAGGCTTTCCTCAAGCTACAAGAGAAATTTTGTGCGAATGCTGTTATTAGATTTAAGTTACAAATAAGGTATAAGTATAATATTATTGTATTGCTCCTTCCCATTATTCTAAAGTGAAAGTACGCTGCATGGCAACTCTGATGAGAGATAAACTATGCTAACGCCTTCAGTTCTAATTCTGTTGCTAAGCTAATTTCACGAAATTACTTCAAGAAGAAAAACTGATTTAAATGAAAAACATTATTATTTTTTTGATTATATATTTTTCTTTGCTATTCATTTAATTCTATAATCTGTAATTCATTGATTTTTCGTTAAAATATTTATACCAGTGTGACAATTTAATGCGTTTAAAGTTATGTTGTCGATGTTGTGCATCAATTTATAACTATTTTTTAGCCAATTTTTTTACATTGCTTATTTAGTGTCAAGTTTCCATTAATAACTATATTATTCCGACCTAATCAAAAAATTGTTACAATAACAATTTATTTTAAGAGCGATTTAGGTCGTGGGGCACAATTAACGGTACCAACCATCAAAATTTAAAAGCTTGCATGCGCAGTAACAATTATACCGATTTAAGTGTCGCTTATACGTTCGTAATCGAAGGGAACAGTAGGACGACGATGGCGTACTATTCCAACCAAAAGGTATGTAACTAACTATTTCATCGAGTTTCCTTATCGCGACATTCGAATGCGAGCTGCCGTTCCACGAACCATTCCGCAAAACTCGACGCGGTGCGCTGAAAGAGAGGATTCGAATATCTGACAATCTATAATATCCCGCTTCCATCTGGGCCTTTATCCTTTTGCTGCAGGGGAAATCCTCGAAATCGAACAAGTCAATTCCCCTTGACGTTTCTTCTCTATTTAAATTGCTTTTCCTTTATTCCAATTGCGACTTACACACTCGATCGACATCCCGCTTCTCCGCGCTCGCAAAATTCCCCACCCTAGTTGTGGTTCCAGCGACACTTTGAATGCCCGCAAGATAAGCTGGCCTGCGAAGATAAGACAGAGCAGCTGTTTTGGGCTACCGCAAGAGTGAAATTTGTCATACCTATAGATACGGTACATGCGCTACTTCGCATAAAGTCATATCAGCTCTTCTTTAATTCAATCCTCATGTTCAAAATACGTTGTTCTATCACTATAGAAGTTCGAAGACTAGGTTGGATTTTGTAATCAAGAAAAACTAATTAGAAATGGTTAGTGCATCCGGTTTAAAACGTAGAATCGACCATCGAATTACAACGGGTTTATTGTGGAGCTTTTGCAATTGGAGCGCGCGTTGCTATTTTCAGTGGCTCTTTGCTTTGGTACATGTGATGAAAATAGCAAGCAGTATTGTGTTTTTAAGTAAGCTCATCAAACGCAGCCGTGTTTGTATGATGACCAAAGTGCATGTGTATGAAATAGGCCACCGTTATTAATTCATTATTTAGCTGGAAAAAAGGAATTTTTGAGGAACAATGCGCGAGGGCGTGCCGTGAATTCAAACGAGCGTCACCTCCGTTCCGTTATTGCCGTTATATCATTTTCCAGGGTAACAAATATTTCCAGATATGGCGAGTTTTATCGCTTCCAAGATTTATTTCTAGGATTTTTTCAGATTGATTTTTTTGCAATTTTCAGACGCAGGAGCAAATTAATCAGAAGTATAAGTTCATAAATGACGCGCTGGCCTTCTTTACGCACAATGTCACTTGGCAGTAGCATTAACAAGATGAAGTGCCGTAATTGCGATCCACAACTGTGCACAACTTGACTGTGAAATGAATATATTTGGTACAACAAGTCGATTACAATGATAAGGCTAGGAGTTCTGTTCTCACGGATGCTCGGGAGAGGATTTAGTTTCCGCGGAGTATCTTGAGTTCGCGCGCCAGTTGGTTAATAATTTACATTCTGCCACGTGAGTAGGCGAAACATTGACTTAGGGCTTGGCCGCTTGTTAAACGGCGTTACACCGGCGGAGCAGCCATAAATAAGCGGAACTCGGCCGGCGGCCCCATACCTCTGGGGCGCGAGGTACTCCCGCGGCGAAAACAACGTGCCCGCTCCGGCCGAGCAGCGCAAGTATAAACAGATTACCGGGCGGCGAGGGCCGCCTCTTTTTTTTTTTATCGGCCCCGCCAATCGACGAGATGAACCAGCCGGCGCGCGTCCGCGGCAATAAAGCGGCGCGCAATCAGCGACGCGGCGCCCGCGAGGCTCGATGACAAAATAAATCCCCAAGTCGGCCGGTCACGCGCGTACACGTATAGGGCGCCTTGGAGCGGCATCGGGGGCGTGACCGGCATCGGCCGGCACTGCGTCGGCCCGCGCGGGAAAAAAAAAATGCCCGAGGCCGCGGCGTTGGAGGCCGGCCAAGCGGTTGCGGAGCTGCGGCCCGCTAAACATTTCAGGCCGAGCCCGCGACAAAGCGGACTAACGACGCCGGGGACGGACGCCCCCGACTCGCCTCCTGCCGTCCGCGCGGGATAAACAAGCCGCCGATGGACCGGCCTATTAATCCCGGGCGAGTTAGGGCCAATTTTCTCCCGGTTAACGGCCGCCCGGGGAGATGAGGAAAGGAACGGGCCGGTTTAACGGCCGCGGCCCGGGATTAGGTGTTAGTTAGAGGCGCCGCCGCGGGATGCCTGCCGCCGATTCATTAGGAGGGCCGCGGTTTTACCGACTGGCCCACCGGGCCGGGGAGGCCGTCCCTCGGGCCCCGCGGCTCCCGAGGCTTCGACAACGCGGGCCGAGTTATTAATTGCGCGAAATTCCGATTTAATTAAGCCCCCGGCGGATTGTTCGGTTAATGCGATTCACCTTGGGGGCTGGGGAAGCGACGCCTCGGTATGGAAGTTGGCGGGCGGACGGGTTACGATTCGACTTGACTGACGGCCCGATTCGGATTACGCAATCTAACGCGGATATTGATTGCGCGACACTCATTTGCGCCCGATCGCGCTTCGGCCCCTTGCACTTTCATTACCCCGGGCATTATGTTTGCCGGCATTACGCCCAGGCTCGCGATCGCAGACTTGTAACTTTCCCGAGGGCCGAGCTCTGTATGGATGTATATATATATATATATACCCTTCTATTATATTGGACGAATGAGCCTTTTACGTCGCGGCCAAATATCATTTGTTTAACGAGTCTAAATCAGTATTATTCCGAGAGTTTGAATGCAGCCGATGGGGATGCATAAATTGTTCGACGTGTCGGGGAAGTGCACACATCGTTATGGAGGATATACCGACGAGAGTTAAGCAACTTGGCGCCCCTATCCAAGTACCCTGTCAAACTAAGGCCTACGCGCGATACTCCATTCGCGCATAATCTAGGTAAATTATTATACACACAGGCGCAGACAAAGTTTTTAGCCATGTGGGCGTACCTCGTTACATTGAGTTGATCCAATATTTCGACTGTGCCGAGATTCCTGTACACTGCAAACATCATGCTGTTGCCTTTCAATCCAGTGCCTCTTCCGTCGATAGAAGCGTAAATTATGCTTTTGTTCGTTACCAAATACGTTCCCCAGTCGATGTTGAATTTCTCTGTAACTTCGTTTGTGTCTGGTCCGCCATAACTGAAAAAAGTACATTGTTTGAATTTCATTCAAGTATCCGACACGTTTAAAAAAACTCTCAAATTTCATTCACAATTCTCTTACAAGTATAATCCAAATTTTAATATTTTGTACAAATAATTTTATATAAGCGTACGATTTCGTGAAAATTAACATAAAATAGGGAAACTTTCACGACATACATATTAAATTTCAGTAAAAGCACATGTTGTGATTCATTTTTTTCTTATAGATTTCTTCTTGCAGTTGTATGTGTACACACTTTGTATACTATGCATATGTGTCCTCTATAGCATATATATATATACGAAGGAATCGAAATAAATTTTTTTAAAGCGATCTCCAATCCAGTAGTATAAATGTAACAGCTCGCCATCTGGGAGTCACGGGATTATATCCCTACTTCGAAGTTTCAACAAGAGTTTCTTTTAATTATTTTAGTCTAATAAATAATTTCTAACAATGTTTTAACTTTAAATCGATTTGAAAATTTTGTAAAATCTTGCAGTATAAATTATTCTGGAACTACCAGCAATGATAAAAATTGTTATTTCTATTCTTTTATATCGAGGGAACGCATTAACTTTAATGCTTGTGCATAATTCTTCTTTTCGTTACCTTTATAAAAGTAGCTTTCGTTACATTTACATTAAATTCAATGTGACTTTTTTTTTAACAGTATATATAGTATATATAGGCAAAAGCGTAGAGTACCGTCAAGATGCGGAACTACTTGCAGACAGGATTTATTAAATTACTCCCTTCAATGTTTTCTGCAAAATTTTCTTCAATACAAAGCTCAATTGTTAATAAATAACCAACTCCTCGCTGTACTGTTCATTTAATAACAAAAAAGGAAGATGGTATTAGTGTGAATGGTAGCCGAGGCGAATTCGACGAGAAATAGACTTCTGAACAAGGCGGAAAAGTAAAAATTGCGTCAGTCAATTAGCGAAGGGCCCGGGTAATTACTAACAGCCAAGGCGAAAGAAAGTCTCCCGGGTTCTCGGATTTTTCGGCCGGCGCGACTCAATAGATTTGGGGGTTCGGCGGAAAAGCGGAAAGGAAAGAGACCGCGGCAGAAAAAGGGGGAAGGGAGTTTTGTCAGCGTGCCAAGGGGAGTCTTAATCGAAAGGACTATCGAGGGTAAAAAGCCGGGCAGTGCGGAATCGGGAGTAGCCGGGCCATTTTTTTTGACGTATCGCTTTGAGGCGCGGGCCGAAAGGAGGGGGGCACTGTTCGTACCCTTTAAAAATCCCCAGGCGGGATGACAAAAAAAAAAAGGGCGACCGGCCGCGGAGGAGCCGACGCGGTCTCCTTTGCCCTCTCCCTTGCCTCCCGGGGACGGCCAATCAGCCGTTCTCTTTTCTTTTCCGCCTTTGCCGCGGGATTATTGATAGCCCTGGCGGGGCGAGCGAGGCTCTTTGTCGCCGGCTGCGGGCTATACGCGCGGAAGCTTAGACTCCTTATGGGGACGCGCGGCCGCCGAACCCCCGACGAGTCGCGGATTATTCGCCCGACTTTCCCGGCGATTAGACGCGGTGATTATAAGTTCGCCGGGCGGGAGGAAGAGGGCCTTTGGGCCGCGGGTAACTGCTGGCCGCCGCGCGAGTCGAATGTAAATTGGAGATTTGATCGCGCCGCCGGGGCCCCTTTGAACCTATACACATATATATATATGCGTGTGTACGTCTGTATATCTATAGAGGGGCTATGAGGCTCTCTCGCCCCTTTTTCCTACGCTTTACCCGCCCAGTCAAAATATCGGAGGAGAGTCGAATGCGCTCTCTTCTCGGAAATCACTGAACAAAACGAAGAGGCGTAGTCTTCGGGTAACGAGCTATAAAGTTACCTTTTATTCCCCTGGCTTTTATTCGAGTGTATCTATGTTTAAATAGATATTCGGCTAGATTGGCGCATATTCGCAGGCGGAGGAAAATCTGCCGTCGTAAGCAAAATTGCAGTTACGCTGATGATTGCGTTGTAATGTGCAGCCTCGCGTGCAGCTAATAAAAACAAGTTATCACAAACAGTTGAGCGGTGCAACTACTCTACTACTCAAATATATAACAGGTTGGATGCGTAGCTTGATTCTTCTATTGAAACCTGTATACACTTTCATTGTACTTATTATACTGCGTAAATGCGATTAGTAATAAATATATTTTAATGCCAATATGAAGATTAATAATAATAAAAGCTAGCAACTGCGTGTGCAGATTATTTGAGAATATTATATACTCATGAATTAACTGTTACCGTATTCTACTGCAGATTCAACTTTGTACATATGGATTGGATTGATAATTTGTATAAATTTAAACTTAAATTGATCTGCTTTCAAGTGTAATTGCATTCTATTACTATTGTATTACACTAGGCCGCGCTTTATGACTGCGTGATAATAGCTACATTCATTTAACATATAATTCTTGGGAATCAAGAGAGAGAGATAAATGATTTAAGAGACCGCGCTGCCTTTTTATTTAAAGATATAAAGCTATTTTTTGGTGATTACAAGAAATAGGTGCCTGCTTGCCAGTGGTTGAAGACCAACTCGAGTAAATGCCGTGCTCTCGATCTTTTCCCGCCGCTCGCCCGACAGCCCTTTGTTTCCCTTTGGCGGCATTGTCGCGCGGCCCAACTTCTCGCGGATGGTCCGCGCCCTGGGCTTGAAGGCCGCACGCCAAGCGAGCTATTTTTCTTCCGCGTCTCGCGAGTCCATTTTCCACGGTACAAAGGGCCAATCTCTTTCTCTTTAATTATATCGCGAGATGCGGGGGTTCGTCGCCCTGTCCGACTGATCGCACGGGAAATTAGGCCTGTGTATTATGCAGACAGCGGGCGTGGGGGTGCACATAAGCGCTTCTTGGCCTTTTTCGTAGGCGGTTACCGTAAGCAGTGTTTTCGCCTGGCAATGTATATTTGATGGGAGCCTTTTAAATTAATTCCCGGCTCTTTAAACAAATGAGCTCTAAATGCGGGAGCTCGACCGCAGCAAACAATAATAAACACGCCCAGGTGAACGGCCTGCCCCAGGTCGTCCGGTATATGCGTTGATGCGATCTCGGGGCCGCGGCATTTATTATACCAGTATAACAAAAACATAATTCCTTTGAATAATCAATAAATAGTCAAAAATAACTACGATACACGTGCAAGTGCAAACAATTGCAATTTAGAAGCCACTATGATAAATCATATTGTTTAGCGGGAGCAGTAACGTTTGTTGTTGTTCAGGACACCGTAGAGAAGTTTGCCTTTTTGAATATAGATAACGCATGCCTCGCAATGTTTTCAGAACTGTGTATCTGAACAGCAATTTATTCGCGGTGCAGAGGAGGGAGCTATCCTTTTTCTACGTGGAGCAATATTTTCCCCCCCTCGGATTGTAGAGTGTACGCCTCGGGCGCCCCGAGGCGGCCGCTAATCCAGGAAACCGAGCGCGCGACGAGGTCGGCGGAAGGGTCGGCGGAAGGGTCGCCGGCCGGCAGGACCCACTAGCCGAATTCCGAGGGTCACGCGGAGCACAGAGACGGTAGAGTGTGCGAGCGGCGCTGCTAGTGGGCCGCGAGGGAATTATATACACACAGACACACACAGAGGCAGCAGCGAGTCGGATTACGCGGGCCGGCTATTAGCGGCCGAGTCCCGGCTCAGACTAATTGCGCCCGGTTTTGATTGCCGCGGAAGGGGCAGAGCTTTTTCCCCAGCGATCATCTCCGGATGAGCGGCCGGCGCGAAGACGGCTTCCTCGCGGTGGTCCAGCCGGGGTCAGATTCAGGGCGCGAGTTCGCATACGGGGGAGGAGCCCCGGAGTTTCGAGTTACCCGCGGGCGGAAAAGCCCCGCCCGGGAGATAGTGAATATCTTCCCGGGCGTCGGCCGCCCCCACCGCGCCTAGCTATGCGCCGCTGAGCTCTTGAGCCCCGAGGTTCTTTATGCCCGGCGTCCTAATCTCGATCTCCGACGGGCAGACGCGCCCGCTAAGGATTCTTTTGGCCGGGCGACAAAAAGGGAACTGGGCTCCGCAGGCTTCCTTTTATCTGCGGCTGCCCGAGCGCGGACTTGTTTCACTCGCTCGGCAAGTGCAGCCCCGGCCCTGACGAGGACCGACTCTCCCCCCCCCCGCCGCGGCGCTTTCTGATTTAAGGGGGATTCCACTCGCTTACAGCGGCTGGGCTCCTCAAAATAAAAAAAAAACCCGAGGCTCTATTTGCTATCTCGAGCCCGGGCCCCGGGACGCCTGGCTTCTTTCCCCTCCCCCCGCTTCTCTAATTAATGGGACCGAGATTTCCGCGGACGCGGCCTCGCGAACCCTCGGCCTCCCCCCGGCCAAATAATCCGCGGCTTTGGAAATTTATCGGCCGGCCGTGCTGTTGACAAATTGCACGCACACGTACACATATCTCGAGGCAAATGGAGTTATGTCGCAGTATAGGGACCGATCGAAAAGTTTTTTGTACCAAAGGGGGCCCCTCCCCGCGTTTCGCGAGTAGCCGAGGAGTTAACGCGTCCTTAGCGCAAGCCCCTTGTCATTTGTGCCCCTTGTAGGGGCTTAGTCGGATTACCGGCCGAGGCGGGAAGTGCTTCTTTTTAGAGTGCCTCCGAGGTCTCATTTGAAGCCAGTTTTCTTATATACGCGCCGAGGCGCTTATCTCCCCCCCGGCAGGAGCGCCGGCCCGATTAGCCTAGGCAAACAGCGCGCGCTGCGACTGGGCTTATCGCCGCGGCACCGATCGCCAGCAGTCCAACTCGGACGACCGAGGCGCCGGGGGGCGATTGACTTTGAATGCGAGGACCTCGAGAGCGCCACTCGCGTGATAAGTCCATCCCGCGCCGGGCCGGGGACGGACGGTACTTAGGTACGTAGGTACGTACGCTCCACCCGGGTCATCGTCAACTCGGGGGGTCGTTCTCCTCGAGTGCGCCTCCCCGAGGCCCTGCCTATACGTTGCGGTCGACGTCGCCCTCCCTCCCCGCGGCTTTGCTCCTCGAGGCTTTTTTCGAAATCCGGTAAAAAATGCGCGGGGCTGTCGGCGGGGATTTGCCGGGCGGGCGGGGCCGGCGCCGCTCGATATGTACACGTCGCAGCTGTCGGCCCGCCCCTCGGAATTAGAGTCCGGCACTTGGCCGCGCACTTGAGCCGGCCGCCGATCGAAATTTATACCGTGTCTGCCGGTGACGCGCCTATGTTTTACACGGGCCGAATTCTCGATGCGACGCCCGGGGGGATATCGGGCCGAGCGCCTTCACCGGATCGGAGGGGTGGGGAGCTCGAGTGTCCTCTCCTCGGGGCCTCGCTTGCCGACCGTTTTTTTTCTTTTTACCGCTCCACACACCCGATTGACCCAGTGGCCAACTGCTCGTGAAGCGTATATGGACACGTGGGCATACATGTATGAGAGCTCGGTGGGCGATTTGCCATCCTCTTTCCATTATGCCCGCGTGCCTTATTAATGCCCTCGCGGTGCTTTACCAGTTGTAGGGGCTGCTTTACGGGCCCCGGATAAACGATCCCTCGCTCGGCTCCGCGTCGGCCGCTCATTTAAAATTTCCAAATCTGCGGAATGACTCGTTCGAATTGCGCAAATTCATAACTATAGTTTAAACGCGGGATTTACTGCCCGAACATCCCGTAGCCGAGCCCTTATTTTCCCAGCATTTGCCAGGCCCCCGGACCCGGGAACAGCAGCAGCACCAGCAGCATCAGCAGCAACCCAACAACAACAACAACAACAACAACAACAACAAGAGCGATAACAACAAGAGTAATATTACAGATAATATTGCTCGCGGGCAATAAAAGAAAATGGCGACTTTAGCGGGGGATTCCCCGGTGATTTACGAGGGACCCCCCGCGCGGCATCGGCCCGTCCCCTCGCCACTGCGCCCTATCAATCTTATCGTGAAAAATACATCTGCGCGCCCGGACGAATTTGCGGGAGGGCCGCTCGGAAGGGCCGGCGCTCGGGTCGCGCGCCGTCCGACTCGGCGGCCCGCCCCCGGCAGCTTGACCCCCGGCCCGCGCGCGAATCAGTTTGCCAACGGGGAGGATGGATGGCTCCTCGGTGCGCGGCCGACTAAGCGACGGGGACAATTTTTCTCGGGGCTCCGAGCCGGAGAAATGCCCGGGGCGCGTGCGCCTCTATAATAGAGCGCTCGTGTTTTTCCGCGGCGCCAGCTGCCCGCGAGGAAGGGGCCGGTTATCCCGCGACCTGACGTATTAGCCGTTAAGCCGGTCGAATGACGGACGGCCGGAGGAGGACTCGGCTTCCGCCCCCCGAGCGGCCGGTCCCGGCGATCAACTCCGAGGCGTCCGGCGAGGGGCGACACGGCCCTTTGCATAACAATGCACACTACTTCCTCCGGAATGTATAACGAATGCGTGGCCGGGGCTTTTGTCGGAGGGGGAGCGCGAGGGCAAAAATGGAAGCTTCGAAAATCAGGGCGGGGATTGGCAAACTGGGCGGGATCTCGAGCGGGGGAAATTTGAATAAGCAACGGCGAAAAGAGGCCGCCGCGAGAATTTCATCCTCCCGGCGCCGTTGCATAAATTACGAGTGCGCCCAATGATTCAACGCTTCGTACAGAATAGATCTACGGCTCAAACGCGCGGCAGGTTATTGATAGCATATTCATAGAACATTGATGACATCGATTGATTCTTATCAGTACTACTTTATGATTGGAACATCATGGACCATTCAGAAGATCAGCCCGGTCCAGTAGAATAAATACGCCGATTACAGTGCGCTAGGTGTAGGTACATGCATGCGCGGCCCTATATGCATAAAGTATATATTTGTAACGAAGTACGGAAGCCGACTATCTAACGGGGATCTTTATAAACGACCGGCCCGGTGCCCGGCCATATTTACAGATTTTATTCAGCCGAGTTGCGCGTTACACTGCGTGTTTGCTTTGGAAGCTCGGAGATTAAGCGCCCGGCCATTTTAATTTATATGACCCGCGAGCTGCATCGAAAGGCAAAGGGCCGAGGCGAATAAACCCCCCACCCCCCAATGGATCCCGTAGCCCGCGCGACAGTTTATGAAAAGCTCGACGGGCGTCGTATCACGAGCGCGCCGGAATTCTCCAGGCCAATCGGCGATTTAACCAAGTCGCTAATTGAATCGGCCGCATCGGCCGGCGCATTAACCGCGCGCCGGCCTTTTTCTCCCCCCCCCCCCGCTCGGCGGGCCGCGCGTTATTAGGATTTACGCGGCGAGCGGTATCGCGGGCGTAATATGCGCCGAGAGCGCGCGCGGAGATAGCGGCTCACGTGCGCCCGCGTAAATTCCCGGATAGGTCGAAAACAGGGGCAAGCCGCGCGTATATCCATATCGGGCGCATATCTAATGCCCCCCACCCCCCGGGAGGGGGCGCGCGCGCGCTTTTTCCCCGGGCCCGGTTAAAATTCCGCGAATTCCCCCGGGGGGGTGGGTGGACGCGAGGGGGTATAAGCCGTGGCGCCCGGGGCCGCGGATTCCGAGGTGCGCCCCATTGAGGAGGGGGGGGACGCTAAGGAGCGAACTATTGTGTCCGCCCGCGATATTGAATAAAGCGCGCGGCGACGCTTTTTCCCTAGGCCCACCGGCCCGGCAAACGATTATTTAATGCCGGGTGGGCGGGGAGGGGAGGTGAGCGCCGAGCCGGGAGGAATGCGGAAGTTCGCCAGCCGCCCCGGAGACTTTGACCGCCCGCCCGCCCCGAGGAAATAACGTACATCACTGTCGCTCGGCCCGCGGGACAATCGAAATTGTTGCCCGCGAGCTTTCACGTCATTTTCCGTTCGAGCGCCGGCGAGACAATTTAATGTGGCCCGGGGGCCTCCTCTGGGATCTCGATATTCCGCCCCCCGGCCCTCGGCCCGGGCGCCTTGAGCAAAGTATATATCCACGCGGAACGCACTTGGCCGCCCGGCTGGTCTGACCTCTCAACTCGAGACAGCTCGGCCTGTCAATTATTTCCAGTGCCCTGTTGTCGGATTACGCCGACGAAGCTCCTGCTCGGGGATCAACGAAAATGCCCGTTGGCCGAACGGCCGAAAACGCCTCGGCCGGTAACCGTGAGATAATGAAAAAGGGCGCCGGCCCCTTTTCACCCCCTCTTCGCAAAAAGGAGCGGCCAAAGGCTAGAAAGAAAGGAGACCGGCGAGTCGGTTGTAGAGTCCGGGAGACGGCAATTAGGAGGCTGCGCGGCAGGTCGCGGTCCCGTCCTTCGGCGGGGATCTTCCCCCGGCGCCGCCTCGTCCCCGGGCGTTATTTACGCGGCCGACAAAACGGGGCAGGCGCGCGAGCCCGGACAAGAGGGATGCTTTTTAAAGCGAAGCTTAATGAAAGTGGCCCCCTGAAAGCGGAGCCGACGCGTCCTCGGCCCCCGAGGAACAGGGGGGCGCTTTCACCGGGAGGGGAGTGCACATAACCCGGTGAGAGGGAGAGAGGCCGATCCGAGGGGCGAAAAAGCCCCGGGCGCAAGTTTGGCCTTATATACCGGCGTTAAGTGCTCCCATTGAAATCACGCGGGTCAGCGCGTGATGTATGCGCCGCAAGCATCCCGGCCCCCCGGGCGAAACTTTGCGTTTCAGCCGGCGGCTCGGCCGGCCCATTGGCTGTCGGTAGGCGCGCCAACTAATTTATTGTCCCCGAGGCTGATGCGCCCTGATGGCCCCCGGGGAATCCCACGAGGCGTCCGGCAAACTTCCCCGGGTTAATTGGAAGCCGCGGCGGCCGGGGGGGGGGACCCGAGGCGCCCCCGGCGCCCCGCTGCCCGCGGCCATTTTTCACCTTCGCGCCCCCGCGACAATATTGGTTTTTAATGTAACCGAGCCCACTATGGCGCTCGGGAAAATCGATGGGAAAAGCATTTACCCAACTTACCAGCAAATATTGAATGGGGGCATTTTCACCCTTGCCCTCCCCGTACTTGCACTCAAAACTCACCGTTCGACAGCTTACCAATTTGCTGAATAAATACGCGAGCTCGCGCGGCCAAACAAAACGTATACCAGTGTAAATACCAGTATTTCATAATTATAGGATAGAAATTGTTAATGTTCCACTTACACGTAGAGCAGCATTGGATACTTGGTCCTTCCAGACAAGTCGGCGTTTGGTGGCAAATGCAATTTAACCTGGGCTTCGAAACCTCCAGGCACTGGCACTGTAAACCTCTTTACTATTGGACGGGACTTTTCGGCGATGAGCTCCGCTATCGCTTTATTGCCCTCCCAAGTATAAAGTTTCGTTGAATTCTAAAAAAAATCCAGAGAGAGACACTGTTACCAGACTTAAAATCCTTTTCTCAAAGAAGCTCATCAAAAAATAAACGAATAACCCCGCCTCCACGAGGACTTATTTAGTACAAGTAGATACAGTCAGGATACTGAAGACGCCTTGGGCTTTTACTCGTATTTCTAGAGACTCCCGAGGTTATTGTTCCCTTATTTTATGAATTACTTTTATTTCGTCAATCCTGACATTTTTACATGGATATATATGCAGTAAAATGTTTAAGGCTTCGATTCGCTTTCGACTGGCGACCGAAATCAATTCCGTAAATCGATCCCCTGACATTTCCTGCGGTTCTTCACATTCGACGAATTTGCTAAGCTATGCTCCAACTTCGTAAAGCTGCCTTGACAAATTAACACTGCAAGCTCGGTCATTTAGCTACACTAGTCAACGAAGGGGACAAAAATCTTTAAGCACTTGAATCGAAAGGGTGTGCAGTTGGCTTTGGCCGAGCAGGGCTTTACTACATTCCCAAGCGAATAGTTTGATTTGTCAATGTAAACACCGAGGGAAAGAGGGAAGAGCGATCCTTTCGATGAAAAAATAAACATAGATTTTGGCCTTCGGCGCTACAGGTTGCATTTTCTTTTCTATCGAGTTTCTCGAGTACCATTCACTATTTTTTCTATATTCGCTATGAAAGACATACTGGCATTGAAACGCGGAATATTCGCAGAATTTTAATGCTTCAAAATAAGAGGTGAATCCATTGAAATACTTTTCCTGCGCATAGAGCACAAAAATTGTAGTTCAAGTGTTGCATTCAATATAGTGAATAAAATAGGACATTTGTTCACCACAAAATGCAAGCTTGCTTCCTCTTCAAAAATTTAAAATCCTTCAAATTGACATAAAAAACTAATATTTCTTGCTTTGAAACAAGTTAATTTTCTGCTTATTACTTTTTGCATACAAAAATATATTCTGAAATTATTATTAATGTTCGTGGGCTCACTCAAGTCAACTACACATTGTTAATATTACAATAATGTAAATTTTTATGATCATAATATACGCGGTATCAATATGTTTTTCATTACATAAACCTGCAAAACAATTTGCATTTTCCAAATAAATTCTCATGACAATTTGTAGTTTAAGCAATAAAGCTAATTAACAATTTATTAAGAAATTTCAAAATTATTGTTGTCATTGTCATAAATACAAGTATGCAATTATGGAATCGCTTAAAACAACAGTTAATCGGCTAAAACAGAGAATTCGTTATTATCATAATATAGTTATATCGATTATTTATAAACGGTTTCGGCGGTTAAAAATAAACTGATTTTGTTTTTTATATATAATAAAAGACAGATTTGTTCGAAATTGATAAAATATTATTTTATTAAATCTCCAAAACTGGTATTATAGGAAAACTGATATTTCTGCATAAAAATATAAAATTTTCTACATCAATTTATTAAAGAGTACATAAAAATTTGAATAAAATTGGAAAAAAACATTTGACTTGATTTTTACATTATTTTTATGTATAATGATAAAAGCTATTTAAAGTAGCTTATTCGAAGGATTCCAGTTATTAAAATGTCTGTACATGAAATTAGTAAGAAAAAACGGGAACTTTCGAGAAGTGTTTCATACTTATCACGACGCACACGCACTCATGAAAATTGGAGGTCCCTTTTAAATTATTAACCTGATTATGGAAAGACGGATATCAATATTTGATTAGGAGGAAAAGCGTAGTACTATATACTCATGGTTTCGTGGTCGGACACTACCTGAGGCGAACAAAAACCGATCACGTACGCGTGCTGCGCATACACGAGTCGGCAAAATCGGGCAACGATATCGGATTGACGAAAAAAGTCAATCGGCTTTTAATAACGTACGAAAAACTCTCCTCTTCTCGAGGTAGAGAAGAAATTGGTCGTATTTTATGTTCTTATTAAATACGTTTATAAACGTGATTGATACGAGATTGATTTATTTTACAAGAATTTTTCTTTGTGCCTAAGGTAAAACAGTGTTACCGAGACGGCATTCATATTTTACTTTCTCTTTGGCCGTCGAGAAAAATAAAAATAAAACAAAAATAATCGCTTTAAATTGGTTTTTCGATAGAACGAGAATGCTTTTTTAAAATGAAATGGAGTGGCAGGGAATTGGTATAAAACGAGATTTCATATATATACGAATTCCTGAAACTGATGAGTCTTATGAAGCATATTCTCTGCATTAGCCATAGGTTGCCCGACAGGATCATCAATTTATAAGGCGGTCACGGGGAAATCTTAACGCGATTAAACGTACGCGCAGATATAGGTCCTTGGAAATTTTTGACGACGCCCGAATCCGCGTCTAGTGAATTTAACGCGTGAATCACGAAGAAGTTTAATTAGACGATTAGCCCGAGAAGGAAATTGAAACAATGAAACCTAATTAATTCTTGATCCCATTTGAAAATGTCCTCGGGAAGGTCTACACAGAAATGAAATCCGCACGGCGGGCGACCTAAGCACACAGTCGGCTTAAATAATTATTCCCCGAGTGCAGGATACAGGAGTCTATGGAGCTTTGTACAAAAATAGCGGTCTCTTTAGTCTTTAAACAGCGAGTGAAGCGCAGGCCCGCGAGCGCTAATGCCGGGGTTTCCGCTCGGCATTTCGTCAAAGCCCGGGCTGCCTCGGCAGTTTGCGCGCGCGCGTTTGTAAGGCGCGGGCGTTAATCAGCCGCGTAAGCGCCCAGCACAATGGAAACAATCATCCGGCCGACGGCCCCGGGCGGATCGATCATCCGCGCCTCGGCCCTCTCGAAAACTCCGCCCGCCGGGCCTGTCCTTCGCTTACCTTTTTTTTTCCCCCCCCCCCCGCCCCGGGCCGCGGTTTACCGCGCGGGCAACTCGGGCCGGTTCGATCGGGCGCGCGTGCCACGGGAGCCGCCCGCGCCTCCCCGCCACCCTCGGCCGCCGTCTTCCTTTTGCGCCCGGATATCGCGCGCGGATACGCCCTCCTGGCTTTTTCTACTGGCCGCCTTTATTGTTATTTTGTTTTTCCCTTTTGGCGTCGCGGCGTTGTTGGCTTTGCCTTCGGGAATCCCATTCGGCGTTTCCGCAGCGCGTTTTAACGCCCGGCGCGTAAAATTAATTATAGTCGGGCGGGGATTGCAAAATGTTTACGAGGGATATACCGGGGCGGCAGCTGCTCCGTATAAACTTTAAGAAAATCGGAGAACGCGCGCATGGAGGTTAGGAGGGCCGCGCGGGTTTCCAAAATTTTACTGCATATATTTACAAACAGGGCCGAGTCGGGGCCAAGTGCCCGAGGCCAAATCACTGCTAGCCCGTAAGAAATTCGAAGTAGGCAATTTCCGCGGATATGACGGCTGGTTGAAAAGAAAAAAAAAATGCGGGGGGGGGGCCGGCCGAGCCTCGGCCCCGGATCCCTGGTATTTCTCTTACCCTGTTATGGATGGTAATTTCCGGGATGCCCGGGCCGGCGCACGTGAGGACGTAGTGCGAGTTATCCTTGGAGAATTCCGCGGAATTGTACAGGCAATAACTTCCATCGGACTCGCTCTTGATTTCGCAACTGAGACAATCGGAGCGGCGATTGCGATCGAGAATGGAGACCCGATACAAGTGCTTCTGGGCCGGATCCTGCTCGCTCGTCGCCAGATAGTACCTGCGAACACCAACAAAAGCCCAGTTGTAGCTGCAGTTCCGCTCCCGGGACTCCGAGCCCTAATGGCGCCAGCGCCCCCGCATAGGCCAACATTGTGTAACGCTCCCGATATTTTTCGCCCCGTTCTCCTTTGCCTTGCGCGCTCGGGCCTTTATTGGCGGCGGTTGCGCATCGCCCCGTTACACATCTGCCGGAGCAGCTGGAAATTAAGCTTGCTTCTTTGAGCGCTTCCCTCCACGCCTCTGTCGATACCTATAACCATTTTAGGACAATGCTTGCTTCTCACTATGTTAATCTATAAATTTTAATTAGCTAATATCACGATATTTCACCTTGTACATTAAAGCTAAATTTTAATATAATTAAATATTTTTCAGTGCCTCTCGCGTATTCATTTATTTATTCTTTTTCTTTTGTAGTATACATACTAGCATATTGTGAGACTAGCATTTAGTTTTAATTAGTGCAAGTTAATTGTAATTTTTGAATTCTATTTTATTTTAAGTTTTAACCTAAGTTCCGTTTTGGGAGACAATCTTTTTTGTCAGTACCTGTACTATAAAAATGTGTAGTAAAGTATTAAGCTATTAAGGGTTTTGAGATCTTACTCGTTATAATAATAAATATCAAAACATGCTACCCACTATTGTGCGTACATTATCAATATCTTCCACACTGGTATTGGCAAGTACATCAGGAATCCACCTGTATTACTTTAAAATCTAATATTTCTACAATATACTGGCGAATGTTTACGCTCTGATAGATGCATTGCGAATATATGCTCAATGAAAAAATAATCCAATTAAAACGAAAAGAAAACGAACGCACAACCCTACAACTCTTCAGTTTTATAACCGATCGCACTATATACCATCTGCAAGGTACTTTTCTATTGTATTTCTATAAACTAAAATTCGTTTATGACATTCATTGTTTTTACGACCTTGTTTTCCGGTCAAAAGTTAAAATTGGTTTATGGGTTACCTCGAAAAACAAGGTTATAAAAACAATAAATGTAATAAACCAATTTTAGTTTATTGACATTCAACATAAGAATAAATATCAAGAAACAAGATGCTATGGAGTGTTTAGATGTAAATAAAAATATCAAAGTTCTACGAGAGCTTTTTATTCTCATTTTTTTCCATCTCTCATGTACATCCGTACAAGTCTAGCATCCAAATGTTAGTAATTGATTGGTAATATTAATGTGCAATACTGTACTTGCTCTACAAAATGATAAGTCATTTGTGATCATTTCCATCAGATTAATTTTCACCGAGATTACATAGTAAATAAAGGACGTTCAATGTAAATACTAATATATTGTGCTTTATTGATGGATAGCCTGTTCGCCGGCAAATCTAGATCAAAGGATTTGAATTTCAATGAGGTCAAACAGAAACGGCATAAATTATTTGATGTGATTACGGTTTTGCGGCTAGCAATTGGTTGCGAAACGAAGCGCGCTCAAGTCATTTGGTATCGCCAGCGTAATGAAACTTATACGACTGCGCAACGAAAATCTAAATATAACCGCGAGCCTTAATAAAGTCGGCGTCATCGGCCAAACACGACTTTTCGCGCGTAAACACACGAGCCGCGCGTATTAACGAAGCGAGCGCGGACCGCGCGACACAAAGTAGCCAAAGTCGTAAAGCCCCGTTCACTTTAACGCGTCCGCGGCGTGAAACATCAGGGGCTAATAAGCCGCTCGTAAATCCATAATCGGCTGTTCCTTTTACAATTAAAGTGGAAACGCCCGCGCGTTGGGGCTTAGGGGTGGGCGACGTAAAAAGCCCCCGTGTAAACAGACTAGGGGCGCGATAGGTCAGCGAGCGCGCGCTATCACGCCGGATTTGCGGAATTAGCGCGCGGCCGCAGCTAGCTGGGCCAAACGGAAAAAGGCGCCATTGTTCGTTGCGGCGAATCAAGTGTCGAAGGGGTGCGAGGTGGGGGGGGGGGGCATTATTAAAAGCCGCGGCGTGAATTAATTTGCCCGCGGCCGACCGGGCATTTATCTCCCGGCGCGGGCGCGCGAGCGCTTTATTCTGCTGTGCGCGCGCCGTCGCCACCACGAACTGGCCGCTGTTACAGGGCGAGTGCCAGCCAGTCTTTGTGCACCCAGGCCAATTTTATATTTTCGTTACGCCGACGCTAGGGTTTGTCTCTACCGCTTATTTTTCATTTTTTTTAGTTTTTTTTTTCGGGCCTTCCACTCACATGGCGAACAAAGCATTCTTTATATTAGCGGAATCGCCATAAATTCCACTACATTTGTCCCGACGCGAACGACAATTTAATCATTCCTGGTAATTTAGTAGTGGATCGCGGGTTTTACTTTGTTCTAATGCATTTTGAGAAGTAGCTCGGATGAACTTGTTTTGCTTTGAGGCTGGAGCTGTTAGAGATTTTGTCAATGGAGGCCTGCATTCATTTGTTATTATTAACAAATTCCTTTTGTTTTCCCGCAACAAAAGGGAGCCTTTGGGAAGAATGTGATGTTACACGGGGGAATAATACAATTCTCATCGCATAGTGTTAAATTGTAATGGTGGGAACATTTATAAACTTTAAACTGCTGCCCCGATTGTACAAGTTTGTGCGGTAGTTCACTGTGCATCAGTACCGATTAACGTAGGATGTATGCCACTAACTTGTTACTATGTGCCTGCATATGTTCATTTTGTCTTATTGTTACAATACCGCAACTACTAGGAAACCGATTACTGGCATTAAGAAAGACGTTATTGAGCATTTCTGCGAAATTGATAAACGAGAATGCCAACGTGCTTGGATAGGCTTTATACATAACAATACAAAAGAGTCATACCGTGAAACTAAAAACAAGACACAATTGTAGAAAAACGCTTCAATAATTGAGTTTTATTTACTAGACCATATAGGAGTTTCTCATTTCATTTTATTTTCTGTAATTAGAGATAAAATGCGAGTTATGCTCAAATAAACAAGCTTCAAACAACTGTTTTTTTTATTAATTTTGTAGGTTATTATTTAAGCAAAAATAACGTGTTTATACGTTAAACAAGGCATATTTTGAATGTAAATTAAAATCTTTTAGAAACATTTTAGTCGTTAAAATAATTTTTTTCATCTACTAATTAATGAAAATTGCCGAGTAAAAGCAATCCGGTGAAAAGGTCTTTCGAATTAGATTTTGCTCATTTATAAATTGCTCGTCAAACGATTCAGTGCGAAAATGGGGCAAAAAAATGTCCGCTGAGGGGGAGGGCGTGTGGGTAGGAGGCGTCAAAGTGGCCCATGGGAATACGCTTCGCGAGCATTTCGCGCTCGGCGCTTTAATTAATTCAGCCCGGCTGTTTAATAAATAAATTGGATTTTTAGCGAGGGCGCGGGTATCTATCATCCGCGCGCGCGCGGGATTTGACGGGGCGGCGGGCCTCGGCGCGCATTGGCCGCGACAGCCCGGGCAATCGAGCTAGTAGTTGGCGAAAAAGCCCAAGGACACCGTGCGGGCGCTATCAATTGCGCCTAAGTAATGAATACGCCCGCGGCCGGCGTAATTTCTTGCTAACCGGCGGAGGGGGGGTGGGCCATCGATCAGCGGGCGCAGCTGCGGGGCCCCGGCCGCGGCGGCCAATTAAACGATTCGAGGAAAAGCCCGGGGCACTCGTCGCCGCCCGGGAAGACAGGGCCGCCCCCGCGAGCGACGCCCCGGATTGATTCCCCGAGGCCGCCGACGATGACAAATCGGCCGAGTTCCCCGGGAAACCGAGGCGACGCGCGAGTTGTCTTCCCCGGGACCGCGGCGGGCAACAAGTCTCGGGCCGTTGTTTCCCGAGGCGGGGCCGGGGCCTCCTTGTCCCCGCTCCCTTGATAAAGTAGGCCGCGGACGGAGCGCCGGGGATGCTTTAATACCGGCCGGTTTATTAGCCATCGGTCCATATTATTAAATTCTCGAGTCCCCTCGACACAATGAGACGGGGCTGCCGGGCGCGCGGTCAGCTCGCCCGCCTTTTTTCCCCCTCCCGAAACGGTTGATCTTTTTTTTTTTTAACAGCCCGGGCCGCCGGGACGAGGCCGCTCCCTCTTTTTATCGCTTTAATACAGATTCCTCCGCAGTAAACCCTTGGGGCGCGTTTTATCGATCCATTAACGCGCTTTATCCACTATCGCGAGCGACCCGCTCGGGCCGCGCGTTCTCGTTAAACGGGTGTACATCACGGAATATTAATGCCCTAGTAAGTTCTCCCTTTGGCATACGTATGCGCATGCGTACATATAGATACGCACGCGGGCTGCATCCGCGCGAAGGGAGCGAAAAGGGCAGGAAGACGAGGGCCGCGCGGTGTCCGACCCACCGGCCCTTCAAAATAAAGGCGCTCGCGCGCGGGCGCCAATTTTATTTGTCGTAAATGCACAAGAAGCCCATAAAGATAAAGATTTGCGGAATTTTATACTAACGCTTTTACGATTTAAATAAAGCCCGGGCGATACGCGTCCGGCCCGCGGGCTTGGATAAAAAGGGCTTATGTTAAAGTGGCCACGCGCTGCCGCGCGGGGTCAAAGGGGAAGGCCGCCGCGAGGGGCCGGGGGTAAACAAACAAAAAAAAAAAAACAGGCGCAGGAGGTCGCGGGGCAAGAAAGCGCCAGGGTGTGGGGGGTAGGTCGGGGGCGAAACAGGGGTGCGGCGTGCACTTTGCGCCGCGGGGGTAGGAGGAGCCGGGTAACACGCCCGGGCGCGATATAAAAAGGGCTCGGGCGGCCCATAAATATTTTATACGAATCTTCGATGAGGCGAGGTGAGGCGCGCTGCGGCCGCCTCCCGGGGGATTATTATTCAGGAGTCATTCGGCCGGCCGCCGCGGGAGGGCTTACAACTCGGCGGCTCGGGCCGCGCCAACTTCTTGATCGATTGATTCATCGGGGCGCCGCGCCCGCGGGCAACGGCCCAACTTGCCCGAGGGCGCGCACTTTTCGCCGGGGGCCGCTTACAAATTGGATGTAATAACGAGGGATCCACCGGGGCCGGCCGCGGGCCTATACAAATGGCCCCCGACGGGGAGGGAGCCGCGGCCATTAGCCGGCCGGCAACGACCCGGGGCACGGCAGAGGAGTCACGTGGCCGGCCCACGCACCGCCTGGATTATTCAGCGGGAGGGCCCGGGGTTCCAAGGGCGCCGCGCGACTCTCCCGCGCCTCCTAACGGCTCGAGGGCGCCTTTCTCCCGGGCGGGCGTCAACTCGTGGATACCGGGCCCGCTGACGAATTGCCGCGGCTCGCCCCGGCCCCCGGGATAAGCGGCTCGTAACGCCGCAACTTTTACTCGACTTGGCGATTTCCTCGAATACTGATTACGGCGAATGCTGAGGCGGGATAAAGCCAAGTTGGCCGGGCGGCGCGCGGGTCCGAGGCCGGTGCCCCCCACCCACCCCTCGCGCCCACCTCGCGCGATGAGCTTTTTACGATTTTATTTTAGTGCCTCCCCTCCCCCGCCCGCCCGCGCGGGGACGTGTTGCGGCTTCGCCCTCTTCTTCCTCGCCGGCTCCTTCCTCTGGCGCCTCCTCCTTTTTTTTTCCCTCGGTATTATTAAAGCCGAGCGTCGAAGAGGTGGCTCGGAACAATATCTGAAGGGTTTCCTTTATAAACCCGAGACACGCTTTATTGGTTCTTATAGATAACTTTATACGCGCCAAGAGGCTTTCATTACTCCGACCTATTAATTATGATTTTATATTGTATTTTCCTTCGACGTTGTTCCACCGCCGAGCAATGCCCTCTATAATGTGTATTTCAACGGAAAAATATATCTGTAACCGAAATAATCGCAGTGTACACAAAATAAAACAATATCCTGCTGGTGATGATGAAAATCCATGGCGCATGAAATGCATTTGTAAGCTTTTTTAAATAAAACTTTGCCCACCCGCCGCGGAATATATTTCATTTAAAATACATCCACAGTTTGTTGTGATGGAAACTTAAGCCGAATTTCGTTACAAATATTTGATCTCGTTTGAAAATCGTATTTTAGCCTGATCGATCTGCCCGCCCAAATCGTAATAAGTTATACTCATTTATGCATTCTAACGCCTCTATTCCATTCTAATTAAATCATAATGAAAATGTACGTGAAAATCCCACATCGCGTTCCTCGGTGAATGATTTAAACTTTCATTTTCAATAACTCTTTTTTAAACGCGTTCCGAATATGTTTCGTTATAATTCTTACGTATAAGAGCTGTTGTGCTACATAAATTAATTTTCAAAATAAATGTTTTCTCTGCACCGTCTATTATATTATATGCACATAAGGTAATATAAATAATAATGGAATAATGAAATATGTGAAAAAGTCGTCTACAACCGCTAAATTTTCATCGAATATATACACGAAAATATTAGAGTTTTAAAATCAAACGCATTTAACTATTATTTACGTGAAACGAGTGATTGATGCGATGAAAAATTTTGCTCTTGATTAAATCTCTCTTCATTTTTTATAGCAACCAACATAGAACGGGTCCATGTTTTGAGAACACCGAGGAAATTGTACCAAAAAGCTCATTTATTTAATTTAAAAACTCGTTTTATCAGATCCATGATTTTTCAACGGTGATAAAGATCAACGAAGCGTGATGTTCGAGCAGTCTCTAAAGTTTTACTCCCTAATTAAATGTACGGCCCCGAGAAGGTTGGCTCGCTTAGCTCTTTTAAAGTTTTTTCGAAAATTCCTGATACCGTGTGAGAACGGCAATGAAAACAGAGCAAGAGAAGGTCGATCGATTGAAGCTTAAAATTCAGCCTTCGACTTAACCAATTAAATTTTGAGGTCCGGTCACGTTCTTTTGCGCGAACGTTGGCGTAGTAGCCGAGAGTACCATCGCCGCGCATTTCCCGCCGTGCAAGTTAAGTTTGCTTACAACGAGTGCTTACAGAAGGACCTTTTGGCTCTTTGACAAAACTTCGCTGATTTTGGATTCGTAATCGAAAGGCAACGAAAACCCACTTTCATTATAAAAGTCCTTTCCGCCCAGAGAAAGTGTTGCTCTATGCACGGGGCTTAAGTAAACGACTATTGATCCTTCGACAATGTACATTCCAGAGCGCATTACAATCGGCAAGTAATTTCAGCAATGTATTTTGGCGAATTGTCAAATGGGTACATACGCTACTGTTCATGTAAAAGATTTTCTTCCGTGTGTACTCTACTAAAGATGCTCATTTTGAGATAATCAATATTAGCCCTGAGCATTTTTACAGATACTTCGCTATAGTAAATTAACAAACATGCAACTCACACAAAATTATAAAAAGATAGTAGGGATAAACTAATTAAAAACTCATTCCAGCTGACGGACAGACTGCTTGCGATGGCCACGAGTCAGTAGAAAAGTTGCGGTTCGTCGCGGCCGAAGAGGTCTAAAATTTATCACACAGCGTAGTACAGTACAGTCTAAAAGTTTATTCAAGTGAAGTGAATCGAAGTTTAAGTTCTTGCTCAACTTCTCGCTCTCCACCGACAGCATTGGTTGAATTTTTTTTAATTTAAAAGCAAGTTTCAACGGAAAATGTAAAAGTTAAAAACTTTTATAAAAAAAAGCTATAAAAAAGCGAAAATTCTAAGCATTTAATTTGATAATCAGTTTATGTTCTTGACGTGATTTAATCTGGAAAAGACATTTTTTATAAATTTATGATCGTGTCGCAACTTCAATATTATGTACAAGGTTCTATATTTCTTTTAACCATCATAAAAATTGAATAATTACGCAATTTCGCATCAATTTTATCGACAGCTTTTAAATTAAATATACTTGTAGATATAAAAATATCGTCGCGCGCCAATCAAATGGCGAATGAACTTTTTGAGCTATTACGCCAATGTCAGCCCTTGATTTTTAGAAAAACGAAATAAGACAACAATTTCATTACTTACACGTAGTGATTGTCTTCATCCCATCCAACGATATCAGTTACGACGAAAAGGCCGGAAGTCAATGCCCTTACTTTTGGAAAATTCGATGTAGCATTTGTAACTAAGACAGCGTGTCTCCAATCTCCGCGATGACCCTGTTTTTGTGGAAGTATCAAAAGAAACGATGTACCATCTTTACTGTATAATGGAGGCACAAACTGCTCTACCCATCCGTTTCTTTCCTTGTACGCAAGTGCCTGAAATAAATCATGTTTTATTATTTAGGCTGCGTCCATTGGGTAAATGAAAGCCTATCTTACTTGGAACTCCTTCATCTCACAAGCAATTAATAGTTGAAAGACTAACGAATATTGCAATTCATTGTATTATATACTTTGTAGTGCGTGTCAGTATATACGCCTTTGATATTGTACTTAAGATATTCATGAAACATAATGATATAAAATTCAAATTAAATTTAACTAACCGTGGTACAGTGTGAATTGTCAACGTCGCACATATGAAAGTATGCTTGATCTTGCACTCTGTTCATCCAAATAGCGGAGATGAGGCTATCCGTAGGGAAAGAAACCGAAGCTAAGATCCGCTCTTTGTGAGATAGTTTAGGCGGAGCCTCGATTTCAATTAAACTCGTGTTTCCGCTGACAACTTGTTCTAAATCCACGTAAAATAACTTTACCGTTGGATTTTGTGTGCCACTCTGAAATCAGAACAATTTTCAGTGTCAATAATGTTTTAGATTACTTGATCTGAAATCACTTGAAAGGTACATCAAAAATGTTTGTAAGTTTTTTAATCTAGGAAAAGCCGTTTGATTGATTGCAGAACAATTTGTATCAGCAAAGTTGCATCATTGCGATAGACGCGCATCATAAAGCAGGAAGCTTAAATGTAGCAGGGGTCATTAATTGCACCACCAAAGGTGCAATGGAATTAAATAAAGTATTGATCGTTCAAATAAATATTTCATAGGTTTTCTATCGTAATCGAACTAATTGCTGCGCAGAAGATGGATGAATAATTCATTGCATGTTCCCAGCCCCTCCCTGTAAGAACAAAAAAAATGCCGCTTGGATCGACGCAAAGTCTTCTACAGCTACCTACTCGTAGCCCGTGAAATGCATGGAAAAATTTACTATTTCGTGACTGTTAATCACCCAGCAGTAACGTAGTCCAATAATCTACTGTTTGTCCCCTCCCGAGTATTATTCCGGGGCTTTATCGAAGCTCCTCCTTGAATTGGCCACCGTAGACTGCACTTTTTCGCCGACGCACCCGAGCAGATATAGCGCGCGCTTTGTCCTGCCGCGCCGTCAGCGCCGGGAGCTAAACCCCATCCCGGTGGGACGACCGTAAAGCCCGCGAGGATTTAATTTCGCCCTCGAACGGTAAACAGTTATAGTCTCGCGGGCCGGCGAGGCGAGGCGCTCGGGCTCGCGCTCATTAAACCCGATTAACCGGAATCACTTTTTCCAAGGCCCCGGGGCCAACAATGGCTTAATTAAGAAAGCGCCGACGAAGCCGGAAAGGGATGCGCGCGCCCCGGATTAGCGCACGTTGACGCGGCGCCCGTGTGTATATCGGGCCGAGGCTGGGGGCAAAGCGGCGCGGCGGGGCTATGGGCGCGTCCGGGGTGGGGCGAGAGCCTCGTGAGCACTAAAGCGCGCCGATAACGAGTTCCTCCGCCTAACGCGCGCGCGCGCGGCATACGTTGCCTGATGAACTTGGGCCAACTTTTTCTTTCTAGGTCGGCCGCGGGCGATATTTTCGGGGGGATTCGATGGCCTCCGTGGCGCAGTTTATTATTTCCCGGGGGAGGCTTTTTTCCCGAGAGCGGCTTAAAGGAATGCAGCCGCTGTTCGGATGGCTCCACTCGTCGACCTTATACCGCCACTACTGATGCCACTGGCACTTCCAATGCACTATACATCCCTTCCCCTCGCTCCATTTTATTATACCTTTGGCGAGCGACGCTTTTCAGCAACGCCGCTTTTTTCCAGCCTGTTTGTATATTGTTTCCTTTATTTTACTATACTAGGAATAACGAAATACTGTACGAAAATATCAGCTCGTTTAAAGCGGATCTCCTGTCGAACTTTCCAATCTTTGTGAGACTAATACATATTTGCCCCCGAAATGAATTTGTTTCCGTAAAAACCTCCCACCATGGGCTTAATTTCAAACAATAAAAAATTATATCAGGGTTTTTTAAATGAGAACACGAAGCAAATATTCTTTTCGCGTTTTTATCGATCTCAACCCCCCCAAAAAATATTTAGCTGATTTTTAATTAAATTTTTCATATTCTTTTTGAGTCAGCTGTATTAAAATGCATTAATATTTTACTTTTATAAAATACATTTTATTTATATTACCGTACAAAATTTATATTAATTATAAATTATATAATATTATAAAATTTTAATTGGATGATATTTACAGAGATGTCTTTTCGCACCAAAAATATAACCGTATTACGCACTCGAGAATAAGTATTTTGTTTGCAGAAAGGTCCTCTGATTCGTTAAAAAAATACTATTGAATGCATACTTAATATTGCTTGTTATTATACGTAGTTGGAATAGACCTATCATTACATAGTTCATTTAAAAGCGTGAAATCACTCTCCGTCAAGGTGTAAAGTTCTCTTCGCTAGTAGGCTTTCAGTTTGTCTTCAGTAATAAATTATTGTTTCTGCGTATTAATGAACTTTGGAACGACCGAAAGCATCTTAAATGCTGAGGCATTAATAGTTTGCTTATGAAACTTTACTTCTAAAGAATATGTAGTTTAGAACTAACGTTACAGTGATAACGAAACGAGGCAACAATAACTCAATTGTCTACAGTATCAACATTGTGAATTCACGATCTGTCTGTATAACTAGAGCAAATACGCGCCCTTGCAGTTGCAGACCCTTTCTCTCTTCTCTACTTTATACAAGAGTAACCCCGTGTGTTACGACTGTCGCTAAGCGAACAATTATTGCTAGTATAGTAAACTGATTGTAACTCTCAATTGGAGTCTATATATAAATGATTTTTATGACCTATTTAATGGTATTCCATATTATTCCATAAGTATTCCATATTAAAATTCAATAAATTAATAATTCATTTATTTCTGATACTAATTACGTTTCACAGAAAAATTAGTTTCAATAAAATTCTATGCACTGCGAAAAATTCGAGAGAAAATTTGATTGCAAGAGATAGTAAACTATAGAACCAATCATTACTACATAAAAATAGTATTTTTAGTAAAACTATAATATTCTTATATACTCTTTTATATATCCACCATTTTCCTTATAATATGTCGTAATTTTATGATTTAACGAGTGGCATGTCTAACTTACTATCTAATATAGTAAAAATTCCCTCATCATTTTTTTCCAGTGTATAAAATATCGAAGATAAGATCTTGAGATGCTCTTAAATTTTTTATGCAATTGTTACATGCATAAAAATTATATGACTATCTGTGTCATAACAAATTCCATAATTATCGCAGATTCTAAGACTTACTTTCGACGAAAAGTTTCGATCTAAAATTGGAACATACTGCTTTCAACTTTTTTTTATAAATAATGTAACTGTGAGTTACATCCGAAATTCACTTTATAGCTGGAATAGACAATTACCATGTCAGTAGACGTTAATATAGTAAATAAATGATATTATCTTTTGTAGTCAGGCTATGAGTTAGAGAAGCATTGAAAGTGAGAAATTTGGATTCGGATGAATATTCAAACATTCTACATTGTACAATCTACATCATATAACTGTAGCTTGTGGCTAATCCTCGTTAGGTGAAGTTTACTTTACGCGACCTGAAACTATTCAATACAATTTTATGTGGTTAAAATCCGATTGAAATTTTGGTTTATTACTTTAGTCACGAAATTTCTAATTGAATATAGAGAGTTTTGCACTGGTTGTTCAAATTCAATAAGTATCGGATTAACTTTCCGTAACCGTTGACATGCAAGGAGAACAAATTATTGTTATTAATTTTCATAATTTTATACGTAAAGATTTTAAATATTTTTATATCGATTTAGGTAATAATCAAATTATAATATTTAATTGTTGTATTACATTCACTATGAAGTTATACTAAGATATGACAGTTCGCTAATATATTATATTATAAAACTTTAAAAACACAGAAAGATTTCCCTAATAGTTAACAAATCATTGAGTTGAGATACAATATACAAGATAAAAGCAATGAAGTCCTGAATGCACCGTGGTTAATCAATCGAAGCTTATCCGTATATATAGTCATTTAAATCATTTATCCACTGACCTCTGACACAAAAAGTCCAAAAATCAGTAAATGATACTAAAAAAATTGAATTTCACGAGTATTGACGTTTAATATAAATTTGGCAAATATTACAAACGGGGACGGTAAAGTTTTCCTGATTTCAAAGACCGAGCACGGGATTATTTATTCAATTGTAAAACAGCAATAGGAATTATCGGGAAAGTGATTGAACTGGTGCACCGGGGCGGATAAAAATCCATCGACAATGGGTACTAGGTGTACACGGTCCCGTTAAGAGGAGCCGAGTGCCCGTCCCCCGGAGGCCGGGACACACTAGGAGAATTGAAGAGGTCAATTTACGGATAACGGGGCTTTATCCGGGTCTTGATCGGCCGGCTATCCCGCGCATATCGAGAGTAATATGACCGGTCTAAGCTATGATCTCCGGGGACTCGGCAGCGGGAGGCAGTTCGCCGCGGCGGCGGATTTAAAGAGCATTTGCGGGGAGCCGGGGCCGGCGGCCGCCTGTCCGGCCCGCCGGCCACATATGTGCGCGCGCAGCGAAAGGCGCGCGGCACCTCGGGGGAGGCACTCGTCTTTCGGCGCCCCGGGGGCGCCTGCCCCCGTGGAATCAATTTGAAGGTCCCCTCGGGCCCTGATTTCCCCGGCCCGTTATTCTTCATACGCGCGCGCGGCGGGGTGAGCCCGAGGAGCGGCGCCCCTCCGTCGCGGATCGGCAACCTTTTTCCCGCGGATCCGTTTTTCACGGCTGGCCCTCCCCGCGAGGCTCTTATTCCGACTCGAAGGGGGCGACGCCCGGCGGAGCAGGAAATTTACTCGGCGTCCGCCTGGAAACCGGGACGAACGGCTCTTGTTATCCCGAGCTTCTTTCGCGCCTAATTTCCAATGTTTTGAGTTGATTTTCCCGGGACAAACAAGCTCCGTTCAATTTAGGATCCCTCTTCCTCGGGGCCGCGCACAAGCACTCGGGGACTATATGTTTGCTCGCTCGCCGTTCGCGCGAGAAAAAAAGGAAATAAAAAAGGAAAAGGCGGCCCGGTCCATTAGCGCGGTCAAGGGGTTGCAGGGCGTAAGCCGCTGGCAAACGCCGCGTTATATTTTACAGGGCGGAAGTCTCGGGGAAAAAGTGAGGAGAAAGCCGGGCGGCCAAGGGGCCGCCCAGTGATACGTTCCCCTGCATTTTACTTCGGGATTCAGGGCGCATCCGCGGCATAATCGCCCGGGGGAAAAACGCACGCGCGAGCCCAGCTGCGCGGTCCATTTTAATTGCGGCTTGTAAAGATTCGAAGCGCCGGCGGATTAACCGGCCAGTCGGCGAACGCACGAGGCCGGGCCCCTTGAAGCTAATTAGTATCTCGGGGGGGTAAAAAGCCCGCGGGCCGCCGGCTCGTATATTTCTTCGGAGCCCGACCGCGGGACAAAGAGGAAGCGAGCCGGGCCACGCGCCCCACTCGTAAAACTCCCCAAATTATCGCGCTCCTTGTGCGGCCCTCGTGCGGACCGCGTAACTCTCCCGGGGCCGACGGAGGGGGCCGCGGCGATAAAGCAAAACACGCGCGCGCTCCCCCGGACTATCTCCCGGGCGCGGGTCTCTTGTCGCGGCCGGCGCCCCCTCGACACCTACTACTTCGGCAGGGGGGGGGTGGGAGGGCCATTGATTTTCGGAGGGAACGGGCCGCCGGCAGCCCGATGGCCCGGGAGGCCGCGGGAGAGGAAGGAAAAAAAGGGAAGAACTTTATCGGCGGCGATCGGGCCTGGGGAAGGTAAATCTCGGGGCCAGACCCCCGGGGGGGAGATATCGGCCCCCGCAAAGCCCCGGGATTGAAATCCGCTCGGGGCGATCGCAGGGCGCTCGGACCCCGTAATACGCAGCCAATTTGCAGGCTGAGCTACGGCCCGGGGATAAGAATAATCTATTTTCCGGGCGATAGTCGATGAGAGACGCCGCGGCTTAGCCGCGCGACCTCGCCCCGGTTTTTCCGCCGGACGACGCGCGGATGATCGATCCCCGAGGCGCCAGTTGCCGGCCACTCGCCAAGTGCCAGAGTAATTGCGGGCCGCTCGGCCCACAAATTCGCAACAAGCGCCGGGCCGGCAGGTGGGATTGTGCCCGCGGACAATGCGCCCCGGCCCCCTCCGCCCGGAAGGACGCCAGACGCTCCCCTTGCCCTCGTTAAACCTCGATCTTTCCCCGGCTTTCGCCCCGCGATCTCGACCGCGACGACTTTATCTCCGCGGATGCGAGCTTTATTATGCAAATGAGGCCGCGGCGTTATCCGCCGGGTCCAAGGCCGTTGAGCGGCCCAAGGCGCCTCTTGTGCCCGAGCCCTGGCAATGAAAAACCTCGTAAAGTGGCCGGGGCTCGCTCGTCCGGCCCTTCGATGCTCGCCGCCACCTCGTTATCCCTTTGTGCCGAAAGCCCGAGGCCCTGCATCGACCCGCTCGGCCGCGTCCTTCGGCTCCTCGGGTCTCGCTAATTGTAAATCGATTCCCAATCTGCGCGGAAAGATAAGTCGGGATGACGCTTGTGGTTAAATAACGGTTACGATGCCCGATTTAATGTTTAACAACCTCTAATCAAACGAGGTACGCGACGTAATCTTAATCGAATTTCGACCACCTATGCAAATCTATAAAGGGAAGTCTGACAGAATACCGATCGAACTACTTATGCGCTTAACTGGATTTCAAAGGCTACGAATAGGGCTTCCCCGAACTTTCAGAATTGTCGAGGAATTCGAATGGGATATGTTTTTCGAAACTTGTACTGATTTAGTTGAAGGACTTGATTGCTACAGCAACTATTATCCTTTGGGAATTTCAAAGTTTGTAACGCAAATAAGAGTAAAATATTCATGCGATGTATTAGAACTATTAAATATATTGAGAATTCTACATGTGCGGACTTTTAGTAGTTGAATTGCTAGTTTAAAGGCTTTGATCTTTTTTTAAACATAAAGAAACTGTACTAATTTCAAAGAAATACATTTCCCGGAAAACCTAAGTCAATTCCATTTATCGTGTACGTTCCCAAAATGCTAAACTACGGATTCAAAGTATATTTATTAAATGCAGAACTTATTTAAAGTTTATTCGCGTTAAATATACAAAGGCTTTTTCGTAATGCAATATTTTATTCTTACATTATAATTTAAACTCCCTCGTCCTCTTTGCCATATAAAACGTACATATTTTCATATTATCATACTCTCGTAATTATTATTTAGAATCTTTCGACTTTTCCGCAGAGCTACCATTTTTACTTTTTAATGCTTACTTGCCTAATTGTAATATATTTATTTAAGTCAGTGTTATTCGTTATAAAATAATGGCAATGGGCTATTGTAAACCATTTGTACATTATTGAAGCTTTCGAATTTCATACGTTCACTGAATTTCATATAATAAGCACCCACTCCGTTTTAATATAACAAGTACAGTTACCAAATTTATCATTCATAATTCTTTGTTTATTGTACCAAAATATACTTTTTTCTTTTTAGTATTACTCATTATTCTTTATTAAAGAAATACTACAATATGCATATCAAATGTAGCAATACTCGTATTTGCATAATATTCTTCATCATAAAATTATACAGTTCCTACTAAGTTATAAATAATTGTGTAAAATATTCAAACCACTCACTTTAGGATAATGAATTGGTATAGCCGACGGATATTGAAAGGTCAATCCCGGAAATCCGTAGTAAGGGATGTTCATTATCGGAGTATGTGAGTCGTCGAAGTGTCCGAAGGCCAATCTGTTGCCACTGGGCGAGAACCATACCGCCTTGTTAGAGCTGAATACCTCCTCTGAAAAAAAAGAATCAAAGAGACATTTTTACAAAGAATACGGGCAGTCGTTTCGATTCGCACTTGTATTTTATTGCAAGTATCAGGGTTATCGCGTACCCATTACTTCAAATCTTTTCTTTTTATGCCAGCTAAACCAAGGCTGCGCCGTACAGTAGCAGTCAAATGAAAAATTCGAGACGCTTGACAATGAAGAAAAAAGCCCTTTGCGGCAAAAAAAAAAGGCCAAGATTACCGGCTTAGGCCGCCGTCTGCGGTTCGTGCACGGTTGCTTACCCGGCCGAAAGGCCGCGCGCCTCGTAGTCGGATACCTCGGCATAAAAATTCATTTTTCGGGTTTACGCGCTTCCGCCGGGGGGAGATAAGGCCGCGCGGCCCTTCTAATCCGCCCTCAAGCCTCCTGTTTTTTCAGCGCCTCCTCGACACACATCCCCGAATTCGCGCGGGGCGCAAAGTGAATCTCGCAATTAGAAAGGCGCTCGCCGCGGGTGGAAAAAGGCGCGCGGCAATCTCGGTGGAGTGTATTAAGGACCTTGTGGCGCCGAGGCCGCTTGGCAGGGCGCTTTTGGCATCCGGGTAAATAAGGTCGCGCCCGAGTGTTTGGCGGGCCTTGCGGGCCCCGCCTTACCCCGAGCCGGGCGCGTGTATCGACTCGCCTCACCTCGTGCATCGCACCGTTAATGTTTTATTCGCCCTGGCCACTTGGGATTAAAATCGGCCGCGCTCGGCGGACGTGCGCCGGGCCGACGGCCGTCGTTTATCGGGCTGGATAAACGAGCGCGGTAAAAATTCTCGCGACGTGCCGCACTCCGCGAATCGAGGTAATGTTAATTAATGCATCGGGCCCCGGGTTTTCGGTGCTCTGCCCCGGTCTTTGGAAAATACCCCCGCCGTCCGCGCCCGATGCATCTATCAAACTCTATTGTCCGAGGGATTGTTTATGCGCTGGATACCAATTGTCGATGGATCAATTAATAATTGCCAATTATAAACATTAATTATACAAAGTTATTGTTATCGTAATTGTGATGGATGCCGTGCATATATAAGGCAGCGCGCGCAGCTGGTTCGGGCACACTCGATACTTTGTAATTACTGATTCCTGTCTCGGAGACGATATGCGATCTAAACTGAACACCTCTTATATTCTGCATTCATAGGGGATTATTTTAATTAGAACAGCTATAATGATTAGAACAATGACTAAATTGTAATGACTAATTCATTGTTTTGCTCTCTTATTTAATGCGTAACTGTAAGGGCCATTCGATACATTGAACGGGCTGATATAATGAACATTATTTAATCTCATAATTATCCTCGTGTACGCCCACTATCGTGATTATACGCCAGTTTTGGAACTTCCACAAGGCACAAGGATACTTTAACAAGAAAGGCTTCTATAAGCATGTTTATTTAAGAGTATGCACGATAATGAAAAGGGTATCTTCCAGCAAATTACTGAAGGCCTTTGAAAATATCGAACTTATACTTAATCTTCTATTTTTATCTACAAACATTGGAAAAATGTATCGACAGCTAATAGAAGCAATTTTCCTTTAAAAATTGTACAATGTTGAATTCCTTTAAATTGGAGTACTTTATTAAAAACTTTATTATACTAATATACGAGAAGATGAAAAGAAAACAATGTAATACTATGGTTTCTGTAAATATAAGCTATAAAATTGTATACCCATTGAGTCCGACAGCACAAGTGCCTTGCATGCTCCCGTCTATAGTTCGACGGCCGTGTATAGAAACATTTTTTTAAGCAACACGTGTAAAATTGCAGTAAAATCGGAAAAGGTGTAAAATACAATTCTGGTGCGCAGTCCATCAAAACATATTTGAATCGTTTCAATATAAGAAAGATTCGAAACTGCTCGGGCGTAATGTTGTTTTTTTATAATTTACATTCAAATTGATGATAAAGTTTCATTTGCGTTTATATAGCGATACTTTTTTACATCAATTGAGTTTTTATATTAAACCATATTTCACAAAATATTTTAAAGCTCGAATAAACCTCACTGAGGTTTGCAGTTCGGTGGAGCTTGTGCTGTTCAAGCACTTTAACATCATTGGATTGTCGACGAAGGTTTATCGCGATGATTTTTATTCAATTTACTTGTTTTCTGTTCAGTGAAAGCGACGGCTGCTAGGTACACACGCGAATGCGAATCTATTTTGTAGACAACAAAATGGAACAATCGTTCGGAGCGATGACCGAATTCAACTTTGAGGCATCAGCCGATGAAAGTTGCAAAGAGAAAAGGAATTGCTCAAACGAAGAAGAGATCAATTGAATCGGTACTTCTTTGACTCTCGGAGAAAAAAGGAAAGCAAAGCTTCTTCTATTACCTCGGAGAAATTCAGTTTCTCAAAATATTCCGGATGAGCCAGTATACAAAGCTGAGGGTAAATGAGTTTTTCAAAGTCGATTTTACTCCATAGAAATACAATGATGTGGCCTGGAAATATTTGGAGAAGTTGCACAAAACTTTGGTAAGTCTGATATCGTTTTGTTATTCTCAATTATTTGCATCTTTAATCTAACTTTTTATTTCAGAATACTTGCGTAAAAGCAGAGCGAGCATAAAAAGAAACAAGACCCCGAACATTTGGGGGGGAGGGGGGGGGGGCGACAGCCTACCCTCCGTGCAAGGCATAGAAACCAATATTTTTCGTAACAAAGCTAAATTTTTTATGCTCTAAATAACCCGGGCGGGGAGAAAGATGCTCCTTCGATCCCGGGGCGCGGGATCGTAGCCGCAGCCGCGTCTGCTTTTACACGCGGCCGCATTACTATAAAAGATTTTACTATTTCAGAGAGTCGCTCGCCCTAAGAGGCTTTCTCTCAAATAAGAATCTCCTAAACTGAAGCGCGTATACAAAATTTTTCGGAGGTACGGAGCCGGAGTCCGGACGTCTCGGCGACTTGGGTCTGGCGAGCAGTGGCGCCGCCTCCGCTTAAATTTCCAATCTCGCTCCCACCTTCCAGAGCGGGATACGCATTTATGAATTCCGAAGAGAGAGAGAGAGAGAGAGAGCGGGAGTTGAGCCTCCGCCCACGGCTTCCGAAGGGGAATAAAAGCCACGCGACAGTGGAGTTCTCGCGTCGATGGGGATGGCGCGCATGCGGCCCACGTATGACTGGCCCGCGCGTATTTGCGGAGCGCGCGCACGTAAGGGCCTTTGTCCGAGGAATGCCGGCGGCGGGTCCCGCGCCGCTGCCCTCGTCGATGCTAAAAAACGACCTGGGGATTCCTTTCCGGCCGGCGCTTCCGTCGGCCCTTGCCAGTCCCGCGGAGGCCCTCGCCTTTTTCCCCGGTCACCGCCCGGCTAAAACGCGCGCGACGTGTATTTCATCACGCGCCCTCTGGCGCCGCCCAGGACCCCCGCCCGAACCGCTCTTTTATTTTGCCCACGCCAAACCCTTCGCGGAATAACACAGGGGCGTCGCGCGTGTAACGCCGCGAAACAAAGTTTTTGGCCCCTAGCCACGCGTCCACCACTTCCGGTTCTTTCGCGCCTCGGCGATTAGGCGGCCCGAAAATTATTTCCCCTCCCTTAGTTTTAATTCGTTACTCCAACAATCCTCTCGGTCGGTTGGCCGCGGATAGTTCGGACTTGGCTGCTGAAAATTTTCATCAATTTTTTGCGAGTTGCTGGAGAGTTTTCGACCAGCTGACCAGGAAATCGCTAAAAAATTCACTGCAAATCCCATATATCGCTCCTTTCGTTTCCCGTTTGGTTGCCGACTTTTACAATCGAAATTTTTACCAAAAATAATATCATTAAACATTGCTATTAAAATTTGTTCACTCGTTAGTTGTTGGAAACTGTTATAAAATCCGTGGAAAAAAAGAAATAGGTAATTTGGAGCGAAAAACCAGCTTTATTGGTGAAATTCGTGATCACTATTGTTTGATACTGATAGATACTGATGCAGCCTTAAAATAGGAACTGGCAAAGAGTTTAAGGTATCCGCGATTCTTAATTTAAAATTTCTCTACTTCGATATTCTTTACGTCACTACGGGTTCAAAGCAAAAGTTGCAAATTATTTTAAATAATGTACCGCATGGCCAGAGAGGCGCAAAGGGTCGCGGCTTTGCCCGGCGCCAACTTTCACGTAAATTTTGTATTTTGCAGTGTATGACGCAAAAAACTTGCTCCAATGCACAATGAACTTTATGATCCGCTTAATGAACAAAGTAAGTAATGAACTTGGGTGTTTTTGCCAGGGCTCTCGTTACGTTCGACTCTACGTGTGTTATTTTGTTTTTGGATTATTGTCTAGTTTCTATTTGCGGTTTTGCACGATTAAAAGCTGCGGATAGAACGTAAGTTAATGTTTATAAAAGGCATTATGGGATAATTTAAAAAGTTGGCTGCTTTAGATACTTCCAAGTGCGGGGAATTCCGCAGAAGCATAGAAAGAATAAATTGGCAGAATTATAACAAGTGAGGTAGGATAATGAAGCGGGGCGCGTTATGGAGAACAAAAGAAGGCCTATCCATTCTCCTTGACGTATTCGTGCTCTAGCAGCATTAGCTGCAAGATCGAGGTATTGTATTCGGTAAATAGATGACGTTTACACCACAATTAGATTGTTTACGCTGGTTTATGCAGGGCTATTGTGCGAGCTCGAAGCGCGGCGGGAGGAGAGGGTCAACACGCGTCAACTTAATGTGCCTGCAAGAATGTGCACATTGTGCTCATAACTCCTGCGCGAATTAGCCTAATTATCAGTTGAACTGTCTAGGGCACCGCGAGGGCGCGATTACTCGACCCGGGGCGAACAGTATTCGACTGGCGGACGCGAGCTAATCAGAAGGGCCCGAGTGGCAAAGCTGTCGCGAGGCACATTGTCGGGGGAGAAGGGCGCTTGTACCCATCCGGATTTGCAAATATTTGTCTCGGCAGGGAGGATCGCTCGCGCTCGGGAGCGCGCAAAAAGCCCGTAGAATTTGATGGGGAGTTTAAGGGAGGCGGGCGCGAGTGGCGCGCGCGACTGGAAGAAAAAGAGGCATAATCGGAAAGCCGGGTCGGAGGGCGGGAGAGCCGGGAAATCGCTTTCGCCTTCGACGGCCCGGGCGAAGATTACATTCTTGAGAGTCGATTAGAATTCAGGAGTGTCGTCGGGGTGGCGCGCCCGCCGAAGAAGTACATTATCGGCTCCCGGGCAGACGCAGTCCGATACGGTAATGCCAGCCGATGGTCTGTCGATACCTGCCCTCCGCGTCTGCTCGGGGCGGAACCGCGCCGCGGACAAAGGAGGCCCCCGGCCTCCCTCCCCGGGTGCCTTTTTCCCCCGCGGGGCTCCAGCGGCTTGGGACCGACGCCGGCGGAAATAAAGCCTGATTTACATGCGCCGCCGGCTTCGGCAGTCGCGGCCAAAGTCCCGCCGGCCTTTCAATTTTCCCCGCGGCCCGCATTTTTCCCGCGGATTTGTTTCGCCGCGGCAGGGCCTTGCGGCTCGTCCCGCGGGGCAAATGGGGCGCGGCCGGGGCCGCCGCCGCCGCCGCCGAGGATTCGATCACGCGCCGCCCGCGCGGGAAAGCGAAAGTGCGCGGGGGAATTTTTACACGGCCCCTTTTCCCGGCCGCGGCGGGCGGACTGGAAACAGTTGGAGAATCACCGGCTCGCCCGCGCCAGCCTTTTGTTCGCTACTCGGTTTGTTTTCGGCTTTGTTTGGCCCGCTTTCGTTTGGCTTCGGCGAAACATCTCCTTGCGCCTCCGCCGCTTTTATTTCATTTCCGCGTGCCCGAGTCCACGGCTATCAATTATCATTCGGGTATTAGTGGGCCGAGGTCCAAAGTTTATATAATAGGAATTGTTCGGTAAAATTGTTGGGAAAAAGCCACGCTGGATGGAGGGAGCGAATTAAGGAACTCGCCAAACTTTTACTCGCTTTACCATTCAAATAACAAGTGCTTCAATCTCTCAACCACGATAACAATATAATATTGCGATGATTTTGCCTTTTCACGCATAAAGTTTATATATTCATACCTTTCGGTTACCAATGTAAGTTCATTGTCCTTGTCTTTATGCAGACAACAATAAATTATAAATATACTGATATTCGGATTAGAGAATGTAAATAATGATGAATTATAATTTAGTAAAGATTTCTTCGCATCTAAGTCTCCGGAATATCAACAAATGTGCTAGAGTGAATTCCAAGAATTTTGGCGATTTGGCAATAATACAGGTACAGTGGAAAAAATTTCTTGAATTTTCAATCACTCTTAGTTATTATCGGTACATGAAAATTCAATTTCAGATAACTGAATATTAAATTCATAAAGATATTACTTAATTTTCATAGAAAAGTGATAAATCAGAATAATTTTGTCACTTGAAGACTCAAAAAATGTATAGCTGTCGTTTACGTCTCAAACAGGAAGTGTGTGCAGTAATTGTAGTATACGGTGCTAGAGCCTGGACAAAGTGATCGAATACGTTGTGCACGTGGAAAACTATTGAACCATAAGCACAACTTTGTATTTTAATTCAAGGAATTTTCATATAATAGTAAGTAGTTAATATATTTTATTTCATATTATACACTTTCTATTGCGAAATTAGCTTCTTTTCATTATATATATTGCAAGTTGAAAATTAGAAGTTATGTTGAGGTTGTAATTAATCTAAAAAATTTATTTTATTCTAGGATTCATTCAATATAGAATAATTCAATTTCTACATGTATCAATCTACAATTTCAAGAATAAGCACTTGAAATTTCAAATATACCAAACCTGAATTTTCAGGTATACCGACATGTGTAGCCTTGCAGAATGCTAGGAGTTGGCACGCGCCGAATGACGCCAAGTACTTAGCACGAGTAAGGACGAAGTACTTATCAAATGAAATGTAATTTTGGAATTATTTAGATTAGCACTTTGTATCGTAATAGCTTTCGACATGTTTGGATCCAATGAATTAATTTCTGCTGGGACGAGGTATTGTATTCGAGATTTTTGTGCTGCACGTGTAAATAGATGAGCGGATTAGTACATCGTAAGTATCTTCATTTAAAATAATTTGGTGTACGCGGTAATGTGTCATTAGTATGCTTTGAGGCAGGGTATACCATGGCAGCATTACTGTCGAGCTAAACAGAAATATCTGGGACGAAACCTAATGGAGTCAATATAACTAGACGATCCATGCCAATTGTGAATACATACTCGATTCTGTGTGGGACACCAAGTAATTCACTTTGTCGCGTTTCACCAGGTATTATACGGATTACAGCAAAACCTAATGGGATGACAGGCGTTAAGGCGGACAAGATAAATGTGTAAGAAGGACAAAATGATAAGTCGAGCCGGTGGTAATGAAGGAGCTTATGGATCACGCGAATAATCGGGGAATGGAATTTTAATTTAGAGGGCGGCCAGCAGTAAGAGTGCGCGGCGGACATTAGGCTCGGGGCGCTCATGCGTAATGCACAGTCGAACGCGCGCCGGGGAGAAATGAATTTGCGCGGGGGGCGAGCGCGCGAATGACGGGGGAATCCCGCGCGCTCAATTTGCGTACAATCCCCCGCAAGTATATATCCGGCGAGCGCAATTTGCCGGGTACAAAGGCCGGGTGCATCATTACAGCGTCTCGAGCACGCAAAATTCCTCGGCCTCGGGGAATTCCTCGGGAGATTAAAAAGTCCCCCGCGCATCGGGGGCGCTGCAGTCGGCCGGTGCGCGCGGCCCGCTTCTCATCGGGGCCGCGTCGATTTATTTACTGCCCCTTACCATTCATATTCCCGCGCGGGGGCAGTCGGCAGCGGGGCGCGGCCTAAGGGGAGCATAGAATTCCAAATCAGATTCATGCCCGGAATACCGATACTCGCTCTTTCCTCCCCTCCCCCGAGATAAAGGGGCCGCTCCCCGGGTGCCGAGGCGCTCGCGCCCTGTCCTCCCCCGCCTCGGAATTAATACATTTTTGCCGCGCGGCCCTCGCGGGCCCGCATTCCCGCGGTCTAATTTATCGGCGGCTGCTTTGTGCGCGGCGCCCGGTGGAAATCGACTTAAAAGGGGCCCCCGCGGAACGCCCGCGACGCTGTCACGCCGCGCTGGAGCCCCGGCGGCCGCGTAAACCGGCGCGCCGCCCCGGATTAGAGGACGCGCCGGAGGCCTCGCTCGGCAGCATCGGGAATTCGCCCCGTGAGCAGAAGCGCAACTCCATTAGCGGCCCGGGATTTGCCAAAGTATTTTTCCAAATCCCCCAGACGCCGTTAACGGCGCGTCTGCCGCTCGGAAAACTCATCTGCTGATTCCAGGCGAGCGGGCGCGCGACGCCCGCCTCTTACACGTACATCCCGATCCCGGGGGCGCGACAAAAACTCCCGCCCGTCGCCGGCTGCAACATTTTTATTCCGAATGAAACAACTTTTTCCCGCTGCCAGCTCAGCGGCTCGCCGAGCTCCCTTGTCTTACTCTTTCCAGTTTTGTTAATTAGCTGCACCTGCAGCTTTGCCGCGTTAATTATGGGCTACGGAGTGTGAGGTCGCTGAATATCGTGGCCTCTCTTAATTTCGTGCCGAGGGGGGAAAAAAGGATCGCGCCGAAGGCTAAACCGCCGCTGGGGCGAATGATCTATTTGGAAATTTACAGGCTGCAGTGTACCGAATATTCGTCTGAGCTTAACCAAAACGTTTGCTGCTCAACTATTGGTAATCCATACAGAAATATTCATTTTCTCGATAAAACAAAGCACTACCATTATTCATTTGTTTCATAAAGTCTAGTAATGACATTCAGTTGAGATATTCTGCATCAGTTATATAATACTTTTTACAAATAGTTTACATTAATTTCCGACAGTATAAAGCATTGTTACGACGTGTCGTAAATGTTTCTATTTGGTATTCGTTGCGCGTCGTACAAACACTGAATCGAGACAAAGAAGGGAAAATTGTAACAAAATTTTACACAATGTCGCACAGAATACTAAGTTTAGAATGGCGATGCTATTCTGTTACTCTATAAAAGGTGCTATTTTACAGCAAAAAGTGTTCCCATAAAAAGTCATTCGATCTTATCTCTAGAAAAATGTACCCAAGGCTTATAAAAAGTTTATTGAAATATTTTTGCCTTCAGTTGTGTATAGGTTAAAGAATATGAACGTTTCAGTTAAATGTATTTCCTACTATAGTTAATATAGCGATCTTTCTTACAATTTTCTACAAGTTCCCTATTATACACAGAATGGTGCACATTATTTATTAATATTCAAAAGTAAATGTATAATATAAATATACATATTGAAATTGATGCAAAGAATGATAATTTATGAAAATTATAAGTCTTGTTAATGTTCTAATTAAAAAGTCAAAACCTAACAGCCAAAGTATACAAATAATTGTATTGAATTAACAATCGATAATGTAATGAAGTATAAATATATTATTTTATAAGTCCATTTCATTTAAGAATCTCCAGAGATAAAATTCCTTTCGAAAGCATCTGTTGTGACAAGATAAAGTAGAGCTTGAGATGTTTCCTAATAATTTCAATTTAGAAATATACTAATTTGACTTTGATTTGGACTCGCAAGTTGCGGCATGTTGCATCTGCATCATGAACGAGGGATACATAGCTTGATGGTGGCGCAATGCGGTGCCGCTACACTAGCCGGAGAGTAGTATAGCTCATGGCTGCCTCGAATCCGTATAGAATTCGAAGAATATGAGGCAACTGTGCAGTTTCAGGTCAGAAGTAATAAAAATAATGCGCGACATGTATTCCCTATCACTTTCTAGTCTTCGAGTAAAGTACTATTTATTTTTGTTTATGCAAACGTCAATAATGCAGTATCGTAGCCAGTGAATTGGAAACTAAAAAATCCGTGTATCAAATTTACATTAGCCGATTAATTAAAATATAAATTTACTCATTAAGCTAAAAATTTGTTAATCATACTATTTTACGGAATTTCAGTAAAATTTTATAAATGTATATAATGTACATGACCAGTATAATGTATTTGGTTTTATCAATTAATTTAATTTAGTTCCCTTAATGTATGCGTGATAATTTTATTCACTTTACAGTTTATTAAACAATACCTTTTAGATATATTTTAGTAATACAATTAAAAATTAATTAGATACAAATTATTATTACTTTAACCAAAGCCGCACCCGCATAATAATACCTTATACGTCAATGCAAAAATGATATAAATATTATATGTACGTGTAATTTGAAGATCCAAAATAGGGCGATTTATCAGTCATGGATAAAATTGCAATAAGAAGGAAATCAATTGGCCTTATTATTACGCAACGATGAAATGTAAAAATAATCTGAGAATGTACATGGCAGTTGTTGCAAAGTGAAAGCATTTGAATTTCTGAAATCGGCAACAATAATTATTATTCTTGATTATTCGAAAGGGCCAACGTTACTGCTCAGCGGAATGAAAAGATGCAAATGCAGGGCTTTAGAGGATTGGGTGGGAATCATTTAAATCGACAGTTTAATACTTGGCTCGCGGGGCCATAAACGGTTTAATGCCCGCTCGCGGCAGGAGCAGTTATCTCCTAATGAAAAAGACTGCTGGATTACGCATTCAGCGGCGGGGCGCATTTTCGCTGATTCTCGAGTCGGATAGCCCGCGCGACTCTTCCTCGCTCGTGCATACATCGAGGGCAACGTATGCGCGCGTGTGTACCGGCCGGCGGGGCAAGTTCAGGGACTAAGGATCCAAGCGCAGCCGGGCTGGAAAAGCCGTAATGACCGGGGGGCTCATCGGTCAGTGGGCGCACGTAACCGGTAGCTCGCGATTTTCGTTCCGGCCCGAGCTCATGCCGGCGAGACAATGGCGCGGCCGCCCCTCGCGCATAGTAAAGCCCGAGGTAAGACGGATGGCCGGGGCCCGGAATACCGAGTGTAAGTTAAATAGGATACGAGTTTCGGAATCTTTATGGCGGCTTAATGCAGAATTACGCTTCCGTTGCGTGGGGAGCGGCCCGCGCGCCGGGGGATCCCGATCGATCGCGGCCGATATATACCTTTAAAGCCGGCGGGCCCCCCGGTGGATTTATGAGCCGGCCGGCAACTAGCGACAGACGTACACGCGCCCCGGATTTTCCCCCATATTTTCCTTTGATTATGCTAAGTGGCCCGATGAATTTTAGATGGCCGTGGCTCGGCCGCGCGGTTGTCTTAGCGGCCGGCGCACTGGCTGCCCGCGCATTTGCCTCCCGCGCCCGTATTTTCCGAGCTGTTCAGCATCAGCTCGGACATTGTTTTTAACGGGCTTAACGAAATTTTCGGCCGTCCAATTAAAAGCGGCGGGGGCGCAGACTTTCATTGGGAAAAAGCCCGGGCGCAGTAAAAATATTTTGCGCCTTCCCGGCGGAATCCCCGGAGTTTCATCTGCAGATTCATTTGAATTAGGCGGGAAATTCGTTTCGGGCGGAAATAGAGGGAGCGCGGCCAAGAATGCGCGAATTTGCATCCCCCGGCTTTTCAAACTTTTAGCAGCTGCGGCGCAATCGGAAAAATATTGGCTCGACTCATCGAAGTTGACGGATTATTCCGTCTGCCGCGACACGGACATTGAAGATCGTCTCTGCGCGTGCGCAAAAAAAGCGTTATATTCGGTGCGTCGCCGGCGCTCGCCCGCTCCTTGCCGTTCGCCGCGCCAAAGAGAATAAAGAAACGAGGCGGGGAGAGGGCGAGTCGGTGTTTCGGGCGCGGCAGCTGCATCCCTCGAGATCTTCAAAGTTAAATTAAGATATTTCAAGTTGGATACTATAAGTAAGGACTTAAGCTGCATTTGCATGTCGGACCAATGTCACGGGGGAGCCTTTGAAAATAATTAAAAATAATCGGGGCCGCGGGGAGATTTTTCTTAATTAATCAAATCGGACCGAGGTCCGGGGCCGTTGCCGGAATTGCCCCGGCAGGTACAACCTGAATTTAAAGCATTAATAATGAGGGCGTATATTCATGGGGCGACCAAGCCCCCTGGCAATTAGTGCGCAATAGCGCCTTTGAGATTTATCCCGCGCCGGCCGGGCAAACAAAAAGGAGGGGCCATAAGCAGGCCGGCGCGCCTCCTCTAATCAGGAGGCGGAAACAAGCGATCGGACTCACCCTCGTAGACCCAGTCGGGCACGCCGTTGTAGACGGTGCCGAAGGCCCCGCTGAAGGTGATCTGGTAGTCCTCGGGCACCTCCGCCTGCGGCCGGTAGTAGATGTTGCTCTGGAGGACGTAGACGAGGGCGTTGCCCTGGGGCGCCCACACGGCCAGCTGCAGGCCCGAGGACTCGTTGTCGCTCAGCGCCGTCTCCTGCCTGCAAGCCCACGGCCGTTCAGTCGGGCCCGCAAAACTCCCCCCTCGCTCCGGCCCCGGCGCAAGAAAACAGCCCGGGATATATATATGTATATATACGCTACGGCCGAGGCAGGCGATACGCTTCGGGAAATTTAACGCGCTGTTTGCGCGGCCGCCAGTCGGCACGCGTTTATATATATATACGTCGGCTGCTCGAGGCACCGCGGGGCCGCGCTATTATTGAGGCGGCGCCCGAATGCCGCGCACATGCCGCCGGGCTGCGGCGTCCCGGCGCGCGTGCAGCCCCCGCGTAATCGAAGAGGCCCGGCCGACGTGGCTGCCGCGATCAAGCGGTCGTTGCGACGCCGGTTATACGGCCCGCAGGAAGGAGGCGCCCCGAGTCGTTGTCGCTCGACCGGAGGGAAAAATATCCGCCGCGGGGGCAGATCGATGAAGCGGCCCCGCCTCGGTGCGGCCTTGACCCCGGGGCCTGGGGGGGGGGCGAAGACGGTTGGCGGACCGAGCGTCCGCCCGGGAGCCTCGAGGGCCGGCGAGGGGCAAATTTGACGGGGGAATGAAAAATAATCGGCCGCGGGAGACAAACGCTCGGAGGAAGATGAAGCGGCTGCGGGGCAAGAAGCCCGCGGAGGTGGACTCGCGCGGCAATAACGACTCGAGGCCCGTCACGGCCGGCGACCCCCCGAAAAAGAGGATTTATATACGGGCCCTGTTTTGCCCGGGGCGCCGGCTTTTTTTACCCCGCCCGCCCCCCCGGGCGGCTCAGCGGCCCGCCGGGCGATCGCGGCCGGGAGGATTAGATCCCGAGCGCCTCCTCGCGGCGTGTGCGCGTACCGCACACACGCCGACTTGGCTCCCGGGCCGTATTCGCGCCGTCTTTGGGCGGACGGCACGCCGCGGCCGCGATTGATCGCGCGCGTATTATTGCGCGCTTGGGACGTCTCGGGCCGTTCGGACCGACGGCTACGCCGCCGCCCACGCCGAACTGGGTTAAAGAATAAATATACTGGCGCAGTAGTACGAGTCGATCTTGCGCGCGGTCTACCCTGTCGGCCCGGGGAAATCCATCGCTCGCCGGAGAATTTCGCGAGAATACTTCATCTGGATACTTGGGGAAAGTTTCTAAATGCGATTGCATTATTAACGGTATTTACTACTTCACTCTGTCGTTTAAATTTACTCTTTAAAGACTTCGCCGACTTTAATGCTGCCTTCGATAATTATTCGCGTCTATTTTGAACGTCTCTTCGCTAATTGTTATACTAGTACTCATTATGCTAGCTCCGTATTCATCCGCTCGTTCCAATTGTTTTAATGTTCTATCGTTAAATTATCTCGTACTTCGCGATGAACAATGATAATAAGAATATTACTCGTATCCTTTTAACTTTTAATATCGAAATGAACAACTCGTTAAAGCAAAATGCTACATTTTGAATATATTGAATTGGAAATCAATTAATTTGTTAAATCCTTTTTTCAATCTGCATAAATTGTTGTTACAAAGAAATCCTTATTTCATGAAATGCTACATAATATTAAAAATATCAGTCATTAAATGTGAATTAACCAGCGATCATTTTATATTTAAATAGTTGTTTTATACATGACGTTATCAACGCCTCCTTTTTATTAAAAAAGCTTTTTTATGTGCTAAAGATATAAACTGTCGAATACTCGCGAAAGAGTCTTTTTTAGTTAATTTGATGAAATAAACGTTTTCGATTTTATCGGCCTTGTACTCCTTTCGCGATAGACGTTATCAGCTGAGCGTACGAAACCTGCAAGAGCCGAGCAATAGTTTAACTCGATAAACCGTACATTGTATTAAATTTTCGATAAAAAGAGAAGCTGAGAAACGGAGTTTATCCAACAAAAATTTCATTTAAAGCCTCGTTCATACACGGCTATATGCGGGTGGCCAAAAAAACGATGCCCGTGTGTATCCGTCGTTATTTATATAATACTTGAAAAGAAAGTAAAAAATTGATCGTTATTTGCGGAGAGAAACGAGGAGTCGCGGGCGACGCGACGAAATGTTTAGAGAGGGGGGGAATTGGAAAAAACGCCGATGTCAGTTCGTGAGATGAAATAGGCATCACGAATGTATTACGCATATGAATATCGCGGGGGAGCAAGGCGCTTCCTTGACGCACCTGGTACTCGCGCGCGTACACCCGTCATAATACCGATCCACCATCGAGGTTATGCCGTGAATATTGTTACAAGAAGTCCCTGCCCTCCGCGACACTCGAGGCGCGGGGGAAAAATATTTCACTCGGCCTGAAATAATAAGAAGGCCCCGCGCGGAAGACTTCTAGGATTTCGCAGGCTCCTCGCGGAAGCGCCCGGGGAGTGCGACGCCCATGGTACGCAATTTGCCATCGTGCAGGCGAGGCAGCGCGACGTACGGGGCCATAGGGGATGGCCGAGGAGACGTCGAGAGGGCGCGGCAGTCAATTAGGCCCTAACAGTCGTCCGAGATGATTTAAAGGTGGACAAGCCGAAGGTTTTTGGCCCCGGGCGGCGAAATATAATTGAGCAGCGGGCCGCGCGTAAAAAGGGACCAGCCGAGTGAAATCCATTTCCCTTGGGGTTAATAAATCACGAGGGCCGGGAAATAAAGTTAGGAATAAGTGAAAATTAAAGTCCTGGCAAAGGGAGTGATTTGTGGAAATTTGTTCGCGTAACGTCGTTATGGGGCGGGGCGCGGGAGGAGGCCGGGCGAGGGTCGTCCTCGGCCTCGTCCTCGCGGGTCGTCGCGCGGCCGGGTGCGGGACGGGCAGGGGGGGGGGGGGGTCCCGACTCGCAGTTTAAAGTTGAGATTTACAAAGGGAAGTCGCGCATTCTTCGAGGAGTAGTCGCTTAAACCAACGTCAGCGCGTAATATATAAATCCACGGATGAGAAAGTTGGCGGGCGGCTCGGGCGGGCCGGGCGCCCCCGGCGGAACACTGGGCGCGGTGTATATAAGGCGCGAAGGAGGATTAAATTCGCGGGGCCGGCGGCGCGGGGCTCACTTTGTAATTTGGCCGCGGGGGGGCCTCGCCCGGCCCGCGGGATTAAAATGCAAATTCAAATTTTAGTCTCGAAATAAGTCTGAAATATGATTAGGGGCCGAATGCGATAAGCTTACGGGCCGCTATACTTACAGCGTCTCCAGGTTCACGATCTTGTACTGGGCCAGGTACGTGTGACGGAAGCGCTGAAACAGAAAAGCACGGGGCCGACGGTGAGTCTCATTGAAATTCACTGCTATGCATTTTCGGAATATTACACCCGGCCCGCGAGGCCCTCCCGCCCCTCGGACGGGCTTATTTTCCCCGGCGCCGGGCGCCCGCGGACACGACGCGGGAACTTTTTTAAATATTCCGGACTTCATCGCAAATTCTATTCCCGTCCCTTATTACAAGGGAGGATATATTATCATAGCCGATTCAATTTATCCTTTATTGCCTTTGATATATACTCCCTGCCCTCTCCTATTCTCCCGGGGAACCGATAGAAATCCTCCATCTCCCCTGCCTTACGAAGATGAGAATGTCTCCGGATTAATAAAATTGTCAAGCGCCTCTTCCTTCTCCTCCTCCTCGTACATGCACTCCAAAACTTAGCTCTCGATTCTTCTCCGTAGAGCTTCCGAACTGCTGATGAAGAGGAACTTCTGTCCATACATATACATATATATATATGTATATATACGTAGCCTCGTGCACATACCGCTTTCAAACGATCGACTTTTTTTCCCGCGCCAAATTCGGTAAGGCAAAAATGTGCCGCCCGGACTCGTCCGCTTGGAATTTTTACAACCCAACGAAATTTATGACACTCAAAGCCCGCCGGGATCGAGAAAAAAAATTAATTTCAGAATAATATTGGCCTCGCTAAAGGTGAAAATCATCGAATTCGTGTCGTCGTTAGCATTTCTTTTATGGCCGAATTATTCAAGTTTTATATACTCTACGGACTGGTTAATTTGCTAATTAACAAATATTTTTACGCAAACTATTCGCAAATTAAAATCATAATCAGCTGAATCGATACATATATAGACATGCCTTAGTGAAGGTTTGCAAGATGCTTCCCTGGTACTTTGGATAAAAATGCATTAAGAATCATAATATTTTAGCGAAAAGTACGTTTGCCGCACTGTCGGCAGTATCAAATGATGCCTTTTCCCACCACAATTTTCCGAGTGCACGAAAAGAGTAATCATTTAAGGAACAGCTTCGGCAGTATCGCCTTTCCCGCGAAATGCGACTCGGGAAGGCCTCTGCATACCGCGCTCGGCTCCACGCGAGCGATGCGCTTGCATCAGATAACTCGAGGCTCAATATTTTAGAGATCGATAGTCGCGGAATCGCCGGCTAGCCGGCGGCGGGGGGCGGGGGCACTAATAAAAATTTTTGGCCTCGCATTGGGGCCAGTGGCCGCATTATACGCCCGGGCGCCGAGGATAAAAAACCAGAGCCCGGGCGGCCGGCATCACGCGCGCGAAACTTATTAAAAATGTCATAGCGCGGGGGCCGAGGGGCGATCGGGCGTGGCTGATAAACGCAGAGCCGCCGATTTCCCGCCAATAAATTTAAAGCTTTCGAGATAGGGGCAGCGGGGGCCGAGGGGCGAGCGGCGATGCGTCAGGCATCATCAATAATACTCGTCGATACGGCCGCGAAGGATTCATGGCGCGCGACGCGCTATTTTGCCTCCATTAACTCTTTCACAGGGGCGCGCCATAAATCAGGGCCGCGGGGCCGATAAGGATCGGAATAACGCCATTTTCACGCGGTGCGAATCATTGTCGCCATCGGACCTCACCCCGCGAGCCAACGCGCGCGCGCGCGCCCTCGCTCCACCCACATCGATTCCCCGGCTAGTGCCCGTGTTTTCGCCCTATTCCGCGACCTCTCGCAAATCGTCATTGGCCCTCTCTGTCGCGCGGCCCCGCGTTTTTCGCGGTTGCCAAAGTGCCGGGGCGCTTTTCCCGCTCAATCGCCGCTCGAGATTCCAGCGGCGTCCCCTCCGAGCTGCCCGCACAATGCCGTACCGCACCGCACACCCCGCCATTATCATTATCCACGGTTCAGGGGTGATTTGTCGGCGTTAAAATCACGCGGCGGCCCGGTGAGGGCGCGTTTTTTTTTTTTTTTTGCCCAGTGTCACGCGCGTTTTGTTTGGACTCGCGGTGCGGCGCCCGCTTTGGGAAAAGCTGGCCGAAGGGCCGCGCGGAACTTGGAAAATCCGGTCAATTTGGATGATGATGTCTGGGCGCTTGTATGAATGCAGGGCGTATCGCGCGGGCGTCGCGCGATAACGGCTGTCGGGCAATTTAGCCCGGCGGCCCCGTGGGATTCTTTGAAACTTCGACAAAATCTATATTCACATAGGCGCGATCAGAAAATGTCACTTCGGCGCACGGCCCATGCATTATTCAAGGGAAAATAGCGCACGTCTTTGCCGGGGAAACCCGAGCTGACCGATCCTAATCCGCGCCAGATATAAACCGTCAAAGCTAGCGCCGTCCCTACGCGGACAATTAGGAAAATTTGGGAAAAATATTGCTTTTCGGGCGGTTCCCGCTGCCGGCCCGTTAATCCGCGGGATGGAAAAATTATTGAAAAGCGGCGGGGGCTCGAGGATACATAAAATATGACTGGCTCCGGACTCGTGACACGCTCGATAAAGTAGAGTGGAAGGGGGCCGCGCGCACCGCAAACCGCCCCCGACAGCATTTCCCCGGGCTCATTGTCCGGCGGCAAGGCGCGCCAGCGCCGGGGAAAAACCGGGCGACACCAATCGTTCATCTCCCAAATTAGCCAATTAAAATGCCCCCTCGACGCCGTTGCGTCGCCGATCGGCGAACCGACCGATTTTTCGGGACGAGCGGCCCGAAAATCCGGCCGATTTCCCCGCGCCGGCGGAGGACATAATCGATCGGGGCGGCCGGCGCCCGTAATCGCAAATGACGTTCGATTCGCGTTACACCGGCCGCCAGAGCCGCGTCAGCCGCCTTTCCCCCGCACTTCATTTCGAGGCTGCGCGCCCGGATGGCCCGGCGGCGCTCGCGCGACTTCGCCTTCGATGCGCGCGCCCGCGATCGCATTGGGCTCTTTCGGGGGAATTGTGCAGCCTTCACCGCTTGAGGGACGTTCCTTCTCACTGCTGCTTATTGGATTTCTTTTCTTGAACGCGCATGGCAGATTTTTTTCTCGAGCGTCAAAGGGTAAAAAACTCTTGATTTACGAATTTAAAAGTTCTTTTTGCGTTATTGCCGCGGCTCCGCTGTGCAAGCCAGTGATTTATCGAAAAAACTAAGTTTTTTAAAGACGAAGAGGTGATTATGAAATTTTAAAGAATCCTAATTGCTTCATTATATAAGTTCATCGTTATAGCATTTAGGCTGCAATTTTCTAAAGCCAAGGAACGTGAAAAATCGTTTTTACTATCTCTTTTGAGTGTAAAATTACGAGATGACGCAAACTACGATTTATATCTATTAACCGTGACATATTCGGCTAGATTTGTATTAATATATATCATATCGAAAATAAAAATATTCTTGGTTATATATGTTACTTTATGCCTCGTAACTTTGAAAAATGGTCCATTTATTAAATCAATTAGTTATTCATGCGATTGCGCCTTTGATAAAATATAAATCAAAACCTTTTCTCCTAAAACATAACCTTTATTAATGATAATTTACTATCATGAATATAATACTAAATAATGCTATATTAAAGCTTCAAAATTTATAGTTTTATTTATATCATTTGCTCTTGATATATACGACAATCGGATAGTTTGGAAACGCGGACATGGCTGAGAATACCTTGATTTCCCATCTTAAATTTAAATGAGAAGATTTCGATTTTCCAGATATATTTTCTGTTTTTGCGCCAACGAGTTTGATGAAAAAACCCCAAAAAGATAAAAAATTAGTTTGATAAATATTTGCGGATATTATTTGTAACGCAAAGCGCATACGGGCATAAAACTTTGTAATTCCAGAGTTTGTAGAAATGTATAGTGAAGCAATTTTGAGTTACAAATGAAACAGCTACGATTGATAAATACATAAATACGTTGTATTTCATCATATACATAGAGTATAGGTCGTTATCCAGAAAAAGTCTGCGGATTGAAAAAAACTCGGGCGATTAATCACTTCGAATTACACCGCCAATGCGAATTACACTTCTCGGTGAAAAAATACGGGGATCGGAGAAGTACTTGGCAACTTCTGTATTTTATCGACCCCGGTTCAACGGGGAACTTACTTCCTTGACCTACATCGATATAAGGAGATAATCAAAAGCCGAACTTCGTGAGTAACGAACTCCCCGCACCTACACCGAAGAACAATATCTACTTTCGAAATGAAAATCCGAAAGTTCATACATGCATCTACCCCGGATCTTAATAAAAAAAAAGAGAGAGGGGAAGCACCGCGCCTTCGAAGTAAAAAGCCGCGTAAGTCAAGTCGTAAGGGGCCCTCTTTTTCCCCCCCGTCGCGGTAATGCGCGCAATCGCCGCCCGAAGTAATTGTCGAATCGGGCCCGCGTGCTCAATTAGCGGCCGGGTGGGGGCGGGCGCCGCCGCAGTCACTCGGGGCATTGAGCATTCCGCGCCCGCTCGGCCCGGCCGGGCTTTTAAAGCCATTCCGGGCGCCGAATTAATTTGGCCGGGGCGCGCCCTAGGGCCCGAGCGGGCGGGCGCGCGCCTCCAGACCGCAAGCCTCCCCCCGCCACCGCGGCCTCTTTCGGCGGCCGGGCCCGCGACCGCGAAAACTGAAGTGCCGCGCGCTCCTGTCGGCGCTGCACCTGCGCGCCGAGGCTTTTGAGTGCGTACGCGCCGCCCGGGATTTGCAGCTTCGCTATAACGGCCCTACTAACGGCGCCCCGTTGCATTATCTATTGACGCCGTTGTTGTTGCTGGTGTGTCGATCCGATATCCGCGTCGATTTGAGAAAACCATCCTCCCGGGGAGAAAATGCGGAATTTGAAAAGGAATGTCGCGGGACGCGAGGAGGAATATGCATGCGACGTTGTAACTTTGTACTGCATGTGGTTCCATCCTAACGAAAGTACACGTGACGGTATTCGCTGCATAGAGGACAAGTTCGTTTTGTCATGTCTGCGAGGAAATAGTTAAAGCTCGGTAATTCACCTCCTACTTCGCACCAGCTCATGGGATTTTCAGTCGGTTGCGTGAGTCGACTCTCGGTTACATCTCACAATGTCACAGACACACACTTTGAAACATTCATCCTATCTCTTAGTGCAATTTAACCTCCGGCATCTCGTGCTCTGGACACGGGCGCGGCATGTATTTTATATACATGTATTTTCCCTACGCTCGGCACCTTCTCGTTTTTTCATTTATTTATGTTTTATTGCTCCCCGGCTTTCACTTTTTTAAAACTTCTTATCGTCTCCCCTTTGCAACTTCTCTTGCCTGCGAATATTCCCAAGGGTATATTGTTTGACTCATTCAGGCAGTTTATCATTTTTATAGCATCCCTTAGTTCTTGAGTGCTCCATTTTTCGTACATGGCCTTTTAATTCATTGTCCTTTGCAGCGGTATTTTTGTCGAAAGCAAGGTCTTGTAAATATACCATATAAGGGATACTGCTTCCGATCACGCGAATGCGGATACAAAGGCGTAACGCCCTAGCCCCGCATAAAGTATTCCTTCGTCGCGATCGTGTAGCAGAAAGATGCGACAAATAAATATCAAAGTTCGATAACGTAGGTTGGCAACTCCGACAGGCGTATCCTCCGAAAATTGAATACTCTTATCAATAAAGTAGGAGCCGGGCAAGGAAACTTTAGCGCAGACACAGCCAATGGAAGCTCGGCTCCCGACCAGGGGCAAATACGCGTTACGCCCCCGGCGTTATTTAACCTTATCCCGCGGCACTCGTTCCCCCGCCAAGGACAATTTGTATGTTTATAAGTCGCGTAATTCCGCGGGCAAACATTCGAATTTGAACTCTTTCCCCCGCGGCGCGGCCCTCCCCCGAGACGTCCCCGCGCAGCTGTACGAGCGGGGGCGCGCGCGGCGCAATCAAGTCGGGCCGGGGACCGCGCCGGGGATTTATGGGGGCGGGCTCCGAAGCCCGCGAAGAAGTTGAAACGAGCCGGGCGCCCCTCGCGGCCGCCGCGCGCAATCCCGCTCCTGTACAAGGCCGATTACGCCCCTTATATACGCCGACTAATGAAATCGCGTCGCGAGGCCGCACTCGTCCCCCGGAATAATTAATCCTTTTATTAAGCCTCCGAGGGGCCGAGTGCGAGCGAGTGCGGGTGAGCGGCCTGTCTAAATTCCAGGTAATCCCGGGCCGCCGGTGTGTCGGGCCGCGCGGGCTAATTGTGCCGATGCCGGGCGCGCGCGTCTTGCCCCCATTCATTATGGAGGCGCGGGCGTAATGAGGGCCCCGGCGAAAGAGGCCATCGCCCAGTGGCTTCCGGCGGCTCGGGGCGACCTCCTCCCCCCCCCCAACCCCAACGGGCGATCGGCTGACCCGCTTCGGCATAAGGGGGCGTCAGCCGGGCTGGAGGCGCCCGCGCCCCAGCTGCCACCGGGGAAGCCAATCGCCCGCCGACCTCGCGCCTTTAATCTCCCCGCATCGACGAGGGGGCGGCCGGGACGCGCGGCATTCCGAGGCGCCGCGAGAGATCGCGCGGGATATCCTTTTCTAAGATAGCGCCGACGGTCAAGATAGGGGATAACGGCATAACAGGCCCATGAATAATGCAGGGCTCTCGGCCGAGTCGACCGCCGCGACGCCGGCTGCCCGGTATAACTGTTTCTTCCTTTCAAAGGGATACGATAAAGCCTATTTAATCCAATAACTTTTTACGGGCCTGCTTTTTACAGCAGCAATGGCTTTTATGCGGACGCTCGCCACTGAATAAATCGATATTCAATCTCGCATCAGTAATCTGATTTCATTTACATTAAGACGCTGTAAATATCGTATCGTTTATATCGGGAGTAAATTGCGTAGTCTGCCGTTGTGCGATTTATATTTGAATTCCCCGGGTAATTCGATTAAATCGAATTTTGTATACATATAATACGAGTGTACCGCGGCCGACTTAATGGCATTTCAAATATCATCCAAATTTGTCGCGTGCAAAGTAAAAAGAGCGGAAAAGGATTCTCCAAGTTGGAGCGATATCTTTTCAAGCACAGCAACGTCCCGGCATTTTGAGCGTATTAACCCATTAACACCAATAAGCTATCAAACAATAACCAGTTGGATTGAAACTCGATAGTCTACGCTATTTTCAGGTATGCTCTTTTATTATCAATTGTTAGAGAAATTAAGTTTCATCTTCACGCAAATTAAATAGATTTAGCGGGTTAAATAAAAAGTCAATTGAAATGGAAAATTCTTTCTGCGAACATATTACTATTTTTACCAATAGAAGGCAACAAAACCATGTCTATCAATTAATAACAGAGGGCTTACAAAAAAATGTAAAAAAATTTGTACAAAAGTTTTGCATTCAACATGCAGGATTGAAGATGGTTTCTTCTATGTTAACAGCTGTTGACAACATTACTACTTTCTTGATGTTACATCAATTACATTCACATCAAAATTACTTAAAATTTAATTTAATTCTATTTGTTAAGAGCGAGCATTTCCGACACTATACACATAGTCGTGATTATAGCAAAACAATTAGCAGAATCGTGCAATTAATATTTGGTGAGTATTACAACCTCAATAGTCATTTATAATTCGGTTAAAGAGGACTCGAGTATTTTACTACTGCACGGTATCGTCAAAGTTTCATTTTGCCAAGTGGTGTGAGTTTGTATACACGCACACCGAATGTCACCGAGTACACGGAAGCAACCAATGGAGGCTGCTCCTGGCTTGGCTGCTGAGAGAAGTGGGGTGTCGCAGAAGGAGGATCGCCTATGCGAGTAGTTACGTCGCATTGACGATGTGACGAAGAAAGGGTCGGCGGAGTTGCCATGCTTGGCTCTGCATTGCTTCGCCGTTCGTGTATTTGCGCGGGATGGAGTTTTTCTCGTGGTTTCCTGATACAGCACTCAGGCCGCTCTGTATACGTAATCGCTGACGAAGCGTTATTTTATTGTCGTGCTTCGTCAAATCTTCTGCTATCAATTCTTTGCGAAACTCTACCCGAACAGGGTTAACTTATCGCATAATTTATATTTTTCCCGGAGTAAAGCGCTAATTACCCAAGGTAATTATGCCAAAGGTAATATATGCGCGTCTGAGGCAGGATCTGTCTACGTAAACCCTACCGACGAATTCTCCTGACAACCGTGAGGCAAATGCAAAGAGCCATAGAAGGAGAGAGAAAGAGAAAATGTTTATCCCAATATTTGGACTCGCTGCGAGCCAAAAACAGAGGGTTTATGAAGAGAGTTATATTGTAGCCGAGTAGACTTTTCCCTCGACTTTTCGGCATTAACGGACTGAATCAATCCACGCATTCGTGCGCTAGGCTAGTGCTCCGATGCAGGGAGGATATATATTTGTCCAGTTGGAAAGTAAATTTCAGGCGGGCGGGCGCTCCTCAAAGGCAGGCCGGGTGTATATCTGAATACGCCCCGCGCAACGCAAACACCTTCTCGCGGGGCGTGGCAAAGTGCTGGAAAAACATATAAGAGCCGCGCGCGCGCTAGATTTGCATCAGCCACGAGGTTTTCGAAAGCCGTTTCTCTACCGCGCGCACAATCGACGCACGGAGAGATATGCAAACGGGCGGCATTAGCGGACCGAGCGCCCGGGCCACGCCGGGGCACAAGATTAAGGGACGCGGGCGGAAGTTCGTCAGGCGGTCGGGCCGCGCATAAAATCCGGCGGGCAAAAGGAGCCGGGGCTCCGGTGGGGCGGGGCCCGCGCGAGATCGATCCCCGCGCGCGAATAAATATCGCTGGCATTTGTAGCGCGGGCGGCGGAAGGGCGGCCGTGTCGCCGGGGGGGTCGCGGCCGCCTCCTCCCGGAGCACACTTGACCCAGTTGCCGGGAGCGGCCCCGGACCCATCGGCGGTCCGCCGCGAGCCGCCGATCGGATGTTAAGTGCCGCGGCGCTGTTGCCCCGGAATCGTGTTTTCCGAGGGCGGGGCCGCCGCCCGACTCCTCCCGCCGCGAGAGACTCCTTTTTTCCGCTCTTCTCCCGCCCCGGTTTTAATTATGCAATTTATGGGCCGACTCGCCGACCATCTCCCCCGTCCATGATTTAACGGGGCGCGACGTCGTGCCGCCGGGGGGGGGGAGGGGGTGCTGGTCGGGAACGCCAGGGCGCCCGGAGCCCTTTAAAGCTGAACTGGTAATTACACTTCAATTTCGTTCGGGAGTTAAAGCCGACGCCGCAGAAGATAAGCGGCTTACGCAGATTGCGCCCCCCCCCGCCCCTGGCCACTGCCCCGCCCTCCCCCTCCCCGATGTAAAAGAAATGTCATTCGCCCATTTTGATTATTACTGCGAGTGGCGGGGCGCCCCGGTTCCCTTGATGTCTCCCCGGGCAATGGGGGCAAGGCGACCGCCGCCCGGCCGGATGCTGCGGGGTCCTCGCGGCCGGACCGAGGACGCGAGCTTACGCTAATGCACTTACACGCTATGCAACTGCAAATAATTCCATTTTCTCGGCATGTGGAGTGGTTGTACTATTTTGAGCGCTTAAATGTCTCGACCTCATTCCGAATAATGAAGTGTGCGCACCCCGTCCGGACGTTTATATAATAATTCAGCTGCGAGATATGTGCCCGCTAAGAATCATTGTAATTTTAAGAGGAATTGTTTGCCCCCGCGGAGAGACGTTTTTTTGAACGCCGAATCTACCGAGGTGGAAACGCGGCTGCACGTACATAATTTGATGCTGCTGATAAAAAATTAGTCAGGAGTAAGTTCTCACGTGTTCATAAAAAGATTCAATCAGCTGCGAGATAATAAAAAGTCTTTAAGTACAATTAACCGCGCTCCCTCGGGAATGGAAAACCCTCTTAGACCCTGAAGCTGATTTTTATCCGCTTTAGTTGCGAATTCTCGCCATTGCCGAGCTAGAATATTCATTCTTTTTCTAAAATTTCTTTGCCGTGTGAATTTCAAATTGCAGACAGGGCATTTTTATACATTAGACCAAATTGGTATTTCGAAACCTTTTCTTAATGGATATGATTTTCAGGTTTCTGCTTAATTAATTTTACCCAGTATGGAGGCTGTTACTAATAAAAGTAACGGAAACGTTTCCCACAATTGGATAGGACTCCTTATTCGATATAACCTACACTTTTATAATAAAATAGTTATACCAAATTAAAACAAATATATGTACGATTCGTAATCATCGAAACTTATGGTCATAATTATTTAGCTTATTTTACTTTAACATTATTACTCTGTGTATCGTGAGTTTGTATGGAATTTATTTAAATTATGCAAATAAATATAATTTCTTTCTGACAATGATGACAGCTTTAACTTATAATCATCAAACGTAAATTTTAAAAACATCAATCGTCGAATATGCAGTGGATGGTAAGGTATTTGTGAAAACTCAACAAAATAATTTAAGCTTGCTTTAAATATAACGAAATAGGATTTTGTGTGCATTTGTTCCATTTCATGGAAATATTGCAATTTTTACTTCATTATAATGATGTAAATTTGATGTAATTTTATATAATTTCTGTAATTTATGACGTGATGCAGCAGAAAACAAATTTATTTTCTCACCTGCACAATGCGTTAATTATTATACATTAACAATAAAAATGTAGCTCGATTGTAAGGTATAGTATCGCAACAAGTGTATTGTATATATCTTATGATAATCTACTTAACTAACAAGGCATTAAAAGCGTACTCTGTCCTGAATAACCTATAATATACAACCTTATTTTACAAAAAACTAAAGGTAACATTTGCTATTGTTTCAAATAACATTTTTCATACATTGAGCTTTTTCAAAGAGTAATCGTCGTAAATAGCAGTTAATTAAAAATGTTAACAACGTTTATTTTCTTGTTATTAACTGAAAAAATGATATATAGGCCGCATGTTAGCTTAAAATGCACAGTTGTACGGATAAAGTTTGGTTGTATGAGACGTAGTACAAATATAATAATAATTTACAATTTTTATCGCAAAAACTTGGCGCATTTAAACGCATGTAATATGTAAGCCAGAGCAGAGCGTAACAAACCCTTACATATAATAGCACAATAGGATATTATTTAAAAAATAATTATTACGACAAGTTGGGAGCATTTCACACCACAACTCTTTCCCTTTATAAAGCAAGGAAGTCCTAAAAAAATGCTTAAAAATGAATTTTATTGCCGGGAAATAAAAGTGCCGCTATTTTTTTAATTGACACTTTATGATCTTTTTTATGGAGCCATTAAAAGCTCAAAAAGTGTCGTTTTCACCGTTAAAAAAATAACTGCAGCATACGTCGTGTCCTGCGCCCGTGTAAAAAGCTGCTTGGCTACAGTTATATATATCGGGCATTATATCAATCCGGGTGAATTCCCGCGGCGCGGCTCTCCCGATTTGCAGCTCGCCCAGCGAAAACAAACCGACTCGGGGATGGAGAGCGAGGCGCGGCTAAAGCGTTCGAGAATCGCGTAATAAATACTAATTCAGGTGGGTATGGCGGCCTCCTCGGGGGGGGGAGACCAGTGCCTCCGAGGCGATAAAGCGCCGCGCCGCCGCAGAATAATCAAAACAATTTTTCTCCGCCGCCGAGCGGAAGGTCGTTCAATTTTCCTGGGCGGCGGGGGCGCCGGCCCTCGGGAGCAGCAGCCGGCCCCTGGAAGCCGCAATGAAAGATGAAAGCGCGCGGACAGGCGGCCATTCCCCGCGCGCGGCTCTTTCATCCCTGGGAAGCGAGGCAGGGCCCCTCGGAAAAATAAATCACTCGGCCGAGTCAATCGCGGCCGACGCCCCGCTGGACCCCCGCCTGGGATCGATGCGCCCCCGCGCTAATGGCGCTCTCGCGCGGTTTAGCGCGACGGCGGCTCGGCCGTGTTCTCGCCGCCTCCTTTGATGCATCGCGGCCGAGTCGCCAGAAGACGAATACGTCGCGGGCCCCGGGGGATTTACGGGAGGCTGCGGCGGCAGCGGCTCGATTCCGGGCGCGTGCCCCCAACTTTGCGGATTGGTGAAAGGCCACGCCGGCCGCGAGGAATCATCGATTCGAGTTGCGGCCGGGGCTTCCGTTGCTTACCGGCGACAAGCCTTCGTTTTCATTCCGCGCAATTATTCGCAATAATATTTGACGGGTATATACGTATATATACGTGCTCGCGTAATATAACGAGGTTATTACAGCCTGAGATTACCACTCGTAATACTAATCCATATCTTACATTCAAATTGCAGTGTTCCATGCATATAATTTACATGGCAGGGTATAATGAAGAAATCGTAAATTTGCACCTTGCAGCAATAGGAACCACGCGATGTCCAAAATTAGAACTTTGGAGTGCATTTATTAAGCATTTGAGTTTCTTTGGAAAAACAACTGTGTCCGGATGTTTTCATTTTTAATCGGTATCTTTAATGACAGGAATGTATTTCGGTTATTTTAAGCGGTACAATTCAGGCAAGTCTTATAATGGATCATGTCAAACGATTAAACATTATTACGTTATAACGGAATAAAAGGGGAGCATTATTTGAAGTGTATTCAATCAATCCGAATATGTTTTGCACATACGTTAATGACGTTATCATGTTCCTCCCAACATTTAATTCTTTATAAATTTATTTCCACTCAGCTCTATAGCATAAAGTATTATTCCTTCTACAAGAATAAGCTTTTTATTTTGGAGGAGAGATGGAAGAGCGATTACACGCCAGAATGGAGCCCTCAAAAGGCAATTCATTTAAAAGGAAATGACGTGTAACATTTCTCTTTTTTAATCTTCAAGATATTCTATATTGTTCCGAGTACTTTTAAGGTACGAACGCATGCAAATCACAAATTCGTAAATATTACATGTGGAAATCGCCACGCGAACAATAAGTATTTAGATCAAGGTTGTTTTAATTATTCCAGTATATTATTGCTAAGTACGTGGGATATAAAACCAAGAAAGGACTACAAATGGGAAATAATCAAGGCTTTATATAGACAGTGTATGCGATTTATAAACATAGCAACTGCGATGTAGTCTTATCGTCGTGTATATTTTTTCTTTTTATGCAGGCTCGAGCTTCTTCGAGTAAAGATATCGTCGATAGTAATTAACCTCTTTTTTGCAATAATTTATAGAGTATACGATAGGATCCTTGAATGGCTAGCTATATTTTAACTCGTTCGGCCGCGAGTATTCTGCAAGCAATACATTGAACATTCGCTCATGACTCAGGTACACTCATCTCGTATTAATCGTTCTTGTTATTGCAGGCCAACTACTGCACTTGGCCAAAGTGAATATTCCAAGGTTATTCCCTGTACATATTTTTGGCAGATTTTAATAATGTAGCCAGATCGTCATGTTCGGTTGAATTAAGCAGAATCAATATAGATGAACTTTCCAAGAAACGGGAAGGCTGTAGGCGCCGGGCCTCCTTCTTGGGCGAAACTCTAATAAGGCCGTTAAATAAGAAAGGGATGGAAAGTGGAGTGAGTTAATATCGTAAAGCGAAAGCTTCAAACAAGCGCGGCGTGCGTATCTCAATTCTGCTCCTTTATAACATACTGGTTATCGTACTCTTCCCGAGGCTCTTCTATTAATAGCCTTACTCGACCCAACTCCCAACTAACGGCGCGTTATAATGAAGCGGTACAAAATTGCCGGGCGGGCACTCGCCTGACGCAAACATTAATTTCCTCCTCAAAAAGTCCGTTTATAACGGGGAGCCGCGTGAATGGCCTCGCAGGCTACACACTTTCATCGATTAAAGGAAAAGCGGACTCGTTAATCTCGCGCACCCGCCGACACACACGTACGCGCGCACACTCGGCCGCCCCCCCCCTCCCCCAAGACGGTCCTCGCGTCCGGCAGCGCCGAGCGGGAATAATTTTTATCAACCGAGGAAAAATAACCCTGGGAAAATCCGCGGCGTCAGGGCGGCAGAGCGCGAGACGCGGCCGGAAGAGGAGGAGACCGAGCCGCCGCGGCGACTCCCCGGCATTAATCCGCTCGCGGTAAATTAAAAGTTTACATGCCGCGGGGGCGCCGCCCTGTAAACGAGTTCCGCCCGCGGCGTTTGACGCGCTCTACTATATTACGGAGATTGGGGCCGTAAACGCGGGGGCGCGGCTCACGCGTAAAACTCCCGCGAGGCGGCTTAGCCGTCGAATTAATGCGCGCCCGGGCGAGTCGGAGGCGGCCGATCGGACCTCTTCGATGCCTATATCTGTATATACACGGACCGGCGTATTTGCATGTTTATCGGCCGGCCACGGCTTCGTTACTCGGCCGGCGTCTCTTTGCCGACGCGCCGCCCAAGTCCATTGGCTCCTTGATAGCGCCGGCTCTACCCTCTAATCTCCGGATAAGCTAGCTTTGCGCCTGTTCATAAAAGACTTCCGGGCTAAATGAATGTTAAATGAAAGTTAAATGAGAGGCTGTCCTTTGGCGGGTATCGAAAGTCCACCTCATTTGCCCGCGGGCTCCTTGGGGGGCGGGTGATAGAATCAAGTTTATTTGGCTTTCTCGGACTTTTAGATATATACTGGGGCGCATAAAACCTGGCTCTCAAAATGTAATACCATTACGAGTGTATTACACCCTATGCGAATTTCCTCGGCTTGCGGTTCGCCCCGCAGAAATATCTTATTGTCGAAATACTCCACTTGCGACAAAATTGCATTTCAGCTCGGGACTTTCTCGTTAATTACAAGAGCTTACTTAAATCGCGACCATTTTTTCTTTTTCTTCAATTATTTCTCTTACTTTTTTCCTTTCCTCGGCTTCTCGTAAATCTTTACGGCGACTTAAGTGTTTTTCCAAAACTAAAACGGCTTGAAATATTTTCAAAAAAGTTTAGTGCGGATTTTTGCATTAAACCCGCTAGCTCACTGGGTGAAAATTATTAGTCGTAAAAGGAAGAAGCGCCACAGTATCTGTAAAATCATTTTTTCACCCAAATATACTGCAGTACTGCATAGCCATAGGCAGAAAAGTATTTTTGAAAAATTAAACTTTTAAAATAATAACACGCAAGAAAATAAGTAACGCCTCAGCATTTCACTTAAAAATAGGAAAAATTCGAAAGTTTCAAACGTTGCTCTAGATTTACTTTTTTTTGTCTTTTATTATATTTTTGATTCGGTATCATTTAATTTTTAAAAAATAACATCCTGTCTACATTTATTATACGTCGTTAAATTAATTAATTTACACTTATATTGAATCTGTAATAACTTAGAGGTGTGAAACAAATGTTGATTAAATAGTATAGTGCAATTGCAAATATGAATGTCTTTACATTAGTAAATTATGCTTTTATTTGTAACCTAGTTTGCGGTGAAATATGCAGTAGACGGTTTAAACCACAATTTCCACGTTTTTTAGTTTTGCAGAGCAATTGATTTTATAAGTATAAATTACTGGGTTGATCATCAAGCTTTGCTGATTTTTGACCTGATTGTATCACCTACAATATAAATACTCTTTTCGAATACCAATCGAAAAAGCTCCGATTCCAGTTCTCTATGCAAACACCGTGTTATGCTCAGTAGCGAATAAAATCAATCCAGCTCTCGGCGTTCACCCAATTAAAAACGGCCGTACCAGTGCGCCGAGTATCCGCATCGCACAGCCAATAAACAGAAATTTCCAATAAACGACCAAAACGCAGGGGACAATTACGGCGCCGTTCAATTCATAAAAAGACCGGACGCCGAGCTCGGCGTCAATTTAGGCGGGCAGTCGGGCGAGGAAAGTAAAGGCCGCGGATCGGGGGGCGAAAGACGGAGGCCAAGGGACGGGTTGGCGCCGGGGTGAAAATGTCACTGGTGTAAAGGGGCAAATTACAGGTTGTTGCGCAATCAATCGAGGCCGCGGGCCGCATGGGAATTGATGGAGGCCCGCGAGTTGGTTTACGAGTTTCAAGTGGTGCTCGGCCGCTTATACACCGGGGCAGTGCGCACTCGAGCCCACTAGGCCAGTGCACACAAAGCGTACGTGCGCGCGCGTACATTGCGGGGCCTGCCGGCGGCGAGCCGCTGCCCAAACGCCCGCCCCGAAATTCTGATTTGCCCCATAAAAAGATTAAGCCCCGCGGAGAGCCATAGGGTTGGCGTCGCGCGCGGCCGCTTCCCCGGCTCCCGCGCGATCCCGGGTAATTCTATTCCGCTTGAAATGGGGGCGCGCGGGGACGAGGGCGGCGCCGCCGCTCGGCCTTCGGCGCCCATCCCAACTTTTAATTCGAAAATCTTTTCGGCAATTAAGCACTGTCCCCGCGTCCTCTTTTCATTTGGGGTCGGAAATATTAAAATCGCGGATGACTGGTGTAAAAATTTTTACCCACGTTCGCGATGGCGCCCGGAGTCATTTGCATTTTGATTACTTCTTGCCGTTGTAATGTCCAGTTGTAAACTTACGGTTATGATTCAAATGTTCCGACGAGTTACTTTGCGTTAGATGTACTGCTGAGGGAGACTGACGTAACTTCGCCCGGCCGGGACTTGCGCCCAAGTATTAACGTTGGTCCACTCAGCTAACTACAAATTGCATCCTTCGTGTTATCAGATAAATGCTATTTACAAATCCCGAAAATTCACATTTTATTCTAATTTTCATTTACAACTTTTATTCAATTTGCTGCAAAAAGAAGCGAAATCAAACTTATCGATTTCAATGGTAAGGGAAAGATACTTTTCAAAAGGAGACCTTAATTACATCTCTCGCATAAAAATTAATGTATGCCTTATGAGTTTTATCCTCAATTTGATAAGTGGCTGTTATAAAATGTGCTGCATAAGTGTATGTTCGAATTTATACCATAAAGACGGCTTTGTTAGGCGGAGAAATTGAAAAATTTAAGAAAGGCAATGAATTCATTGATATTCACGGGAGACCCTGGAAATTCCCCCTTAAAGATTCATAAAATTTTCAAAAGGAATCATTTAATAATTTCAGAGGTAAGCGAATGCAATAAATGCTAATCAGAATAATTGCATAATTCAAGATTAAATTATACAGAATCTAATCAAATTCTTAGTAACGGAAAAAGAAATAATAATACTCGGGCAACGAGTAAATACTTGCGTTCGCACGTTACTGATTTATCGCATTATGCATTATTTCTAAGGCTACCCGCTAACGGCATGTACTCGCATGAATTACCTGGATGTATTTGTTACAAATAATCCGTTTAAGATTATAGGGAGCAATAACGCTGGTTTTCCCAATGGCAGCACTTTATTAACAGGCACGGTATTCGTAGATTAAGCGGAGATTACGTGAGCAACCTTCATTATAATAGCAAAGCCATCGTACACAAATTACTGGATACTGTACGTGCTTCTATGAAACGCGATACGAGCCCTTACACTCCACGCGAAAGGCAATAAGAAATATTTCAAAAACTTTGATGCACTTTTTGGTATACTGCGGTGGTACACTCCATTTGACAAATTTTTAACTTTTGCCTTTGAAACTTTCTCGAAGGCAGAGACAACAACATTTTCAAAAAGTTAAGTTGTAAAACTTTTGTTAAATGATCATGTTATGAAGTGAAAATTATACATAACAATTAAATTTGCACGTAATCTAATAATACTTATAAAAAAATCTATAAATACACATATAATTATTGAATATATTAAATATAAATTATCAGTTATGTTAATTGACAACACAGCTTACACAAATAACAATCATTATGCTTTTGTTTATAATCAAATGTTAAAAATTATTGTTTCAAGTTTTACATTCTCAATAAGTACATTCAATGGTTTGAATACTAAACATAATGGTATGGTATTTATTATAAAATATTTTAGTCTTCTGATATTAGTTAATGTGATATTAGTTTTAATCGATTCTAATAAATTCATTTACGGTTTTCAAATTATGAAATTTATGTGAAATGTACCAGAAATTACGATAATCGTAATTTAAGTTTCATTGTGGACATTCTATTCTATTGTTAGAGTACTGGAATAAGCTAATGTGGTAGAACAAGTACCAGTGCTATTGTAACTCTATCTAAATTGTATTACAGACCATGATACTAAAACTTCAGTCCTAAATTACCTAAAACTAAACGGTAATAAAGCGATTACTTGTTGGGTATCTAATATAGTGATTCCATTTATTAACTCTTTAGAAAATTCTTTTTAAAATAATCTATAAATGTTATTCAAAATGTTATAAAATTGCAATCAAATTTTATATAAAGAAATTTGTTAGAATTACATTTGGTTGTAAAAATTATTTCTGCTTATATTAATACACTTATCGTATAACTTTATATGTTGTAAGGTCGAAGAGCATTTTAATGCAACTTTATTGTATACTCACATCATCAATACGCGATGAGTGACCTAATTCAGATATTGTTTATATTATGGCATTTGTAACATTGTCAGAATATAGTAATTGAATAGAAATACAGCTATCACAAATGTAACTAACACGTTTGACAACCTAACGTTTTCGCAATGTAACGAATTCTAATGATACATACAAAATCTGTCACATGTTGTTCATGATAATGAATCAACAATAAACCAATAGTTTTATGCTTTATACGTTATATAAGTACAAAAAACCTCCTTACACGTGATAAAGCAGTTTAAACACTAAGCCGGGGTTTCATAAATAAATTGTATGAAGTAATTCAATTTAGTACATTCTTCTCTTTGCGCCTAATTCGCTGCATTATTTACACAGTATCATATACAAACCCTCCGCAAATAAAAAAATGCAGGCGGTCACAAAAGAAACGCGTTCCAGACATACTTCAGCAAGAAAGAACTGCCTGAGACGTTAAACTTGCAATAAAAAATGGGTACCTTGTTTTACGATCGATACATGCTCGTCATCATTCGCAATAAGATTCAATAACTGAATCTGTGTACGTGGTTTAAGAGTGATAACGTTCTAGTGGATCGTTAACGCAATGCCAGAGTATTAGAGTGCCTTAATAGTACTGTTTGGCAATGTACCTGTGCTTGTAAACACTATACTGTCTTCCAATGATAAAATAAGTATTATGATTGGTTGCAGTATTTTTTTACTATTCTATTCCACTTATCGTTTGCTGCTATTTAATCGCATTAAATCATCAATAACATTTTTAAGTGGTAGATTTCCTTTTAATTCTAGTACGTAAAATGTATTAGATTTCATAAAATTTTCGATTTTATACATAATAATTTATATAAAATCAAAATAAAATGCATTTTTAAAAAGCAAATACAAAAGATCATGAAATGATTATTGACTTAACAGTCCGAAACTCCATTAATTTCAAAATCCTCATTTAATCTGACATGCTAAATCTAGCATGGCCGTTAGGACGTTCGATATAGCAGAACAGTAGTTGATGCTTCATCCACATCTAGAACATCCGATTTTAATTAATAATTATCAAAGTCATATTAGCCGTGATTAAACAATGAATTTATTTATTGTAATAAATTAAAGTCTGTTTAACAAATTTTAAACAAGCTATCGTGAATAAAAACATTGTAAGCTCGCTTTCTGAAGTGAGTTACTGAAATTACTTTGCAACTTGACGGAACAGAAGTAACGAAGGTTGCTAGGAAGATGTGTGTAATGTCGTTACAACTCCGTACTCCTCGGACAACGCTGTGTCCTAACATGTGGGGGCAGCTAAAGCAAACATCGCTTGCGGCGGTAAACATAGTTGCATTATTTTGAGAACAGCAAAACAAACAACTTGGCAAACTCCTATTTATCAATTACTTCATTAACTTCTTTCCTCACTAATAATAACCGTTTTCCCAATTAAATATCTGTTTCCTGAAAATTTAAGAATTTTGAACATCCGAACTTTCTGCTTATGAGCTAAGTTCGCATCGAATATTTTGATATATCTCGAGATTGGCCCATGTTACTACTGTATCAATTAGGTTCCACTTAAAAGGCTTTCAAGGATTATTCCTCGGCTCACACAGTCGGCAATGCAATCCAAGGAATTTAAATAGTAGCAGACGTCTTAATTGCAAAAGAAAACGCATATAACTTCCACTGTTGTTTAGCTCACTATGCAGTTAAAGTCGACCGAACAAATGAGAAGTATAAAAGTTTATGCTCGCCTTACTATTCCCGCCTGCGTTTCTACTAGATGCCTACGTCAAGAGAAACGATCCATTAAAGTAGTTCAAGTGTAATTCTAGTTGGAGCCGCGATTCCCGAATTTATTTTTAACTTGTGAAAATAACTTGGAGATAAACCCAAGAAATAATCTCCGTATTATTTTGTAACTTTTCTTCATTTCAGTAGGATGATTAATCCTAAGCTTGCTTTGTACTGATAAGTATTGTACAACGACAGCAAATAATTATCACGCATAACGCGTGCTTTTTCCAGCTAGTATAATTGTCTTTCTGAACACGATAATTACATACAGCTCTTTTTATTGTGCGTATTGTGTAATGATGTGTTACCGAGGCACTAGAAAACGAGTACTTGATATCGATCCGTAGCGCGGTACAGGTATACACGCTGCGCACCTCACGCGGCCTATAGAAATTCTTCACTCCTATGTGACAGGGAACGTACACTTATCTGAAGGAGATCATCGACATCCGATTCAGCATCTGCGTTTATACACTCATACGGTCTGCACGATTGAACATCTAACATTGATAAATATGCACTGACCAACAAATCGATTTAGTTGCAGTAATAACAGGATCATAGGTAAGGATATAGAGGATATTCCTCATCGTAGTAATTGAAAATCTTTCAAGGGCCGACAGTAGATTTTTTAATATCGTAGTGGATATATACGATATGTGTGTAGAAGTAATGAATTAAAAAAATTGATTAAAAGATGACGAATGATATCATAAAAATGTACGATTTAAATTCTACGTATATAAATTCGAATATTCAAGTAATTAATCCGACAGTAAATACTTGTAATTAAAATAAGAAAGTTCGATAGCTCTTTGACGCGGTCTTTCGGTCAATCGATTAATCTACAGGCAAATCCTTACTCATCTGCTAAAACGAATACGGCATTTGATAGACAGCGCATATCTCGCTTGGAAAGCGATCTACAAATCTTCGTCGAAACTATTGCAAGGCGCTCGAGATCCATGATAAGTTTGATCTCGGCTCACCGGCGACACTCGATCGTATAAGGATCAGCGTCGCGGCGGAGGTTCTTCGACCGCAGCTGCCAGGTCGAACGGCAAATTTCATTACGCCCTCGTTAAACCCATAATGGCCAATGCCGAAGGTGAAAGGTTAATCGGGGTTTTTCGCGGATCGAGGGCTTATACGTCGCGCACCCACTAAACGCATAATGCCCCGACGTAAATATAAATAGTTAATACGGGGCGGACAGGAGGCCGCTCGGAGCGTGTACTCACCCTCTGGTAATTGAAAGCCAGCAGCAGGTATTTGCGGTCCGCGGAGAACTGATGATCGAAGCTCGCCACGAGCGCCTGCAACAGAGAGAACGACGGGGGCGTTGAGGTGACAAAAAAGCGCCCGGGGCTCGTTGGCGCGGCTGCGCCGCGTAATCGCCCCGGCAAAAATTAAGCGGCGCAGCTGCGCCTCCCCCCACCGGCGCACAGCAGCCCGCCGCTGGATTAAGGTGCGCGCGGGGGGTTGGCCGGGGGTGGGGGGTAAAAAAACGAACGGCGCGACGGGGTGCCGCGAGCCGGCCGCGCCGGCGCTCCGCTGATTTGTATGCGCCGATTCCCGGATATTGGCCGCAGGTTTGCCCGGCGGCCCCCGCCCCCGCGGCGGCTCCCCGGCCAGCGTGTTTTGCATCCTAACGGGGATATGCGCACGTCCTACTCGTTTTATGCCGAGATTATTTGCCCGGGAAAATGACGCCGCGGCAAAAATCGTGTCACTTATATACCGGGGAAACGGATTTTTACTTTATTAGGTGAGCCGCATAGCTGGGAAATGAAGTCTAGCCCGCGCGGCTCATTCAAGTGGACCCCGGTGGAACGTTTGGTATTACGACTAAGTGCGTTGACATTTTTTTTCGCCTGCTTTTATTATATCAATTAAAATGCTTCGCATTGTTAGCGGTATATACGCACACACACACATATATATATATATATGTATTGATAACTGAATAAAAAGTCGAGTAAAAAAACATGAACCTCGTGGAAAATGTTAACAATTTTACTATCTAACATATTTTCAGTGCGAAAGCGACTGCGCGCGGTAATTAAAATTTATAGATACTTTGCTCGGTTACAAGTTTGCAAATAAAGGATCGCGCGCACGAAAACTTTATTACTTGTCCAAAATAGAAATACCAAATAAATTTTTTGACGAGCTTCCAAATGAGCAAAAATGGGATGCACGGTAACACGTTAAGTGCCTCTTATCCTAGCTCAATTTCAACCGATGTTAACGTCCCGCCGCGCGGACCGGCCGAAAAACTGCGGAAAACCCGAGGGAAAAAAAGGAATTTTCCACACGCGCGCCGCGCGCTTGGGCCTCCAATAAAACAGTTATGAAGATTCGTCAAAATCCGCTGGCCGGAAGCCCCAGCTTTCTCCCAGGTAGTTTTTGAACGCGCGCCTACTCAGCGAGGATCGGGGCGAGGGCGGCCGACATTACGGGCAATTACCGCGGGAATTACGGAGAAGCGGCGGGGGCGACCGGGAGCCGAGGCCGATTTTATCCCGCGGATTTATACATTTGTCCGGGGGCGCGCGGTACATCCATCCTTTTTATCCGATTCAATTATCGGCTGCTTGGACAAGGCGCTCCCGCGGCGGCGCTTGTAGCGGGCGTTTTTCCCGGGGGCTCGCGAGGAGTGGGCGCCTACCGCGTGAATGCCGCGCGCACTCGGGGGAGAGATGATCCGGAATCGATTGCTCATATAATTCAGGCCACTTAGGGATAACGAGCTCCCGGGGCTCGAGCCGACAGATCCGATTATTGTCAAAAGTCGCGCGCCCCTCGGCTTACGCGGAAAATAGTGTCGCGGCCTGATTTGCTCTCCCGGCGTCTGTCCTCCTCCCGTGATTAGATGGCCGCCGATAAATTTGCGCCGGCCGGGCGCTTGATTAAAATGATATACATGCGGGGCAAAAGTTGCATCGCGCGCGCGCGCGCGCGGGGGAAAAGAAAAAAAAAGGAGCCGTAAAATCTATCGCGATCCAAAGAGCAAATTTATCTTTGTTTGCTTTAGAGGGGAAAAACATTCCGATGCACCGGGATGAATAATAAATATATTTTGTGCCTTGTGTTTATTCGGAATCCTAGTTCGTAAACAACGAGCGCGTACTCGGGAAATAAAACTTTAAACAAACATTATTTGTTAAGAGCGAGGAGTTTTTATACGGGAGGAAGATTGATCTACATTTTTTTCGAATAAAGCAAACATTTGCCGCCGATCTTCATTTCATTCCGCGTTTCAATTTGTACAACACATTTGGACGTGTAACGAAAGAAATCCAAAGGAAGCTCCACTAATGACGTATACATATATGCCCGGGGCACAATTTACTCGTCGTTCCTATCGAATATGCCTTTAAATCGACAAAATAGAAAACTCGATGGCGAGAGGCGGTTGCGCCGGCACACGCGTCACGGTTTTGCATTCGGCGCGTATTGATAACGTTCGTTTCGAGTTTCCCCACGTCAAGCGGCGATTGTTCCGATTCAAGCCCGCTTGGGAAAGTGTAAAATTGCCGAGGGCTGCGTAGGCAGGAGCGACTACGCGGAAAATTGGGCTTCTCCCGAGACCGATCCAGCAGCCGATCATTTTCTCGCGCTTACCGTAATTGCGCCGAGGACTTGGCCGTGTAAATCAGCCGTAATATCGGGCGCATTGTCGGGCGGGACGGCCCGTTCGAATCGCCTGCCAAAGATTATTCGGGCCAATTGCAGTGGAAGCCTGATTGGCATCGGTGTATTACGGTAATGATTCTTTCGCGTAAACGAGGGGCATTAAGATAAAATAGACAGCTCACCGAATTGGAGATGTTTAGAACGGTTCGACTGCGCCTCGAGGATGCATTGAAGATCATCAAGTTGCCGCTCTCGTCGTCGTAGAGAATCTCGTCACCTGGAAAAGAAACACAGGACAAATCGATGAGGGCGGGACAAAAAATGGCGCAATATACGGGGAGCTTCAGTGCTCCTCTGAGTCGAGTAATTGATGGGGCTTGCGTTGTCGACCTTCCGCGCAATTAATCCCGCGCTCGCACGCGACTGTTTTATTTCTTGCCGGCTGCAGGCTCGTTTATATCCTGGCGACGAGAGGCTCGCGGCCTAATTAAATTTCGAAATTTCGATAAGAAGAACGGACAATAGCCCCGCGGTGCAACGAGCCGGAGGAAGAAAAAGGCCCGAGCGCCCGGCCGCCCGCCAAGATCTACAGTACCGTCGGTCGATACATCCAGGTCCCCTCGAAGGCGGCCCCCGCCGACCAAGCCAAGATACACGCCCACATCGAGAGCCGAGGCGCGGGTCCAACTAGGCGTGGGCAAGTGGCGTCATTTGGCCGCGGCCGAGCTAAGAGCCGCCGGGCCGCGGGATGCTGTGCAGGTGCGCCACTTCGGGGGGGCCTGTCGGAGCGCGAAATCAGCAGCCGCACGCGACACCGAATTTCCATGCAAATAGCGAAACGTCAATGCGGGCGAGGCGGAGGTCACGAGCGGCCCCGCGACTCGCCCCATCCGGATATTAACACGTTACATAAGCCGGGAGGCTGCAGCCGGGCGCATCGCGCGGCCGCCGCGGGCGAAAGCGTAAATCGACTGCTCGCCATTATACAGCCGGCGAGCAATCGGACGTTTAATGCGGCCGCGCCCCGCTACTTTTACGACCCGGGGGCAGGGGCAGGGGGGGGGTGTGGCGCGATCCGCGGGCCCGGACGCGCCGATCGGCTTTTGATTAAATTCCACCGTATTACGGGACAGTCCGGGCGCGCCGGGCTTTCGTTAATTTTCCCCCCATCGCGCGGATTCGCGCCCCGCAAGCGCCCGTAAAGTCGCTCGCGTGGTTCCCCGATTATTTTAGGGGAGATCACTGGGAAATGCGTGTGGCGCCCCGCGCCTCAAGGAAAGTCGAGTCTTCTCTTGATGGTTTGCCCTATTGGGACGTGCCTGCGCTAGACTAGACTGAGATTTATTATCGACTTCTTCGATTTATCTCGTTAGCGTTTTCCATTAATGGGGTTTTTTTCATTTACGGAGCACTACACTCTCATTGCATCTGCATCTATATATGCTACCGTACCATTATTAAAGCTAAAAACCTCTGCAGCACAATGTCTTTATAATTAGCTAGATTCATTTGGCTATTTATGTTTTAGTTGCTTTTGCTTTTTTTCTCTTTTATACACGTTACCAAAATTACTTGTTATTGTTTCATTCTGCTAACATAGTTTGTATGATGTGTTACTGCGTAATGGAAACGAGTATGAATGTATGCTAATGGTTATTGTGCATGTGTAACTTATTTAAATGTTACATTTCTTTATTTATGCATACAATCTGTTAATTTAAATTTATGTTTTAAACATGTAATTGGTAACTCGCAGTTCGATGCTATATCGTTACAAATGCTTTAGTAATAATTATGTAACAATATACTAGATGCAGGAACTATCATGTATATATTATACCGTACACGCATCAGCGAACTCAAATGGTACCGTCTATATTTCGATACTGCTTAGATTAATTACAAACGATGGATACTCACGTACCGATGCAACAATATTATTAATTGTAAATGCATTAGTCCAATTTGAGCTTTGATCTTGGATTACTCCGAGCAGATCAAGGGTCCTCAAGGAGCTTAGCATGCTTTAATTAAATCAAATGATCGTATCTTAAGTGGGCCCTTCTTAAACGTAGCCTATGCATTCTCTAACCTAATCAAATGGAAATTTCGTTAGAGCAAATTGAACCAAACATGTCATCGTAATTGCTGCTTGAAAGCTTTTTATCTTCATTACCTTTCAAGCTCGGTCAAAATTACATTGTTTCAACATTGTTTTAATTTAATTGCTTTTTTAAAATACAGCGTTTGCCATGTGCTATGTTTTAAAGGCGGATAATAATGATATTTCAATAATAGAGAAAATCCAGGAAGGATTCTAGTTTAACTCGGTAAATTTTGTTTTGAACCTTAGAAATATCTCCCGCAAACCGAGCCAAATCCAAGATCTACAGTTACAGCATTCCCAGTAAGTGCCATTTGCTGAATTAGGTTTTGTTTCGCTATCGAGATAAATCAAAGGGTAAAACCCTGTCTCGCGTATAGGGTTCTTATGATCTCCTGACAAAGGGCGTGGGTTTAAAGTCCCCCAAATTATCCGGCATGATGGAGTTCCTGGAAAATTTTCCCGACAGCCTATCCGCTGGCCGCGCACGCGTGCAACTATGGCCGCGGGAGTCCACGGGGGCAGTTGGCTCATCCGGGCGAAAGAGCAAAGCTGAAGTAGCAGTAATTAATGGAAAGCGAAAGAGAAGCGCCGATGTAAGTGGGTATAAAGCAGGGACGGGCGGTGGGGGGCGATATCAAAGTGCCCGATAGCTGAAACTAGTTTAAAGTGTCCGCCGCGCGGAGGAAGGTTTTACGAGATCGCGAGGAGTGGAACGCGCGGTGCGCCAGTTAGAGACAAGCGCTTGACTATTCAGCGTTACTCGCGCGGCCATTACACGCGCGGCAGCCGGGCGCCCTCCCGTTTTTACCGGCCTCCCCCCTCCCCTTTTCATTTTTTCCCAGGTGCGCCGCGGGCCGCGGCAGTAAAGGCCGCGCGGCAGCCGCGCTACACAATAAAAAAAAGGGCCGCTGCGGAGCGCCGAGGTCGCACGTAGGTATTAAGACGCCCGGGGAGTTTAAGCCCGACTTCCCGGGAGGACGCCGGGCACGCGCGGCCCCCCCCCCCGTAAACGCGCCCGCCCCCTTTTTTACGAGGGCCCGCGGCTAATACGCGGCCCGCGCATTAACATGGCCGTCGGCTCGTACGGCCGATATAAACAATGGCAGTTGGCGGGGCCCTTGATGAAGCGAGTCGCGGCTCCTGAGCGGGACGCTTGCCCCGGGATTCCTCCCGGCGCTCGGCGGAACACAGCCGACTCGTAAAACCGCGCGGCGGGCGCTTCCTCCCGGGCCGGGGCGGCCATTTCCCGGCTCTCCCGCGCCCACCGACCGCCGCGGCCCTCGTTCTCGGCTCGATCGACTTTTACGCGACTCCTCATCCTCTATCGATTCGCGAGGCTGCTTGTAAATACAACCTATGCCGTTGCAATAACACGCCATCTCCCGCGGTTCTTTCCTCAAACTGTTGCTGTTCCTGGGCATATTTCAAATAAATTTCCCATTTAGCGTGCGTTCGATTGAAAGCGACGCCGATGCGCCTGCTATCAACTTCGAACGATCGCTCATTTTTTTACCTCCGATAATAACTGGAAGAAAATCTCCTTTGAGTATCTTTCCTACAATTTGTAAACATAACTATCCTCACTACGGCGAATGGCAACTGATTTTTTCAATCTTATATCCTATCAATACATACATCCATACATTGCATGTATTTATGTAAAGTATTTCAATTTAATTACTCGAACAAAAATGTTCATAGTATTCGAAGAAATGCTTTTGGTTATGTCAATTATAAGATTATTATTAAACTTCATTTTATGAGAAGAGCACTTAATTGCTTTCACGTAAACATTCCGGTATAGGCATATAAGCCGTGAAGAAAATAAATTTGTTGCGGGCATAAATTATTGGATTTGGAAATGAAAGCAGCAAGTTAATGAATTACATTTTCTAAAATCCCGAGCAAAATTCAATTCGGTTGCATCTTATCAGTTTTTATTTTATCTTTATAATATTGAAGGTTTTCATTAGATCAATAATACATTTTCATAAGATTTTCAATAAAATATTTAATGAAAAATTTTCTAATAAGCTACTGAAGTTATACTTTATTTAATACTTCAGTAGATCACGCCCATTAATTAATATCTTTTTTAAAACGTAAATTAATAGGTAGAATACTTCTTGTTGTAGTAATATTAAAAATTGAATCATCCGTAGAACTTTTTATAGTAAGACTACATTTCTACGAACCTTCTCAGCCAATCTATAATAAAGATATAGTATTAAAAGAGAAATTTAAAAAATATAATAGATACTGTTAATAGTTCACTAAAATATATAAACGATGCAAATATAAATTATATAGATGCTTTCAAAACAGATAATTATTACATTTTCTGCAAGGAAAATTGAATTTCTTAAAGCTGTCCGAAGAAAGTATAGAGCGTGAGATAATATGACTTTCTCTCTTTGTACATACAACACGTTATCACATCATTCATGTCAGTAACGCCGAATAGTGTAGAGGTTATACGTCGGATTATAGAGTCGACTCTTTATTTGTCATATGAAGAAGAAAAAGTAGACGAAGAAAAATCTTTTGCAGAAAATACTATAGCTAGTGATGCAAGGACATAGTCGTCGTCATCTCGAGAAAAATTACTACACTCCAGGGTAAAAATAGAGAGATTTTTACTATGAAGTATAATTCTTATCTACTAGACGCGTCTATCCACGCATTATTAATGAACATGGTAATTTTTCAAAAAAATTCGCAGTCTATAATGTTTCGAAGAAATTAATACGTTCCTCTTAGCGAACTTTTTTCATACGCACTTTCTATCAAACTTGAGGATGAAGTTTGATGAACCGCGTATCTCCTGTATCACAGAGCAGTATTTAATACATATGCATGTAGCATGTAAATAAGTACCTATACGTCAGATGAAATGGCGAAGGGGAAAGTTGAAAGAGACTTTAATTTGTGAAACTTGTTGAGCAATAATTCGCTCGAGTAAGCTCCCGTTCAATCGGCCGCGAGGACCTTGACACCGGGGCCGCGCAAACGAAGCCGCTGACCGGCGGCATAAGGTGGGAAAGCATCGAGGGAACGGCGCTCGAAGAGGAGCATAAAGATTGTTATCGGGCCGAGCGGGCGCATCGCTCTCCTTTGGAGTATCTCGACGGGCCGTCGGGCCGCGTCCAAATGCCCGAGGCGGCATAAGGCTTATCGCTCGGAGCGGCGGCCGCGACGGGGAATCGCGATCGGCCGTCGTCCCGCGCGCCCCGGCGCTTCCGCCTCGAGCGGGAGGCCCTCTCGCGTGGCCCAGATCATCAGCGGCTAATCCTCGAATTATGCCGGGGCGGCTGGCTCTGTGTGCGCGGGGCCGAGGGAAACGCGGGCCGATCACGCAGGCCGCCCGCGAGCACAACGAGGCCGCCGGCGTATTTGTACTCGTCAAGCCGGCCCGCGGCCTCGCCCCGTTCATTTGTCGATTCTTTTTACCGGGGCTTTTGTCGCTGGCGGCCGCCGGGGGGCACGTGAACCGAATGCCGCGTAGGTGACGCTCAATTTTCACGCAGCAGTAGATACATATATATGTACACACGTACGGCCGCGGGCCCGGGGTCCCCCCTCCCGCGTGATAAATCGCCCGGCCGAAGCTTTTCGGTGAAGCGCCGAGATCTTTTATTTGCGGCCGGGGACCCATCCAGTCCGCCCAGGCTCGTGGCCCCCGCGCGCGCTCTTTTTTTTTTTTGTTTTGCCGGCCGGCCAAGCTAAACAACGCCGGGAGAAAAGAGAGTAAACTGGAGCGTGCGCCCGGGCCCATTTGCAATGGAACGCGCGCAGGCGGCGCGCGCCGCGCCACATCGCCGGAGAATAATGGATACCTCGTGACTATAACGCCCCGACTGTTAAAATAATGCATATTTCTCTTTCCATTTTTCGACGGCCCCCCGCTTGCGACCGGGCTAACCGACCCCCTGTTTTTTTTTTCGCCTTTATTTTTACGCCCGTGTAATGTCAAACGTAATGCGAGGTCGCGCTGCCCGCGCTGCCCGCGCGTAGCCCAGGAAATATGCCCGGCCGCCCCAGTGCTTTAGCCGACCTTAATCAAGCACCGCGCTCTCGTTGAACCGGAAAAAGCGCGTGTCGCCCGAGCTGGACCAGCGGGGCTCTTTCCCAACCGGTCCATAAACATCGTCTTACATTCTCTTACGATCTCTTTAAATCCGCAATCGTGCGTAAACATTGTAGACTTATATGCAATGCTAAGAAGGTGCCGTCTCCTTGACTCCTAACAATTTCCCAAGCCAGCCTTTTTTCTCATATTTCCTCCCGATTGCAATCTTGTGCATTTTATAATTGTCTATTTTATTTTGGTCCAATAGAAAGCTTATTCATCAGGAACTTGACATTTAATAAGCTTAGTGAAAGACACATCTGCTTGCAGCGCTGAACCTTTCGTCTTATCCGTTGTTGGACTCTGGAGAAGCTTTTCGCCATTAGCCCTGGATAAGGGGTCCCTGTGCCATTAGTTGCCGAGAAAACTCTTCGTCGCTACTGGCCCTGGAGAGAACTTCCCACTGATAACGCACAAGACTCTCCTCTGCCATTAGTCTGGAGAAGACTGTGAGAACGACCCAAAAGACATCATTCCTACATTGGTTTGAGAGAAAGTTCTTTTCTAGTATTCATTTCGCATTCCATATACGCTGCCATTCAACAACAGTTTAATGTTAACTCAACGATAAACAGACTACTTGTTAGGAAAAATTCACCTTTAGATAGATACAAGCTTAATTTCTTTCTATAATAAATACTTTTAAATATTTAATATTTTCGAACTAAGTCATTCTTACATTATGATATCTATTACCAGCTTATTATACAACAGTTATATTAGTAGAAATTAAAATTGAGTTTTTCAATAAATTCGAATGATATACTGCTCATTTTTAAAAGAGATAAATTATTTTTTTATTAAAGAGTTCATTTAATAAAAATGTTAACCGTAGCAATTGATCAATTTTAAGTTAAGAATGAAAATTATTATAAACGCAAATTTAAATAAATAATACATCTAGGTACTTGACGTATTTAAAATGTTACAGTCTACTTTTATAACATCTTGGGACTAATATAGAAGAGTATAAAATGTTCTATTACAAGAGAAGCAATAAAATTTCTAAGCATATACGCGACAACATACTAGCAGATTTTACAGACAGTTTTATATTCAAATATCCATAAATAATTTAAAAAAGTCTCTCGCCCTCGCAGTAGAATTCTTAAAACTTACAACCGCTAAAAATCGCTTCGATCTTTACGAAGACTCAAGACTCATGCCTGTAGAATAATAAATCCATTTTTGTTTTTTCTTCCGAGGGTACAAGTTAATATAACGGTATTTTTTAGTTTATAGCCATATATAATATCATACTTTTTTTTAATTACAAGCCTTACACCATTTGTAAATTTAAAAAATATGGGAACAATAAACCATGTAGACACATTCTAAGAGTATATAAAATACACAAAAATATCCTTAAATCGTAGACATAAACATTAAAATTTATATTGCTATAATAGAGGTAGATATAAAGCTCTTTTCATCGACTATAACTGACATTCACACACTACATTAACAATAATATCACTGTGAAATAATCTTTTTGATTTAAAGGTACTTAATGCCGAAGGTTATACGTATATAGTAATCTGCATAATAACTAAGAGAAGCTTCCACTTAAAATCTGCGTATGAGCAGACGAGCATAAATTCTTCCCTCACTCAATTACTCTGAACTCCGTAGCTTATTAGCCACTTTTTAGTCAGTAGCTAGTTAACGAATCTATCTAGTTGTCAATATTAATTCATTATTCGGTTCACCTTGTCTATGCATTTCTTGTTATCTAATTAAAAACAATTTTATATCGCTTTAGCGTTGTTAATATTTATAGCTCGGTAAATCTGGATGCATTTGTGCGTCCAATCGGACAAAAAATCATTCGTAATGCAAAGTCAATATCTCTTTCGCGTGCGCTATTTACAAATGATATTTAACAGCCATTGGTCCACGACAGTCGATAAATTTGCCGACTCCCACTTTTATGCTCGCAGCACCTGAATACTTGGCCGGATTGTTCGGTCGAGCTGCAGCGACGACGTCCCGCGATAACGAGTCGCTATATTCGAGCGCAGCGCCGGTGGAGGGGCGCGCAAATAATTGATTTGGCATCGCGCGAGGTAACGAGCAGCTAGCGCCGCGGCGGAAAAGCCGGCGTTTTCCGCGAGGCGGCGCGCCTAAGCAACGGGGGGTGGAAAGAAAGCGGAGACAAGTTATGGAACGAGCGGCGCGCGCGAAAAAAGAGCGGGAGAAACAAAAGCCGAGGGAATGCGGAAAAGGGCGAACCGGGGGAAGGGGGGGGGGGGGAGGCGAAAGCGCGCGCACAAAGCTCGGGGCACGCACGCGGCTAACAAAGGGAGGCGCGCGCGGGCCCCACGCGACGGTAAATCACCGAAGCGCGGGGTTTTTTGTTCTGCCGCCGTGCCGATATGTTTTCCTTTAAAAATCCTCCCCGTTGCCACCGGGGCGCTGCGGCCCCGCGGCGCTCCCGAGGATTCGAGTTCTCCGCCCGCCCTCGGCTCTCCCTCTCCTGGGCGCACTCGCCGGGATAAAATGCACGCGCGGGAGAGGCTGGCCGAACGCGTCTCCAGAGACCTGTTAGCGAGAGATAACAGTGATCGCCGCGCTGGACCGAGCCGCGCAATTTCCTCGCCGGCCACCTGCCAGCTACGCGCCGACCGCGGCACATCTACACTTTTATGCACTGATTCTGCCGGCCGCGCAGCGAGAACCGCCTGCAGTGTACAGTTGGCATTTGGGTCTCCATGACGGAAGGCATCCATTACATCGGTTACATGCGAGGCTTCGCTCGCATGTGCCTCCTGCGCCTGTACCGTTTGGCCTAAATCCGCCAAGTTTTCGAATAATCGCGCTTATCCAGATTAGATTAAGTAATCGAGCGGGAGCCGGGCCTGTGTCGCGTTTGCCATTTATGCGCGTGGCGCGGGTATGGGTTATTCATTTTTGAAATTACCAATGGTATGTAAAACGAGAAGTGGCATGGAAAAATGGCATCTACCTGCATCTATCAAGAGATACATCTACCTAATGTTAAAATTTAAATTCCATCTATCCGTCTATCCGCTTTCGTAGGCGCTTTTTCATCCCCTCTCGTTTTTTATCATTCTCGGTTGGACGAGTAGCCGTAACTTTTTAATCTTTGCTTTATCGGATTCGCACATCTATTTTCAGGATAATATTTTGCGACTATATCAGTTTCCAAGCTACACTATTTTAAAAATTCCGAAAGTGAACTCTTTTAAGAGACTCGCTCTCTCATTTTTTGTTTCATCAAAATAATTTATTATCTTAACGAAAATTATGATACTGAATTTTAGTTTGTAAATCGGTCTGGTTCGCAAAATTTACAGTGAATTTCATACGTACTAATATTTTCAACATACTGCAGCCTGTTACATAACCTCCGTACACCACGCAGCGGAAAAACAAATTTTTAAAATTAAACATTACGAAAATCAATTGCGAACCTTAATAACAAATATTAAATTACAAGATATTATCTTGTAATGACTATATGATATGTGTATGAGCTTCGAACTCGTCGGATTCGGTTATAAAAAAATCATTGTTTCATATACGTTTACTCGTGTCTACACTGTTTACTGCATGAAACAAATAGATTTTATTGTGATTAAATTAATTTGTGGTATTAAATCTCTCTAAAACATTGGTCAAAGCAAGTATACATTTCATACTATATTATTGTATATTTATTCATTTTATTTGGACTGTTAAATGTTGCTAGCATTATTAATTAACATTTCAATATCCGACAAAATATTTCTAATTGTTCATTGAAACCGACTAAGTTCTATGAAAATATATTACGTACAATTTTTTCTATTTATTTTTTACATTATCAAATTTCTACATAATATTATAGTTTTATTAGAATATTATTAATTAAATATTTATTTAGACCCTTAAAAGAATCTGATTTTAACTTAATATTTTTTACTCAAAATATTATTCAAAGAGCTTTCAGCAACGGTCCATAGTTTGACGGTATCCCTTGGGGGCGAAATTGACCTATTTTAGAAGTCTTCTTTGTAGTTTAGAAAAGAGGATTCTTACGAAAAAATATACATGAAAAGAAATTAGGCCTTCAAGGTATAACTCCAAAAAACGAGACGGAATTCTTATTTATCATATTTGTTTGAAAATTTCTTAAAATTTGTTTAATGTCAATCTCACTGAATTGTTTTAGAAAACATAAGAGTCGTATTTATTAATAAATAGGTATTTGATGATTCGTGGATTATTCACGCATAATAACGATGAGTCGTATAAATGGTCACATAATTATATAAAGACGCTACCTTGAGAGAATACTTGTTTTCATTCTAAATGAAGTGACTATGTGATTCGAAGTTCTCCAAGTTAAAAAGTCGTGATTTAGGAAGGGAAGAAATTATCCATGGAAGTATGAACTGCGTTTATATATGGACAAACTTTAGGGGCTGAAAACGGCTACTGCTCTTTTTCTAATTTATAGTTCGCCACATTTATCTTCCACTCGGATTAAAATTAACACATTCTTTAGAGTGCCGCATCTTTTTGTGTTTAATGATATGAAATTGAAGAAGTTAGCGGCGACGAGCCGCTTTTGTAGGCATATAATGTTTGCGGTTCATTTGTACATCAATAATGTTGCGTATTTGCATCGGAAGTATACAGGGAATGCGAATCTTTTCAATATTCATTCTGGAAATTGAAATCGTAAGCAAATCGAGGAGAGTTTAATTCAACGATATCAATCGATTAAGAGACGATGCATTAAGCATACAGCGGACCATGCGTATTTTCCATTGTCTTCATGAAATTGCATGAATTCCCCAATAAGTCAGCAAAGTGAGCGTATTGCGGCTCATGTATCGGGCTCATCCATATTTATTGTCGGCGATTATACCCCGGGCACTTAATACCACGCGCAATGACTGACGAGCTCCCCTCGGTTCAATTTCTCGGACTTTTTTGCGATCTTCCTCTCGCGGCTCCCGAACTTTCTCACCCGAGAGCCGTCGAGCTATATATATGCGCAGCGAAGGAAGAGGCCGCGCGTATACCAGGGAGATCGGAAGAGCATTTGAGATTCAGCGGCAAGCCTAGCTAGGCCCCGGCAAAATATGCAACGGGATTTTAATCCGGCAAGACCGGAACTCTCGAACTCCGGCCAATTTCTCTCTCTTTTCCTCTATCTCCCCATGGCTCGCCGCCATGAGTAAAAAAGGATGAATTTAATCAAGGGGCATTATGCGCAACGTCCAAAGGGTAAGACAGAGGGAGCGGGCGGGTCGGGGCGGGGGTGGGGGGACTCCGTGGGAGGGGGTGAAGCACAGTTTCTAGAAGTTCCCCTCGCCGTGGGAAGAAGAGTTTCGCTCTTTCGCGGTGCGGCCCTTACGACGTTTCGCGGGAGGTGAAAGAGAGGAGAGAGCGGCCGGGGCGAGAGGCAGAAGTGGGCCGGGACTCGATGCTTGTTGGCAAAGAAGCTCCTCTGTACGTCTTACGGGAAGCAACCAATTAACGTCAAAGACTCACTCCTACGTGCAATATCAACGTAAACTCCAAACATCTCGGCAGCGCGTCTTGCGAGACCGAGGCTGCCCAACTTTTTCCTTTGACAAATACTCTTATTTCCATGCTAGCTAAGTGCTCCTGCCACTGCGATAACTAGGTAATCTGTTCTCGTATCAAATTACTTACATTAATAGGGGAATGGGAGCGAGGCGGTCGGCCAGGGGTGTATATAATTTAAGCTTTCTTTAATCTTGAACGTTGAACGCGCAATTAATCAAGATTCTAATTAGCTGTTTAACAATGTATTCTTGCGGCGAGTAAACGCAGCTTTACTTGTGTTGGCCTTCCTAATGGAAACATATTGATTTTTCTGCAACCTTTAATTATGCTTTCGGTATAGGCATTCGACCTTTCCATAACACAATTACCGTGGATAAAGAAATCCTTCCTACGAAACAGTATACGCTATGCAGCGAACTTTCTTTTTAATTTTCATAATCTCTTAAGACTCTGGTAATTGAGCTATCATAATTTGATAGCTTTGCTCTTCACGATCCGCTCAATTAAAACATTATTATTTCTTTTATATCCTTGACTTTTGATCACTTAACAAAGAATTCCACAAGTCTCTTTAAGACAATTCTTTTTAACGCTCTATTTACTACTTCATAATTATGGTTAAAATTAAGTATTCCAACATTAGTTATATATAGTAGCCACGCTAATAATGGCTAGAAATAGTTTTGCTAATAATTTTCTTATTGAAAACACTATTTTACAGTTTTCAGTCATATGTTTACTTCGTGCACAAGACCTTGCAGATGATATATCTGAACATAACGCAAAAATATTTTGTAATTCTAGTTTAAAAATATGATCATACAAGACCAATCTAGTTAGTAAAATAAGCTTAAACCTACTTATTTTTATAAATAATACTACTATTTTTATATATAATAATATGTTTCAATCTACAATTTGAAATTTATTTATGTTCTTTAAAATCTCTAAAAGTAGTCGAATGGGGAAAATACGCGCAATTATTATTGCATTATATTAAGACGAATAAATTATGTTCATTGATATTTTTAAATTAATGTATAACAATCGTATGATATAAATTAACATAATAAATTTGGTAATTAGCTCATCATTATCATAATGCACTACTTAAATATCAATCAATTTTAGTTCCCTCTTTAATTCATTATTATCATATTTCATTTTATTCATTATAAATATAACTTACATGTTGAATTTATGCCGTTATTGTATAATTATTATATATTATCCAGGCGAATTTTACTTACTCATTTCTATGCATAATTACTGACTGAATGTCTTCCACATTATCGAAATTAATGAAATTTCCCAGTATCTCAGTATATGCACGACAAATTATGTTTGAATTCCGTTAAATGCAACAGTAAAAATAATCAAATCATTAAGTGAATCATTAAATAAATTATATAAATTGATTTATTGAGCTGCATATTTTTTACGTATTATATATATTAATATCAAGTGACCACATTCAACTTATTTTATATAATACATATCTTATTGTCAGTTTTTTTCGGTAGTATACTTTTCAATACTTTGTTTAAGGCTTTAAATTTTTATTATGATTTTTTTAAACATCAACTATGGATGAAAATTTATTTTGATGCAGTGTACGAATTTTTAATAAAACCCACTACAATCATAATAAATCCTATCACCGTTTTACAGCTTGAGGTGAATAAAATTGTAAATATCAGATATTTGGATCAAAAACTAAGTATAGATAAAGATTTTGTAAGAACTCTTCGGAATGCAAACAAACACGCTAGAAAGAATTCCAAGAATTTTAGTTTTCAAGCGATAGTAAAAGGTACCTTTGGAAAATGAGTTGACACGCATTGAATAACGTTGAGTACGCCGTGTGAGCACAAAGAACTACTTATCAAAGGTGATTGTATTCGCGTATTATTTAAGTAGCTTTCAGTACCGCAATATAGTGTTGCACCTGATAGAACCCACTGATGAAGGGACACACGAGACATAGTTATTGAGAAGATACTCGTGTTAAGCGGATAGATAAATAGATAATACAATACAAGTATTAATAATTAAAAATGTCTTCCCTTACGGTATTGTAATAGTTTTATACCTATATTAATTTACTACAATATTAATTTCATTTATATTCGTACTTTTATACATATTCTAATTCATAGTAAAAGCAATAAAAGTTTTAAAAAATTAATAATTATCACACGGGAGATAATTATAGTTATAATGATTTTATGCTTAAAAGATGGCTAAAATCTATTTGAATTTACTTTTTTTGTAAATGATCTTTAAAAATAAAGTACATCTTTTGTACAATTTTTATGTACTTTAGAACTTTTACCAACTGCAATGAAAGCGTGTTCAATTTATAGGTAGAAATAAGACCTTCTTTTAGATTGTACAAAATAAATGATTTTGACTATTAAAAACGTTACCCATTGATACGAAATGTTATCACAGATTATGCTTATTTTTTGCGAATGAGATCAGGGATGAAATGTAGTAAATATATCTACAAGATGTAAATCAATAATATATTTACACAAAAATTCTACACAAAAATACTAATTCACTCGAGTTAAGCAGTTGTAGTTTTAAATTAAGCATAAGTTAATGCTTCGAAACAACTATCGCACGTGGCTATCCTTTATAAAAGAGATAGATGAAAATAGGTATAGTGGATATTAAAGATATAAAAATCTTTTATAACCTGCGGAACTAATCCAATTTACTTTTATTGTACGAAGACATCCGTCTATTGAACCTCTATCCCAGTCATTTCAATAGCTTAATCTTTGGTATGCTTTTCACTTTTAATTACAAGTATAATATTTTAGGTATGCCTGAAGTGATGCTTCTATCTAGTTAATAAACGTATTCCTATTTTCTATATAAATTAATCATTATGTACGTAGGTGACATAAATTATTTAATAAAAATATGTTAATTAAGATATGGAAAAATCCCTTTATAAAGTATATTTAACTGGAATCATAAATCTTAATATCAGTGTTAGCAATAGTAAAATTAATCGTGCTTAATATTATTTAAGGATAAAAATGATATATTGAAATATTTTAAAACTGTACAAATTTATTATCATAAAAAATTAGGTTTAAGTAATGTTAATAATTTGTTACTTTCTACAGTTGGGCTAATCCATCATTACTTAAGTTGATCTGAAATCTTCAGGAGAAATTATAACCGTTGTCTTTATTTCAACCACATTGTTGTCCGCGATACATTATCTGTGCCCGCTTAACTTTTGGCAACGTTTAATAGGTTCGGCAACTTTGGTAATGCATAACTAATCCTTCGGAAAGTTGTTATCTGCAATATTTACGATTCCGCTTTAGAATCAGTTGAATAAAATCGGCTTAATTGAAAGCGCTAAGCCGCGCGGCAGTCGGCGCCCCCCTAGGCAAACTAGCCAACGAGCGGCGGCCGCGGCGGCCCGCGGAAAAGGCTCCCCCGGTTTATCGGGCCGCGCCGCTGCACAAAGGGCCAGTCCACAAGGCCGGTAGCCGAGTGGACATCGCGCGGTCCATTCTCCCGGGCTGGGCGGCGGCGATTATCGGCGGGCGCACACACGCCCGCCCGCCCACCATTCATTAATCGCCGAGGATCGAGATTAACGCGGCCGGCGGCGGGGCGCACCCCCGCAACAAGGAGCGGCCGCGCCCAGTGGCCCGGGGCGGCTTTATCGCCCGCGGCCCGTTACCCCGGCCCCGCGATTTTTGGAGGCGGCCCCGCAGCCCGAGCGACTCGCTCCGCGGCTTCGTTATTCTCGCGGGGAGGGTTTAATGGGCCGGCGGGCCAGCCTTAACGGCCCGGTCTCCCCCCCGATTGCCCGGGTCGGCCAATTGTTTACGAGGGCGGGTTGCCATTCGGCGCCCTGGGACAAGTCGTCGCGGGGACGGAGCTTCGTTGGATTATAAATAGGCGCGCAACAGTGGGAATTAAGGAAGTTGGGGGGCTCTGCCTCGCGGGTGTACGCCGCGGCTGTTAGCCACGTCGTCTGACCAAACACGAGTCGATTCTACTTGGACGCCCGATCAACGTACTCGAGCTCCCTTACCTGCCCTGACTCGCCCCGGAATTTCTTAACTTTCTTCATAGTTACGCAGGGGGCTAAATTGTTTTTCGGCATTTTAAATGGTCGCGCGAACATTCTCCTGTCGATTGGCTAATTAAAAATTAACTTCGACGAAATAGCCAACAGCTAGTATTCCGTTGCTGATTAGAGCAAAGTGGACCGGTTTACTATTGCGAACAACTGTTTCTTAACTCAAGCGTTATCGGCTTTTGCCGCGCAGTCGGAAATAAAGACACGGCAATAAAACACTATCGCCCCCCCGCTGCAATGTCCTTCCGACGAACAGACGATTCATTCTTAATTACAGCTTTATATAGCAATTGTGTATCGTGATGAAGCTTTATTCCATATGACTGATCGCGCTATGGACATTTAACAAATTGGTGTATTGTTAACGTATAAGTGGCCATAACTGCAAGTAATCTTTTTCCATTACACAATCAATAAGACCAAGTTTAATCACCACTAAAGTCGAAAGAACCGCCTATTATTGATTGTTATACAGCAATATTAGATAATTCAAACTGACGTTATTGTTTATTTAGATTTTAAATGATTTTTAAGCATACACAACGCGTCGGATTTCTATCTGAAATATCTAAAATGTTAAATTGAGCCGAAATGTGTGTTGTCAAACTCAAACATGAAATGCAATACACGAGAGGATCTTCATTTATTATAGTGTATAATTCTATTTGGAACAGTCAATAATGTGATGGCGATGCCAATTGCGATCAAGAAAGTGTGGCACAGTGGCTGCGTTACAAAAAACCGCATAACCCCAGCAGTAAATTATGATTTTGATTTTGTAATTTTGCGAGAAACGTTGTGCCGCGGCCGCAGACAAGTAATCGACGGAACGGCAGTGAATCAACCATACGCGGGCCGGGGCGACGGGAGCATTAATAAATATCGGTTTTCGCGCCTCCGCTTATCTCCCATCAAAGGATAAGTAAGGCTCCTCGTAAAGGCGCAAAGTGAGCATGATGCCGGCCATAAATCATGCAATCAGAAGCAGGCAGACCAGTTTATTTACCCGCCGGCGGTCATAAATAGGGGGCCGCCGGGACAGAGGGAAGAGGCGCCGCTCGCGGCGGAAGAGGGGAAAGAGAGAAAAAAAGAGGAAGCCAAGCCAGGGGCCCGCGGTGATCGAGCCTCGCGGGCGATTAGCGGGCCGCCGATTATACAGCCCGAGGTGGGGCTCGATAATGCGGCGGCACTCGACACACCCCCGGCTTCCGACTCGACTGCGGTCGCCGGTGCCCGCGTAACCAAAGAACCGCCAGTTTAATTCCGAGCGCGCGGACGCTGTTTGATCAACCCAAGATCCCGAGTCCCTCTGTTTGGCCGCCCGGCTGCACTTGAGGTGGCACTCGCCACGACCGATAAAAAGTACGGGATGACCGTAAAGTATTTTTAATTTGAGTTTATTGCCCGTTCGCCGTGATAAAACTTGATGGGGGGCCAGTTGTGAAGGCAGGAGCAGCTCATTTCGTTCTGATGAAAAGGCTTTTGGAATTTTGCGTATATCTATATATATATATATGTACGTATATCGTCGAATATGTGCACAGGAGGGGCGCTTGTTTAACTGTGAGCCAGGCCAACCTAAAGGATTTCATTAGCTTTTTGCCTCGTTCTCTTTCTGTGGGGATGAAACAAAGTTTATTCCTAGTTTTGCGCATCAGTCGTCCTAGTCTTTGTTATACCATATAGCTGTGCGTTTATACGCACGTGTGTCGTTTGGGAGTAATGCGAAATGAAGGGATTTGTTGCGTGTTTTATAATAGCTATAGTGTGCAATTGCCGCTGTACTGATTAAATTTTTACAGTAGCTTACTATGCACTCGAGGCGAATTCTTTCTTTTGCGGTTTTAAAAAAGCAATTTCTCGTGCTTACTAAAAAAGGCGCGTTGAACAATATGCTTGTAAAAGGATATGATCCTGAGGTGGTAATGTGCGCATGAAACAACGTTACTGTAACGCGACGTACTTGCGTATCGCAGAGTTTCGCTTGCGTCTCGCCTTCAGAAAGGTTCTAATTTTGAAATATGAAGCTTTTCAGTCCTGGTTTCGTTTTCAAACTATGTATTGCTTATGATGCTTTGAATATGCAATGGGCTTTTCGCTTTATATTTCAATTAACTTTTTTCACTTTTTCGTGAATTTTACGGCAAAACAGAAAGCGATGTAAAGGAAAAAGTCGTTCAGTTGGCATTATAAATATAACACTAAATTATTTTCCGGCAAAATAGTTTCAGTAAATCCTAAAGCAGACGCTCTAAAGTAAAATTCTACTTCAGTGGAATAGGCTGGCTATTGTAAAACATTGAATTCCTTTTATGTCACTCTCTAAAGTGCAGCCTTAGAGAATTCAAACATTCGAATCACTTTGACAGTCAATCGAAAAGTTTTAGTTTAAGGTTTTGTTCTTATATAACGATATTACTGAGTCTTTATATAATATGTAATGAAATATAGAGCTTAGTATCATACGATATTGTGCACCATTGATATAATAGCGGTTTTGAATGGAATTGAAAAAAATATTTATTATAATTATAGATATCAAAATTTAAGAGCCAATTCATGTATTTTCTATCTAAATAATATTTGTAAACAACACTGCGAGTTAGTTTTATGAAGATAAAAAGTTCGTACTACTCCTTGAAGCACATTCTTGAAAATAATTAGCTAATAAGGGAGATAACAAGACAGAAAAACATTTTTCATAGTCAAAAATGGAGAGGCAACTTGTTACTGCCCTGAAGAGACGAGTTGTTACCCTTTCCTGGTAAAAACAATTTATTGTATTCTCCTGGTGCACTCGACGTGTCTTTAAAACTTCGTACCAAGCTCTTGAGTAATTTAGCAGCGTACCGCATTGCAGTTTAAGAAAGTGAACGCAAGAAAAGCTCGAACTCATTTTAATATCGAATAATTTTAAGATAAATGTGGACTTGATTATTTGTTCTATATAACCTTCCTCAAGATTCCGACAATTCTATTCTTCAATACTTTAATCATGAAATATGCAGAGGTTCTCCAAGACGCACTTAACCGTATGATATATCTTAGAATAAGAAAAAGAACCATTTCATTATGTATCCCGATTCAGTATGTCGTCTGTTGACTTATCAATTTTCGCGGGGAATCGTCCAAAAATTGGAAGCTCACTCGCGAGCCAGGGGAACACCGGCGGCGCTCGAAAACTTTCATCTTTAGAAAGCTCTCCTTCTCTTTCTTCGTCTGTCGGGGAAAAGGCAAAAAAGTGGGGAAAACGAGGGGGGTGGCGGCAGTGTTGGTGAGTCGGGCCAACGCAGTCGGAGGAAAAAGTGCGAGGGCAGAAGTTATAGAAAAGGAAAAGGCGAAGGGGAAGGGAGGCCGGGAAGGGGGGGGGGGGTTTGAGGAATATAAGAGAGAGTATGTAGTTACCGCTGAGCCAGGTGCCATTAAAGCTTTTAGCGGAGAGGGAGCCGCCGAGCCATTCCTCGAGGGAGATCCCCGAGGTGCCGAGGGCCTCGGTCCTCGCCGCGGCGCGGTCCCGGCCCGTGAGGAAGACCGCCGCCGTGGCGGTGATCACCAGGACGAGGACGACCGCGGCGACCAGGCCGACCACCAGCAGCCGGCGCGTGTTGCATCCCGTCGTCTTCGTCATCAGCTCCTGCAACAAGAAGAGGGGATATCCCCGATTAATAATCGTCCCCCGGGGCCCCGAGTGACGGGGGCGTTTTTACGGGTTGGGGCCACGCGGGGGGAGGCGCGGGGGGCGCTTTGTCGAAGCCCACCTGCCAGGGCAAGATTAATATTTATGCGGTGAAACGGCCGAATCCCTCCTTTGGAGCCGGCAAAGGATTCCCCGGCCGGCACTTGACGGCCCTCGATTCCGGGGGCTCCTTTTCATTTTAGCGCGGCCCGGGGCATCGATTACGCAATGACCACACGGCTCGCAGGGGCTCTGAATGGGCCGCGTATCGCCAGCCGGCCGGGGCTTCATTTTTCACGCGCCCCATAGTCTATTGGGTTTTCCAATGTGATGAAAATAATCGCATCGTTTCTTTACGAGGTGGGGCGCGCCCATGAATTACCCCGGCGGGCCCGCGGCCCAATAGCCTCCAGAGGCGCGCCTGCCGATAAGCAGACGCGTGTTTTCCCCCCTCCGCGACACCCCGCGCGCCAACAGCCGTCTCCGGTGGCCGCCGGAGGGGGCTGGGATCGCCCGAAAACCAGCCGCGGGGTCAGCGAGGCGAGCCGCGCGCTCGTTAGGACTCCGCGCAAAAAAGTCGGCGGGGTGCGAGTGCGCACCCGGAGGCTCCGGGGCCGCGAGGAATACGCGATTACGTGCCCCTCTCGCGGCCTAAGTTGATGAGATGGCGCGGGGGGTGTTTTTTTTAATTTTCCCGGGCGCTTAAGGCGCGGGCGGCGCCCGGCCTCCTCGGGATATCGCGGGGCGGGTCGTCCCTCCCGGCCCCTCGGGAGCAGCTCGCGCATTATCGATCGGCGCGCGCCGCCACCGCCGCCTGAACGCATCTGCCGCTGGCACGTACTCGCCTCTTTTGCCTTTGATTAACTTTCGCCCTCCCCCGGCGGCGGCGCCAGCCGCCCCGGCGGATGTAATCCGCGGCCCCGGCTCGCAGCCTCTCCGCGCGGCTCGAGCTCCTTCTTTTCCTTTAACGGCCTGGCGCCCGCTTTATAAATGGCGGGCCCGCTCTAAATCGCTCGGGGAAATGCCTTTGCGGCCGGACACGCGACTCTTCCCGAAAATACATCTGGCCAGGGTTTATCGTCGGCCGCGGGTCGAGGAGTCGGCCGAGCCGGGCTGCTTCAGAAACGCCCCGTGGCTTTCTTTGCCTCGTTAATAAACCACCGCGTTGCGGTACTCCTTTCAGCGCTTTTTAAATAACGCGATTACTAAGGATGTGCGGTGCATCATTTCCTCTTTGTAAAACAATTTTTTGGTAGCTGTAAGATAAAAGAGATCCCAGTCAAAAGAGTAATTTTAATGACGTAATTTTTAACGTCAATGCACTTGACGCTAATGAGCCAATTACTTCAATTTAATCGACAAGCTTTGCACTATTTCGCGTTGAAAAGAAGGTACAATAGAAAACAAAAGGTTATAATGGCTGTAGAATGAGCTACGCGATTGTTTGTGATTACCAGCTGGTGAAAATATACAATATACAAGTATCAATACGTTGGTTGCCACCAAAAATAAGTAAAAATGAGTTTTTAGAGACAAAGCTGTAAACTCGAATGATATTACAATCTTTTGGTAAGAATATTGTGTCATAAAAGCTCCCAATATTGTCTCAAATATTGTTCAGAATGTTTTGAATCCGATCATAATCATATGGTAATCTAATAGTAGCGTTTTTCAAAGTCTTTCTAATTTTTAAAATAAAGAGCTAGATTAATTTCTATTTCTATTCAGACAAATTTGTTTGACTGCTTTCTAATTTATATTCGCTAACGGCTAATGATGAAACTTAATACAAGAAATCCTTTCTCTCCATGAACGCATTGGAGAATTTGACAAGCTACGAATCAAGGCTATGTCAAAGGGACCGTTTCTATTAAAAACCGTTATTTGACTGTATTATTCTATTTGCGAAGGTAGGCAAGGACCGTGCAATATTAATTTCTTAATTAAATTCTAAATTAAAATAACTGCTATGTAGAAAATACTGCGTTCGTTCTTAACATAAATGAGCCAGTGTAAAATGATAATTATCTCGGCATGTATGCATTTTGGAGCATAAATTCAAATTTCGCATTCACATGCTAGGTCATTAAAGATGCACGAGATGCGGCCTATATAAAAGATACGCACCTTTGATCGGTACAGTGGTTATCACCACGGGGCTTGCTCAAAAGAAATAACCTTTGTCTGCCTGCTCGATTAACGTATAATCGCTTATCGGAGCTGCGAGCCGCGCCATTCCAGTCGTGTAATCAATTACGGACGAGACAATTTTGTAAATTACGGGTGGCGCGCGGATGATGAAACGCGATTGCGGCCAAACGAGCATCCGATGGATTCTTTTCCATTAGTCCACAATCCTGGCATTACATTCAGCGAATCGCGGCCAATGCACGGGCAAAAGCGGGTCGAGTACACAACTCGAGGGGGGGGGGGGCGGGGGGCACGACTATCGGGCAGCGCTTGCGTCGGCAATATCGCGGGCCCCTCGCGATGCGGGCACGCCGTAACGCCGAAACTTCGAAAATTCCGAGGATCCTCGAGGATCCTTCAGCGCCGCGGCGTTTATTCACCCTAGGCGTTGAATTTTTCATCCCCTTCGCGCCCTTTGATCCTTTGCACTGGCTGGCTTATTTGGTCAGGGCGCGCGGATGATCGGTCGATCGACCCGGTAATGCAGAGCTAACCAGCTGACCGAGAGAGGAAGGCCTACGGGCCGTGTGATTCGGGCGCCCCCCCTCCCCGCCCCTGCTGTATTTATAAATCTCCTTTATCGAAATTAAATTTTATCCCCTCGACGATGGCGTCCCGGGAGCCGCTTGATAAGTAATTTCATTTCTCCGCCGGGTGCAGCCGCGACTGCCAGCCGAGCGCCTCCGCCCCAGTCACTAGCGGGAAGTAGGAAAATTCGAGGCGCCGCCCCGGAGATAACCCGATGGGCTATGAAAACCCGCGCGCCCTCGCCTCGCAAGGGAGGGGGGGTAGCGCGGGTGCCCTCCCCACCCTCGGCTCCACGGCACCAGTAGCCGCTTCAATCTGACGCGCTACTCTCTCGAGGAGTCAAGCTCGCGGCTTCCTTTTATTCCTCCCCCAACCAACCCCCGCCGTCCTCGCCGCCTCCCCGGCTCTCCACCCGCGACTCGCGCTACGGCTCTTCTGCTTCTCTTTTCAATACGATGCTGCGAAATGAGCAGCTCGTCTTACGCGGCCCGCAGCCTGAATATTCATGTTTACCGCTCAATGGCGTATTAGCTCGAGAGGTGCACTCACCTCTACTCGATCCTGCGGTTAACATGGCATTTTGTCCGACAGAAATTTTAATCCAGAATACCTGCCGAGAACCCATGAATATTTATTTTCCGCATACAAATTTTTTGCAAAGGTCGATTCTCTACCACCACCTCCTCGGCCTTTTCCGCTCGCTTGCAGCTTCGAAATACCTTTTTAATCGGCCCGCCAAAGTAATGACCGTTTATTTTTCAGCGAAACAAGCAGGCATGCAAATATTTATCAAAAACCTATATTTTAAAAATGTGCAAGAGCCACGTTTATTAAACAAGTAATCTTCCCTATCAAAATATTGAAAAATCTCCTTGTAAACTGAGCGTGCTACAATAAACAGTACACTGAGAGAAATAAAATAGTAAATTTTACAATATTGACTGATAATGTAGGAATACTACCTTAATTAGTAAGTTTTCCAATAATTATTATTCTTTGTTATATAATATTAAAAAACATAATATATAAATTACTACTTTCGAATGAAGACTATCCTAAAGTGACTAGTAAGTAACTAGTATTCACATCATTATCACGTGTAAACAACGACCTTTACAACGGCCTGAGTATGATACAGTAAAAACAAAACGACATGATGTAAACTCTTGTGAGGCGACGGAAGGGCGGGGTAATTATTTAATAATTATTAGTAACATACATTACTAATTCATAGAGCCATCTCGAATTTGCAAGTGGTTGAAAAAGTTGATTAGTGTATATTGGGGCTGACAAGTTTAAGTAACTATAGCAATGTACTGCAGGTGACGTAGCAAGCGATACAGTATGTAATGTATAAGATAGGTTAGGTTAAACGAACGACTACTAACCGTTAGAAATAAATCCGAAACATAAATTTAATTGCATGCATTAAAACTAAACGATGATATTTCATAAAATAGAGTAAGATATTCTAGATTTAAAACTAAAAAATAACAGAGTAGCGAAATTTTTTTTATATTTTCTGCATCAGTATTTCGGTATTTTATCAACGAAGTTTGTAAAAATTTTTACTAACGCTGTTGCTAAAATTTCTAAGAGTTTATAACAATTATTAATAATGTTTTAGAAAAAACAGTTAAATCCAGGTTTGAAATTTTTATAATACTATATTGTAAATTTTACAGAAATGTAATTATATCCCCAATTACCATAAAAAATAGTAATATTTGACAGCTTTTTTATTAATTTTTACTGTTTCTTTTCTCTCATAAATTAGTATAAATTAGCTCTGCGCTAATCTTCATTTTGTCCAAATATAAAGTTGAGTTCCATTGTTTCTGAAAGAAACGCTTTTCGATTTTTTAAACTGTTTGCTCGTCTATCGAGTGAGTGATCAATGAAATGGAACGACATTGTATACGGCGGAGCATGTACTATGTAGGAGAATACATACATGCGGCACGTTTCAATCTCCCTGTTACATTCACATCTTCTATAAACACCGAATTTCACTGGGCATTTTCGCTTTAGTGAATAATATTTTCTAGATCACAGTAGCCGAACAAAAATATACGTTGCAGATAGTGATACCTTAGTGTGGTAACTATACGACCTTTATTCAGGATTCAAAATACTATATAAAAATTAAATTGTAAATTCAAAACTTTGTTTGTATGATATTTTTAATTATTATGCAATAAATAATGATTAATTAAACGGGTAACGTATTTACGCTAATGCGAAAACAAAAAAGTATTACACACATAAACGTTACATATTTATATAAACGAAAGGATCAACCACGATTATATCGTATTATGTACGTAGATTTGATGAGTATGACTGCTTCAATCACTACTTGAAGCGGGACAAACATATGGACAGGGTTGCGTGTAAGCAATGCGGGCATATCTGCGCCGTCATGTGACATATCCTATTTGAGTGTCCAACGTGGTGGTACTATTGGATCGCGATAGTTTCGAAACTATGCAAATTGATTTCAAAAGACAATCTCTATCGCGCGATCTATGTCTACAAGGAAAATGCTCTAAACATAATCCCTACAACAATTGTAGGAAGCAGGTGGATAAACAATACTGTAGAAAAAAGTTAAACCAACGTTAGGGCAATAAAAAGTTGTACTAGAAGCCTTTTAAAGAAGACGTAAACGTACGAAAACATCAAACCTGAGGCATTCGCATTTACTTCACAGGGCCAGCAAGAGATCAGCACTCGGGTAAATGCTCGTCCCACTGAGACGTCGTCCTTTTCGTGCTCACAGAACAAGTAAGAAAGTGCGAAAAAAGGAAAATAATAAAGTCATAACGGGAACAACGAGGAGGGTGTCACATCTTTGAAGTAATGCTCGAGCGATCCCAAGGCGGTGCTCACCAGAATTTCGTGAAGGAAACTTTGGCATCTCGTTTCTTCATCGAAATTCCCGTCATCAGACAAACAGAGGGAGACGCATACACTTGCCCGCGTCATCGACCTCCCGCATTGCCAGTGTGCACGCACCCTCGTCTCGACACGCGACGTTGATAAAGTGAATCGCTGAACTTGGTCCTTTCATCCGAGTTCACGTCGCGATAGATCTCTTAATATGATTTGTGAATATAATTTTACAAATTAACCGAAGAATACTCAAAGTTTTTTCCCTCGAATTCATTAGAAGGTGCATGAATTAGTATATGTTTACTTAAGTCTCAGAAGATTGACGAGAAATATCCCTCTGCTAGAAGAATTACTTTTCGATTGTTTCTTCATTCATACAGATTTTGACAAGTACAAATATTTGTAAAACGAAATTAATTTGTTTTATGTAACTTGATAATCTTACAGATTTATTCGCTTGCAATTATTATGTATAACATTGTTCTTATATTACAATGTGCATGAATATTACTTAAAAGTTTTTTTAAAACAATAGACCCTACATTTACATCACATCTTGTTTTTGAATATCTTGCTAAAATAATTAAGAATTCACAACTCAAGATAGTTAATTAGTATTCTATGCCAAAAGTTTTGCGTAAAATTTATTTAAAATTAAGAGTCTAGTATGAATTTACAATAGTTCTGCCTAAAAGTTTGTCAATACTCTTATAAAACCTATATTGTAGTCTAGATACAAGTTTCATTTAAACTTGAATTTTCTTTAAAAATTTGACCCAAAATTTTTCGCTAAGACTGCAAAATTTTTGCAGTATAAGCTATATTATACTAGCCTATGCGAAAATATTTTGCCAGGCTTAACAAAGTCATTTTACAACAATATCTGTAGCAAAACTTTAGTGCAGCGAAACGTTGACAACTCGTGTGTAAAGTGTGGGTTATTTCTTTATTAAATATGTTCAAAGATAATAAATACAGACTAGATCCCAGAAAAACTACATGGCAATAATTGAGAATTTTATCATTATTTACTCATGGCATCTATGGATGAATTTATAGTTTTTGAATACTTAACCAAGTTTATGTTAGCTATAAAAATGTTTAGAATATATGACCGATAGTTTCATTTGTAGTTTTTGTAGTATAGCAAGATATTTGCTTCAAAGTCAGTAGTTTGTAATTGATTCGTACTTTTAGCAGCCATTCTGAAATATACTGAAGAATATTCGTGAAATACAAATATTAATTTCAGTATATATTTGACTAGAATTCGTATGATAACAGGTTGACATGGTACTTTCACATAGTAAAAAAGAACTGTCCACTCTGTATCAACTCTGAACGAAAAATCCTTTCCATCTGATTATTCGACTCAGTCGATAAGACTTTTTTGTCGTCATTACTAGTAGAGCACTGTGACCCCATCTCAGTTTGTGATTGAGTATCGACTTTCTCAAGACTTTTAGGATCAAAATCCATCCAATTCGTCCATCTAAGGTCTACGACAAAGCTCTAGAGTAGATACAATTAAACATCTTTGGATAAAAGTTCGAAGGCTCCAAGTCAAGTAAAACACTTATTTTATACGTTTTGTAACACAAATATAAATTCTGCGCATAACCTGTTTTTTCTAACAATATTTTCTCTTCAATCTTACTTAACGAACAACTTCCCGATAACAAAAGATATTGTTGATAATGTAATTAGCAGCAGGTGAAGGAAAGCAGGAGTTACGGGGCGCGGAGCCATCGAAATAACCGTTCCCTTAATCAAATTGCAGAAAGTGTTTCTTGGAAGTATGCCTACCCTCCACCATCCAACTTATTTTTACTTTCTTCAATTTACACTGGGTTCCATTGTTTTGCTCACTTGGGCAGACTATTCGAAGAATGATAATCGTCGAGTGAACGGCGCAAACAATCCACTCGAGGGTGTAGATTCAAGCGCGGAGGCCGAGAAAACGGGCGAGCGACAGAGCCAGGGAGGACAAGGATGAAAGGGAGAAAGGCGTCCCGGCCCCAGCCGCGCGCGAGCTCAAGCTGCGATGCACGTTGTGCGAGCGCTAACTGGAGTTGGTCGATCCGACGGGATCCCCGGCGACGCGTCTCGCGGGCATTAAGCCCGCGCGCGCGAGCACAATCATAAACAGGACCGCGGCGGAACGGGGGGCAAGTTCGTCCGGGTCGTGCAACAAGAATTAACGGCCTGTAGCCGGGGCCAATCGCGCGTCGATTCGGCCCACTTAGGCTAATTTATAAAGCCCCGGGCCGCGGCGACGGCGCCGTCGCTAGTTGCCGCTTCGGCGTTAATCTCGTGCAAGTTCCCGAAGGCGGGCGCGAGGGCTTCCGGGGCGTATTCCCCCGCGCGCGCAGCAGGCTCGGCTCCCCCCGGGGGATGCCCGCGCCCCCCCGGGCCCCCGAGTATTCTTCGGGCGGGGCTCATACGCGGCCCGGGCCCCTAATGCCCGTTAATTTATAACGCTTAGGCGAAAGTTGGGAGTGGAAAAAAAAAAATGGCGGGGGAGCCGCGGCGGCCTCTTTATTTGGCCGCGGGACCGTCGGCGGCGGAGGAGGAGTCCCGAAGCCCCCGCCGCGGCGGCCGACGGGCCGAGGGGCACCGGGGCGGCGGTGGGGGAGGGGTGTCGGGGCGCTTTTTGCGCGCGGCGGGCCTCGAGGCGCGCCCGGAATATTTTCCCTTTACGATCAATCTTTTTCTCGGGAGGCGCTAACGAGCCTCTTTGCGCCCCAAACTTTCCCGGCTCCCTTCGCCTCGTTGCAGAAGAGCGAATTCGCTAACTCGTTTTTACGGCCCCCAGTCGTTTCGCAGACGGCAACCGGCTTGGCCCGCGTTACGGCCCTTTTAGCCCGCCCGAGTTACCTTATTGCCGGCCTTGTTCTACAATATTTACCTCTTGACGCCCCTATTTAATATTTTACCTAGATTAACAGGAGCCCCTTTTTAATTATACTCTTTTCACTCGTATAAATCCTGCCGTTAATTGCCCGTTTGTCCGCAGAAGGTACTTAACATTTTTTAACTTTTCATTATTTCTCTTCTCTTACTCAATTATTTAATTATCCGAGTCACCTAAAAGTTCATCTATAAAGCTCTTAGCGTAATGTAACAATTTTAATTTTTTTGTAAATATGACCATGTTTTTTTGTAATATGCTTTGTATATGCACGAGTAATATGGTTTTGACAAAAAATCATTGCTGCGCGGAACATTAATTTCTAGTGCAGAGGATGAACTTATTTGCCGACAGATTCGATAAGCAAATTGAATTTCAACTAATTTTATTTCATGTAAGAGCTCGAATACTCCTAGGGGTCTCTTATAGATACTAGCGATCCCCTTAGTCGGCGGATAAACGGCCCAGGTGACGAACCTCCTTGCAGAAATTTCAAATTACTTAATTTGAATCATTAAAAAGCAATTAGGTTCCAATTTAATATTATTAGTTCTTTATTAGAATTTATCCAAAAATCATCACGTTTCAAGGACTTTTTTAGCTCGTGCATTTTTCAAGTACTTCGATAACGTTAAATAATGGCCCAACGCTGTAGTTCTTTTATAATTCTTAATGTTACATTAAGCAATTTTATATTTATTTTCTCTACTTTAAATTTTTTGTTGACTTTGCAGATGCTCGTTTTAGCGAAATGTACTGTAAGTAAACTTACGCAGCAAGTTTTTAATACAAAAAACAGATTGCAGTTTAACTTTTTAGTTAATTAACAACTCAAAAACTAATGTTGCCATAAAAATCGCGTTTCCACAGCAGCATCGATCATATTGATGGATTCTAGAAATATCGGGAATAATGTAAAGCAGTTTGATATAGAGATGAGCAAACTGTGTCACAGAAATTGAGCGTCAGAGATAGAGTAGGACATTTGTACAAAATTTCAAAGAGAAGTAGATTTGAAATACAAGTCGTTTTAAATAATACCGACACTTGATATATAATTTCATTGAAAAAATATATTTGAAGAATAATAATAAACAGGAATTCAAAATACAATGAAATAAAGTAAAGTAAAAAATGATGTTTCTAGAAGCGCACTAAAGCTAAAAGCTATTAGAGTTAACGAAGTAACTATGGGCTTAGCGTAAAACAAACAGCGTTAAATAAAGCACTTTAAAAAACATGATCGTTTTTAATATGATACGATATTCATGTTTTGCATAAAATTTTTAGAAAAACCTTTTATAATTGAACTCAAGTTCCATCTAAAATTAGTTTAACAGGAGGGCGATAAAGTGGACCGCACATATATATCCAAGAATTTACTAAAGACTTACGAGGAAGTTTGCCCTAAGCCGTATTACATTGCACTAAGACTTACGACTTTGGTGAAGGATATCAGGATCCGAAGACTGTAGCAGTTGAACGAAGGTAGTACTTTCCCCTTAATTGCAATTGTTTCTGCTTATTGGCTAATGTATGGCTCTGGCCTGTCAATTTAAGTAATCGCGGATATTATTTTGCCTGATAGATCCGACGCGAGTGCGAAGGCGCAAACGAATTCGAATGGTAACGCGGGCGCTTATCGCGGGACATTGATTGACGAGGCATAACCGGAGAATATACTTTTATTGCAATACGTCGAAGGAGATACATCGGGCGGTATAACGCGCGCTCCCCCCTCTAGCGGCGAATTACACGCATGAGGTTTTCAGGAGGCGCGGCGAGCGGCCTGTGCGAAGGAGGCCGCGCGGCGCGGCCGCTCCTCCCTTATATGCAGTGCGCGGGGATGCAAAATAGCGAGGGAAAAAGGCGCGGGGCTTATACAGAGGGAAAGGGAAACAATGGGGCCGGGCTCGAGGAGCGGAAACAGGAGAGAAAACGAGCGCGCGAATAAAGAGGTCGGGAGCTGGCGGCGGCGGCGGCGGCGGCGGCGTCGCCAGCGAGGAAAAAGTATTTTAGCGCGGGGCGAGAGTCCGCGGCGGGCGGCGACAGGGCCGATTGTTATCCTATTTGCGAGGCGAGCCAAGAGGGAGATTTTCGCCGCATGAGAGCCGAGGGCGAAAATTAGCAGGCCGGCGGCTACACGGTTTTCCACTCGGTGGCCCGTCCGCGGCGGCCACCTTCTTTTATTGGGCTCGGGCGACGGCGCCGAGGCATCGCCGGCCGAGCGCACCTCCTTCCGCGGGCCCCCCGGGCACCTGCCCGCCCATTATGAAATTGCAGGCTAAGGCGCCGCTGCGTATTTACTTTAGGGGACCGGGGGGGGGGAGGAGGGGATCCGATCGGCGCAATCGCCCCGGCGAGACAATCGCAATTATCGGATTGTTTCGGTGTATAAAGCCCGGGCGCGCAGCCGGGGCTTAATTGAATCGGGCCCGCCGGATTTTTTAATGGAAAAGCCGAGAGTTGCCCGAGGCCCGGGGGCAGTCGGGCCGCGTCTTAAAAATTGAGCAGCAGATACCATTAAGATGGAGTGTCCGCCCGATAATGCCGATGCTTTCCATTGGAAAAGAATTACAGGGGGATTGGATTGGGTGGGAGTTTAATGCGCCCGCGGCGGCGGCGGCGGCGGCGGCGCCGACGGCCGGGGAAAAAATATCGGAGAACCATTATTCATAAGCGGATAGCATCACCTTTCATTATTTCTCGGCTGACGCCCCGCTCGCCGCTTTGTTGATCTGCCCGTCGAATCTGCGGCAATTATCGGCGCGGGGGTCGCGGGGGTCGCGGGGGTCGCTCGCACGGCCCCCCCCCGCCACTGAGTTCAATGGGGGGGGGGGGGGGGGTAGTCGAGGGGCCGGGGATCTAAGGGAGCCGGGGCCGTTAATATCATTATCGCGACTGCAACTTGCCCGCGGAGTGACGTGCGTTCCCATCAACTAAGCCGCGCGCATACATTACCCAAGTTTTCGAGCCGTTAAAGCGAGAATCTCATTTCGATGGATGCGCAATTATACGAGTACACACTTTTCGCGTCTAGTTGACTTACATTTTCATTAAAGTGAAATTAGAGAACTTTTTGCCCCGGGGCCAGGCTTTCAAAAGTTTCATTGAGTAATAAGAGCCGGGCGCGGCGGGCCGGCAACTTTTCCCCGGACGAAAGTATCCCCGGCCCCGGCGAGCGCCTCGGGAGCGCGCGTGCGGGAAAAACGGGTTTATTTTAAAGAGGCCGGGGCCCGGTACAATTCGCCGAAAAATTTGGGATTCGGGGAAATCCCCGTGGGACGGCCCGAGGCGGCAGCCAATCCGCGGGAGTGACTAACGGCGCCCGTCCCCGGCCCCCGCGACAACGGGAAAATTGGCCCGGCCAAATCCCGCGGAGCCCGCGGCGACGACGGCCGGCTCGGCTCCTCGCGACCTCAGCCCCGCGATAACCAAACGAGCCGCATTCAATTTGCCCGGGGAGTAGGGCGTAGCCGGCGCGCGGCCTCCCTTTAACCGACGAGCCCCGGGAGAGAGGCGGCGGCCCAAGGGTCCACGGGCGCACTGCGGCCCGCGGCTAATTAGCCGAGATTATGCCGCGCCCCCCGGGGGCACACGCGCCAAGGAGCCATAAGCCGATGTCGACCAACCGATCCCGAACAGCGTCCCCGAGTAAAGGGACCGCCCGCCCTTGAGCGCTCCGGAGGCGGGCCGCCGGGGAGAACCGGCGACCCGGTGGCCGCGCGGCCCCTCCCTTTTTTTTTTTTTTTTATTAATTTACGGCCCGGGGATTTCCGGGTGGTTGACTGTCAAGTGGCAAGCCGCAGACGGGCGGCCGGGGGCCGGAGGGCCAATCAGCGGGGGGCGGCGGCGTCCGGTATAATATCGGAGGGCCGGGCGCCCGGGGCCAGCCCGAGGAGAGCCGCTCAGCCTCCCGCGCAATCGGAAAGAGGCGGGCCCTGCGGCCTGCCCCCGACCGCGTATATATAATTCAGGGCGCAGCCGCGTGGCCGCCGCGTCAATCTGGCCTAGTTGTACCGTCTCTGGGCCGTCTGATTTTAATAAACCCACGTGCCGCCGCTTGCGCCGGGGGCTTATTACGCTTCCGTTCCTTTTTGAGCCCCTCCTCTTTTTTTTTTATCCCCGGCGCGCCGAGCGTTGAATTTCAACCGGGCGTCCCCGGCGCCTCGGCCTCGTCGAAGCGCCGCTCCTCCGGCCCGCCGCCCTTAAATCTCTCCCTTTATTTTAACTTTATCGCGCGCCAGCCGCCTTTACTGCCACGCCTCTCGCTGATATACAGCGGCGCCCTACCCCCGCTGGATAATCATCCGAGTTCACTGCTTCTTCCCCGCCGGTCAACCTCGCCGGCATATTTCAGTGCGCGTGTAATTGCCGCGAACGGCCCCTGCCGCAGGTGGGGCGGGGGTTATTGTCGCCGAGCTGCCGGTGATCCGGGACACGCCGATCGAAAGCTCGGCCCCGGCCGCCTATCGCCTCGGGGTTTCTTTTTTTTTTTTTATATTTTCGATAAAAATTATACAACCCGTTCGGCGTGGGGCGCGCACGAAAATCGCGCCCGCGCCCTACTTCCGACCTCGTAAACCTAAAGTTTATGCGGCAAACAATATATATATCGTCGCGGGGGCGAATTGAGCTGCAGATAGGAATGATGAGGATATTCCGGGAACGGGCATCATCCCGGGGGGAATAAAATTGACGCGCTCGTCTGACCGCACGCGGGCGCAACTACTGCGACGCCCGTACGAGTGCCCGAGAGCGCCTTTTCCTCCGAACGATCCCTATTTTTTCGCTGCACAAGCAGTTCCATTTATGCTGCCAAATATAGGCGTACCTGCCTTTAAAACACGGCCAATGTCCTCCCCGAGCACTGATTATTTCACTCTCAGCGCCCGTGTGTATACGTATGCCAACTTCCCGTAGGATTCGGATGATATTTGGCCCCGATGATCGCAGGGGCGAAAAGCTTAACGATCGCAACGCGCGCGCACTAGACGCTTTTCCAAGGCCCGGGCGCCGGGGTACTTTAATTAACAGTTAACCCGGCATCGAGCCGATCGATTGCCTCCAACGACGGACGCGCGCTTCCGCCGGGAGGCAGAGCCGCGTCAAATCGAGGCCGGCCGGCCGAAACACCTTTTCCGGGCGAGCGCCCGGCCCACTCGGCCGAGCGTCCGACCGGCTGTATCCCCGGGGCGATCGGTGGGCGCCGGCCGACAAAGGCTCTTCGAGAACCCCTCATGCAAACGTAGAGAGCCGTGCACGCGCACACAAGACGCACCGATCGATCGGCTCCGCTCGCCGCGGCCCGCTCAAATAAAGTAAACCCGCGGCGGGTCCCCGGGGGAGGACTCGGCGCGTGGACCGGCCCAATCTCCCCGGGCGCATCCCAATGAGCCGCGGCCCGATGTATATACGTATTATTCCCCGGCGGGGCCAAAGCCCGGCGCCGTACTCGCCAGACGCGGCTCACCTGTTAATGAAAGCTTTCCCGGGGAGGCCGCGCTTCTTCGCTCGCGGTGTCGGATTCGTGCGCGCCGAGCCGCCACGCCTGGGCCTGTATATATACGCGAGCCCCCCTGTGTCCCGGGAATTCCTTGCGCCGCCCCGACTGCAGCTCGGCTCCTCCGCGGTATATACCCGCGAGGCGTACGCGCGCCTCCTCGCCGGGACAAAGAGATTTGCCGAAGGACTACTGCGCCGCGGCAAGGCCAAAAGTTTCTAATGAGGAAAATCCGGGGGAGCGGGCTTTATTTTTTGATTTTTTTTTTCCCTCGCGCGTAGAGGTTGTATTTCTCCCTGAAATTGTTCAAACTTGCGCTGGAAAAGAGGCCCTTTATCACGCGTTTTGTTGGCCGCGTAAAATCGTTACAGAGTTACCCGGGCTATGACCTCAAAAGCTGCCGGCTATGGTGGTTTGAAGCCTAGCAGGGATGCAATGTCTGTGTATATGTGTCTTTGGCAACAACTCGCTGAGTGCCAAAGTAGCACCCCCCAACCATTTCCACTAAGTAGTATAATGATACTGCTGTTTCAGTGCCTCCTCAAAACTATTCCAACATATGATACTGATATATGTGTGTCGCATAAAACTTCTTTTTTTAATTACCTTCTCAGCTTTATACTTGTCTTTGTAATAAAACATTGTAACACGCAAAGAGTGACAACGTCATTTCGTTTAGTATACGAGTATGTTTCCTTAAAAGTGCTGTTTTTCCATTCTCTTTCTCAACTATTTACAACATTTGAGTTTCTGCAAATTAAAATTAATAATAATTTATGTGAATCGTCGTAACTTATTGGCACGCGTAACAAAATAGGTATCAGAGATCTGAATGAGATAGTTTATGTGAAATGATATACCACGAAGCCCCTACCATGTGTAATCCTATGAATGAGCGTAAAAGCATCAATTGACTTATGGAACTCCAGAGTTTTTCAATATATCACTATCGTGAATTAAATAATCATTTCATAATATAAACCTGTATTATCTTGAAAGGAATTTTAAAAATATTTATTCTAATTTGATGCCTGTGACATAAATGTTGAAAAATTTTGCTGCAGCCTTTTCAATCGATAAATCAATATTTTTTTTTAGAAACATCTAATGCTTTGTTTTCTGTTACAATTTATACGCATGAATTAATCAGATCGATAGTCTGTGTCTAATGGGGTGTGTGCACACATCACTCACATCCACTCATATCGTCGTTGCTTTCCTAACCAGTCGTATAGAATGCCGAATTCCACGGAACCCCAATCTTCTCCGAATCTATTGCAAATATATCGCCGCCAGAGCTTGATTCCGCCCAATAGCATTGTGCAGTTGCACATCAAACTTGAAAGGTCGAAGTGATGGCGTATCGATTGAGGAGGTCGCCGCCTTTAGTAAACAAGGCATCTCCACACTTCCTGTCGAGCGTTTCCCCCTCCCCAAGATTTTCGACCCTTAAGTCGAGCAGAAAGTTCCCCTGGTCTTACATTTGGGAGCCCGAGAAATATATGATTGTTTCTCCTTGGCGCCTCGATAGAGAAAGAGCAAGAGCGCAAGAGGGAGAGGGAACGGGCGCTCGAGAGCCAGATAGCGACGAGTACCGCGAGAATTCGCGAAACTTCCTCCGGGGGTCGGAGGGGGGGGGGGTGGCAAGAGAACCTCGCACTCCTGTCTAACCTACATGTCTAGCCTCGCGAGCTTGTTTGCTGCTGAACTCGTTGATGGCGAGTGGATAGAACGTTACATATGCATGTGTTTTCAAGATTTTGATGAGTCAGATCGGTGGAATAATCGATTATTTTGATTCAATGTATTCATTTAGCCGGCGAAAATTGGCCGAAAAATAACGGAATATCGAGGATCGATTTTCCTCCGGCGACGTACCATTGCGCCGGCAATAAAAAGCTGCTTGAACTTTCAGTGCCCTCGAGGAGCGGTGCGGCGCAGATCGATCGGCGGGCCCGGATAAAATAGAAACTTTCGACCCGCTGATCGATCGAATGAGGGGACTAATCACTTTCGGAACTTGAGTTTATCCCCGACAGGCGGTGGCGCGTATCCGCCTGGCGTAGGCCCCGCCGAAAAAGCCCGGGGCCAACGCAATCGCCAGCTGATAAAACGTCACTTGGCCCCGGCTCGGCGGGAAAAGTTGCCGGGGCGCGGACAAACTCGCGTCGATCCCCCGTCAGTCTCATCGGGGCGAGAGCGAGCTTGACGAGGAATCTCGGCCGGGACGAGAATCGCCGGCGACGCATTCGTCTTCCTCGCGCCTCCCGCGATCCATCCTTGTTTTCCAATTTTTACAAGGCCGCGCCATCTTTATCCCGCCGCGGGGTGAGAAATGCCCCGGCATAACTGCCTGTACGCACCGGCGGCCCGGCCAGGTGAGCCATCGCCCCTTTATTCCCCGGCAAACGATGACGGCGCTTAATCTTAAGCCGGAAGCCCGCGGCGGCCGCCCCGGGATCCGACATCGGCGCTTGTTATACTCGGGCGTCGGCCAGTTTCGGCCGGGCGATAAGTCGCGAAAAGCTCGGGGATATCGGGGCTAGGCGATCCGCGCCGACTGCGCCGTGAATGAGTTACTCGGAGCTTATGTCGCGGCTCGTTAATGCTTTACAGCTGGAGCGAGCAGCCGCCCGGCGACGTTGTAAGCGGCCCGGCCTTCGCAACTTATATTGAAACGTAAAGTCTGACTCGGCTCCGAGGCGCCGCCTCGCCGATCGCATTCACCCTCGCTTAACGTCCCCGATAAAAATGTATCGAGCTTTTCAGGGACGAGTCACCTTCAATCGCTCCAATTTGGAGATCGATCCGGCCCGCTTTATGTCCAGCTCGAACAGGGGATAGGCCTTCTTTTTTTTTTTTTGCCTTTTTTTAAGGTCGGTTTCACGGCTATACTCCAAGGCAACAAAGGTGCCGAAGATAGTCATTTATTTTCCCGTCCCGAGAGAATCTGCAGGAGCGGCTCAAGCTTCTTTAAGCCGAGTATAATGCCGTTGATCGAGAGCCACAGCTCGCGGACACAAGTGTTCCGAAGCAAAACTATAAAGCAAAACTTATTCTAATTATAATCTCCTGGCGTCTGGCAAGTTTCTTCTTTGTAACACATTGTCATTTTTGCCAGTGGAAGTTGTAGTACAATTCGTAGATTCAAGTCTAGATGGTTGGCCGCACTCCGTGGAATATATAATTCCTATTTAACTTAATACTAACAGTGCAAACTTCTGCAAGATCTACCATTGCACACTGACAGAAGTTTGCCAGCCTTGTATAAAGTTAAATATAAATAACTAGATTTTCTCTAGAGGGTGACGAACTGTACTATTGAGTCAATTTGGTAAGGAATTTAATTTCCACCTTGCGCCGGGGCTTTATGAAAAAAGCTGGAAAAAGCGAAATTTTACTCTGTCGCCGCTTTCCCAAGCATTCATCTCAACGTTCAATCCGAGAAAATCGCAGAGGGCCGCTCGACAATGACAATTTTTTCAATAAAATTATGAAAAGTTTGTATCAAAGCCGGAGTCGAGTGTACCGCTCCGAATTTGCAGAGGTCCGTCTTTTGGAAAAGCCCTTAGCCCCGCTGCAACACAAATGCAGGCAAACCGTCGCCACGCTGTGTAAATCCCGGAAGATTTAATTTTTAAACTCTGCAGTACTCTCACGACTCATCGCGGGATCAGAGGATCGCAATCTCGTCTCCGGCCCCATAGAATATTTTATCACCCGTAAAAAAAAAAAAAAGGAAAGGAGACCGGCGGCGCACTTTGGAAAAAGCTCGGAAAAGGTCGAGCGTCCCTGTTCCTCGCGGGGCGGCCCTTACGCCGGGGGAAACTCAATGAAGGATCTTCCAGGCGAGAGCGCCACCCCGGGAGGGCCCCGGCCGGTGGCACAAAGCGCCACCGGGACGGTATAGCGATCCGAGCGGCGGCCTCGACTGCAGAGCCCGCCCCCACCCCTCGAAAATCATTGCCCTTTCAATTACCCGGGACATAAGTCATTAGGGGCGCGGGCTAGGGCGGAGGGCCTCCTCGATGCGGATCCCCGCGTTCAAAAGAGTCTCTCCATAATTTATGCCCGGGGGGATAAAGCGGCCGAGTGCGACGCCGCCGCCGCCGCCGCCGCGCGCGTCATTAAAGCGGGATCGACCTCGCGCCTGGCTGCAGCTACTTTGTGAATCTTGCGCCCGGGCTTGACGCGTGCGAGCGCGAAATTCACTAATCATTTCTCGGGGCCGAGTCGTTATTCCGGGGCGCCCCGGAGCCCCGGGCGTCGATTCAGCCGCGCATTAATTAAACTGTATTTGCCAACCTGCCGGCGAGGGAGTTTTCCGCCGGGAGGAATGGTTTCTTTGTCGAAGGGAGCGCCGTCGTTCGGTCGCGGGCTTTGTTAACGACCTTTCAAAAGGAAATCAGTCCACTTGGCGAGCGCGGCCGGGGATATCATCGGCGGCCCACCAGCCGGGCCCTTTTTCTTTCTTTTTTTTTTTTTGTACCGAGGCCGGCCCTCGAGTTCGCGAGGGGGCCGTTGTCGAGCGGCTCGTCGCAGTAAAGCCCCTTGTCCGAAATGCCCTGTTTACACCGGGCGGCGCAGCGAGCCCGGGGACAAAGTCCGGGCGGGGCGCATTAAATATCCGCAGAAAGTCGTTGCCGGGCGGATTGGACAAGCCGGCGGGACACCTGAAAGCGCCCGCCCGGCCGAGCGTGTAACTTAAATTAATTTGGAAAATCGCCGAGTTCGCTCGCAGGCAGCTTGCGGCCCGGTAAAAGTTGTCCGCCCGCGGTAAAAGCCCGCCGATCCGCACTCCCGCTAACACCAGCCGAATTATCCTAATTGCCCCTGTTGTTGTTCCTCCCTTTTTTTTTCCACCCTCCTCCCCTTGTGTACACCTACACGTGTATACAACGGCCGTTCGCCGGTTATACGGGCGGCCGGCCCTCCCTTGTTTCGAGAGAGAGAGAGAGAGAGACCGGGGCGCCCGGCGAAAGGTCCCTTCCGCCAATAATAAGCTCCCGGCGGAGCGCCGCGGGCTTACCGGTGCAATTGGTCGACCCGCTCACGTAGCCGCTCGCGGGACCGGAAATGATTCACGGCGAAAGTCACGCGGCGCATGCGGTCTCGGTGGGTACGCGCGCGCGCGCGCCGATCGACGAGATTGAGAGGGCGCCGAGAGCGAGCCGCGGCAAGACTCCCCGAGTCCGCGAGCTTTCGCGCCGGATGAAATCGACCGGTCACTACTTGTTTATAAATAGACCCATTGGCCTTTCATTGGCCGGCTCTGACAGACCGATCCTATCGTCGCTCAGCGCTGTGGCTTCGACATCCCCTTCGCGCTGCACGTGACGTTACATCACCTCCGAGATCCCATTCCTTTGAAGCATTGCGAGGATCCAAACTAAGTTGGAGATGTACGAGATGCAATTGAACGGTCTTTTACTGTTAGCTTTTTTTCCCGCTTACATCTTGGAAATGAAAGTCGTAAATCTCGAGGACATTTTGTTATTTTATAATTCCATCTAGCTTCATCCGTGGAATTAGGAGGTGTGAAATATCCCTTGTTCTCTTCGAAAAGAATTTGGGGTTTGTGTCAAATATCAAATTGAACGTATTTGTTATGGTTCAACTCGTAAAAAGCTGTAATGCGAAAACTATTATCGACGTTTTTCGAATTTATTTATTATTAATTAAATGCATAAATATTTGTTTTTGTTAGCATTATTTGTTTATTAGGTATTGCGCGCTGAACGCTGCCTACACTCCTCGCGGAGCGAGGGATGGCGGAGCAATTATTAAGCGAATTAATTAAAATAGTGAAGCGGGGAGCTACACCAGCGCGAATCACTGTTGTGGATTCGTGGCTTCAGCCGTTCACTCAGGTAGGTACAAGGTATACCTGTGGTGTAAAGAGCCACGCGGAGCTTACTCCTTGTTTATGAAGGTCACCCCCCGTGCACGAGGCATAGACAGCAAGCAAATAGGTATGCGCCGCGGCACCTGCCGCTTTTCTTTGTATTGTATTGTGCGATTTCCTTTGTTTGTCAGTAATTCAAAATAAACGAATTACGTTATTAAATTCAAAATACCTCGTACATTTTTGTATCAATCAATAACTTGCTCCTAATCCTGTCCCTCACAATATTAATATACAACTGTCGTTAGATATCAAAAATAGTCTAATATAACAAAAGTATTGCGTGTGATCCAGTCTGTAGCAGTCCAAGTAGTTCGAATTGGAAATGACATTTTTTAAAAGAGTCTACTAAAAGTGAAATTCTTTTACGACTATAAAAAAACTTTGCCAAGCTTTCAAAGGATTAGTAAATGTCAGCAAACATACAACTCAATATTTTTTCGCGAATACTTTACATAAACTGTGTCTTTTTTCTTTTGATACAACTCTGTTGATTTTAACTTTTTTAATTTCAAAAGCAGCAGTTCAAAAATATTAAGCTATTTCGAAATGTTAATATGAAAATGTAATTATGTGACCCTTCCTTTAAGAGAATGCAGTTATGTTAACCCTACCCTTTGGGTTATTTTTAGCTCAGCTAACCCATGTAAATTTGTTGAAAATTCAAAATAAAATTAATTTCACATTGTAGTTACACAACAAATTAGCCTTGTAACAAACTTAATACTTTTCTAATTACTTGTAAAGTGAAGGCATATTTTGGTTTCCGCAAGTTAAATTAGCTTTTTATAAATTCAAGCTCTATATTTTAGAATGACGTAACCAGTAGCCCAATCAAATTTGCGGCTTGTACGCTCCGTCTAATTATTATTTGTTAAAACTTTTCTTCTAGCTACTACATAGATTAAATTTTAAACTTTCATTACACTCTTGAAAAATAAGAGATAATCTCAACGAAAAAAAAATTCAACGAGCAAAAAAATCAAAGTAACGATGGATGATCTTTCGCAAAAATTTCTGCAAGACTAACAACCTAAACTCTTAAGAAAGAAAACAACATTATTACGGTTAATGGTAAAAGTAACGGTATTAAAAAGTCAAGTAAAGAGTGTGAAGGAAGAAAGAATATTGATGTTCACACAGCTGTAAAAGAAAAACAAACTTTTGTGGCAAAATAAAAAAATCATAATTATCATATGACAGATAAAAATCATCGAATTAAACTGTTGGCCTCATTATTGTTATGCAAACGCACTCGAACAACTAATAAATATTTCTTACTCTTTACTTAAAAACAATTAAACTCTAAATAAATAATATTGTATCAAAACAACTACTACCACTAGTATTTGTTTATGTAATTATATAAAATCCGAAGATCTCCACTCCGATATCTCATATCTACCCATTAAGTCTATTCGAATCCGACACTACTGCAATAGTGAGAGTAATACCGACCGAATGTTCTCCTCTTTGATCAGTAGTTCATATTCGCTTTCTACACTTCGTACTCGGCACTATTTGGTGTATGCGAAGTCATGTCATTCTTCAAAGCTAGTTTTAACTATTTTCCGGTCGACAAAAATCGAGAAATTCTCTCTGGTGCAGTTGTTTACATTGCGAAAACGTACTATTACTATATATCCGTTCTGACGTCCTTAATTTAAATATACGTATTTGCTATTTTATCGATTATTCTTTTTCTTAGTCTATTTATAGATGATCGTTTGCTTCCCTGCAAATACGTTTATTAATATTACACTTGTTAACAATATATTCGTTAAAATATTTTCGGATAAAATTTATGTAAAGAAAAACAATTGAGATTTCTAGGTTACGAATTGCGGTGAGTAGGGTCGCCAATTACTCGGTTACGCAGCCACTTTTGCCAATTTTCGGGGGAGAGCGGTGAATGCTGCTCGTGAGTTAGCTATTCCGAGGAATGGGTAAGGAAGGTTTTAGCCCAAAATCCATGGATTCCGAGAATGAGCGCGAAGGAAGCGGAGAAGGCAGCCCGATGAAAGCTCTCGAAAAGGCGCGAAGAAGGCATCGCTCTGGGTAAAAGGGCCCAGTGCGGATAATAGTGGCATAGATATACTTTCTGCCTGCTTTAACAATCAGCCAAAGCCCGCATTATATTATTAAACTGCACCGAGAACTGCGCATTTGAGTTTAATTATAAAATTATTCAAATACCAACATCGTTTCCATTCTCCTCCACATCCATTATATCAATCAAGGCTATGGGGAGACGCGTTACACAAAAATTCTAAAAAAAACAAGGCACAAATATAGCTAAAGTATTTTTGATTATGATTTAAAATTCATTCTAATAGATAAAAACATCTAATAAAAATTTCATCGCGTATTACTTTCCAAAAAAGGGAGGAATAATTTATACGAAGGAATTTTTCATGAATATTTTTGTGCAAATTTTACAGGGATTGATGGGCTACAGTGTGGAGGAATTAATAAATATTTTTAGATTATGCATGTAAAATAGATGGGCCACTGTGCTAGTCTCAGGGCTAGCCTAATCACGCATTTGGCTTCATTTTAAAGCTTGACTTACGAGATACAGGGTAAACCTTCTTAGTTTATGAAGCTTAGAAAATGCTACAAGTATACATAACATTTATTACCTTGCGGCTTATCCACAGTACATATACTTAACTATTTTAGTAAGTGTTCCTAATTTGTGAAGAAAAACATCCTCACAATATGATTTTTTGCCCTAGTCAGATTAAACGAAGGTTCTAATTGCACAGAAGAATTCGTTAACATCCTGCTTTACTTTGTAACTAAAAACTACCGGGAGCGTAATTACGTTTTAGAGCGAGCAATAGCTTCGTTGATTTCCATCGGCCGTGTAGCTGGTGATACGCTTTCCCAAGTACATAATCAGCGCCGGGAAGATTTGCAAAACTTGCCTCTAATTTACGTAAAGCGAGTTAGCTGCGCAAACGGGCGTCCTTGGCTCGCTGGGAAATAATAACTTAATTAATGACGCCGGGGCACCGGAGAGGGCGCGGCGGCCCGCCTAACGGCGGCATTCATAATAAAAGCGAGCGCCTCCCCGGGAAGAAAAAAAAAAAACGGGAGCCCCGGCAAGGGATTGGCCGCTTGCGGAAACTTGGGCATCAGCGTTACTCCTGCAAAGTTTGAAACATAAGCCGCGTAAAATTTTAGGATAAAATCCGCGTGGGTAACGGGCCGACGCGGCACTTCCGGGGGCAGGCCCCTCCCGAACGGAGGAGGCTCGGCGGGTATCCATCAAGGCCGCGGGGATCCGCGAGGCCCAGCCAGGATACGGTGCTCCCGGGGCCGCGGGACGGGGCTCATTGGGTGGGCGCGACGACGCGGCCCCGTTTAAAGCCACCTGGCGCCCGGAAAGTTTCCCGCGGCGGAAGATCCCCCCGGCCGCTAACAGCCGCGTTTATAATCGAATTAGCGCATATTTATGGGGCAACTTGGCGGCTCCTTGGCGCGCGTGCCACTCTTCGGGCGCGCCTATATTACCCCCCGGGATACTCGCGGAGGGCCTATGCTACCGCGGCGATCGGCCGGCGCTCGGGGCACGCGCGCTAACGGGCGAACTCGCCCCGGGATTCCGCGGCGCCGGCCGACGCGACACCCGCCGCGTTATATCGGGTCGGGAGGGGGAGCGAGCGGGGCCGGGGCTTCTTTTATTTTCAGCGGCGGAAAGCTAGACGCTCCATCCGATCCCTCTCGTGGCTCCTGCCCCTCCCTAATTTACTTTTTCCTTCTATTTTTGGGAAAAACAAGGCGAGCCGCGCGCTCGATACGGCTGAAATTGAGAAATAAAATCGTCCCGCCGTGGCATCCCTCTCTCGGTCTCTGTCTCCGGGAGATATAGTGGAATCTCGCCAAACACCGACTTCGCCGGTTCGCGAGAGCTACCGAGCCCTGCATATTGATTCGTCACGCTGTTTGTCTTTTGCTCCATTCCGAACAGTGAGCGCCTCCTGTATTCTTTCTACCTTTTTTTCGGCCGCCTCGTAATCACGCTTCTACGTGCATTTGAATATTTTAGATTTTTAGTGGAAAACCTGTAAGGAGAAAGAGATTATTTCGCCCTTTTTTGCGATTTGCATCACTTTTTCGTTGATCGTCTTAATGGCTGCGGCAAGTAGAGCTCATTTGGAATTAAGAATAACATTTAGGATAACATTCAACTCGATGTTTTAAATAATTTTACGTACATTTAACGAACAAGATTTTACATAATATTGAACAATGTTTCAAGAGCAAAGTTGAGCAAGTAATTCGCCAATAATCTTGATGATACAAAAATTCACAAAGCATAAACTCTATTTAATTTAACTTATTAAAGAAATGACTAGATCAATTAAAAATAATCAAATATTCTGTTATCTCTCTTGTAAGTGATTTAACATTCGAAGAATTTCCAATAGGAATTTTGATATCGATTGTTGCTAAAAATTGACTCGGTTGTGCCAAATTAAAATGAACCCATAAGAATTTATAGATTAATGAAAGAATTTTTACCGTGTACATACTGTGATTGTGTACATACTAAATTAAACTAACTTTTATCATTAATAAATTTATCTGTTACCATTAAGTATACTTGTTGAAACTAGTATGAAGTCACAAACTAAATTAAAGTTATAGAATAGTTCGAATATCAATTTGACGAAACAACAAACTATGTAACCGTGGTCAGTAAAGTCAAGAGTCCAGTCGATCGATGTAACAAGAAGCGAATTTTACAACATTCTGTCTAACCGTGACCTTAATTTCTGTATCATAACAAACCTTATTATTTTTGATCGAAACCGATAAATAATGCTTAAATGAAAAATCACTCAAGAAATTGTAAACAATTTAAAAATTCTAGAAGCGTAATCTCAAATATTCTATAGAAAAATTCCAAAAGAGATCGAGAAGTACTTGCAAAAGTATGTAACTGGCCGAGGTATGACCCTTTCAGAGAGCAAATGCCAAAAGAAATAAATTTAAAATTTCCGATTTATCCTGGATTCTACTGGACTGGTCGTCATGCAAGAATAATCTCCGCGTATGGCCCGAATATTCGAGATACTCTACAATGTAATTTTGTGCAATATACAGGACAATGAAAACATGTATTCAGTTATTTGGGCAACGATAATTTAATTATATAGATAATATCTCCATTTCTACGGTAGATTAGATCAACATTGTTTAACTATATAATTCTAATACAATGCGAAGAATATAGCAGCAGTAAATAAATATAAATAATAATTTAACTAATAGTTAAAATGAGTTGCGTACTAGTGTAAAATGTGCGCTTGCGAAGTCTCTGAGAAAAGTCATCGTATATTATCTTTATAGCTTTGTTTTCAAACGTATTCATTTTTCAGCTCGCAAATCCACAAATTTAAGGCGTGTAAACTTTTATCCGAGGGAAAAGTACGAGCCTTTTCGCAAACTAAAAGGTAATAATATCTTCCAACAATAAGGCTTGGCCCTGTTGCAGCGTCGATACTAACTTTTTGTTATATCTGGAAAATAAAGGGAAAATAACTGTCGGCAAGCGGGATCCTCGGAGCAATTGCCCTAATGCACGCAATAGCCCGTATAAAGCTCGAAAATTCAATTAGGAAGAATCGCACTAAGCGCGTCCTAAAATATTTGGCGTCATCGATGGCTAGGTATACAGCGGTACTCCGGGGAAGAGTGGCCTCCCGGGCGGAAGTTTGGCCGATTAGCCGGGGGAGCGGGGCCGAAGGAGATACTGCGGGAGGTCGCCTGAAAGCCACGCGATCTTTGTGGATCGGGGAAGATAAGCGCGGGCGAGCGTGAGCCCGGTCGTCGCGGCATCACTCCCGAGTGTACCGTTGGTGCCGGGCCGCTGCGCCGGCGGCGCCGGCCAACTTTCCGGGCGACAAGTTTCTTTTGGACGCCCCCCCCCTCCTCGGCCCCCGTCAATATTTAACGCGCCGCTGAATAAGACAAATCGCGCGCGGCGCGTGCGGAGCCCGCCCCGGAAGACCGGCCCCGCCCGCGAGTGATTTAAAATCCCATCGGCCGGCAATCCGCGCGCGCAAGGCCTCGATCAAAGCGCCCGCGAGGAAGTCGTCCTCGTCCGCGGCGCGCTTCTTTCTCGCTCCTTCCCAGACGGGGGAATACACTTCTCGTCCCCCGGTGCGTCTTCTTATCGGGTCGGGCGGTCTTTTACGAGGTCGGTCGTCCTCGGCGTCGGCGCCGCGGCCGCTCAATCCGGCGGTGCATTATGTAGGCGCAAAGGAGCCGGCCGCCCCCGGGCCCGGGCGGTCCAACGGACTCGATTGTGCTGCGGCGAATGGGGAGAAATTTTTCATATCGTTTTCGCCGCTCCGTCTCGACTTTCCTCCCCTTTGCTCGTCTCCGCGGGTTACTCCCCTGATCTCCCCCTGAATAAGTAATCGCTTTTCGAGCTCGGTCTATTTGCATCAGTGCGAGCACTCGGCGGAAATTAAGTGACTTTTTTCAAAGCGAACCTCCCGGCTTGTTTTACTTTTAGCCCGCCTCGCCTCCGCCCGCCTCGGCGTAGGCAATGACTTCTTTTTTCCGCCCCCCACCCCCACCCACCCCGACTTGGCGTCGTCCTCGTGCACTTTTCGAAAAAAATTCCCCCTATCAGCGCTTCTAAAAGCGGGATCAAAATTTCGACTAAGTTGTAAATTTATGGCCTTAAGGAGAAACAAGGGAAGACAAGGGAGTTGATAAAGAGAAGCCACATTCCCTTAGACATTTCCCGAGAGCCGAAAATGTTAAGCCCGCATGAAATTAATTCTGAAACTCGGTAGCATGTTACAAGGATATACGAGGAAACAATAAAACAAGCCTTACGCCAAGCAGATAAGACAAGTAATCAAATTTTATTGTTTTTATTTAACGGATGCGTACGAAAATTTTACAAGTCCTTCCACCCTACAACTTGGCGCTCCGTTAAGTTAATCCTGAAGCGAGTACGTTACCAATTTTTACCGAAATTTATGGTAAATTGTACGGTTTAACGAGAATGTTCCCGGCTTCCCAGCGTTGCGTGCCAAGAGTCCAATTAAGCTTTCATATATACAGGTTTTTTGCGCCTTCGAAAGGTGCAATTATGACTTTTTTTTTTGCAGACGACGGACGAGTTAACCCGCGTAAAGGACCGCGGGGCGCTGATTGAAAATAAGAGCACTTGGGCCAATCTTTGAGCACGGTGTATCGGAGAGCCATAGAGGGCACTCGCTCCGGAACGGCGCGACGCCTCGGTAAAAGTCCGCGCTAAGCAAACCCCCGGCGACGCCCCCTCCGCGGGGAAAAGTGGAGTCTCCACGGTCGCCGGGCTCCCCTATCGCCTCCACTTCGCGCGCCTCGTCTCGGTTGCCTGCGTGTCCTCCGAGTCCCGCACCGCGCGAGAGCGGCCCCCGGAAGCGCACGTATACATATACACATCCCGTTATGCCCCGGCGAAGGCGACGCAGCCCGGCGATCGCCACTCGCTCGAGCAGCAGCGCCTACTTTCGCGATAAGCGATCGCATAAAGTAGAAAAAAAAAAAAGTGACCGAGCCGCTCGGCCGTGAATTATGCGCGGGCGCCAGTCGGGAGAACTCGTCAGCCGGGCGGTGGTCGGTCCGCGGCAATCCCGCCGCGCCCACGTTGTACATCCCGCAGCGGCGCGCCCACTCTACCGCGGCTTTATATCGCCGGCGGGATTATTCAAGCGCCGCCGCGGGTGCAGTCGGTAAAAAGGCGCGCGCGCGCGCGCGGCCGCCCTGCAATTTGCCCGCTTTGTTCGTGGCAGTCATAGGCCGGCTGCGCCCCGTAGCGGAACCCCGCGGGCCGATATACGCGGCCGGTCTCTCGCGCCCACTGCCAAGGTCCACGGGTGCGGCGATCGTGGAGCGGCCACTTGGCCGAAGCATTCCACCGGCGCCGAAATGAAATTACTCGCTCGCGCGGTTTAATTAAAACGATATTGTGGCCGAGCCGCCTTCTTTGCGCGGCTGATCCTATTGTTTGCCCTGCCGGCAAGTCGGCCGGCCGCGATGGAAAAATGTCCCTTTCCGGACAGCCGCGCAGTCTTTCATTTGGCCGGCATTGTTCGGCCCCGCGATTGCCGCGCCGCGCCGAGATATGGAAGCTCGTTAATTGAAATTGAAAAGGGCCGCGCGGGGACCAAGGTTTTATTTAAGGGATTAAGCCCCCGCCGCCCGCGGCCCGCTTAATCGAATGGCCGCTGCGTTAAACTAAGGAAAACAATCCTCCGAGGGTTTTCCCCGGATAAAGGCTATGCGCAAAACGACCTGTCGTTATTTCTCTCTGGTTTACGATCAAGATTCCTTCCTTTCTCTTTCCCCATCGAATGCGCCTCGTCCGGAGATCTACTGTCCCACTGCAGCGAGTTCGTTTGTCTTTGTTTTTCTTGCCATCCGCTATTCCCTCTTTCACGGCCTAACTTTTTAAGGACTCGTCCAACAACTACTCGTACGAGTCCTCTGACACATATAACGATATCGTTAGATTCATTCAACTTCTCTACCGAAGATTCCATGTACTCGTTTTTCCTGGTCGAATATTAATATTATTCCGAAATTTCTGTTTCTTCGCTAACCGAAACTTTGCTAACCCGGATACCATATCAAATAATCAAGAAACGGCTCTAGGGGATTTTATCTACGCAAGCTGTTACTGTTTGAATACTTATATTTTTATAAACATTTTCAATATTCAACGAAAGGCATAAAAATATGATTAGTTATATAGTAACGCTATTCCAGCCAACCTTACAGTACATCAAAGAACAAATTTTTCTTCAATATAGGCCGATCTAACCGGCGATAGCCTCCGGACAAGAGTTATAACTTGTCTTTAAAGATCAAACGTTCCTCATAGTCCAATCATCCAAGTCTTCGTAACTTCGTCATCGTATTTCTTTAGAAAAGTGAAAAGAGCTCAGCCTTTACAGTTTTCAAAATCATTTTCTTTTATCGTATTACGTATTATGCAGCCCGAGCGTAAAATAGTATTACGAATAAACTCAATAAACAAAAAAGAAATATCGTTTATAATTTTCGTTATTATAAGAAAGATGACAAATACGGCTTGAAATTAGTCACTTTTGATCCTTACAATCTAAATTCAATTCTAATTCTAAACTGAAGTACTGTGTTCCGATCCTACCGCCCACACCGATTGTTTCAGACCCTTAGTATCGCTTCGTTGAACCACTTTAGGTCATTGTATACAGGGTCCACTAGTTAAGCTTCCGGAACTTGTCGAGATTTGTTTGTTTAAAAAACAAGAAAGCGTTTGGTATCTTTAGAATACTGCTTTTCTACCACAATCAATCTAATTTTATAGTTTTATATCATTGATACATTTCTCTCTCCATATAATGAGTTTACTGCTTAAATTGCAGCGCCTACTTTAGACCTTCATCATTCAATCATTTTCCAACAGACGACTACGCAATTGCAGTTGTTAACTACGTTATAATATAATACAATAGTACTTAACGGTGTCGGTAAACCATGTAAGAAAGATTAACGTAACTTTAGTAGCTCAGCTAACAGAACTTCTTAACCAAATAATATGATTTTACAACTGAAGAAGTTTAGAAATTACGATTCATCTTAGTCGTTACCTGCAAGAGTTTACTAAACTATCATAAATAAGTCAGATTAAGTCAAGAAAATATTTCAAATTTATTACAATTTTTTAGATAAAAACTTGATTACTTTATTGTTAACATAAATTTTAATTTAGTTTTAACAAAAATTGTTGTGTTTTATAATGAAAATTGTCATTAGTATACTAAAAGTTATATCGTATATTACACCCTAAACTATACCATGTAGCAACTTTTATTGTAAAGTATGGTAAATTTTATCCAACTAGCCAGTCTGTGATCAGTTTACTGTACAGTATGCTAAGAATTCCTGCAACGTTTTAACAAGATATAAACAACGAGAGAAAAAAATAATTACAAATGTATTATATTTTTATTATTTATAAATATATTACATATTTATAAACGTGTTACACTTTTATTATTATTATTATTAACAACTCTTTAGTCGTTATATTTATTAAAAACCAGAAATAATTTATTGTAATATTATTAATCAGTATTGTTGAAAACGTACCAGATATTTATTACAAATTTTCATGTCAATCTACACATTTAATGGAAATTCAATATTTTTTTCTCAAAATCTCATTTTATAGCTTTTGTCATATCTCTTTCCATCAATCCATAGGATTATAACGACACAGACCTTTACGAGTTTTTTATTACCGAATGTATAAGTGCAAACAATTTCAAGGAGGAAAATGTTTAAAATCGTTGTGAATATAATCGTAGTCTCCAAATAAACTTTGATTGGTACATTATAAACTGCTAGAAATGCATAAAATCTTTACACGCAGAAAAGAAAAGAAATTTTCTGCTATTTTAACGTTGGATTTGGTCGTTTCCGTATGGGTCACTCAAGTAAACTCGCTTTATGGTTTTCACAAGTACTTTCATTGTACGAATGTTCTTTTTAATAGGCAATATATGTAGCAAATTTTATAGTGTAACTTTTTATAATATAACCAAAACGTAAAATTGTTTAACAAAAATAATAAAGTTTCACATAAGTTGTTTGAAAATTGAATTTCTCAGAGATTTTTAAAAAGCTATTTTACTTTGACAAAACGATTTTTTTCATAACCTACCGACATTTAATAGCCTTGGATCTTATAAACTTCATGACCTACTCTTATATACACTACTTCTAAATCCATTTTGTTTATATTTCTGTAGCAATATACTTATTAAAATTGTACATTTTATTATTCGTATAGTAGTACGATTTGAAATGACATACAATCATATTTTACTGTTCCGTTGTTCGGTGAAAAGTTTGTCCAACTTCTAAGTTATATATTTATAATATAAATATATAGACATGATGAAAAGGTGGAATAATTTCCATTCGAAACGCTAAAACAATACAACGAGCTTATACGCTAACTTAATATAATAAAGTTAAATGGAGTCATAATTTTAGAATTTTAAACGCGGCTCTCTTTCGCGTAAAAATGATACATTTTAATTTTAATCAATTTGACGCGCCGCAGGGTGTGTTATATCTCTGTTAGCGAGTGCCGTTAGAGCGAAAGAGAGGGCGGGGTTCTTTTAATTAAAAGCCTCTTGATAATAAGGTATTTTCCGCATGTGCACCCACTGTCCATAAAACCTGATGATAATTCTGCCTTGAAGCTCGACACATTTATCGGTGAGTAAATCTCAATCGCGTAATAACACCCCAAGGACCGTCCCCGGGTGAGTTTTATTGGGTGGCGAACAAGCGCGATCGAAGTCGAGCGGCTCGAGCCGCGAACGAAGCGCAAAACAAAAAAAAAAATAAAGCCGGCCACTCCTCGCCGAGCGGCGCATCCGGCCGAGGGGCCGCATATATAGCGGGGGCACGAGGCGCGAGACCGCAGCGGCTAATCCCCCGCCCCCCCCCCTGAATGAGCGCATTACACGCGGCCGGCGCGGCTGTTAAGGGCGTCTTTCCTTTCCTTTTTTTTTTTACTCCGGCGCGCGCAAACGAACCGGGGGCCAATTGGCCGCCGAATTACGGGCGGCCCAATTCTGCCGAGCGGCGCGGCTGGTGGCGCGGGCGGGAGGGACGGGGGAAAGAGAAGGGGGGTGGCGCGAGGATGAGCGAGCCGGTGCGCTTCATTAGCGGGACGAGCGGCGCCGGGCGCGTCGCGCGCTGCTCCCGGCCGCCCCGGGAGCACAACACGACCGCCGGCGCTTGTATTCCGCCAAGATACTTCGATTAAGAGCGTTACGGGGTCACGTGAAACTCCCCGGTCATGCTGTTATACTTTTAGCTTTATGGTGATGCGCTCACTCGTTCGCCTACAATTTATTCTCATGCTAATGTAGTGCACTTGCAATTTTCTAATTGTTCCTATATTAATTTTCCTCGTTCTATTTTGATAGGGGGAATAAGTTGTTTATTCGCTTAATTGATAATTTCGAGCCGAAAAAGGAGTTTGGATAGTAGTTGTAATTCATTTTGACAATTATATCGTATATAATTATATAACTAGAGTAGGTAGTACGCGGTAGGGCATCAAATGTACATGAATTAATTATAATTATGATTTAGTAACGAATGAGAGCTATTGCGTTACGGAGAATATATGATATCTATACGCAGCATTGAGAGTGAGCTCGCCAAAGAAATGTTGCGTTTGTAACCATAAGGGATAAAAGCTTTCGACTTTCCATTCTACATTCTCAGAGGAAAAAGTCCATTTTCGTAACACATCTTGCTCATTAAGGCATGGTGATAAGGTCTCGATAATCACCGCGAGAAAACAAAAAAGATTCATTATTGGACGTTGACGTTGATATTTATTTGGGAGGAAAAAGCTGTCGGATCAGGAGTAAAAGAACGGAAATAGGCATCCGATGCGAGGGCGAAACAAAAGAGTACTAGGGAGACAGGAGTACAACAACGAGCAAAGGGTCAAGCCCTCGGTCAAGCCCTTTTATGGCTTCCAACTTTTTTTTCTTCTATATTATTTAAATGCAAGTGCGGCTCTTGTGTGGGCGGAACAGCCGGGAAAGTGGTACTAGAGGCGCACTTTTCCACCGTGGAAGCGGGCCGCGCGAAAGTCACAGCGACGCGGCCGTAAAAATTTTTACACGGCTCTCGACATTGAATCGGCAGTCGTTGGCCGACGCTCCATAGCGGAAAACAGGCAGGAACAAAAAAAAAAAAAAGAAAAAAAAAGACGAGCGGCCGGAGCCGCAATCGCCGGGGTTTTTCCGCCAGGGTCGTCCTGACAATGCGGCACGCGAGGCCTCGAGCCCGGCCGCGCCGTCGAGTGGACGCCGGCGAGATATATAAACACGGCCGAAGGGCGGCGACGGCCGCCCGGGGGATTTATCGCCCGGCAATCGCGTCACTCTCCCGAGACCCTCGCTCCGCGCGCGATCGCTCCGAAAAAAATCACGGGGCCGAGGAACACGCGCGGAATAATCAGCCTCCCAACTGCGAGGCCGCGATCCGACTTATATCAGCGATGTGCTCCCGCGACAAAAAGAAAAACAAGGGGTTGATTCACGCCCGGTCCCCCAGACGATCTCGGCCGTCCGCAATAACGCGATCTCGAGTTCCTCGGGCGCAAAAACCGCGGGTCGACAGTGTGCCATCCGCGTTCCCCTCCGCTTTATCAGGCTCCTGCGCCAAGTGCCGCAGCGGCGACTCCTGCGCGCCGCGGAATGAAAAGCCACTCGCACCTCGGATGGGGGAGTTCCACGAGGAGGCCGGCCGACGCGGAGAACGTCGCGGATTCGCGTTCGTTACGCGGCCGGCGCTCTGAAAGGAGCCGCGGCATTGCTCCGATCAATGCCGGCAATCCGTATCGGGCTTTCGGCCCGCCGGCAGGCCTCTGCCTCCAGCAGATAAAAGAACGGCCGTCAGGGGGGAGGGGGCCGGGGGAAAAAAAAAAGTAAAAAAAAAAAGAAAAAAAAAAGTACCGCCCCGATCGAGATTCGGTGGGTGTGTTTTACGGCCATCGCTTTTCGTCTCTCCGCGCCGCCCCGAAATATATGTTTGCCGTAATGCGAGCATTCATGGCACGCTCGGAACGCCTTTCAGATAAGCGCAAAGGTCGACACGCGTATCTTCTTTCTTTTTTTTTTCTTTCAATAATTCGGCTTTTTTTTTTACCGCGGCCTAATGGCGCAGAGGCCCGGGCCTAGGGGGAGGAGGCCGGCTCCCGGTCCACGGTGAGACTGCATATTTTACCCGAGCCCCGAATATTCCGAGGGGAAGATTCATGTAACGGTATCTTATTACTTTTGCACTCGATGTGTTCCTCCGCGGCCACGGGGCCGTTTCCGTTTATTCCGCAGATATTTATGCGTTAGCGCTCTTCTGTTCAAATAGGTAGGACTGCATTGGTTGAAAAAGGCGACAGCAGCCCTTGACGCGCACACCACCCCGTTTGAAAATCATCCTTCCGCCGGTGAGCGAGGGTACGAGGATCGCCGGCGGGTTAGAGTTTTCATTTGGAGGGAAGCACCGGGCCGCCGCTAATTATCCAAATGGCACGGCAAATTCTTTCCCCGCGCCAATATATTATTCGGACAAAAGCCGGGCGACGCGCAACCTCGGCCCAGGGACGGCCGCGTCAACGAGGGAGCGTAAATTAACCGGGAGTTCGAGAGGTCCGACGTTTAGCCGCGCTGATGGCGCCTTTTTCGCGGGCCGGAACTCGAAAAGTTTCCACGAGCCGGCGACGATCGCGGGAGCGCCGGTTGGCAAAGGAAACAACCGGCCGCCCCGAAAGTCCCTCGGCCGTTTAAAGAAGCGGAATCCCGGCGGCGTCCGGAACTTCCCCGCGGCGCAATTTGGCAGGGCGGCTCTCTCTCTGCCCCCCGCGTAAATAAGGAAAACCCGGAGGGGACTCATGCATATTCACGCGCCGAGTCCGCGGCCCTCCGCAATCGTCCGGGCGCGGCCCGATCGCGCGGGGGCGCGTCACGCGCGGCACGTCCTTCGGGTGAGCGGGGGGGGACGAAACAGCCGGCCGCCCGAGGAGGATCCGACCTCCCCCCCGCCTCAAAATGTGTATAACGAGGCGGCCGGCGAGTGGAGCCGCTCCGGCCGGCCTATATATCTGCATAACGAGATCTATGCGCTGCACTTTCTTGCAGCTGCTGTGCGCGACGAGCCTCCTCGACGGCCGGACAATAAAGGGCGCCGCCGACGACGCCGCCCCTCCGGCTTTTTCCCCGTGTGCGCTGGCGGCGTGCGCGCGACTCCTGCCCGGGGCCGCCGGAGGGGGGGAGGGAGCCAGTGAGCCACCGAGGACCGCTGCCCTCCAGTTGGACTTTTTTACGACTGGCCGCGCGCCCGGGACGTGCCGAGCTGTTGCACTGTATAAGAATACCCCCGGCAGTATTGCGCTGGAATTGCAGGACAATCGTTACCTCGGCCCTTTTATTCTTAGCCCGTCCTTTTTCTCCCTTTAATTCATCATTCGCGGATTTCGCACTTTGCCTTTATTCAAATTCTGGAGCGGCCGCTCGATACTCGCGTTAAAGACCGCCCGCGGCTCTCTCGTTACTCCACGTTGTTTTTGCGGCTGGCTCGTTATGCATTAATTCAAACTTGTCAAATTCATTATTGTGCTCTAATTAAATTATGCTTATGCTGATTGTACTCTATTTTAACGCGTAATTATATTTTCCAAAATATCATGCTTGCGCCCAGTGTGTAATTTTACCACGGCAATAGTGGTAAAGAAAAAGCGAGCCAGAAAAAAACCTGCCACACAAATTACTATCCGGAAAAGTAGATACAGTTCGAGCTGCTCTAAACCTGTTTCCAAATCTATAGCAAAGCTTATTATTCCGTAATATGTGCATTTTCAAACAATGCCGATTCTGTAAAGTATTCAGTTACAATAACTTCAGTTCCGTCTCTACGAATAATTGCAATTAAAGTCAAATTTGAATATATTTCTTTTTGGATCTCGCTTCGCTGTCTCCTTGTCAGATCTTCTAAAGAAAATATTGAAAAGAGGAAAAAAGAAAAAGGTTCAAAGAAAGAGACCAGATTGTGGCTTTAAGCAGTTGCGGTCCTTCTTTGGCAGGAAAAAGGCTTTTCGCATTTACTTCATTCGGTACTCCTTCGACAAGGCTTTCAAAAAGAATGGATTAGTATATTAAAATAGATAGATTTTTAAAGCAAAAGATGTTGAAAGACCCATTTCAGCAGTCATCTACGGATGTTATCTTTTCAAAAGTATGTTTTCTTTTGAAAAATAGAGAGTAATTGAAATAAAAATCTGAAAGAATTTTGAACGTTTTTGAAATTTCTTTCCCAGGAAAATCGCGACTAGTACATTAATCGCTCCCTACGAATTATCGAGAAAAAATGAGCATTCGGATGACTCTAAACCGAGAGCCTTCTTTGTCTTCTCTCCACTAGTAATTTTTGCTCGAGAAAAACCTCGGAGGGAATATCTGCCAATCGATTAAGTCAACTGATCGCCCGATAATTGGTACGCGTTTCCTAAGAGAGCCTTATTCCAATTCCAGCAATGAACTCAATCTTATAAAATTTCCCACGCTCCGAGGGGCTTTCCCCCCTCGGAGCCGGTCCACTCGCAGCGCACCATTAACCAAGTCCGGCATCGCGCACAAATGGATTTTCGCGCGCTCGCGGAAGAGCCCGCATGTCGCGACTTGAGAGGGGAAACAGACACCCGCAGAGGGCAGCAGGGCGGGGTGGAGGCTTAAAAAAAAGAAAAAAAATGTCCGCCCGCCGGGCTGGGTACGCGGGCGTCGGGGCGCGACGCCCGATCCACCGCCCGCCCGCTCTCTCCTCCTCCTCCTCTTCTTTCGCCCGCTCGCCCCGTCTCTCCTCCTCCGCTCTCTTTGCCCTCACGCTCTCTCGCCCTCTCCAGTGTCAAAGCGGTCCGCGCCACGCCTCTCCTCCACGCGCACTCCCCGCCGGTCCACATCCCCGCCGGACGGCTTCTACACGCGAAGGTAAATAGGATACCGGCCCCTGCACGAGTGGCAGCGTGAGTTTGAATTTCGCATTGATTAAACAAGCGCTTGATCGCTCCGCTTCTTCGTGTTACTTTTATTTGCCCGGCGTTTTTATTGAACGGATTGCAGAAGAAGTTGCGCTCCGCTTCCAATAGGACTGCGGCGATTACGGCGAAACTGCACTTTATACGATGCGCCCTATTGTGCAGTGAGCCACAAGGCTGTGCCTGCATTTGATTGAGAGATCGAGCTACGCAATTTCTTAGATAACTGCGTGGACGATCCGTGTCAGTGATTTGTAGAACTATGAGCTCCTTCTTTTGTTTACAGAACTGATAATTAGACTTTGATCGGGGGCATTGTGAATAACTAGCTTCAATTTGTCACGTAAGACAAAAAGGCCCATTCTATATTTTTCAATGATTTCTAAACATTATTGAAAAGCAGACAGCTTGAGAACAATCGCTGGTTCAAAGAATACGAATTTCAGAATAAGAGCCTCAAAGGAGAAAATGTCTGCAGTTTTGATGTAAAGAAAGTGCTTGAGATGTAGGGATCCGAATTGGAACGAAAAGAGAAAAAATACTCAAGACGAACTTTGCTGCGGGTAGGGTCGAAGAGCAAGACGAAGTGCAAAAATGAGAGAAATAAAGAATTTTTCATTTCATAGAGTATTTTCAAAAATGGAAAGTATCCGGATCGAACTTTGAAGTATGGAACAGAATCACCAAATCATAAAGGAAGGGGAATCAATGATCAATAGAAATAATTCCACAAAAGATAAAGTAAGATTTACAAAATATCCAATCATCCTAATAGCAAATACTTTTTTGTACATTTTTCACTAATTAGTGTTAAAAAATATACGAATGTATTATTATTAATATATTTTTGATTATAATCAATTATGCTATATTTATAATTTGGAATTATGCTTTGATACACTGTCGAGTAATAAATAATAAATACAAAAATTAAAAACATTAATAACTCAAAATATATCTCTCCCTTTCATCTTTAAACTGATTAGTAAATTTAACTATATACCATGTAAAATCGTAACAATATTTAAATGTTACAATCTGATATCAGTAATGCATTCACGAGTAATATATGCAACAGTAATTCAAAACAACTCACTGAAAGTTAACATATGTTAGATAATTAGAAATTTTAAATAATAAATGCATATATTAAAAATAATAAATAAATATTTTTATTTATTAAAAGTTTCGCAATACCTGCAGTGATCGGAATGTAAACAAATACACACTAGAAAGAATTCTAAGAAATTTGGTGTGACTGAGTGATAAAAATTCTAGTAAAAATCGAAATTGAGTTTCCGCCTAGATTTCAGATAGCATTCTTATTTCTGATTGGAAACTTCACTACCTAGCGACATATTATGGCTGAAATTTAGGTGGAAATCCATTTTACAAACCAACATTGATATTTCTTAGGTATGAGAGAAAGAGAAATGACAAATATGGGTGAAAAATATTTGTCTATTATACAACAATTTTTCAAAGAAAATATACATATACGTGTCATCAGGATTATTCACGATATTTTCATGTTTATTAAAACACAATATATCAATCCAAACTACTGCGTTTAAAAACATTTTAAACAATATTCATGGAAAAAGACAGAAAAGCGAAACTTTTTAAGACTTTTCAGATTCGAATCCCTGAAAGCGTATCAGATTTGTGTGTCAGAAGAAATTTTCGCGAGGAAGAAACGGGGCAAGATTTTTTAACTTAAATAAAGATATTTTTTGGATGTCGAACGAAACACAATGTTTGGTTAGTTCACGCTATCAGGTGCTGCCTTTGTCACGCTTTGCTGCCGTGCTCCGGCGACCCCTTGGCGCCGATGATCGCCCAAACTCCCGCGCGTAATGCGGCTTCAATACATAAAATGACATGAGATGTTTAAATGACTCGTAAATACGCGAAGGTCTGATCGCCCTTTCCAAGGATCTCACGAGCCACGCAAGAAGGATTACGTCCTACGCGCACGCCTGCCCATCAGGGGCAACAAGACAGGAGGGCACAGAATCAACCCCGCTCACATTGGCGGGTATGGTTGATCCCTGCGCCCATTATCCCTAGTGTCCAGGAGTCTCACGCACGCGACGACGGGATCGTGCGCTCGGCGCTCCCGAAACTTCTTGACGAGCAGGGTTGAAAGATTAGAGGAAGACTGACACGACGGGATTTTCCCGTCCGATATTTCCTTTCGACTCCCCTGCCCCCGTACAAATTTCTCCGTAATCAGTAGTAGAAAAAGTTTTCTTTATAAATACGATATTATTAAATAAACAGACGACAGACATAATTAGTAGGTAAACAAAAAAGTCACTGGGCTCTTACAAGTTCATTGCATAGAATTCTGACAAGGATTATTATTTGACTTATACTTCTTGTATTATTTCGTTATATAGAACTCTTTATGTGTTTGCACGAAATTTTCAACCCATTTGCCTGTAGACGTTTTCTTAATAAACATACATTTGCAATAATTATTCTCCATTGTTAATTATGATTATTTTTCTTTTTAATTATGTTTTATTACTGACAGAATATTTTTATTCTTTATTTCTGCATTATAATGGTCCTAATAAGCTCGTATAAAAAATTTAATCTGGAATTGCACTATAAATGAGACTTTAGTAAATTAAAAGAGATATTTATTCATTCATATAATATGATGTATATACGTGACATTGTTCTAGCTGCATATATGAAAAAAAAGCAAATGACAAGATATAAAAAGCATTTGTATTTTTAAAGAATATACAAGAAAACACTGAATAAATGCAGCATTAGTTATTAAAATGCGTAATAGTTTAAAACTTATTAAGTTTTTCATTCATATTTTAATATTTTATGGATTGTTAAATTAAGTTAATGTCTAGATAAAAGCTAATTTGCTATCTATAAATTTTGTTATTTAGACGTTCTTTATTTTTGCTAAGAATTTTTTGTACATAATTTGTACGTCTCAACTTTTGTTGTAAAAAATTGACAAATAGAAGAATAAACAAATATCTCTATCTGTCTACATATCTATCTTGCTTCCCTCTGTACCTGTCCCTCTCATGCTTCAATCTGACAAAAGTTATTTGTAGTTGCATCACGCTATAAGCTCAACTTCGGCAATCAACACTGCACGAAAATCAATACGTTTTTCAGCATTAAATAATAGTACCGACTCGAAAGTTTGATTAGCGTAGAACTCGTCAGGACGTGATATGAAGTTTGAAAATAATTTATTTACTTATTGCCGCATTGGCGAAAATGATTAAAAACGTAATTACGGGCACTTTGTTCTTTTGTACTTTGTTAAATAAAAATTAGTTGGTACAAACTCGATACCGATTTCCACTTGATTTTTTTATTTGCAACCACATTAATGAACTTTCTTATAATCAGCTTTTTAAAAAAACTCGGAGGATAATTAGCAAAAAAAAAAAAATGCGCCCACCCGCGGTCTGCCGCAGGAAGAGAGCAGTTTGGAAGCGTTAATTAGAAGATCTCCGGCGGCTTCCCCTCGTTCCCGCAGAGATAATAATTACGGGTTGACCGATTCGAAATGGGCGGCACGTCTCGCGGCAATCCCCGGAAGACTGCGGGGCTTTGATTAGCCGAGCCTTGACAACAGGTGCAGCCCGGGCCTTTTCCGCAGTCCATTACACGGGCTTCGGCCGTCAGGCCGGTCGGGCGTGTCCCTCGGCCGCGCGATTTTCGTCCGCCCGGCCGCGGTAAATCTTGCGGGTTCAATCTGCGCGCGGGATCAGGAGCCGCCAGTCGATTTTAACTGCGGCGGCCAGGCCGGACACACGCGCCGGCCGATCGACGCGTGACGAGTTTTATGCGCGCGATATACGTCGCGAGCGGCCCGGCCGACGGCCATATAATTGAAAATCATTCCTCGACTAATCATGCGCGCAGGCGGACAGGCCGCGGTGAAGTAACCGATTGAAAAAAAAAAAAAAAGAAATATCGGAATCCCGGGGAGTAAATCTCCGGGGCGGCGGCCGGGGGGCCATTTCGCGGGCGAAATTGTTGCGGCCACTGCGAAAATATGTGCCACCGGCATAAACCTCGGGATATATGCGTAATCTATGTATTGGTTTTCCGAGAACAACTGTTTTATTAAAAGTCGCCCCTGCGCCTCGGCACGTGCACTGCTTTGTTCGTATAAAATTCGGCTGTTAGAGCAAGACAGCGCATTAAATCGAAATGAGGTGGAATTCTAATATAAAATCGATATGATCGGGGCGCTTTTTTGTGTGGCTTTATTGATTTCGTGGTTACAGCGGACGCTTCGCCTCGTAAGCAAATGTACGTATAACAAATTTATGACTTACGGCTGCGGGACAACCAAAGATATATCACCTCGTGGCGTTAGGTATCTTATGCATGCTGACATCTGTGACACTCACCTAGAACATAAGAGAAACACATGATTATTTAAACAAAATGTATTGTATTGTGGTAGTTAGAAAATTATTAAGTCTTCATTGTGTTAACGGGTAGGGGATTTTGTTTATACATACTAACAAATGAACATTACTGATTGTGGAAACGATTGAAACGGATACGCTAACGTATATACGTACAATACATATATTAAATAATTGATGTATGAACTGATTTCGTAATTGTACCAAAATAATCAAATTGATTGTAGGCTCAAGAAATTTAAGCAAACATATTTACACAACGATTTAAAATTTGCAAGATGAGTAAGGAATAATTTAAAATGACGCTTGAAACAATTATATAAATAAAGTAATCCTGCGGTGCAAATATAGATTTTGGTATGCGTTGCGTTCACGGTAGCTCGAATGAATATTGCAGCGCAGGCAGAATAAAAATACATTCTTAATCAAGTAAATCTATCTCAAGATTGGATTAAATTATTGAGTAAATTTTGAATTTATAACTAGAAAAATATCTTTGTATTTGTGGACAGAATGTTATACTTGTAGAGACTAATATTTTCCTTCGCACAAATAACCTGGTTTGAGCATTGAGTGACTGAATACAAACAGTGATTATTAATGGAGTCTCATAAAGCTGGACAGGGTCAAGATGGAAGGCAATACGAGGGCTCGTAACACACCCAGATAATTTCATCAGGAAGGCATAAAAGAAGCATAAGCGCAGAAGGCGATATTCCCCGCTGGTTAGGCGAAAGATCAATAGGTCCATTGTGGGGAGGAAAAATAAAGGTCGCGGGCGCCCTCCTCGACAGCAGGGGGCAAAAGGGGAAGGTAGCGGAAGTCGACGAGATAAGCAATCGTCTGTGGAGCTGCACACACATGTACGGCCTCATAAGGTAGCGCCGGCCGCGGTCCGACAGGGTCAAGCGAGCGGTCAATCGCCGGCCCCCTCCCCCTCCCACTTTCCTCGGCCCCCGTGCCGATCGAGTTCGTCCAATTGCATTAATCAGGGGACTGATTCCATTTCCCCGGAGACGTATATGTGGGGAGGGGGGCCGGCGGGCCGCCGGGTAATATAAGAGCGCCCGGAGTTTGCCCGACTTTCCTAATTAATATAAGCCGCGGGGCACGTGGGGCACTTTTCATTTGGCAGGTCCCCCGTCTAGGGCCGCGTCGTCTGCCGGGGGCGCGAGATCCGCGTCGCCCCGTCTCGAGCCGTCGTTAATTGCTCTCCCGGCCATTGTCGCGCGACGCATCCGCCCGGGGGGCCTTTATCTCGTCGAGGGCCGGCCCTCCGGCGCCGGCCGTGTGTGTATCGCCCGAGGATCGCTCGAGGGGGCGCGTCGCGCGCGCGGACAATCGGCCCGCCTCGCGGACTCCGTCCCCCGCGGCCCGCGTACGTGGGGCATTTGGCGGCTCCGCGGAGATATGACGGCGGCGTATCAGGGCGTGGCGGCCGCGCCCCGGCGATCCCGCGGGCTCCTTCCGGTTGCCCGGGCGCCGAGCCGAGTCCGCCGTTCGCCGATCCATCATGGGCGTACGTGAGGCCATCGGCCGGCGCATTTGCCCCGGGAAAATTATCTACAGCGCCGCCGCGGAATGTAAGTGAAGAGCCTGCACTCTGGCCCGTCCGCGGCCGGGCATTCCCCCCCCCCCCCCGCCCCTCGGCCCCTCCCGCGCTGTCCGCTAATCCGCGGGGAGGAGAGCTTTGCTTCTCGAGGGCGCACTTGCGAAAAATCGAGGGCGTCGGCTTGTTTACAAATGCTCTTTGCCGAATGAGCCTTTATGCCCCTGGCGCCAGCGGCTCCCGCCTTTATTACGCGCAGACATCGCGTCCTGAGTGTAACATTAATATTATGCGCGTTCGCGTAATTGCAGGTGTGGCGGGTATACGTATCCCAATTAAAATAACGAACCTTGCCATTCGCCAAAAGCACACCGCCACGCGAGTACGTCTTTTATAATTAATCTTCGTTATCTATACACCCACTCGTTATCCTGTCTTCCAATCCGTAGCTTTCTTAATTATACCTTCTTTAGAATGTGAGCTCCTCCTAGGACTTACCTCACTCGCAACAATTGTACTTATTAGTAACAAAAAGTTCTAAGGAATGACAAGTACCATAAACCTTTCATGTTTTCCCTATTCTGCTTCAAATTTGTCCAGCATTCGTGGCAAAAGATAACATCTTCTATTTCGCTTTTTGAAAAGCTTATTGTACAACAGGCAGAAAGTTGTTAATAAAGTCTTTTTGTACATTTTATTTTTGATTTACAAATTTCAATAAAGGTAATAGCCCCTTTGGGAATGTCTTTATATTATAAGGAAAGATGAGCTGGGAATACGAAATTCGAGATAAAATTGATAAATACACAATGTGACAGCTTGGTGACTGACAAAAAATGAAAAATGGGACATTTACCGATATTTCACGTGTTTACAGTTGCTATACCTTTAATTAATCAGAAAATTCCATTACACAACTGCCACGAGGGGAAAGAACTTTCATTTTCCATAGGTTTTGAAGTGAAATATTGATTTAAAATTTTTTGTTTTTTTACAAGATTATTTAGAATGATACTTTTCGTTGAACAATAAGCTGACTCACGGTGCATTATTAAATTTAAGATTTATTTAATTTCTCTGAAAAACTAGGTTTACACAGTATCCTTCATATAGGAGACGCGTAAACCCAGGAGATGTTAAAAATCGATAAAAATATTTAAAATGAAAGGTAACCAATGTGCACAAAAGTCCAAACGAGGCAAGCTATAAAAAAGTTGGCTGTACACCGGGGCACAAAGTGATGTATAATAAAGCGCGGGCCAATAAAAATAGCGTATACAGCAATGAAAGAAACCATGATCGGAGTATAGGAGAGATCCGCCGCGCGCCCCGGCAAATTGAATTTCGGCGATCCGAGGCCGAAAGAGCCATTTCCGTTCTAATGGGGTGGCAGTGCGGGCAGACAAGTAAGTCCAACGAAATCCGAGCCGACTTCTCCTGGGCAGGTGAGGGCCGCCGCGCAAACTATCATCCGGCACAATTGCCGATATATTGGTCAATCAGTGCCGAGCCGCTCGAGCGCCGGCCCGATAATTGTAATTGCTAATTAAGCAATCATATTGTCGTGGCGCGTTGGCCCCCGTGGCTCCCGCCACACACACATATATATATCTACATTCGGCTCTTTGTCCCGGGCTCCGGCGCCCGACCCGCCGGCTTTTGCATATTAACCTTTTTAACGCACGCGCGCCGCCGCTGTCAGCGCGGCTATTAATTGCCTCCGGTAATTATGTTTTACAGAAGGCCGATGGGGGGCGGGGGGAGCGCTTTATGCGGGCCGCGGTTATCGGCGATTCCCCGCGCTTTTCACAATTACAATGCTAATGTCTGCCCGGCAAATGAGCTTCTTCTCCGCGGATCCGTCGGGCCGCGCGTTAGTCACGCCGGGCGAGCCCGGGGCCATGCCCCCGATATCTTTTATGAAATCAATAGGCCGTTGCTAATGACTTTCTGCCGCAGCTCGATGGCTTTGGGCATTTTTTTTTTTGTGAAAAAATCGATCGGTCGGGTGGCCGTAACCGAGGGCCGCGAATCAGCCGCGTCTTGCAAAATGGTCCTTTGTTCACTTCAACGTATATATATACACATTGTCCGAAAGCAGTTTAAAAGGCTATGCCAGCTTCGAGGCTGGAAAGAAACAAGCGATACTTGTTTGTACTTTATGTTATTATACGGGGACGAAAGCGATGCCGCGGGTGGGACGCTTGGCTAGCCCGGCCTGGGATTTCAGACACGGCCAATGAGGAGGCTCCGCTTGAGGAATCGGGCTCGAGGCTCCAAGTAATGAAGTATCCCATTATAACGAAGGAGCAGCCGGCGGGAGCGATGCTACTAGCTTCTTGTTTCCGGGGGGCTATCGCGTGCAACGTTTATTCCTCACACGTGCGCGCCCTCCGCCAAAATCCCGGCCCCGAATATTGTTCCCCGGCAACACAACCGGGGGATATTTTTACGCGTGCCGTTACGCGTTTTGCATTTCCTAGAAAATACTCGGGGTGCCGCGGCGGGCAAACGTGCGGCCGGCGTGTTTTACCGCCGGCGCGGCTCGGCCGCGGTACAGCCGATTAAGCAATCGAATTATAATCACTGGACGGCGTATAACGTTTTGAATTCGGCGGGGCTTATTAAACCGCCCCCCCGCCCCCCGATGCGTGCGCGCTGGTTGATTTCCGCGGTAGACGCGATTTCCAGGAGGTAACGCGACACGTTACGTTTACCGGGAAATCGCGCGAGCGGCCGAGACAAAGGCGCGCGGTAGCCTCGAGGGCGGGATTTGTCCGTGAGAAGAAAAAAAAAGGGCCGACACGCGGAAGGGCAGATTGGAGGCGAGTCGAGCCGCGTAAATAAAAGCCGAGTAATGAAAAAGAAATATTGACGGGGGCACTCGATAGGCCGCGCGTCGCCTCCGTTCGGCCGGCCCATAAAGAGTCTTACACGGCGGCCGATGAAGTAGACTCGGCCGGGGGGGGGCCCCCGCGATCCCCATAAAACCGGGCATATATACGAGGCTTTAATCAAGATACAGTGGCGGCCCTGCCGAGGAGCTCAACAAGCCAAAGGGCCGTATCAGCCACTTGTCGCGTTGTTTGCCTACAAGCGGCCCATAATTCCGCGGGGCTCCGGCCCCCGGGCCGAAAGTTGCCATTGTCCCGCTATCGGCCCGCGGGCAAAGTATACAAGCGGGCGGAGGGGCGCGCGGCCCGAGGCCCGTGAAAGCGCGGAGGAAGGCATTCCGCCGGGCCCGTAAACGTCGCGGCTCTTTATGGGGAATTCCCGATGGCCGGTATTCGCGGGGCCGGCACTCCGATATGAAGAGCCGCGGCCCTTTGTCGGCCCGCCGCCCCCGGGCTTTACGGCCCCAAGGACGCGGCCCCACCCCCCGCAATCAACTATATTAATATCCCCGGCTCGGCCCGGCTCCCGGGGCTCGGACCGCGCGGCCCCCCGGCTCCTCGGTATTTAAAGCCCTCCTCCCCCCCCAGGAAGATTCATCCCGGCCGGCGGGATAATTGCCGCAGGCCCGATATATATACACGCGGCCCTTCCTCCCCCGCCGAGCGAGCTTTTATACTTTTTCTCCTCCCGCGGCCGTATAATCGCCCCCGTGGACTCCGGAAGACGGCGGGCGGCGCGCGATAATCCTCGCGGCGGGTTGTGCGCGCGCACCGCCCGGGGGACGCGCGGCAGCCCCGGGACCCGCCCGCGGGGCATTAGCATTGCTCGGGGGAGCAACAGCCGCTAAGATTCTCCCGACCGCGGAACGTAATAACCGCGGCGAGGTGGTGGGCGGGGGGGTGGGCCCGCGCGGAAGGTGTAGCCGGGAGTTAGCGCATCTCCCGGGGACGGATGAATGGCGCGGGCGGGGTCGGGCCGCGGGGAAAAGTGGGGGATAAAAGCGAGGGGGGGTATGGCACCGGGGAGGCATCGCGCGCGGCGCCCGGGCCGAAAGCTCGCCGCGTCACACTCGGTCAAAGCGGCTCTCCCGCCGAGGGCCAAGTGGCAAAGCTCCCGGAGCTTAGCAGTGCCCGGGCCCGAGGACCGCTCGCCACTCCCAAAGGCCAGTTTCCCTTTCGAGCCGCCCACTCGCGCGCCCTTCAACTTTATACCGGGCTACATCCTTCGATCCGACTTTATGGCTTAAGTTGCGGCCCCGCGGGAGCGTATTGCCGGGCGCCTTTACTGCCGAATCGAGCCGTTGGTGTGTATGATTCCCGGGCGGAAATCGATGCCCTGCCATTCGCGACTCGGCCGCGCATTAAAAGCCCACTGGAAACCGCCGCGTCTACAGGCGAGCTCGGGCTTACGAACTAATGCGTTCAACGATTACTTTTTTGGCCGGAGGGGTAATCGAGCAGCCGGGCGAGCAGTTATTCACCCGGTAGATTATCAGATTCACGGTCAAATTTACAAAGGCCCAGGCTCAGAAATGTAATAAAAGCTCCGGAAGTAGGCCCTTTGTCAATGCTTCAAAAGATCCCGATCTATATACCTTGGTCGTCGCGGTTTCGGATTGCAGTAGAATAACTCCAGCGGGTGGGACGGGGCCAGCGTCAATTTTCCACCGGGGCAACCGTCCCTTTTGGCTAAAAAATCGTTCGTTTTGGAAAACACGGGCCGCGGCTGGGAATTGGCTCGAGCTACTGGCCGGCTTGATTGTAAGGGGAGCGCGCGAGCGCAGCGGCCGCGGGACATATATTTACGGAGAGATTCCGGGGGGACGCGGCCACTTCTGCGCCCCGGCGAACAACAGAGGCCGCGGGGGCAGCCGGACAGTCGGTATAATTTTATGCGCAGCTGGCCGGCGGGCGGCGCTAAGCCGCCGGCTGAAAAAAAAAAAAAACGAAACCGGGCCCTCGTCCTCCCCCCGGCGTCCGCGCGTCCAGACGCCCGCCGCGTAAATAAATAAGGAGCGCCCTCGGAATATCCGCGGCGGCCGGGGGCAATTGGACGCGGGCCCCGCTCATTGTGCCCCCTCTTTATTGCGGCGTTGCGGCGCTCGGGGGGGTAATCCTGTGTAAACGGGCCGCGCGCATACCGGGGCGCGGTAATAAAGATTGCGCGCGAGAGGCGCCGCCAGCCGAGAGGCCGGGGCTTTGTTCCGGGCCCCAAGACGCCGCGGAATAAAAAAAAAAAAAAGAGAAAACCCGGGCCGGCTTAATGAAGGGGACGGGCGGGGCTGACGTAATAAGGACGCGGCGGCTGCTGCCGGGCCGCCGCTCGAGGGCTCCAATCGCCCGGCGCTCGCTCGCTCCCGGCCCCGTCCCTCCCGCGCCCTCTTTGATGAGCTTCTTTGCCTTTGGCCTCGGGTGTCCCTCCCAATTAGACCGCGCTTTAAAAGAAATTCGCGCGCCGCTGCGCGCCAGCGGTCCAACGGCGCCTTAGGCCGGAGTAATACCTGCCCCGTCTCGCCCCCACCCCCTGTTTTTCCCCCGGGGGAGGGCCTCGCTGACGCACCGGCGAATCGCGCGCTCGCCGCCCGCGCGCTATGCAGATTTAATGCCCGGGCTATTATTGGTTGAGCCCTCGTCGAATGAATTTCCCATTATTCAAATGGGGGTAACAACCTGTCACTCGTAAACTTACTTCGCTCGGGCGTTCCGCGTCATACTCGTATAGACGTACTCTAGCGCCGGGTTCAACGTCAGTTTCAAACACCTTTTACCGCTTACATCAACGCTCGAAAATCAATCGCAATTATTCGGCTGTAGCAATCCGCGGTCCACATAGTAATGCGGTAATCCGACCTCGGCGGCGGCTTTCACACCGCGTCTCGTATATTACGCTTCGGGGGGGGGCAAAAAAAAAAACTACGTCTCGGCAAAACCAAAAAATAAGCCCAGACACGGGCTGTATCGACGGAGCAGCGCGGTTTTGCGAAAAGTGCATTATTTTGATGGACGTTTAACTTTCTCGTATTTCCCGATGAATTTTCGAGCGCGCGGCTCAATTATTCCAGCAGCGGAGTATTCTCCCCCGTAGTTAGGAGAGCCCGACAGATTTTTTTTATTTATTCGTTTGATCCGGCGAGCGAACGGTTTTGCACGCTCATCGGCGAGCCGTTGTAAATTTATTTCACCTAATAGGCGCGCGCGCGCGCGCTTAATCAAACGTCGCGCTGATAATGCACGGCGCGTCGGCTCTTTTTTTCCCTCCGCCCCCCTCCGCTTTTTTCCATCCGCCCGAGCAGTGTCATTTATCAAAATCTCCGGATTACCGAATGTTTGTTCGATCCACTTGGACGCGTCGGCTGCAAAGCCGTCCCCGGCGGCGCGCAAAAACGACTTCGTCAGGGGACGGCAAAAAAAAGGAGGCCTGCAATAGGCGATACGCGTGCATAATGCAAGGGGCCCCGACGGCGAAGGGACGGGGCTATCGGCCGGCCGTAAAACACCACACCCGCCACTTGAAATCCCGCGAAAAGGTCGCGCGCTCCCTCCCGTTATGTTTGTCTTTTCCTCTTTTTTTTTTGTCACTTTTTGGCCGCGCGGCAACTCGGGGGGGGCGAGCACTCAAATCAGAAACGGACCGCGCCTAGCGCAACAAGGGCCGGCGGCGGAGGCTCGAGGTCGGCGGGCCGCCGACAAAGGGCCCGGAGCGCGCCGCGCAGTAGAGTCAAATCAAGCAAATTCAGAGGCGCCGGCGGAGCCTTATATACCTTTTAGGGCGCGCGCCCCGGCGAAAGAGGGACGGGCGCGCCGGGAGAAAAATTCGGGTCGGCAAATCCACGCCAATGCCGGGGAGATAAGGCTCTTTTCTGCCCCCCACCCCTTCCTCGCTCGCTCCCGGAGGAGCCGACGGAGATAAAGGAGAGAGGGGACGGGAGGTCGGGCCGCGCCGAGAGGGCAGAGTAAGAGGTGACAAGCGCCCGGGACTCCAGTCAAAAGAAACTAAAGGGCTTTAGTCGGCAGGTAAATGGGAATTAAGCGCGAGGTCTAGTTGCCCCTGCAGAAGGGCCTCCTCTGCGCGGGCCCCGGCGATTACGACGCCTCGTTAATTAGCGGACCGACCGGCCGGTCTCCGGGGCGAAAAGACGCGAGAGGCCCCCTCGCGGGGCCGTGGCTGCCCCCGCGCATGCATATCTGTCTATGTATATATATATCGAGCGGCTGGGTGCGAGCGTCGTTAGAGCCCGGCTGACAAGTGAGAATTCGCGCAATGGAGATTTACGGGCGCGAGCCCTGGCTTGCGGCGGTGGCGGCCCTTGCAGGCCGCGGGGCGCCTTCCTCTCAGGGCCTCCCCCTTTTCCCACTCGAGGCTCTCGGCGGCTCGGGCTTTTTCCCCGGGACCCTTATTTGGACGTTACGCTCCGAGGACCGGGGACCAAAGGCCGTCCTTATTGGACAGGGGCTAATATTGGATAGCTGCGGTTTTGGCTACGGTCGGAAGTTAGCACAACTAGCCGCGTGCGGGTTTTGACCCGAGTCAAGCAACACCTTTCAAACTTAATTTTATCATTCCCGGGTATTTCGGGACGGCAGAGGTAGTTTGGGTTCTTATTAACATTTTCATCATGGTGCCCGGTTAGTTTATCAAGTATTTCCCCCTCGGACCTTTCGAGATATCGGATTTGATTTCACTGTGCGCTATATGTGCCTTGGATAAAATGAAAATCAATTGAAAATTTATAATAAGATAGACTATGCGAATCTCGCTAGCCAGCATTTTTCTCCGGTGCGGATCAAGGATTTCAAATCAAAATTTCAAAATTCAACCTCCAAAATACTGCATTCAAAATGGAGAGTCTTTCCTATGCCACTTTCAGTGCATTACCTTAAACCTACGTTCCCGATGTTTCAATTTTTAAAAGACAATATATAGCTGAGTGTTTGTAAACAATTTAGATAAATATTTATTCATCACAGTGATTTACGGAATATTCATGCACAAAGAGAGGAATTATCAAACAAGTATAAAATGTCAATATAAGTTTTACGCATAATGAATTATACTGCATTCACAGTAATTTAATAATTACCTTAATTAGCTTTTAATTTAAGTTATAAAATAAACATTTGTAGATATCTTTGAAAGTACTTATTTATTCCTGAATCCAAACATTAAAGCAAGTTTACCTACAAGTTGAATAATTATAAGAAAACAATCACGACTGTATAGAACATCCTATAGAAACGGTGTAAAGATAAACTTGTACATTAATAATTAAATTATTTAACCATTCCCTCGTGAAAGTCCACTAGCTTTTATTGGATTTTTCAACTATTTCGTTTATTACATTGAATTAATGCTGACCGCGTCTTTCGGAGGAGCGATCGGTTCTCGCTAAAACTTTTAAAACGCTAAAAGCCATTCATTGATCACTTTCGATTCGATTCAACCTTTTGATCCAAGAATTTCCCAAAGTCTTCGTATAATTCGTATAATAATTATGTATTCAAATGACCGTGTAATCGCGGGGCAAATAATACCCATCCGCGAATATTGGCAAGTAGATATCCTGTAATGGATCGCTTAACTCTCGGGAACTTGTGCGAATGCAGTCAGAGAGGTACGCCGTAATATGTACGCGAAGAGGCGTTCCAACTAAGGAGATATTCGCGCTTAGCATTGATCTTCCTCTTAATTCATTTGTTTACGCGAGCGCTGCCTAAAGCGGCATACACGTAATTCGCACTCCTCCCAATACGCGTAAACACCCGGCGTGTATACGTGTTTCGCTTTCGAGTCGCGAGCGCCCGAAAGCGGCCCTTGAATTCCCTGGCACGCCGAGCGAAAGCCGGCGACTTAGCGCCCTACAAAAAGCCACCGGCACCGACGGCGGATACACGTCCGCGGCAGTTCTGACTGCATTAGCGAGGGCGCAACAATCGGCCCCGCGCTTCCCTGATTTCGCCCGCCTCGGGAGGCCCGCGCGTAAGACGGCGCCGCGCCCCGGCGGTTTCTCGCCCGCATGGCCGAGCCGCAAAAGCCAGTCCAAATATCCGAGGCCTTCCGAGGATTTCTCCTTACTTCTTTTTTTTTTTTTTTTTTGTCGAACGCACAGCCGGCGCAGACAGGCCGATCGATATACAGACCTCAAAGAAACTTCGAGCGGGGGACTTTGAACTTCCTCCACGGGCCAAGAAACCACCGCTGGAGGCCGCTGACCAAGACTGGCCTAATTTCCCGGGCCGCCCGTTGATTAAGAAGCCCCTGCATCGGCCCCCGGTATATGCGGCCGGCCGTAAGCCGCGCCGATCGCCGAAACTCGGGACGGTGGCCGACATCGCTCTGCGGGCCGCTATCTCGCCCGGCTTATTTTTAGCGGCGCCCGGTCCCACCAACCTCGGCATTGATCTACTTGCGAGTTATTCTTGCTGTTGCGTCGCTCGGCCGACTATGCGCCCGGGCGCCCGGTGCTTTATCATCCTATTGGATTTTAAGGTAGTCCGTGTCTCGTTGGTCAAACAAGACCAGCGAGATACGCCAAAATAAATATTCATACCAGATAGCTGAAGGTTTATTTAATTTTCTTCTGCAACCATTGCACTGGAAAAAATATATGCCGTTTGGGTTGTAATGGAATGCGTTTGTTTGAGTTACAAAATCACTCTAGTCGGATCGGCTTTAATCGAATCCATTACACGAAACGAATCTCGTACATTTGCTTTTTTGGCAAATTCCTCATAAATCTTATTAAAATCGGCCTATGCGCCCGATTTTCAGAATTCAATGAATCGAATGACATTTTTTCGATGCATGCAGATATTCTTTCGATATAAATATACTAACCTATGCAAAGTGCAGATCAGGAAATGTAATGCGATAAAAATCAAGGTAGGACAAATAGCTCAAAGCACCCCTTCAGTCAGCATTTTAGGCTGACTTTGTAATATAAAAGCGACGTTTTCCTAATACCTGTCTGGGAGTGGAATAATTATTCCGCTTCAATAGTTTTCGAGCGGGAGTTCTGTACCGGGCCGAATATCAAAGTTAAATGTTATACAGTGGACGAGGTAATCTCGGACACTGTCTGTACCCTCATCAATATTCAAGTAAACTTGTAAAACATCCATTGTGGCTACCGTTGAAGATAATTCTGATGCCGATGATGATTAATTATTCTGATGATTGTAATTATTCTTATTGTTGTAAAATTATTGTGATTCGTCGAAATCGTTATAGCCAACAAAATTACATGTTAAATACAACTAATCGTTTATTTCTCATGGATCATTAATTCTAATTTATTAATAGTATGTATATTGGATGCTTTGTTGAAGCCTGCTGGCTACCTTGTATGTGTTGTCCATCGTCTGCCGTTGAAGCAACGTCAATCTCGAATAATGTACCTCGTGTCTGTACTCGAGAGCACTGTCGGGGTATTGTCTCGTTACGTTAACGAGAAACTAATAGCTGGGGATTGTAACGAACAAATGCCGACCCGAAAACAGTTGCGTTGTTATCCCCCGTTAAATTAATAAGCAGCATTTTTCCCCCGCGATATAATGATTTCCAAACTAGCTGCACCGCTTGCACGCGCTTACGCCTCAAAATGCTGGGCTTTCCAAATACAATTTCGCGACTCTCTAGGTTGCGTAGATATGATTAACGGGGAAGTTCAGTTAAATTGACTTTGTATCAATTAATTTGGAATTGTGCCGTATAATTGAATGCTTGTTATAGCTTTCGTCATCGCAGTTATTGCCGTCGGCTTATATCGCGCCAATGAGCTATAAGCCAAGTCTTACGGATCAATTATTTGATCTTCGGGAGGGCGCGGCGCTGGGAGGAAACGCGGAGGGGCGCGGAGCGATTATTGGGCCAGCGTGACTGGCTCCCGGCGGGAAAAGTTGCCTCGGCCGAGCCGCGCCGGGAATCTCAGCCCCACTGCCATCGCGCATTAATAGGTCAAACAATTGAAAGTGTCTGGAGAAAAAAAAGGGGGGCAAGTGCGTTTCCGGGGCCGGCTAACGGGATTTTATCAGAGTTCGGGCAGCCGGCGGTGACTTCTTTCTTTTTTTCCCCCCTCCCCGGGGCGCCGCGCCGGCCAGGAAAAAGCAGGAGGGGCTAATGGACCGGGGCGCGAGGAAGACAAAGCGCCCGGGCCGCCGGCTCATCTTGATCCCCGAGCAAATCGGGCCGCGCGCCCGCGCGAATCCGCCGGGCCATTAGCCGGCCGCAGGGTTAAATAAATCGGCCGCGGAAGAAGCCGTATCAGGGGGGGGTGGGGGGCGATGTGGCCGTATCGGCGCGAGCGGGGCAGCCTGCGCCCGTCAAACGCCCGGCCCACTAATACGATCTGTCGCCCGGGCCGCCGGGCCTTATTAAGCCCGAGGCGGGCTTAATTAAGCGCCCTCCCTCCCCCCCGAGGGGAAAAAGGGGCGGCCCGCCCGCGGAACTTGTATCCGGTTTCGCGGGGGACGATTAATCACGCGGAGGGGCCGCCTGCCTTTGATTGATTGGCGCCGGGCGCGGCGCCATCAGGCGCATCCGCGGCCCGCGACTCCCGCTCGCGCCTTTCCCGCGCGACTTTGAAAAATCGTCGCGCGACTGCCGGGCCGATCCCCCCGCGGCGCATATGCACTCGATCGGCCGCCAGTTCCCCCGCGCCTCCTTTTTTTTTGGGCATTAACTCCCAATTAGACACACATAGACCCGCCTATATCGCGGACTTTGTGTTTTTTCTTATTTGCCAACGGCTCGCGTGTTGTCGGCCTGCCGACGCCGCGGTTTTAGCATCCACAGCGCCCGCGGATAAAAAAAGTACGGCCGTATCGGCCGGTCGGCAGGTCTCTTTCCCGATCGCGACGCTGTTTATAAAAACCTACTTTGACGCGGTCATTCTCCGGGTTATTTTAAGCCCGCGGGCCCGGTATATTTACGAGGGCGCGGAATACAGCCCGGGCGGAGGAGACAGCGAGGGAAACCCGCGGCTCGCGGGCATCGTAATCGGCTTTGCGCAATATTTAATAGATTTCTCATTACGGCCGCGTCAACAGAGATCGCGCAGGCTATTCCGCGTAAACATAATCGATGCCTGGCGGATTGCCCGCTCTCGAATAACCGGGGGCCGGTTGGTTAATGCGATTTGACGGAGGGAAAGAGAAAAAAATGACGCCGCGAGTCGCTACACCGGCCGGTTAATCTAACGATACAGCCGGGGGTTTTCGACGGGCCGTCATTGCGCGGAGCCTTCAATTTTTTTTTTCTCCCCCCCCGGAAGCCTCGGAGATGAAAGTTTATTCTTCTGTCGGGAGCATCATCGTCCAATAGCTCACACCTTGGGAGGATTCATCAATCACCAAGGACTTTCTCCATTTCCCTATCTGGCTGCAAGTTTCAATTCGGTACACAAGTTATGGATCTCCCCGGGATCGAAGAGAGACACCGGGGTTATGCCGGGGACGCGGGCCAAGGGGTCCTTTAAACTTTCATTATCAGGCCGCGTCCGCGCGAAGGAGGCCGCGCGGTTTTCCCGCGGGCAGTGGAGGCGAACAGCCGCGCGGAAATTGCGCGGGCGTCGGGGACCGGCTAACGAACAACAACCGGTGCTCCTCCCGGCCCCCTCCTCCCCCTTGATTAATGCGCGCGGCGCGCGCGCGGGGGGGGAGGGGACGCCGCCGCGCGAAGAAATCCGAGTTTATCTTCATTGCCGAGGTGGGCGGCGCCGCCTCGTCGAAGCGACCACCGCCGACCTCCTCCTCCGTGTTTCCCCGGGTGCCCGGGCCGCCCTGTGTTTGCCTGTCGGCCGGCCCCGGTTCTTCTCGCGGCGCGACAGCCCCCCGAGATTTACGCGGCCGGCTTTTCCGGTACACGGGGGCCGGGCGGCTTCGTCCGCGGCGGGCCGCGACGACGCGCACCTTCTGCTCGCGACGTATAGATAGGTTATTAGCGGGAAAAAGGAGCGATGGGGTGACCGCGGAGGGTCGCCGAGCGATTCGCGCAATTAGTCGGGGGGGCCGGGGAGGGAAGGCCGGCGGCGGGCCCCCTTGAAAAATGGGGCGCGGCCGCAATGGGGGCGAGTGATTAAGGGCCTCCGGGCGGGGCGCGGATCGATAGCCGCGCCACGCATGACGTAAGAGCGAAAACAAAGTTATGCGGGGCGCGTGCGCCGGGGGCGCTATATCAGCCGCGGGCGCGTGTAACCGGATGTAATCACGTCGTCGCTCGGCGGCCCGGGCGCCGCCCCCGCAATTCCGGGGCCGCCGGGGGTCAGGCAAGAGTTATTAGTCGCGTTATTGCGGGGGCCGAGGCCGCGGGCGCCACGAGCGCCCCGCGAGCCGGGGCCCAATGGCCGACTTAATTAATCGGCCCCCCGGCGCCCCGCAGCCCGGATTATCAATTAGTACCTCGGCTGCGGAATGCGCCCGGGCTTTGTCGCCGCGCGCCACCCGAGGGCCACCGCGCCCTGCGGACTCGCCCTTTCTTTGCCGGGGCGTCGCCACCTGGGGGGTAGAGAGCCGCTCGGGTGCGTGGGCGGGGGCATCGGCCCCGGCCCGCGGGATCACTCGCTGATATCTCGGCAATTATAAATCATCGTTGATTCGATTCGGTTGGGCTAATTAGCCGACCCCCTCGAAAGTTCCTCCGGCGGAATAGGTCAGTGGGAAGGCAAACACCCTGGCGCGATAGGATTACCGGGGCGAAAGTTGCCGGGTCGCAGTGCGATATAACCGCAGGCCCTGCGGACCGTTCCGCAAGACCGTCGCTCGGCCCAGGGCAGGGAGCCGATGGCGCCCCGCCAAAAAGGGGAAAAACAAGGAAAAAAAAAATTGAATTATCTCGCGGCGGACGACTGGCAATGGAGAAATATATATCGGGGGGCGATAAAAGCCTTTCCTTTTAAGCGGAATGCCTTTTTCAGTAAATAAAAGCCCGGCCACGAGGGCCGTTGTAACCTTTACGGCGGCGTTAACACTGGCCCGCGCCGCCGCGAGAAGCCGCGTAACTGCCGGAGAAACGCTCTGGTGCTAATTTTCTTCCTCTTTTTTTTACCCCCCCACCGCCCGCTCGACGCGCCCGGGAATTCACGAGGGGCTTAAATCGGCGCGGATCGACAAGAAGCGCGCGGCCGCGTCCCGAGGAAGAAGCCCCGGCTAATTGATGCCGCGCTTGTCCGGGCGACGCGCCGCTGGGCTTTTTGCCCACGCGCCTGCCTCCCATCGGCGCTACATCGACCAACCCGCTAATCCGATCGTTCCTCCCGCGAGGTTATTCCGCGAGAAGAAAACGACTCGGCGGAACGATAGAAAAAAAAAAGGAGAAAAAGGGTCGCCGGAGCCAACAAAAAAAAAAAGGAAGGTCCTTTGAGTCCTTCGTTCTTTTTGTTTTTTGGCCGGCCGTAAAGCCGCCGCGCGGGTCACGCAATAGAGGCCGGCCGATTGCACGGCCGGGACACCTCGTGTCGTTCCCTCGCGAGGGGTGGGGGGGAGACAACAGAGAGCGTCCCGCTTCGCGGTCGGCGTCGCCGCGCAATAAAACCCCGCGGCCCAGGTACGCACTCGGGCCTTTTAATTGCGCCGTAGAGGGAAGCCCCGGCGGCGATGCATCAATCGCTCGCGCGGACCGCCGCGGCGAATCCATAAGCCCGCGTCCCTCGCGCGGCCACGCCCTTTTTTTTTCTCATCCCCCGCGGGCTAATATAAGCCGGGCCGCCTCTCGAGGCCGTGGCACCTGACGCGCGCCGCCGGGGGGAGACTCGCTGCCGCGGACGCCCCGCCGAATTGCCTCCCCCGCGAAAGCGCTCACTCCGAATATTGTCTTCGCGAGCATCGACCTTCCTCCGAGTTCCTTATATATTTTCCGGATGGACTCGCATTCCGCGAGCGGTAAAGACGCTATTGCCGGAGGTTACTGGTTATACCCTCGCGAATGCCAACTATAATTCTCTCCATTTTCTTTAAAAAGGCACCAATCCCTTAAAAATCGATCCCAAGTGCTACTTTATCTTCATTCGTCCTTATGTAATATCTTTTTAATCTTCCTTGAGAAATGCCCACCCGTTAATACTAGCATTTAACCTTAAGTAAACTTGAGAGTTTACGTTCCTCATACTCGCTCTACCAATTTATCGTATTTATACCAAATATTTGTTTTTAATATCGTATGTAACAGTTTTCTGCTTGTTCAATATGCATCAAATGCTTTTTTTATAACGCAAAAAATTTTAATGACAGAAAAATCATAATAATGGTAGTAAAACCTATAAATTTTGATAATAACACGTAATTAATTATAGGTTTTCGAAGCTCCGGCAGTTCACTGGTTTTTTTTAACAAAAACACATTAAATGGTTTATGGTTAAAATCGCAATTTCACCATAGACGGTATTAAAGTAATGAAAAATATTAATAAAGCAATATTGATTTGACGAATATTGTTATCTTTTGTTATTAAACTCGAACGCATTTAGTAAATAAATCGACAAGTACGGAAGATGTACAATAATATATGTGATTCCCGATGGATAAAGTGGCAGCTGTAGAATTATTGCAATTTCGATTAAGGCATAGGAGCGATTTAGAAAAAGTACGCGTTCTCGTTTCCGCAGTCGCATCGCGAATTCGCATAGCTGATAAGCTTTGGAATTCGTGCATAAATCCAAGTACACGCGGGGCAATAACATAAAAAATAAGCGTACACTCAATGAAAGTGCGAAGGCGGCAGTGCCGCAGTGTAATCGAGGGCGCGAATGCTTTGTTTACGGGCATAGGGTATAGGGACGAAAAAAGAGGAGGGGGTCGCCGAGGCGCGAGGATATTGCCAAGTTTCTCGAGGAGGCGGCCCCCGTCGCCGCCGCTAATTTGACTGAAATAATAAAGGAGGCCGGGCACTCAGCTTAGGCGTAAATTTTTATTGTCCCGAGGTTGCGAGAGCGAAGCAAAGCTAAATTAAGAAGGAACTTGGCGGGTCGTGTTAAGAAGTACAAGATAGTCCGGTAATTTTCGCTAAGAGGATAGAGCGCGTTGCATTTTTATGCCCCCTTTTACCGCTCGGCTTTGTTATAAAGGCAAGTAGCCCGGGGGGCCGCGGGCGCTTTCAACTTAATTGTGCATGCGCCGCGGCGTCGGCGGGTCCGAGCGGCGCGCGTCCTTGCGCGCGCAAAAAAAAAAACGACCAAGGAAAATAAAGCGCCCCGCCAAATTGTAATCCGCGCCACCGGCCATTCATCAACCGAGGAGGAGGTGGAGGCCGCGGAAAGCCGATCGACGCGCCCGAACGATGTTCTTCTTTGTGTTTTTTTTTTTTTTGTTTTTGTTATTTTGACCTTCCCCTACTCGGCCCGCGGCGATAAGCGTCCTCGTACGGAACGTCGCGCGGGCCGCGGGTGTGATTAATCGCCCGGCGCTTAATCGAAATGAGGGAGCTGCGAGGCGCTTTTGACGGGCGAGCTCGCGCGCCACGGGCTTATCTCCGCCGCGGGGCTGAATATATATTCTCGCGGGTGGCTCAAAGTCACGGGCGATAGGGACTCGCGAGTCGGCTCTCGCGACGACGGCGGCAGCCCCCCGTAGAGGAGCGGCGGGCCCTTGGCGCGATCGCCCCGGCCTCGTCGCCGCCAGTCGGCTCTCTCTCTCTCTCTCGGCTTACTTATATATTTTATCTTAGCCGAGGGCCGGGGTAAAGAAAAAAAAAAAGGGAAAAATAAAGCACGCGGAGATTTATTATGGGGCGGTTGTACGCTGCACGGCGGGGCAATAAAATCCACAATTATTTTCCACCGGCTGCCCCCCGCGGCCCTAGATTTATCGCTCTCTAAATTCTTTATCCGCGCGCGGCCCGCGTAAGATATTAAAAAGTGTATTTAATTAAAATGGCGCGCCCGCGGATCCGCGGCGAGGAGGCGTCCTTTCGTTTTAGCCTCCTCCTTCGGCCGATGACGCCCGTCGGGGCTCCCCCCCTTTTTATTTCCTTCCGCCGGCCCACTCGAAAGCAATCGCGGCCCCGGGAAAAAAAAAAAAGAAAATCGCACCGCGGCGGCCGGTTTTTCCCCGGGAAATTGTCCGGGCGCGGCCATCGGGGCCGGTCGATGGGCCACCCTAAAAGCCCGCGCGGCCCGCGGTCGTTATCATATTTCCAGGTAACGCCCTCATATTCGGAATACGCAGTATAAAAACGGGGCGGGCGCAGGGCGGTCCTAACGGCCCCGCGGGTTAGGAAGCTGCGCGTCGATTAAAAGTTTAATTCGGCCGGGCCCGCCGAATCGTAATCGGCGCGCCCGCAGTTGCGTAAAGAAGCCGCGGCGGGCGCGCGAGGGTTTTTATAGAAAGGCGCGGACGGAGGCGCGCGGGGATATCCGGCGAGTCGTCGTCTCGGCTCGTAAAGTGGCCCGGGCCGGCTCTCGCGGGGAGGGAGTTTACGAGAGGCCGCCGCCCGAGGCGCATTCGTTATCCCCCCGCGAGCGAGCCAATCGCCAAATTGCATTCCGGCCCCGTCAAGGCTCCGTCATCCCGCGGGCCGGGCGCCCAAGTTTCCGGGCCCGCCGGTTTGCGCCCGCCTATCGCGCCCCGGCCGATCTCGGATTTACATCTGACCCGCGGCCGCCCCGGCGAAATTAGTTGGCTCCCGGGAGGGCCGCCGGGGAGGTAAGCGCGCGGGCCGGCGGGAATTGGGGTCCCTAATCGGAACGGCGCGGGCTTCAAAGGGCGCCGGCTTCCCGAGCCATGACCCCCTTTCCCCGGGATCGTCGAAAAACAAAAGGCAAGTCGGTGCGAGTGCGCGGGCGGTTGGCCGGGGGGTGGAGTTACCTGGCTGGAGTGGCTCGCGCAGATGTCGATGCCGCTGGCCGTCTCGACTGGCATGGGCTCCTCGGTGCGGCGGCGCTGGCCGAGCAATCGCCGGCGGTCCCGCTAGCTCCTCGGCCTCGCAATTATCGCTAAATGCCAGCGCGGGGCATCGCCGGGGATCCGTGTGCGTGCGCCTGCGCCGGACATGCAAGAGACAACAGGGCTTTGTTTTTATACTCCCACCTGGCAGAGGCCTCCCCCCACTGCTCTTCCCCCGGCGGACCACCCTCTCATCCACGCACGCGTGCGTGTGCGTGTGTACGTACGTAATCAGGTAATGTAAAGAGCACAATATCGAGGAGTGCCCCGCCGGCCCCGGGAATTCTAAAGCGCCGAGTTTAAAGCCAGCCGCGGGCCCAACTTCTCGGGGGAACGAGGGCTGGAAGAGCCGCTGGCGCAAAGCCCCGAGTCGCCGGTCGGCCGGCCGGAGATCCGGGGACGAGGAGGCGCACGCCGCGCGCGTAAAGCCGCCGCGGCCGATCGTTCACTCGGCCGGCCCGCCGCCGGTTTCTTTACCCGCGAGAGCCGGCTTTTCTTCTCCCTTGCCACCGCCGGCCCACAGTGGCTTAACGATCATAGGACCCGGGCCAATCGAGCCGCTCTCTTTACGTCTCGCGCGCCTCCACGCTTGCAATTACCCTCTAGGCATCCTTCCCAATCGGCGGAGGACACGAGCGAAAAAGGGCCCGCGGCACCTTCGGATTTGGCCCGCGGCTCTACTTCACGCTGTGGCGCGGGGGCGCGCTTTTCAGCGCCTTCTTTTTTTCCTTTATTAATGTATATTTCGGCGGAAGTGGGCTCGTTTCTTTTTTTATACACGGCCCGTCGACCGAAGGATTAAACAAAGGTTATTTTTCCAAAAAGCAGGAGATTTGTATGTGCATTTTAAAAAAATTTGAATATGTAAACCGGGCAGGTGCCGGGGCTCATGAATAACAGGGGCGTGTTTTATTTCAACGCGGCCCTTCTTCGGGAGATATTATATCGGCCAAGGGCCCGCGGCCTCTTTCCCAGCGGCGCCTCCCGACAATCCACCCGGATTAGACGGCCGCGCCGGGGCCCGCCGCCTCTACATTCACCGGGGCTAATTAGATCGTCGTCTCCCTCGCGGTCAGAGCCGCGCTTTCTTTCCCCGCGCGCCCGGCCGACGCGGCCCCCAGTGAAGGATACTGATTGCGCGCTTTGTATCAGCAGCCGGGCCGCGACTCCTTCGCCCGGCTAACTCGATTACGGCCCTCGGCCGCGTCATTGTCAGTTTGCCCCGCGGAGCCGCCGCACTCCCCCGTATCTCGCATGCCAAAAGCGCGCGTCCTCCGCCCCGAGACAGCCGCCACCAGCGACATTAGGCTTCATTCAAGCAGCGCGAGTGGGGTGGGGGGACTTCCCAGAGCACTTCGCCGTAGCCGGCGTATTCCTTAGCCCCGCATCGAAGGAGGACAATGCGGCGGGTGGGCCGCCAGCCGCCCGGGGGAACCGGGCAACTTTATCCGCGGGCGCTGCGCCCGAAGTGGAATAATCGAAGGGCGCGCAGATTTACGGGCGGCCCGCGAAATGTGCCCCTGGCTTAGGCAGATGCCGCGGGGCCAAACTATCAGCATATCTTCCGGGCGATTTATCCGAAAAATATTTGTCCCGCCGCCGGGGCCGGGGGGGAAATTGATGCGCCCCGCGGCGGGCGAATCATCCGTCCCCGGGCCGAGGGCGCGCCCACTCCTCGATAATCGCCTCGTTTATCAGCGGCTCGTTATGTTTTCCGAGCGGCCGGCCCTCGCGGGGGGCCCAGGGGCTCACCGGCCGGCTCTAATTGCCGCGTAAAGAACGGCCCCCGCGGGCGGCATTGTCCCGCGGTCCCCGTATCTCCCGGCGCTATTAGGCCAGTCGGCGCGCCCCGCCTCCCCGCGTAATATCCGCCCGAGTTGGAGAAGCGAAAACAATGGGGGGGCTTACGTAAGTCGGCTTTGCCCCGGGAGCTTCCTCGCGGGGCCGCCCGCTGTACGTGTACCTCCACCGCGGGCCCTATATATATATACGCAAGGGGCTGGCCCCCGGCGGCGCCGACGACCAAAGCCCGCTGATTTATTCGGCGGAATATCTTGCCTATTTTTTGATTTTGTTTTTTCCTCCTCGGCCCCGGGGAAGCCCCGGCTAATTTATCGTGGCTTCGAGTCCACCTGGCCCGGGGGGAGCTCGAGTGACCCGTTATAAATATGCGCGCGGCCCTTCGACGGGAGAGCCGCGCCGGCGCCTCCTTACGGGGATTTATGCGGCCCCGGGAGAGGGCGCCGCGAGCGCCGGGGAGCCTGGCGTGCACCCTAAGCTCCAGAAATGAATGAATCGCGCCCGGGGAAGAATGCCCGAGAGCCGCGCTCTCTCTCTCTCGAGCCGTTTGAGCTCTGCCCTACATTTCTCCGGCGGCGCGGCCCAGCCAAAGAATTTCCTGTCAACACACTGTTTTTTCCCTCCAGATATCCCGCGAAATAAGGTCTCTGGCTTATGTAATCTCGCTCTCCTTTTGCGCTCTTACACCGGCGCCTGGATTTGCGAGGATAGCGCGTTTGAACACTGACAAACATCGCTCCGTCGCGTAAAGCGCGGGGTCGATGCGACAGCGCGCCTTTTAACATTTACCACGCACCGGAGTAGATACGAGTCCCCTAAATTTTTCACGTATTTACTTATTTGTACAATTTTACTCTTCTTTTTCGTATGCTAGTTCGAATTTTAAAAATATTATTTTCCTATTTCAAGCAATACTTTTACAAAAACCATTATAGATTCACCCGTATGCGCAGATATAATAATTGACAGAGGCGCTCGTTAAAAACAGTATTTCCTCTGTTTACTCGCAACAAAGTATTATGTGCACGGTTTGATTTTTTGCTCTCTTGTTCCAACTCTTATTATTACTACCCTCTGTAACCAATTCGATCTGGACCAAAAGTTAACTTTACTACTCGCAAGCGCATTTCGTTTATTTAATTACGAATTTTTTATACAAATGTCCTAATACTATCATTCATAATCCATTTCTAAATATTCACTCGCAAATTTGCAAAGCTTATACTGCAAGTATATTCCATAAATACTAAATTTCATTCATTGGGATGTTGGGCTAGCTCCCTTCAAAAATTCATACGCTTCCCGTTTTAACGTTAAAATTATAATGAGCTCTCTTCTCATTCATATAATTACAATTTCCCCATATGTTTACTTTGTACACAGTTTATAATGCTCTCTGCGGGAACAATCGCTGTATTTCTTGACCGCCTTTAAATTCAAGATTGCAGCATCTTACCAGAGTCGGTCGCGTTGCCGCAGTCAAACTTTTAATACACTTGAAGAGGTTGAATATTATTTTTGAAACTTAACTTCTCCACTTAAATTCGACAACATTTTCTCCCCTACTTTATACTTTTCCCGAGTTGTTACGTTTTTAAGAATAAACGCGTTTATGCTTCTCCCAGCGGAGTATAATAGAAAGATAGCAATAAATATGTGGGAAACGCGGCATTTTATGTGGACAGAAGCGGTCCACCGAAAATTATAGCAATCTTTCGATTTGAATTTGAATATTTTTCTCCTGTGCCTGAGCTCCCGCAGACTTATAAGAAGGGAACTCGGCGTATCGTTTCGCCGCGACGCGCGCTGCTCCCCACCCCCCCCTCTCTCTCTCTCTGTCCTTGCCTCCCTATCGCTCTCGAAAATATACCCAATACATATTTTATACAAAAGAACTGATAACTCCGGTACACAGCGCACGGTCACGTACAACGCGTCAAAATAAAAGAAAGGGGTTCGAACAAACAGGCCGGGTGTAAGCGCGCCTCAAGTGGCTCGCTCCGTGACACGAAGCCAAATGAAAACCTAACTTACAAGTAACTGACCAAGCAGAATAATGGCCATTTGAATAATCTGCGGGGAAATTGCACGTCACGGGCCGACAGCTATTCGTAAATAAATTCAATCCCGGCGGCGCGCGCAGCCTCGACTTTACAACTCGGCGGGAGTCACGCGGCGCTCCCGGGGCAGCCGGCCGTCCCGACCTCGTTATCAATTTGAGGGATGCGCCGCGCTGCCGCCTTTCCCTTCTAAAATTGCTGGGAATTACATCCGAAATCCTAAATCAAGTTGGAGCTGATAGTTACTACGGGCCGGGGGGGAGAGGATTACGCGGTCACCCGAAAAGTATATACCGTTCACCGCCATTTGCCGGGAGTCGGGGTGAGAGAGAGGAGAGCAGGGAAGGCGGGATGGAGCTTTTGTGCGCGCCCGCGACGCGGCGCCGCCCAAAGACTACCGCGCGCTAATGCTGCCCCGACCGAAGCTCCCAACGGCTGCTGATCCGCCATTGCTCCCAGTCATCGGCTATGGAAGTCGTTCGCCGCGGCAACTAAACCCAACTACAGCTGTGCCAATTCAAACCAGCTTACGGCCTCGTTATCGCGGGGGGCAACTCGTTCATTTGAGCCGATGACTTGCAGTTGGTTTTAAAAAAAAATCTTGACAGATCCTTTAAAAGTACGCTAAAAGTATAAGTACTCTTCTATGTTAATACTTCCATTACTAGAAACAGAAAGTACGTTGTGCTTTGTCATGCCATGAAAACTCTCTAAATGCTTTAAAAATTAAATGTTCCGTACAACTATTTTTATTCAAAATCACTATCGAGATTATTATTTCTTGTATATATAGTTTACAGTTGTCATATAACTTCTACTATATGTAATGTCACGGGCGTCAACCGGAAACTTGGAGATACAGCGCGTGACTATCAGGCAGTGCGATAGCAGAGTGGTCAGAGTGCTCGACTTCCACGATGGAGGCACTAGTTTGATCCCGAATTCCGGCACAGGGTCTTTTCATTATGTTATATCCATTCATAACACAAAGGACAATCAACACTAGTATTCCTAACTATATTACTTTGAAGCAAGCATTATTAAAAAATTCTGTATATGAGATTTGTAAGTTTAAAATAAGTTAAAAATCTGTTTCTTAGTATTAAAGTTTTCTTTTTAAAATGTTTCAAACCAAAAAATGTAATATTAAAACTTATTTCTATATATCGTGTGAAAAAAGTGAGTAAATTATTAAAGTTTATTTTTAAAATCTTATCGATAATTGAAAATTCGTATAATGCAGTAAAACTGATAATCTTTAAATGTTTATTGCAATTCTATAATTGTAAGTTTTAAGTTTTAGATAAAACATAATACCATAATAGTAAAATATAACGTGTAGCCGTTATCTAATCTTTCATAAATTAGCTGAGAGTATTTATAATTTTTATAACGATATTTGTATGCTTTGTAGAATTTTTAAAGGCAAAAGAACTAAAAGAGCTAATATTTTGCCAACAGAAGAATTGCAACGCACCGAGGTAAAATTGCTAATCAGGTATCGTTTACGCATACTGCAGAAAGATAAGCGGAAAGAATGGAACGGAGGGTCCGGGGTGAGTGCGAAAATAGCAGAGAAACGAGAGCATAAAAGAGGCGCAAGTTGAAAAGTTAACAATGCTGCACAATGGACTTGGATACATTGAGAACGGAACTTTCTGAGAAATCGGATTGCGGTAAATCGGCCACGTGCCTTCGAGAGAATTCAAGTCCAAGTACGAGCGGGGAGAGGGTGAGACGGTGAGGGGGTGCCGCGAGGGGTCAGAAAGGGAGAGCAAAGCAAACTTCTGGGCTTCTCATCTCTACCTTTTGTGTGTAACTACAACGAGCGTCGAATCCTCAATTCTATCAGTGGGTCAATAACGTCATGTATACGAGCGACTTATAAGATCTTCAGACATTTTGCTCGGCTTGTTATTCAAAGCTACAGTACGGCAAATCAGCAACGAAGTTTCTTCCCGAATAAACATAAGTATCCCGCTTTTATACCGTTCGTTCATTTTCCTCACTACCGCCCACCCTGCTTTTCTATCCCCCGCCCCCTCTCTCTCTCTCTCTCTAACTCTCTCTCTTTCTCTCTCTATTTCTATCTCAAGTAGTAAAAGCCGGTACCACGCCAGACAATCGAGTTTTAGTTTTATTAAATTGGCTCCTTAATAAAATTTGTTCTTGGTCGCAAAGGCGAATTCCCCGGAAAAGAACGGGCCGGCCAGCTCGAGCAGTCGGATTATCGCGCGGAACCCCTTTGAGCCCCCGGGGCCCCGCCCACCCCGGGAAAGTTTTTGTTATTCCAGGCCTACTAGTTCGGCCCGGGGCCGCCCGATGAATGCACAATCGAATCGGCCGATGATAAATTAAAGAGCAGAAGAGCAAATGAGATGCGATCCGAGGGGGCCGGTCAAAGGCGGCCTATGCGCGCGGCCGGAAGGAGCGGCAGGCAATTTCCCGGGGGCTCTAAAGGCCCGGCGGCGGGGCGGCCCAAGTCGGCAGAGAGTCCGACACTCCCGGCGGACAATTAAAGGGTCTCCCCGCCCTGCCGGGGAATCCGGGCGGGGCGCCACCGCGGCTTTTTGCATTGTTCGGCCCGGCGGGGAGGAGGGGCTCGAGGGCGTCGGAGACCGTGGCGCTAAGCACACAATTGAGCGAGTTCCTCCGGCTATGATTGTTTCGGGGTCGCGGCGCTTCTTGCTGTGGGGGGGCGCTTCAATTTTAGGCGGGCGCTCGCGAGTGATTATATCGGGCGAGTCGCGCGCCGCCGTTCCCCGGTGATTCGGGGACGCGGGTAAAGCAGAAAAGGGCGCGCGCGCGGGGAGGCGTCAAGCCGGGCGTATATATACGCCGGCTAACGCTCGCGACGCCGCTTCTTTCGCCGGGTTATTTACCCGCTTTAGCTGCTAATTTTTACTATTTAAGCCCGAGGGTTTTATTGCGCGCCGGTAAAAGCCCTCGGTTTACGAGACAGCCGAGTGCGATCTCTCCGGGCGGCCTAGCGTTCATTTCCCTTTCAAAATATCGCTCAAGTAACCTTTAACGAGTTTACTTTTTATTTATCCTTCGAATTGCATTGCTTCCTTCTTCCAGCGCGGGCTATCGCTGAATCTTAATATTAACGGCGACGTGCCAGTCCGTCTATTGCCCCGTTTAATTATTTTCTCTGCCAAAGGATCTATTCGGCTCTCAAGTTGTTTGCGCCGATAATTGCATCGGCAAATCATACAAATCACACTTTTATCCTGCGATTTATAAACATGGTCACGTCTCTCGATCGCGCGGATAGATGCTAGGGAGTTTCGCTTCAATCCTAGAACCAATCGAAAAGTGTACATCTGTACTTTAGGGAAGATGGAGGTGGAAGGAGAGAGCTCGCGTCAAAAATTCAGGACGCATGGGAAAAAATGGGATATTTTTTCACGGGATTGTCAAAACTCAGAATCGCGCGGCGTTGGTTCGCACGCAAGACCTCTTATTCCTAGTTAAAGTGGATCAAGCCTAAGGAGCGTCGAACAATTAAAAGTGTCGGAAAAGTTGTCCGGAGGGGGAGTTTTCAAGGGGGCCGCCCCTGCCTGATCCCGAATGCGTCAGCTTCGAGGAAACCGCGAAATGCGTTTACTTTTTACTAAGGCGAGCAACAAGATGAGTCTATATATAGATGTATATGTATAAGAGCATTAAGTTGGGGTGGCCCCATCAAAAAATAAATAGGGTTTTCATGGGGCAGGAGGGCGGATCGAGATGAAAAGCGCAGAGCGCAGTTACTTCCCGGTGAATCGGAAAAAGCAGCATAAACCGATTAACGAATCGTCAATAAACCAGCGGGGCGATCTTACCGATGCCGGCCGGGGAGGATCCCCGGTTATTAGAGCCGGCAACCGCACTCGCGCAGAAGGGATAAGAGCCGAGGCGGTCGCCGGGGCAAAAAGGCCGCCGGCTGCGCTTTATACATCGCGGGGATCAACGATGATCGGGCGCATAATCGGGGGCCGAGCCCCGGCCCTCATGGAATCCGCGGCCGGCCGGCGGATTAAACAAACCCTGTGCATCCGCGGGGGCTCCTTGGAGGCGCGTGCGCGGGCCGGCATTAGCATAGTCGGGGCGGGGGCGGCCCTTACGCCTCGGGCCAAGTTGTCCGGGGGCGGCAGTAAACAAAAGTTGCCCCCGGCGCCGTCTTGCGGCAATAATTGTTTTAACGGCGCGGCGGGCCTATATCGGCTCGCCGCGGCCCGGGGGCCGTTTAAAATGCCCCCCCTCCCGGCCAATTTCCCCGGTCGGACCACTCGGCGGCTCGGCCTCGTATTTTATCCGGGGCCCGGCGGCTTTAACGACCAGCGGCCCGCAGCCATGAAAACTTTCCGCTTCTATGGGGCGCGGCGCGCGTTATTCAGTGACAAAGCCGGCGTTCGACCGGGGCTCCGGGCTCCTCCCAACAAGCCCGCCGGGACCCTGGCGGAGGTGGTGCCGAGCCGGCCGCCGGCTGTAACTGCCTTCGGGCAGACCGGGGCCGTTCCGCGGGGACGATCCCCCGGGCATTAGGCCTCGGCCGGGAAGAAAGCGCGGCGACCGGGGCATTAAACGCCCGCGCCTCAAGGCCGCCCCCGCGGGGAATTCCGAGCCCCCGCGCAATTATCCGCGGGGCCCGGGCTAATGCGCGCGGCATTGTGCCGGCGAGCCCGCGCCGCCGGCCTAATAGTCGAACGGCATTAGGGCACGGCGCCATTTTTCCCCCCGGCACTCGGTTATAACGTCCCGGGGATTCCCCCGCGGTCGCTCTCCCCGCAGCCCACCCGCGCCAGACCAGGAAGCCCGCGGGCCTCGCGGCCGCTCGGACGAGACCTGGAATTCCGGGATTGTAAAAGCGTTAATAGCCGGCGTAAAGGTGGCCGAGAGCAGCCCCGGCCGCCCGTGGGAAACGCGGTTCGCGCGGGCCCCGGCAACGTCGCACTTTGCGAAAAAGAAGCCGCGCGCGCCCCACCAACTCGATTCCGGCCAACTTTCGGCCCGGGAGCGACTCCTAGCGCCCGCCACCGCAGCCGCTCTCCTTTTCCGCCAGGAGCTGGAAACCGTTGAGGAAGCGCCGGCCGGCCGTTGACCCCCTGGCGCGCGCCGAAATACACACAAGCGGCCGAAACCGGTATTATTGAAAGAGACGCGTCGCCCCGAGCGCTCGAGTGCGCTCGAGCTCGCTCCTTGCCAAATCGCCGGCACTCTGCAATTACCTCGCGGGCCAACGGCTCCCTTTGCCAGGTGCGCGCGCGCGCGCCTTGTCCGCAATCATCGCCGGCCGAGGAATGGATTGTTAGGCGTAATTGCCGTCGCGGTAATACATGCGCCAATTGCGCGAGCTGCCTTTTCGCGGGCGTAATCGCCTCCGAGTGCGACTCGGCTAATCCCCCCCACGATTCGGTGGCGCGGCCCCCGGGAAAAATAAACGCTCCGCAACGCCTGCATCAATGTCGATCGTAAGAGAGAGCGCGGGTGTATATGTGCCACTGAAAGTAATTCATTGTTCCACTGCCGCGGGCGTCTATTAAAAAAAGCGCACGGGCAATTTATGAGGCAAGTAAGCTTTTTATTGTGATTGAATTAATATGTTTCCTCGTAATCGCGCGGGCCCGAACGATGGCATAAATAATTTTCATTTACAGGCGCGCGCGCGCGCGGGGGAATATGGGGCCGGCGCAGAAGGAAAAATTAACGCGCTTGCCGTTGCGTGGATTGAATAAAATTCCCATCGGTGAATTTGCTCGACAAACAAACGGCCAAATAATAATGAAGACCGCGTGCGCCGAGTAATAATTTCAATCTATACGGGAGGCGTTGGCATGCAACTACTTTTTCAACGATAAATACCGGGCTAATTGATAAATCACCAATGCGTATGGATAATTTTCGAGCCGAAAGTGAGTTTCGGGGCGTCTGCTTGCTTTTCCTGCTTTTCCCTCGTTTTACGTGATGTAATTATAGTCGTTATAATCGCACCGGGTCACCCGGCTGATTGCGATCAGCTTCTATTTATCTCCCGCGCCGATTCGATTTTATTAATCTATCGCGCTAATTTAATGCGCGCGCCTTTCGCAAGTCAAAATATTAATTAAACGCTTATTACGTTAGCGCACTCGACTCTCCTTCGCCGCGAATAATAAAACGATAATAATTGCCGCGAGTGCGCCGATGCGCGGGCCTCGGCCAGGTTGCGTAATCAGCCCGGGCAAACAGAAGAATAAGAGGCGCAGCATTACTATATATATATGTATACGGCGAATCCAATGAACGCAAACAAGCCGGGCAAATTGTTTCAAGGTAACGTACAAATATAAGGCCCTAGGTTAAACAGTAATCAAGGCCTCGATAGGGAGCACAGCGGCAACAACTTTCCGCATTTCGTACATGCATATAACACCCTCGCCAAATATATTTAATTTGGCGCGGGCGCGGGCCAGCCGCGCGCAAAGGTGGCCGCCCGCAAACTTTGTGCAATAACACGGCCGCCCAGGTTTTTTCAGTCAAGAAGTTGCGCAATCAATCACGACCGGGGGAATAAAGCGAGTGGAAGCTATCAATTGCGCTCGGCCGGTCGGTTATATTCCGCGGCGGGAAAGCGCGCGAACGAGAGGCTCTCGCGAGAGGTCGAGAAATCATCGGCGAGGGGGCCGGGGGAGCCGGGCGCGGGGTGTACAAAGCGCGGCTGATATTTGAATTCATTAGGGGAGGCGGTGGGCTTCATTTCTGGAGGCGCCGAGTTTGCCGAACACTCCGTCTGCCTCGCGCGCCCTCCGCAAAGGCCCGGGGAGAAGACCAAGGCGCGCCTGTCGCTCCTCAAATAACTGTCCAATAATGCATTCTAACAAGTTGGCCACGGTAGGCGCCTGCCGGAGTTCCCGGTGGGGCGCCCGGCCATTTTCTAATTGGTTTACCTGTAAGTAATTGCGCCCGGCGAATTTCGAGCCGATGCGCCTCCTCTTCCGCCCCCCGCCTCTCGAACTTTGCCCGCCACTTTAAAACCGGTGTCGACCTCTCGACCGGCCCCGGCCGCCCGCACTCCCCCCCGAGTTTCGAGATGCTATGTCAATATCCGCGGTAACCTCCGCCGAGTTCTTTGGATTGCCCGCGCTCCAAATGCCGGCTACCGAGTAATTAGACCTTGTAAAGGCAAACGCGCGCGAGATCCTGGCTACTTGGGAAAAATGTTCGCTGCTCGCCCGTACGAATGTCAATGTTGACTTGAATGGGCGCGCGGCGCCCAACTACGTGGAAATAGCCAAAATGCCCGTGAATCTCCTTGGCAAAGTGTGGCTTCGCGGTACAAAAAGTGTTTTGGCATAAGATCGGTCAAAGTTGTTGTTGTGCAAAACTTCCCTGGAAATGACCAATGAGACTATCGCAAACTTTCAAATTTAGATATTTTAAGTTTATGTCAGCGGTTTAAGATAAATGTTTCTCAACAAAGCTCAACTTCGCTTTAACCCATTTTTAGGGAAACCTGTTTCAATCGTATTCGATCTTATAAGAAGTACTTTCGCAAAAAAGAAAATATATAATGAAACAGGAAAAAAATCTTTTCACGCGATATCCTCCTAACGTTCTTCTAAAACTTGAAAGATAAAAGGTAAAAAAGGACCCAGTCCAGTGGCGCATTAACATCTCAGCCCTTAAAACTGTGAAATTCTAAAATAAACGAGCATCCCGGATGGGTCTTAAGCTACGAAGCTTATATCGCAAGAGTGCTGCTTTATGCAGACGTTACAAAAGAACAGGCCAACCGCAATTCCTCCAGGACTTCCTTCAACTTCGCAGTTGTACTCGGAAGGCTGCCACACGGACGAGGCTGGATTGTATACACAATCTCCTATATATGAATACCACAAGACCACCAAAGTCTGCCTCGGACCAGGGGAGCGTTACAGGGGTTCTCTCCGGATGAATTAAATGCTCACTTTGCCACTGTTTCACTCTGAGATGATTCTGAATTTAGATCCTCAACAGCGGCCGTCTCCTCTGCCAAGGGCACAGATTTTAGATTTAAACCAGTAACCTTACCTAAAATTAACTTGGTTATTTCTAAGACGAGGCCTATACCTAGTGCCTTTTGCCAAAAAGAGTTTACTATCCCCATCATCGGATATTTTAATGATGATAGGGGCGTTCCTCTTTTATCTCGGTATTTCTCACCAACCTCGTATTTATACCAGACACCTTTGATATGAGCCATATTATTTGGATTATCTTAATGCCTTAGATCTGCTAAGGAGTATCTGATTAGAGGAATCCATACAACACATGCTGCCAGCATCGTCTTCAATTTAGACAAAATTGGTGGCTCTCAACGCAGGCAATATATTCGGTACGCGAGTAGCCTTGTCTAGCGTTTTACTGTACCCTATTCTAAAATAGTAAAATATCCTGGCGTTGTTTTGGATAGTGGTCTAGAAGCCCTGCATTAATAAAGTATTCAGCAAAATTAATCAGACTGTCTGCAGTTTACGTTTCGTCCTCCAACAATGTAACAACGAGCTCTTATAAATGATGCTAACCATCCCCTTGATATTTCCTAATCTGTATGCATCCAATTCGTATTGAAAGAGCATACAATCCATTCATCCGACATCAAACATCAAAAACTAAAAAGTCTAAAGCAAAAAGGTTGGTTGTTATTTTTTATAGGAAATATTAACAATACTTAAATTCAATTGACTTTCAATCAATAGAAAGTCACAACAATTAGTTTAAAAATTTTAATCTAAAAAAGTCGGCTCACGCGGAAAAATCTAAAGCAGAAAAAAACTTTGCATACCTTGGTAAAAGGCGGCAACAAAGGATAACCAATCATGCAAAAATATCAATTTAGGCTACTTTCAATTCATGTTCATTCCTTTTATCCATACACTGTTCGTCAAATCTGCATAATAAATACAGGCGTGTAGAATCTGATTTTACATATTTTCAACATCTGCTTTGACTCAAATGAAATCCGCGCTAACGTAAGAGTAGGTTTCTTCAATTAAATCTTAAACGAAATGTGCATGTAACGGCTGCATTCCATTACAAAATGCACGGCGGTACGTGTTTATTAGAGAAATCCGATTAACGCGTTTTTTGTTTATTGAAAACTAATACGCGTTCATTTGCATAAAGTTATTCCGAGGAGTTTCTCCTGGCACTCGTCTCATGAAAACGACCTTCATTTATCCAAAACCTCATTCAACGATTGCACTGAAGAATTTAGTCTTCGCGGCGGCTATAGGACACTCCGGCATTGTCAATAGTTAAAACGAGGCGGTTGCCGGCATGGCAAGAAGGCAGCCGGGCCGCGCATAACTCGCTCACAGAGGAGCGAGTGACAAAGGGCGGCGCGGTCAGAGTTGTCGGCGTCGGCCTCCTAAAAACTCGGGGAATTTAAAAAATGCAAGGGAAAAAGTGCGGCAAGCAAGTGACTTGAGGGGCATAGAGCACACAAAGTGCGGAGTCAAAGAAGGCGCCGACCTCCTTCGCCGACTAACAAGAATTCCGCTCATTTTTACGGCGGCGAGCCATTTCCTGCGGCGGGGGTGACGGCGGCGGCGGCGGCGGCCCGCGTCCTTTCTTTTTTTTTTTTTCCTCTTTCTCTTTTCGGGGGCGGGCGCGCGCGCGCGGCATTCCGCCGTCCCCGGGGCGCCGCGCCGGCTCTCAATAATTGACAGAACAAGGGTGCCTCGCTGCCTGTGGGCGCGCAGCCATTAGCGCGGCTAATTCCCCCCAAGATGGGCGCCCGCGATCTCGGCTATGCGCGCCAATGCATAATGCGCCCCCGGAATAAGGCGAGGCCCGTATTAATAATGAGACAGTGCAAGCGACGCATTACAGCGGCGCGCGCGGGCGTTCCGGCCGCGGGCCCCGTTAATGAAAACACACCGGGCGCCTCGTTAACCTACACCGCGCACTGAGAAAGCCGACCCTTTCTTTTTGCCTCCCCGACGAATTTATGGGAATCGGCCGCGTTCTCGTCGAGACCCTGCGACGCGCCTTCCACGCGCGCGTGTAATGTCAAATTATCTCCTCGTTTCCGAATCGGCGACTTTCCAGGTCGAAAGAGTTGGCCATTTTCAGGGCGCGTGTAGACGACGTGCCTTTTTTTTTTTTTGGTTTTTCCACTTGATAGCCTCGGCCCGCTCGAGGGCTGCGGCAATCCCAAAAATACTGAATACTCTCGGGCCGGGCGCGTCGCGCGCGAGGTACCGTCTGCCGACTCCCGGAAAATTCGAGTAAATATCAATATCAATAACACGCTCGCGCAATTTTCACGACAAAGGGGGAGAAAGGGGGCAAGTTTTCGCATGGAATAAGTGCAGCGACAGGGCGTGAGGGCGGGGGGGGGGCCCAGCGGCCGCGCGTGCAAAAGTAGTCCATGGGCGCGCTTGCGCGCCGGCGTCGCGCCTAGCCCAGACTCGTTCGGCCCTCCCTCCTCCTCCTCCTCCTCCTCCCATCCCCCCCGCCCGCCCGCGCGCTGGGCCAAATGGGCGCCGGTGCATTAATTAGTAACGACTGCGCGCGGGTGGGCGCGCTCTTGTGAAAGCGCGCGCGGGAGCATCAAAAGCTGATTTAGCGCCGAGGCCTCTTGCGTTTACGCGCGCGAATCCCTTTGCCGCAGTGGACGCTAATTGTCCGGCGCTTTCCGTCCCCACTCCCCCCCCCCTCTTACCCCCCATCCCGGCGCTTTTTGACCCCACCCGCCGAAACCTTGCCTTTTTTTCCGCGGGTCGCGTGAGCCCCGACTTTTTAAACACCGAGTAATAAAGTTTAATGGACAAACGGGCCGGGGAATCGCGGGGACGGGGGCTATTAGTCACGCCGATTTCCTCGGCGCTTTTTACTGCGCGGATCATCGCGTGCGCGAGGGTTATTGCATTTTGGTGCATGCGTTTCTCCCTCCCCGGCCGGGCTAATGAAAAAGGAAACGCGCCGGCGAGAGGAGAAATTTTTCGTCAAGTTTGAGCGGCGCGGCTGCTGCACTATCCTGCTAATGGTCGTGCATTTTTCGCGCCCCGTGATATTACACCTTGTGCCCCTTTCCTCGGAGACGGTGAAAATCTCGGCTGAATAATACACTTTTCTCCCAGGGAAAATATAACAAAGCATAAAGGAGTGCACAGGGCTATTTCGGGCCGACTAAACCATTACTGCAATGAAATGCACTATAAAATAAACCTTGCACAAAACAATCGCGCATCCGCGTGTCCAGCGTGCTTTATATTGCGTTTACATGGCATTCTTTCGCGTGTGTTTTCACCGGCAATAAAGACCAGAAGTCCAACAAGTTTTTGATGCGAGAATATTCAGGGCGCAGGTGTTGGCCGTCGCGCGCATCCGAGATATACAATCCGGAATTGATGTGTAAAAAAGCAGTTTCCTTTGGAATGATAAGAAAGCTTTCTCCGGGATATCGGGCCGTTAAAATTTTCTATTAATAATAAACTGGACTGGCTGACGGAAATAGCCGATAATTCATAAATACTGCGGAACTTTTTTTTTTTCTTTCTTTCGAACCTTGTTAAGCCGCGCGGCGTCAATTTATCACTTTGCATAACCGCTTACATGTGTTTACACGCACGCGATAAAAATATCGAGCGCCTTGCGGCTTTCGTTGAAAAGGGCCCGGCCGCTTTGATCCATATTATAATTAGTCCCATAATAATACGCTCAAGCGAGCTAAGTACATTAAATCAATTATTCGCATGCGCAAACTAGCCCAGGTAGGTCGGGGGCGCGCGCGCATAATTTACAGACAGGCAAGAAAAACAAGGGCATTGTGCGCGCGGCGAAACTAGCCGAGTTGGTAACAAATTATTTTGACAAGCCGGATGAGCGGCGCCCCCGCGCGCATCCCGGCGGAGCAGCGGGCCCGCGTCGGCCCTCGGCGCCCTCCTGCCCACCCTATTGCCAAATTCGCGCCGCGCCGCCGGGAGAATAATGGATCGCGCCCGGCCGCGGGTCGAAGTGCCCGCGGAAGCTGCCGATCGATACCTCGCAAATCTCCGCATCGCTGTATGCCGATCCTCGGACGAATTCAATTATTCACGGCCCGCCGGCCGATCAATCCCCCGGGCGCGAGGGGAGCCCGCGCGAATAAACCGGCCCCGCTTCTTAACGCCCCGCGATAATTATCCCGTTATCGGCCGAGGGCGCGGATGGATCGCGAATGCATGGGTGGATCGGGCCGGCCGGCGTGGGCTCGTGAAAAATTCAGGGGGGGAGGGGGGGCGCCAGAGCCGAGGAATCAGCGCGCGCGCATATATGCAAAGGCCGCCCGGCAAGTCGCGCCGGTCCTGCGCCAGCCAAGAGTATTGATTAACTCTCGCGGGCCCGCGCCGCCCCCGAACTCATTACTCGGCCTCCTCGGCGCTACTTTTTTGCCATTTCGCCGATCGGCCCGGCGAATTATTCGAGTGAGAAATATTGGCCCCGACGTCAAAGCCACGCGCGTTGTTATATACCCGGCAAATCGCCCCGGCGCAAAAGATTTTTCCCTGACTCCGGCCTCGCTAATTATCGCCCCGACAGCCGTCCCCCCCCACCCCTCCCTCCCCCACTCGAAGCCGATTTCCCGGGCTTTTTTTTAACCCCTTTGCGACTGTCGGTCGGCCGGCGGCCCCGCCCAGGCTGCCTTAATTACCGCGAGGCCGCCCGAGGCGTGGCTAAAAATGATTCTTCGGCCGCGGAGACGAAGTTTGCGGTGACGCGATTAGAAAGACTCCGGGAGAGATTGCTTTTACGCTGGCCGCGGGAGGCGTGCCACGCCCGCGCCTTTTAGGCGTACGTATGCCTGTATGTCTTTTCACACCCGTCTCCTACAGCTGAATAAATTTATGCGCTATTTAAATACGCGCTCCTGCAGCTATTTCCTCCCATTCTACTTAATACATTTTCATGAATAATATATTATGGTTATAGCGAATCCGAAAATCTTAAGAGGATTCGTAATCACGCGAAAGGATGGAAAATACGGTCACGCAAGGCTCAATGTTCGAGGGAAAAAGTTTGTTCAATTTACCGAGATTTGCCCTATTATGCTCTACACCAAATTGAATTGATATTATTCCCATAAATTAACAAAATTTTTCCAAGTCTTTTCTCTTCATCTTGTCCTTTTTACAAGGTTTTCTGTGTACTACCGTCACGTATTTTGCTCAAAGCATCACAAAGTCGTGTTTACTCCAGAGTTTTTGCATTTATAAAGGACTAGCAGCATTTTAATTTTAATATTTGAACAAAACAGTCGCACCAAAAGCAGAAGCGATACTGTCATGTCCGACATTCAAATAGTTTGGTCTTATAAGAAAAACCCTTTATTGAAAGCGACACGTACTACCCAATTACAGTTTGACCTTGTACAAACGCGCTAAAATGTGCATTATTGTTTATGTTATTTATATGTTACTTTCGAGCTATCCGATGGCACAGCAGCGAGGCGAGCCTAAGTAAATAATAAATTTTGAGCGACGTATCTTTGTGTACGAGTATATGCTCCGTGGTCGGGACAGACGTTCTCCAGTGCTTGCATTAGCTGTTTTCCCGTCGACTCAAAACGCGCGGTTTGTAAGTGCGCGTGTCGCGGAATCTCTTGAAACTCAAGAATGAGCTTAGCTCTCGAACGGAACAGGCGCAAAAGTGCGGGCTACGGAGTCCCAAGAAACGTCAAATTTGAGTTTTCCCGCTGAGTGGTAGAAATGTGGGAAGAGTCTCGCGATTGCGCCGACAAAGGGTTACGGCATTGTTCTGACAATCGTCTTACGAGACACTTCGTTCACAGAAAACTGCACAATAACAAATATCAGATTAATATTAAAATTTAATTGGCTAGCCGATATCCTCGCCGACATCATTCTCACACATTCTATATGAGAGTATTATAACCTAACTTATACATATATAATTTAAGCGACTTTGGTGTTATCGATCTTCTTTCCGAACACACTAATTAAATCCGAACCATCGGTAATGAGATCGAAACTAATACAAATTTTCTTTTGTCCAAGTTTCCATTCATGCAAGAAAGGCATATATAGATATTTGCCATAATACGGATAGAAAGCCAGGAATGCATCGACTCAGCCCCGCGCAAATAGTTCGTCTATTATTACTACTACTTAGTTTGAACATTCAAATGCAACATCATACAAGGATACTCGTATTATATAACTTTTCACTACCTAATCTGGGTCGAATTGATCGGATTATTCTGCTATCCAGTGTGCGGTTATATGATAAAGTCTTGAAGAAAAAGTGAAAGACCGTAACGTGCGACTACTGCTTGTATAAAGGTGTTATTTTACCTAATGTGAAATTGTTATGAAAACAAAAAATTAAAAGTTAGATACATAATCTTTAGCTGTGGTTAAGCTTTAAAGAGCACGATTGTGAACTTTTTTGTAGCTGCAAGAGATGTAAAGTCTGAATCTAATCTTATGAAGAGAACTTTGTGGAGTCTTCGTATTCAAGGCGAATGACATGGCTTCGTATTCAAAGAGGTGAGTTATTGTTCCAGAATATGTAGGTTATATTCAGAATAGCTTCAATGCTTTAAACTCGTACTTTTTATAATTTTTAATATAGCTATTGGAAACTATTACGTAAATAGCCACGAACCAAATGTTTTGTATTTGTAATATTCAAACACATTGGAACTTGCCAAATAAATTAAAATTAACAATTACATTATTAAATATTAAAAGCAGTCGAGGAAATATTGAAGGGAAATCCTGTGAGTCCAAGGAAGTAATAATTACGCACGAAAACTTCAATGTGTTAAACACGATAAATACAAACACTGAAATCAAAATTTGTTACGACTCTAACAATATGTATGTGCAACTATTGTTCTATGGGCTATGATTGCAGCAGAGTGTAACATTTCTCCCACGCACACGGGGCCCGCTTACCCCCACTCCGGTCTACGGCCTAAAGCTTACCAATTTGACGGGAAAGCAAAGAAAGCGGGTACGCGGGAAAGTGCCACCTGGTCCCACTAGTCAGGCTACTCCCACTATAACGCTTCTCCTTGTTTAAATTGAGCGGGTTGCAAAGCTCGCGCTTTCGTCTCATGAAACAAGAACTGTTGAAGCCTGCTGCCTCTCTTACATGCGGGGTTTCCAAACCAAGATCAAATCTGGTGCGGGACACAAAATAACCTAGGGGTAACGGTTTGCCTCGTGCTGGCGGCTAATTATACTGCCGTGATATCGTCCTTGACGATGTCACGCCAGGACCCATAGAACTTCCCGCCACCCGTGTAGTCACTTCCTCCTCGAATACCGTCCGCTTTCAAACTTTTCCACTGAAATGTCGCCCACGCTCCTTTTTCACTAATTGTATAAGTCCGCACACTTAAACTCGAAATTATATTATTACAAGTGCAAAAGACTATTCTGCACATATTAAAACACATGAATTAAGAAACAGTAAAAACGTATAAATCATAGTGTCGTTGAAAGACAACGTTAGACAATCACATATGCACATATGCAATATTTATCGCCTACATTAAATCAATACTTAATACGCGTACTTAATAAGCCCTGATAGTCAAATTTGAATTTTCATCTAAAATCTAATTTTCATCTATCTAAGAAATTTTCGTCCTGTCTCTCTAACTGCCTTTGTGTGTACATAGGAACATGTATGTGGGCATGTGGGTATGTAAATAAATGCTGCGCGATAAAAGTAAAATACAACGAGCCCCTTTCACTTCATCTATTCGACTGAATAGAAAAGTTGCTCCAATTTCTACAGGTAAAGTTATACTACCATTATCAATTTTTTTAAATTATTTTTTATATAAAAATATATAACGAACATCGTAAATATAATTCATTGCCGATCTCGTTGAATCTGGCACATATTTCATCTTTTATTACAATCTTCTACGCACACGTTAACTATACATCCATAGTAATAAATAGACTTCGGTTCAGATGATAAGCGACACGAAGGTATACTCATAGTATAAAGTTCATTCATCTTTTATCTGCTAAGGCGGACTGGTAATTGTCACTTGACCACGACTTACTAAGTCATATACATCGCACACGCAAAATTATAATAAAATACCGAAGAGAAACGGACACGCACGAATTGCCGTTATTCTCACAAGACTTAATACTTCTCTGTATGCAATCCGAAACTACGTTCACCCGAGTCTGCATAGTGTATCGCTTGCACGACTTGACTGTGAGTCTACACGTATCAAATGCTATTAAGAACGCATAAACTGAAATCACTTGTATGCAGATATATAAACATCGATACAAACGACGGTGTCTCATACGTAAAATTTGAATACGAATCCCCTACCATTCTTTAAAATTTAATCCACTCAAAAGTGCCATACCATCATTCTTTGAAACTGACAGAATTTTGAATCGATTCTAAATTGGGTCAATCGAAAACTATTTTATACCGCCGAAAAGTAGGTTAATAAGAAAAGTTATACGATTTCTTCGTTATGACAGGGATTAGCCTATCATGGAGAACTCGATGAAAATTGACATTGGTATTACTTTGATCTTCGAATTTACGACATTTCCAAGAGATAGTGGTTATCTGTACACCAAGATTCGAGGCAAAGTTGTCATAATCATAGCTCTCGATAAAAAGGATTTAGCGAATCACTGTACTCCGGCCAAGCCATTAACGAATGCAATCTTCACGCGACAATGGAGGAGTACAACGCAATTACCAGTGCCTAAGCTTCAGGATCATTCGGTGCAACAGAATCAGTTGGGCGAAGACTCGTGCCCAGTGAAACCGCGGGTTCTTTCGAGGGTAGGTCAGGCGGCCGACTCGGTTTCGAGCGGCCCCGGACTCAGCGACTCGTGGAGCTATCTCCCGAGCGTTTACACTCGATGCGCGCCCAAGCCGACCGCAAAAGCCGTCGGTAGCAGGCGCGCAACTTCGCCAACTAGAAGCTGACGATTCCGAACAAATACGCGCCGGCCTCGCGGGCGCCTTAAGCCGCTAGGTGGATCCCCCGGCGGTAGCGGATACAGGAGCGACGTGCCCAATGCAGGCGCGGGGATACACGCCGGTCCTCATTAATTGCCAAGGCGCCTTCCGATCTCGCTCGTTGAGGAGCTGTCGGGTCCCCTATTCCGCGAATCATTTCGCCCGCAAGCTGCGCCCGCTCGATTTGATCGCCCTGTGTCGCGCTCTGTCCCACCGCTTCCGGTCCTCCTCGTCTTCCGCCGCCGCTTTCGGCTCTCGCCCCGAGAGGAGTACACACGGGCGGGGGCACAGCAGCCGGTGTCGCAGTTCGTTAATTCGGGTTTACGGTACAATTTTACAGACCGATCGACCGTAAAATGTCTCCCGCGATGCTTGAGGCGCTCTGACGGTAATTTCCTTCGCAGAGAGAATTCGCAGGTGCAAGGCTCCAGTAAATTACGCGCTTGTTTTTTAGTGTGTCGCTCTACTGCGAACAATTGTGCAGAAACACTCGTGAAAATCCGTCCTATTGTTTATCGATAAAGAAAGTGTTTTTAATAAATTTGAACAAAAATTTCAAGTGCTACAATTCCACCATAGAAATTTCTTTCTTGTAACGGCCAATTGTTAAAATATTTTTAGCCACGTTCATATACACTTTATATTAAAATTATTAATATTATTTGTTGAAACGGTAAAATAATAAAATATGCAACAGATTACTTTATTGATACAACAAACTAATATATTCCTGTTTTATAAATCGTAGTTTATATTTTATAATTTATTTTACGTAGAAAGATTTCTGCTAGGGATATTTCAGTAGCAATATAAAAATAAAGCGACTCTGTATCGAAAAAAAACGTATAGCTTTCGGTACAATTTGTTACGTTTTAATTGAACGAGCAAGAGCGATAAATATTGTGCATCTCGCGTCGTAAAATTGATCAATGTACCTAGAATTCGATTCAGGAATTTCAAAATTTTATTGCGGTAACACGTATGTAATTATTATTGACGATATCAAGTTCATATCGAATAGACATCAACGTGTAATGTTATGTACATCGTATTGGATTATTCAAACGGGAATATTTTTTCTGGGCCACTTGCAATTTATTGTTTAGTCTTTCGCGTGCAAAATCCAGCTTTGTCAATATTTCGATAACGATAATGGGTACTCAAGAGAAAGATGAAACCCCAGTATCAGACGTTCTCCACGGGTATATAGTAAACACATTTTCAGAACGGTTTTATACTCTCGTAAAAAGTTCCTCTTTAGTGACGAAAAAAGAATCCTAAAAGCTTGCCGTATAATGCATCGGAACACGATAATCTACCATGTGTATTCTTGCAGCGCGGGGCTGTGTCCTTACGGACCTTTAATTAGGATACCCGGATGATTATTCATAGGGAAAGATAAAGGTTTATGTAAGCAGTAAAGGCGAAATCCCATTCAGCCGGGGCGCAAACGTTCCGAGGCATCAAAATTAAAATGTTTAACCGCGAGTTGCGCGTGCAACATTCGCCCGCGCGCTCGCACCGACTAACGGTTTTAGAAATTGAAATTTCTGCATCCCATGAATTATAATGCAGCAGCTCGCCAACCGGCATTATAAATTACGACTGGCGCTCGGCCGGGGTAGGGGGGGGGGGCCACAGCGGAAAAAAAAAAGGGTAAAGCACGAAACGGAAGAAAGGTGAGGAGGGCGTGCACGGGGGCCAAAGGGGAGGGCCGCTGCTGCTGCTGCGCGCGGGCGCCCCGTGGAAATGTAGATTACTTTCGCCAGTGAGCGCCCGCGCAACTGTCTCGCAATTAATTAATTTCGCGCATTCCGAGGAGGAGCATTAAAGTCCGCGTAACAAGGAATACGTTCAACGGGGGGGGGGGGGGGGGATAGCAGTGGGCGGCGCGCCCTGCGATACATCCGGCGCAATCGGCCGCCTGCAACTCGCGCGTTAGCTTTGGACCGGCCGCGGGAAAGCCGGCGCCTGCATCGGCGACAATGCCCGGGAAGACTGGGGCAAAAGCGCCTCGCCGAGGCGCGTTCGACAGCCCGCGGATAACGACCGCTTCCCAAGGAGATACCCCTACATGAATAATACAAGTGTGTATAGGGCCTGGCACACGCGGGCGGGGCGGCCGCGTCGCCCTGTGCATCGCCCATAAATAAATCTGTTCCGGATCCGGGCAAATATTCCAGGCTGGAACCAAGTTTGCAGCCGCCGGCCGGTCCGGCTTCCAATCCGCCGCCCACCCGCAACCCTTTCGCTCGCGCGCGCCCTTCGCCCCCTCCTCCTTTTATATACCCTTCTCGTCCAATTTATCTATTCCTTGGGCGTAAATAACGCGATTGCGTTTGCCCGGGCTTCTTTATCAGAACTTTATACTCCCTAGTGTTTTTCAACTGCGAGCTTTTAAACTGAGTGCCTAACTCTAGGGGACATTGCGATGCGGTACAGAAATAAAAGACAAAGTTCTAGAAATGTACGAGTTATCTAGCAACAAAAACCAATGCATCTACGCAATTGTAATTTATGGGCACTTGTGCTATTGCAAAATTTCAAAGAAATGTTTGTTCTTTAACATTGAATCAATTATTCAAATTTATTTGATGCAATAATCATGCTGTTGATAATTCGGTTATTAATTTACAAATTTCAAATAATATAATATCAAACAATTAATTATATCATATTACCACTTGTAAGCGTAAACTAATTATGAATTTAATAAAGACCCTCTATAAAATATGGTACGCTCTTCAGCAATTGATTAGTTACGATATGCTCTTTTAATCTTAATTGTGGAAAACTTTTCTCTTTACAGTTTACTTATTTTTGGCGATAACAAAGAAATGTATAAATAACAGCCTGTGAAAGTAAAAGTACGGAGATCAGTTTGCAAAGTAGATGATTCAGTGCATTCGATAAGCCTCCGTAAGCCTCTTGGAGATATACAAACACACCGACAGGCTCGAATGAAATCAACAGCAACCTACATGATGAATTAGCCAAATTAATCTTGCCTAATTCATTGTCATATTATTATCGTTTGCTTATAAATTCGATTAATATAGATTATAAAGTGCAATCGCGGAAGCTTCTCTGGACTTGAAATCCGTCGTGAGAGCTGCTTACACTTAGCCCTGCACTAGCCGAATTACCACCCCAAGATCCGCAAATTTATTATCGAGGCGTGAGCGATCCGGGAAATGGAATTTATCAATCCTGGATCCCGCAAGGCTTGAATATTTCGTTGAAAACAAAGTGCATAAGAAGAAAGGATCGAGAGGAACCATGGGCCATTCGTCCTCGTATTTATGAAGGCTCTCGCGCCGCTGCTACAATGGGCCAACTATAAGCCAGCCTCGACACGGCAGCCGGTGAAAATATTAATTTAAAAACCGGGCGATAGGGTGAAAGGATAGGCGAGGCAGCAGCCAGGCACACGGCGCCGTACTCTGCACGGGTATATATCCGTTTCACTTATTCCATCCGTTAAAAGCGCTCGCTTTTTCCGCGTGATCCGTAGTTTAGGATCCTATCGAGTGCGCGGGCGCGTGCATTTTCTCCCCCCCGGCCCTCCCGCGCACGTCCAGCGGATTAAACGCGGCCCGGCTGCTGCGACGCCGCTCCCCCGATTTCATTCGTTACTTCATTATTCCAGGGGGGGGGGGCATTGAAAAAGCGCGAGGAATATCGGCCGGCTAGCGGCGCCGGCGAAAAAGAGAGGAGGCCCGGCCGCCGACGCGACGCGCCCAATTGGCAACATCGGCCCGGCGGCGGCATCCCTCCGCCTGGCTGACGTGTCTGTCGATCGGCCGCGGGTCAAATTGGAAAGCACCTCTCACCTGGGCTCGAGTCCCGGCGTCCGCGGGTCGCGCGTTGATTCCCGACTCGCGGGGGATATTATGAATCGCTGTTTAATCCGCCCGATATAATCGACGAGCCGGCGAAATACAAACTTCGTTAGGCCCGGGCCGGGGATGCCGGGCGAGAGAAAAAAAAAAACAAATGGCCCGCGCGGGATCGATCGATCGGCCGGCAAGTTTCGGAAAGTGGATTACCGAGTTCCCTCGGAGGGAATCAATTTTTATCCCTTTGGAGAAAATTGGACCGAATAAGACGTAAACTTTGCATGGACACCTCGGCAACTCAATTATCCTCGTTACGCGTCAACTTCTTTCCTCGCGGCGACAAGTGAGATCAGCGTTACGCAATTCCGAGCTTCTCTTAGTGTGGAAGAAATAGCTTGGATTACGTCGCGGAAATAGAAGTATCGCCCGCGGGACAACACTTTATTCCCCAGAAATTATGCAAAGATATTTTACTGCGGATTTATACAAGAAAAAAAAATGTGGAAATCCGTGTCAAGTTATCCTCCAATATCCCCTACAAAGCTCTCGGAATGAAACCTCATTCCAAATGAGTGAATCGATTTTCACTTATGCTTGGAGTAGAGTGTCACTCTGTTCGGTTGACTTTTCACTCCTTGTCGCTGGATGATTCGGGACAAAATTTTACTTTTAAAATTTCCACCATCTCTAATTCCCGCGCGTGATTTAGTTTAGAGGGTTTCATCCGATCGATCAGCGGGCGACAACGACTGGGGAAAAACCGAGCACAAAATTTCCAGTTGAATGGAAGTCGGCCGGCCGTCAGATTAAACAGCTCGACAATCAGCTGCACCGGCGCGAGCGATGGCAACCGAACCCTCAATTAAAAATGCCAACCATGTCGATGCGTAAAGCTGCTGCAATTTTGCGGCAATTAAACGGATATATAGATAAACGCTTTAAAGCCCGGGGATTCCGGCCAGGGATAAGCTTTCTATAGGGCATTTAAAAACATGACGTACTGTAATTACACGCGCGGTATAAGCTTATATAAGCCGAGAGGCCCCCTGGTTCCGCGCGTCCTTATATTACAGCGGGCGCGGCGGCGCTCGGGCCGGGGCGAAAAATTCCGCGTCGCCGCGGCGCCCGCGTTGAAAGCCGTCTTGTTAAACCGTGTGAAATATTTGCCCCTCGCAAATTACGGAAATTAGACAGGTTAATGTTGCGCCGGGGGACGACGCCGAGGCCAGCGCGGCTCGCCCGGCCCTAAGTGACGCGGGGCCGCCGCCGCCGCCGCCGCCCACCCCGAGGATGACCTCCCACTCACTTTTCATTACTCGCGCGGCCATAAGGAGGAGGCGGCCCCCGCTATATGGCCCTGCGCCGGCCCCGGGACTTTTTCAGCGGAGCCTCATTTCGCTCCGCTGCGGGCCGAGCGCCGCACCAATTAGCACGCCGCTTATTTGCCGAATAGTATAATTCAATCAGACTCGCTTTCGGTAAGGGTGCCGGTCGATCCTGCGCGAGCTAACGGGGCCGTGTCCTGCATTTCCTTCTTTTTAATTGGACTCGGCAAAGGAAAATCAAGCGGTGGAGCCGTTTTTTTTTTTTTTTTTTTAATAAATGTCCTTTTTTCAAAAGCATGTATGCCTTCGCGTGTACGCGCGAGTGCGTGTGTTAATGTCGAGCTGCACCTCGAGTTATTTAAAAATAAACCATCGCTCGCACGAAACTTCCTGAATAATCAAAATAACGATCATAAGATGTGTGCGGCTGTTGAAAGCCAAGTATTACAATTCTTAAATCGCAATGCTTAATTCAAAATGCATCAATAAAGGATTTGCGAGGGTTTCCATGTCTAAGAACGATTTTATCGTTAAAGATGGCAATCCGTGCTTTATTCAATTTGAAATTGAGTTGCTGCTCTAACATTTGTACGATTGTATATGCTATATAAAGAAAACGAATAGCCACGGTAAAGATCTTGAAAATTGATAAACTATTCAATACAGATTTACTACTGTGAAACCTCGTTACGCCCCTTTCAAAGTTCTCGTTTCAAAGTGAAAACACCTCGAGTTTTAACTTGCTCCATTTCCTGAAACATCCGAACTTGCATAACGTTCGCTCTTGAATCGTATAAACTCGGTTCAAGTCCGTACGACAACGAGTAATCGCAATTATAATTTCTTCTGTATTATTAAGACGTGTAATTTGTTTTCAATCTATTGTTATTCAGGACTAAATGGAACGTATTTACAAATTGCGAGTCAAAACTTTATTTAACGAAACATGTGTTTCGTATATATTTTTAGTTGTATATTTCTTAAAGCAATCGGACAATGGAAACTATTGAAAATGAAAAAACCGTTGCAATAAAAAAATGCATTCTGCTGCAATGGACAACACAATTAAAACAAAACACAACCGTACGATTGACGATATAAATGGCAGTATGACATACCGCTCACGTCTGAAAGTACTGATATCTCAATTATTGTTTTCGTACTACTAGAAGTGTCCATAGACCCGTAAAAATTAAGTTTTAAAAATGTCAATCAAGCGATAAAAAAAGTTTATTTATCGCCAAATAGCGAAATTAAAAAAGGGAGATGAATAAAGTCCTTTCAAACGATTTAAACGTCATTTCACGTCGGATAAAAACTCTTCATCAAAAAGTTGCTATACACGCAGTTGGTGTATTCATTGGAGAAAGAGAGCGAGGACGTTAATAAAAGTTGAAACAAAAAGTTTAACACGAAAAGCTAAATTATTAGTAAACACGACAATGATTATAATTACGTTTAAGAGTAAAAAGGGGAGTGGGCTGTTAGAGGCAGCCCTTTATTCCGAGGAAATATTAACAGGTGCAGTAACACAAGCAAGTGTGCATTAGCGAGAGTAACGTTGTAAACAAATGAGTGGCCTCTAGCGCAGGGGCTACTCCGTTACCACACTGCAGTATAGCCGAAGTAAAAGCCGGCCCTAAGCTCGCCGCGCGTAACGCAAAGTTGTGTACGCGTTTTATTAGCGCGACGAATCCATTTAGCCGCGGCTCCGGCGCGACGCGCGCGCCCTCACCCACCCCCCCCCCCCTCTCGCCCCCAAAATCAACGCCCGGCCCCTTGAGCAGCCGCGGCCAATCAATCGGCATAATGGGCAGGTGCGCGCGGCCGTAAACAGCCCCGTAAAAAACACACGACGGGAGGCAAGCATAAAGCGTGAGGGGCGCGTGCCCCGAGCAATCGGTATATAACGCCGAGCCGGACGACGATCGGCCTTCCTTTTTTTCCCCCTCCCGGCCGACTCGCGGGTCGTCGTGGCCCCGCGGTCTCGTCCGCACCCCGCGGCGACACGTACCCTCGGCAAAGGAGGGGGGAGGCGCCACCCGAGCACACACTGTGCGCGGGTCTGCGCTTTAACGGCGGCTGCTTTACGGGGTTACCCGGAGGAGGGGGGGAGAAGGCGCGGGCCGCGCTCGGGGAGGCGATCATCGTCGATTTAAGTGGGACTGTTGGCATTTTAAGAGCTGTCCCCTCGTTAAAAGCGCCGCCGCGGCTCGGGGGGCCGCTGCTCTTGCGAATTTTACAAGGATCGTTGGGCGAGGTTCGGGCGGCTCGGCCGGCTTGTTGCTTGAGCTCCGTTGACGCGCCGCGTTTTACGCACTGCGCCCTTTGCCCGCTTTATCAATTTGCCGGGGAGAGGCCGCCTCGGAGTATAATCGCGTTGTAAGTTCCCAAGGAGTTGCTCGAGGCAGGCTGTGTTTCGGGTCTTCGGTAAGAAGTTACCGCGCGCCGAGCCACTCGAATCACCGGCTATTGGAGCAGGGTGACTCGACTCGAAAACAAGTGATTCGGGCATTTTCCGGGGGGGGAGGAGGCGTCACGGTCTGATTTTCGCTTTTGCACGATTCTGCAGAATTAGTATTGCCCGAGCAGTAAAAAAGTTGCGCGGTCCGAGTTGACTTGCCATTGCGACGCATCTAAAATCATTTGCTGTAGAGAAAAGTCAATATCTTCTCTCGAACTCTCGGGTATCCAAAACTTTGGCCTCCCTTGCAGATAAATAAACGATAAAGTGCGGATGACTCGTAAAAAGGGACGGCTTCGCTTGCTGACGAGTTAAACTCGAGACCTTCCGTTCTTGCAACGGATACGCTGTCCTGCGACTGATATACCGACTCTCTTTTCCTTCGAATTGTCTTCATATCGTCATCGCGCTAACGTCACCTCGTCTACGTGACAGTTCTATTCACCTCTGCTTTCCACGAGAACTGGATTCAGTCCTCCCTCATTGACAGACACTTCACTCCCTGAGTGACATTGTTCCCATAATTCCTGGGCCGCAGTTGAGATCTTTAAATTTAAAGATTAATTCCAATCGAACCACAATTCACTAAATTTATTACTCGCTTCAATTTAATCCAATTAGAAAATATCGAGTAATGAATTAAAGAGTTGGTACTTAAGACTTACCCACGGACATTAAAAACTTAATATTTAAATATTCCTAAGTAATTAAAGTTTCTACCTGATATATACGTATACATAGAACAGCCTACCAAGGCAAGCTTATTGATTTATATTCTAATTATATTCAGAATAATTTTTGATGCCGGCGCCCATTAATGTATTATAATTAAAATTATAGCTACCAATCGTTCTCGAACAAGAGTAATAGTAGATTGAAATCCCGAATTGCGTGCTATTATATCGGATAAGGCGATAAAGTCATTTAACATATATCGGTTTCTTATGCTCTTTGTATGATTAATAATAAATGAATTATATGCAAATTATTCATTTGAAAGGAACTCAACATGTTTTAGAAGAACGTGAAAAGTTCTCAAGATCCGTACCCCAAAAAGTCAAGCTCTTCTAATAAGTTTAAATACAGCCGCAAATCCCAACAACTCGAGGCATTTCTTTCCAACAACGGCAAAATGTGTACAGCCGTCTAAAAAACGCCTCCAGCACCTATATACATTTCACCGTATAAGCGCGCGCGGGGCTACTGAGAGCTTGCGAGCTGTTGCAAGAACGAGTAATCGTCACTTGAAGTTCTCCGGTTGCCCCTCCCTCCTCGCGGGCGGAGGCCTTTTAAAACCCGGGCTCTGGCCTCGGCGCGCTTTCACACGGACGGCCGGGCGTCTCGTCGCGTGATGCCCCTCGTCTACCAAGAGTACGTGTGTATCGGCGAGAAGAGGCCTACGCCCGAGGCGCGCGCGACACGCGCCCCGCATAGGAACTGCACTCACGCGATTGCCCCGCCCCCACCGGGGGGCCGCCGCGCCCCGCCCGCGGAATAATACGTGACGTTTCCGGGGCGCCGGCGATTTACAATCGATCGCTTATGCGGGGGCAAAAAGAAAAAAAAAAAGAAGAAAAGCCCCGGCCGGGATTTTCGCGCGCGACTCGCCCGCGGGCGAGAGAGCGATCGCGGGAGGGAAATTGGAGCAGTTTAAGCGGCCGCGGGCGCGCCCCCGCGCGGCCACCTGAGCTAGATCAGGGAGCCGGGCTCGCGTGGACAAGCCTCGTGCATATACGCGGGCCCGCGCGGAGGAATAATTTCAATCTCGTAATTAAGAATATGTGGCTCATTGCTTTTTATGCGCATGAATAAATATATGGCCGAGCGGATTGTAGCCGCGGCGCCGGCTAATGGGGCTGGTTATGTTTTTACGCAGAGCCTCCGGTCGCATTTGCCCACTTATGTGTGCCTTTTTCCCCGCGCTCGCCGAGATTGAAAATTTTCAAAGTTTTTCACTCACGTTATCCTAGTAGATGCTCGAATTAAAACCCAAATCCAGTGATTCGTTACAAATTATACTCAACGCCAATAGGATTACTTTATGTTTTATTTTAAATAGTTATTTATATTCATGTGCTTTAGCAAAAATCGAACGCTTGCAATATCCATTTGACATTAATGATTAATTTATCTTTAATGGTGGTGATTATAATTAGATGGACTGTCCGATAATATGTTAATATTTATCAATACATCATCTCCGCAGAAAATGGGAGCAATTTTTTGTACCGCAATGAAAATTACCCAAGTTCAGATATACATTGAAACATAGGCTAACTAATGGTATGTCTTTGCAGATCTGAAAGTGTAATTTAATTAGAAACGATAACCCAGTAACCCAAAAATTTACTTGGACTATTTATTTTACCGATCAACCAAACAGCAGCTTTGATAATTTTTTTAAAATAGTGCATAATGTACACGAGTATAGAGTATCAGGAGGTATTTATCGTAGCACGCTTTAAATCAGTACCGTACAAAAAAAACTTTTTACTCTCCAGATTGACGACCACAATTTTGAAGACAATCTGGTTAATTCGTAAAAAATGTGGCCAATAATTAGCGAGATAGTCGATCTACTTTTTGTCACGGTTGTTTCCTTAAAATAGAGAGACAGTCGAGGCAGGGTAACAAGCGGAGGCTTAATGATGCGAGGGAAAATATGGGTCGCATAAACGAATAAAGCCATCATAAACGTAGTCGTGCGCTTCAAGTGCGGAGGGAAAAAATGAGCGCGCGTTACAAATTCCGCTCAGGCCGGGTGCGCGCAGGTGCACATATTTAAAGAAAAACCCGAGAGTTTTGTAATTTTTCACCGGGCGCGCCTTATAACAAAAGTTACATCGTAGGTAATCGCGGGGATAAATTGCACGGCGGGCATAATATTTATTAAAAGCGCGTCGGAGGGCGCGGACGGGCCTCGGCTCGGATGGAAGAAGGCCTCGGGCGCGAGGCGGAGGCGCGGCCGTGCGGTGGCGCTTGGCAAACGACATTAACCGCCGGGAGGAAGTTGGCCGGTAACTGCGCGGGCTTCCATTTTAATCAAGGCCGAGGAGCCCGGGGTGGAGGGGGGGGCGCGGCGGGCGGGACCGCGATAACGATCGCCGGCCCGGCGGAAGGATCGAGTGGCCGCGGGCGTCAAATCGCGCGGCGTTACTGCCGGGGCAGCAGCCGGCGAGGCCGCCGCGGAGGTGTAACACGCGGCCGTAAATCCCGGGCGTCAATGGGCCGCGGAGAAAGAGGGCGCGCAAGTGGAAGAGTCGAGGGCAGTATATTATTGCGCGCGCGCGGGCCGAGGACTCCTCCTTGTTTACGAGCCGGCGCTTTGAAGCGCGGGCCCTTGGAATCAGAGGCCGCGGGGCTTTTCCTCGGGCTGCGGTTTACGAGCCGCCCGGCACACGTACACGCCGAGCCCCGGCGAGCGCGGCCTCCTCCCGGCCAATCGGCCCGCCTTAATTGCCCGCGGGAAAAACGCCGAGGGATTTCCCTCCCCCGCCGCGCTTGCCCGGCTTTTTCCTTTTTTTTCGAGACTTGGGCCCGCGCCACTTCGGAATCATCGCCGGTCTGATAATGGGCCCGATGCAGCCCCAACTTTCCGGGGCATTCGAGGTGGCGTCCGCCGGGGGCAAATATTGTCCCGGGGGCCGCGAGCCAAATTAGGAGTCGGCCGAGCGCCGGCTTTTTACAAAGCGCCCGGCCGCTTTTTTACCGCCGCGGCTTTGACGCCGTATCGCCGCGGCCCGTAAAAGCCCCGACGGTGGAAATGTTTTGAGCGGCCGGCGGGCGCAGTAAAAAAGGCCGGCGTCCCGCGGTGGCGGATCCTCCCGACTTTGACTTTTCGGCCGGGCCGACGGCACGGGAGGGCGAGGACCTGTGCCGCGCGCGTCGCGAGCGCCCGCCTGTAAGGGGCTCAACGGCCGCCGGCCTCAAGTAGGCCATGTGGCGAATGAAGCAGTGCAATCTCCCGATTACCGGGATCGCTTACCAAGCTTTTCCAGGTCGCCCTCGCGGCTCTTAAGCCGCGGCGACTAAGACGATTCTTCAGTCCTTACACGCGGGGAGCTTTGATAAGATCCCCGGGAGAACTTCTCGGGAATCTATAAGCCTTTCTTCGAGCGGCCGCTCGATCACGGAAAGCTCCGCGGGATCGCGATTTATTGACCTGCTATTGCGGTTAAATTATCGCGCGAGCCGCTTTCTTCGCGATAAGGGGCTCGAGTGGAGCCTAGCCTAGTGCTCCCCACCCCTCCGCTCCCTCCTCCGACGATTAATCTCTTTTTTTTTTGTTGAGCCCCGACTTCGTTTAACCGGGGCTTTGTAAAGATTGCTCTTAAAACTTGGCTCTTTTTTCGTCCGGGGAATAACTCGTCGGTCGAGCACTCGCTGCTGTGCCGCTAGCGCATTCCGCTCAATTATGGTCCGCACGATGGGAATTAATTATATGCAGTTGAACGATCGGCTTTGTACGGAAAATTATCCGGGAGTACTGTCCTTTTCGAACTAATTAAACGAATTCAATATTATGTCCGTCCACCTGTCATGCATGAGAGAGTATAATAATTTATCTTGATGTGCACGAGTTCTATGTTGAAAGGATTTTTAATCTCAACATCCTGTCGTCTAACCAGTAGTGCAAATGTGACTGGATATCAACTTATCGTAAGCTGACAGTTACTTTATTAAAGTGTTAACGACTCACTCACAATTACACTTACTCCTGGATATTCGTGTGTTTTGACTGAATTCGTTATTAATATTCGAGTTCAAATTAAACAAAGTACTAGAAAAAATGCACAATTGTAGCAATTTAATTTATTTTAAACAGAGATCGTTTAAAAGGCTATTGCAAGTAAAATTTGCATGACCGTTTTAGTGAGATTTATGTGAGTTTAAAATCGAACCATTTATCAGATAAACCAAAAAGTACTTTTTAATCCCTATTATTTTGTTTTGTATGAAGAAAGTTTCAAGCTTAGTATTATTATTTCATGAAAATATTATAAAAGACACGAGTTAAATATAATTTTTATAATTTTTTAAATCAGCAGTCCAGTTACGTCCAACACTGTCGATATTCCAGAATACCGAGTACAAATTATGTTAATTTTCTGGCTTCTATTCTAATTGTGACAGGGATATTGCAGCGCTGAGGTATACAGTATTTTCATTACAGGCATAGCACATGCGTGCAATTTCTCTACAAATGTACAACGCAATTTTCTACAATCCATTTATGCTTCATTACAATCTCTCTGCAATGCGTATATTCAAGGTTTTTTGATTGTACGCCAGGAATTTAAAATAAAAGCAGAATAATTGTAATGTATGTTCTTAAATAGAGATCGTTACATCATTACGTATATTTAAATATATTTTTTACTCTTTTCTGTTGGAATAAAATTTTGGACCCTTTAAAAATATTTTTTATTCATCTTTTTATCTATACTTTTTCTAACATTCAAAATATACCATCTGTAACGGTTAAAATCATTTTAAATATTTGTATAATTTTTTATTTTATAATTGATTTAAATTTAATAAAATATCTAGAAAAACAAATTTCTTTTACAATAAATAATATAATTCAAATCAAAGTCAATGTATAATAAAATAGAATTTAAATGTCCCGTGAGTCAATGTTTGCATTTTTTTGAGGCTTGTATTTCTAGCAAGCGGAGGACCTCAAGGCTGGCACTTGGTGTGGCTAGCCCATGTAAATAAAACGGACGATCCGGTGGCGATTTCAAAGTACACGAAAATAAATATACGCTCCGAAAAAGGCGATTTAAATGCCTACAATTATTCTTCAATTTCTACAAGTACATTATGTTAGTAATTTATGTACTTTATAAACTGTTTATTCTACATCGGTAGAACGTATGGGTTTATTACTACAATACCTGGGAGTCTCGTTCAGGGTCGAGTTTGGTCGCAGGACAGTCAATTGGGACTGTTGGCGTGTAGCTAAGCCTGCAGGTGGAGGTTCGAAAAGCCAAAGCCAGACCGAGAGCCAGACTAACTGTCGCACAGGAGAAGGTTCTTGGGTCATCGAATCGGTAAATGCGCGGGATCGACTGGTCTACTCAGTTCCAATGTTCATACTGAGATATTTTGAGGAGGCATAGTGAATCCAGCCCGCGGATTTGTTATTCCAGGAAACGTGGCCAGCCGAGTGGCGAGCGCGAGATTCCGCGAACGAGCTCGAGGAATGTTGGGGAGGGGGCGAGGGAGGGGCTGTCGAAGGCCCTCGAAACGGCGCAGAGGTGGCCGTGCTCGCGGTTTCCCACTCGATCTCCCACCTTGGCGACAGAGGGATGACGGGTAATATTACGAAGGCAGAATAAAAGTGAAGGGAGTATAGACATTTTTCCTCGAATTTTAGTTGCCGAAGCAGGCAGCTGGGGCTTTTTAATTTTTCATAAAATAAAGTTTATTTGTAGTATGGCACCAATTTCTACTTAATCCAAATGTCAGAACTGTTTTAACTACGTGAGTGCAAGGAGCCGCGACAAAATATTTTATTACATGTTTTATATTTTATTTGAAAAATAAATGAGCTGCTCCAACAAAAAGTGTTTAATTTAAATGAACTGAGTTAAAAACAATTTTAACTGCGTAATGTTTCATATGGTGTTTCAAAAGATGAGCAAACTGTAGTTGGTAACCCGCAAATATGGGAAGAGATTTATTCGGTCTTAAAAGTACGTTGAAACTTAAAAGCGGTTGGTCAGTTCGTCAATGTAACGAACGTTTTGTTGGCAAGAGGTAGTGTCACGTATGATGAGTCAGCAGATGCAGGAGAAAGGAGATGTGTAAACGAAACAGAATACGATTGTCAGCCCGGGGAAGAATAGTGCAGCGGTCGGCGCATTCGTCTTCCACGGAAAATCCTGTCCAATGGCTCCCGCGGTCTGAATCTCGCCGCAATCGAGAGTCCGTTCACCTCTCCCTTTTATAATTCCTCTAGCCCGCGAAATCCGTAATAACATTCAGATATAATCAGAATCTCGCGTGTGCGCATTCAATTTCCTTGGCCGATGTAAACTGGAAAAAAAGCAGCTTACAGTGCGGGAAGCTCTCGATCGAGCTCTCGATTTAAATCACTGTACAATGTCTTTTATTTCTAGTCACCTTTCGAACGGTTAAAATTGCTCGAGTGCTTATCTGCAGGAAACGAACAAGTCACTTTGAGGACAAAGGAAAATTTTTGAAGGCGTCAGGTCCGAGGAGTGCGAGTGAGCAATCGCAGAGGATCGAAATTCGAAAATAAGCGTCCCGCTCGGATCGCGTGCCGCGGATACAATCGCAGGCTTTCCGCGTCGTCGCCGTAACCGTATCCCCAATCTCTCAGCGTCGGACGCGTTTTTACTTATTTTAACGCGCCGCGAATATTGCGCAATGATCCAGCTGCTTACAAAAGGAAAAACCCGAGCGAGGAAGTTATAAAGCCTGGCATATTTATCTGAAATGCAAAGGGAGGGAAAAAATTCCGGCGGATGGAGCGCAATTGTTCCCGGCCGAATCCCCCCGGTAACGCACCTATAGCCGACTATAAATGCAAAGCCTCGTGCAAAGCGGCACAGCGGGCCACTGGCGCACTCACACAGGCTCTCGCGGGTAAAAATCAAGGCGCGCGAGTTGTCCCGCGGGCCAGGAGAGCACGGAGCGATCGGATCGATCGGCCGCCGCTGCGCCCGGCTCCCATGTGCTTTCGCGCGCACCTCGGGTGCGGTGCTTCCGAGGGCGGCCCCCGAGGCCCCGGCTGCCGCCGCGCCCTCCCAGCTGGCCTCGGTCCAACGCGCCCGGCGGCGCCTCCGGCCTCCCCCCCTGCGCCGCCCTTTCCAAAAAGGGGGGGCGGGGAGCCGCCCCGAGATAAGGCGTCGCCGTCGGCGAAAACTCCCGCCAAGTAATTACTTAATGGAGCCGCCGCGCCCCCGGCGGCAGCGACGCCCCGCGGAAAAAGCCCGCGGATGCTAAGTGCGCGCGATTAGGGCGCACGTGCGATCCGACGAGCCAACCCGCCCTGCGCAAGAAGCGACGTATTAGCCAAACTGGCGGAGGCGCCGCCGGATTATCGCCTTACTCCGGGACGTCCCCGGGGCGCGCAGCCTCCCAGCGCGTACATATTGGCCGGCGAATATACGGATCTGCGTGTATTAGGCCGTAATTGCCGCGCTGGCCATTTCGCTGCGCCGCGTCAATGTGAGGGACCTAACTATTTCAGCGAACGGTATAAATGTTAATTAATGCCGCGGTAAAGTGCTATTGGAATAATGTTTTCGCGAACAAACATATTACCGCGGGGCTTTTACAATTAAACCGCGGCCCCGGGCTCCCGGTTCTTTTTCGGGCGCGCGTACATAATGAATTTTGTAAAATGCACTGGCAGGCGTGCCGCCATAGACCGTTACCAAGCCGAAAACGATTTCCGGCAATCAACATCATTCGGACGCCCAGATCCCAACAAGGCTTTGCCATGCCGTGAATCATTATAGTGCTGTTCGCGGAGAGAATAATTAGCAATTAATCAAGTTAATGGATGAAAATGTTCCGATTATCCGTGACAAATCGAATATCCAAGATAAGCGCAACCCATTAGAGCTTTTCGTTTGAGCCCAAGACTCGACAATAGGTGAAAGTGCAAAATACTCGGTCAAATATAAGCATTATATCTGAATCAGGTCATTCAGTTAATCAATTATGCGCAAATATTCCCTCCCGTGTTTCCATAAAACGCTTGATAAAATAGGATTAATATTTGATATTCTGTATTTTTTTATAATTCAGTAATTGTTGATCTGCAACTATATTTCTGCTGATTAAAATCTCAATTTCTATGTTGAACTTGTGGCTAATTACAATACAAATTTCACATGCATGGAGTTGTAAATGCTTCTGCAATAATTTTTTGATAGCTTCACATGCAATTAAAATTTTTTGCGATGGAAATATATTCCCGGTAAAATATAAAAATGAAAATATTCTAATGTTTAAATTAAATTAATGTTTAATAAGATGATTTATAATAACGCGCAGAAATCTACAAAGCCAAACTTGATTACGACTGAAAAAAGTAATAATTCTGTAATTTAATTAGATACAATCGCCATAACATGCAAATTCATTCGAATAGAGATTGAGATCGTTACGAATTCTCACAAAACCATTTTCCAGATATCCGTTCGTGTTCCTTTAGAGTACAACTCGGTCTACAAAGCAAAGGAAAGGCGCTCCCTTTATCAACAGAGGAAGAAAGGGGCTCGGATGTAATTTGTAAAAGAACTTCAATTCCGTACTATCAAACTACGATCGTTAATAATTTTTTTCCGAAGTAAAATGTAATTGTTTCCGTGAGCGCTATTTATCACAAATGGATAAACTGCTAGGAACAGCAATCCATAAAAACTAAGACTTTAGTGTACATTAATTATTGAATTATTAAAGATAAGGATGTCTCAATGTGGAGGCTATGTGGAAAAACTGCAATTACAAAACTGGTTAATGCCTTGTTAGCCGGCAAATATTGGATTTCATTTTAATTGCTGTCCGCGTAATGAAAGCGTCCGTCGTATAATAACTCTGGCGCCGCAGAGTGCGGCTGACTGGTGACTGCAGTAAGCCGCAATCACAAGAGGCTCCCTCTTTGCCGGCAGCACGCATACGTTCAGGCGAATTCGACGGAGCAGACGGTAATAAAAAAAGAGGGCACCAGACGTACGCGTCGCGGCGCTCCGAACGCTTATTTCGCTCGTGCCAAGTTTTTAATTAGCTTGGCCGACGAGCCGCGACAAAAGTACAGGCAATTATCGGGAGAGACGCACGCGACAAACAGAACTGTTTACACGCTCATTATTGTGATGAATTAAGCGAGCGAAGTGGGTGTGTTTTGACGTTGCTCGGCGAGTAACGATTCACCGACTGGTTCAGCCAAGTGGGCGCGGGCAAAGGGAGGAGGATCCACGCGCGGAGGAAGCATAACAACGGTACATTTTCTCAGGGAAATGCTCAAGAGATGCGGTGTGCTCTTTTCCAATTCAAAGAAAAGTTGTTGATAAAAGTGACGCAAGACGCGAGAATAAGTTTAAAACTTGAGATGAGAGACTCGGAGTTAAGCGACAATTTGCGTGATGTAAAAACTCGAGAAAAAAGAAAGCCCGACTTTTTCTGGCCAGTTACGTGCATAAGGGTGGTTAATGGCGAATAAAAGCAGAATTGTTCACGACGCAAAATGAGACTGCTTTGAACGAGTGAAGCAACTTTTCTCACTTAATTCCGCTACGGGAAACTCAATGGAATGCGTAAGCATGGAACAGTTCAGGAATATGCGCGCGTTTCCGTTACTTTATTAACCGCGCAGGGGCATTAAAAGAGTACTTTACATCTTGAATCGTGATTCGCTCAATTTTACTGTTAGTACTGGAATACTCGCGAGCTACAGGTTTTCTAACCAATTAGGCGATTTCTCTGCTTGGGAGTAACAAAAAAAGAAATTGAATTTTCAATTATACTTTGAATATACATGAAACGGATAAAGTGTCAGTTTGCTAACACATTGACCGACCTCTAAGCACATGAGAATAAGTCCTAAAACTTGGTCGTAGAGAAAAAAGCGGCGATTTACAAAAAAAAATCAGCGGTTTTATATTTGGTTAAGTATGCCACTAAGGAGCCATGGGCGGAGGAGGTTGAGACGGTTTCTTTAGTAACGAGGTTATTAGATAAAATGGAGTGTATTTATGTGCGAATAGATTCATCCTATGGAAAAGTATGCAGAACAGTTTATAAGCGCACAATTTAGGAGACTAATATAACGTCGAAATTGAGTTTATCGTTATTTATGCTTTCTCGATACAAATTATGTGCATATACAGTAGATGCACGGGCGATAATGTAAAACGCTGCCGGAATTAAGTACGATTATTACGAAACACGTGTATCGCACCGGCCAAGTCCATTGTACACAGCCTCTATAGTAGGGGGTATCAACCAATAAGCGGTAAGGGCTTTGCTATGCGAAAACTTATAGCAGCTCGGGATGCCGCCGCTCGAGAAGGAAATGAGCTTTCTCGAGAATTGGTACATTTGCCGCGCGCAGACTCGTACCTTATTAAACGATATAGATTAAATGCTGGATCTCGCGTTTGCGCGGCGTCCCGGAGTCATCCCCCGGGATCGATTCCAGAGAAACGGGCCGTGGCCTCAACCGCAGCGCAGATATTATGCACCGCGGCCTGGAGTGTTTTTCGAAACGGCCTATACGCGCGCCCCTGAGAACGGCCGGGGCGATTGCGCAATAGAGCCGCGGGAGAAGAGAGGCACGCGACGCCGGCCAATCGAGTGGGCGAGGCATATCCGTATTCGTTAAACGGAGCCCCCGGGCACACACGTAGGCGCGTGCGGCCGCATGATTTACGAGGCGCTCCGTCATCATCGGTCTTCCTTTCCCCTGGCAAAGCCGCCGCCGAGTTACCCTCCCCCCGCGGCCGAGGAGGGACGCCCGGAAGGAGTCGATGGTGCCCGCGGAGGGCAATTACCCGGGGCCAGGGGCGCTAATCAGGCCGCGGGTAAATCAGGAGCGAGGGGCGCGCTAACGAAGCCGCGGGCCGATGGCCGCCGCGCGAGCCGACGCCCGACGGCGATATGCCCGCCCGGCACTCTTGCTGATTTACCCGGCTGATTGCCGGAGGGGGGCGCGCGTGTCGTCTGCGGTCGCTCGCGCGGCACCGCCGCTCCTTGCGCCCGGGCAAACTTATCCCCTCCCCCGGCCTCGCCGCTGAATATTTCACGAGCCGCGGTGATCGGCCCCCGGGTGCCTCAGACGCCCGAGTGTGTCGCGCGTGATTAGTTAAGTCCCCGGCCGGGCAAGAGCCCGGATGTATCGCCCGCGCCATTTTTTTCTCGGTCGTCGGTCCCTGTTACTTTTTTCGTTCGTCCGCCACGGGGGCGAGTTTCGGCCGCGGCGCCAGGGCGATAATTAACCGATGAAAAATTCAGGGAAAGTTTCTCGGTCGGGTGGGCGGCGCGGGGGGCAGCCTGGGCTCGAAGGACATCGCTGAATGTTTAAGGGCATATTTCGAGCGACGCATCCGAATAAATTCCCCGGGCAATTAAAGATATAAACGAGTGAAGCGGCCGATGAATAATCCCCGGGGCCGGGGGGACCCGATTTCCTTTTTGTTTTTCGACGGATGGAAACGGCCGCGTGTAATAAGCGATTTGCAAATGGGCCGATGGCCGGCGGGCGCTTCCCCCCCCCGGCGGCCGCATATAATTAATGAGTTCGGCTGCCGAGCAGCCAGCGAGAGATGCACAGGTATACGCAGGCGGGCGCGCCGAGGCCGGGCGTGTTTGTGCAGTGCAGGTGGGCCGGGTTGATTCCGCGGGTGGTTAGGGGGCACAGGGGCTCGGGAACTCAATTTGGGTTTCGATTCCGTCCAATCAGCGACCGCAGGGCAGTCGGGCCGGCTCCGCCCGCGCGGACAGTATCTTTTCCACTTAGGGAGCCCCGCCGCCGGCCGTCCGTCCGTCTCCCCCCGGCAGTATAAACCGAGAGGCCGATTGGCTTATGCACTCGGGAGCGGGCCGCCGCCGGCCTGATCTCTTGCAGCGGAAGAAGGCCGCATCGACGCCGCGGCCCCGGCAAACATCGCCCCAAGAGTCTTAATTAAGAATCGATCGAGCCCACTCAATGGGCACGCGTACCTACGGCCCGTATAAGTACGTATCCCGCAGCGAGGCCTGAGACCCCCGGCAGGCGAATATGCAGGCCCTGCGGCCGGCGTTTATTAGCCCCGGGGGCGCGGCCGGGGCACCTTGCGGGGAGTTATCGCGGCCGCGGCGCACAATGGCCGCCGGGATTTCTTTGAATCGCGGAGGGGCGCGGCTAATTGGATTCGTCGGCCGGGCGCATTAGTCCCCCGCGACGGAGGACCCGGGAGCATTAATCGCCGGCAGTTATCGGCCGGGCGCCCGCGCCTGGGCTTAAGGGCCCGCGGCCCTTTTATGCGCCCTGGGAGTTAAATAGGCCGCGGTGTCGCTTTACTGCCGCCTCGCGGCCCGCCTGAATAACCGACTGTCGGTTTCTTTTTTTTGCCTCTTTTGTTTAATCGCAGAACCTCCCGCGAGTGGCCGATACGCGCCCGCGGCGATGGCAACTGCCCGGCAACTGTGCCTCGCGACACAAGGCTCCTTTCCGGCCCCCCGCGACACCACAAGCGCCGGCCGGGATTCAATATTTGAAACAGAGTGCGCGGGCCGGTAACGAGGGCCGCGCGCCGCGCCCGGGAATTTCGTTAACATTTTACGAGGGAACTTAGCTCGCGCGGCGCGATAAACTTTGCCGGTAAAAAAAAAGAAAGTTCCTCCTCGCGGGCGCCGCGTAAAAGGTTACACCGGGGCGAGGACAAGGGCCGGGGATCGGGCGGGGGCCGCCCCCCGAATTCCCCCCGCCGTAAATAGCCCCGGGCGGGGCGCGGCGCCCGCGGCGAGATCAAAGTCGGATTACTTTCGTCGGCTGTCGCGGGGGCCGCTCCCGCGCCCCTTCATTTTTTGCCCCCCGCCGCCGCCGCCCCTTCCGCTCAACCGGCCCGCGGCCGATCATCTCTTTCCGCTCTTCTTATTTTCTCATTTTCCTTGGCCGGGCGCCGCCGCGGCTATCGATTGCCTGCCGCGTGGCCGCGCAACGCTTTTTTTACCCGGTGCGCAACAAAGAAGCGCAGCGCCGCGCCCTCGATACACGCCGTCACGCTCGCGCCCGCGCGCCAATTTTCCTGTGAACAACATATTATATTTTTTTTTTTTGACGGGGTTGAAACTTTTGTTTTTCGGCCCGGGGGAGCTGCGTTCCACAACTCGGTTTGGCCCCGACGTTTCTTATGTATGGTAATCGTAGCCGGGTCGATCTTTTACGCGGAGTATATTTAGCAGGGATGTCGGGTTTCAAGAGAGATATCTAACAAATGACGCCCGCCGCTGCATTTTGAAGAAAAAGGGCCATTCGACTTCATAACTCAAGAGGGCAGATATTTCCACTTTTGCGGGGTTATTATTCCCAGACTTGTTCTACTGGAAATTGTAATCGCGTTACATTTCGCGAACTCATTTTCTCGCGCAGAAAATATAATTTAATGGGGATAGCGTTGAAAAATCCCAATGATCGATGGAGACAGTTGTATTAAAGTGTAATTGGTTTATTCTTCCGTCTAATTTTTTAGAAAAAAATAGGAAAGTTCGATAATTTGTTTCGACATCGGTTCCAAAAGGGATAGAAGCTATCCTTAATCGAGTCGGAAGTGCACGACTAAAATAACTTATGCTCTTGTTTATAATTAGAATAATTTGCGCTTGATTCTACTCATTATTACATAACATGGCATAAAAAAATACTTTCCGGTATTTTATCGTAATACTTGACCTCAAACAGGAAAACTCCACTTTAAAATATCCGCACTCGCTCATTATACATAGCGTTTCAAAAACTCTCTTTGTATTTAATACATCGTACGTTATACTCGAACAAAAAATAATTGTAACATATAAACTTGAGCAAGTTGTCAACCAAGTGAATATAGTACCAGTCTTTTTTAGAAAAGTCCCCTCTGGGGATAACTTTCAAAGTTTCCTTTGGTTATCATCGAGTTTTTATTGATACAGAATTGAATAAAATCAACTAATTAAAAGTAGCCATTTATGTAAAATCTAATTGGAAACATACTCGGGGAAATTGTAATTTATTAGCGAAACGCGAGTTTGCCGGAGGAACTTTTACTCAATGCCACTTTTCGAAGCGTAATAATTTTTGCCTCCAACTTTTTCAGCGACGCACGCGTACAAGTCGGGGGGCTTGCATAATTTGCATAAAGCCAAATGGGCAGAATACAAGTTTCGAATCCCTTAAATGAGAAAGGAAGCCGGTCGGAGTTGACGGAAGGGAAAAAGGAGTCGCGCGCGGGAAGGTTGCGGGCATAACTGTCGGGGCCATCGGCGTTTCAAATATATATTAAGTTACACTTTGCCGGGAGCTCGGGAATCGCGAGCGTTCAAGTTAATGGGGCAATTTGTCACCGGGGCGGAGTCCCGGCCTCGGGAGCCGGGCGAAAAAAAAAAACACAAGGATGAGCCCCCCGCGCTGGCACACAAAATTTTACTTAAGCAAATGACTTTATGATTCATCCGGGGCCGGAGGCGCCATTATTGGATTAACGTCCCTCCCCGGGTGGGTCGGGTCCACCGGCAGCGGCGCATCTTAATACCCGCCATAAAACTGATCAAACGGCCGAAAAATGAAAAGCGCAGCGATTCCTCCGGGCGGCCCTCGAGCGCCGTAAAACGCTCAGCGGGATCCTCGAGAGCGGCGGCGCCGGCCGGGATCTGCATGCGGCGCGCCGCCGCCCCCGGCTGCACATAATTCCCGCCAAGTGGCCGGGCCCCCGCGGAAAAAGGAGGGACGATCATCCGCCGATAAGGCGGCCTCTTATCCGCCGGAAGATGCGCCCCCGGGCCGAGCGGCCGCCGGCCAATTTCGGAGAGGCCTCGGCTGCATTATGGATCCGAGGCCGGCGCCCGCCCCCCCCAGGGCTCCCCGCGCTCCTTCATATTTAGCCCGGCCCGCTCTATATATATATACTCCTAATATAATCGGCCGCGCGACCCCCGCAACAAAAAGAAATCTGGCATTAGACGGGTCTTAATGCGTCGGCGGCCGGACCGCGGCCTTCTTTCCCGCTGCGTGCGCCCCCGCCCCTTGATAAATTCAGGGAGGAGCCGGAAAAATCCCGCGAGGCCCCCGTCCCCTGATTAGGATTTAACGAGCACTTTGTCCCGGCCCCCGGGCATAAAGCCGCGCCGAGCGGGGGATAAAAACAAAAAAAAATAAATACCGCCCCGGACCTAGCTGTTGTACCCGCGCATCCATGGGGAACCAATGGTTGGCTCGTTGGAAAACACGCGGCCGATGTGTGTACACCGCGCGCGCGATCGCCCGGGGAGGAGGTACTTAGGGGGCCGCATATCCCCGGCGAGAGGGCGTAATTGAATTTGCGAGTCGCGCCCTCTCGGCACGGGCGCCCCGATCGAAAAGAAAAGCCGCGGCGCTAATCGGCTGCGGCGGCTCCCGCCGCTTACGGCAGATTCGCCCCGGAAGCGCGGGCTTATATATGTACCGCGCGCGCGCGGGCGAATAATACCGGCGGGCCAATCATCCGGCGGGAGCGGCGCGTCGGGGAGCCGCCGGCTAAGTGGATATATACATATACATATGTACGAGGGGCCGCGAGCACCCCGGGAAAAGCGGGCCGGCGGCTTTGAGGTGCTGCCAACTCGATTCTTATGCTCCGCGGCGCCGGGGGGAACTTCGGAGCCCCCGCGGCGTGTCCTCCAACGACAAGCGGCCGGTGGTGAGGAGCCCAGTCGCCGGCCCCTGGACCTATTAAAAATCCGCCTCGGCGTCTCGAGGACTCGTTCCCCGATTAGCGGCCGGTTGGTATACGCGTCGGTTCCTTTAACTGCGCCGTCGTCTCCCCTCGCGCTTCATGTAAATATGTCCTAATTTGTTATTCCGGGGATCGGGGGCCAATCTGCTTTTGCGCAACTGCCGGGAAGTGCACCTCTCGAGATTTGCTTACATTGTTGCCGAGTAAGCCAAAGTAAGACGAGGAGCGGGGGCCTCGGGGCGCGCCGCGTCTTAAGGCCCTGCGGGACAAGCCTTTCCCCACCGGACCTTGATCAATTATTTTTTCCTCAATCTCCTCCCGGCTAGCAAAACTTTTTCATTTTTTTTTTTTTTTGTTAATCCTTCCCTTTCTCCCGCAATCCGCGCGCCGCCGACCGCATTTTACGGCTTTCTTCTTCCCTCGATCATTACTTTTTCTTGTCACTAGCCGTGGCGCCCAGGCTTCTCTACCGTGAAAATAATTTGTCGTGCGTTTAATTCGAACGCCTTCCAATGTTTATAAGTCATTTCAACCTTCATTTTAACAATTGAACTCTGGCGTCCAAGGCTCTTCAGTTGTAAGTTAATTAGAAACAGAGTAATTGTTGTTTCGCAATATAATAGAGAAGCTGTTGAGGCTATTTCATTAAAGTTGCATTGTGTAGGATCGAAGAAAGAGTTAGAGAATCGGTAGTGGCTAGATACACCGTAACGCATTGTTTCCGCCAAGATTAAGAAAATCTTTAAATTAATCATTCGCTGTATAATGGCATGCTTTTAATTAACTTTTCGCCTTTTATGAATAATCCATATTGTGTAATGGTAATAATAAATTGTGTTGCGTCCCGGCTCTGTTCGTTGGACTCGTTAGACGCGCTTACATTTCACGATACTCGCCTGAATCTGCAAAATAATAACAAAAGCGACCAGTTAAATGCTGCACGTATATTCCGTCGTATACGCACCTAGTTTTGATTTAACACCGAATGCGCAAATAATTAAATAACGGACGCGTATCCCAGGGTAGATGCCTAATCCCGATGAATAATGAAAACATAAATAAGCAATCTAGTACTTATTGATTTATACCGTGTTTAGCCCCAAGTCTTGCGGTCCTATTATGTAACGGCAGATAGGGTCACGAGTAAGGACGTCGATTCACTACGACAAGCTGTCCACGTGGTCCCGATTGTAAGGATGCCATGCTAGTGCTCTATTCGAGAGTTACCGGAAAACTAACTCCGAAACCAATAAGGGTTCGCGTATCCCTTCTCCGACGGCATCCCCCGTTCAGCAACGAAGCGAATCGGAGCCGCTTTGTGCCTCCTCCCGGGTATTCGGTATACATGAATTCAACCCATTTCGAATTAGAATACATCGAAATCTTTTCGGTCAAGTTATAAACTACTGTTTAACCTACAACTATCAAGGGATGCAAAATTATTAGCATTTTTATGACATTTAGTACGCATTAATTATTATCTCTATTCATTGGTTCATTTGTTTGATATATTTGTTACATTTGTTATCTTCACAAGGCCTTTTCATCTAAAACAATACAATATAGAGCATGTATTCGGTTGAATCATAAATTGCTATTCACTTGGTAACAGTTATTTAGAAGTAATTGATTTTCATGTAATTCATTAATGTTGTGTGCGTTTACAGATGGGTATTTTTATACGCCTTTTCAATTACTAGAGCAAAATGATTCCCCCAAACCCGTATTGTTAATTATAATGCAATATATAACTCGCGGGGGAAATGAATGAGATGCTCGGACTAATCAAAATATAGTCAGGCAGAGCATCGATTGAGCAATCGCGTGCCGGAGATGTGGAATAACGGGCAACTGCTGGGCGAAAGCTCGTCGTTCCGCGAGGGGCTCGGCGATCGGCGGGCCTTTGTCGGCAGTTCCGGGCATCTCGCGCTTGCGCGCAGATTGCCCGAGAAATGAATAAGTGAGCAGTTCGTTAGCCAGCCGGCCGGGCGTCCGTGCGAGCGCGCGCCCCGAGGACTTTCCTTTTTTTTTTTTTCCTTTTTTTTTCTTGTTCAGGGCGAAGTTCACCCGAGGCGCGGGTCCGGAAGGAGGGCGCGGCCGGCGGGACTCGGGGGAGGCAAACAACGGGGCCGCTGCGAAGAAGTATCCGGGTCAATTCGTTCGGGGAATAGCCCGGGCGCTCGCGCGGCTGAAAAATTCAGCGTAATACGTCAAATCCCAGAACGAGTGGGTGCGCCCGGCCGCGGGCCGAGGGCGCACGCACCCGCGCCTCAAGCCCCGGGTGAAAGTTTAACGCGCCGGCGGGGGACGCCTCGGCGACGGCGACGCAGGTGCGCGTCTCCGCCCGGCCCGTTCCTCGTTTCATTTGCTATTCATAAGGGCCGGCCGGCCGCCGACTCGGCTTGATAGCTTCTGGCCCAGCTATTAACCCTCGGCGGCCTAGGCGCGGTCTGTTTAGCTCCGCGGCCGCCGTGCAGATGGGCAGATAGAGGCCCAGCGCCGGCCGAGCCGCCCTCCAATGCCGCCGACTAATCTTGTGGATTTACGACCTCCGCGATTCGCCCTCCCTGCGCCCCGCGCCGCTTTCTTATTCAGACGGCCCCGTCTCCCCCCCGACTTGAATATCGCGAAATTTCCCGCGGAATAAAAAGGCGGAAAATGCAGCGCCTGGGAAATGAAGAAAAATGAGGGGCCGGGGGCCTCGGGGCGCCCGGACTGCCGCGCTCCCTGCCCCAAGCTCGCCCTTGCGCCCCCGACCTGATCGTTTCTCCTGACCCGTTCGCCGTAGCCCCTTGGATATCTCGAGTGAGCGCTCCGGCTTTTAATTAAACCTGCTCGAGACGCCAATACAAAATTCATTAGCGGCGCTTAGTAAAGAAGGCACAAGTGCACTTATTCGAATAATGACCGGCTCGGATTTACCCGGAAAACTGCCTCGCGGTCTTTTTCCCTGCGAATATAATCGAGTGTTTTACATGCGACCACAACCCTTGTAATCGTTCCGATTCCTATACACGATACCGCTTATATACAGGCCAAATAGACTTTAATTTTATTACTTAACCGATATTCTCATATCCTTTTATAGTCCATAGATAGATAGATTGATAAAATGTATTTTTATAAATAACTATCTTGTAAAAGGAAAAGAAAATAATTAAAATTTTGTTTACAAAAATCAAGTCTCAAAATTAAAATCAAAATATTTTGAACATCCGGGGACAAAAGTAACATACAGTCTATTTTGAACGTGAAATTGATTAATAATATCATTTTAATTATAGTATTGCAAGGTATGGGTTCTTTTAAAAGACGGCAGATCTAGACAGTCGACGAATCGTTTCAAGTTCGATCTTTGAGAAAAAGTTAATTTTATTCGATATCGGTACTTAACCAAAGAATGACAAACTTGCAAGATACTTTTTGCGTTGTGATTCAAATAGTTGATTGAGAAGTGATACGTGAGATAAGCCTTCAATAAATATAATGAAAGTTTTATGTACCATTTATTAAGGAGTTAACGTTTGTAACTATTCCTTATTTTTGTAAAACTGTAAGATTTAAAATAAAGTCTTTTCATAATATTATGATATTTGGTTACCAGAATAATATAATAATGATTGTTGTAATGGATTAACATTTTAAAACATATTAATTATTTTATTTAATTGTCAGTTACACTTAATCTAAGTATAAGATAGTAGTTTTTCGAGTATAAAACTTTCTACATGGACGTTCCTACATATTTGTAGAAATTTTAACATTTCTGTATGTCTAGCCATCCTGTGTGAGGTGTAAATAAGAAACATGTCATTCCAATGTTGCAAAGTCCAGAATTCAGTCTCTGAGTGTAGAACGCGTATCTCTCCTCTAAAACTCTCTCCGCTTCTCCATTTGCTTTTACCATCTTTAGCGAGCATCAAAGCTGACTTGAAAAAACTGCTCTAGTCAGATGAAGAGTAAAATAAACCTTTATATAAAAATGTATTCTTATTCTTGATTTAAGTTTAACCGCACGACTTTGTTACGCGCTTCCTTATTTTTCTCAGTCCTTTAAATGTTATTTTATATTACCAATGTAATTATTCATCATATCTGGTAATCGAATACAAAATTTTGATTGAAGTATCACGTCATTAAAAACGTTATACGCATTAAATTTATGAGACAATAAAGAAAGCAATTTATTTTTATCAATGATAACCATATGGATGTAAATCCGAGCACACATATTACACAAATCTGATTTTCATCCATATAACATAAAAATAAATCTCTTATTTAAATTAGTGTATCTCTCTGATTATCCGAGCGTACTGTGAATAAGATGAATTGGAGGCAAAGGTCATAACGAAGTATTTAGATCGGATTAGATGAGAGGGTACCGAGGAGAAAAAAAAAATGTCTAACAAAATGAAGCATCGGAAAATCGGCGGCGGAAAAATCCAAGATACACCTCGGTAATGGAATCCCCGATACCGTGCAATCTCTCGGCGAGCGATTAAAGAAATTGTTAATCAAGGGAAAATGGGCCGCGGGCCGCGGCAGGTTAACGTTGACCCAGATCCGGTCCTGCTCAATGGGTTTCTCGTTAAGAGCCACTCTGGCGAAAGGAAGCAAAGTTCAAAGCGCCGGCATCCGGGGCCATAGGGTCCGGGCCGCCTCCCGCGGGACGGCGTCTAATTGCGCCGTGTAAGAAGCCCGGGCCGCGCGGCTTGTCGCGGGCACCGGCCTCGGCCGCGGGCCGCCGGCTGCAGGCGCGGGAGCCGGGGCCGCGGCAATCACCGAAATGCACTCGGGGCCCCGGCCAAACTGTCTGCGGCCTGGGGGGGTGAGGGCGCGGGGCCGAAAGTAATTTGATATCTCTCCCCGATCCGGCCAGCGACGAGGCCGACCTGGAGATTGCGGGGCCGGCCCCCGATTGGCCGCTTAATAACGCCCGTTGGCCCGGCCCCGTGCGCCCGACGTGTTTCCGCGATACTCCCCCCCGCGAATCGAGTAATGTTTCTCGGCGGCCTGGGGGGTGGGCGCGGCTACTCTCCTGCGCCCGCGTCTGCACCCGGCCCAAACTTCCCCGAGATTTCAAATGTTGCAACTGATACTTAGAATTTGTAAGCTGGCGCTCCCACCCCCCAAAGTTGGATAAAGTGCTGCTGGCAGGGGGCGCGGCCCTGAAAAATGGCCGATGATTGCGCGTGCAGCGGCTAGTAAGCGCCCCGGGGGTGTTTACCCTGCGCCGCGGGGCTTTCTCGCGGGCTCCCGCACCCGGCCCCGGAGAGGAGAGCACACATGCTGTTTGCCCGTTTCTTTTGGCAAACTTTAAAAAGCCGTGTAATTATTATTTCTAATTTGAGCGTATTTTCCCGAAGAAATCACGGCCGGGAGGCTCGGGCGAGCAATCCAACTTACGTAAAAGTATAACAGCTTTACTTATCTAAAATTAGATTTTCTTGTATAAACTTGTAACGTTAATCTTAATAACACACGCGGTGTACATATTCAAGTGGGGTTGCTCTGCCAGGGCATAATAAACCCACTCGTCATTACGGGCATGTGTATATATTTTGATTAGGCAGGAGTTTGGACCAATACTTTGCTCCAAGCAGGAAAGGACGCAGTCGGAGCAAATTTTTGTTCCCCTCGCGCGCGCAAGCGGCCATAATACCGAGAATAAACGTAGCAGCGGCGGCAGGAGCAACATAAAACGCGGAACTGGATACATTATTATTATCAGAATAAAAGCGCGCCTCGGTGGGTAAAGGAAGCCGTAAAATTAAAAAAATATTTTCCAAACTCGGTACTTTGCAGCGCAGGGAGGGCCAAAAGAAAGCCGCTCGGGCGGACCTGCATTAGAAAAGGTGGCCCTCGCGGGGAAGGGTCTTCCCCGCGACCTGCCCGCGCGCTCCAGGTCAACAGCCGGGGGAATATAAAGAGCCGCGAGAGGAGCGACTCCTCGCGGATTCTAACCGCCGGCTTATCGGGCAATTAGCCGCTTATCATTAGCGCGGCAGTCGGGCAAATCCGGCCGGGCATTGATGGAAAATCAGCGGGTCGGCCTTGGGCTCCCCGGGCCCGCGCGGCCGAGACTATCTCCGTCCCGGCGGTGCAATATGCGTAACGACGTAATCCCACTTGATTCGAGGGCGGCGGCGGCTCCGCAATCCTCCGAGGAGCCGGCCGCGCTTAAGCCCGGGAGCCCCGGGATTGGCCGGCCCTCCGCATGCAAATGCCGCGGCGGCGCATCGGCCAACGCGTGTGCGCGCGGGAGGCCCGCGGCCCCCCTCCGGCATAAAGCGGCCTTGGCCGGCGAGCGGCGCGACGACCTTCGCCGCGCGAGATGCCCGCCCGATACCCCGGGAGAGAGGCGCGGCCGAACGAAACAAAAAAAACAGCAACAACGGGGCCTCCTGCATGTCAAACGGCAGCCCCCGCAATTACCGGCTGCGGGACCAACGAGGATCCGGCTCTTTTCACCGCGGCGCTCAGCGGACCTATAATTAATGCCCGCGCGGAGAAAGTCCGCGGCGTTCGGCGCCTCGCGGGCTCTGTACCCGGATCGCCGGCTGCTAATCCGGCCCCTAGGCCCGGCCGCGCCCCGACAAATCGAACCCATTCATCAGCGGCCGGCCGCGCAAACGCCCTCGGGGTCTCGTTTTTTTTTTTTCGGCCCCCAGGGCGCGCGGGCACTTTGACGGAGCCCGGGGCGTGCGCGGCATATCCGGCCCGAGCCCCGCCCCGCGCGGATAAATCGCCCCCGCTTTTTTCACGCCCCGCGGCCGCCCGCTAATCCCGCGATAATAGGCGGCGCGGCCGTCTCCTAGGGAAGACGCGCGGGCTCGATGCGGATCCGGGCCGAGGAAGGCGCCGCGGGCTCGAGAGAGGCTCCCCGGGAATCATTGACACTGCATGCGTGGGCGATGCTTAAATTAGAGTGGTTATGGGGCGAGCCCGCGGGGCTAACCAGCCAGAATGCACGTGAGGTGCATTGAGGCTTTTGGCCAGATCGACCTTGCACGTTCCATCTGGGTTTTTTCATTCGCCAACTAATTTACGCACTCGGCGATTTGCCGTCACCAATGCCTCATTTCGCTCTGAGGATTAAGGATTGAACGTGTAACAGTCTCGCTGTTTCCGAGTAACGGATTGTCGTACTCGAGTCCGTCCTTCAAACTTTATATCAAAAATTTAAAAAATTCTTAGTTTACGTATTTGCACTTCCGTGTCTTTTTCTTGTTTTCAAGTTTTGTTTTCAACAGTTTTCCTGCTGTGTCAGATAAATGGATTCTTCGAATACACAGATTTATTCCATTTCAAAGTTGACGGATAATTAAAAGACACGATAAGTAGCCGTGCGTCTTCTCATTTTCGATTTATAATGATTACACTTGTTACAAACCGAGCTAGAATGCACATAATGTTTACAACTGTACTTACGTTAATTACTTGTACGCTTTAAAGTAGTATAACCTATATCAACCGCTGAACTAATTTAACCCACAATGGGCCTTTAAAATGTATTTTTTAGCAACCCGCGGAACGATTTAAAACAACGTTACTCTCAAAGAAGCTTGTTGCCGAACGCAATTACACCTGGCGTATAAACGATAACTTTTTACCGATCAATGGATTGATAATTGTTTTGTCTAAACTACCATAGCGCAACGACCAAATTCTCGGAATTACGAGTCGGAGCAAACGTACACAACTCGCGTGCCCAGTATGCAAAACACATGTTTTCCTACTCGTTACATAACCAACTAGTAGTGGCCGATAAGCAAAAAAGATGCAAAGGAATGAATGAAGCTTGGCGCGTGTCTTTTTTATCGAAATTATGAAATGGAGCGTTTATTGTCAAATAGGTCAATGGCACCGAGCGCGCAGGTTGATATTATCCAAACATCCAGGCGCCAAGTCTTGGGAGTATCGGTTTGAATAAAGCCAAAGTCGTCCGCGTACGTGGAGCGGCTTTGATTCAATTATTGAAGAGATGTTTGGAAAATAGCGTCAATCCGGGAAATATTGTCTGCCGAGGAAAAGGAAACTGGAGAAAATTCCCGAGCGACTCACGTCGGCACACGCGGTACGTGAGTCAGGCTTTCTAAACAAGCGATTGTAAAAGCGCCCGCGGCGCCCGAGAATCCCACGTTCGCGAGCTTCTTCTCGCCCGGGCGCTATCACCCGCGGCGTGATGTAAGACGAGCGCGAGAGCGGCCGGGGGTGGGGTGGGGGGGGCTCGGCCTCCCGGGGCCCGGGCACCTTCTCCGACGGGGCGCTCACGTGCACGGCTTTCTCCGCCTCTCGGCGGGCAGCCTACCTCGTAGCATCAGCGGTCGGCGGCAGAGGTGCGCTCTCCGGGCTGCTCTCCTCCTGGGGCCGTCGTCCGGGCGCCGGGGCACACTGGGCACTCTCTCGCCGCGGGTCTGCGGGCTTCTCTCTCTCGCGCGCGCGCGCGTCTCGACTGCCGGCTGCTCTGGGGAACGGGCGCCGCTCGACTGAGTCTGCCGGCGCTCGGCGCTCGGCGGGCGCTCCCGCACTGGAGCCGGCGCGCCGCCGCTCCGGCCCCGCGCATCCCCTCCACCGGCGCCGCGCGCAGCCTCGCTGCCCCGCGGGACCCGCGCCGCCCGAGCCCCCCGACCTGTTGCGCCCTGGCCCCGAGGACCGGCCGCGAGGAGGTCCGCGCGCCCCAGGAGAAGCCGGCCCGAGGTGCCGCGCTCCCGGGCTTCCGAGCCGGCCTTTCCACTGCCTCCGTCCTCCTTCCTTCCCTCGCTTTCTTAAGCGCTCAGTGCCTCCGCGAGAAACGCATTAACGTCCTTCGGAAGCTACGATGCTGCTTTCTTTCGCTCCCAATTTACTCTTTATCACACGATTATTTTACCGCTCCATTGTTTTTATTTTTATGCCTCTCCGACGCTTATTTACAGAGCGTAGAAGGGAACCCGGATTCAAAGGTCACGCTCGTAACGTACGCCTGATTTCATATTTGTAACCGCAAAGCTTTGATCTTCGCACGTCCGCGCTAGATAATTATGGCTTTGGTAAGAAAGCCCCTACTCGTTAGAGAAATTGACGGTAGTAATAACGATGACCTTAAAATAACCAATGATGCGTGTGAAAGAAATGATTGTTTGACAGAAGAAAACGATAACAAGATTGACATCTTTCACTTTTCTCGTCCCGATATGTGTATCTAATGCGTTTGCGAGCTACCTACGAATAAACGAGGCTATAAACTATGTCTTTGAGAGACTGTTTTAGAATTCTATTTTTGATTCGCGTGGGAATGCAAAATGCTACTCTAGAAACTTTGAGAAGGTATTCGATAATGAGCACAATGAAAAATTGTGACATAATTTTGTATGTACACCCGAATTCAATTTATACACCATCTATTTGTACATATAACATGTTTGTTTTTATTTCTTTCAATTCTAGTTCATTAATCAACCGGTATAAGGTAATACTGATAAATAGCATCACCTGTTGAATTGTGTTCATTACATTTAAATTTATACGACAAAAATCGATTAATAAAATATTTGTTCGCGAATTTATAAATAAAATCAAGTAGAATATCCAATTAAATGTTGTTTATAGAACCTTCTTTAAAAGCCAAATCATTAATAGTCTTTATTCGAGGTTGAATGGCTTTGTACGAGACCTAAGAACTAAACCCATTAAAATCCGGCAGTAAAACAAAAAGCTTGTATGAGTTTCCTAAGTTGCAAATGGAATTTTAAAAGAGAATATGATAAAGTGACTCTTTTAACGCAATATGCACACATGCATTTTGAAGCGTCCATGCGTGCAGAGGTGGCTAACTTTTAAAATTAGCTCTTAATGTATCTTTATTAAGATCTAAACACTCATTATAATAGCAAATATCATTTTTTATTATTAGCGCTATAAATGTGCAGAAAATCCTATTATATTGTGAATCGTAACACATTAGTGTTCATATTATGTCATGTTTACACGTGTATAATAATCTGCATATGTATAAACAACCGAGAGTGACAATAATCTTTTTATTCGTGTTTCGAGTGATGCTTAAAGATTAATAACTCAATGTCATCATTTATATCTAGTTAATTGAAAAACATTAAACGGGTGCGACTGTGTCAGTTATTTCGTTTGTAACTATAGTTTAAAAATATCACGTACGATACATAAAATTGTAGAAAGATCTAAACGTAGGTTAAAACTTTTAATTTAGATTAACGTTGTTAATAATAGAGGCAGGCAAAGGTCGGGCAGAGGTATAATTAATACCTGCAATAGAATTTTGCACATTAAAATTGCGCATTAATAATCTAACTTTAATTACGAAACATTTACCATTATATTCCCTTGGCATATGTTACGAATACAGTGAACTGCATCCACAATAATAAGTTATTGTTTTCTCAATAGGAGCGCAGTATTCGTTGCCGGAGTAACAAGTACACCTGGGCTCAAACATTTACAAAGGAACAATTAGTTGTAGCGCGAGAGAAATGTCTGTGCGATCGCGGAAGTCGAGAAGACAGGCAAGGCTAGGCGAGCGAGGCCCCCGAGACGCAGCCTCGCTCCACCTGGCGAATTCGGCCGGGGAACTTGGACTTTGCCTTCCGCTCACGCGGCTGCACGAGGCACAAGAGAAAGGGCGGGCCGCTCGCCGAGGGAAAAGTCGAGGCCGAGGACAGGCGGCCGATCATCGGCGTCGCGAGCCTTTAAAACGCCTGACCCGCTGACCTCGAATCGAATTGGCGACCGCGCCCGCCTTTCCTCCGCTCTCCCTCGTTAATCCGGCTGCCCGGCTCCGCGCATCGATCCCGCGGCTGCTGCGCCCGGCGGAGCGGAGCTGGCCCCGCCGCGGCATCCCAAGCCGCTGGATTTTCGATCCCGAGTACTCGGGCTTTTATTTACCGCGTCGTTTATCTGGCCGGAGCCGGCCAACGCCCCCCCTTATATCCCCGGTCTCGCCGGTGAATGCACGCGCGGGCTCCTTCGGTGACTCCCGAAATTACTGGGTCGAAGTGAAAGGAACGCGGGCACGCACCCGAGTTTTTGATAAGGCGAGCTCGAGGCGCGCGAGTCCCTCCCGCCCGACTTTGTACGCGCGGAGACTCTCTGTGCGCCTTGGGCGCCTTTGACCGGCTCTCCCATTGTCATTGGAGTAGGCGATCCGTCGACTTTTCGGGGGGACTTGGTGATTCCGGCCCACGTATATAGCTCCCATCCCCGGTACTTTGTTACCCGAGCACTCGATGCAGCGTACTTTACAAGTTTCACTCTGCTCAACTTTGAATACTTGCGCGATCTTATTGAATTTCTAATTAACTCGTTCGAAAATCTTGTGCAGCTAGTTGGGAACGCACGCGCTAACTGCTGTTACAATATTCGACTATATAAACGGTTTATACTCCACAACTAAAATTCATACTTTGGCCCTGCGCTGAGCCCTGCGTTTTATGAATTTCCTAAATTAACGAGTTTGAAATCGCGTACTGTATAACCACCACTTCTCTATAGTACTGTTGATAATATCAATGAACTTAGAAACTGTTAACATGATCGGCTTATTGAAATATAGCCGAAATAAATCTATCGTTTAATTACCTTCAACAGCTAATGAGCACCACCATATAAATAGATCGGCAAAACATCAAAACATCGCTATGCTCCGCCGCTATTGTTAATATTAAATCGAACCAATGAGATTGCTTCTTCGTGTAATTTTATTTAAAAATCAGTTTTACTTAAATGAATAATAAATTTGGGTATGAATATTTTCAATAGATCGTTTTATTTGCCTTAAATGTATCCATTTCTCAGTGGACTTGTCAAATTGTATCAACTCTTCGTATACGCATGACGAAATAATCTGCTGAAATTTAAAAATAGACTGTTCAAATTACGTAATCTTTACCATTAGCTTTACGAAAGATAAAAAATATATTTAGCTTTATAAAATTATAATGAATTAAGTACAGAGTTCCTCCTATTTTATTACCAATACGAGCCAAAAAATGAATTAATTATACGCACTCTGAAAATTATCAGAATATCGTAGTTTTTCTCATTTCATTTATAATGCGTAAATAAGTATTTTCTTTTTTTACTATTCTTTTACATTTGTAATCAATTAAAATTATTTAATTATTAATTTTATTATTTATTAATTAATGTTTTTGTTTTGTTATTGTTGAATAACAAAAATACCATCCGATACTCCACAAAGCTACGTCAGAATAATTGACAGGTAACAAGCACGATAATCCTTCAAAGAAAAAAGAATTTCACGTATACACATGAGCTTCGATCGCGTGAGGTAATCCCTTTACAAAGCCTTTTACAGAATTCTTTTGTCCCTACTGATTATCCCATACCAGAAGTGTAATATCAAAAAGTACTGATCAAGAATTTTCGTAACACATCAATCATTTCAACTTATGTTTTTCAAAGAGTCAAATAATATAATTATTATCTCTAAATTGCGTAAAATAAACAATAGTCTATTATTAATTACTAAATAATTAATAAATATCTTATTTCCAATACTTTTTCATGTCTATATAATTAAAACATTACCTTATTTAGTGTACATATGATATTTTAAGCGATTAATCTGATACAGGTATTTATTGAAATGCTATATAATACAATATTTATTTAAATCGAATATTTCAATATTATATAATGAGTATATCAACAATAAATATAATTTAATTGATTAAAGTATTCCTTTCTACGATATAATTATTCTGCTTACACAAAGATTATGTAATTGTAAATATTTATTGAATGTTAATAAATTTGATTGTAATTATTTACATTATACTTTTATTTAAAATGGAATTATATACTAATCAATATAAGCTATAGCAGAGTATAATACATTCAATCGGTCTAATAGATATTTTCACTGCTCTCCGAAGAATTTTATTTTGTCCAAAAGAGCGACATCTCCCATAACCTGTACGTACATGCTTTGTTATTATTTTACATGATAATTACAAAGCTGAGCTGTAATCGACTGCAATGTCACTTTCAGCGCGATATGTGCGTATAACACATACGGAAGAAAGATACATTGCAATTTATCTTGAACATCGAATTTTGTGCAGTTATCAACTTTCTAACGCTATGCTTCGTTGATTACTTTCCAATTATATTCCATTACATTAAATCAATTGATCGGATCGCTTTGGGTGGACACATTAGATCAAAACGTTAAAATAGGTTGTAACTGAATTCTCATTCAAAGGGTTTCTCTTGTTGCACTAATTTTTTATAATTTAGCTCTAATTGCAAATAATGCAGTATTCAATCGTAATTAAGTATACAATCAAGCTTTCCAATCAATGTATTTGTAAACTATGCAAAACAAAGTACACGCCACGGAAAATATGTCACTGTCCACTGCATTCGACTGCACCGAAATCCAGGTAATAAGCACCAACACCATAAAACTCGTTCACTACGTGTAGACACATGGCAACGTATAGTCAGTCGATCGATAGAGTTGCACAAAAATGATAAGTGATTGTTTAAGGCGTTATTAAACAAACGTTAATTAATCGACGTCGGGACATGGATAATGAGGCGCCCCCGAGGGCGGCTTCGTCCGTTCTCCGATTTGTCTTCATTAACCGTCGTAACTTGCGTAACTCTTCATTGCCGCTCATCTCCTGTCTCGCTCGCCTAACAATTCGCTCGAAGGCCATGGCGGCGGCAGCCGCGACGGCGACGTTCCGCGCGCAACCCCGAATGCACGCGAGTTCTAAGCAGCCGAGCGTCGGAGCTGTCCGGACGCCGAGACTAATCTCGATGCGCTTCGCCGCCCTCGCGCGAGATTCATCGAGGCGAATGTCGAGCGATTCGAGGGGCGATTTTCGTGGCGCGAGAAAGAAGCCCCGAGCGAGCAAACAAGGCGACCTGGGGCTCGGCAGCCCAGGAGTCACCCGCTCGCGCAAAATTGCGCGCAATAAACCGGTCCCGTGTTTGGAATAGCGAAGCGCGACCCGCGGACGCCGCCCAGGCCCTCAATGGGTGTTTACCCACGCCAAACAGTGGCATGCTTCGAAAAAATATCTGCCGAGGCATCCGTCATCAATCGGAGAGGCTTCGATTTCTCATCGTTGGATGCTGGCAGACACTTGCACGGATTGATATTAAACAATATCCAGGCCGTCCAATAGGATATCGTGGATCGCTTATATTCTAGATTTAAGAGTTTCCAAACCGACGCTTTTGCAGTTTATCAAATTGTTTTATATTTTTAATATATATACGGTTCTATGATACAGTGGATTGCACAGAAAAATAAATTTCAAGGAAAATCCTGAAAACAGAGATTTATCTCGGAAGGATCAATCAAGCAGAATAAATATGTTCAGTTTTTCCTTTAGAGATTGATGAGATTTTAAAATGTCATTCAAACGATTCTACTTAATAGTGTTGAAATTTTCCTTTTGAAACCGTTGAATAAAATATTTCGTTACCATGATACAGAAATAAATACAAACGTTAACAAAAATTTCGTTTTGGCAGCCGAGTTGCTAATTATAAAAACTCTTCGATCCAAATTAATTTATCTAATTCTTTTTGATATATACCATCATGAAATATTCGTATTCGATCGTATACTTTAGTCATTTACTTTAAATCAGTTGGCAAATTGGAAAACGATAGTCTCTGCTACTTTGGTCCAAATGAATATATGTATTTATTTATTTATTAACATATCAATAATACATGAAAAGTTTTCCAAAGTACCTTATGAAAAGGATATTCTCCGAATGGTTCTGCAGAAAAAACATTTGATATTTTTAAAATACACACAACACGTATCGATTGGTAGATTAAACAGCATGAATGTGCACGTGTATTTTTCAGACGGAATCGAAAGTTCCTCAACTTTTCTTATGCGAGTGGCCGATATTCGTCTTTGAAAAATTGGCTGCCTGCAAATGTGCTTTTTCCCCCCACGCGGTATTTGCGGGAGCCCATTGTGTGGTCCGAGTTTATCAAACGAAGCCAGAGATAGAGTATGATACAATGTGCGAGAGATTTTCAAGCGCGCTTTTTCTTCATACATAGTTTATTCCTCGAATAAAACGTCGTTTGAAGACTTTAAAGAATTTATTTTTGAACCGTACTCGACTTTCTAAAATTTATCCAGGATAATAGAAGCTAACTACTAATAATACAATTCGAACGTTTATTAATTTATTATTAACAGTTTTTAATATTATTTTCAAAATGAATATTTTGATATAACACGAATACTGATTGTACTGCGCGTGCAGCACGTACAATTTTTTAGATGTAATGTTGGTTCTTGTGCAGCAATCTTAATGCTTATGTAGAGTAGAATCGCAATCATTGATTCGAACGCGAGTGACTCTATCATTTGCTTGAGGAAATTGTCTATAATATGCCCTTTCACAACGTCACTGGTCGCTAAGTTGCTAGACTCTCTCTACTTTCATTAAACTCACGACCGAGTAAACTTACAATCCATTGATTACGATTTGCGAATTTTGCTTATTAACAAGATATTATATTAGGAAATTATATTAGGTTTTATTGCAAGCGATTGTTACTTTCACATTCGAACTCACTGAACTCCTAGGCTAGGCGCATCTTTAGAATAATAATTTATTTTATTGTGCAATATTCTAAATAAAAAAATATAAAACCGTTATATGATATTAGCTTTATGTATAGATATATAATTGCGATATAAATTGATTTTCGATAAATAAAATAATAACTGTTATCTTATTGACGATCATAGGCAAAATTATTCTTGGATTTATTGTTGAGAGTAATAAAAAAGCGATAAAAATAAAAGAGCTGGGAACCACTTTCTATTTTAATGTTTTATCCCAATTGGTAAAAGCATCAAATGACAAGTTACGCAGAAAGAGAAATTCTTTTTGAACCCGATAGCCAACTCGAGTTAATTATCGCCTCGAACTTCATAATTTTTAATGCATTATTAATACCATCGATCCTTACGTATAAAAGATTACGAAAGTGAACCGCAACAAATCATGCAATTCAGCCTCTTTCCGCATCCATAGAAGCCACCTAACCTGTCCGCTACTTTCACTTATAAACTATCGCTTTATAGGCAAAGCATAAGGAGAGAGAGGACACTTTTGTCCTTTTCATTCGACGAGCCATCGCAATATAATCCCCAGGCCGCGGGCGCGACTCGGGAGAAAAAGCCGTCCCCCGAGGAGGCGTCAACGGCGGTAGCCGGCCGTATACATAAAAGCCCGGCTCGAGGGCGGCCGGCGCTCCGCCATCGGCGATTGACCGTTCTTATAGGGGCCGGCGCGAGACCGAGCCGCGGCGCGCATTAGCCGCCCGGTGCATTATCCAATCTCTATCTCGCGGTCGTCCCCGCGCTAAATCACGCGTATCGATTGCGCCCCCGGGCGCAATATGCAATTCCTTGAGTGCTCCGCCGGCGCCGGGGCTAAAAACCGGGAGCCGCGGCCCTGTAAACGCGGAATGGCCGCGACCCTTACCCCCCGAGCGATCAATCGGAGCCCGAAGACAATTGCAGCAAGGTTGAACGGGGCTCGCGTGTCGAGGACGCGGGCCCTTTCTTGCCAATTTTTTGGCAGGTTTTTCTTCGCGCGCTCGTTTGGCGACGCGGTCGAGGGGGGGGGGATCTTTTTTCCCTAGCGCCTCTGGCGCTTTCGCGCAGGTGATTGCGTACCTTTTGCGCTGGGCGGACGTGTGCGCCAGTCGGTGCAGGGCTCGGGCGCGCCATTGAATGGGCCGTTAAAAAATGAATCGGAGCGCATGGGTTTCCGGGTGAAAATATGAAGCAATAAAAGTGTTCATTGAATCGCGTTAAATGACTATCCGATACCGGGACGGTTACGACGTTTACTTGCGACACGTGTACTCCAGGCGACTGATAACCAGTGGATGGCTATAACGCCACGATTTGTTTTGCGTGCAGCCGGTTATGACCCTCGCGTCTACTTGGGCCAAACCCCGGCCCTCCCGCTCCCGCGGCGACCATCCCTCATTCGCTCTCTCTCGCACTCGTAAACAGGAGGGATTTCGCGTGATTTGCTTAGGTGGAAGTAGATACCGTAAGCTCTAAAGACAAGGGGCGCGGCCCGTGGAATATATATAAGACACACAGTTATCTGCGCCACTGAATCCTACTATATGACGCGGAAGGAGATATAATGGAATACAAAGTAAATCCAGATATACTGCAAGGTTCAACAATTGAGCCTTTTGCTTGGGACAGGAGTGCAATAACTCGGTAAACGTGGACAGCAATGGCCACCAGGTATTATTAGATTTGAAAACAAAACAGTGACACTGATACCTAAATCGCCATCTTGTCTGTCTAATACATCAATTATCTTTTATTTAACACATAATATTATGACATTATCCTGTCATGTATAAATATAATAATATGTAAAATTACAATATCCTCGCGTTATTCATGTACGTTATATGTGCATTTTTACTCCCATTTTTCAAGAACTATTAAGAGTCCTTAGATCAACACTTAAGCCCTTAGATCCTTATACTAAATTCAAATTCAAAACAAACAAGAATACATGTACGGTTTATAATGAAAAATTTTACTGCAACAATAAAATCAATTTCATACTTATTTATTCTAGCTTTTTAAACAATATTGTAAACTTAATTTCATAACATTCAGTTTGTAAACAGTTTCATAACATAATATTTCATCAGTTTTTAACTTCAACAAAGAAAATAGATATTAACAAGATTTCAAAAATCGTAAGATTATGTTTTATTTAAAATTTATAAGTAAACGTCTATACATAAACCCATTAGGGCAAAAAGTCGTTGTCATATAGCTATAGAAACAAACGTCAGCAATAATCTCGGCAATAATTGTAGTTCCGAAAGTGGAACAAGCTATTATTGTGAGATCTAATTGAGTTGCAAGCTACCATCGACTCTCGATCAGTTATTTAAGTTGACTAGTAACGTTTTGTTTGCTAATTTCGCTAATCTACTGGATTTAGCCAATCTTTGATTTATTTAATTATTCAAAGTAATAAAACTGATTGATTTATTTTGCTCTGGAATTGATTAATATCAAATAAATATTCTAGTTTTGTCGTATACGAGCAATAATAAACTAACATAATAATACACATGGCAAAGTATTTAAAACTTATGCGTTCATAAGTGTTAAAAGTTTTTAGTTGAATTTTGCTTTAATACGAGTTAGTAAATACAAATATAATACAGCGTGTAAATGATAAATGAACGCATACAGTACAGTAATAAATTTTGTCTCGAAATCATTTAAAAATGAATTTAATTTTTTATCACGTTCGCCTGCGTAAATGGTAATGAAATAAAGTATTAAAAAAAATTATTAAAATAAAATCAATAATTCATTATTATAATCATTTTATATGTAAATGTGTTGTTAAATTGAAAAATTACTCTAAAAGAAATCAAACTTTTAAAATCAAATTGTATATATGAATATATGAGTAATGAGACATTTTATTGAATATGCATTTTAAACGCGTTGGTGATATTTTATTTCAGATTTCACGCGAACAGCGGGAGAAAAACGAGTCAAGTTAGAAATGACGAAATACACCGGTGATTATATTGATAACTTGGCACTTTTTGGAGGGAATGTCAAGCGCTGGAAAGTGTTAAAGGACAAATGAGTCCAAAATCCCCGCTGATGCCCGCGTCGAGCTGCAAGTTCATCTACCTGCTATTTCCGCATTGCGGCCAGGGTTATCCACCCATCCGGCTCCCCACTCTGCCATCTACCGTGGCCCGCGCTTTTCCATTGGAAAATTTCGCTTTTATTTTCGTGGCAAAACTTTTCCGAATTTTTCCGCCTATGTGGATCCGGATCGAGATCCGCAAGCCTAATCGTAATAGGCCATTGGCCCCATTGTTGTGCGTGCAGCCGAATCTGCACCAACGATTCCGCAACTGACTCAAAGGGTTTCATTGGCCGATCGTAGGCTACGGTCAGAGGCTCCGTATATGAGCCGCCGCGGCCCCGCTGCGGCAGATTGCTTACTCAAATACATTCGGTTGCGTGGCCGCAAACACCTTAACTTTAGCCTTAACCAGACCTGTGCACGCCGAAGTGGCTCTTGCGAATCGCTCGATAACCTACCTTCGCTGCCTTTTGTTGGTACCTTTGTTCTGGCTCATTTTAATCATGTACTAAAAAATGCCCCCCTTTGTTTCGGATCTCTTAACGAGCGGGACGCGGCGCCTCTTTATTTATACGTGCGACGCGGCCCCTGATTCCGTCCTCTACTCCGTAGATTGCTCGAACTCGCGATAGTGAATGCACGCGCGTGCATGCATACACAGCTAATCAGACGATTTCGTCTGTAATCTACTTCTACACACCAAAAGAATGTTTTATGTAGACCGAAACAGAAAACTAATGATAATGTTTAAGCTATTTTATCAGTCATTTTATTTAAACCTATCCGATTATTGTTTTTTTAGTTTGTTTCTCTTAAAAATGATAATCTTAAATAGAGTAATGAAATCTCTCATAATGTTACTCATAATGGTATTTATGATATTAAAAAAAATATATTTACTGATTAGGTTTAGCTCAGCTCTTAAGTGCACTGTTGTTGGTTATCGAAGATGAAGAGTGGTTGCTGTTTTTTGTTATAATAAATTCTCAGCTTCTGATATAATTGTTTCTACCTTCAATTCTTTGCCGATGTCTTTGATTTCTGACTCGCGGGCACGGCACCTTCATTTTTTTTGGGTGCTTTCGGTCTATTCGGACGATTCCTACGTCCCGCCCACTTTCTTTCCTCCTCGTTTTCCGTCGAGGCTCTTGATTTCTGTCGTTTTTCCCTGTTATCAAGGGCGAATCTGCCGACCGGCGAACTTTGCCTTTTCGAAAACCTTCAGCGCCCTTCCCCATTTCTTCCCACCACGTTCTCAAACCCAGCATTTTTTGTCGAACTCGAAATGCGCTTCCCCGTCCTTTCCTTAGAATGTTTAATTCGCAGAATTTGGCGACTTCCGAATTCTTCGCCGCGATTGGTAATCAGTGATGAGTAATGCTATCTGCATCGCAAATTCTACATATTTATTTTGCATTAAAACTGTAAATAAAAATCTTCATTTCTCAGATCCGTTATCTGTATAAAATTATATTAATACAAAATATACAGTTATATAATTATTATGTTTATAAATCTGTAAAAATTACATAGTACGTATGAGTCTAATGGACTTTTTAAATCACCTTTTTTGGAGCATGTATATTTACTCCAGATCATTGACCGCCTAAACACTAGCTTTGTTTACATATCATATATATATATATAGAAGCTTGGTATCGTAACGGCCTTGAGATATTTTACTAACCTCAAGGTTGTAAATATAAGCAACTCTGATACTGGCTTTCAAAAATCCTTCAATTATATACTTCAAACTTTCAATTAACGATTTTATTCATTTAAGCTACTGTGTTACATTATGACTTGAAAAATACCATTTAAAAAAATTTACTGCTTAAGTATGTAAGAAATAATAAATATTATATCTACTTATTGTTACTTTATGGATCATTAGGTATATTGTTACCTTTTAATTTTTCATTAAAACATATACCCGAGCCTGGATCCGAGTCTAATTGCAACATATTATCTTATTAAAGATTGAATTATACCGAGAGTTATACAGGCGAAAGCGAAGTTAAAAAGATTTTATTGCTCTACTTGGCAATTTGTAGCAATGATCAGCATGTTAGCTTTTTAGTCTTTTTTTATGATTTCGCGTAGACAAAAAGCCGCAACATCATTAAAAGTGAAAATAAGAATTTTATAAATAAAATAAAATTGAAATCATTTTAAATATTTAATTATAAAAATGCAGTAAATTCATAATATTGATTGATGCTCTTTAAAATCAGATCCAGATTATGTTTTTATACTTAAAAATTATTATCTATATCATATAATTAGCGAATATTTTATGAATATTTAATTAATATTGCTTTTGAAGAACTTTCTACCTTTGCATAAAAATTATAGTAACAATTCATAATTTTACTTTCAAATTATTTATTCTTGCAATGTGTTGCTGCTTTGTCTTCAAACTTTAACCTTACTCAGTATACATTACAGTCGCATATGAATTGCAAATTACATGCACGAAGAGGTAATTTTGTCATTTAGATCTTTAATTTACAAAGTTGCCTGTTTTTTAAAGTAATCAAGACATTGTAAAGAAATTCAAGGAATCTATTAAAACTCTTAAATAAGGTATGCTTTTTTAATGCAGTTGAAAAATTAGTTTGTAAACGCAATGTAAAATATAAACAATAAAATAAAATTAAAAGTATATAAATTTGTAATGGGTGCATTATCTTTAAATGTATTATAATCCTATCAAAGCGTATTGCAAATGCAACGGAAAAATGTACCAACAAGACCAACTGAGGGAAAGAAATTTTTGTTGAATTATGTACAGTAATCTGTACATACTCAGATGTAATTTGTATTGAAAAGATAAATACTTTGTTTAGTTAAATAATTACATAATACGCCTCGTCAAACGTTGAAAACATTGAGATTACAGGACGATTGAGCGTTTTTTTTCTCAAGCACGCCCCTCAAAATTATATGAATTAAAAGATAGGGTATAATGACAGAGTGAATTAAAAGGAAGCAGGTAGATAAACGATGCAGGGATGAGGAAAGAGGCAGGCTTGTAATCGGCCCAGCGGAGAGTGCGGGGGAAATAAGGACGGAAGAGCGCAGTGCAAGCCGGCAGCTTAGGCTGCAGCAGCAATGAAAAGTGCGCGAGACAACGAGGCCGCACGGGCGCACAAGGGGCGCACCTCGAGGGTTAAGCGTTAGGAAGGCTCTTCATTCCGCGCGGTATCACCCGCTAATCGGGGCGGCGCGCCCCTCATAACGAATGCCCCGCTCATTCACGAGGCGGCCCCCCGAGCTCCGTCAACGTCGGCCCGCCGGGGGGACACGAATCTCGGGCGCAATGCCCGCACACGGGGAAAAAGCCCGGCGGAGTGGCCCCGGGCGCGGATATATACGTGTTGCTCGGCGGCGGGGCCGGCCTCCAAGGAGCAATCGAGGCGCCGGGGCTAATTCGCCACGGGAGTCAAGAATCCGGGCTTTGAGGGGGGAGGTGCCGCGAACACTCGCCGGCCCGGGGGCTGTGTAGCTCATTTGCCGCGGCGCCGCATCGACACCCCGCGGAATTAAGAGTGGCGGCCAAAAGGCCTGGCGGCTTTGTAGGCGGGCCCCTCGAGCCGATGGCCCCCGCGAATAATTCACGGCTGCCCGGGGAAATGTCCCCCCCCCCGCCGGCGCGTGATCTTTTTATTCGGGCCAATTAAATTGTCGCCTCACTCGCCCGCCTCGGCTTACTTGGTTTTCAACAATTAGAGGGGCTCCTGCCGTTCGAGTATTCGCCTCTTCCTTTCAAGATAAATTGCCTTACCCCATAAATCTCTTCCAGTCAAACGGCCGCCTTTGTACTTCATGTTTTGGCTCTACCTAACGGCTCGGACAGGTTCAAAAAACGAATCTATAGCCGGGGGCTGATTAAAAAACGTAGCCGCTGTTTGGATTCAAATGTTGTACGTTAAAGTAATAGGGCGGCGAAAAGAAAAACAGCGCAGCCAGTGAATGGAACGCTCTCTTTAAAAACGAATATGTTTTCCAGGAAGCTTTAACGAACTCTCGTAGGCTTATGACCAAGTTATTCGCGTGTTTCTTCGCTTCTTCGTATTCGTCGTTGGGGGGGAAAAAAAAAAGTGGAGCAAGGAAAGAACGTATGATTGGAAGCAACAACGAGTTTTCCGACAATTTGATACATGCGCGGGGAGGCTTGGAAAGTCAGCCGACTTTCTTGTTACATGGGAGATTTAAAGGGCCGCGGATGTCCTAATATACATAAACACGAAAGGCCCATGGGCGTACAGTTGGCGGGTTGGGCAAAAAGAAAAGGGGAATACATGAATTTCTTGAAGTCCGGCCGGGCCCCGCGCGGCAAACGAGCGCGGTAGATCGTGGGATTTACAGGGGCCGCCGGGGCAAATGGTCGCGTATTTTGATTCGGTCGCGCTCCGCTTACTGTGTGCATATTCACTTTGTAAATGTTGTTTTAATTACTTTGAAATTACGGGGGCGGGCGGGCCGCTCCGCCGGTTCTTAAGATTTAATCAGAAAACTCGCGGCGGGACAAACAAAGGGGGAGCGGCCGGGAGTTAAAGTTGGGAACCGCAGTAGCAAGTGTATAAAAGGTAATGCGCCGCGGCGGCCCCGCGGACTAGGTCAAAGATATGAAAAGCAATTGGCCCTTTCCAATGCGGCCTCTCCCGCAAGAAGGCCGCGCGTATATAAACTTTCGACGCTCCGGGGGGCCGCTTCGACGGGCCGCCGGCAAATGAAGTTCCCCGGTTGGGAGAGAAAAAAAAAAGAAGAAGATCGGCAGCGTCGGTCGCGTCGTCTAATTGGCGGAGGATCGGGGCTTCTCTCGCCCGGGGGACGTTTCTTGTTAGCCGGGTACAATGCCGGCCGCCCCGACGACAATATAAACAGCCGGGGTGATTCCGGGCGGGGGGAATTCCGGGGAGCCCTCGCGGCTCGCGCGACCAACTGCCCTTTTCCTTTATTATGCCGCGGAGGCACTGGCCGACTTCGGGGGGACGGACGTATAGGCGGCGCCTCGCGCCCCGCCGAGGGACCGCCACTTCCGAGGGGAAAAAGAGGAGGATTCTCGCCGAGGCCAATGGACCGTGCGGCGAACTGTTTTTCAGCCCCCGCCACCGCCGAAGGTTTATACTCGGCCGGTGGTGAGGTGGAGGACTCTCCTTTCTTTTTTTGTACGCTGGCCCGATCTATGTAAACGTGTGTATTTTGTGGGATGACGATTTGGATGAAATCGCGGGGATTGTAAAGCGCGTCAGAATTTGCGGTGCAGCGGAAGCACTCGCGCAATGAGCGAGGAGCCGGCAGTGAAGCGCGAGTTTATCTCTTTGTAAATAGCATTTTTCATTATACCGACTGGCATCGATTGTCTGTTTGTATAATTGAAGCCGCTTACTTGCCGGGCCGCGGCGTGCTTTTCTTTTTATTCCTGCGGAAAAAAAAATAACAAATTAAAAGAATAAAAAAAAAAAACCACGGGCCATCCCCGGTATTGGCTTTAACGCCCACTGGCCGGACTTTATCCAATATCAATTTGCCAGGATAAACATTTTTATTCGCGGGCGGCGCTTTGTTGTCGTCGGGCGCAACGTCCCGGATTCATTACACCCGATGCGCGGGCCCTCCCACCCGAAAACCGCGTATAATTCAGCGGCGCGAATTGACCCGCGGGGAGGGCAACGAGGCGCCGGTCGGCCTGTGCGCGCGCGCTACAGGGAAAAAAAACGAGGGCTCTCGCAAGAAAGGGGCGGCAATCGGCGCGCCGTTTCGCCATCTTCGCATTTCGTGTGCACGGGGCCGCGGAGGCGCGGCGACAGCGCGGATCCGCGCGCGCGCGCGCCCCGCCAGTCGGGCAACCTCCGCCGCCGGCGGAGCAATCGCGGCGGCCCGCGCAAGAAGCCGCCCCGGCGGCCATCCATCAGGCGCCCCGCGATAATCGAACTCCGCGCCGCAAAAAGTTGGACGCTGTTGGCCGGCGGAGGCAGTCGATTATCCGCCTACTTCCGCCAAACCCCGGGATCTTCGGGAGGGAGAGACTATATAGCAGGTGCACCGGCAACCTCCTCTATCTCGCATCTTGTTAATTCGTTTGTTTATCTAGCAGAGCCTTTATCCTAATATACGCGCCTGGAGATACTTTACAGAGGTGTAAGATTGCTTTGTCCGTGGATCTGAAGAATCTCAATTCTCGTTCATGCTGTGGAAAAAATAGATGTGAAAAAAAATTAGGATTTTTATGGGAGGGCAGAAAAAATGTTCGGCAAGAATGTCCTCGAGTTACTACACTGATAGAAAGAGTGGTTTAAGCTAAAGTCACTGGATTAACAGTTAACGAATCTCCAGACTTTAATCTGGGCCAAAAGCACAGGTATTAGCAGTTAAGAAATGGTTCGTTAAGGTGAATTTCTTGAGAAAGCTCCTATACAGCTATACCGTTTCTTAACTATTTCAGCACATGATACGTTACAGCTATATAAATCTAGTTTCAACAATTCATTATCGTAACAAAAAATCCAGATAATTTAAGGAATGTAATTTTGTAAATATAAATAAAAGAGTTAATTATTAGTAAATACCATTCGATGTTAAAAGTGCACACTTGCGGCGAGGACTGCAAAATGGATGCTGTTGAAAGAAGAGACAACTTTGGCTCGAGTAATCTTTGAATCAGTTTACCCGACTGTCGTGAATATTCCTTTAGAGAGTTGTATCAACCTTGTTTAATGCTTTTATTCAGCTAGTAGTCCATCGTCGTGCCGCTAGTAACATTTAGTAGCCATTGCACACAGCAGCAGCAGCAGCTGTCGAGGACCTCGAGGCCCTTAGCTCCGTATAAAGAAAGCTCGTATCTCCGTCCACCCTCCCCCCAAAGGGCTTGGAGTGTCGCGGGGCTACTTAATCATTCGGCTTGAGTACCCGGAAGGAGCGCTTTCCTTCCATTAGCGGCGAGCGGAAATATTATCAGACGCCCTGCGCGGGCCCGATCGAAAAATAACGTTTACGCGAGCCGTGCGTGCCGGTCGCGTTGCCATGCGCGCGATGCGGCCCCCGGCCTGGCACGACCCCGGGCACGAAGAACCACTCGAGGGATCCGCCGTTGCCGCCGCTCGATAGATACATATATATATATGTGTACGCCGGGCGGCTCGCCCGCTTCGTTCCTATCGCCCGCGGAATCCGTGCCGCTTCAGCTGATCGCATTTCTTGCGTTGCGCCTCCGTCGATTGCGCGCGACTCGAGTGGATTAGCGCAACGACGCATTGTCTTTGCTCTTGTCGGGGTGGGGGAGGGCCGTTGCGAGGGAGATACGACAGCCCTGGTGATTCTGCTTGGTTTTTTCGGGAAGGCCTCGTGCTATATATAGCGGGGCTTGTATAACGGGTCCCCGAAGGCAGGTGGGCGCCTAAAACGGTGATTATGTACTCGAGCGAAACTTCGAACGCTATCGAAAAAATTCAGCCGGGCGTAGTTTGAACAATGGTTTATTGTAAAAAAAAAAAAGAGTAAATCCCCGAGGCGTGCTAGGCACGTAATTGGACATCAAGCACGTTACCATCGACTTAAAAATTGAGCGTCCCCGAGGCACTGGCTGACTTTAGAAGGGTCCGCGTAAAAATTGACCGCGATTTCTTATATTACTTTTGTTGAGTCTACTTTGCTCGCGAGAAACATAAAACAGTTGTTAAGTCTTGAATTTGATTAATTCATCGGGGCAAGTTGGAATGGACAGAAGTGGCGCAACGCGTGGACCGCAAGAGCGGGAGAAAAAAAACCGTATCAACTGGATGAAAGGGAGCTACATGGCGCCGCGGTGTACCAATTCCTCCGATTCTGACGATAATGGGCAACGAAATTTCGCGACGGGATTAGCCGGCGAAACAATGGAAGTGTCTAACGACATCGAACGCTTCTTTCTCGGTGACGGACTAAGTGAGCCGGCTTGGTAAGCGTCGGCGCCGTCTCGCTCAGTTGGCTGCTGCTGCCGTGAGCAGTGGCGTGCGCAATCTTTTTTCCGCGAGGCGGATCTATGCAGTGTCATGCTCATACATAGAGGGAGGAGAGCGAAAGAAGCGGGGAAAAGAAGTAACGGGGGCTGGGCCTCGGGGTGGAGGAGCGGCCCGCGGCTCGAGGAGTAGCGCAAAAATAGGCGAAAACGCCGAGAGACAAATGAGGGGTGGGAGAAGCAGACGAAGGGAGATGATGAAAGAGCTGGTGATGGAAGATATGATTATGATGATACGATGCTTCCGAGCCTCCAGTTATATTTTATTTTACTTTCCCGCCCGGGCTTATACTTTTATTGCATTCGATGAATGAAAACCAGCGGCCGCTGAAATACCTTTCCGATTCAGGCTTAATGATATTTTCGTGCATTCATCAATTTAAACAACCAATTCTTGAGCATTTACCATGGGACGGAATAATTGTAATCTGCTACTTCTCTTAGACGGTCACTTGCCACACTCGCTTTCATATACTTCCGCATCTCATTATTTTTAATGAGGCACCTCTGTATGTATCTGTATATATATATATAAAATATATATACATTTATACACACACACACGCACGTATGTATATATTCTATGCATTGCAATATCTGAACTCACAGGCAGCGGAATTTCTATGAGTTCCTTCTGAATGCAGTCAACGCCACTAGATACCATCCAGCGTCCATTCTTTTGCTTTCGCTCGGGTCTTTTGTATTCCCAACTAATAAATATTTCTCATGGTCTTTTTCTTTATCCTCAACGCTTTTATAAAAATTCCATCGTTGCTATTTTTAAGCCGGTAAATATAATGAGAATGAGGTAAAGGATATGCGAAAAAACTGTTTTCGAAGATAACGTATATACAGAGTTTATTGTTATATGATAATTATTCAAGTTTGCATTGAACGATTACAACTACTTTAAGAATATTCTATTTAAAACTTTTTTATTTTGCTGCTGATTTAATTCTCATTAATAAATTATGTGTTTAAACTATGAATTGTTTTATTATACTTGCCGTTGGTACGAAAGATATAAATATTTTCGAAACCGATTACGATGGAGTTTTGTGTAATGTTGTAACGATACTAAAACTGGCATTACTGCTTTATTAAATTATTTGTCTAAACGTATATGCATTGATAAGCAGATCTTTAGTAGAATCTACATCATGACAAAATCAAAACCAATTTTACGATAGTTAGGTAGTTCCTCGGTAACAACGCTTCGTCAACGCCCCCAATAGCATGGTCAGATTATCTATGATACAAGCAAAACCAATTTCAACTTTGGCTTTTTATTTGATGAATTTGATGAATTGGTATTTTTACCCTTTTGAATCGTTTGTAAAATTTCAAAGTAGTTGTAACATGTTTTTCAGTTATCAGTGCTAAATTAGTTACAATGAAAAATGAACTAAGTTATAAAGAACAGAAAAATTTACTGTAAATTATACACACATACTGGCTGTGTTCAAATTCTTATATTTCAAGCATAATGTTCCATTGAAAATAAAATAAGTATTCAGTATTATTATAAAAATTCGTTTTCCAGATTTATTCCTGATAGTAAAATCCCAAATCATTCCTTTGTTATACAAACGGACATAAATAAATGAGAGAGTGATTGGCACGCATATACTGCTATAAAACTAGCCTAATGAACATTTTATTTGAAAATGCTTTTTTACAAATGAGAAAGTAAAAGAATCAATGGAATGTCAATAAAAAATTGGCATTTTACCAAACTAGACATATATTTGATTGTAAATCTATTATGTTGCGCGAATCCGAGCTTTTTAAAGATTCCTACCAGTTAAAAGGATGGAACCTTTTATTTATTTAAAGGGTCTTATTTCGCACAAAACAATGGTACTCTTTCCATTAATCTTCTCTCGCGAACGTTGATCTATTTTCAAACAATTACTGCAGTCTTTGTACATATTCTGTACTGTACTACGAAAAAATAAATGTCTTTGAAAAAAGAAAACTTCACAAATCGTTAGACGAAGATTTTTAAGAATACTTTAGATTTTCATCGATTGACAACTAATACTCATCCACTTGTATGTTCCAATCGTAAAATGTTGTTGTAGCAAATTTGGGATTTTAAAATAGAATCATATTTTTTGTCAAACCGTAGATTTAGAAAGTAATATACTTTGTTTGACTGTAACGATCCGAAATAGCAAAAAATTCCGCTTGACGTTTGTAATGGAACTTTCATCATTCGCCTATTCAATGGGTTTAAATGGTCGCGCACTGGTAACCTCGGTCTATTTGCCTGAATATTTCCCAGGCTCGTGGGACATATTTGTGCTACTAACTTTAGATCAAATGAGCGTGCATCGTAAATGACAGCGTTTCTTGTGTACGTCCTCGAGTATACGTTTCAGTGTTACATTACACTGTAGTTATTTAAATGCAAAGAATTTTTTATAGGCTTACTTGCGATGTGCCATGTTTCAATTAGCGCAAAACTAGAGAATCTTATGTCAATAGAATTTTCAATAATTTGAGCGGACGTTTAATTATTTTCTGGCATTGAAGGGTCACTTGTTCTCAGTTAACAAAGGTACCTATTTGGCCCGGGGCTATATCCAATTTTTTGTCCGAAACTTTACAAAGAAAGAGTACAATTGCAGGATAGAAGTAAACACCTGCCCAGTAACGGCCCCTAAATGGAAAATAATGGTAGGATTTATACGTGACGTATTGCAATTCAAGCGAGTCCGAGATTCGTTTCCATGCTTCAAGGTAGGAAGGAACGGTGCAAGCTAGAGAAAAATAACAATGAAAAAACTACTATTCACGTAGCCTTAATGGGAAATTCCTTAATGCGATAGTAAGGATGAAAAGATAAATAATGCACTTTTCGACGGGGTCAAAGCGCGATCCTGAAAAGTGTCGCGCCAAGGAAAAAGGAGAATCGTCTGTATAGGCGAGGCGGGCCGCGGGCAAGGCGGGGGAGGGGGCGCGTTATCGGAGTGGGCGCGCGTAACGAGCGCGTATTTAAAAGGAGGCCCGGCCCGAACTTTTCCCCGGGGTTTGCCGCTAATGGAAGGAGCCGCCTCGAGATAAAGATAAGTTAAAGGGCCGCGCGGGCCAGAAAAAGAGGCGCCGGGGGCGTATATCGGCCTCGGGCGCGACGACGCGATAACTCAGCGGCCCCGTTATTGGCGCAGTCCCATAAATTCGAATTACGCGCTCGCGCGCGGGAATATTAATAACGGGGGCCGGGGCGCGAGGGCGCGTGATCGAGTGCCGCGAATAAAAGGCCGCGTCTCTTTCCGGCGAGCGGGGCAGTGGCCCACGGATATATCGCGAGTAACCGAGGCGCCGGCTCCCCGCGAGCAGGACTCGGGAGTCCGTCGAGGCGCCAGGGCTCCGCTGCTCCTCGGCCATCCCCGCGGCCGAACGGTCTATGAATAAGCGAGGCCGCCGCTCACCGGCCGATTGTTTTACCGGCCCGCGGGGCTCCTTAAAAAGTCATCCCTCTCGGGGCAAACGGGCGCCTGATCCGCCAGTTGATGAAACGGGAGGCCGGGGATATTTGTGTTTTTCCTCGGTCAACATGGATTTTAATAACATTAAGCCCCGTGTGTACACGGGCCGCTATGTGCGGCCCGCGATTCCGCGCGGATGTTTGAAGTTGGCAATTTTTCGAAACATTTTATATAAGAGAGTGCTCAAATTAGAAAATCCATAGAGCCCCTCCCGCACGGCAAATACACTCCCCCCCGCGAGAGCTGTTTGATCTCGCGCTCGAGGCGGGCCGCGATTACGCCAACCGGGCCGCTCTTTGCCCAAGCACCAGGAGGCGCGGCTGCCCCGGGGACACCGGCGCCGCTAGAGGAACGGCTGGAGCAACGCTAATCCCCGCGACGTCCGTCGGCGCCTTATCCGGGGCGCCCGGCCCAAGACGATACGGCCCGACGGCCGCAAACCCTCCCCCCTCCTCTTTCGGATCCGGCCCCCCCCGCGGTGGATTATCCGCGCGACCTGGCGCCCAGGCAGTTACAGGGGCCGCTCGCAAGGGCGCGATAACTCGGCCCCCGCGGGTACACAGCCGCGGCGCAATTTCCGCGGAACGGCCCCGCCAGCCTGTAACTCGATCGGGGGCTAAAAAGCCCCCGCGAACTCGAGGTAAGAGGCTAACGTCAGCTGTTTTCGCCTCTCGGCTGCGCCCGAATATAAGCTGCATTGGCATATTGGGCGGGTCAGTCGGGCCGGGGGGGGGGGGCGGCTTACGCGCGCACACGGAGCCGCGTGCCGCAGTGGCTGTCTGCGCGATTCGATTTCCAGCCGGAGGGAGACACGGGGTATTAGCTCCCGCCGCAGTGCGCGCATACACGCGCCCGATGTGACGCGCCGCTTTCGGCCCGGCGCGCTTGTCGCGCTTTTTCATTTGGCGCCCCTCCGAAGGAAGGCTCATGCGCGCGCAAGGCGCATCACGCACCCTCCCCCCCCCCGTTTCTCTGTCTCTTCCTGTTCTTTTTTTTCCCCCCTCTTGGTATACCCCCCATGGAAATGGAACAGCGGCCCCGGTGTCTTCCCCGTGCTCCATGCCGGCGGAGCTTGCCCTCGGTTTCCAATTTCCGAAATCCGATCGACTCGCTTTATCTTGCCGAGCTGTAATTTCGCTGCGCGGCCAATACATCACGGGCGCGCCACCGCCAATCTGCAGTTCGTCTCAATTTTGCGAGGCTTGCCCGCCGCAATTATTATCTCGGATCTAATTGTTGTAAAGAATGCCGGGCCGCGCGACCGGCTGTATCGACGGGCGCAAATGTCTCCTCAGGTGGGGATGGCGGGAGGCGCCCAATCGATATACCGCACGGGCTTAGTTTTATTGCCGAAAGGTCTATTAGGTGGGGAAACATTCGGCTGCGGCGCCCACGCAGCTTCCGTCGCGACTCAACTCTTTGATGGCCTCGTTAAAGATAAATATTGAGTGAAAACAAAGCGCGCGCCCGACGTGCGAGGATGAGTCGCGTGTGGTGGTGGGGGGGGCGCGTCTGCCCGTCGCCACTTTCGCCCATTAGCCAACACCCCAAAAAAAAAAAAGGAAAAAAAGAAACACACGCGCGGGCACAAATCTTCCACCGCGCTGGCAAAGGGGGTCGTCTGCTCGGGGCATTTAGCGGGCCGAGCGACAAGTAGTATCGGGCGCGCATCGATCGGCCGGCCCCAGTAGATAAGTGTCGCGCTCGAACAGCCGCCTGGCAAGCGGCGCACGTAGCGCGCGTTATATTGCCCGGCCGATGATTTGCGGGGGCGCGGCGCCGTTCGCCCCATCCCCCACCCCGATAACGCTCCCTTGGCTGCCGCGGCAATATTCGGCTTTCTTTCGGCCGTGGCCAACGACGAACCGGCCCTGATTCCCGGTCGCAGCATCCCGGCCGATTACGAGTCGCTGCGGCCGCCCGGCTAATTTATGGTATCCGCGGGGCGGCGCGTCGGCCCGCTTAGCAATGCCGCGCGGCGCAGCGGCGCAATCGCCGGGGGCGGCGAACAAGTGGCGCGGCCCCCGAGGCCGGATGCCGGGCCGCAGCAGCGGCAGCTGGGCGCCGCTGCGTCACCCGCATACAGGGCTCCCCGGCCCTTGCCGGCTCTGCGGTGAGACGCGGGCGATCGGCGAGGCCCCCCGAGTGGACCGATGATGATTGCCGCGGCCCTGCCCCTCCTCTGCGCCTCGGTCCTCACGTTGCATAGCTAACGGCTTGGGAATCTTTGCGCATCGGGCGCCTTTGTCTAGCGCTCGCTACGACCTTCCGTTGGCTTAATCGGGATTATACGATTGGCAAGCATCGACTCGGAATTAGGAGTTGAATTATGCGTCAATGCGTAATCTCGTAGGCCCATAGTATGCGCCCATTAGTTTCTATTAGTATTCCATCTCCTCGCATTTTATAATCTTACAATTATTACTTATTTCTTTATTGCACGTATATATAATAATGGGATATCCTACTTCGATAAGCCTTCGTTATTAAAAACTCATAATATTAATAGCCTAATCGATGTGCGTTAAAACTGTTAACGTACATATTAAATTTACTACCATAAGCAGTACATATTAATTTAAAAAATAAACAATTATTTCACATAATGAATTATGTACATATTTTAATAGCTTGATTCCTAGGTTAGAAAATATATACTTAATAATTGTTGTATGTCATTGTCAACTACTAAGTAGACATTAATTTCCAGTCATATAAACACATTCAATTCCACTCAATTGCAGGTACAATTTATCATCCATTCGTGCATGTCGCTACACCTGCCGTAGTCCATAATAGCTATACTTCTATGCCATCATTGTAGTAGGTTTGAGTGCACGGCATTCATGAGCAACATCGATATGGAGAGAAAAATCGTAGAAAAAGTGATTGATCCGTTCTAGTTCGCTGTGGAGATAAAAATCCATTGTCTTTGCCTAGACAAGTTTAATTATGCCTAAGATATATTTTCAACGTCCTTTATATTATATATTTCAACAATATGCCTTTTTCAGTATGCTTGTAAATGTAACTAGCAGTACCATTTTGTAAATGGAGTCGCGTAGATAATTACACGAAGATGACGAACAGAATTTATAAAATTCGTTTTCCACTCGAAAAGCAAACAATTTCTCTAGTTATTATTTTGTAACAGTTATATTACTACAAATACGATAAAATATCATAAATATGCTATTAAAAATGTTATTAACTTTTTTATCCGCCAAATAAGTCGTACAAAGTAGAAAATAAAGAAATTTATTACTCAAGAATACTTAATGAGCTTTTTTCATCTAAAGCAAGGACATGAATTTTGCGTAGCCTATAAAACAAATGAAGTATACCAAGTTTTTGCTAATGATATGAATGTATATGCAAAAATACAAATTTGTTTAAATAATAAATTGGACGAACTCTAATCATCATTCCGGGAAAATAATAATTTTTTGATTAAAAATATCTTTTCCTTTGGCTTCGTATATCTGTGAGAATTTCTGAAGCGTAGAACGAAGGGTATTGAATATAAGAAATATCCCTCGGCGCAATTGAGCATCCTCGTCTTTTATGATGTGCCAAACTAATTAAAAGGGCCCTGGATTTGCAGCAACGAGCAAACCAAATCGAATCAAAGAGTATAATGGTAAAAAGGCCATTAAACACGCAATCTTGTTTCAATTAAACTAATCCATCAATTATGGCCAAAATCAATTACCAGCCGGTCGTCCCGCCAGTGGAGCGTCTGTTTTCGCGGGCGCAGCTTTCGACATTGGTATACACAGCGAGGGAATCCAGCGGAACGGACTCGAGCGCGGGTTTAGGGAAAATCACGGGCGGCGGGACATTGGCGCGAGATCGTTATATCGCGCGGAGATCTCTTTCGCGCGGGCCGCGCGGCACTAATTACCGGGGCGGCGGCGGGACTTTAAGATTAACGGGAGCCTCCCGAGGCCGCGGGACGAGATACTTCCCGCGCGGGATGATAGCTTCTTTGGTTAATAATTTTCGCGCGCACGCGCGTGAAGAGGTCGGGGCGGGCAATTGGCAAAAGGCGCCGCGCACTCGAGGCCCTTCTCCAAATTGATACGGCAGTTCGCGCGCGAAATGACACATCTTGAAAATGATTGTCGGAGCCGCGAGGGCCGTTGAATCGGCGAGTAACCGCGCCCGAGGCCCCGTTACCCCGGCTATATTACTTTCCAAGTTTAAGCTACGTATAATTGGAAAGTGTCTCCGTAATGCGCGGGCGCGCAATATGTCAGCATTACACACATTATCAAGTTGGTGTAACTTGGCGCTTGTGCACTTCCGCAAGATCCATCAGGGGCGTAAAGCGTTTAGGTTACATAATTAATATCGCCGCTGCCAAGACGCTGTAAAAGAGGCTATTCATCCCACTTCGCTGAACGCCCTCGTCATCGAAATAATTTCGGAAATTCCCCCCTGAGGCTTCCCCGCCAAGATGAATCGCGGCGCCCGTGGAACATACTTTGTCGCGCGTCGCATTGCCGAGCCAAACTTTCGGCCGGTAATAGCTAATAGCTCGGCGCGTGGGCCAAAGAAGCGATAGCTACAAGAATCCATTATCGCCGCGTCAAACTCGGGTCCGTCGGCGGCTCGATTTAATTTCCGCAAAACAAATTTGCCCGCCAGCAGCTAGTCCGCCAACTAGACCCCGAGTAATAAGAGATTCGCCCAAGTTCGGGTGGCGCGCCCGCGCGACTCCCAACTCACCGATGCAAATGAAGCCGCCTACAATAGATCGATCAAAACGGCGCAGGCGCCGGCTCGTAACGGCCCCCCCCCCCCGAAACCCCGAGGAAAAGCGCCCGCACCGGCTGGGACGAATATTCATGGGAGGGGCCGAGTCGCGAAATAAAGTGCTTATGCTCGCGCGCCACTTTTCCGCTGCTCGCGCCCTTTTTCCCTGCGCCGACTGCTGGCATTTCGGCCTCTTAAGCCCTGCGACTGGCAGGTGATAGCCTACCGTCGCATCAGACCCACGAGGAAGCTGTACTTTTAGCCAGTCCCTCCTGCGAGCTTACAAGACGTAGGCGCATTTTATCCGGTTAAAGCTTTCGCCCTCGAAATAGCATTTTTATGCTCGGTCCGTGCGCCTGGCAGATAGAATCGCATTCTGCCCGGTATAATTACGGTCATTCTTTTGCGACCTTTAATTTACATAAATTTATATACACTTTTACGCGCGGTTATCGTCCGACTCTCGCCCGATTATTCTGCATACGTGTTTATCGAGTAACGAAAATTTTCTGCAAAATTAATTTTATACTTTGTGCTAACGATGCCGAATAGTTATTATCAATTCTTCTTATTCACAGTTTACTAATATCTTCGTATTGCATCATTTCAGTAGCACGAATTCGATATGTAAGATATGCTATCTTTTAATTTTTTATTATTTTCAATTTAATCGATAATGCGCTGATGGATCGGATAACATGCAATATTTGAAAACATAAAAACTGTAATATAGATAACAAACGACAAACACTTGTATACGTGTACAAATGCGCCAATCTGTATGCGAATATTTTTTCAGAGAATATCTAATTTGTTAAAAACTGCGTAAACCTATAGTTATGAACGTACTAATCATTACGCCAAATATATAAATGAAAATAAATTCAATTTTCCTGTACACAAATCTTGATAATATTGTATTGAAAGCCTTAGTCTAGAAACAAACATAATTATCCATAGAATGAAAAAGCATTTGACTACATTCCATTCTAGAGAATTTAACTTTTCTAAAAACTTACTTCCTACATATTACGGCCTTTCAACTACTTGTAGAAATGGTACTTATGTTCAGCTAGATTAAAAAGATATATCATTTGTGAAAGAAAAATGTTTGAAAAAAGTAAAAGTAGGCCTTCTCCAATAGAAAATCCTATGACTATTAAGATAATATGAAAGGTTTTATTTTCAAGTTATATCATTATATTTCATAAAAAATAAGAATTTTTCTGCGGAAATGTTTTGTAATTAAGATAAGTAAATATTTTCTACAACTACGCATTACAATGAAAAAAAACATTCTTAAAGTATTTGCTGCAATATGTTAATTATGCTGTAACTTTATTAATAGCTGTCGTAGTGCTTATCTTAGGTTTATTTCTAAAGTTACAAAAGCATAAAAAGAAAATATTGCCTATTTGTGTCACTGCGTCATTCTTTGTCTTTATCTTTTTTTTAATGTATTGTAAAGATACTTTAAGATGACTTTCTTACAGGTCTTGATAAAATACCAAATAGTTTCATCAAAATATATGGAGTCTAGAATAAGATTATAAAAGTTCCTTGTACTCCTTACTAAAAGGTTGAATTTTTCAACTAAACTTACAAATTTAATACTTTAAAACAATCTTTGATTTCAATTAAAAAATTTGCTAAAATTATTTAGCATGTACATTTTAAAAAGAAATATGTTTGGAATAAAGGACAAAAATACAGATTTGTATAACTTTCCTTCTATTTTTGAGCTAAAAGCTCTTAAACTATCCTAGAGTAATAATTTACAGGTTAATCATAACATCAAATTTATGACTGCCCGAGTGTCCAATTATAGTAGAATTTAGCACAGGTGGATGGAGTATTGACAAAGTCAAAAAACGTTTTTTCTGAACCGCATTTTTCACGAGTTTCAAAAATATATCTAACGCTGACGCAATTTTTCACCAATTGATCTGAAATTGTATCTCTGGACTACAGATTGAGAAACAGTATAAGCATATTAATGGTACTATTTAAAGAAATACTGATCTTTATAGAACTCTTTTATAAAATTTATATTAATTTTAAGTAAACTAGTATCTGTCATATCAAAAAAATTCTTGGAGTTGTCGAGTCTGGTCAACAAAATTAAAGTAAGCTTCTTAATAATAGCTATTGTTTATCCATTCATAATTTTCCTGGAAGACAATCAACAAATATTTACCGGTCTTGATTTGTAATATAATTTTATAAAAATTATCTAAAAAAGAACGATTAAGAAGTTAAAATTTTTATTTAGTCAAGAATAGTTATAATTTTATATCCTTGTAGTATAAGAATAAGTGATATCTATCTTACATAATATTGATTTGCATCATTTACATAATGAAGAGAGAAGTTATATTCTTTATAGATTACATTCAACATTTCAATGGTTAGTTCGCATGGTATCTTGCGAAGCGATTAAATATTCATCGGTCACCTATACGCGCTTGATATTATGTTGGATATTAGGGTATGTTATTAATTTTCAATGTAAACCGAACATTTCTCAGATGTAAGACAATATAGACCGAGAAGATGGCCAACTGTAGATAATCAGTTAAAGGAGCTGCCCGGGCAATACATCATCTAACGTTACCTAGTATCCGTAGCCCCGTAGCGGTTAATGGTGTGACGTGAGTTATAGTACGAATAATTAGGTAAAGAAAAAGCCTGAGAGAGATTAGCTTTTACAGTTTTATTCTTGTACGAATTCAAGTTCAAATCTACAGTCGTCTAGCTAAAAATTAGCGACAACGGATAAAAAAAAATTTCGATGTCTCCGTTTGAGGATGCAATTTCAAACTAAAACTTGTAAAGAATTTTATATTGTATGAGTTTCAGTATTTTTATTTTTTTTCATTAGTTACCATTTTTGCTATTATAATAATAATTAAAACCTTTAAATAAAGATTGAACCGACGAAAAAAACTTAACAAGTTTGTATTTTTAATTTTGTATTAAAAGTTTTATTCTTGGAAATAACGTGTTATGTTTCAATTTAGAGTAATACGAAAAATTATTTTAATTTGCTTGCATTCTAAAAATTTTCAATTAACAAAATTGTTTCTATATTAATTCTAGTACACGGATTTAATACACTAGATTATTTCTCTTCAAAATTGCTTGTTTCAAACATAGCATATGCTTTATCATTTTTCACCGCACGCTATTTATGATCAAAGTAAGAAGTTAAACTAAGAGTGTTTTGTCAAAAACTAATATGGATTATCGTACGATAAAGACAAGTTTGTATTCTATTATGATTAATTTAAAATTCAATATAATACCTATTACGATAAAAAAAGCTTATTACCTTACACGTGAAAGCATGTACACAACCTGCAAACTGTTAAAGTTACAACTATAGATTTTATCCCGATCTAGAAAAACATCTTGTTCAAAATTGGAAAGAGCTAAGAGAAATACGAGCGATACAAGCTGTACGTTAAACTAATTTAAAATGATTTTTTCAGCACTTTGATGTTTGTATGCAAAGTTGATGAAAAATTTCAAAACCACATCGTTACTCATTTTGTTTAAAAAAATAGTCGATTAAGTGTTTGGAAAGATGAAAAATGATATAGTTCGTCGTTTGAACATTGGACGTATTGCGAAAAATACACAGTCATTCGAAGGCAATCAAAATAAATGTTCCACGCTTAGTTTTTATGATTAAAAATTGATTTTGTTACGTTTATTTTGATTTAAAAGTATTTGGTAAGTCGAGTGCTTGACATTAACCAAAGCGTATCCCTATATTTGACGCGATATGCCAAACAAAACAATATTACGCATAGAAAGACGTAATGTAATATCGGCAGATCAAGCCATGTCACGGCCGGAGGCAATAATGACGTTGTCTCGTCCGCGTTTGTCGCGGGGACGAAAGAAGATCGGAGCACTTGTTTTAATGCAGGCGGTAAGCCGGCCGCAACAGCTCCCCTCGCCCATAGCCCGTCTCTTCATAAAAACGCGCAATCTCCCGGCAAGACCTGGCGTTAGACGGGCCGCGCGGACCGGCGAAATTAAAAGTGCAAACGCGGGCCGGCCGTTATTAATCTCGGCAAGGGAGCCGCGGGCGATTCCGCCGCGGGCGGTTACGCCGAGGACGGAGTCGTCCGCGGGATCCTCTGGCAGGCCGGTATTTCGCGGCGAGCCCTCCCTCCGCCGCCTCCCCTCTTTTTATCGCCCGCCGCCCGCGCTCCAGTTTACGACGGAGCTCGCGCGCAATTTACCTCTCGGCGTGGGTGTCCCGCGCGAATTTCGCTACCTCCGTTACACCGCGTCGGCTTTTTCACTTAAGGTCGTTAAAGGGCCCGTAACCTAAGCAGTTGTCGCTATCGATTCTCGCGCCCGGCCGGCCGCACGGCGGTTATAACGTCCCTCCGGCCGATTAATCGAATTACCCGGGCGCCAACGGGTCGAATGGGTGTTTTTCCTTCGGTACGCGCTGGGGATGCCTCGCGGCAGCCTCCGGCCAATTATACGGGCTCCGCGTGCCGGCGAGCCTCTAATCAACGAGATGTAAACTCGATTATCAAAATTAGGAAGGCGCTTTAAGTCGATCCGCTTTATTTTTAGAGGCTGCCGGCCAGCGTCTCCTTTCATTACACCCTTCGGCCATAATTCAATTAGGCTAAAGTAGGCGTGGACCCTGTAGCTACATTTACCGAGAGTGACCGGGTATCCCCTGGCCGCGGTCCCCTTGAAAAGTCCCTGGATATAATTAGAACGTAATATTCAGTCGTGCCGGCGAACAATTACAAAATTGTCGGAAGAATTGTCGCGTTCCCCGGGAGCAATAATTAACGTGATTTGAGCATCTTATTTTTAATGCAGAGCCTTGGCGCACTGCTCGTAAATTACGCAAGAAGCGAGGGCCGGAGGAGGCGCGAATTCCTCGCCGGAGCGGAGGGAGGAAGTTAGATAATTGCTTGCGTAATATTTCTCCTCTCTCGCTCTCTCCTCTCCCTTACCCCCAGGACCGGCCTGGCTTGCTCCCTCCTCCTCCTCCTCCTCCTCCTCGGCGATGGTTAATGCGACGCGGGAGCGAGGAAGAAAAAAAAAAAATAGAAAAGCCCGCCGCGCGTCCTCCGTCACGCAGACTGCGGGAAGGCACGAGACGTCCTATACATCTCCCTGGGGACCGCGCACCGTTTGCCGGGGGGATGCGGCCCACGGGCATCGCGTGTGTATCGCATCTTGGACGCGCGGCCAATGATACATCCGGTCCCCTTTTCGGCGCAAGGCGCCTGGGGTCGCGCGGCTCTCCCGGCAACTGGCCTCGCCCGCGAGTTATCGCCGCAATATCGCGCGCGGGCGTAAGCCCCTGCGATAAAAAAGAGGCCGCGTGAAAAGAAAAAAAAAAAATACTAACCGAGGTCTCCCCGCAAAAGACACACACATGTATGTATGTGTACACACCCCGCTCGCGGCGCTAATGGGGACGAACTCGCGGCTGTCGCTCCGGGGCTTCGACGCGGCGCGGGCCAAAAAAAAGAAAGAAAAGAAAAGCCTCGAGCCAACTCGGCCGCGGGGTGGAAAAAGAAAAAAGGGCGCCGCGGCGCAACAGGTCCGAAGGCGCGAATTAGGCCGCTCGCGGGCGGCCGGCATCGAGATGGAGGACTTTTCAAACTTGTCCGGGCGCACGGGAGGAAGTTCGAGGAATGCCCTGTAGCGGGCAAGACGGTCGCCAGTCCCGCCGCTAACAATCCCCCACCCCGGGGCTGGCTGCGCTCGTCGGCGGGTGGAAAAAGAGGGCCCGCGGCCTAGGGAGAAAAAGGGCACCGCCGGCCGTACATAAACTTCCCGCGAGTGGGTACGGTTCTTTCTTTTTTTTAACAAGCAACTGTCGCCCTGCCCTAGCCCAGTGAGAATAAACCGGCGTACGTACGAGGAATCATCGGACGGAATTAATAACGGGGCGGGGAGTGCAGGCAGCCGGTTGGATAAAATCGTTACACTCTGTGCGAGGAAGTTTTCAGGCGCAAACGTCGTGCCGGCCGCGCCGCCGCGGAAGAAAACAGGGGGAAAAACGGCAGTAAAATCCGGTAAAAGCATAATAATCCGTACACTTACTGTAAAAGTACGTACATGTATAATTTACGGCGCAATTGAAATGCAGCCATACTAAAAAGGAGTACGTACGTGTCATTGTAAATGAAGAGGTGTGTCGAGGCTGCCGGTGAAAAATAAAATTGTTTGAAATGGAAAAACAGAGTATATAAGTCCGCGGGGCGCGGGTGCAGTTCCGGCCCGTTAACTTTGAAGAACCTTTTGCCCCAAGACTTGTTAAAATCCATGACCCGCGAGTTTAATATTATTCTAGACGGCGGAGCAGTTTTGTATTTGTCTAGCTATGGTAAAACAAAGGAGGGGGCGGCGGGGGAGGAGATCCTTCTCGCCGCCGGGGCAGGTAGAGCGCAGTCCGAGGGGGTGCCCTACATTTTATTAAAACGCGTGCCGCGCCCCTGGCGCTCTGGGCTCGCTCACGCCATCCTCCCGATCGAGATAAGAGAAAATGCTCGCCCGACGAGGGAGGCCAGTCTATAATGAAGCGTGATAATGCGTCCCGATGAGATAATAAATTTTTTCACAAAAATAAATACAATGCTAATAATATACTCGCGGGGTAAATATGTTACCGATAACATCGGCCCGATTTACATATATTTAAAACTAGTGTGCCAGAACGTAAGGAATAAAGATAAGAGGAGTCACTGCACAGAGCCGGATTAACTGCGTGGCTTTACCGTGTTTTCATGCATAAAACACATTTTAAAATTGGTCGATGTGCAGTGAGTTTTTAATAAGGTTTATAACATATATTTCCCCGCAATACTAAATTAAGTTAATAACTGCTTTATAACCAGGCGCTTCCGTAAATCCTTTTTAATCAGGCTCGATCTGGTAAAAGAATTAGTAGTTAATCTATCTTAAATATCTTGAAAGTAGGTTTGTATATTAACGAGCTCCTTTTTTTCATTCTCCGCGCGCACACCAATGCGGCCGAGGAAAAGTGAGAAAGTGATGAATTCGTCTCCTAAAAACAAAAGTAAATAGCTTAATCGACGTCCCCTCCCCGCATACTCGTTATACTTACGCCACGGCGTCAGACGCCACGTAGACGCTTGGAAGAAAAAGACGATGTTATCAGGCGGTGGTTGCGCGGCCGGGTAAAAAATGGCCGAGTCCGGTCGACTCGGGCCCTGGGGCATTAGTCAATGGTTGTTTGGGCGGAGGGCCGGCGGCCGCCCATATATAGTGACTCGATGGCATGATAACGGGGCGCGTATTACAGGTATTGGAGCGGGGCCGCGTCTGCCCGCGAGTCCCCTTAATATCTCGGCAAGCAAAGCCCGCGCGCGATCATCCCCTTGATGGAAATTTATTAGTGGCCCTAATTTAAGTGGAGTGCCCGCCCTTTTTCATCAAGTATTTACGCGGGCAAGGGCCGTAGCTCTCGGTCGGGGCCGCGGGAGGAGGAGGCGCCGACGACGGCGGGACATATCCCGCGGCTCTCACGGCACTCGCATAAATCCTTCGATTTCCCCGATAAATTGGACCTAAGTAAAACGGAATTTCGGAGCCATCGGCCGGAGGCAAGACTTATTATCTCCGGCGAGTCCCCCGCGCCCTCGGCGGACGTATAGGCGCGCGGTCGATATTTCCCTTTGACGAGGGCCCCTTTGACCGCGAGTTAAACTTTTATATTGCCACCCCGCCCCGGGAGTCTAATGGCACTTTCAAACAATTGATCAAGCTTCCTTATTACGAATGTCTTTCACGCCTCCGAGGCGTCGCCATTGAGCCCCGACTGTATATTACCCGGGATTTTTATAACCGCTAATAAATTGTACCAGCGGCTATATTGGCCACGCGCTCCTATAGATTGCTTAGCGGTGCCGGATGCAACGGCCGCCAGCTCCTTATATTTCCTCGCCAGTGATTCTTATAATGGTACATCTTAGATATATATATATATATACGTGAGTTTTCCATTAGGTTGCTAACAAGATAGCGTTAATTGCAGTATCAACAGGAAATTGATTAGACGACAGCGCCGGCAGGAATTGCTGTGTGCAGCGGGTACACCGGCGACATACGTGCGGCCGATGCCTGCATGACGCATGGCTCGCCTCCTGCCTTCGGAGAAAGAGAAAACCTCCTGGATTTATACGAGCATTGTTTCACTGAGCCGCGGCGGCCGCTTTTGAACCAAAAACCGCGCGTCCAACTTTTAATTTTCCCTTTTTTTTCCTCCTCCCCACGCCTCTTTCGCCCGATCCGCCAACAAATAGAAGAAAATTTCCCACTTTGCAAAAGTTTGCTTTCGACGGAGGAAATTTTGCCCATTAGCTCGCTTTCACGCGGCGGCGCAGGCAAAGTTGGCGAAGAAGCCGCTTTATCTGGGCGGGAAATCGGTAAATCCCCGCGAATAAACAAGGAGCCGCTCGCGCCGAGGCGCAATATCTCGGCCGGCGCGCGCGCGCGCGTGCACGCAAGGTCAAGCGGCGCATCGTCGCGGGCCCCTCGATCCGCGGGCCGGGAAATCGGCTCGGTCGGTACACCAGCGCCGGCCCGGGCCGCTTACCTTTCGCCGATCCGTCAGGCGGTTGTTGCGGCGCGCGCGCCGCGGCCGCTCCCCGGCGATGAGGGGGTCCGCCAGCTCGGGGTCCTCCTCGAGGGGGCGCGGGGCGGGGCGGGCGCGGCCGGGCGGCAGGTACCGGTGGCCCATGGCCGCATGCCGCTCACCCGCGGCGGCCCTGCAACAAGCCGGAGGTGCCGCTCTGTACTGCCGGCTGGCTTTCCCGCGAGGCGCGAGGCTCCCCGGCGAGCGGCGCTCCGGGGAAAAGCGCCTCGCGCAACGAGCAGCGCCGCCGCCTGCCTCGCGCGCCGCGGCTCACCTTGGCATTCGCGGGCCGCCCCCGGTCAGCCGACCGCGCGGCGCGCGGCGTTGATGTTGTTGTTGTTGTTGTTGCGTTTCGGTTTCGACTCGGCTTGCGAAAGCGCGCTCGCGCTCCCTTGGCAGCGGGAGTTTGGTAAGCGGCTTCGGGTAACGGACTCCGAACGCGAGCGACAATTGCAAAATCCCGATCGCCCGGGGCGCTTTCTTACGGCCGCTTTCCCAATTGCACCGAGCGCGCGGGCGGGCATAAATCCTCGGGGAATCGGGCAATATCGACCGAGTCATTGCTCCTAAGCAGCCGAGGCTTTAATCTAAATTCCAAGGCGGCCGCGCGCGCCGATGCGCTAACCAGGCCCCGATCGCTCCAAAAAGCCTGTCCCGGGAAAGCGCGCCGGGCCTAATTAATCCGCGGTTCGCCGGCCAGCCGCGCGCACGTCAAAGGCGAAAGCGCTCGCCGAGCAAAAATACAACTGGTGTACGCGGCCCGTCGCCGGCAAATCGCCCCTGGACGTAGCACACCCACGCGTCAATTGGGATACGTCGGGCGTGGAGCGCGCGGGCGGCGGGGCCAAAGTAAGCCGGGCGCACGTTGTTTATGTGTCGGCGAGTGGACTGGCCGCTTACTTTCGCCGCTTTCCGAGCAACAACGGGGACCGCGAGCGAGGCGCCACCCGCTTGGCCCCCGGGAGAAAGGGGAAACAACGGAGCCGCGGTCTCCACGTGAGCCCGGCCAAACGAGGGGGGGAAGGGGGACGACGACCGCCGGTTGAAAAAAAATCCCCCCCCCCCTCCGCGAAGAGAGGAGCCGAACGGGGGCGATCGGCCCCGTCGCGCCTCGCGGGAATAACGCAAAAGGCTCCCCGGCCCGCGCGCCGCCGTGTCTCTCTCCAGTTGCATAATGTCCCTTCGGAGGATGCACTTTCCGCGTTCGCTGGCCCGCGCCAACTTACACCTCGCGGCCTTGACTCCACGGAATATGCACAGACTCTTCCGCGCCGTGTGCACAATTGGTATTTATCTTTGGGCTTTCTTCACCTCGAGCGGGGCCAAGCGTTATAAAAGTCCGTTGCGTGAGCCTCGGCGCGTCTATGCAGCGCCAGCCTTTCACGTCTCAAATTGGTTGAGAATTTCAATGCGAGTCGCAGGCGGGCCAACCTAACCGGGCGTTTTATATGCACTCCGGCTGGCGGCGAGCAGAGCCTCCGATTGAAAGATGCTTTATCGCCGCTCGGCCAGGAGCCATTGCCTATTTTGTTCGTTAATTAGCAATCGCACGGACAAAGTTACACTTGCGACAAGACCGTGCACTCGCGTGCGCCCGATTATTATTCAAATGATCTATGCAAACGACAGCCTCGTTAAATCTCACCGTGTACATAATTTTACGCACAATTGAAAAGAGCGATAATGATTCTTATGCATATTACGTCCGCGTCCGAGCAGCCGTAAATAAATCCCCGAGCGGGAATCCGACCGTTAGCCTAATGAATTATTCTTTTATGCTTTCCAGAAAAGCATTGTCTCCGACGCGCTCCGCTCGGGGCCCGACCCGCAAGAGACACACACACCACACACACACACACACATATATATATATACCTCCCGAACAGTGCACGCGGCAATAAACCTGGAAGCCAGCCCCCGAGGATTCGGAGGCTCGCGGGCGAAAGGAAGGCTTTGCCGACGGCTTGATAAGCCGGCCTTCGGCCCGGCGGCCGCGCGCAACACTTTCACCGGGGATCGGCGCGCCCTCCGGCGGTACACTACTTACGGGGCGGTTGGCCCGCGACGCCGATCGAGTTGGAAGGAGCGCCTAATCGGCGCGTGCCGGCGCGCGCGGCCCAACTGTCTCGGGGGGGGGGGCGCGACCGAGCCGAGGCTCCCCGAGCGCCGCAGCTCGCGGTGAAAGCGGGCGTGTGTTTCTTTTTTTTATTATTATTATAACTTTTTCTTCCTCCCCCCGGCACGCGAGCGGCCCCCATCGATTCGCTTTCCACGTACACGTACGTACATCGGCGCCGGCTCTTGTTTTTTTCTTTTTCGCCCCCCTCGCGGCTGATTATAGCGCGGATGGTGGGCTTAGCGAGACGCACGGCCGAGTCCCGAAGGCACGAGGCACTCCTTGGATATACGCGCCTGTCTCCGCGAGGCGGCGCGGGTATGCCGGCGGAATGGCCGCGCCGATAAGCCGAGGATACGCGTGCGTGTGTGTGTGTGTATGCACGTGTGTGCGTCGCTCTGTCCGATCCCCCCCCCCCCCCGCGAGCGTAATGCATTGTCCAATATTTTGTGGAACGAGGGCAGATCGAGTCGCCGGTAAAAAGCTTTGGTGTTTTATATAATAGGCCGGGGAAAAACGCGAAACCGCGCTGATCGATAGGCCGTGCAACTACCACGTAATGTAGGCGTAAGGATCCCATCTACTTTTCAAGATCTACAAGACCGACTAATTATGCGAAAAACTCTAGTAAATACACTAGCGGGCTATTACCTACATTTTACGATGTACTATACCATCCCGTGTGACTTTTTTCCACCGCATCGTCATGCCAAGACCGCAATATTCCGCACCTATAATACATAATAATTTGTATGCCTTTGAAAACCTTGATGAAAATCGAAAGAGATCGATAGACTTGTTCGCCAGATTTTTGCAAGGCGCCTCGGGTTAAATACGGACGCTCGTTTGAAAAAATTCAGTAAAAGACCAGTAAGAAGTAATGGCACGTGTGCGGGGTATCGGCAGATGCGTGCGAGCCGCTGTTTGAATAGCTCGTCAGCGTACTTACAACGTTTTCATACCTCGTATTTATCCGCGAATGTATACAATTAATGTCTGTTTTCTCTCTACTCGGGTATTGATTTTCTGACATTGTTCGCTAAATTGTTTAGCAGTTTACCCAAGACAAAAATTCAATCAACCTTGTAAATAAAGTTAGTTTCGCATAGTAATATACTCTGTAAGTTACTCGACCACGTCTCTGTATACTCTGGTGTATTAACAATATGTTACAAAGTTTTCAGAGATCAAGTGTCGGCAGGTCCTCTTATTTTACAACAAAAAAAAAAAACTTGCGTATAAACTCGCTAAAAGCACGGGAGGATTTGACCGAGGGAACGGGGAGGTCACTCAACCGCACTTGCCCAACGTTAATGCAAGCGAGCCGCGCGTACACAACTCGAGGGAGGAAAAAGCGTAGGTGTCGCCGGACAATGCATCGCGCGCCGCCGTGTGAACGGCCCCTGCGGACGCGCCGAATAATAGATTCGTCGGGGGCGCGGGACTTTCCCCCCGGCCCACCCCCGAGAAAAACGAGCGGTACCAGAACTCCTTGAGTGCGGGCAAGAAGCGGCCGGGCCAACGGGGAGCGGACCTTTTCTTTTTTTTTTTTTATTATTTCATCCTCCCTTCCCAACTTCGAATCCCGCGCACGAGCCTGGGAAGTCCAGCTGGCCGTGGGAGCGGATTGTTACGCCACTTGGCGATCGGTGTAAGGGAGCCGAGGCTGCCTCGGCCCGTCGGCTGTGGCGCCTCGCGCGCAGATTTACAAGCGGCCGTTCCCTGCCCCGGCGTACTGTCCTCCTACTATATGTCGCGCGCGACGCGCTCTGATACATGCCCGCGCCCTGCGATTCGATAATTCACTTACAGGCCGCTGCGCATCGCCTCGTTTCACGTGCCTCACTAAATATCTCAGGGTAATTGTTATGCCTTGAATGATGATTACACGATACTGAATTGTCAACATCTTAGTAACGCTCGTTTTATATAACGACTTGTCGTTGGATTTCTTTTAGTCACACTTAGCGTGTACGCTTTCTAGATTAGTAATCGTGTAAAACACGAGTACGTGTGAATTGTTCTATGGGAAGTCTATTATGCGTTCAACTTATTAATACGCACGTGAGTAGGTGCAGGACGAGATAGGTAAGACAATTGTACTCACCATAGGACGGCACTGCCTTGATAGGAAAAAATAAAAAGATGTCATGTTTTTCCTAGTACGTCTGCAATATCGCAACTTCCTCCATAAAATCATTTATTAAGTCATTTGTAATTATGTAAATGTTTCTTGACTAATTGCGTAACTATTTTATTCACATCTGTAAAAGTACAATATGCGGCATTTTTTATACAAAAAAAAATTTAAAATAGATACTCTATGAATTTTGGGAATGGAAATCCAGCTAATGGTCATATTTTTCTTATAGCTTCGAGTGAATAGTATCTGTTATAGAACTCGTACAAAAAAAGTCGAATTCATTCATGTTTTTATCGAATATTTTTATTTTTTATACGATTATTTATAAGTCATATTATAGATAATCGGCTTATATATATATTAATTGCGGTTCATCTATAATTTCGACAATCCGTCCTTTTGCAATTCACGATTCAAGAAATAGTAATATTATACTTAACACGTGGCAGCTGTTATATAATAATTCATATTTTATTTTATATTATTTTTTGTATACCTATGTAACGTAAATAAATATAATATCTATCTGTCTCTGCACTGAATGATGCAATGGTGATATAGATTTGCCGCTGGCGTGGTAAAGACGGTATTGGGCGTTAACGCACAACACGCAAATTCCAATGAGAATCTTGTTGCCGAGAGCGACCCATTCTTCTTATTATAATGAGAGATGATTATATGATGATAATTCTTGTTCTTAAGTATAATAGTATTATTTGTGACAATGAACAGTAGACAACAACTTTAATTAGTTAGAAAATGTAACAATGTAAAATGTGTTAAACATATTATCGACTTTACAAAGAATTGTACGATTTCGAGAAATCTATACGTAGCTTACACGTTTCAAATTTTAAAAGTATTGTTGTACATTAATGCTATTATTATTAAAAAACTAAACTTATTAAGACCTGGAGCGTTCGAAATGCTGTTATAAAAAAATCCTATAAAGTTATTTAGATTGAAATCAAGTGCGATAAAAAGAAAATAAGAGTTATAGTAAAGACGCATGCGTGTGAATAAAGGTGAGCGTGGCGGTAAGAGTGATGGTAAATGACCGTGCTAGCTAGATTGCAGAGATAATGTGAATTAAATTTAGGAAATAAATTATTATATTATAGATTAAATTATAATTAGTAATAAAGAGAAAAAAGAGAATCATAATAAATATGAGTGAGACAACAAAACGAGAAATGTATTAAATAAATGCCCACAGTACAACAATTTTCATGACAATTTCGACTTTTCTACCCTCAGCATAATGATAATTTAGATAAGTTATAACTTTAGAAGAATTCTATTAATATTTTAATGTATTTTTTTATTTTTACATATGTATTGCAATCTTTTTATGACAGCATATTACATTATAGTTAAAAATTAAAATTAAAATAATATGTTAGATAATTAGAAATAAAAATGAATACTATTATTATTAGTTCATATATATACTTCCGAATCTTGAAATACCCATAAGAAGAAATATATTATTTGTAGCAACATGAAATGTTTTTAGTAGAATATGTTAAGGGGACTGCTTTCTTTATAACCACTTGAGGTATTTTAATTTTCTTTTTCTTTCATTAAAGGGACTACTTGCATTTATATCTTAAGCAGGCGATTTAAAAAAAATGTTTTGATAAAACTTTGATTTTTCTATAATGGCTAAACAAGTTGACGAAACAAAACGAAATAACCATGAAAATATGTTAAACCGTTCCCGAGAAGGTATCTTTTGTATAAAATATAAGGCTTTCGGGAAACAGTTTTGAGTAGGTCATGGGATATTGAATTACGTAAAGTGTTACCTTAGAATATTCCTGCTAAATATCAAGGATTTTCTGACTCAACCTCAAGTTTATGGAACCTACAGAAATATATTGTAAAAAAATTAAATAAAAATAAAATTTTTTTTTCAAATTCGACATTTCACTTCCTTAATATTCGTAGATTAATAGCATTTACTAGAAGTCTCTACGTCTATGCAACTTTGATGTTTTAATTTCTCAAATATTTTGGATTTGAGGCAGACTTTTTTTTACAACCAATTAATGAATTATATTCTCTTTTTAATGAATCCAAAATCTTTCTATGATTTATTGACTTTAAAATGCGAAACACATCAACATTTGCTCAGTCCTATATAGCATTTTTACTCCCAAATTTTCTTTCTTTACTAATGTAAAATATTCATTGATGTGTCCAATTTAGTACTTATTATTTATAAAAGCGCTGAATTTCCGCTGCAGTGAGATTTGAAGTTATATATATTTGTACATATATACAGTATTAGATGCTAGAATGATATTACTTGTGCACATGCGCAGCTGCAAACTCGTAATGCCAACAGCAGCTGCGATTGCGAAGTCGCTGCTTATACATGTACAAAAGATAAATGTAGAAACTAACCTTCAATATTTCAATATTTCGTAAGAATTTTGTTATTCGGTTTGCTTTAAATACAAAAAATGCAATTGCATTTCTACAAAAGTATTAAGCAGAGTACAGAATAATGTACAGAATAATTAATCGTTAAAACATGAGCTTTTTTCATTAAAAAGGAATTCTAAATTATTAGTACTATTATTATCTAGCTTTTCATATTTTGAATCATAAATTCTTGTTTTAGACAAAATGTTTATAAAACCATTTAAAGTAAAATCAAATAACCAATTAAAAGGAACCGAAAGGTAATAAGAAATATTTATTTATTTTAGAAAAATAATGTCATTTTTAGTTTATCAACAATTCTTAATACTGTTATTAATACTTTTTAAGAAAAAAATTGTGTGAGGAAGTGGCTCAAGCTTTTCCTTCTCTTAAACATGAAGAAATTCAAAATCTTTTATCAAAGAAGGAAGCTGTTAGTGCATTGAAAATAATTACTCACACTGGTCAAACAGGAAGAGTTTACTGTTCTGCAAAAATACCATTATTTTTTCAATTTGATTTTTCTCCTGGAATATTTCCAACGATATTTACATTATGGCAATATCCAGATTTGTTGTATACTTTTATAACTCGACCACCAGTGGTATCTAGATTAACAGGTGGAGCTAATTTAATGTTACCAGGTGTTGTGACGGACAGTCCTGCAAAATTTCATTCATATGGTAAATTACAGAAAGGTATACCTGTTTCTATTATTACAGACGACAATAAGGTAAATTAATTTTTGACTATATTGAAAAAATGAATTTATAACTTAAAATATCTTTAATTTTAAAATTGTTTTCTATCATATATCTAGGCACCTGTAGCAGTTGGAGTAACAGCGCTCTCTAGTGAAGACATGTATATGTCAGCTGGATTTGGAAAATGTGTTGATATCTTACATGTAATTGGTGACACTTTATATAACATGGAAAAGCCACTAACAAGACCAAAATTAGGAGCACCTGTAATTTCATGTGAAGAACCAAAAAATGAATCTCCTGAAGAACAGCAAGAGTTAAATCAAAATATTGATTTGATTGAAAATCTTGAAATAAATGAAGAGGTAGTTGAAGAAAATATTGAATCAGAAGTGCTTGATCCTGTTCAAGAAATGGATAAATTGTTAGAGTACTGTTTTTTAAAAGCTTGTAAAACTAGTTTAAAGAAAGGAGATTTACCAATGATTACTTCTACATTCTTTAAGAATCATGTTATTGGTGTATGTCCACCAGAAAGTACTCTTGATGTGAAGAAATCTTCGTATAAAAAATTATCAGTTTTTTTAGCTAGTATGAAAGAAAAAGGACTTGTAGAAACTTCAGTTGAGAAACGAGTAGAAACCCTACTTTCAGTTAATGTATATTTTCAACTGTTTATTTTAAATACTTTTAATACACTGTTTGATTTTAAATTAATTTTCTATAGTTTGATCACCCTTTGGTTAAAAGGCTTATTATAACGGAAGAGCCAATTGTTAAAGAAGAAGAAGTTTCAAATGCTCCAGTTATATCAGAATGTTTTAGAGTAACATCAGCAGTTGTTCCTATTATGTCTAAATTTGGATATGAGTGAGTATCAACATTGTAATAAGTGCAAGAATTTCAAAACAATGTAATTCAGATAGATACAAATTTATAGCTTTATAATATTTGTAGGAAAGGCGATATGCTGAAAAGAGCAGAAATTCGAAAATGTTTTACTGAATATGTTAAATCTGAGAATCTTCAAAACGGAAAGTAAATAATTTTTAATGTGCATAATTGTAAACTTATTCAAATATAATGATTAAGTATTAAGCTGTTTTTAAATAGGTTATGTAAATAATTAAGAATTTTAATCGTAGATCATTAAATATAAATCCTCAATTAGCTGATATTTTACGTACAAAAGAAAACCAGGAGGTAATAACAATGGAAGACGGTATCAATAAATTTATAGGTAAAATGACACATACACATGAAATTTCAATAGCTGGAACTAAAATAGTCCACAGTTCAAAACTGGAGCCAATTGACATTACTGTAGCTACTCGATCATTACGTAAAAAAGTTAGATATTTTATATAAAACTGAAGATAATGATTTTTAAAAAATTTAATTTTTACAAATTGTTTTAAATTTTAGGTTACATTAATAAATAATTTGGAAATGTTTGGTATTAAACTTAACGAATTTAGTAAAGAATGTCAAGGAATAGGAGCTAGTGCAACAATTGTAGATGTACCAGGAAAAAAAACACCAAGTGTTTTAGTCCAAGGAAATCAAGTTTTGTATGTATATAAACTTCTTACAGGTACGATTTCTTAAATTAATATACTTTAATAATTTAAAATAATTTTACTGTATGAATTGTAAAAATACTATTATTATATTACAGAAAAATATCGCATTCATAGAAATCACATAAAAGGTTTAGAGTTCGCTCCAAAAAAGCGAAAATAGACTTGTCAAGTGTAACACTCACCGTGTTATTTTTTAATAAGTATTACAACCTTTGTATATAGTTTTATAAAAGTGAGACAATTAAAACTTTTGAAAAGGAAACTACAATTATGTTCTATGAATAAAATTCATCTATGTACAATAGTCCTAATTAAAACATTTCATTAACAAATATAACATGAAAACAAAACTCTAGTTTCTTATTAAAATATTTTCTGATAAAATCCACTTAATTTAAAAAAATTCTGCCTGTGAAGTTAATGTAAGAATTACATGTAGATTTTAATTTTACATCCATTAAAAAACAATTTCTATTGTTTATTGATTTATAAATTTGGAAATCTAAATGTTTACATGCAATGTAAACAGCAATATATATATAATTTTATTTACGAACATTAATTTGTCAAATTTATTAAGCTTCTTAACATACCATTCCTATTGCTTTGCTTTTTAAAAATATACATAATATGAGGGATAGGTTCATTATTAAATAAAAATCAATAACTTCAGAGATCGATGTATATTTCTCTTAACAAACATTATATATATTTATATATATATATATATGTATATATATATATATATTATTTAAAAATAACTGGAATAAATATTTATCACCATCTAACATACATAATTCGCAGTGCGTAAATAATTTTATTCGAATACTTTCTTCAATAATTATAGTTATTCTGTTTCTCAATCTCATTTGCGTGCATGTTAACTATTATATACACTGTGTTCACTTTATGTAGAACGTCGAGGTTGCGATAAAATTATAACAAAACATTTTGTTTAATTATATCACGAAAAGAACACATCATCTATCAGTTATGTACATACAGTACATAAATGTTTATTCGTACATTATGTATTATAATACTTCACGAGATTGCATAATTACGCGCCATGTAGCAGCACTACAAGTGTCGGAAAACATGCTTATTCTCGTACCGGTACGTGGCTATTACTTCATGAATTGATGTTACTGAATTCTTCTTTTACATTCTATTACACACAACCTACTTAAAGTACATAGTACTTTACGTACTGTTACACAAAAACACTTCGACTTAGGTGCTATGCATTCCCAAATATTCTTAGTTTCTTTTTTCTTTCTTCTTCATACTTTTTCCATTTGTTAATTAAGTCCATGTTACATATTATATATATATGTATGTAGAGATTGAATATGCGAGATTAAATGTGTAAAGAACATTTGGTGAAGTTTCCTTTTTAATAACATCACAGTACAGTTTAAGAGGCTGTTTGTATAATTTAAATATGCTACTAATAAAAATGTTCTAAATTTATGGCAATTAGCAACACTCAAAATCAATTCACATTCATTTTTTCGATGCTCTCTCGGTGACTTCCATTCCAGGTTCAAACACTCGGGTGTTCGATAGCCGCTATCATTCGTGTACTACAATTTTTCAGGGCTCAATCAGATTATATTTATTACCAATTGCTATGGAACAATCACGCATATTTGCATGATTTTTAAATGCCACAATTTACAAAAAAACTTTAAGCACGCATTAGGCGCTCTTTCAACTTTTTCACTGTCATCCGGTGTTGTGATGTTCTGCTTCTGGAATCAAAAAATGTCAGACGGTGCTGCTATCAGTATCAACTGTGAACATCGGAGACATTGCAGAGTCATTCGACAGTATTTGGGAAGTCGATTCATCTCGTATTTATATCGGTATTCTTTATCAATTTACTTGGGTAAAATCATTATTATATATCTAGATTATATTTAACTTAACTTAAAATGACAAATTTATAGCAGTCTATATTTTGAAAATACATTTGTATTTCGGGCAATTCGTTGGTACGAGTACTTATATTATTTAAATTAAAATTCTTGGTAGGCATGTGATGACAGTTACATAATATCAGAATTCCTGCATAACTATGTATATAATATACTTGAACGCTCAAGTATAAACTTATAAAGGTATAATAGCGTCATATACCTCATCAAGACTCCCAAATTCTGTTGTTCGAATGGCTCCGTTTTATATTAGCCTTTAAATCTCGTTAGCAAAAGTATTAATACTATTTAATTATTACAAATCATAAGTTTGAAAGAACAAGCATTTAAGCTGTTTTGAGTATAGATTCATCATGTTCATTTTTCATGTATCTTAATTCAAAGTAAAAATTAAAAGTTACATCAAAAAATTAAATAAAATTTTATTTATTGCTCAAGTTAAATTGTTATTAAGATAAAATATTGTATTCGATTTGAGCCCATAGAATAAAATGTTTATAAGATCAAGTAAGATGAAAGAAGAAACCCTTTATTTTCAATATATGTAGAGATTATAATTTCTCAAATAATGATTCAGAAACATGTCAGAAAATGATTATATATCTACGAAATGAAATATATCTACATTTGGGAGTAGACTTCATGAGGTTTACATAATATCCCCTAGGAGCTATTGTCTAACGAGATTTAACTGCAATTACGATTACTAGCGTGAATACATTTTTGCAAATGGCAGTGCAATTGACTTCTTTTGCATATTCAATTCTCTTTGCTTGAATCTGTTTAAACATGCTCTTCAATACTGTATTTTTAAATAATTTTTGAAGCATTTAGTTACAGGCAATATAGTATTCTGGAATATTTCTAAGTTACGTGTATATATAAAAATCATGAATTGTGTTGATTTTTTAAATAAAAATAAATTCATTGCAACAATAAAGCAGTATCATACATAACAAATATTTTGAGAAAAAGTTACATTTAACTTTAATTTGGACCCATTTAGAACTCTTGTAATAATTAATTTTTACGCGTAAATTATTAATTGTTTACTAATTTTTATATTTCATGTTTTATGATCCATTTTGTTTTTATATGATATATATCGTTATTATTGTAAGTTATTGTGCTAGTTTGTACATTATGAAATTTTATTTTTTCAATTGCTTGACCATAACTTAAATTCTACGTAAATTATTTGTGTAATAAAATAAATATTTTTGATAAATAAGTAATAAAAGTATTAATAACATAGTCATATGTTAGTGTTTTTAATCGATAATATTAATAAAGTAAATGTTTATTGTTATCATTTGAAACTTTAAAATATTAGTTCTTTAGTAAGAGTAAAACAGCATTTTCAATAGAAACTTATTGTGTTTTTGAGTGAAATGATAAAATAATAAATCAACATTTTCTTTTGAATTTCGGCATAACTAAGTTAGATAATTAAGACTTTAGGAGTTACTTCCATAAAATAACAAATGATATGAACTAAAAGAAACATCTAATGAAGATTAAGTAGGCCGTCTTCGGCGAACTATGCGTATGATAAATGCTTGATGCGAAATGTGTAATTTGCAGTTGACACGTTCTGCTCAAGTGTTTTCACATACAGCATTGCACATTAAGATAAAAGTGAGGAGTATAGTAAATGACAGACAACCCACGTATCAGCAGCACATTGTCATCTCCGGATTAATCGTTGGAGCTACATGTGGCGGCAACGAGTCCGAATACTACTGTAGGTGTAATAATTATGTCGATTAGGTCCCAAAATCTTTGTACTAGACAATAAACGGCCGCGCAGACGATGTCCCGATAGATTTAGACAGAGAGAGAAGGAGGAGGAGGGTCGGAGATCGGGAAGCAGGCGAAGCCTAAGCCCGATCGAGGTTGCGCCCCCGCGGTTCACAGGTATGATTCTGAAAATTCAAAATCAGAACCGGAAGCCCGAGAGGATCTTGTGTAAACGGAAATGCCCCCACCAATAGCGCTGTCAGAGGTGCCCTCGCCCGTCACGAAGTCCGCGACGATGAGCGAGTCCTTGGGGACGCTGCCAGCCCCGCTGCCGCCGCCGCCGCCGCCGCCATTGCCTCCACCGCCACCCTTTTGAGCGTCTCGCTCGGCGAGTTTGGCCTTCACCGCTCGTATTTTCTCTTCCTTCTACAAATTCAATATCGGTTGGTCAGTGTGATTCAAATGGCAGGCTTATGAAGGAGTAGGAAGACTCACCGCGGCTATGAGCTTCTGCAGCTCGTCATTCTCACTAAGCAACTTCTGGTAGCGCTCCTCGTCCTCTTTTGACATGCCCACGTCAGGGTTGTATTTGGATTCAGCCTTGTCTTTCGGGTGACGTATCACTTCTATTACCTTCGGCACGAAGATGAGGGCCATGCTTAAGAAGCAGCAGAATATTATGGCCAAGGAGACGAAGACGAAGCTCGCGTCCTGCTGGCTGGCGATAACCATCGTCACGGGGGCCGTAATTAAGCAGAGTACTACCACGTTATAGATCGACATGCCGACGTATCGCGAGTCGTTGATCTGTTTTACTTTTATACTGCGCGTTTCATAGGCGAGAAACAGACCGAAAACCAGAACAACACCCTTGTAGCTGTATATCAAACCTGAAAAGCAGTACGAAAAATGTGAGACGTTTTTAAATTAAAAATAAAAATAGAATAAAGCAGACGATTGAGCATGATTCAATACCTAGCCAGATGCTGTTATGCTCGCTCTCGCAATGTTCCAGTTCCGGGCGTATTCTTGCGTCGTCGTCACCGTGCGTTGAGGCTTCGAGTGGAAATACTTCGATTCTCCGTTGAAGCGGATCAAGGCCTTGCCAAGCGCCTAATAGAATGATGTCTATGGCCAAGAGAGCGCTAACCATAGTGTACAACTTCCACGGTTGGACCTTTTTCTGGATTGAGGAAATCTTCTGTTTGGCCATAAACAACTGTTTCAAGAAAAATTCCCAAACAGAAGGATTTAATGAAATTTTCAGAAAAAAACGAATGATGAATAATGCGTGATGAACTGAGCTTGCATACCTTGGCATGATCGGCTTTCGTTTTCGTATTGAGTCGATGAACGCGCCAGACCTTACTGAACATTGCCCCGAAGGCGAGGGTGAATCCTGTTGACAGCATCCACGATCTCGCCTGGCAGATCCGCGGGTATTCCCAGGGCTCAATGAATCGACCGTCGATACCCAACAGGAATACCGATACAAAACAAGCTATGCAGCCTGCCAACATTATCGTGTTGCAAACTGGATGTGATGAGATAATCACTCTGTGTGTCAAAAGGGGGTATATTTAAGTGGAACTATTTGATATTAGAGCTCTTTTTTTCACGTGCATACTATATTTATTTTGTACGAGGTACAGCAAGGCTTCGCGTGTTTTTCGATATATAGTACTTATACACGTGTCGCGAGTACCCTTGTGGTTGAAAACATGCCTACAATCGAGGGTTTTATTAAGTATACATGGCATGAGCAGCCGAGTGCAAATACCAAGATATCGGTTCAAAGAAATCAATCTGTAAAATTATTTATCGTGCTGCAGTGGCTCTATCGCAAAGAAGAGTTGAACGAACCTTCGATGCCTGTTCCACACATTGAAGATGATGAGTACGAGAGCTATGACAATGCCGACGGAGGATATGGCGCACATGGTTACAAAGAGCGGCAGGGACACGGTTCTCAGGAACTTTTTGACTATCGTCCGGTCTTGGGGCACCTTCCCGTCGATCCACTTTTCCATGTTGCGCCAGGTGAGATTGTCCATTTGCGTGTCGTAGTAGCCCAATTTAACATACTTGCCGTCGATCACCTGCTCGATCTGTGTCAAGGCGATGCGGTCACCTTGCGAGCTAAAGGCGACGTAACCCTATAGACGGGCGCGCGCGCGCCAACAGAAAGCGATCGATATAACGAGTGCCGAGGTGTCTCGCCTCTAGGACACCTGTAGTACCCGGCGGGACCTGTCCCTCTGCCCTCGGGCGAAACTCACCGACACGCCGATGAACTGCGTCGAGTTGATGGCGGAGTAGATCTCATCGGCCGTTTCCTTGTCGTTGTACGTGAAGTTCTTCAGGCTCTTGCCCTGCTTGCTCAGCTTCTCCATGGTTTTGTTGAAGGCTGCAATGACATTGAGAGCTGTTGATGCGAGCGCCAAAGGGAAAGGGACGTTTCAGACTTACCCAAGGCGACGGACCAAACGGCGTCGTAAGCCAGTGGTGCCTCCTGGTAGCCCTCGGGGTATCGGTTGTTGTCGATGTCGTAGCCGTCTTTCTTGAGCATCTGGTTGAGGCGCTGCCGGAAGTCCTCGGAAGTCATGCCGCTGATAGTCGTGTCGTTGTTCTGGTTCCACATGAGGGCCTCGGTCGTTAGGTGGCCCTCGGCCGCCTGTCGCATTTGCTCCTTTGTGCAGCTGATGCCCTCCTTGTCGAGGTTCACCTCGAACCAATTGTCCTCGTACCAGCCGATGAAGAACCACACATAAGTCTTGCCGTAGAGGCCGTTCTGGTAGATCTCGCAGAGGACGCGCCGCGCTGCCACGACGTAGAACAGACCGACGATAATGCGGGCGTCCTGCCGGCGCAGATTGCGCACCGCGTCCGATGGATCCGAGAGAAAACTCTGCCGCGTGACGATCTCGATGCCGGCTTCCTTGCAGCGCGCCTCCAGGTCCTCTACCGTCTAAGATAAAAAAAAAGAATTCTCCTGCATCTACAGCAAAACAGATGTGAAATGAACCGCGACAGTTCAAACGGTAGCAAATTCGAACAGACATCGCACTAGGTCCCTCGGTTTCTTTTTCTCAATTTATTACAATAAGCAGACGGTCTTTTTTTCAAATAAATCATACTCATCTCCTTACCGAGATGAAAACTTCCTCAGCCTGCTGCAAAATAGCGACGCGGGACCAACCGAATTTCTGTAACAGCTTTATTCTTGTCGGGTTGTGCACTGTAGCGGATGGATGTGTCCTGAAGAGCGTTGGGAAACGATTACGGTCCGACAAAGCGGGGGATGAAGCTCCGTAACATAACTGCGAATTTCGAATAATGTATTGATTTTCGAAAGCCAGTCTATATTCGGTACATTTGAGAAAGCGCCATCTTTATTTACCACAACGAGATTCCACATTTTAGCAGCCTCGGCAACGGTGGTGCACACAGTGCTGCATCCAGCCAGGAGCATCAGCTTCTGCGGCGGGTTGTACAGCAAGTTGTACATCACGGAAGCTCCGAGGCCCGGCTCACACTATGTTTTAAGGAATATTAACGATATCCTATGCAATGAATATTCTTCCAATATTGTTGTAGAAATATACCGATCGGTCTATTATCTATTTTACATTTATAATTATATTATACCTACAATATTATGCTTTTTTAATTAAACACGGCTTACTGAATCTTAATATTCTACAAATATTTTATTTAATCGGTTGTGTATAATTATTACACTTATTTAAACTTTAGTTTTATCAACATTCTAGTCAGCTTTTTTCATGGAAGACTTTATGTGTTTACATTCAGTATAATTAAATTTTACAAATATATTTCTCTAGAATCATCTGTATGTTTCTTATATTTTTATTACAATACAATATCCACCAGAAACAACTGTACTGCAACATAATTGTTAGTAATCGTGTATACTTAACAAACTTAGATCATAAATCCATCAGAATCCTTTTAGATTATTTGTCATACATGTTAGAAAGGTTATTTTACAGTTTAAGAAAACGATTTAATCTTAATTTTACTTCATGTATTTATCAAGGCAGATCTAATATTTGCAGAAATCTATAAGACAAGCATATAATATATATACAAATCAATATGACAACATGATTCACATGTTTGATTCTCGTATACATTTTAATCAATATGTTTCAGTTAAAAGATTGTAAAAATCCTTCATCTACTTCCGAAATAAACAATATAACTGTATACATATTACTCATAAAATACAAATAAATTTCAAGTTTTAAATATGAATTTTAATTTCTAGTTGAAAAGGTCACTATGCATAATAAGAAACCTTGTATAGTTTTTATTTTTTTAATATACAATTGCAACTTGAATTGTTATGTTTATAATGCATAACTGTTGATAATATTATATATCAATATATCTCGCGTACTATATAAAATGATATTTTATTACAGATTATATAACAATAATTAATGCAAAAAATAAGTTTAATAAGAAAGTTATTGTAAGTTCTCTTTTTTTAATCGCTGGCAACAAGCATTGACGACCGGCCGGTTGTGTTCCAATGAATATCTCGCTGTGTGCCATCATGACTTACCTCGCTGTCGTTTGAGTGCAATTTGAGAGTAAATCCCGGCAGTAATTTTTTTTCTTTGTTGACATCCTCCAGTGCAAGATTGGCAGCGGGCATACAGGCCTATATTGATAATTAACATGAAAGTAAAGAGATTCAGTTGTATCTCTTGGTAGTATGCATTTTTCGCAAGGGCTTTTGACATTAGCTTCAAAAAATGTTGCGATGGCAATAAACCGGCAAGGCGCCTTAAAATAATTAGGGGGAGGATGTGGCTCTGCGAGGCGGAAGCAGCGCGATCTCCGGCCGCGCAGTTAATCAGCGAGGCCGAACATGGCGCGTCGAATGCGCGAAATCTCGTTAATCGGGCGGGTGGGGGGCAAGAAGGAACCGACCTGTCCGCCCTGCCAGCCGCCTTCGCCGGCGATGGGGAAGATGCCGCCGATGTGGAGGACGTTGTCCTCGCGGGCCGCGGCTCCCCCGGCGAGGAGGGCCGCGGCGAGGGCGAGGAGCCAGGACGGGGCCATCCTCGGTGGCGCGGGCGGACGGCGCTCAGGGCGTATCGATCGCGGGGGCGGCCATCGCCTCCGCTCCGGGGAGCCTCGCTGCGCGGCTGCTCTCGGTCGAAGAGCCTGCACCGCACGACTGCGCGGCGCTCCGCGCCGTGGCCCGGCTACCATGGCGCCCTCGGCCCCGGATCAATACCCCCGGCCACCCTAGCCGCCGACGCCGCCGAGGCGCGCGCCCCCCCGAGCTGCAGCGCACCCCCGCGGATCGACCGGACGCGGGCCGCCGAATAAGCGCGCCGTGGCCCCTCCTGCCCTGGGGGAGGGGCCGAGGCTGACCGCCACGATCCTTCCCCCTCGCATGAGCCTCGATGCGCAATTCCTATTCGCGCGTCGATCGAACTGTGGCATTGAGGCGCCGGGCACCCACCAAGCGTACTCACGCACCTATACCTTTGGCACGTGCACATTCGATCTATAGGCATTTCTTCATATTTTTCAAAACATCCACGCTGCAAGCCTCCTCTTTTTCCAATTTTTCCATTGTCTCTGTAGCATTGATTTTGAGGGAAAATTGCCTCGTCCTTGTGCTGGGTCAATATCTCATATTTGCACAACAGTTAGATAAAACTAAGAATTAACTAACGAATTAATTAAACTAAGAATTAGAGCTGAATATAGTTGCAATTCTGTGTAATAGATTTCAAAGTTTAATTGGAATAAGAAACGTCACAGAATTTTTCTGCTTAACGTCTTTTCAATTCTATATCACAGTTTGCATAATTGTAATATTTGCTAATCGATTATGCTTACTTTTTTTACAATTTTTTAACTATAATTTCGTCAATAAAATATTATAATATAAAAATTAATAAATATAACAAATTATTAAAAAGTTCATAGTTTAATATACAGAATTACTTTAACATTAATATTAAACGTTAAAAAACATTTCGAGAATACAAATGACATTATAAACAGTAAATTTTCACCAAATAAAAGTTATTTTAATGGTTAAAATATTTTACTATTAAATTATTATTTTTAGATAATATGTAGTGTGTAATAAGCTATACACTTTTTGGCAGTAATTATTTTTTTGTTATTGTATCATTCTAATAATCATCTCAAATGATGACTTTTGTTTCATAAATGATTTTTCCTGTTAGAACAAGAAAAATATCGGCCAGCTGACAACAACCAAAAGCGAAAACGTTAAAGTGAATTTGCATATTACATAGGAAGTACACAACACATAAATTTAATTCAGTAAATGAGCTGGTATTTATAAATTCTTTTAAAAGTACAGTTATCAGACTAAATTAAACGAAAAAATTCTAAAAATTGCTTGCTCATGGTTTCAGAAAATCTAAACGTATATTTGAATTAAGATGAATATTGAAGAAAATATAATTTCTGTATTACTTTGATGGAAAATTGAATTAGAGGCTGTGTTTTTAATTCTACAGGCTATGTTCAAATGCAAAATATATATTATCACCTATGATGCTTATATGGATTTTATCTCCCTGCATGATGTCAAAAAATCTTAGACTTTTTTTCTTATCGTTATTCAAAAAAACTCTGTATAATAGAATTGTGTACTTTGTGAGAGTCTTTTGTAATATTAGAGATTATGACATTAATTGTAACAATTCGAAATAAACAGAAATAATTACTGAATTATATGCATTCTAAAGTTATTGGACACTGTGACATTCTAAATAAGCTTTAAATACGGCCAATCAATTTCACTGCTTCTTAATTCTATAAAAAGTTTTTAAAAATATATAATTAATACTTACTGTATCCAGCAATCAATGACATCTCTAAAAATGATTAAGTATAATTTTTTAAAATTCAAATCATACATAAGTAGGCTGAGTTATGAATTAAAACAAAATTTGTTCAAGCTTTATTATTTGAAATAATTATTAAAACACTGATAGTAATTACTTAATAAATTATAATATAAAAACTTGAAGGTTAAGTTTACATTGTCTAAAATCATTAATTAAAAACTAAAAATCTGTAGTATATAATATTATATATAATTTATTATTACGGTGATAATCAGTAAAAGAAAAAATAATTTAGCTATTTTTAACGAAAAAATAATATAAAATACATTAATAAATTATAAATTGTACAAATAATTTAAAAATATTATTGTACATTTCGCTAGGTTAAAAAAACTCAACAGGTTCTTTTGGATAAGTATACATTTTTTATTTTGTACAAGAAGCATTTAATAATCTACTTATTCTGAATTACTTAAAATAACTTATGGTATTTAGATACCAAATAATAATAATCAAGCTTAATATATTTTTTTAATTTTTTTGTTTCTTATAAAAATTGAAGCGTAAATTTATATACATACAAGTAGTAAATAAGAGATGCATTAGCACAAATTTAGTTATATTACGCAATTAATTGTCTCAGAAACAATATCAAATTTTATAAACACTGTTTTTCCATGAGAACGTAATTCGATCAAAGTCATCTAAATTATGAAATCATTGTATCATCATTATATCGACGCATATTTTCACACGCACACAAAACTTGATATATTATAACTAACTTGTTATATAGTACGTTTCATCTATATCATGACTTGTTAAAGTGTTTATAAGTATAACTATAATTCAATCTCTTGCAAAGTAATAAGTTTTTATTTTTACTTGCTTCAATTTGAAAATATTCACCTAACCATTAAATAATAATTCCGAATACAGTATATTGTACACTTTTTAATTATATTTCTTATATATTGGAATAATAATATTTTAATACTTAAGGTTATATTGTTTTTTAAAAATATTTTTCTTTAAAAAATTTAAATAACCTAATGATGATCAATAATCATAAATAATTTTCTAAATCTATTTTGGATATCACAAAAAATTATTATAAATAAAAACATATAAATTTGTTCTAAAATAATAGATATGAAAAATAATAAATATAATACGCCTATCATTAAATCTATTAAGTACAGATACATTTTTGAAGACAACACATAATTATGAAAGATATGCTTATATGAATATCTATCGTTCTATAATATACTGTATTTCCTAAATCTATAGCAAATACTGGGCACTTCTAGATTTTATATCTAGTTTCGTAATATTTTTCTTGCATACCGTCATACACAGGCATTCGTTTTTGTGTACGTAATAAATGTATAATTGTTTTGTACAAAAATAAAATAAAATAGTGCGCAATCTGCTGATCAATAATGAATCACGTTATCGCTATTCTGTATTAGTCTATCGGCTTTATTTATTATCATTGAACATTTCAATAAGTTTGTGCTATTTAAATGCAATTTTTTATACCTATGATAATTCAATCTGAATCGAGTATTATTAAATAATAATGGATGTTAATGATAGTAAATTTGTTTGTAAGGCTGAGAATTGAATAAAATATGTTCTCACTTATTTAACTAATTAAATATAATAATCGGTATATTTTTTATTATGAATACCGAATCGTCAGGATCCAGTAACATCAATTAAGACCAGATATTGTTCAGATCGTAAATCATTAACTTACATTATTTAAAATTATTCAGCTTATTTAAGTATAATTAATAAATAAGAGTACATATCTTATGTAATTATATGAAATGAATTTTCTTAAGTTTTCTGCAAAAAATCCACCATTAAGTACGAGTTACGTATATTATATAACATGTAACAGTATTTTCATCGTGTAAACGAATAAATCATGTGAATAAATAATAAATAATTATAAGCGTTAAAAACATCTATAAAATAAATATGTATCACAATAATTATGGGTTCAGCAAAAAAAATGTTTTTCGCTGTTGATCACATTTTCATAATGTTTAAGCAAGAGAAATATGAACTATTAATAAACATAAATTTTTGGTTTTTGATATGTATAGTTGGATACGAAAAATCACGCATTCTATATAAATGTCTATTGGAGAAATCATTTGTACTATAACATTTATATATTATCACAATCTAAAATTTAAAAAAAGAAAAATAAATTATCGTCTATAAAACTATTTGCTTACATCTAAGTTACAAGTATATCGTATAATTAAGTATACCATCTATAAAATAATTAACAATAATTAATAAAATAAATAAAATTAATAAATAAATAATTAATTAAATAAAGATCAGACTAGAACTGTTTAGGCTAATAATTTTTGTTCCACCTTATAAGTTACATATGACTGTTTCATAAAAAGATCGTACTTAAGGGAAAGTACCTTACCTGTAGAATATGGACTAAATAAAAATTATGTATATTTTTATTTTTTTAACTATAACAAGTTGATCTTTAGAGTATTATTTTTTAATGTTTAAATCAAGTACTAAAATGAGCTTAATTCTGTTAAAAATGTTTTTTGTTAAAATAAATAGAATAAGTACTAATTTATTCTGTTGAGAATGATATTTCTTCCAAATTTGTTATTTAAAATTGAAATAAATGACAAAAACATAAAATTGTGGAATTAACTGGAGGCTATTGTACTTTTATGGATACGTATGTAATGTGTGTAGCACCTATATTTACCGTAAAGTTTTATAGGAATACTTTCCCAAAAATGTGGACAAGAAAATTCTATAATACGTGCACTGACTAGTAAAGTATAATATACGAATCTTTCTTTAAAATCTATGAAAGTTCTTTAATTAACTCTACTCTCTTTCTCTCTATCTCTGTTTGGGTATACAGATAACGAATATAACATATTTTTAATTTATTATTGTATGATTTTGGAAGAAATATATATTTTTTTATATTAAACAAGGCTTTGATAGAATTCTTTCATTAGTTTTCGTTGCTTTGTATAAGTTTAATGAGAAGTTTGGATGGAGCATTGTCAGAGATATAATGTGAAAGTTTCTTCGACGAGTTTTGAAGATAGCATTTAAAGTCCTTAATTTAAATTATTCACTGATTCAATCATATTCTCAATTTATTTCTACTCTAAAACATATTCTAAAATTTGAATGAAGTCCATGACCCAAGGTAGGGCACTCTTATGAATTTTCTAAATAATAGAGTGAAAATATTAACATAAAATGAACTAGAATAAAATTTTTTTTCTTATACCAATTAGGTTAATACTAAAATGGATTGATACACATGTCACGGTTTGAGACCGTTGAAGTATGTAGAATTTACTTGCGTAAATCATTGAAAAACAAATTTAATTTAAATGTGGAAAAATTTTCCCATAATGCGGGAAAGAATTGTTTAGATTTAATTTATCAAGCAATCAATACTTGACACGACTATAAATCTTTTATCATCTGATCACAATTGGTGCTCTAGAGTTCCTGACTTGCAGCTGCTTATTATCTGTAACCTCTCATAAATTTTCCTTTTTAACATTTGCATCTTGTATTGAAAAATAAATAGAAATCTATTGGCAAAATCTATATATCCACTAATGATGGGTAGGCTTACCATCTTACTCTGTATTTATCGAGGCTCGGTCCTAGCTTTCTACGAGGCTAGAGGTGTATTTTTATATATATATATAATATATATATATTCATATATTTAAATCTATGTATGATTCAACTTGAAGGATGCGGTTAAAAAAGTGTTTGTCACCAATTTAAAATCAATGAAATAAAACTTGAAATACATTGTCCACAAACGGATACCGATGCCCCTAATTAAGACTATGCTATGCACATATATTTTGTTGATTCCAAGGGCCGCACAGATCTCCTAAAGATATATAGTGTACCTGCAAAAGAAACTAGCTAATACTTTGTATTGAAGGAGGGGTCACCAAGGCGCATTCGCACACCCGCTGCGCTCAATGCATGCGTGTTCCTGTGTCAATGAGAAAGCTCCGAGGTTGTTCTTCTCAATCACATTTATCAGGTCAAATTAGAACGCACGCAGAATGTACAATTAATATTCACTTAAGAGCTCAATTGCTTTTTAGGGATCCTATGCCTATGAATACTCTTTTGCCATTGCATGTTATGCTTCAAACGCATGTGACGGCGCAGGTCAGTTCTACGACTGAGCGTGGTGTGACATAGAATGCAGGTCGTCTGGTTGCGGTGCACCTCGAGGTGCTGGGTCAGCGAAGCAAGATGCTTGTACACACTTCCGCAGAGACTGCATGAAAAACGCCCCGGACCCTGCATCAGCACTTGACTGCCAGTTGTGTCGCCAATGTGCTTCCGTTTCCGTCCTATTACCCCCCCTGCAACACATGTAACACCTTCGTGACCCCGGTCTTTCTTTTCCTTTATCTTCGTTTATCTTATGGATCTTCCTCTTTTTCCATTCTCCATTCTATTTCTCTTTAAGCCAAAATCATAACTACACTAATTGCACACGCATTATCATACCGCTATACAATGTGGATATCTTCTTTGAATCTTTTGCATGTTTGTTTTCTTTTTCACCCGTTCATTGCTAGTGCGGCTTAATAGCCCAGCTACATTTTACTAACAGACATTAATGTTCCTTCTTTTTGTGCTCTACTTATGAGTTTCTTCGGAAATACACCCGTAAAATATTGTTTCTCGCCTAGCACATTAGTAACGAAAACAGATGATCTTTTATAAGAACTATGTACAATTTGAACAAACTATTACAAGATGAAACCGACGATAACTTTAAATCATCGATTTTCGTAAATGTGATTTTGAAATTTTTATTTTCGTTATAATTAACTTTCTGTATTAGATTTATGTCTCATTACTTTGTCTAGATTCCAATTTTAAACCGATTTGAAAAAAATAAAACTATTGGTGCACCCATTTTCCTTTGGCGTTAAATAAATAGAGAGATAATGAAAATAAAAAACGTATTTCTTTGTCAAATCCGTGATAAAATTGTCAACAAAATGTCTAAAAACAAAACAGAAACATGCCCACGTATATAGTTTTCCTTGAATTTCACTGGCTACTGAAAAAATGGCTATTGATTAATGAGAGATCTGCTGCAATGTAATAAAGCAATAGATTACGTATATTATATATTGAGTGAAAGATTTCTCAGCAGTTAGGGTAAAAATAAAAAATCACTAAAATTTATACAATTGCGAATACTTTTTTTAGATGAATGAAGTCATGCATACTTGTATAGATTTCTCAAGCTTAGAGAATTACAGCAATATTAGATTTTTAACCCCTTATACTGAGAGCGTTCCTTCGTATATATGTTTATGGCTATAAACCTTTCATCATTATATGAGTAATAAATACTGTAGAGGGAAAAAAATTCATATTGCTATAAGTTGACATTTTAAAACTTTATTCACACATATCTTTTACTTACATTGTTTAGTAAGCCAAACATAAATTTACTTAATTTATACATAATATTTTTACTGTTAATGTAAATATTTTTACTATTACACACACGCAATCACCACTTACGGGTGCGTGTATGTTAATAAAAACGATATCGATTTCTTTTCCATTTAGCAAAATAATAATTGGCAATCTTGTACTTAAAGTTACTGTGACTTACGAGGAATGTGCATATTCAGTTTTATGCATGTTAACAAAAATAAAGTAATTTTATACTTTGAATTTATATTTGGTAAGCATTGTGGACATGAAAAAATTAATCTAAACGAATCGATAATTCTACAGATAAATTCAAAGAATATAGAAATATTGGTTATTTCTTATATTTGGAATATATCTAGTAGAATAAGATAGTACTTTGTTAAGTAAAGTACGAATTTAAATTCTTATCACTAATTACAAAATTACAAATTTTGTGTCAGTGAAGTACTGCAAAATTAAATAATAAATGTATACCTTACAGTAAACATTGATTTAGTCTATTATAATGTAGTAATACGTTATAAAAACTAAATAAATTCAAATATTTTTTACATACGCCTTGAATTGCACTTAGCATTTACCTCACTTCGGTAGCACACTACATTTAATTATTGCGAAAAATAATAGATACAGCAAAATCATTTATTTTTACCAATGATATGATCTTAATTAATTGAACTTGAAAAAATTGCAGAAAAGAAATGTATCTTGATATCTCGGTTTCAAAAGCCGACGTAAAACTTTAATGAAACACCACGATGCGTTTAAATATATTAAAATGAAAGCAAAGATCATTACGAAATCGTTGATTTACGTTACGTTTTAAAATAATCATATTTTTACTTGATTTATTTGTAATCGCATCAATCTCGACACTTATATTAAATATCTTATTCTAGTCACTTTTTCATTCGTTTTTTTCATTCTTTTGGATACTCGTGCAACTATAATATTTTATTATGAATACAAAACAAAAGAAACATTAAAAAAGTTGAATACAATAAAAATAAATTTGAACATATACGTATATCAATATATAATGTACAGCAATCTTGAACTATCCTAACGAAAATCATAGTGTTAAGGTGACTCCGGAGTCATATAAAAACGTATACTTTCTGTCATTGCAGCTTCTAACTTTTCAAGTCAAGGAATGTAGTAAATTTTCAGATTTCCTCCTCACAGCCCTAGAGCATCGTAGCAAAAGACTGCGCAGTATGAAATTCGAAAACTCTGTACATCTTTGAGAGAAAGGGAAAGAGTGCGATAACTTTACCCGGAACACCCTTATAAAATGCAATTTCTTTTTTACTCCTTTTTCTCTCACAATCTCTCACTCCCTCACTTTCAGTCGCATTCAAACCAGAGATCACTCGAAAATTTTTGGTGCAGACGATAACTTCAAATGACTTGCAAGACTAGCATGGCATTCAATCGATCATTTTTTTGGAAGGGCTTATTCTTTCTTTTCGCTCACCATTTGTCTCGATGCCAAGCAAGTGGTCTTCTAACATAAAAAATTCTATAAAATTAGAATATTGTACATGTGAAAAATGATACAAAGCACGTGGCGTTGTACGTTGATTCATCGGAAATCCGCTCGCGAAACGAGTGGAAAATGCAAAGAGTAAGCTCTTCCATTAAGTAAAAGTAGTGGCAACTAATAATTAAAAAGAAATTACAAGCTGCGTGTACGATAAATTACTAATAGATAATAACGTAATTCTGAAATTGATGCACATGACCTCTAGGAAAATGCACATTCCTCATGATAATATACTATAATTAAGTACTAAAAAAATCATTTGACTAGATAAAATTATTTGTTTTTGTATTTTTTTCGCTTACTCGATTCTTTGGTTATAAAATAGATTTACAGCGCACGTAAAATTAGAGTTTTGGTATCTCTGGACACTGGTGCACAAATGGAATTAGAACTAAGGACAAAGGAGAATGACTTGGAAAGGTTTGGAAAAAGACGAAGAAGGGAGAGGCGTATGTGCTGCGCTGCAGATCGTTGATAAACCTCAAGACACCTCGACTTTCAAACGATTCCCCACCAGAGTTGCGCGTTTACAAATTCGAAAAGCGAGTTGCGTGCAACGATCTGCTCAAGAAAACCGATGTAATGTACGTAATATACATATATATATATATATTTTTTATTTATAGATTCATTTGTTCGACGCAGAGCGAGCGGCGAGCGGCGAGCGGCGCGTGGACCGCGGGGGGCGCGCCAGTGCTCGTGACGCGCGCCGCGCGAGGCACGCCGGGCACGCAGACGCACGCAGGCGCACGCGGACAACACACTGGGACACGCACGCACGCAGGCAGGCACGCAGAGACACACACGCACACACAGACACACAGAGACAGAGAGAGGCGCGCGGAGGCGGCCGGACGCTCGCGTACAGACGGCGGCAGAGACGCAGGAGCGGCGGGCGCGCGGGCCCCGGTGCCAGAGCAGTTGCGTACACGCACCGCGGGCGCGCGTGTAATGTAATTGTATGCGTGTACGGTGGTGAAGGTGGGCCGGGCTCGCAGGCTAGCGGCAGGAGGCGCGCAGGCGCGCGCGAGCGGCCAAGAGGGTCGCGGCGGGCGCCGGCGCGCGCGAACAATTATATGCGGCATATAAGTGACTAGGGCGCGGGCCGGCTGGCGGTCCGGCTGGCGGTCCGGCTGGCGGTCCGGCTGGCGGGCGCTCGCTCCTCTTCTCGGCGGGGCTCGCGCCGCGGCACTAAGGGATGGGACTGGAGGTGATTCTCTCGACGCTGCTCTCCCTGATGCGAATGGTGGTGAAGGTGGGGCCGGAGCCCGACTCGCTCGGGCTGCTGCTGCCGCCCCCCCGGTTGCCGCCCCCGCTCCGCGTGCTGCTGGCGCCCGAGGCGGAGCCGGGGGCCGAGGAGCGTGCGGCCCCGCCGCCCGTCGACGGGGCCGGGGACGCCGCCTCCGACGTCGATCCCATGCCCAGCCAACCGTGGCGGTTTTTTAAGTGACGCTTCATGTGCGTCGTGCGGCTCAGGACTTTGTGGCAGACCGGGCACTGGGTCGTCCCCTTGTGCATATTCATGTGCTTATACATGGAATCACGGTTCCAGAATGATTTACCGCAGAGTTTGCAAGAATGCGACGGTTGTTCGATGACCACTGAACGAGAATCTAAATCAAATAAAGTTTGGTATACTACAGAACTGCACCGCTTCGACACAACCCCTGCCAATATGCAATCCCTAAGGCTTCATGGCCCCTCTCTCCCTCCATCCCCCTCCTCTAGCTGACTATCTCTTCTCTCCCTGCTCTACAGCTATCTAGCCAATGGCCTATTCCTACCTCACTTGGTAATCTCCTCATTTTTAGACTTTTCAGTGCACTTTTAGGCTTTTCATCTGATTGAATTACTCAAGGGGCAAGGGATGAAAATAATAATATGAATGGCGTGATAAATATACAGCACTACCTTTCACTCCACTGATCATTCCAATTCTTTGCCAAATGTTTTCAACAAAAAACCATCATTTTCTCGGTCTCTCTTATTATCGAGCTCTTATTTGATTTACCACAATTAACACTTTCTCTCCGTCTTCCAGTTACACATTTAGCAAAGGACTTTTGGCTTTCTTACACAAACAGTTACGGCAACATTGGATGATATAGGCAGAACAAACAAACTCCAAATTAGCGACCATTCTTTCAAATGGCAATTTACATGCTGTATTGTGACTTCTAGCTATTAAAATAAAAAAGAAACGAATAAATGTAAAATTTCAGTACCAGCAACAGGACAGACGTTATTATTGCGGCTTTTACCGTTAAAAAGCTTCGGATCTGTCATGATTTTCAGCACAGTTCTTCAAGGGGTTAATTGGTTTAGTGGGCTCAATTTTGGAACTTTTCTCAAAACTCATGCGATCGCTTCGAACCACATACGTGTTAGTAGACTGCTTATTTTTTAATTTGCAGAGATACTGCTGCGTGTATACATCAAACTTCAAGCATCTTACCGTCAATAAATTTCCAATGATGGCTTTCTTAATTGCGTGATCAAGCTTACTGTCGTGATACTGGTACTTTTGCGACAAATTGCAAACCATGTGTAAACGTGAACATGTAAATAGACAAAAATATCTCAATTGCATGCATATAAAATCTATGATGTTGAAAAATTATACGAAAGAAAAACAAAACGCACTTACAAAACAAGCGAAATTGGATACGAATTATCAATAAATAGTAAACAACATTAATTATTATAATGGATAAAACAATGATTTAGTTAGGTTAAATGATCTATGATGGTTCGACAATCATGTTCCTTCCATTATTGTCATCGTCAACAACGTCACGTTAATCAATAAAGGCTTACCACTTATCAATTTTAAATATTGTCCGATGATCAATTCAAAATCAATCTTGCAATACAAGTCATTTAAAAATAATTAAATTATTTTAAGTTGAAAATGAATGGTATTTATTCAGACATTTTTTATTTTCAGGATGCATCACTTACTTGTTCTTATTACAATAGCTACCATCACTGTTATAATCGTTTGAAAGATTATTTTTTAGTTATATATATATATATATATGGATATATATTTCGAACTATTCATACTTCTACTACTACTAGGCAAAAAAATCATTTGTAATAAAAATATACTAATTTGTAACAAAATACGCATTTATGCTACATACGTTCAATAAAAGTGTAGTTGCCTCTGCAAATTTACGCAATACTTCGAGGCAAGTTAGATACCGAAGCAATTTGAGCGACCTTACAGCTACATACATTTAAAGTCTTATATCGTTTTATTACTTTTAAAAATTTCTAACTTTATTATACATTAAGATCATAGATCGTATATAGGGCTTGTTAGCTTTATAAAGAAATTAAAACTAGATGCATATCAATTGTATTTCTCACTCGGCAGATATGAAATTTGTCCTTGAATATGTTTTTAACTTTCAGATAAAAAAGGTTATTGCTTTAATAACAATCACTGTAAAAAATATACAACAAAACTTATTCTGTATTCATAGCCTACGTAAAACGAGAAATCTTTTAATCCTAGATCTAGAATTTACGAAGTAAGCTGCGATTTAAAGCGTATATTGTATATCAAAAGGGAAAATTACAAAATATTGATCAAATAAACGCGGAATATTATTTCATTACACCGTACACAAACATAACAATGTTCAAACTGATCCTTAAACAAGTAATGTGCGTATTAAATAACTTTGCGAAGCATAACCCATTTGGTAAACACCGTAAATAAATAAAGTAACTGGACCGCCTGTTACTGTCGATTGCACTGGTCAAAATTCCAATCACGCGTCGTAAAAGCCACGAGACGTCGATTAATCTAGTAGAGTAGCACGCAAGGAATCGGTATACGTATGTACAATTGAAAACTCGTAAAAAGTGCTTATAATACAGGAGCAGGGATGCTTGAGCTCGCGGCCTACGTCTTGATTTTGTACCCGTGCACGTTGATCAAGTGGCAGCGCATCGTGTACTTGCGCGTGAAGACGACCCGGCAGATGGGGCACACTGTATCACCCCTGTGTATACTGCGGTGGTGGGCCAGGGAGTCCCCGCGATTGTAGACTTTACCACAGACGTCGCACACCCACCGACCATCTTGGTCGTGCAGTGGCCGCGTGCGCCGCCTGCTTGGTACTCGTCCGACACAGGCTCCGTCATCGCCTCCGCCATCAGCTCCGCTACTGCTCGATGGTTGCAGCTGATCCCAGCCGAGCGGATCCTTTTCTTGCCTCGCTTCTGCGCACACAATCCAAAGTGTTTCCCATTCACACAGATTGCTTGCATTTATTGGCCTGCCGCCCGCGATTCTCTCTTAAATCACTGCCACCTTACGTGCACTCGCTAGTTTTATAGGGTAGTTATATGGTAGCTAGGAGTCATTCGCGCGCTGCCACACCGTCGAGTCTCGACGCGCCTTATCCGGAATATCAATACGTCCTAGGGCACGCAACAATATTCCGGCAAGCGGTAAAATTTTATCAGCTGCTCAGTCGGATTGTTACAAAGCTATCCATTTTTGTCAGTATTGCCCACAAGCGTAATTTGTCACAACGCATTAAACCTTTCACCAAATTAGATATTGTTCATCCGTTTATTCAAAAAGCTTGTTAATTCAACTTAAACTGGATCGTTTACCATAATTTTATATAGTTTTAGCACGAGTATAAGAAAATAAATGCCTAATAGTTTTAACATCTTTCCACTCTTCGAATGTTTCTAGCCAATAGTAATTGTGGGTGTTTTGTCAGGAATAAGAACTTACGTCTAACAGATTTTGGTATTTGAGTAATGTACAAATTGTTATTTTTCATTTATATAAATATTTTATTACAAAATTTCTATGTACTAAGTATCTGCCAGTGTCGAGACTACGCACACAGTTAAATTATATGTATTCAAAGTAAAAATATAAACTTTCAATCTTAGTAAAATTCCTACACGCTAGCTGTCCTCGTTACTCTTTATTCTCTGCGTTCATACGCACGCATAGGCACGCACCCACGCAAAATTTGCCTGTTATCACAATAATTGTGTACGTCTATCACGCTAAATTACTTGTCAGACGATTAACTAAGCAATTGGAAGGTATCATATAAATTTTGCAAACTTATTGTATTGAATTAAATCGTAAGTATTAACTGCTAGTTCGCGTTTATAAACTAAATACGTATACATAGATAAAATTTCCATCAAAATAGGAAAAAAGCGCAAAATCAAATAAATTAAAATGTTTAAAATATAATTTGTAAGTTTAATAAATTTATTTAAAGATTTTACAAATGATCGGCGTCTACAAGCTTGTGAATTAAATCTTGATAATTCGTTCGATAAATCTTTTTCACTAGTCGTTACTCTGACTTATGGGCTCAAATTAATTTCCAATGCGTTAACTTAAAACAGTCATCAAAATACGCATTTGATATATATGTACATTTTTGCAACATAGTTAATTCACTGAAACTCGCGAGCTGCTTGTAGCTATACATGCTTCGCATACGAGTGTAATACCTTATATTTTTTTAAATATAAAACTTAACACATCATACATTAATATAGAGCCTTAATATCTAGGAACTGCTTATAAATGGATTAAAAAAGAAGAATTCAAAGAACTTTTTGTAACATTTCCTTTACCAATTTCCAACAGAAGCGTAATTATATAAAGTAAGATTTATCAATTTTTTTGAAAAAATGGTAGATAAGCCACTTATGAATCGACCACGCCCTCCTTTGAGGATTCGGACGTAAATGTTATGCCCGGTTGCACTTGGAACCCCGCAGAGCTCACACACTTCAAACTATTTATTCACAATTTGTAAATTATTGCTTTTATGGCACAATGTTTGCTTCCATTTGCACGCGCGCGGTCTTTGCACATATTTACAGGAAATAAAGAGTCACGCGGTAATGTAACAAAATGGTCGCCGATACAGTACGGAGTTACACACATCTGTCCTCTGCTCTCTAAGTAGCGGCCCACCTCATTTCTTTTTATCGCCCTGCACGTTAATCTTAGCATTGACGTTCCACAATGTGCGTTTGTGTATTCGCAACAGGTGCACCCTCATATCGTAACTTCGACTAAAGATGCGCTGGCAAATGGGGCATCTCGTCTGACCCGTATGCAAATCCTTGTGGAGCGTCAAGGATATCGGGTGCTTGAAACCCTTGCAACATATTCTACAGCGAAATAACAATTCAGAATCCGAGCCCTGTTCATTATCGTCATCATCGACACACGCCCCGAAATCGGGATTTGGGCCCGAAATACCGCCTGTGCCTCCTGGCCGTTCTATAAATAAACACATCAAACACATCACCTAGATAATTTGTAACGCGATTATTTCGATGTATCTTTAATTACTAGGTTTTTTATATTGTTTAGCTTGTATTCTTATTTGTTTTTGTCTTATCTTTAATAGTATACACGCACACACGTATAAACGGGAGCGAGTCCCTTGTTTTTATTTATACGCGTGCACGTGTACGTATATATATGTAAGATCAGTTGCGTGTGTAAAAGCAGAAGCTAGGATAAAAGCCTGATTAGACGATAGAACACATTCAAAAGGCTTAATAAGCGTCAATCCCGAATTCCCAACAAAATGGATGCAATTCCTTTTCATTTCTAGTAAAACGACACACATATTACTGATCAATCATGTGATGGACTTAAGAAAAAATGATGTTGAACTTTAACGCATTCTTGCACAACCCATTTTTGCATCAGTCAAAAATTTACAAAATCATGAATAACGATGTTCGTTTTTATAGTTTGCACTGTCGTCACCGGGTTCAAATTCAAGTCATGTATCCGTAAAATAATACAAGAGTTTATTAATCTAACGATACCTAGTATATATTCATTAATTTTCATAATTATAAAAACATTACTTTAAAAATCTCGTGATTTAACTTAAGGCGAACAATTTAATATCAGTCTATTCTTCAATTTCTTGCGTGCACCACAAAAAAGTATGTATTACGTATGCTCTATTGATACAGCGATTGACCCGTGTCACCTAAGCTCGGTTGTTTGCGTAAATAATGAGCTACAAAATTTGTACTTGCGTTGTATAATCCTATCTTCATTCTTATTACTATTACGCATTGACATGCGCTATTAGATTTTTCAGTTTAATATTTCCTGCTATCATTTGAATACCAACAGAAAATACAAGAAGTATTTTAAATTTTAATTTACTATTCAATATTATAGATTCGTATATTACTTTGATTATATTTAAGATTAGAAATTATTATTCGTAATCGTAGAGTATTATAAACGTGAGTAAACTGGTAATGCATTTTTAATCTTACACAGGTTGAAAGTTATGTATGATAAAAGTATTAACGTATACCGAACGGTCACGGCAATAAACGTTCGTATAATTTAAATACACCGCAGCATTTTATAAATTTAATGCACGCGTACAATGATATTCTATATATTACAAGTTTTGGTGTACTTCGCACATATTTATCCTAAGCCATTAGAATATATACAAAAAAGAACTAGTAAAATGAATACAAAATATTTTTAGGGTAAATGCACGAATAATTCTTAAAGTTTATAAAATCTGTAAATAAACGTTATACTTATAAACTGAAAGACGCAGTAAAGAAAGCGAAAATAACAAGTCATGCGAGGGATATCGCTCTCTATACTAAATAATGAAATTTTAATACAATAAACACTTATTAAACATACGCGCTTAAAATTTAAAAGGCAATATTCGAAAGTTATTGTACTATAAATAGAAATTTATACATTTCTAAATTAATTAAAACGTATTGAGAATTTATCATGATTACGTTATAACTTAAAATAAAAAATAAAATGTTGATCAAAACATCAAGTTTTAAGCTTAATTCAGTATTTTTAGGTTTTTTAAGGAAGCACTGGTAATAACACTGATAATAAAACTAATTTAATAAAAAATTAATTGATTCGCTCTTTCCTAAAGCACGAGCGATACTAAGTTTTTTAATTTAATTTTAAAGAACGTGATATATGGACATTATTTGAAAACCATTATCAATGGTTACATCATATTAATTACGAAAAATATTGGGTAAATTTAAAAAATATCAATAATTTGTTATAAAACTTCGTTTTAGAAATGTAAACACATCTTATGCTTTTGAATTTAAATCTAATGTATTTAAATTTGTTTTAAAAAGTCCTGAATTGATAAGCCAAGGAATTAAGACGACTATGATAAGAAATGCTAAGTTTTATATCTCTGAAAACTGATTTGCTTCTGTCAGGATATAAAACATTAATATTTTTCAATGGATCTAAATTGTTTAATCGGATATAAATATTACCGCAAATCACAGAAGACAATTGTGATTTTTAGATTTGATTCTTAATTCTCATTTGATTTTGATGAAGAAATTGAAAATCAATTGTGTGAGATTGCATTAATCAATTTGCAATGAAATCTTTCAAGATTTAACGAAGAAATTGAAAGTTATCATCAAAATAATTCTCTTAAACTGTTGTAAATGAAAAATACTTTTAAATTTTCTGTACTTTTCTGTACTCTTGGTGTTAAAATACACTGAATTTGATAAAAATGCCTGTTACAATGGCAAGTAAACTTAAACTTTTTTATTTACCCTGCATTATACAAAGTTTTAGACGATTGTGTAACTAGACCCACCGTGCATTTACCCTATATCATTTGAATAAAGTTCCAAGGAGCGACTCCGGGAATAGTAATAAAAATCAGCATCGAGAAGTGCTGAAATGTATACGATTCGCAGCAGTGAATGAGCTAACCGTAATCGCCCGGAATATGCACTTATGTGCACCGCGACCTAGCGGCGCTTCTCTAGTGCTCCGGTAAGCACGCAGGGCGTCGTGAAAGTAACGAGGCAACGGCGCTTCGTGGAAGCACAAACGCGGGAGCGACTAACCTAGTGAACTGCGTCTGGACTCGCTGGAGCGCGTCTAACTTGTGGGTATTAGTCCTCTTAGCAAAGGATGAACGCGTCGCAAGTACAGAGTCGCGGGAGAGGAAGAGCGCAACAACGCGGAGAGTCGTGACGGGGGCAGGTGTGCGCGTGGGATGCGGGAATCAATGATCGATCAATCTGAGTAGTAGCACGGTCGTGGCGGTACGGCGCAAACTGTCAGGTTGGTGCTATGGAGGCGGAATGTGGGGGATCGAGCGCAGCTCGTGGAACTCGGCGAAGCACGGCCAGCGACACAAGCAGGCATTGCAGGCCCAGCACTTGAAGCGCGTCTGTCGCAGCTTCCCGCGCGAGGTCAGGACTCCGCGGCGCTTGCAGTGTACGCACACTTTGCCATGGCCATTCGCCTTGCTCAGGCTATGCGGCTGGCCGGTCACGTACGTTACCCCTCCTGGACAAAAGTACAGTTCGCCAATTTTTCTTCAGTTAGTGTCTCTTGTTTTCCATTTTTTTTATTCTTAGAAAGTTTCCGTGTGTCTTGTGTATACCATGCAGCAGCAGTTCTAATTAGTATGTAAGTGTATCCGTGAGTGTGTATGAAACGCCCCACACCTCATCCACCCAGCACCAACCAATAGCCGTAGAAAAGCCAGTACGAATTGTTATATGTAGATGTTTCTTAGATTACAGGTTATTAGTCACCAATACCCACAATTCAGCATTGCCAGGTGCTAGCTCAATGTGCTGCTCTATGTCTAGAAACCGAAATCGAATACCGATCCGCGGGACGGCCGATCGGCTACGCACGGGCATCTAAAGCATCTGCGTAAGACCGTCCGCCTGTTAATACCCTATATTCTGGGAGATAACGCGGAAGGTTTGCTTCTTAGATCCAACAGGAATAAGCCCTTTACATTATCGCTCATGTACCCCTAGCCGCCTTCTTTCGTTTGACATCGAACGTCGTCCTAGAAACAAGAGCTCGCCAATCCACCCCGTACACGTTTTGTGAACGCCCTTCCTACCATCTGTCGTGTCAGCAATTCCACTTGGACGGTAAACTACTTCTTTTTATCCTAAAAAGACTTTGGTCAAGTTTTATAAGAGTAGGAAAAACGTGCTCTTACTCGACTCAGGTGACTAGATTACAATCTTTTTCGTTTCGGTATTATTCAAAGGAGCTTGCAGACAATTCGCTTACACATCGAATGGCCATATGATAAAATTATAACATCGAGAGAGTAAATAAACATCCACTTATATGAGTAAACTACGATTTACATATTTTGAATAATATACAAAAATATGTCAGAATTGTCTATCAAGTCCTTTTAACCTATTGAAAAATTGTTTAGCTGTGCCTATACAAGTACTGCATATTCATCCCACATGTGCAACAATTTACATATTTTCTGATAATAAATTATTCGCTATCTTTTTGAGTTTGAAAGACTATGACAAACTGTTTTCTATTTTATATACTACTATTTTTCTTAATATAAACGTAATACAGAAAATGTTATTCACTAACCTTTAAAACTAATTTCATTTAACAGAATTTTAAATACTATTTTATTAATTTATTTTTCAATATTACTTTTTTCTGGTTAATTTCCAAATAAAACTTCTTTAACAAATAATATAACTAAAATGTTGCACTGGCGGAAAGAAGTAACTCAACTGATGAGCGTTATTTTTCACCTATCAATTTTCTTTATTCTTATAACAGTGACATTATAATGACGGTGCAATAATCAGCTCGCTAGGTATAATTTTTGTGATCTAACCTTGATCTATAAAAATTAAATTCAGCGTTATAATAAGTTAACGTTTGCGGTATTTTAATCGAAAACAAGCTTTTTGATACGATGTTCTTATAAAAGCTTTCAAAGAGATATCATGCTACTTTGTTACTAATTCAACAATATACTTACCTACTTTATTTATATTCAATATTAATGTACTAGTGAGAAATGTAGAAAGAAAAAATATCTAAAAACAAATTACCTAAAAATGTATACGCACGCATGCCACTTTCACCCCTACCACCACCAACATAATTACAATTGTCAAGTATGAAAAGTTGTTGAGTAAAGTTATGAATATAAATAATTCTAATACACGCTTGAGGACATGAGGCCACAGTGCACGTTACCTGATAAAACAGCGCTTGATTTTTTTCACGTGTGTAATAATAACGAATTAAAAAATAAGCGTTTTTTATGCAGCTAAAAATACTGCTCAATGGCCTCACAGTTCATAAGTAGATTCCCACTTTAAATTAAAATTCATAAATACTTGTAGATAATTAGTGCGGTGTTCTGAATGCGATGATAGATTAAATTGATGTGTGAGGATGAAAACCTTTATTAAATGGAAGCAAAAATATTTTTATTCGTTTTCTATCATTTCGGGGTCATAAGCACGTAATTAAAATTAAGTTTCTTAAAAACATGTAAAAAATTTAAAATAATTTTAAACTTGAAACACTTAACATTCACACACAACAACTTTTCTATTTTCTGTAAATAAGGTATCAAACAGTAAAACATATTAAACGAAAGACTACCTGCTATAGTCCTTGATTCCTATTCAGCGCAATCGTGAAAGTCGCACTAATTATTTGAATAAAGTAAATTATTATTTTAGTATTACAATGATGCTCAAGAAAAACAGTGGTGGCCTCATTCAAGTTATATAGAAGGAACATTAGTGATTGTCGGCACACATACAGCACTTGGCAATGCTTACTAAGAACTACAAATCAACCTACACCCGATTATCTTCACCACACAAGTTTTTACATCCAAAAATCCATGCACTCTGTACACACTATAAGAATTAAATTATTGAAAGTCAACGGAAGTAGAAGAGCTTGCAATAGACAAATGTCACTTTCTAATCGCCATACAATTCACCACATTTTTTTCTTATAAATTTATTATATAAAGGACTATGTGAACCTGATTAATTTTAATAAATATTAAAATTGAAGAAACACAGGAAAGAAAAAGCAGGCATAATAATAGAAATGTTATACATTTTATGAAACTTTCAAAAATATTAAATGTGTAAAATAGCTTCAATTCACATACTTTTTATTTATATATTCATGATAACGTTTAATCAATGGATATGTATATTTAAATGTATGTATTAAAATCTATCATATTTAATAACAAATTTGAATGATTATATTGTTACGAACATTATTATTTAATATAACTTTTCAAAACAATCATTCTATTTTATTATACTGAATTTCTGTACTACATTTTATGATTATTATTCACTTTTATAAATATTGTTAAACATTTTCTGCTTTAAATTTGATATTAAGAGAAGTTTCATAAATTTGAACATACATAGAAGAGAAATAATATCAGGTCCACAGCATGTGGCAAATGTTATAAGTAAATAAATCTTAAAGACTATGAAAGGTTTTGTGCATTTTGAAACAATAATAATGAAGCGAAAGTCAATTTTTATTATTGCTTCCATTTTCACCCAAATTTTTTATACCAGATTCATCCGTATGCAAGTATGATAATGCAAAGCTGCAAAGGCTTTTAAGCCATTATATTTAATTTTTAATGAGTGAGTTTTATTAGCTATCTACCCCTTTACTAATACTGCAGATATTTATAAATATATAGATATATATATTAGCCTTATTATACATTTTTATAAATATTATAAAATTTACACAATCCATACTCCATAGAAAAGAAAACACCATTTAAAGAAAGAAAGAGAATGTTTTATAATCTTGCTGCTTTCTATTGATTATGGAATCTTAAATTAGCTATTTTATATCAAAATTGCATTATAACAAATAGAAAGTTTAATAGTTTAAAATATTTTAAAATTTTTTTAATTTTTCTTTTTAAAAGAATAAATTTTATAATAGCAATTGAAATACAAATGTAACACTGCTGCAGTTACAATTTCGCACTCACATATATATAACTTTATAGATTCAAAATTCGAAATAATTTTAAAAAATTCCTTAAAAATATTCTGAAATCTACTGTATTGCATACTTTTTGAAAGGAAATCGTATCTGCAGCAAATTATATAATTTTTTTAAATTAAGTGACTCACCTTGAAGCTCGTGTGATAGCCTTTCTCCAGAACTTGTACCAGGCTTGGAAAGTAAGTATCCTGTTCAAAAATTACAGATTAATTAGTTGAATTTGAAAGCACAAACTAATAATCAATGAAATATAAAAATAAGATAGTTAACCTATATCTGATGATTTAGAGGCATCTAATGCATCTGTTGAAGATTGATTAGAGTAGAAGGTTTGTGTTATATCAGGCTTCTGATCATTTTCTATTAAATCTGGGTTATCATCTAATATTTTTGTAGAACCTTCACCTGCACTTTGTTCTTCATAACTACAACTACTTCCATCTTGTTCCAAATACTCAGGTATTTCTAATTTCAAATTTGGCATAAGAGGAATTATTTCAACAGGATCCGATCCTGTTTGAATATCTGATTTATCAGAATCTTTAGGTGAGGACATATGCCTATTTGATTTTTCTGAATGTGTGTTTGAATTTTCCCTACACCTTCTCCTTTTATTTGGTGGTGCATCTAACTTTTGAGAATCTATTAAGTGATATGGCAATGGAGAACATGGTGATTTGCTCCCTTTATCATTCGTGATTACTTTGCCAGATACATTTCTCAATTGTACTTCTGGTTCACTGGGGATTTCTATGTCATCCTACAATTAGGAAAGTTTATTAATAAAAGATTTTGAACACACTTTTAAATTGTAGTTGATAATTGATGCGATACAAACCTCAACCATACTATCATCTTTTCTGGAACCATCTGTAAGGCCTTGTACTGCTAATAGTTCAGCTGTTGTCATAAAACTATCTAATTGTTCTTGTACTACATTAACTTCTCCTTGATAGATAAAATCAACTAACGCAGCTAAGTCATCAAATTTTACATTTCTAAATATGATAACAGGATGCTGACAAGGATTCTCCTAAGTAAATTAAGCATTAGAATTACGTGACGCAGTAATGTTTCACTAATCAATTTATACAAATGTCTTATAATAATATGTACCTTAAATAAATCTCTAAAATATGTGCTACATGCTGATAACAGCATTTTGTGTGCCCTGATTCGTTTTCCTTCACAGCTCAACGTAACATCCACAAGATCCTCATCTGAGCGCAATGTATCAAATGCAGATGTGATGTGCTTAAGATAGTTGTTCCATCGTAGGGAGAATTGCTGACTGGAACCCATGGTGACTGCCTAAAAGACAGATCACATATGTACTTACACTTGAACACATATGTACAAACATAAACTGAATTTGTGTATGTAACCTACTGAACAACTTAAACAAAAACACATTCAACTGTAAAAGTTGGTGTAACAAAAATTAGAGGCGTTTTTTGAGCAAGTTAAGTATGAAGCTAAGGAGAGACGCGAAAGGTTACGCGTACGCGTCGAAACTGACAATGGTACAAAAAAGAATCGAAAGCAATAGAGGAAAAGCTGTGGTCGAGGAAAATAAAAGCAGCTTGCAGCGGTTGGGGAATAAGAATTTCCGGAATAATTCGTGTAGAGAAGCTCCGTGTTTCTTACCTCGTGCGTTAGCTCGCGTAGCGCTTATAAAAAAAAGGGGCCGTCGGCAGTGCGGGAGGAGAGGAAAGGGGAGGGGTGGGCCGAGGGGGGCAGGCGCGGGGGACTAGCGCGACAGACAGAAAACGATGGAGGGCGCACGGCCCTAAAGCCTCGTTTTGCGCTTGTGTGCTGTGCACGACGCAACGAAAACTATTGATCAGTCGCGCCACGCGCGCGTGCACGGGAGCGCGAGGGGACGGCTCTGGGCCCACACAAATATCGCCCCGAAGAAAACTGACAACTGCTCGGCTGTATATAGAAAACCCGGGGGAGGGGGGAACGGATGGACTCGCTCTCTCTCCGAGGAACGGGAACGCGCGTCCACGGTATTACACACGGCTCCTGCTCCACCTCTCGAGCCTGCGATTCGGCTTGTAAACACGGGCACCGCGGCAACTGCGATTGAAAACTAATTACCAACGCGATCTACTCACGCGCGGAACTCTGCTTTGCGCCCAATGCAAAAGATGCCTATTTTCTCACTTTCGTTTGGATGGTGCGTTGTCGTTCCGTCTCCCTTCTTCCTCAAACTTCCTCCCTCTCGCAGGCTACGCGCTGCGGTTCTCTCGAGCGGGCGCCTGCTGTGGCTCTGCTGCGCTGTACGCTCGCGCTCTCCCCACCCTAAACCTATATCTCGCGCTTCTTTCTCTCTATCTTTCTCTTTTCCCTTCTCTCGCTCTCGCCCTCGCACGCGCTCTCGCTCGCACTCACTCGCTCACTTACACACTACGCACAGCCATCCGCATTTCTCCGAGAAGAATTGATAATGTAGGTACCTTGTCTGCCACGCGTCCGCACTACCGCATGTTACATAAACTTTCAATTGAGATATATACGCACCCACTAGGTTGTGCACAGTCGAGTCTGCAAGGTTTTATCGAATTAACTCCTTACAACGGTCAGTTCGCTTGACAGACAATGGCCATTTTCTTTTACGGACAAATGTGTGGGACGTGGGTAGGCCCAGACCCAGTAGGCCGTCTTTGTATGACTGTTCGTACATGTAGTATGCTTCCAATGCTATACGCAATGTATAAGGGTGATTATACATTTGTATCCTCAATGCGATATACATATACATATATATCTCTTTTACTTTCCGACTCAATTGAAAGCAAGAGGAATGCATGGAAACGTAGCAACTCATTTCGTTTCTCGTTTCTACAATTCAAATCAAAAATTTCTAAAAAAATATTAAAATTCATTGAAACATCAATTTCAAACAAAGCAGTCGTTGTTTATAGTAGTACATGGTATACAATTTTTTTAAATGACACACGTTTCTTAATCTTTTTTATTTATATAACAGTAAAATACAATGTGTAGATTATCAACAATATGACTTAATAAACATTTAAAGATAATTTCAAATGCATACAAATATTTAGTACATGCCTATTAAGTGGCATAATTATAAGACATACATTATTTGTTTAAATACATTATACGCTTAAAAATATTCAAAAATGTACAATGGTAAAGTCATAAATATCCATATAAAGTAATTTTATTGTCTACATTTTCTATTAAATCTACTAAAACGTAATTGAAATAGTATTATCAAATGTCAGTACAGTCCTTAATATAGTGTAAAAAATATATAATTATTTTTTTAATCTTGAGGTTTCATAAACTTTCGTTTTTTTCGTCTTGGTTCTTCAGAATTCTGCAGATTGCAATCATTAGAATGCTCGGCTATATTTTTGACATTAATTTTGGTTCTTGACTTCCACACTGTAGCCATATGATTATCAGATACATCAGTTTCACTTTTTGGTTCATCTTTGGAAACTTTTTCCATTTGTTCTAATTCTATTAACCTCTCAAGTTCTGGATTTTCTCCTTGAAAACTTAATCTCCCATCAATTAATTCTTCACATAAAATATAACTTGATTGAGTAACAAATTTTCCACTGTAAAAATTTCCAATTTAGTAAATATCTAATTACAATACATGATACAAAACAGTATTTACTTACGAATGTTTTGATAATAGTAGTTTACCAAAATAATCTTCACCCTCTTTCTGGTATGTTTGTTTCTCCACTTTGTCCTTTGTTTTTTTCATAAACTAAATTACACGCATTATATTAGAATTTATAAAATGCATAAATGACTCTTATTCCTTTTACTTACTTTCATTTCTAAAATTGATTTTGATAATCTCATCTTGTTGTTGCTTCTCAATGACATTTTAGAATAATTTTATTTCGTTTATTTTTTGAATTAATTGTTCATTAACAACTGTGTATAATGAATAAAATGTAAATTAGTTAAATTTGAAAAATTATCCTAAATAGTATACAAAACTCAATTTTTTGCAGGTTAAGTATGGAATTTCTGTACACAACAGATGCAAACGGGATCCTAAATGCGTAACCCACGTGTTGTGGGTTGTAGCTGTAAGGTATATAACTGTATCTATACAAATATGCTAAAATACTAAAATTTCAGATAATTTTCAATTTCACTCAAATTGACTTATATTTTCATGTTTGAACCATGAATTGATAACTAATCTCAAGAATGAATATCACGAACTGATGCACCAACTACCTCAATTAAATACATTTTATATAAACAAATTATCTTTAAAAATTTCACAAAAATCAAATAAATTTCGAATAAGAGCTACTGTAATATTGCTCTTTATTAAATTTTGCTTATAAAAGTTATATAATTACGTAATTATAATTGACTTGATTATTATTATTTTTATTATAAAAATATTACTTTTAATATTATCCTATAGATTTTATATAAGTATTTTACATTTATGCCGTGGACTTAAGGTGCATGTTTCGATCCCTAAAAGCTTTAAATTTTATGACAGATTTCGTGGTACAGCTTACATACATTTTTATGTATTTAGTAAAAATTTATATTATAAATAATTTTTTATTTCAACCTTCAATAAGCTTATTTGTTCCTGTATTTATTGGAATTTACTTCTAAGGCTGATTTAATGTTACTCGATTCGAAAACAAAATTAAATTACTTTTAATTATGCACTGAATGAAACAGAAATGCCTGCATGATTTACTTTATGACAGTGAATAATCTTTTGCATTTGTATCATTTTGAGACTTATTATAATAGTGCAGAAGGAAGTGGAATGTTTTAAAACAAAGATGAATAAAAGACAAGTATTGATTTGGTAACAAAAAATAAATAACTTTATTAGCATAGACTAGGAATGATACATAAATAATACTAGTTTTATTTACAACAACTATTGATTTCGTCTTTAATATAAAGACTAAGAGAGCAATGAGTTGATCCGAGCAGGAACAAGCATCAGTCTTTAAATCATAGGGTGAAACTAGCCATGACCAATTTAGTCGACTTCCTCGACCGTGGGACCAGGTCGACCAGCGTTGGCTTGCCTGAACTGGCTGCCGCAGTCCTGAGGCCCTGAGGATGCGCCTGCGTTGTGGATTTTGGTCATGATGGGCGCGCAAAGCTTCTGGATTTCTTCGAGCTTGTGCTTGTACTCTTCCTTCTCGGCCAGGGTGTTGTTGTCAAGCCAGCGGATAGTGTCCTCGCAGAGATTCGTCACGCTATCCTTATCGGACTGCGAGAGCTTGTCGCCGCTGTCCTGGACCGCCTGCTTCACCGAGAAGACGTAGCCCTCGATCTGGTTGCGGACCGAGACTTTCTCGCGCTGCTCGTTGTCCTGCTCGCGGTAGCGTTCCGCGTCCGACAGCATCCGGTCTATCTCCTCGCGGGAGAGGCGCCCCTTGTCGTTCGTTATGCGGATGTTGTTGCTGCGCCCGCTGGCCGTGTCTTTGGCGCTGACGTGCAGGATGCCATTGGCATCGAGGTCGAAGGTTACTTCTATCTTGGGCACTCCTCGCGGCGCCGGGGCGATGCCGCTCAACTCGAATCGGCCCAGATGGTTGTTGTTCTTTGTCATGGCGCGCTCGCCTTCGAACACCTGGATCGTCACTCCGGGCTGGTTGTCGGCGTAGGTCGAGAAGGTTTGGGTCTGCTTGCAAGGGATCCGGGCGTTGCGCTCGATGATGTTGGCCATGACGCCTCCGGCGGTCTCGATGCCAAGCGACAGAGGGGTCACGTCGACGAGGAGGACGTCCTGGAGGGTGGCATCCTTGTCGCCGTCCCCACTGAGGATGGCTGCCTGCACTGCTGCACCGTAAGCAACCGCCTCGTCGGGGTTGATTGACAGATTCAACTGCTTGCCGCAGAAGTAGTTTTGCAGCAGCGACTGGACTTTTGGAATGCGAGTCGAGCCTCCCACCAGGACGACGTCGTGGATCGATCTCTTGTCCAGTTTCGCGTCGGCGAGGGCCTTCTCCACGGGCTCCAGAGTTGCGCGGAAAAGATCCGCGCAAAGCTCCTCGAAGCGCGCCCTAGTGACCTTCGTGTAGAAGTCGACGCCCTCGAAGAGCGCGTCGATTTCGATGGAGGCCTCTGTGCTCGAGGACAGGGTGCGCTTGGCCCTTTCCGCCGCGGTCCTCAGGCGCCTCAGCGCTCTTGGATTCGACTTGACATTCTTCCTGTACTTTCGCTCAAACTCATTGCAGAGGTGGTCCACGAGTCTCGAGTCGAAGTCTTCTCCTCCGAGATGCGTGTCGCCCGCGGTGGCCTTCACCTCGAACAGTGACCCCTCGTCGATGGTCAGAATCGACACGTCGAACGTCCCTCCGCCAAGATCGAATATCAGGACGTTCTTTTCTCCCTTGAGGTTCTTGTCGAGACCGTAAGCCAAGGCCGCCGCCGTCGGCTCGTTGATGATTCTGAGAACATTTAGGCCGGCTATCGCCCCCGCATCCTTGGTAGCTTGCCGCTGGGAGTCGTTGAAGTACGCTGGGACTGTGATCACTGCGTTCTTCACTGTTTCGCCCAAAAACGCTTCCGCCGTCTCCTTCATTTTCGTCAGAACCATCGAGCTGATCTCCTCAGGGTTGAACCTCTTTTTCTCGCCTCGAAATTCTACTTCCAGCTTAGGCTTGCCGCCCTCCTGGGCGACTTTGAAAGGCCAGTGGACGGATGTCGCTCTGGATTTTTTCATCGTCAAACCTGCAATCGCAAAAAATCCGTATTAAATACCGCATCTACCTCAAGAGATCACAATTATCGACTTTATTCAAACAGTAAAAAATTTAATTTTAAAATCGAACATTTTTAAATGCGTGTATGCAGTCTGAAAACCTACCTTCGGCCTATGAGCCTTTTTGCGTCGAAGACTGTATTGGCCGGATTCATCGCCACCTGATTCTTAGCTGCATCGCCGATGAGGCGCTCCGAGTCGGTGAAGGCCACATAACTCGGGGTCGTCCGGTTGCCCTGATCGTTGGCGATGATCTCGACCTTCCCCTGCTGCCACACTCCAACGCAGGAGTAGGTGGTTCCCAAGTCGATACCGATTGCTGGCATCTCGATGCTGATTATTTATTTCGATGAAAAACCTCTCAATCTGCTTGCTTCGTATGAAGTTATTCTAGTGTACTGCCAAACGCTGTCCACAGATTACTTTGATGCGCAAGATCACTGATATGCTTCGCTCTGCACTGTATGCAGTATTTGAAGTCGCTCCTACGATTGCTCAGTGTGTACTGGTTCGCTCCGCAGCGCGGCGCTGCATTTATTGCCGCCTCGACCCTCTAGAACAGGCGCGAAGCTTCGAGGCGCGCTATTCTATGACAGTTCTCGAATCTTCGAGTTTGTTCTGTAGTAATATTTTTGCTTCTGTTCAATTTCTTGCCCTAACATAATTCGAAAAAAATACGCAATGAAGGTTCTGGTTTAAATATGTACATTACATTTAATCAAATTCTATCTACATTTTTTAATCTATTTTAAACATATATTTTTTTAATTAAATGCGCAACCTTCGAGAAAAATTCAGTTTCGAATCGGCAGTTCTCGAATCTTCGAGTTTGTTCTGACGTACTTGCTATTTATTCAATATAAAATACTGGAATTTTCGAGAGAGGCGCTTAAAATACCCACGTATTAATGTTTCTTGTCGAAACACTAAATTTACGTTTCATCTGCAAGCGCACAATTTAAGCAAATTTCTTAAAAAATTAGTAAATGTAGATATACAGCTGATCGTTGTCACTAAATTGATGTAATTGAAATTTGCTTAAATTGTGCGCTTGCAGATGAAACATAAATTTAGTGGTTCGACAAAGAAACATTAATACGTCGGTATATTTAAGCGCCTCTCTCGAAAATTCGAGTATTTTATATTGAATAAATAGCAAGTACGTCAGAACAAACTCGAAGATTCGAGAACTGTCGATTCGAAATTGAATTTTTCTCGAAGGTTGAGTATTTAATTAAAAAAATATATGTTTAAATAGATTAAAAAATGTAGATAGAATTTAATTAAATGTAATGTACATATTTAAACCAGAACCATCATTGCGTATTTTTTTCGAATTATGTTACGGCAAGAAATTGAACAGAAGCAAAAATATTACTACAGAACAAACTCGAAGATTCGAGAACTGTCATAGAATAGCGCGCCTCGAAGCTTCGCGCCTGTTCTAGAGGGTCGAGGCGGCAATAAATGCAGCGCCGCGCTGCGGAGCGAACCAGTACACACTGAGCGATCGTACGAGCGACTTCAAATACTGCATACAGTGCAGAGCGAAGCATATCAGTGATCTTGCGCATCAAAGTAATCTGTGGACAGCGTTTGGCAGTACACTAGAATAACTTCATACGAAGCAAGCAGATTGAGAGGTTTTTCATCGAAATAAATAATCAGCATCGAGATGCCAGCAATCGGTATCGACTTGGGAACCACCTACTCCTGCGTTGGAGTGTGGCAGCAGGGGAAGGTCGAGATCATCGCCAACGATCAGGGCAACCGGACGACCCCGAGTTATGTGGCCTTCACCGACTCGGAGCGCCTCATCGGCGATGCAGCTAAGAATCAGGTGGCGATGAATCCGGCCAATACAGTCTTCGACGCAAAAAGGCTCATAGGCCGAAGGTAGGTTTTCAGACTGCATACACGCATTTAAAAATGTTCGATTTTAAAATTAAATTTTTTACTGTTTGAATAAAGTCGATAATTGTGATCTCTTGAGGTAGATGCGGTATTTAATACGGATTTTTTGCGATTGCAGGTTTGACGATGAAAAAATCCAGAGCGACATCCGTCACTGGCCTTTCAAAGTCGCCCAGGAGGGCGGCAAGCCTAAGCTGGAAGTAGAATTTCGAGGCGAGAAAAAGAGGTTCAACCCTGAGGAGATCAGCTCGATGGTTCTGACGAAAATGAAGGAGACGGCGGAAGCGTTTTTGGGCGAAACAGTGAAGAACGCAGTGATCACAGTCCCAGCGTACTTCAACGACTCCCAGCGGCAAGCTACCAAGGATGCGGGGGCGATAGCCGGCCTAAATGTTCTCAGAATCATCAACGAGCCGACGGCGGCGGCCTTGGCTTACGGTCTCGACAAGAACCTCAAGGGAGAAAAGAACGTCCTGATATTCGATCTTGGCGGAGGGACGTTCGACGTGTCGATTCTGACCATCGACGAGGGGTCACTGTTCGAGGTGAAGGCCACCGCGGGCGACACGCATCTCGGAGGAGAAGACTTCGACTCGAGACTCGTGGACCACCTCTGCAATGAGTTTGAGCGAAAGTACAGGAAGAATGTCAAGTCGAATCCAAGAGCGCTGAGGCGCCTGAGGACCGCGGCGGAAAGGGCCAAGCGCACCCTGTCCTCGAGCACAGAGGCCTCCATCGAAATCGACGCGCTCTTCGAGGGCGTCGACTTCTACACGAAGGTCACTAGGGCGCGCTTCGAGGAGCTTTGCGCGGATCTTTTCCGCGCAACTCTGGAGCCCGTGGAGAAGGCCCTCGCCGACGCGAAACTGGACAAGAGATCGATCCACGACGTCGTCCTGGTGGGAGGCTCGACTCGCATTCCAAAAGTCCAGTCGCTGCTGCAAAACTACTTCTGCGGCAAGCAGTTGAATCTGTCAATCAACCCCGACGAGGCGGTTGCTTACGGTGCAGCAGTGCAGGCAGCCATCCTCAGTGGGGACGGCGACAAGGATGCCACCCTCCAGGACGTCCTCCTCGTCGACGTGACCCCTCTGTCGCTTGGCATCGAGACCGCCGGAGGCGTCATGGCCAACATCATCGAGCGCAACGCCCGGATCCCTTGCAAGCAGACCCAAACCTTCTCGACCTACGCCGACAACCAGCCCGGAGTGACGATCCAGGTGTTCGAAGGCGAGCGCGCCATGACAAAGAACAACAACCATCTGGGCCGATTCGAGTTGAGCGGCATCGCCCCGGCGCCGCGAGGAGTGCCCAAGATAGAAGTGACCTTCGACCTCGATGCCAATGGCATCCTGCACGTCAGCGCCAAAGACACGGCCAGCGGGCGCAGCAACAACATCCGCATAACGAACGACAAGGGGCGCCTCTCCCGCGAGGAGATAGACCGGATGCTGTCGGACGCGGAACGCTACCGCGAGCAGGACAACGAGCAGCGCGAGAAAGTCTCGGTCCGCAACCAGATCGAGGGCTACGTCTTCTCGGTGAAGCAGGCGGTCCAGGACAGCGGCGACAAGCTCTCGCAGTCCGATAAGGATAGCGTGACGAATCTCTGCGAGGACACTATCCGCTGGCTTGACAACAACACCCTGGCCGAGAAGGAAGAGTACAAGCACAAGCTCGAAGAAATCCAGAAGCTTTGCGCGCCCATCATGACCAAAATCCACAACGCAGGCGCATCCTCAGGGCCTCAGGACTGCGGCAGCCAGTTCAGGCAAGCCAACGCTGGTCGACCTGGTCCCACGGTCGAGGAAGTCGACTAAATTGGTCATGGCTAGTTTCACCCTATGATTTAAAGACTGATGCTTGTTCCTGCTCGGATCAACTCATTGCTCTCTTAGTCTTTATATTAAAGACGAAATCAATAGTTGTTGTAAATAAAACTAGTATTATTTATGTATCATTCCTAGTCTATGCTAATAAAGTTATTTATTTTTTGTTACCAAATCAATACTTGTCTTTTATTCATCTTTGTTTTAAAACATTCCACTTCCTTCTGCACTATTATAATAAGTCTCAAAATGATACAAATGCAAAAGATTATTCACTGTCGTAAAGTAAATCATGCAGGCATTTCTGTTTCATTCAGTGCATAATTAAAAGTAATTTAATTTTGTTTTCGAATCGAGTAACATTAAATCAGCCTTAGAAGTAAATTCCAATAAATACAGGAACAAATAAGCTTATTGAAGGTTGAAATAAAAAATTATTTATAATATAAATTTTTACTAAATACATAAAAATGTATGTAAACTGTACCACGAAATCTGTCATAAAATTTAAAGCTTTTAGGGATCGAAACATGCACCTCAAATCCTAAAAATCTTAGGTACCATATAGACTGATTTATCAGAATCATTTGCATAAATAAACAGTCACAGTTATGTTAAAGAACCAATACACTTATAATATAGCGGTCGTAATCCACTTTTGAAATTGTAAGTTTTTCGTTGTTATTGTTAAAAAATTATTATATTACTCATACTATACAATAACTATACAATAACTATCTTTAGTTTTTAACTGTTAATTAATAGTTAGTTCTTGATTTGTTTTACTGTTTATGCAAATTTACATTATATGAACGTATATCAACAATTATTTCAATAAATTATATTGTGGGATGTATGGGATTGTGGAGAAATAAGAACGCGTCGAGCTGAAGTTCAGCTAAGACTTTAATAATATATTGAAATACATCCCGACTTAAATCTATGCGCACTCATCGATGGTCAATACGGCACTTATTTCTAAAACATTCTCTCTCTTCCGCCTACCTGCCTTCCTCCCACTCCTTCATACATCTCTTTTGGCATTGCCCCCCTCTTCTTCACTCTCTCTCTCTCTTTATTCCCCCTATATGATTCAAGTTAGATAAACTATTTTTAAACCATAATCAACTTTGATTATTTACATTTATCTGCTTTAATGCATATTAATCAATTATATTGAGCAATAGAAAGATGTATTTCCTTTTTCTGAGTAAAAAAAGTTTGCTTTTGCTTTTTCCAATTCTATGTAAAAATATTATTCAAACAGTTTTTAGATTTAATATCATTGCAATTTTATGACTTATTTTATTTGCTATATTGCTATTTTCAACTATTTCTAAATAAATTTAATCTTTCATTTTTGTATTTTAGCTGCATACATACTTAATTATATTAAATTTCATTGTATTCGTCACTTAATAAATCACCGAGTATTTCTAATATATACATGTATCTTCCTTGGGACTTCGCGAGCAAATATCGATGTGAAGTTATTCATGTTCGCGACTGGTCATTGATGCCAATCTTTGGGAGTGTTTTTATATACGGTCTGCTAGTGATAAATATTGGTATTCAAGCCCGTATAGCATAAGAAAAGAAAATATGTTAGAATATATACATATATGATATTGTAGCACCGTAGTGTAGCAGGGTAGAATAATAATTTTAATTGAAAAAGAAAATTTCTAAAACCTTCCATTGTTAAGTCAAAATGAGAATGGTAAGAACGTATTTTTTATCGTAACCTTGAAATAATGCAAGATGCAGTAGATTTGTGTACAATGCGTATTTGCACAGGTTTAAAGAGACTTTGTTTGTCAATTTTCTAAAATATAGGCCAAAATCTGAATAAACCTCGTAGAGCTACATTTGGCAGATGTACGACAATTATTAACGTATTTTTTGCATCAACCGCACACAAGAATAGTTTTTCGGACTTCCACTGACTCTACCTTGCTGTTAATTAAATGTACAAGAAATGGAATCTTCAACTTTTGATACAAGATTATTAAATGATTTTCAAATTAAAAAGAAAGAAGAATTAATAGACAACAAGGATAATTTATGGTAAGAACTTAGGAAGTTATATTCATCTTTATAGAATTTTTTATTTAATGGAGCATTTTCTATGCAATGGATCTTGTACTATACATATTTCTATATTGAATTCATGCTCACCTACTATAAATCTCTGATTACAGGTCTAGCATTTTAGCACAAGTGCAAAATAGTAGTAACAACAAACTACCAACTAATAAAAATGTACTTGTTTTGGGTAAGTCTAAGTATTTATTAAAATACATATACTTTTCTATTATAAACAATTGATTACACACATAACTTATAGGTGATAATGAAAGCGGGAAAACCACTCTTATTGCAAAATTACAAGGTGTAGAGGATCCAAAAAAAGGATCTGGATTAGAATATGCATACATCGATGTAAGAGATGAATATAGAGATGGTAATATTCCAAATACTAAGGATACATTTTAAATGAAAATTTAAATATTAATACTTATTTATTTATTTTTTAACTTTTACATTTTAGATCAAACAAGATTATCAGTATGGGTACTTGATGGAGATCCAGGACATTCAACACTTTTAAAGTTTGCTTTAAATGTTGAGCGTTTTCCTAATACGCTGGTAATGTTAGTTGCTGCAATGACTACACCTTGGGCAATACTGGATCAGTTACAGTTTTGGTCTAGAGTTTTAGGAGATCATATTGACAAACTAGCTACCGAAAAAGATTCATTTAAACAAATGTGGCAAGAATGTCGACAACAATGTAAATTTATTTAGATTACAAATATTTTATTTATAATAATTTTGAATGTGAAATTAGAATTTTCAATTATATTTTATGCAGGTAAGAAAAAATGGCAGGACTATACTGAACCAGGTGATGATCTTGATCCAGGAAGTCCTTTAAGAAGGACAAGTCGTAATTTGGATGATGAATCTGTTGACAATTTACCATTACCAGAAGGAGTATTAACAACAAATTTAGGATTAGATATAGTTGTTGTAATTACAAAAACTGATTACATGTCAACGTTAGAAAAAGAACATGATTACAGGTCATTCTTCTTACAGTATTGTTGTCATATTATTTTTAATAACTCATAAATAATTAAAGCTGCAATGATTACTAGGGATGAACACTTTGATTTTATGCAGCAATGGATTAGACGTTTTTGTCTAACGTATGGAGCAGGACTTTTTTATACATCTGTCAAAGAAGATAAGAATTGTGATCTACTATACAAGTATTTAACGCATAGAATTTATTCTTTGCCTTTTAGAACACCAGCATTAGTTGTAGAAAAAGATGCTGTTTTAATGTAAGTACTTTTAATTATAAAAATAATATAAGTTATTATAAACTGTATTTTTTTTATTTAATTATAGTCCAGCAGGTTGGGATAATATTAAGAAAATTAGTATTTTGCATGAAAATTTACAGTCAATGAAGCCAGATGATTACTATAGAGATGTTGTTGTTCAACCACCAACAAATAGAAAGGTTTGATTTTCTTTCTAAATACATGTTGATAAAGAAAGGTACCATCTTGTTTAAGTTTAGATTTTATTCATATTAAATTTGTGCATTTTAAAAAAGTATATTAAAACATGTTTTAAAGTAATAATTTAAACTTATGATTATCTTGTAACTAAAGGCCTAATATACATTAATATTGATTTTATGTAGTAAAATTTACAATTTAGAATAATTATATTCTTTGGAATATTAATACACATATTTTGTTATTCTCATTTTTAGAATGTAGCACGTCAAGCTGAAGTTCAAGCAGAAGACGAACAAGCTTTCTTAGCTAGGCAACAAGAGGCATTAATGGGTTTGAAAGATCCATCCCGTTCGCCAGCAACAAGGAATCAGGCAAGCACGGGTCCAATCGTGCAGGTCTATTCCATTTTGATTTTAGCATGCTTTCAGTGTCATTGGTGCTTAACATACATTACAATAATATCAAAATTGTATGTCACTAATTTTTATTTAAACTCGATTAACAATAATTTTGCAACATTATTTTGATTTTACTTTATTATTTTGATTCTTAACTTTTTTTTTAAGAATCACTTATAAAAAAGTATGATGAAGTGTGTGAATTTCCGATTCTCAAATAACTTGACTACATTCTTGTCTGTCCTAACTTTTGGTTTATTTAAAAATTATGTGTTCTGAAATTTGACAGTGTATAAAAAAATTGAAAGTCATATTCATAAAACTAATAATTTAAATTGTACATTAATTAAAGTTAATTAATATTTAAGTAATATATTTATGAATGTTAGTTAAAAGTTGAAGATAAATCATATATTTTTAATCTAATATCGGTACAAAATATTTATAATATTATTATAATATAGTTTTAAAAACTGTAAGTAATTACTTAAAGTAAAGTTTTTCACAAATTATATCAAAAGGAACTGCAGAATTCGTCAATGCATTTATAAAAAAATTAACATATCTTTATTGTATATGTATGATACATTTAAAGTATTATAATACATGTCAGAAAAAGATCGATTTAGAATTTTTTATTTTGCAAGGAGTTTATGAAAAATAAAAATAAATTTAAAATTTAAATCATAGATATTTCTATTTAAAGAATGTACATAACTTTATTAATTTGCAATGATAGATTTTTCTTAAAAATGTTTAGTGTAAATAGATTCCTTAAAATGTGATAGAGGAAATGTTATATGGAGTTTTAGTTTTAATAAAAATAAAATATGCTGTAGAAATATTTTTAGATTACAGCTTTACGATAGTTTCATGTTATTTAAACAATTTTAATTAATTCTTTTCTTTTAAATTTTTAACTATATTTAAAGACTTTTAATGAATTATTTTATTATTATCTGAACATAAAAACAAAACAACACGTACATAGTTTTAATGTTGTTTCTTTTGCATCAAATAAAAATGTTAAGTAATATCAGTAGTATAAAAGTAATTATTATACTTTACTATATTTGTATTTATACTTACAACGACAATAATTATGTATAGGTGTAGTTTGTATATTGCTAAAATATTTATTTTAATTTTGCATATAAAGCAATGATTCTGTGCATTATGTTTAGCATATTTTTTTTGCAGATATGAATGCAATTGAAGTCATTTAGTAATATACTTTTATTTTTATTTATTAAATGTGCATTATTATAATACTTTTTTATTTGTTTAACAATATTTATTTAAGTTTTATATATGGAAATTGCGTTTAATATACTGCATAAAAATTGCATGTCATGTATCCCGAAATATATTTTATGATGAATTCTGCAGTAATAGTATAAAATCGTATTTGATTAATGTATATTGACATTGAAAATGAATTTTTTTAGGCAAGTATATTTGCAATTTTTTTAATTGCATAATAGCATTATTATGTTTATAAAATATGTTTAATTACTCAAGCATGTTTAATTGCTGCATTTAAAATATATGCATCTGCATCTGATTGTTAGCTATAAAGCTTAAAACTTGAAACCTTAATGATATGAATGAAATTGTAATTAACGCATCCAGTACTAATAATAGGTAATTATCAAAAATAAAAATATAAAATTGAGGCTGAAGAGTAAATAAGTCTTTGAAAGCATGTTACAATTCATCATTGGACTGATCTGTCATTGCTGTTAACCACAGATAAAACTATTACCATCCAAGCATTAAAAGATTTAACCGCAGGTTGCGTCTCCAAATAAGAAGCTGGACTCCAAAGGTGCAGGTACTACACCTTCAGGTGAGGGCGTATTAGCGAATTTCTTCAATTCGTTACTGAACAAAAAAACCGGTGGATCACCTGGTGGGCCAGGATCACCAGGTGTTGGAATCAGTCCCATTAAAAACGGTACACTGCTCATTCTTTACTTTGTATTATTTAAATTGATGTATCATGTAAGTTTTTTTAAAGGTTTCTTTTATTAATTTAATTTTGTTTGTTTCAACTTTTTTTTTAGAATCAGGAGCTGTAGATAAAGTTGCAATGCGAAATGATGCAGCTGCAGAACTGGATCGTATAACAAAAACAAAAAAAGCTCCATCTACAGATTTGGACAACTCCACTGATTCTTGAAAACTAGAGTCCCTATCTATGCGTACTTTTATTCACATAAATTAAAATCTCAATTTCGTACGGTTGTCTTATCATCATAGTTTCTATCAGTCAAGTAATAGAGTTGATAATGAAGTATGTCATTAATTGAAGAAGTTTGAAAAGTGTTCTTGTCTTATAATAATGCATTAAAATATAGTTTTTATATTTAGACTCAGTCAAAATTTCTAAATGCAATAAGTACTTACAAAATTATTAATGCACAATCAATTGATTTTGCTATTGCTTGACATTCTTCACGACTTGCTTGACAATAATCATTCCTTAATTTACGCCTAAAATATAGGAACGAGAAACAAATTAAACTGTGCCAGAACAATTACGGGGCCATGATTTCGGATGGCTTTAACTTTATAATCTTGCATAGATGCCTGACGAGTGATATATTGTACAATATCATTCAATAAAAATATTTATGTTGCAAAAGCTTTCATTTTCGTATAAAATTGATATTACAGAAGTGATTTTGTTTTATTAAGTTAAATATTCATTTTTATTCGAGATTAAGAATTCCTTGTTGAATCGAGGATATATTAAGTTTGCACAAGTAAATATGACCAAGATATTGAAAATACTTGATTTGTACATTAAATGCGATTCATTTATTTTATAAATTATCATTAAAAATTCATAAAATTATCAAGTGTCATGAAATTTTTTGCTACTGTGTCAATCATTACATCTGAACAAACATAAAAAATAAATAAATAGGAGTGTTTATGATTATTGAACTTGTAGAATATTTTTAGTCAGAATATTTTGACTGATACATGATGTTAAATTTGGACAGTAATATAGGTTTTGATGAACAGTAAATTTTAATATATGTTAATGCATATTTTGGTGCATCTCATATTAATAGTAAATTATTGTATTTATTCAGTTATATGCATTTCCTAAAGAAAAAAATTTCATCAAATCGAGATTACTTGTAGTATGAATATTATACATAAACACTTAGATTTAACTTTATATTTTTCTGGATATTAGACTTGTTTTTTACAATGCTTATAAAGCTGGATTTCTATCTATATTTATGCTGTACTAAAAAGCGTTTATATGAAATAATATTTATACTTATACATTTAATTATGTACTTTATATAATTATGTTTTGTTATAATAAATATTGTGCAAAGAAAGTCATTAATAAAAAGGATCATTTTTAACATAATTTTTTATATGATTCTTGTGCATACTGAATATTTTTTGCTTTACCTTACAAATAAATAAGAGTTTTGTGATAATTATCAATTTATGTATTTGGTCTGTTAAAACTATTGAAAACGATTGTTATTTACTCTCAACAGATATATCTATAATCATATGGATATTCATGGGTCTATGCATACCAATATTATATAGTTTTCATAATTGATGTTGAATTTTATATAAATTCAAATTTTCTAATAATTCTTATTTTTAAACAAGGGATAGCTTTACTTGTATAGATAGATCAACTGTTGAATGCAAGATAATTAATTCTATCAATATTCTTTAAAATTTTAGCTTTATTGATGCATATATTACTTGTGTCATATATACATAGTGTCTACATGTGTGGCTATATCTTAGTTTTAAATTAATTTATATTTTATGTGTAAATGGTAATAACAAAGGGTTGAATCAGACCAGAGAACAAATACAGTTTACAAATTTAGGATGTGCGTTTAAATGCTAAAAAATGTTATCAGCTATTTTACTAAAGCTTGAAAAATTGATGTACAAAAACTTTAGGTACAAATGACTGTAAAAAAATTTCTGTAATTTTCTAAGTTAATATAATTAAATAAATCTAATTATTATTTGTATGAATATAATAATTATTTTTTTAACTTTTAAATCTAAAAAATCTATTAAAAATGTCAATTCACTTGATTTTAAGTATATTTTCTTTAGATAACTTAAAAGTAGCATTCTGTTTTAGCTACCTTCATACTTAGGATTACATAATCTTTTATAATATGAATTATTTTCATTTAAAATTCATTTTTAAAAAGTCATTTTATTAAAAATTTATGATAAAACTATACAACTTAATTTTTCATTACATAAACAAGTATATTAATCCAAGCTTTGCAACTATATAAAATCCAAACATAGAAACTTTTAAACTGACTAAGTTTTCCAAAGGTTGCACTGTTTTAATAATAAAAGTCAATTATTTTACTATCATTTATTGAATATTGGTGGATTAGCTGTTAAAAATTACAAAAAGATTTGTAACTGCTTTTAATAAACATATCTACATGTCTACTAGTTTTCATTCAATCAATATATATTTTTTAAAACTTCAATTGCATCTAAAAATTTATGTGAAATAAAACATGTAAGAAATATAAACAATGTGTTTTATAATAGTAATCTATTAATATTACTAAATAAATTCTTTTCATTAAAATAATTACAGATTTATTAAAATAACTATTATCATTGCAATTAACTTTGCTTTCTCAAAGAGACATAAGTGAAGAATAAAATTTTTTCGTAACTATAGTTCACCATTCGATTAAAAACTAATATTATTACAAATAATTGTCTGAAAATAGTAAATAAGTAATTACTAAATTCTATATTTATATACATAAAATGTTTAATCTACATACAAATCTTTATGACTAAACATTTGATTAGGTTTAGCGTAATAAATGCAAATAATGTTAATGATACACCGTTTAAAATTCAATTTAAGTTATTCATTAGCAAAATATAAATTAAACTAAAAACAAGTTAATATCCCAATTAGCTTAAAAATATGAAGTCAATCGATAACTTACATATGCAGCATGATTATTCTTAAATATATACTTTTGCTCAATACAATATTTTGTTTATATACATAAATTGTAGCATATTTTTTAATAATAATGATTATCCAAATAACAAACACATCATGTGTTGCGTATAATCGTAGCACAATTTTAATATTAAGTAATTTACTTTTATTTACAATTACCATCTTGTATTTGATAAACAACAATAGTTATACAAAATTAGAATTTATCTAATTTCTTTGTTTAAATGAGTCTTCATTTAAGTTTTTAAAACTATTTTTAATATTTCAGTTCCTTTGTTGAACAATTTCTCACTGACCAATATTATTATTAATTGAATATTGAAAAGTTTCATGCTTTATATTCTAGAATATTCTTGTTAATCCATGCATTTCTGTTGCTGACTATTATTTTAGAATACCATAGCAATCATGATTAAAATCGATACGCTAATGCAAACTAATTTATATTATTTGTATAATTTGAAAAAGTCATTTTAAAAGTAATTCATTGATGTAGATCGCACATTAATGTATTTCAAGCGGTAAGAATATTTTTATTAATTGAACATAACGAAATACTCACAATACTGGCTTAATAATTTAGAAATGTTTTATTATCAAATTTTAATTAGCAAATATAATTTTAATCAGTGCACAGTTTTGATGACCTAAATTGTCATCCAGATTATACTACAATAAGTACTATCACATATTATCTGTCTATCACGTCTCAATCATCACAAATATATGGATTTTCTTTTGAAAGAAAAATAAATAATCATAAAAATTATCGAAAAATTAAGTCACTTCTAAATTATTAAATAAACATTATGCATATCATAAATTATTTTGCCAATAATAACGATGTTTAAATAATTTAATATTTGCCTTTAAATCATGATTATATTTTATATTATTACTCAAATCTATCGTAATTATATACTTTTGCTAATATATACTGAAACATTATCTACCTTTATCACTATCACTAAACGTTCTATTTAATTATTATCTAATTTTATATAGAGATATTAACTAAAGAATAAATAATAAATTTCATTTTAACTTATCCAATTTTTAAGCATAAAAAGTAACGATATAATGTTCGAAATTGCGCTTTTTGTTTAGATATTTAATCTAAATCAAAAAAATTTAATCAGTAAGTAAAATATAGTCAGTAGTATAATTTTTAACGAAGCAAATATCTTTTGTATAAAAAAGTAATTGTACATAACTTGTAGAAATCTTTAATATTTGTATATATCTTCAATAGCCTATATATATATATATATATATAGGTATATGTATGTATACGTATGTATACATACGCATATATATACGCACACACATATACATAGAGTCGTATGCGTTCGTGCATGTGCGTATCAAGGAATCGCTTACACATTGATCTACCTACGATGATCTTCAGAAGCAAGCGAGTTTTTCTTTCATTTTCTAGATTCTGGATTTACAATGACAAACATATTTATATATGTGTGAAACTTAAAAACTGTTTAATAGTTAACCTTAACAAAACTTTCTCTTTGAGAAAGCAAAAAAAACAAGTATGAAATTCTATAGCTTAAAAATATAGATATCGCGATAATGTAACAAATGTCAGTGAAGTCTGTTCAGATCATATAGAAAAAAATCGTCAATTGTATCGTTCCATCGACACGCTCGAAAAATCAGCTGAATTCGATGGAGACGTCAAGGAAAATCCCTCCCCGTTATGCACATGTATGCAAGTTTGCACTTCCTCGTAATTTATCGTGGACATGTTGCGAATACAGTCTCAGAGGCTCTCTCATTTGTTTGAATAAGTTTTAACGTGCAACGCTTAATACAATATCTTGAAATACAACGTGGGACATTCAGCATTTCAGCAGTCTTGATTCAGTAGAGTAAGATACGCTTATCCACTGCTTTGCGGCATATCGGGCACTCGGACATTTGGTCGCCGCACATTTGGCACGTACCGTGGCCACAGAGAAATATCATGTTTTTCAGGCGGTCCAAACATACAGGGCACATCGTCTAGAAATTACGAGAAAAAGAATACTTGAGTAAGGATTGAGGAGACTTGTTGGTTTCTGATTCATGTCCATATTATTAACTATAAGTGGATTTTTAAATGGAGTTTAGTAACATGCATTGAAAATGAATTCCAGCCGTTGGGCGAAGTTTTCTGATTTATAATTAATTAATATAATTTCTACATTTTTTGTAATCACGTGCAATTATGTATTAGAATGCATTTTAGAGTTCAACTCAGTAGGCATACGCTTGTATACTACAATATTAATTTCAAAATATTTTATCTGTTATGTAGGATAGTTTTAACCGCATGATAAATTTTGAAGCATTATAACTGAAAATGATATTATTTATCTTTTGCAATTTGAGCTATTATATAATAACCATTTTTATATTCATACTATATTGAAATTATAATGATATAAATAATCTAACCAATATAATAACAAAAATATTAAAATGACTTGCATAATGTAAAAAATTAATTTTATTTTGAATATAAAGTATAGTACGTCAAAATTAATACAGAAAAAATTTTAATAATAATGATAATTCAATAATAATGACAACAGTTAAACTAATATAAGAGAAGAATCTTTAAAAAATTCATGGTGTAAAGCTACTGTGATAATGTACAAATTATATATTAAAAATAGATGAAAAGGCACGATAAAAATTCTAATACTGAAACTACTTAAATTTTAAATCAATAGTGTTTAAAAAGACGTTTTTATAACACGTGACTTTAATGTGGGAAGTAATAAATTTATTGTAAATGTATGTAATTTGATTAAAAACTACAAATAGTTTAATAGTCAATTTTGTCAAATGCCTAGCAATGAAAAGAAAAAAACCAAGCAAGAGAAATATAGTGGGTATGGGAAGAAGTAATGATAGAGAAAATAAATCTAGCGTCCTTCGGCAACAGCTTTTGGACGAAAGTTGTACAATTCTAAAGTCTAATTAAAAATTTTGCCATTCGGTAGTTTGGTCGGTTACAAGTTTTCCAATAAAAAGTTGGAAAAACTTGGAACAACAGGGTCGAGGAGTAAGTCGGGGGCTCACCTGCTCTTTAATGTCCTGGAGCTGCTGCTGGAGCTTCTGTATGTCGCTGCGCGAGGTGTCACGGCTGCCGTTGTTCATGAGCGTGCCCTCGAGCAGCGGAGCGACCTGGAGCACGCTGTTCTTGTTGGTGATCTTGTCGTCCTCGGCGGCGACCTCGGCGCTCTTGAGGGCGTCGAGGGTCGCCGCCGTGATCTTCTTGTAGTCGATGGCCGCGGCGGCGGCCTCGGTGCGCAGGTCCTCGGGCCCGGGGGCCACGGCCGAGCTCGGGCCCGGGGCGCCTGCCGAGGGCGCGGCCGGCGCCCCGGCAGGGGCTGCCGCCGGCTGGTTGGGCCGCGCGGGGATCGCGAGGCCGCCCGCGGCGCTCACGTTGCAGCCCTTGACGTAGGTGACGTCCCCGGGGCCGCCGCAGCACATGCTCAGCGGGAGCATGTGGAGGATCTGGGCGCGGCACTGCACGCATTTCTTCATGATGGCCGCGCAGCTATCGCAGGCGAGCATGTGTCCGCAGGGCCGGAACAGGACCGAGGCCTTGCGGTCCGAGCACACCACGCACTCCTCGATCTGCAATTCATCCTGCCGTTACATTCCCGCCTCCTCGCTCTACTCGGTCGAATTTGTTACAGGGATTTTCACCGCGTCGGATAATGTAAAAGAATCATTTTTTGGCGGACGTCTGACGTCGTAAAACTCTGAGCAAACTTTCCCGAGTATACGTACGAGAAAAATTTACTCGTTATTAATTATTTTGGCAGGATTCAAATTTGAATTTTTGCATAAATTTCAGCCGGCAGCAGCTAATAATACGCTGTCGTAAGATTTGATTTTTATTTCATTCATTACTTAATTTTTTTAATTAAAACTTCACTTGTTTACAAACACGTTGAGTATAAAAGTTGGTTAATTTCTTACCGAGGTAAACGCACGCCCGAGATATTATTTACGGAACATAGACAATGTTGAATGGAAGATATTTTGCGCGCATCCGGCAAGTTGCGCGAGTGGCCAAGTTCGGCAATGGCCTCGATGGTCTCGTTTCCCAAAAGAGCACGGCCAACATTATCAGTTATTACCGCAGGCTCTCGCAGTTGTACGTGCGCGGCTCGTATTAGGAGAAAGGCTGCTCGGGCGACTCGGTGCGCGTAAACAAATCCGAGTTGGCCATTGGATTTTTTATAATTGGTCACTCGAGGCCGTCTAATTAGGCAAGGCCGTCGAATGGCCTGGCTCGCGGCGGCCTCCCCGAGGGCGCGCGCATCCTCCGGCCGCGGGCCGCCCCCGCGTAAAATGCACAGCAGCCGGCGAGCGTGCGGTATAACGGGCGCCAGGTTTCGCCAACTGCCGCGCCAAGCCGGCACTCGAGTTTCGCGGGCGTTACCGTAGGAGAGGGAGGGAAAAAAAAAAAGAGAAAAAAAAAGAAACAAAAAAAAAAAAGAGTCAAGAGTCCTGCGGCCTCTCGGCGCGCCCCCAGGCCTTTATTGCATCCGCCGAGCGAGCGAGGGAGGAAAAGCGGGCGCCGATCGCTTTATAAGGAGCCTCGCGTCTGCGCGTCCGGGGGGGACTCGAGCCGAGGTCTTCCGGGCCCCCGCGCGTCAAAGCGTGCGATCGGACCCCCGGGCGGCCGTAAATAATTGCCCTCGCGCCTTATGCCCGCAGAGATAAAACAATCGCGCCGCGGCGGGGCGAGATCGGCGAGGCGATCGGCGAGGCCGCAATCTCTGCACGTAAATGTCGCGAGGCGGGGGAGGGTGAGCCGGGGGAGCCGGGAGAGCCACCGGGAGCAAGGGGCGCGGCGAGTCTCCTTATCAGAAATTTAAATTCGGGGCTGCCGCCTTGGGCGGCCGATAAAGCCGGGGTGATTGGCCGGCTCCCTCTGTGTGTGTGTGTGTGTGTGTATCTGCTTGTGCGCAGATATGTGCACGGGCATGCATATACATGTCCATATATATATATACATATATCCATAGAATACGTACCTTGGTGCGGGTGGAGACGTTCTCCCGGCAGAGGAGGCACTTCTTGACGCGGGGCGAGCAGGCGTTGCAGCAGGCGACGTGGCCGCAGGGCCCGAAGAGGACCTCGCGCTTCGCGTCCGAGCAGACGAGGCACTCGTCGATCCCGGTGCTCGGCGCCAGCCGCTCGATGTCGTGGCTAGGGGGTGGGGCAGACACAAACGCCGCGGTTAGAGGCCGACCGCCGCGGAGGGCCGCGGACCGCCGGGGACCGGCGGCCTGCGGTCGCCCCGGCCGATTGCGCGCCCGCCGGCCCCGGGGCTCGGCCCCCGGGCGCCGGCCGCGCGCCCCGGGGCTTAAAACCCCCGGTGATTTACCGTTTTCATCCGCGGGGATTACCGTGGCCGGGGTGGGGCCGCCCGGGCCGCCCGGGAAAAAATGACCCGAGAATTGGACGATTAAGCCCCGGGAAAGATCTCATTTATAATCAGATCATTAAGCGCCCGGGCCGCGCGCCCTCGCGAATAAAAGCCAGGAGGATGTTAAGAGGTAAAGGATTGATGGTACACGGGCCAAATTTAAATTTAAATTACTCGAATGGGGAAAGGCAATTAATTAGCGGGCGACACGGGCGCGGAAAAAGAATACCCCCCGGGCCCCCGCACTTACTCGTCCTTGTTCTTGTGGCAGTTGGTCAGGGTCTTGCAGAGGTTCGGGTCGGGGCACAGGTCCAGCGGCGTCTGGCCCTTCTTGTTCTTGAGCTCGAGGTCGGCCCCGTGGGCCGCGAGGAAGCACGCGATGAAGGAGCTGCTCTTCTTGTCCTGGCCCTGGGCCCCGAGGCCCATCAGGAGCCGGCCGACGTCCTGGACGTCCTGGAGCTGGCGCAGCTGGGAGAGGGTGTGGTGGCGCAGGGCCTCGTGGAGCGGCGTGTCCCCGTCCTTGTCGGCGACGTTCAGGTTCGCGCCCTCCCGCACCAGCAGCTGCGGCCAATCGGACCAAACTTTTATCATCCGTGTCCCCGCGCCTACCTGTCCGGCCCGCCCGACTTTTCCCCCCCTGCTTTTTTGTTTTCCTCCCTCCCGCCCCGCCGCGCCAAACTTCCTAACCGGGTAAATAATGCCGCTCGGCGGCCCGGTTTTATTTTAGTTGCGCCCCGATCCCCGCGCGCCCCGTTAAACTTTGATTGATTCGCGAGTGCACGCCGCGGCCGTGTACACGCGGCTTTATACCGGGCCGCGCGGCGCGCCCCTGCCCGGATCCACCGGCCTAATGAAAGCCGGATTCCGCCGAGCTATATGGCAAATCGAGCGCCCTCGTCTTTTCACCTTCGATACTGGGGCAATATTTACTCTATACCCTTGCACCGGCCCGCGATTATAGTTATGAGAGCCGACGAATAAACCCGGGGGAACGTTAACTCTATTCGCCTGATTGCCGCGGGCCAATCGAAACCGAAACCGTTTCGCCTGATGCATGTGGCCGGTGCGAGCGGTGAAAGAAGTCCTGCATTTCGACTAAATCCGATTTACTTTGTGTATGTATAGCGCCACTGTCAAATTAATGTAAATCGTTCAACTCGAGCATCTTTTGAAATATTTGTCAGATAGTAGCATTGTGCGCGCTTTTTATCGCGGCTATTTGATTGCAGTTATACTTTTATCTAACAAAAATACGATATAAAGCTACCAATATGTGTTTCGGATAGTTCGAAAAAATCCGAGTCATGAAATGTTACTTTTGGTTTTTCTGCTACTCAACGTCAAGACCGAATATTTCGCTTTAAAATTGTTCAAAGTAAAACGCTTTGTTACGGAATGAAAAAATAATATAAAAAAATTTCAATTGTGCGCTTATTTAGTAAGCTAATTAAGATTAATAAAAAGTTTGATAAAACTTTTTCTTCAGTTTATTGCAGACAATTTCTTTTATGTCATATTTCCTTTTATAACCGTAATAGGGATACTAAACACACTTTTAAAGCAGCAGAATCTTGAGAAAAGTTGAGCAAATGTAAGGCTGCTACTGCTACTATATTGATATTCTTTATTATTGCAAACGTTAAAAGAGCGTAAAATTTTAAATAAAATATCATAGAATGGAAATTTCTAGTTGTTTTTAACCGCAAAAGATTTTACCATTTAGTGTGCATTTCTTATATTGGAGTTTTTGTGTTGAAAGATACAAACGATTGAGAGCATGGTTTCAATAAGAGTCAATCACTTTGCAAACCACTTAAACTGTCTATCCTGCATCGAACAATAACGCGCCCAATCCAAAAGCATAGATTTTTTGTAGGATTTGATAAGCAGGCCGAAGGAGCGATTTGGTCGTTTGTTGTAAAGTATTTTTCAACAGGATCGGATAAAGTTTTATCTTATTTTGACGTGGAATAGGTGAAAAGGTTTGATCAAGGTTTGAGTGGATTTGGAGGGAAATGGTGCAGGCAGTCGGTCCCACGTAACGAAGGACACTTGAGATTTAGTACGAGCGAGTGATGTTGTTGAAAGGCTGGAAAAGCGAATGACTCCGAAAGAATGGAGAGGAAGCGGAGAGGAAGCGGAGAGGAAGCGGAGGGCGGAGGGTCGGGTGCAACTGGTGAGGCGAGTGCGGGCCTACCCTGACGATCTGCGTGTGCTGGCGCTCGACTGCCAGGTGGAGGGCCGTCTGGAGGTTGACGTTCTGGAGGTCGAGGTCGGCCTTGCCCGAGTGCGCCAGCTGCTCGGCCACCTCGACGTGGTTGTTGAGGGCGGCCAGGTGCAGGGCCGTGTAGCCGTCGTCCTTCTTCTCGTCGACGATCCACGGGCGGGGCAGCTTGGAGAGGAGGACCCGCATGGCGCTGCGGGGGAGAAGAGAGAGGGCGCATGAGCGGGGGGCTCGGGCAGCGGGAGGGCCGCAGATGCTGGGCGCACGTGTTCGGGGCCCGGGGCAGCATGTGCGCGGGGTCTGTCCCCTCCCCCCCCCCACCCGGGCAAAAAGGCCCGGCGGGGAGGTGGGCGCGGGCTCCGGGCGCGGTGGGTTTTTGCCTCGGCGCGCTCCATCGAGCAGCGGCGGGCGGCCCGAGCGCCGCCGCCGCCGCCGCCGCCGCCGCCGGCGCATTTTCGCGCTCCCGTGTGCGTGACGCTATTTCCGGCCCGATTATCGGCACTCCTTGCCGCGCGGCGGCGAGCCGCGGCCGCAGAGCCGAGGCCGGGCCCGAGGAGGACGGGGCGGGCGGACCCTGCGCACCAGGAGCCGGAGGTAAGTCGGCCAGCTGGCGGCCCGGGCTCGTTCAGCTGGGCCCTCGGGGCTTCCGGCGGATCCGGGGCGGCCGCGCGGCCACGGGCCCGGGAAAGAGCGCTCGGAATGTAGGAGCCGGCGGCGTGCATCGCGCGCCCAGACCCGCGGCTATATTTACGCCGGTAAAAATATAAGGGCGTCGAATGGGGCGCCGGGAGAAAAGTGTCGGGGCGCGCGATCGCGGCAATAAAAGCCGCTAGCCTCCGGGAATGAAATAAATCTATTTGCGGACGGCGCACTCGCAGGCAACAAAAGGAGGCGGCGGCCGCGCGCCCGCTCCTCATCGGCCCTCGCAGCCGCGGGCAGCCGGCGTAATTATAGCCGCGCGGTGACCGCGCGTCGCGGGAGCATCTGCCCGGGGCGGCGCGCCGCGGCGGAAGCGCCCGAGACTCGGGGGCGCACGTGCGACGCCCCGTCCCGCCGGCGGCCGAATCGATGCGCCGCCGCCGCCGCCGCCGCCGGACTCCTTCCGCGGCCCGGGGCCAGGGCGTGGCTCGGCTTTCCCCGGGCCTTCCCGCGGGTAACGGGATACGGCGCGCCCGCCGCGTATAAATACGCCGCGCCACGTGGGGCCGCCGCTAGGGTTTCATCTCGCGTTATGACCTAGGGAAAGTGGGCCGCGCATCGCTCGGGGATAAGTAAACAAGCGCGGCGACGGCCGCCGATCGCCCGCTCCCTTCCCCTTCTCCCTGGCGCCGCTCGGCCCTCCTCCCGGGGGAGCTCCCCAGGAAGCTCCCGGGAGCCCCGGGTCTTACGTAACGCCGGCCCGCTGCCGTTTTTTCCTTTTTCCTTTCGGATTAACGCCGCCGCCCGGATAAATTTGCCGGCTAACGAGGCCGCCGTTGGAAAACTTGCACTCGCACCGGCTAATAAAAATCGGCGGTGGAGTGAAGGGCCGGGCGCGAAGAAAAGAGTAGGGGTGGGTGGGGCGCGAGGCAGGAATTCCGCGATTTACGAGCCGAGCGTCGGAGCCGTGTCTTTCGGCGATAGCCGCGAGGAGGCCGGGCCTGGGCGCGGATCGATTTTAACAGCACTCGGAAGTTTATCCCTTGCCGGCGCGGGCAACTACCGCGCGGGAGCCCCGGCGGGCCCGGCGCCGATATTTCACAAACTTTTTAAGATCTATGCACACTTATGGGCACATGCGCCCGCGGCTCCTCGAGAATAGCCGGCGCGGGCTTGTCGGAAGGGTGCGCGGTCCTCGGGGCCGGGCCCCGGGCGATCGCGATCGCCGCGGGGATTTGTTTACCGGGCCGGGGAATAACGAGGGGGCGGGATGAGTCAGAGCGGGTGCAGCGGGGGCCGGAGAACCCGAGCCGGTGCGCGCCTAGAATAAAGGAAGGTTCTGGGCGCGAGCGCGCGCGCCAGGAATAGTCGAGGCGCGACGCCCGAGCCGTGGGACGCTCGGGATCGGCCGGCTATTTTCGGATAAAGACAAATTTGGCGCGGGACGCCGCGGCAGCGCTACGGGGGAGAGCGCCGGCGGCTCTCCCGCTACGCTACGGCCCTCCTGGCCCTCCCCCCTCCGCCCGACGCCTCTCCCCCGGCTCTCTCTTAGTCAAGTGTAAGCTTACAAGCCGGCGGCGGCGGCGACGGCGGCGGCAGCGGCGGCGGCGGCGGCGCGCCGAGTGCCCCCGGGAGGAGAGAGCGGCCGAGCGCCATTTTTAGAGGCCTCGGGGAAGCCAGCGGCTCCGCGACCTCGTAAGTAGCCCCTACCCAGGCCGGCATTCAGTTGGAGGCACCCGGCCGAGGAGGATGAGGCCCCGCCCGCACCCGGGCGCACCAGGACCCCGCGCCCGCCCGACCAGCAGCCCCGGCAGCCCGGGCGTCTGTTCCGTGCTTCCTTACTTCCCATAGTGCATCTAAAGTATGGAATGTAAAGAAGTATGGAGCCGCGCTCCGGCCAGACGACTCGCCAGCGGCCGCCCGAGCACCACCGATTTATCGCCGGCCCGAGCGCCGATCTCCTCGCCGTAGGTATACCCCGAGCGCGGGGCTTACGTAAGCGCGCCCGTTCGCCACCGCGCCCTTCCTCGCTTCTGCCCCAGCCTCCGGTCTCGGGCCGCCCCCGCTCTTGTTGGGGGCAGCAGCGCAGTTGACGGCGCCAACCCCCCGAGACGGGGCCTCCCGAGCCTCCATCGGGTGCGCGCCTCTCGATTCAAGGCCCACCGGGGGAGGAAAGCCCGAGGCGTTGTTTCGCGCCCTCGTTAATCGTCGGCGACGAGTGCACTATGTCATTCCCCGAGAGCGATTGTGATCCCCGATAGAGATCGGAACTCGTCAAACTATTTTTAACGAGCAGAAAGATGGCGAGTCCGCTCCTCTCGCGGGGAACGTGAAAAAGCGAGGCACGCAAGCTTGTAATAACGGCGAGCTCGCGGCCTGTGTCCGACAGGCGCGCGCATCTTATTTTTAACCACCATGTCTCTGTAAATACTTGTAATCTGCGAGCGATGTTGTACCGAGCGCCTACGCGACACACATTCCGGATGTAAACAGCAGGTAAATATTTACGTGATTACGCCCGGTTGAGGGACGCCGATGACGTGGGCGCCATTCTTACAGGAGCGCCGAATATCACGGATCGGCCGTAACTCGTCGTTACAGCCTAGCGGCCTGTACTCAATTGAGCAATTACCCTGGGTGTAGCGCGCGCGCGCGGGGAACGCCCGACGCGCAAATTAAGAGACCGCGCACTCTTGCGTAATCGGTCCAGCGCGCTCAAAAACAACGGTCACGTCCGCGCGGGAGGAAGCTGTTTCGGATGTAAATTTTAGCCGAGCCGATGGGACGCGCGGGCGGCCGGGGGGGGGGGCCGAACGCGCCAGCAGCGGACCGAGCGGCCCGATAGCGATACGCGCGCTTGTTAGCCGCGCAGATCGGTGAATTATCGCCCCGGCGTGTTGTTCACGGGGCGCTGGCCGCTGCACCGAGCGCCCGAATTGAATGCAATTCGCCGGAAAGCGCGCACAGGGGAAAGAGGGCCGCCGCCGCGGCAATAAAGCAAGGCGTAAAAAAAGAAAGGGAAGGAAAGCGGGCAGTGTCCTCGGGGCGCGCGGGCGGCTTCTATTTCGGAGCGGAGGAGCGGCGCTCGGCTCGCGGAACAATTCCTCCTGGAAGCCTCCAGAAATAGCCCGGGCGCAGCCTCGAGGAGTCCGGACGTCCGGGGGGGAGGCGGGGCGCGGGCGACGCCGGGGGTTCAAAGCTCGCGCGGGCCGGCGCTCGAAAAACACGGGCGGCCGTAGATCAGCCGGGCGATCGCGCGGGCCGGGGTCCCCGGGGCTCCCGGGGCGGGCGGGGCTCGCGCGCCGCGCAGGGCTCCTCCCGTAATTCCCCGAGCATTATGCGCCCGCAGACTCCCGGCGGGAGCGGGGGCTAGGTAAGACCGCGGGCCGCCGCGGGCGGAATCGATTGCGTCACCGCGGGCCGGGCCGCCGGCTGCCCGCGTAAATAAAGCCGCGAGATAAGGCGCGCGCGGGGGCGGGGGGCGGATCGCGGGGCTTTTGGCTCGGGGCCATCGGACGGCCGTCGCGGCGGCTCTCCCCGGTCGATCCGCCGACGCCGGCTGCAGCTGCGGCGCCGCGGCCCCGGGATCCGCAGCTCTCGACGCGGCCCGCCGCCTCCCCCCACGCGGCCCCGCCGCCTTTCGGATTCGGCGCCGATCGGGGAGTGCCGCCTACAATACGTCCGCGGGCGCATCGGGGTTACGGGGCTGCCGGCGCGCGCGCGCGCGCCCGGATTATCGCCCCGCCCGGGTTGCGTAATCGCGGCGCCCCCGGTTATTACACGGCCCGGGCGCGCCGCCGAGCGTCCGCCGGTGCCAACCCGCTGGGCAAACGCTCGGGAATAATAGCGCGGAAGGGGAGTCAATTATCGTAACGCGCGGGGGCGGGGGGGGGGCTTGACGAGCGACCGGCCGCGCCGCTCCCGCGGCCAATAACTCGCGCGATTTCCACGCGGGCCGCGGTGTCATCGGCCCGCTCGGCCGGCAACTGCCCGCGCGCTTTTTCGCGCGGCTGCCCGGCCGATCGGGGCTCGCGCGGCCCGCCAGCCCCAGGCCATCGCCGCCGCCGCCCCCCGCCTCCGCAAATGACGCAGTCGAATCAATCGGCCTCCTTTTTTTTTTGTTTTCCGTTCCGGCCCACGGTTGCGTAAGCATCGTGCGCGCAGGCCGGCTCGTCCGCGGGCCGTGCCCCCAAGTGCCCCCGCGATCCGATGGATCCCCTCGAGCCCCGGCTCGTTATTTAACGATTCAATTAGGGCCTCCGCTGAGCCGGGATTAAATATCGCGCGCTTCCGGCTGAGTCGGCCGGGCAATGGGCCGCGGCGCCACTCCGCTGTTACCGATCGAGGCCCCGTGTTTGCGGCTCTCGACAGTGCCGGCCGACCGAAAGGGCCCCTTTAACCGAGCCGCGCAGAGGACGGCCCGGTGAAAAACCGAGCGGCTCGAGCCTGCCCTGCCCGCCGGAGCTAATTAAAGGCCAACGAGACCGCGGGCGCGCGGCTAACTTACCTCCCGGGCCCCTTTCGAATGCAATTCAATTAGGGCCGTAAGCCGGCCGCGAGTCTGCGCCCTTCTTTCGCCCGACGAGTGCGCCCGCCGGGGGATTCCCCGGGCCCGGGCGGAAGTAAATAGCCGCCCCTAAAAGCGGACGGCGGCCGGCCGTTAGCGGGCAAATTGCATTCGGCTCGAAGCGCCCGGGCGCGACTCGACCCTCACTACCCCCCCCCCCCCCCGGCCGCTGACCGAGCCGCTGGGAATTTCGCGCTCCGCCGCGGATCCGACTGTTAAAAGTTTCGCCCGGCCCGATTTTACGATACAATATCCCGGTAACGAACTGCGACGGTCCTTTTCACGACTTACCCTCCAAGGGGACGACCGCGCCCGAAGAATCCCTCCGTCGAGATAATTTGGCAAAACGCCGCGCGCTACGATTTATACGGCCGACGCGGGGAAAACTCAATTACCCCGGGCGCGCCGGCCTTCCCTTCAATTTTTCACTCTCCGCGGGGCTTTCGGAAAAATCCTCCCTTTTAATTACCTTTTTAATCGCAGATGTACCGGGCGGATATCCCGGTTTTTGCCGCCGGCCCGCGTTAACCGGCGAGGCGGTTAAATGAATCGAGCCCAGCCAGCGGGCAGCCCAGGGGCCGCCAGATTTCTGGCCAATAACCGGGCGTTTTTAGCGGCCCGGCCACCGCGCCCGGTTACATACTCGCCCCGGCCGACAATGGCCTAATCGCTCGGGCCGGCCCCCGTCGTTACCGCGTGCACCCGCCCACCCAGCAATTAGTTTTCGGATCCGGCGAGTTTATTACGCGCCCTCTCTGCAAAAGTGAAATCGCGCGCTAATGGTCGAAAAGGCCGGGCGGGCCGTAGGGCCGCGGCGCTCCTCGACGGCCCCCCGCCCCCAATGAATATATGCATGTGGGCCGCATGCGCCCGGGCGCCCTAAGTGAATCGCCCGCGCTTTTGGGTCGCGGGGCGCGCGCGACTCCCTGGCCCAGAGGCGTGGTTACAAGCGGTGACGTCACGAGCCCCGACCGCTCGTCCCGGCTTCCCGGACGAGCAAGAAAAAGACGCCGCGACCCGGAGCCGGCAGTCGGGGGGAGCCCGGGAGCCGGGAGCCGGGGGGTCGCAGCCGCCCGGGGACGAAAGGGTGGGAATCGCCGTGTTTTCTGTCCCCGCCACGTTTCATAAATCAGCGAAACAAACGGAACGTCGACGCGCGTCGCGCTGGATGTGCAGGAGCTCGCCGCCGCACCCACCCACCCACTCGCACACGCGCGCGCGCGCGCCCACACCCACACGGGGCACGACACCCGCACACCCCACCGCGCGCCCGACCGCGCCGCCGCCACCGGCGCGCGAGAACTCGATTTCAGACCCCCCCCACCCCCCCACCCCCAACCCCCGCTGGCCCCCTCGGCCACCCCTGGCACCCGGACGCGCCTCAGCCCCGCACCACGACTCACCCAGCCGCCACCCCCCCCCCTCCCCCTCGCACCGCCGGCCGTCCTCCTCTCTTCTCGCGCTGAATGTATAATTTCATTTCGCAGACTGAGCCGCCGCGTGCACCCCGGCACACACACGCCCGCGCTTTAGCGCCCGTTTTTTCGCCAGCTCTTGCTGCCTTTCGCTCGCACGAAGGACCTGCCAAGAGTCCGACAAAGCTTTTAAACGGGATTTTCGAGATTAATTGTCATATAATTAGTCCTCTTTAGAGAGCGTCCCTTCTTATTACTTTCAATTAATTAGTCGATTGGATCGTTTCCCTTAATTTTTTTCACTCGCCTTCCTTCACCACCCCCTCGCGCTATTTCTCGCTCTCTCTCTCTCTCTCGCGCGAGCGCCTCGCCTTTTTCCGAGCCGAGCTCGCTGATTCATTAGGGATATGATAAAACGAGCGTTCGAAGTAATTGGGACGATCAATCATAAATGCAATCTCGGATTTTTTCTGCCCTCCGCACTTAATCTTTTCAACTGTAAGAACTGCATTGCGAGCCATTGTGCCCTCTAGTGTAAGCATGAATTTCTTAGTTTCTCGAGTTATATAACAAGTTTTATTGTACTTGAAACAATGCGCCCCGCAAAATGCATACTTAATAAAGATATACGCAAACGTATACAATGTACGTAGATAAAATTTTTTATGTAAATTATTCATTAAACAATTTCTTTAAAGCTACTTTCGTGTACTCTGGGAAAAATGTCAGTTGCAGATAAAAAGTTACAGGTTCCATTCTGATGCTGGGGAATTTCAAAAATTTAAACCAACATCTCATTAATATGCATTTTTTTAATTCAAATATGAACATTCCACGCAGATTCTTTAAATTATTTCCTTAACTTTGCCGTTGTGGCGTTTATTTCATAAAAAATGTGACTGTTAAAATTAAACTTGAAAAAATTTATTCTTACAAAAATTAACATTGTAGAAATAAGCTTTCGAAGCTAAATTTAAAATAAGTGTATAAATGTCAAATAATCAAGAATTAAACTTAAGAAAATTGAATGTAGTTCACGTAGTAATTTTCTTAATTGAATGGGGTAGAATGAACAAAATTGTTATATATTCTTAGAAAGCAAAATTTGGAATAATGAATACACACTTACAGATAATCACAGACTCGTAAAGAGAAATAAAGAAAGAGACCAAAGAGACTAATAGATGGACATGTAGGCGGAAGGTATATTGATATTCATTTTATTTTTAGGTCATTCTAAGAAATAAAATACACGCTTTATATGCAATATTTTATACATTACTTATCATGAAATTAAATTCCTTCGTTCTCATAATCTTTTTTGTGTGATCTCTACAATGGAGTTTGTATCACAGTAAAAATTACAAGAGTACAAGTAAGCAATATAAATGCGGAAAAAAGAGAAAGAGAAAGACAGCAGGAGGGTCACACAGTAACATGTTTGCGAGAAAAGATAAACCAGGTGTGGGTATTTAATACCACGAAATGGCGGCTATCGCGGTAAATGACGAGCACGGCATACAACTGCAGTGGACAACAGCGAAGGAACGCAAGACAGGATTATATAAGGCTGTGGTCCATTAGATGGAGATCATTGGTCGACACCAGTTCGCGAACAATACATGAAACAGCAAGTACTATAAAATCAATGAAGTCTATAAAGTGTTCTTAGTGCATAGATAAATTGTAATAGAAATCGAAGCATTTTTAATGTTTAAAAAATAAGATTTGTCAGGAGAAAAGTTAAACCGAAAATTACTATATTTTCCTGGGCACTTTATTTAAAGAGATGGAGTTCTTTAAATCTGCCTTTATGTAGATGCGAACATATTTATCTATCGCAGAATAACTAGTTATTATAGATCATTTAAAAAAGTTTATTTTTCTCAAACCTTAGATGATTCATAAGATTGAAAATCGCTTCATTTTTGTTTGCGTATAAACAACATTGGATCTTAATATATCTATCACAGACTTATGGGTGTTGAACACACTTTATATATAAATTATTAATAAATCTATAAAGTGCTTCTCAGAAAGAACTACAGAACGGTTACCAAAGACTGATGGTATAGCTTCTCCACTGGTCTCTAACTGGGCGGAATCAGCAGCTCTTTCACTCAACGTCGGAAAGACCTCTGCAAACTTGTTTGGCACTTGCAGGAATCTCTCTGACGCTAGATTTCAGGGAATCACCGCTATTTGTTTGGATCAGGGTGTTGCTATTTTGTTTTCTTACTCAATGAGACCCAGCATTGTACTCTACGGGCGCGTAACCTTATGGCCACACATTGACAAAGTATGTGATAAAATTAACCAGGTCCTCCATCTTGGGTAGAGGTTAGAACTACAATATTGTAAAATATTGTATTGCAGCTATATTTTTCAATGTAACAAGAATAACGGGAAAAGAATATACAGAAACTCTGCTTGTCCTCGACACTTTCGCGATAAACTGCTCAAACGTACTGTAAATATTCCACGTGCAATATAACTTGGACATGTGCAACTTGGACGTTTGATCTGGTAAGCTACTCTATCGTCACAAAACTAAACTTTTAAACTATTCTATCATCATGAAACTATAGAATTTTTTTTCGATCATGCTTCAAATATATCTTGATAGTCTAGATAGCTGGTAACATTTTACATAGTTCTGTCTTGTGATGTGTCTGTTACGTATTGCCAATCATTTTTCATCAATACATCATCGAAACTTTTATAATCTTTGATGAGACTTCAATACAACGGAAAACTCGTATTTCTCATGGAATATTACAGTTTAATTTTACAGAACATATTATCTTCTTTATAGATTGATTTGGATCGAATCTAACTTTCACACGAACTACGATATGTGCTTCATACGGCAGATTTTTAGAGTGGAAGTTTCCCATTACCTGGAAAATCTATTCTCACATAATTCTTGAATTTTTCCTATTACGGGTAGTTTCCAAGAGCTTTCCATTCCGTGGATACATACCAATGTTAGCCTGAACTCCCCTAACATTAAAGGAGCGCATTTCTAACATGGATTATCCAAGTAGTCAAAGGTCTAGGCTTTTATAAATATAGCTAATTGTAGATAAAGTCCTATATAATAGTATTTTAATTATTTTTAATTAAGTTAAAGTGCCTGTATTATTTTAATATTGCTGTAAACCATTTATTTATATTATCAATATATTAACCAGTTTTATACATACACGTATAAATTAATCACATTTTGTTTGTCTATCTGTATACATCTACACTCTACACGTCAACTATTCTTTATATAATCCGATCATGTAGTATAGTGCCCTAGATTTAGAATTAATAAACTCTAAATCCGTAAATCCTAAACTAATAAACTATAAGCTTATGCGTGCTAAACCGTAAGCTATATACATATTCATATTTAAATTAAAAACTTAAGTAGCTCAAAAACCGACATGGTCACCACTATGAAACTCGTTGACAAAATAAAATAATAAATATTGAAGAAATATTAATTTAGCTATGCAATGATACTGTATTACTAAATTGTTTGCTATATAGATTAAATTCTCTTTAACGATGAGTAATAAACTATTTCACTAATCTTATTAGGTTATTGTTATTACATTAGGATAGTAAAGGATTAGAATTGTAATTAAATTTATTATTGAGAATTCGTTCCCTATATCCTTTGATCGTGTATATTATATGAATTCTTCAGTTCAATTGCAAATGTATCATAATGATATAACGAGAGAATGCAAGCTAATAAGTAATAATACCCAATTAAAGATTCATTATCAAAATTTACAATTTTACAAAAGGTTGAAGCAGCTTCCAATTAAATGTATAACCATAAGAAGTTAATGTGTTTACAAAATTTAATTACGACATTGTCAGTAAATTCAAATATTTGCTATTTTTAAATGGGGGGGTTAATTATTAAATTCTATACAAAAATTTACATGGATATTGGAGGATTTTTATAGAAAAGAATGCGATGAATAATATAAATGTAAATATTAGTAGTTCTTAAATTCAGAATATAACCTTGTAATGAAATATCATAAATTAGTTGGAATTTTTAATATTAAAATTGAATTGCATAGCATTTCTAATGAAAACCTAATAGAAAAACATGGTCCGGTTTATAGGAATAATTGAAAAATAATTTGGAATCTTTCGGTCTTTTTATTTATATATATATACCGATAATTATGGAAGAAAGTGTGAGAATTTAATTAACAAATAATCCAGTGCAATAATATTGATAAAGTTTATGACGTGGAGGGCAGTGAGTCGGATGGATCGTGTCGGTAATTTTTGCTAATAGGAACACGCGATAAGCTGTTTTTTCTAAAAATAAAGGAATCTATTGGTATAAGCCGCACACGTTCGGTACCGAGGCGGAAGCGGAGCGGCAATTACGAAAGAAGAAATCAAAAGAGAAAGAGAGAAAAAGCGATAAAAAGGGAGAGAGAAAGGTGTAGCCTTTCAGGACGGACGCGAGCTGACATCAGCGCAGTGGCTTCAAAGGTTGAGTGAATGCCTCGTAAGCACCGAGGCCAGTTTCCCTTCGATCTTTAAATTTTCCGCACGCGCGCTTCTTTTTTACCAGCGTCTGGCGCGATGTCAGTTGATTAATTTTAATCGGGGCGACCTATTTCCCAGAAGCGGAATCAAACGAAAATGGCCACCGCGCGGAGCTTAACGAAGTTTATCCGCGCGTCCATCGCGCCGATTGTTAATTCGGTGAAACAACATTAAGAATGAAAAGGTTTGCGTGTATTATTTGCAAGTGCAGAGGCGTTTATTGCCGCGCAGTTTGCGGGGCGAATTAATTCAAGTTAACGCTCGAATTTAGGAAAGTTATGGAATGCAAATCTCGAGATTTGTGGTTACACGGGCGTGTATATTGCAGGAGTTGGAAAGTTAATTAAATTACGCAGGCCGGCTCGCAGGTGAGGGAGGAAATAAAAGTCCCCGGAGCAGAAAGCGCAAAGTCCCGGGCGCGGCGGGAAAATGGAGGCAGTGAAAGGGACGGCGGGCCGCGGAGGTGCCAAGTGGGGGAGTTGGTCAGGACGGGCCGGGGCGGCGGGTCCCCGGGCGGCGATCGAACGGCCGGGGCATCGTCGCCGTCGGCGCGCGTCGTCCACGCGGAGCCACCGTCGCGGGCGGCCGGGGGCGGCGGGGGCGCGGGCGGCCGGCCCCTGCCCAGGAATCAATATGATATGCCCCGGCGCGCGCGCCCGCAGCGAGTCTCGGCCCCGGGCGGGGACCGAGGGCGCGCGCGCGGCCCGGGCCGCCGGCCACTCGGCGGCGGCGGCGGCGGCGGCGGCGGCGCGCGCCTGCGAAAATGAGTCCGCGGGGGCGCGAGCCCCGGGCCTGCCTTCGGAAAAGCCGCCGCGGGGCATATCGATCGGGCTCGGGGCGCGGACCTACTTTCTCCCTCGGGCGGGCCGCGCGCCCCGCTCCGCTGGCCGGTGGCCAAGTTCATTCCGAATGGACGTATTACGGGAGGAGTTTGGCGAATCGATGCCCGCGCCCCGGGCCCCGCAGCCTCCCGCTTACGTAAGGGATTAACCGAAGGAGGGGCCGCCGGCCGCGGCGCTAAATCAGCGCCTCGGGATTTACGGCTGTTGTCCCGCCGCTGCTAATTACGAGGCGAGATTTACATTTATGCGCCGGCCCCGCCCGGGCCGCCCCCACCCCCCCCTTCGATATCCCCGTCTATTTGCGAGCGCGTCGACGCGCGGGGAAATGAAGTTTACAGACCTTTAATCAATCCCCGCGATCCGGCGCCCTTAACGGCCCGAGCCGGCGGTCGCGGGGATCCGCCGCGTTTTCCGCCCAGATCGCGCCCCGTGATTGACGCGGGCGTTTATTTAAGTTTATGGCCCGGCGCGTAGCCGGTTCCGCTGTTTCGCCGAGGCCGCGGTAATCGCCCGTGGGATCGCGGCCGCTTACGCTTGATTATGGTTATCGCCGGCCGGCCGACACCTCGCGCCCGGCCCCCGGCCCCGCATCGATCGGCCCTCCCCCTGTTTTTCTGCCCCGGGGCTCCTTCCGCGGGAAATAAGATAGCGCGCCGAATAATCCGGAGGCTCCGTCTCCCGCGCGGATCGATAGCCCGTCTTAAAAAATCGCTCACAAAAGCGCCCGGATTCCCGCGAGATGGGCTCCCCGGGGCGGGGGTGGAGCCACCGCGGCGGCGGCGGCGGCGGCCCCGCGACCCCCGGGCCAATCGACAATATCATCGCAGTCAATAAAATATACGATAAAGTGCAAACCGGGCGAATTTCGGGGAGCTTCCCCTTGGGCGATACAGCGCTTAGATTCGGCAGCGCGCCCCCCGGAGGCTCGAGAGCGCGTCTGTTTATACGCCGTCCCCGGTCAATACTCTCGTAATTATCATATAAAAGGATCGCGGGCGGCCGCGCGGACCCGGGGAGATTCCGGGGGGCTCGGCGCATGCACGGCTGCGGGGAGGAGAGCCGGGCGGCCGCCGCGGTGGGAGGAGGCCCAATTCTGCCCTCCTATCGATTGCCTATGCTAATCTATGAACACTCCAATTCCGCTAGGTACGCGCGCGCTTTAAGCGTTAAAGGCCGTTCGTTTCGCGGCTGCGCTCGATGGCCGATAACGGGGAGATGGAGACCTCCATGAGCCTGTCGCCGGATAAAGAAATACCTCGCCGGTGCACTCTGTATTTCGGCGATACGACGATTTGCGAACGCCGCGCTTTCCCGGCTTTGTTCCATAAAGTACGAGTAATTCGTTATAACGCTCTACGGATTTATATCGCGAGGTAATGTTACAGAAATTTATAAAATCATACGAAAATGTCGATTTTAAGTTAAGATTATCTTGAAATTGATATAGCGTTGCCGAGCCAAAAGCCCGAGCGTGTAAAATTGATATGCAGTGAAATATTGAAATATGTGAATTGCCGCGGCGCAATGAAGCAGTAATATGAAACGTACATTTTTAAATCTTGCCAAAGAATTACGCCGCTGTCTCCCAGGCAGATAAATGTTTTTGTTAAATTAATCCCTGGTAGAAATTTCACCAATAAAAGTCGCCAGCATGGCACAAACTACCGAGTTTTTACTAGCAAAATATTATATCGTGCCGAGTATCGTACAATAAACTGGCGTAAAACTTGTCATAGATTTTTATTTTAATCCTCTTGTTGATAGTATTTATTAACAAACCCTGATTAAATTTAATGAAATATAGACCCTTTATAAAAAAGAAGGAATTTTTGTGACAAAATGCACCCTCACATACAAGCTACTTTGCAGCATGCTCGAAAGAATTTATATGTACTTTATTTAATATGATTACAGTCTTAAAAGTTGCCAAAGAATTGTATTAAAAAAATAAATAAAAGCCAAAATTTATAAAAGCGTTAAAATAGTGAAGCAACAAACTAGTAAGGAATTTAAATATTCATTAAAAAACAATATTTTAATTAAAGTATAAACTAACCAAAACAAATGCGTATAAACGCAATCAAAATTGTCCAAGATCAGAATAATATTTTGAATTCTCTGAGCTAACTAATGTTTGTATATATCGTCTGTATATTTAATAGTAACTGAATATCAATCCAAAACTTATGATTTAGATAAATTTTATTAATCTAAACTGGAATTGATCTGTTATATTGTGTTATTATATATTATACATATTCCTAAAATTTGTACATATACACATTAAACAAGTTAATTTTTATAACAATCAATTAGGTGCATATTAATATAATTTTCCTGCAATACTAAATAATTCTTTTTATCATTATATCTTTTTTCGAGCTTTTACAAATATTTTCAGTTTGAATTAAGCCTTCATTTGACACGATAGAAATATATATATATATATATATATACATTGATGTATAATGTATAGAATATACATTATATACATTCGGTTTTAATCAGTGTCGGTCGAGTACCTCGTCAGGAACCATGGGTATCTAGCGACTCTTTACGGAAAAGCTGGGAGAAATTATAATAATAATAGTTTATTTAGTCTGCCTCAAAGCCCATAATAATTATATTAGTAATAAAACTGTACATAAAAAGCGTAAAGTACATGACGTGCTTGCGAGGGTACACTGTCCCCGATTCACGAATAAAAGGGAAATAAAATGAACTAATGCATTAATAAACATAGGCAATAAAATAACATTATCACAACTTGAAAAGTGCACCACCACTTAAAATCTACTCGCACTTTAGCGCCATATTTCAAAATCAGGATATTTTATGATTGTAACTAGAGTCATTTAGATTTATTGATTAATTGACAGGGCACTTGATTGAGAGGAAAAATATAGATATATCGATGAAAGCTTAATATTTAATTCGCGAAATCGATAATTATCGACACGTGTAAATCACTCGAGTAGGAGAGACGTCGAAGCTTGTTTAATTGAATCTCGCAGTCCCGAACGGTAATTGCGTTAGAAGACGTCGTCCCATTGGGCGGAACAAGGGCCGACAAACAGCGCAGCCGGAGGCGCGGCTGCAGGAAAAAACCTTAATTTAACTGAACGCACCTGCTCATTTGGAGCGCGCTCGGATATAATCTCCCCGGGGGGCAGGAATGGTAGGAAAAAAAGGGCTGCGGGCGCGGGCTTGGCGCAATTTGTATTTAAAACGCCATCGCGAATGTAGAATAACAAAAAGAGAGGAGAGGCGGCCGGGGGGGAGGGGGCGCAATATCGCCGGGCCGCGGCGTCCCGGTGCCGGGAGAAAGCCTGGGGAGATTAGTCGGTGCGCGGCCGCGTCCGCTTCCATTAAAAGCCTGGGCGAACTTGGCCCCGGCCGCGGATCGGCGAGATAAACGTTCGGATTGGTTTAATTAAGAGGAGGCGCGCGCGCGCGCGGGGCCTCGCAGCATCGGGGCCGGCTATCTCCCGGGCGGTCCGCGCGGCCCCAACCCCCACCCCCGTAAAAAGTTTCGTCCGCGATCATGGGGCTCGCGCGCCGAGGTCTACTTTGGGCCGCGGCCCCCGCAAAAGCGCCCCCTGCGCCCTCAGCCCGTAAACTATGTATTTATGCGGGGGTCGTCGGCGGGGGTGGGTCCGGCCGGCCCCCGCAGCTGACGCTAATCCCATTAGGAAGGTGACAAAGACCGAGGTGGCCGATCGGCCGGCTCTTTAAACGGCGCGCGCGGCATAATTGATAGGGGCGCGCGGGCGCTTATCTCGGCAATTGAATCTCCGGGGGAGGGCGCGTATACATACGCGATCGGACGGGCCCTTGATCCCGGGGATTTTTTTTCCTAGGCTCCCGGCCCGCCGCGGTCCCAGTGGGCCAGCGTCCCTACCTCGGGGGCATTAATCGGGCCGCGCGCGCTCGCGCCGACTCGGCGACTTTAATTGCGAGGCATCACCGTAAATCCCGGCGGCAGTCGCGCCGAGTTCCGGAGGCCGCGCCCGGATTAGAGCCGGTGCCCCGGCCAATCTATCGGGGGTAATCCTGGGAGATTAGGCGGCCGGGTGGCTGGGCGCTTGGGCCCGGCGACGGCGCCCGCGGCTCGTTAGGCGGCCCCGGGCCGGGCTCGGCTCCCCCGCGGCGGCGCGCCCCGAAAAATAAATTCGCCGATAAAAGGATTCGCGCTCGGGGGCCGACGGCGCTTTGATTTACCGGCAGTCGGAGAGTTGGCAAGCCCCTTGGAGCCGGGCCAATATTTTTCCGGCAGTCCGTGCGGGCGGACGGGCGGCCGGGCGGCCGACTGACGGCTTAAACGGCCCGGCGATGTCGGCCAAAAATCGGCCCCGCCGCCGCCGCCGCCGCCGCCGCCGCCGCGGCCGTTTAAGACTCGGATTTATACCGGCGACGCGGCCCTCGCGCGAGATTAAGGGACTTTCCAAGTAGACAGGCTTCGCGGCCGGCGCCTCGCGGCTCAACTTTCACAATAAATACCGGGCGGGCCGCTTAAGCGGGCAAACTTGGTCCATAAATCGCGGGCGCTGATAAAGCGCCCGGGAGGAAAAAGCCCCGTGCATCATCGGCGACGGGCGGCCGGCGATCGTCGGGCGCGCGCGCGGATCAGCCGCTCGGCCGCTCAGCCGGCGCGGGCGGGGCGCGGGGGCGCGGGGCCGCCGCGGGCCGCCGATTAGAGGCCGCGCGCCGAGGGCTCGGCCGTGTAATCCGACCGAGCCCCCCTTGGGCGTGGCCCTAGGCGGCCTCGCGCCGCCCGCCCGCCGGCCCCGCCGAGCGCGCCCCTTACCACTGCCCGCGATCCGCCGGCTAATTCTTCCCCGAGCGCCCCGGGCCCCCACAGGGCAGCGGGGCCGCCGCGCAAATTGGCCGGAAGCCTCGGGGGCGCCGGCGGCGGGCCGAGGCTCCCGATCGGCCCCGCAGCCGGTCAAGAGGAGGACCGGCCCGGGGCCCCCCGGCGGCCTCCGGGCAAAGTCGATACGCGCGCCGAAGGAAGGAAGGAAGGAAGGAAGGAGGCCGCGCGGCCTGGGAGCGGCCCCGGGGCTAACGAGGCTCGGGCGGGGGCCGCGGGGCCGCGGGGAAATGGGTCGGCGCGGAGGTTCATTAGGGCAGCCGTCTCCTTCGGCGGCGGCGATCTGACCCGAATTCGCGGCGGGCGGGGACGGGCGGGGACGGCGGCCCGGGCTCAGGACGGGGGCGCAGCCAGCCCGGCTGGGCTTGGCTCGCTCGCAGGTGGCGCGGGCGTCGCCGGCGCCGGCTCCGCTCCCTCGGCCGCCGGGCTCCGCTCCAGCCCCAGCCGGGGCGCGCGCCGCTCGGGCGGGGATGCCGCGGCGGCGGCTGCACACTGCGGCCCCGGACGCCCACCCAGTAGTACGCCCGCGTTTCGGCCAGACGGGCCTCCGCGGCGCGGCGCGGCCGCGGCCCCTCCCCGGCGCCCGCCGCGCCGCCCCTCCGAGGGCCGCAGAGCCCGAGGCGGCCGCCCCACCCCCGCCCCGTCTGCCAGCTGCCCGGGGCGCGCCCGGGAGACCGGGAGGCCGGGAGGCCGGGAGCCCGGAGCCGCCATCGCCAAAGGGGCCGGCGCCGCCGCCCCGACTCCTCGCCGAGGAGCTCGCGGGCGCCCAGCCACCCGGAGCACCGGGATTAGCTTGGGAACAACGGTAACGATAACAGGTTGCGGAGGGGCGGCGGGGGCGGCGGGGTGGGGGTGGGGCGGAGGTGTCGGCGAGGGAGCGGCGCCGGCCCCCACCCCGGCGGCGGCGCCGGCGCCCGGGAGGAGGGCGCCAGAGGGCGGGCTCGGTGGTTGCGGGCCCTCGCGCCTCGCCGAGTCCTTTCAGTGTCTCTCGGTACTTTTTCCCGAGGCCACGCGGACTGCGCCAGTTGGCCGGGGTCGCCGGCCGCGTGGCGCTCTCTCGGCTCTCCCTCCGTCCGAGCCGGCGATTGATCCCGGGGCGATAGGCCGGCGCCTGCGCCACCGCCACCGCTCGGCCTTCCAGGTCGGGGGAGCCTCTTCGGCTCGGGCGCGGGCGCGTCCGGGCGCCGGGTCAAGGATGGGGGCGGCGGCTTTTTCTAAAATTATGCGAGCGCCGGGCCGGGCCGGGCTGGCCACATGCGCGCGCGCGGATCCATCGAAAGGGGGAAAAAGATTGGAGCGGGTGCGGGTGGGGGCCGGTGGGGGCCGGCGGTGGCGGGCGCGCGCGCAGCGCCGGCGAGCTCGGGGCGCACATCTCCCGCGGCCGGCGCTCCCGTCGGCACGGAGGGGAGCAGCCGAGCGCGAGTGCGCGGCACGCAAGATCGCTATTCGATTCATATACGCGGGCGGCGCGCGCGCGCCCGCCGCCGGATTTTGGTGCGCCCTGTGAGTACGAGAATAGCCGCGGGAAAGTAGGCGCGGCGGGTGCACGCGAGCCGAGCCGAGGGAGAGCCAGCAGCAGCCGTCGCCGTCGCCGCCGCCGCCGCCGCCGCCGCCGCACGCAGCCAGGCAGCACAAGGTATGAGGGCCCGCCGAGGAAGCCCCCACCGCCGGCGCGCCGACAGCCGGCCCAGCCGAGCCCACGGCGGAGACGCGAGCGATAGCTTCGGCCACTTTGGACGCCGGATATATTTAACGCCGGCGTCTCGTGTTACCGGCGCGCGTGTGCCGAGGCTCGAAATAGAGGGAGGAGCGAGGCGCGAGGCGCGAGGCGCGAGGCTCCTGAGCCCGGCCTGCCCGACTCCCTGGCTGGCTCCCTGCGCCGGCGGGATAATATCGCGCGGGCCGCGGAACCTCGGGATGAGCCGGCTCGCCGGGCGAGGCCAGTGCCGCGCGGCCCCCGCCGATAGACGTAGCGCCGCCGCGGCCGCGCCGCCTCCGAGCCAGCCCAGGACGCCGAGGACAGCCGCAGGAGGGCCAGGGCAGCCCCAGGAGCTCCTCCACCGCCACGGAGCCGCCGCACACGTAATGTTAAGCTTAGCTGGTTGAACACGGGTCAAATCTACCGCACGATTGACGCATTTGGTCCCCTTCAACCAGCTGTAGTTGACATTAGTCTTCAACGGGCCGGCTGCAGCAGCCCAGCTCGACCAGCGGGGGAGCCGCGTGCGCCGGCGCCGAAGCCAAGGACCCATTGTAGCGAGCGGCCTGCGAATTTTTGTACAAGCGTCGGAGGCCGGCGCCGCGCCCGCGCCGGCCAGCCACTCGGACGAGCCGGACGGAGCCGCCGCGGGCCAGGCTAAAAATACGGGCCAGCGCCGCCCCGCCGATCGCCGATACCCATCGCCGTGCGCACAATGTCGGCCGCGGGTGAACGCCCCCGCCCCCGCCCCACCCCGCCCAATTAAATCGCCCAAAGACTCTGTATGTATATAAGCGGGAGCGAGCGCCAGCGCCGCCGCCGCCGCCGCCGGCTTACGTAAGAGCAGCCGCGCGCGCCCGCGTCTCCTCCGGGCGAGCCGCCCGGGCCCCGGCGACGTCTCTCCGCCACGCCTTAGTTAAGTTAAGATGGCCACTTTGGGGGGCCTAATTGTCGCTGATCGCCGCCCCTGTCCGCCTGCGGATGAAAGCTTCCGGGGCAATTTGTCGCGGGTGCCGCGGCGCCGCCGCGGGACAATGGGGGCGAGGGCCTCTTCAGGGCACTCCTCGGCAACCCGGCGCCACCCCGGCGCCAGCCCCGGCACGCCCGCCCTCGCCCCGTCTCCCTCGCTCCTCCGGAGATGCAAAGCCGAGCCCCCTTTGCGCCCCGAGGGCCGCCCCCGCCCCCCCTCGGCCCCTAGCGTCCCTCGATCGGCCCTCGCATTAAGCCCGGCACGTGCGTCTAGACGTGCCCTTTTTTCCTCCCCGAGCCCCTCGATCAGGCATGAATGAGCGCCGGCCTACGTGGCGCTAGATAAGGCCAAAGTTCGCCTCCCGGCCCTCGCCGGGCCCGCGAGTCTCGCCCGACCGACGGCCGACCTTCTCCTTCCGCGCCCCGGACTAACGCTCTTCCAAATTTTCTACTCGCAGGGGGCGGACGCTCGTTACGCAATCGATTTCCCGGAATCCCCAGGCCGGAGGGGACCCATAGCGCGACACTCGGCATACCCGCCCGCCCTCGCTAAACATTGTTTCGCGCATTCTCCGAGCTCGGCCTATCGACCAGACCTACATTGCCGAGATTGATCAAACATTCAAATTCGAGTGTAATGGCTACTCTTGACGTCGAATGCACCAATTTCACTCGGAATTTTAATTCACCCGCTCACGCACACGTCGACACGCACGGAGATCCGACTTTCAAACTTTCCCTCGACGGCCGAGCCACCATTTCTCTCGAGAATCCCCGGAATACGGAGGCTATGTACACTCCTATTGCAGGGAAAATAAGCCTCGCAAAAATTAGGCATAGGTGCCGCGATGGAAATTCATGCAGATTGCAAACTATCTCAAAAGATTAAATGTTTATCCCCACTACAAGCGCACATTATAAAGTATGTCGTTAAAAAGCCGTTAAAGCACCTGCGGGATTTTCAGATTAGTTCGCCAATGGTATTTATTTCCATGGCGCTCGAATCCATTAAGTTGTCGTTGCTACCTATATACTCGCGGCCTCTACGCTAAATATACTAAGTATACCCTGCCTCAATTCGCATGCATTAATGAGGACCGTCGATATTCGGTTTCGAAGCAACACCCTCGTAATACCACCTAAAATCGATTGCGCACTTATTGAGTTTCGGCAATTAGTCATAACTACTGCGGTTTATACGATGGCTCGTGTGACTTACACAACTTCTCTGTAACGTACATTACTTCGTTTATCGACAGCTGTTAATACTAATGAGTTGAGACCCAATATAGATTTGATTTAATAATTACGCTACCTGCGGAACTGTTTCACTTTATTCGATCAAAATAATCTCCTTGAGGCAACGTATAAAATAGCGCAACCACTTTATAACCACTATTTAAGTATATCAATATTTCAGACTAACGTAGCCGCTTCGTGTTTCCAATTACGTGAAAACAAGATGAATATGTACTAATTATTAAATCAACTCTCAACTGTGTTTAAACTTAATTAATCTTATACCAGTTATGTAATATCAAATACACGACCAATTTATGGATCAGCAAATTATAAATGTTACACAGCGAAATAGAATAATAAGAGAAATAATCTATGTATAACGTCGTCAAAAATGTCATAATCATTAGGCGTGGTTAACTAGAATTTTAATAATCTTCCTTTTGTTGATATTTTATTGTTTTTCACTTGAAACTATGTAAAAAGAGATCTAGTCAGATGTCTAAAGATTTAAAGATTTAAAGAATTTACTGTAAATTTTCAACAATTAGGCTGACAAGGTTTCTCGGCATAATTTTAGTGATATTCTCACCTTATCAAAAAATATTACTGTAATATCACAATATTTTAGTATAAATTTTTATCAGAGATAAAGAACCTTGTACAAAATTAATTTAGATTAATAATATTTTATTTATATTTAACTATTAAAATTATTTATAGATAAAATATTCTTTTATGGTAGTTATCGAACGCCACTGGTGTTACTTTTTATTCAATAATTTTTACAGCTTTCAAATAGTTCATTTGTTATTTTATATTTTATAGCTATGTAAAATAAATGTTTTCCATTTTGACAATTACGTGTGTTAAAGCGTAATTAAAGTTTAAGTACAAACTTTATTTAACTTTAGCGTCCGTAAAATTATAGAAGACGTTTATTTTAAAAAATAAAATTATTGCATTTTTTCAATTTAATTAAAATAGTATTTTGCTCAAAATGAGTTAATAGTAACTTTATTCAAAAATATTGTGATAGCATAAAAAAGAATTGTTCATTTCATTTTAATAATGTAGCAAGTTTTCATGTGTATATATATTTTTATAATACTTGTATTATATTTCGTAAATCTAATAGAAATCATAATTAATTTTGAATATTTCTGAAAGTTACACCGTTTTAAAGGATTTTGTTAATCTGAAATTATATTTTAAAAATATTAATCAAATTTATTCGTCTTCAGGTAATTCGGTTTCACTAAGTAGTCTAAAAGTTGGAGTAAACACCCTGAATAGAAGCCAAGAGTAAGTCAAATAAATATTATTCTTTGAAAGAAAATTATAATGTTATGTACTTCAATTAAAAAGTAATCACGTTAGAGTAAGATTTATTAAGCTTTTAAAATAAATTATTTATTAATTTCCTTCTGAATTCATATTAGAAAAATTGTTTTAAAAAGAAGTTACATGAAGTTTTCATTAATTGAAGTGGTTTTAAATTATAATAACTTTTTCTAAATACAGATACCGTTTATAAAATTGGTTATTCTATTTTCTTATTTTTCTTTTTTAAAAAATCTAAGTTGTAATTTAATTCATCAACATTATTCATTGTATTTTTGAATAAAATATCTATATCTCTTGTGTTACAATAAAATAAATTGGCGAAATCTATCCTTATCACTCAACGCGCTTCTGGTCTTTCAAAGACACCGTACTCATTCTAATGCACTCTTTTCACAGCACCCAAGATTCATCGTAGACCACTTAGATTGATGGATTGAGTGCCGGTATGGTTGGCTTTCTCTACGATCTAATCTTTATTTTTTTAGGTTTGATTTTAAACTTATGTTGGTCAATCAACTAACAGCAAGATATAAACGAATCTGCGAGAATAACGAAACAATTGTGCCAGACAGGGAATATTTAAGATCTTGATAAACAATGTAAGTAAATTTGAATTTTTTATAAGTTTATAAATATTTATATAGCTATGAATGTTGTAAATATAAAGTGAAATATATATATAATTGTGTAATTTAATAACTTGTAATTAAACTAATGACATGTATGGAAAATTTGTGAAACTACAAAATTTCTATGCATGGAATGCTATATCCGATATAAAAGTATGGTGTAAGAATATTTTGCAATTTTTTACAAGTCCTTGCAGAAATAAAATGTGATTAATTTAAATGTAACTAAAGAACACTCGAAAAACTTAAAATATTAAAAAATTACAAGTAGTTTTCAATTTCTATGTTACCTAAGCAAAAGCTAAGTCCGAATAATTGAAAACAAAATACTTGTACGTGAATAAGAGTTCCCATCTTCTTTTTATGTTAAAATGTACATTTATTTTTAATAAAAGAAACTTTTTGAAATTCGTTTAACCTTCTGCACGCTTTGTAGATGTTACAGATGCCAAATTACAGTTAGCAAGTTTTAACATAAAATAATAGTTGAAGCTAAAAAGTCGAGTCTAGAAAAACTTTTCTACTGCCACTTTAATACTGTTGATGTCATCGTAGCAAAGTTGTTTGAAAAATGAAACTACGTTTTTTAGATAAAAGTAAAAAATAATTTAGGAACAGTTACATCGAAGAGGTTGGTTTTGAAAGTTTAAATAAGCGCGATAAACATTTGATTTGGCAGCAAAATTTGAGTTGAAAAAACGATGTAGAGGGGAATAAATTGATCGATATTTAAATCGAGGATAAAAGAAAATTGAATGAAAGGATTTGACGAAGGGGCGAAAATTCTAAAGGCTTTAATATTAGCATTAAAATTTTAGAAACGCAAGGCCTTTTAAGAGATTAGCGTAAAGAGATAATCCGCGAATGCTTTTTAAAACCGTGCACGCTCGTGACCTAAAAAGGTTGTCGGTACTAGTTTGCAAGTGCGCCGAAAAGATAACGCTCGTTCAGCAAGCCACTATGCAGGGCCGTTACATTAACGCGAAAAGTAGAGGGCGAATCGTGAGATTCGCTCGAGCACCGAAACGAAGCGGCCCTTAGTTCCATTTAAAAAAAATAAAGCAGCCGAGCTTAGGAGGCCCGTTAGGGTAGGTCGACTTAGGCGTCGGCCCAACAATTGTCCACCGGGGCGCGCGGGGAAAATCCTCGCATGCGGACTTTGCGCACAAAACATCGGATAAGCAGCATTTGAATACCAAATCCAAGCGGGACAGAAAATGAGGGTCAGAAGATCCGGGCGCATATATTCCCCCGCCGCGTCTCCCCCCCGGGGTGGGCTGTGTACGCGTGCGCGACGCGCGCCCGTTTCCGCGGTCTATCTCGCCCCGGTTATTTATGCGATAAAAGTTTGAGCCGCGTCAGATTAGCGGGTGGGGGACAGGCCTCGAGAGCCAACCAAAAATTCTGTCCGACCATTCCCCAGAGCGCCGCGACGCCCCCGGGCTCGGAGCCGCGGCCGCCCTCTAATCGGCCGAATGAGCGGGCGCTCGCGGGGCGCCGCCGAGGACTCGGCTGCGAGGGCAAAAAAAGAGCAGCGTCGCTTTGCGTTTTCTCCGAATATAATGTACTATTGATAAAAGCGCGGGGACGCGAGCGCCGCGGGGTAAGTGGGGCAGCCGCGCGGGGGAATAAACGGCCGGGAGAAGCGAGGGGGATATTTCCGGGGCTTTTTAAATTGCTATCTAACTCGAGACAGTTTGGCCTGCCGGGCACCGGCAAGAGCGATCGACTTTTTAAGCACTGTAACTCTTGGCCTCGGTCGCCCACGCCCGCCGAACAAATCTTCCCCCGGGCCCGCCGGCAGAAATTCAGAGAGCGAAACGACCTTTTTTCCTTTTCTCCTCCTTGATTCGAGCTTTCTTTCTCCTTTGCATGCACGGGGTTAGGAGGCGCGCTTCCCTAAGCGCCGTCCCCCGGCGCGCGATACCGCGAATAATATCGGGCGGGCCGGCCGGCCGCCTCGCGCTAATTAGCCCGATTTAGGGTAACGTCCCTTTTTTACGAGGCGGGGGGGGCGGGGGCGCCGGTCGTTACAGGGCGCCGGCTTATCCGGGGCGCGTTCCGTGCTACCTGCCAATGCAATTTACTGGCGGCGGGGGAGTAACGAGGGCCGGCGGGGCCGCGCGCGCTCCTTCGCAACTCTTGTTTCCCCGCTATCTCCCTCTTGAACTGCCTATCTCCCGGGCGGCCCACATCGGCCCGGGGCGCACGCGCGCCCCGCAGACCCAGTCGTCCGAGCGCCGAGGGGGGGGGGGGGCCGCGGCGGGTGGATTTTTGGCGCGGGACCAGCCCCCGGCTCCCGGGGATCGGGGCCGCGCGATAGAGCGCCCGGGGCGCAATTAGCCCCGCCGGGGGGGCGGCCGCGCCGCGGTCCTATTTGATTATCCGTAATTGGTCGCCGCGCCACTCCGATCGGCCGATAATAACGCCTAATTCGAAAAGTTAGAATCGCCCGGCCGGCTTTGATCGCCGGCCCCTCGCGCCCTGAAATATTGTCCAACTTTGCCGCGGGCCCCCAGGGGGGGAGGGCAGGGCCGAGCGGAAACTTGGATTATTCAATTATTTTAACGCGCGAGCGTCGGAGGCGGGCGGCTCGCGCGGCGGAAGACGTGCATGGCGGACGAGTCGGTGCCGGGGCTCCCCGGAAAACAAGGGCCAATTTCCGATTCGGCGGGAGACACGCCGCGCGGCCTCCAATCGCGAGGGAACAGGACATACGTGCCAAGGTCCGAGCGGGCGGGGCCGGTAATTCTCGCGGTCGCCCGCGCCGTGTAGCCCGACAGCCAGGATGTCTGTCGATTGGCTGGCGCAGTAAACCTCGGTTAGTCCCCGGGAGTGCGGCGGCGCCGGCGGCCCCGGTACAGCCCCCGCTCGCCGCCATGTTACGTAAGCTTTTGCGCAATGCAGTCCTCGGCGGCCACCCCTCCCCCCGGGCGGGAGGAGTCATCAATCGGCCGATCGGCCGCTCACCCGCCAATTGGCAACGGGGAGCCGGGCGCCAGGAGAGCGATCGCCCCGGGGCCGGCCACTTGGGTCTCCCGATCCCGAGGCGCCCCGGGCTCCCTGACCCGGGGGGCCGCCCGGCGCCGATTGAATCTTCCGCGAGGACGGCCCCGGTGGCCGGCAGCTCACCTGTTGCTCCCAAAAATCGGGGCTGTCGGGGCTGTCGGGGGAGCCGCGGCGCTCGTTAATCCGAGTGGCGGCGCGGGCGGGGCTTCCTCGGCAGCCGGGTGTCCGGGCCCCTCCGCCCCGGGCGGTGTATCGGCGGCCGAGGGGCACCGGCCGCGTAATCCGGGGCGATCGCCGGCGGCCTCGGCGTCTCCGGCGCTTATCGGCCGAGCGACGGGGCCTTTGTACCCGCGGCCAGACTAATGGACGAGTAAATAATCGAGGGGAGCCCCGGGGCGCTATTAGTCCGCGAAAAATAAAGAGCTTTGAAGCGGGCGGATCGGCGGCGGCTCTTTGATTAATCGCCCGGGCGCATATTCGAGGAGTGCAAAGGCATCCTCGCGCGGCGGCCGGCCTGCAATTACAGGCTAAATAAAAGCCCGGGCGCGGCTCGGTCGGCCGGGTTAACGGGGAATTTCACGGCTATCGGGTATCCCATTAAAAGTCAAAGGCCCAAGGTGGGCGGCCAGTGGAATTCGGGGGAGCGGCTCGTGTCCCAGTTAGAGGCCGGGGCTCGGCCCCTTTGACGGGGGCGCCCGGGCCCCGGGAGCGCGCCCCGCTCCTCCCCGGGCTCGGGGCTCGGCGCCCGAGGAGCCCGGCGCATTTCTAATATCTGTCTGGCGGGGGCCGGGCGGAAGATAGTCAGACTTTGGGGATGTGTCGGCGCCCCTCCCCCGCCCGGCCCCGGCTCGCGCGCGCGGGATCAATAATGCAGCAAGCACTCGCGCCGGCCCCGGCGCTGGCTGTTCCACGCGCGCGCGCCCGCCCCGAGCGGCTCCTTCCCTCTCTTTCCTCCGGGAAATCGTAGCCGGCGTTGCCGGCGACGTTGCCGGCGCGCCCGATCCCCGCCGGGCCGCAGCCTCCCCCGCCAGCCCCGCCCGGGCCCGCGCATTCAATTGCCCGCCCGCGCCGTGCAACTTCTTCCCCGCCGCCGGCGCGCGTCTTGCGATCCCGCGCTCTTTCGCCCTCCTGCCGCCGCCGCTTTGTCTCCCGGCCCCTCCGTCGGTATCCTAGGGCGCGCGCCCCTCCCCGCCTCCGCCGCCGCCGCCGCCGCCGCCGCTGCGTCACCCGAGCCAGCTCCTTCCTTCCTTCCTTCCTCCTCCCATCGCCGCCCCCGGCCCCGCGCCCCTGCGGGAAATCTTAATATTCCCGATCCGTCCGCGGCGCCGCTCGTGTCCGGGATGACCAATGCGGCCCGTTACTACTTAATAGCCCGGCGCCCGCGCCGCTGCCGCCGCCGCCTCGTAATCTAAAGTTCTTTCGTCGCCCGGCCGCTTAGCCGCTTGTCCCGGGCTCGCGCTTCGCTTTTCCGCGCCCAGTGTCCTTTGTGTGCTGGGCCGTCGCTCATGGCCAGCGTCCCAACCGCGGCTCTTTGATTCTTCAATTAACGACGAAAGGTTAGCCGGGATCGCGCTCTGGCCTCCCGGCCAATCGTAACGAGGCGGCGGACGCGCCCAAGGCCGCAGTCACGGGGAAACTTGCCGGGGGACGTTAAAGCCGCCGGCGCCGCCAGACAGTCGACGAAATAAAGCCCCGCCCGCCCATCCCCACCCCCAAACTGCCTGCGGCCCGCGAGCGGCAGCTCCGCTTTAAAATTTAACCGCATTAACTGCTTAATCGAACTGCGATAAAATACTAATTAGCTGGCGTTGGCCGCGGCCGCCGCCCGCCCGGGTTCAACTCGCTCCAAGAAAAGAGGGCAAAAAGCCCCGGCTAAATACTGTTTAATACAAGCGGCCGGACCCGGTGGCCCCGGGCTCCGCGCGCCCGCGACCCTCTTTTCGGCCCCCCTCTCCAACGGCGTACACCGCGCCCGGCTTACGCACTCGCTGGCAAATTGTCCTCGCGGCTGATAAATCCTCGATGCTCCGCCGGGCCGTCGGCGCCTATTTTTAATTACGCTTTTTAATGCGCTGCTAACCGATATAAATTTGGCCGGGTGGGGCTGTTTTTAGCCCCGTCCCCGGGCCTGTCCCCCGTAATATAGATTTAATGAAACGTAATGAAACATGGCGGTGACAACGACGCCCAAGTTTTTGCAATTTGCAGCGTGAGTAATATGCGCGCCCTCTCAAAACTGCAGTTGCTTTATAGTTTAAGAGGAAAGTTGCTGGCGAGTCGCCGACACCGCCCCGACCGCCGCCGCCGCCGCCGCCGCCACGCCGGCCAATCGACTTTATGCTAAAAAGTACTCGCCCCCGGATGAACTACACTTAAGCCGAGTGGGCAAAGTTCGCCCCAAGTATTAGATACTTTAATAGATTAATAACGCCCGCGCGCATCCCCTCGATTTTTCGATCTCGCGCGTCGGCGAGAATTTCTCATTTCCCTCCTTTCCCTGCTACGGACTACCATGTTTTCCTACATCGGCCCCCCGGGCCCCACCCCTGCTGCCGCCTCCCCTTTTCTCCTTTGCTCCCGGCAACTTTAAAATCGAATCCGCGGTTGGATTTGCCGTCGCGGCCCTCCGGCTCCCGCCGCCGCCGCCGCCGCCGCCGCCGCCGCTGCCTCGTCATGTGCAGGGGCTGTACGGGCGCACTTTAATGCTCGATATCGCGGAAAGCGTTAAACTTGGGCCAAATCATGTGAGAGAATTCATTATAGCGCGCAATCCAAGAGTGATATATTGCTTGATTTTTTGAGCCCACGTGCAGTGTCAGCTGAAGGGTCGTCAGGTCGTTTGTTTTTTTTCCACCGGTTCATAAATCATGGAAAGCATTAAAACGAAAATGTCTGCATTAATGTTCTTGGGCCACGCGATTTCGGGACGGACTTTTTGACGAATTGATTCGTAAATCCTTGGGAATAATCCAGCAAGGGCCCGTTTCCATTGTAATTGACGAGGTGCGTTTAAAAAATTCCGGATCGAAGCTTCAAATTCCTTTCAATCAATGTCATCTTCCTCGTTTCCGCGGAAATGATTACAAAGTACGTGCCAAACAATGGGAAAAGCGCTTTTGCTCGGTGGAAAAAATTTGTTTCACCTGCTCGATTTATCGCTTGTTTGTAGAGCAAAAAGTTTCAAAATTCCCTTGCCATAGGTTCTCATATTTACGCGGGCTCTTTGCCTTTCGACTAAAAAACTTTTTTCCAAATTACATTTTGGAGGTTATGTAAGCGCCAGGGTAGACTAATCTGCCAAGCAAACAAATAAATTTTCGTTAGCCAGGTGGCGCGCGCTATTTAATTCATCAATCAACCGGGCCATAAAAGCGCCCGGCAGTTGGAATGGAATTTATTTCCCCGAAAAAGCTACCTGGGTGCATAAAAATTTGTCCAAAGCGGCTTCCATGCGGTTTTTATCGAGGATGCCTAAGAGGGGCCGGGACTAATCTCGAAATTGATACCCCGCCGGGGGCGGCTTAATTTTTTCGAGGGGCTCGAGGTCGCGTAAAAGAATTCCTTGCTCGGCCCCCGAGCAGCCGTAATGCGCCAGACGGTTTTACCGCGGGGATCTTTTTAAAACGCCATTAAAAAGTTTAATGGAAGGTGTAATAATCGCGAATTACGCGGAGCGTCTGCGGGGCCGGGCTCGGGGCCGGGCGCCCGGCAAAGCGAATATCAATCAGCGGCTCGAGTTGACACAGTTCGCGCCGAGGGCATCGCACTCCAAGTGCAAAGTTCATACATCGCTTATCAAAGGCCGGGGCTGCGGAAGCGCCCGCGGGAAGCGGCACGGGGGAGGGGCTCGGGCGCGAGGGCCAATATCGCGGCGGCATTGTCCTCCCGGCTCCCTTTTAAAATGAGGGCCAGGGGCGCGCAGCGATTGCCATCGTAACAAACGCTCGGGCCGTTTAGACGATAAAGGAGGAGGAGGCGAGAGAGAGAGCAAAAAAAAAAAGGACAAAAAAAATAAAAAGAGAGGGGGGAGCGGCGCGCGACTCGCGGGGTGAGCGCGTCGCCGCTGAGGGACAGGGAGTTTATTCATCGCGCGGGGGGAGTTACGGGGGCAGTTAACACCGGGCGATAGCTCTTATTGCCGCAATAAAGCCGCGGCGTTGGGTCCCCCGGGAGGCGCGTCCGGGGCGAGACGGGCCCGCGGTCTCCCGGGCCGGCCCGGGCGGAGGATCCGCGGGCGCGGCGGTCGATGGAGCACCCGGTGACCCGGGGCGCAAAAAGTCCCCGAGGCCAGCGGAAGAAGCCCGCGCCCGGGGAGGCTTTGTCTCGCGCGGCGCCGCGGGCGACAATGGCTCGTCGGGGCCGGGTGATTTACGCGCCCGGGCCGGATCCGCCGGGGACAATCGGAAGGAGGCGCACTCCTGGGCGCGGCCCCGGGGCTGATAAAGCCCCGCTAACCGCCCGGGAGTAAGTTACAGTTAGGCCGGCTAAGCCCCGGGGCGCGGGTCGCGAATGAAGAGTTATGCGCGGCCCCGCGCGACTTAGCCACTGGCTCACGCCCGGGATTAAAAGCGCCGGGCGCGTTATCCCGGGGAAGGCGCGCGCGCGTCCCCGCTCGTCGACCATTGGCGATGCCATCCGAATGCGCGGCTCCGGCCCCAAGTGGGCCACCTGCCCCGCAGCCTTGAATATTTAGCCCGGTCGATGGATTGGCGGAGATATAGGCGCCGGCGAGATGCCGGGGCGCCGATAGCCGCGAGGGCAATTTCCACGGGCTTTTATTTGAATTTCATAACTTGGCCCCGTTGCCGTGGCGCGATAAGCCCCGGGGCCGATTGATCCCGGGGCCCGGGGCTCCCCCGGCCCTTGCGCCGCCCCCGCCCACTCGGCGCACGCACGCGCCGCCGCCCCGGCTAATGACGAGTAATGCGCGCCGGGGCCCATTAGCCCGCGAGCCCCCGCGGCAAAGATACCGCGCGGACAAGCGGCCGCCTTCCCCGCGGGGGCGCATTAACAGATAATAAGTTAGCCGGGATTAGCGGCGGCGATAGCCCCGGATAGGCCGGCCCCGCCCCCATTAATCAGGGGCTTTTCACCCGGGCCGAGGGCGGCGCTTCGAGTGGCAGGGCCGGCGCCCCCGGGCGACAGGTGCGGCTCCCTCGGATCCGGGGCGCGATGACTCCGCGGGGGCGTCGATCGGCGCCCGGGCGGGGCCGCGACAATCCGGCGATCGATGCTGGGAGAAAAAAGAGAGAGCCGCGAGTCGTCCCCGGGGCCGGTGGCCGAAACCGCCGGGGCGCACCCCATGGAAATGTATGGAGATTGGCCGGCGGGCGGCACACGCTCGAGCGATCCGACGGCCGCGCCCAGGTATGCCGGCGGGGCGTCACGCGCGCCCTGTCGTATAATCAGCCGCGGGCGTAATTGCCCCGGGGCCGGCGCCCGGCTGATTTATGCCCGCGGCCCGATATGCGCCCCCGCACGGCTCCCGCGGCGCCGATTCGCGATTGCCCGGCCGGATTATTGCCCAAGGAGCCCCCGGGGGAGCCGCTCCGCCGCGCCCTCCCCAGCGCCACCTGCGATCTCCCAGCCGCCGCCCTAAGATCGCGGCTTATCGGTTCGCCGATAAAAAAAAACCACTCGCCGATCACACGCCCCCCCCCTTTCCAAGGGACAAGGTTCAACGGCCGCGGGCCCAATGTCCCACAGGGCCTCCGATACGACCGTGTCTTTCCGAGCAGCGTTATATGCGACGCGTGCATCCACGGGACGGACTTTTGCGTCCTCGGCCGCGGCGGGTTTTTTGGCGTGGCCGGGCCGGAAGGCGCTGCCGGCGTAGCGCTGTGCTAGCGCTCGTTGTGCCGGTTTTTTCGCCGGCCCCGGGCAATTAGCGCCACCGGCCGACTGTGCACCGGCACTCGAAAGCACGATGCTCCTCGGGCGCCGGTTGAAAGCCCGGAGGGCCGCTTATTAAAGCCGATAAATTAGCGCGCAAGCCCCGCGGAACAATCAAATGCGCATTCCGCCGGGGCTGCTGTGCACCCCGCCCTCTCTCTCCCCCGGGCTCCGTTCCGAGCTTTTTTTTAAAGCTCGCACCCCTGCCCCCGCGGCTATTGGGCCGATACACACAGGCGGGGCGCCGCGAGAGGCCGCAGACGTGTCGCGAATCTCGGGCGGGCGCGCTTGGGCCGGGGGAAATTTTAATCGTGCCCGGCATGCGCGAGCGCCGCCTAGCAACGCTGACTGGCGCTTCCTTTGAGGCAGGCCTGCCCCCGGGCCCTTTGTCGGCCTCGGGGGCCCCGAACCTTCTTATCAGCGGCCGCGCGTATATCGATTCGCCGCGGGGGCGGGGATTAGGACCGCGCGGGCTCCCGGGTTGTGGGGCGGCCCGGGGGGTGGTGGTGGTGGTGGTGGCGCGCTCCCGGGGCCACTGACTCACCGCCGCGTGAGGATGCAGGTCTCGGGCGGGGCGCGGCCCGGTCACCCGCCGCTAACGACCCCCGCGGCCCCGCCCCGCGGGCCTCTTTCCCCAAGCGGGCTTTTGTCGCCGCGCCATTTATTATTTAGAGCCGGGGCGCGCGCAGGGCAGAGATTCGATTTCGCCTCGGATAAAGAAAAGGCCCGCTCTCCCGGGCCGCGGACTTTGATATATTCACTTTTCGCCCCGGCTCGAGGCGAGCATTTTTTTCCTGCCCCCCTTTCGTTTTCGTCAAGCTCTTCGGTTTGAAAGTTTCGGCCCCGCCCCCCCGCGTCCCGAGGAGGCCGAGCCCCCGCGCGCGTTTCAAGCTTTTGCTAAAAGGCAAGTTTCCGCTACCCACTATTAACGCGGACTTATTGTTCAGCGGAGTAGTAAACCGTGTAACCCCTTAAAAACACTCGGGGGCGCTTACATCAATTTTGAACAAAAGCGCCGGTACAGCGCTCGCCGGAGGTATACGTCGCGCGGTAAAAGTACCAACTCGTTAGGAGGATCGGGTTCGAAGGCGCCCGCCCGCGGGCCCCTCCCCCGCCGCGGCAAGGATTTTCCCAGATATATGGGCGAACGCGCGCGCGAGCGGGGATTCGCCCGGGCTCGAAGGATCGCTAATATACGCATTCCCCGGGCGTCGCTTACCTCGGATTGCCGCGCAGGGCCGCGTGGTGCAGGGCGTTGAAGCCGTTGTTGTTCGTGAGGGTGATGTCGGCCGCGTGGTCCAGGAGGAGAGCCAGCATGTCATCGCGCTTCTTGGAAATGGCGTCGTGAAGTGGCGTGTCGCCCTCCAAGTCCTGCGAGGTCCGAGAAAAAAAGGAGAGAAAAAAGCCACACCATTAGCCCACGTGAAAAAGTGCCCTTTCACGCTGCAGCCCCTCTCGGCACGCATACAGCCGGCCGCCGTAGACGAGGCGCCTCGGAATTGGTGTAGGGTAACGGCCAACCACCACCGGGACCGAGGCCGCGGCTGCCTTTTTATAGCCACTAAAGCATCCTGCCACTTTCCACCGGGCCTCCTTTTCACCGATATTCATGAGGGCGCCCGGGGGTGGGTGGAGGGCCGCCCGGAGGCATTGCCACCGGGCCCCGGAGCGCGACGCGCCCTGTTAATTAATACGAACGGCCCGACGCCGTCTACGCGGCCCCTATCATTGCCAAAGCAAACTTCCCCAAGATATTCCGGGCACAAAGTAAGCTCTGAAAGGGCTTTGAGAATTTAAATCCATTGGATTCTCGATAAGATGGTTAATTTCCTCGGTCTACAGGGCTGCAGGTGCCGCGCGGAGGGCCGCCGGGGAGGGCACGAGTTCATCGGACCCGCGGAGACAGAGCCCGCGATATATATCTCGCGGATAAAGCCTCGGGGCGTTTAGGTTGCCGCGCACGCTGCCGAATCGAGGCGATACTCGCCCGCGCCCCGAGGATTTTCCCGAGCGAAAGCCCCGCTCCCTCTCCCCGACTAGTTAAGAAGTGGAGCTTACCGAGCTTACTTCTATCGAGTCTAGGCCGCGCTAGAGACGCCGCTAAAGCCGCCCTCGCGATATCTCTCCCGCGGAGGGGGAACACAAAAAAAAAAGGCAGAAAAAAAGGTGGGGGGAGGGAAGAGCGGCCGCGTGTAAGGGGATCCGGGGCGCGCCCTCGACGTGCCGAAAGAATCGCGCGCCTCCGCGGGGGACGGGGCCAGGGCGAGGAGGCGACCCTGCCGAGATTAAAGTATTCGCTACTGCCGGGGAGGCGACCGCCCCGCGCCGCCCGGTTAACCACCGACGCCGGCGGCTCCAAGTTAAGTCCGGAGGACCGCTGCGGGAACTCCGGCTCTCCTTTCTTTTATTCGAGCCCTTCGTTTTTCGGCGGCCACGACGTCTGCCGGGACGTGAGGCAATTTTTCCCATTCGTGGAACCGTTTCAAAAGACGAAAAATTTCCAATGTCGCATGACACTTTTACGATATTTAAAGTTGATAAGGAAACGGAAATCGTTGCCAAAGGCATAAAATAAACAGTCCATTCGCTCCGAAATGTCAAAGAGGTGCAAATTACGCTACACTGGATACTCCCTTGCAAAGCAGCGCTATTTATTCTTAAATAGAAACAATTGGCTCTTTCTCCGGATGGAACTTTAAAACGTTTTCCTTTAATTAATCACCTTCAAAAGCTAATTGCATATAATCATTATTATTCTGAAACTAACGGAACCTACAAATTGTTGAAAATTACTATTTGTTTTAATACACCCTTGCATGGCCGCAGTGAGATTTAACAAGATAGTTCAGAGAAGTAAGCAAGTCCAAGACGGGAAGAAAACCTCGATCGAAATTAGAATATCGTAAAAAATGGCTGTCATGGGTTAAAAAGATAAGCTATCCGAGAAAATGTCCGAAAAGAACGTTTTACAATTGATAGTCGACAATGATGCGAAAGCACAAAGAGTTAAAAGTCAAATTTGTCTCTCTAATAGAATTTTGCAACTTTAATAAAATACATTTGCATATCATTTTATACTATAGCTATAACATTAAGTTTCACAATGAAACTCATGAATTAAACTAACTGGAAATGAAAAAACCTTTTGTAAAGTTTAAATTTTTAAAAGTAAACTTTCAAATGTGCCATCGAACATCTCAAATAAGGTACACAGTATATGGTACATAATTGGTGTGGCATATTATACATATTACATCTACATTTATGTTAAATACTTTCTTTTTAATTTATAAAAGATTCTTTCTTACAAAAAATTGTACTAAGGAGTATGGACAATTAATTATCAATTTTATATAATATTATTACATTTTTGTATAAAAACTACGTTAAAAAATTGTGTAATAAAATTGTATGTTGCAATAATTGTTTTAAAAATGGCCTAGAAATAAAGGAAAAAACTTTATAAGTGTTCTAAATATTTAAATGAAAAAGAATGTAATCATTCAATCTAATGTTTAGTTTACTAATTTAGCTACAAACTATTATTTCTGGCATTACTGTACATATAAATTTATTATTTAAATTTTTTAAAACATTATAGCAAGCTATGCAATACAAATGATTTACCTGGAGACTGGGATGGCATCCTAACTCCAATAGAGTACGAACTACTCCAAAATGACCTCTATTGACAGCTGTATGTAAAGCGGTTTGACGTCTTTTATTTCGAGCATTAAGATCTGCTCCAGCTCCAGCTAATAAAGCCATTACCGCTGGTTCATCTCCAAATGCAGCATAATGCACTGCTCTATCACCATCTTTGTCCTAAAATATAATTGAAACGTAATTGTTCATTGTATAGCTTAAAATAAACTAAAATAAGATACAAAATATACAAACTATTTCGTTCAAAATCTTTTTTATGTTTTAAATTAAAAAAAAAATTAAGTGTGTAAATATCCTGAATTGATTTGTTTTAATGTAATTAATGCATTTTTTATGGAAATTATCAAGAATTACATTCTAACACCAATTATATTTTAATAAAAATTTAAAATTTTAAAAAATATTTCAAAATTAATAAAAACAAATTATTATCTATCTACAAAAACTAAATAATAATAGCGAATACCAATATGATATACCTCAATTTCAACATCTGCTTTATACTGAAGAAGAATTTTTATAATATCTAAATGTCCATTTTGACTTGCTGCTTGCAAAGCAGTATGACCAGCAAATATGCCATTTACATCAGCTTCTGGTCTTTTTAAGCATTCCTCGCATTTTGTAACATCACCATTAGCGGCAGTTTTAACAAGTTCTTCCGTAACATCACCAGATACATGAGTTTCAAATAGTTTTTTTAATAGTGCAGAAAGACGTTCTAGGAAAATAACGTAAAATTTGTAAAATAATGTAAAATTTGAATACAAATTATTGCAAAACAATTCAATTGAAATATTCAATAATTAAACAAAATGAAAAAATAAAAATCATACAAATATTGACTTTACATTTAATTTAAATCAAATTTTTTTCATATTGTCTAAATATTCATGAAAAATTAGGCATTATAAAAATAATTTGTTTTCATAATTAATGAAAACTATTTATGTACAGGTAGACCCACCCCCACTAGTATTTCCTGATACACTGCCATCACTACTTGCAACTTTTGACACAGCCTGAGGATTGTAAGTCCAGGATGTACTACAAACTTCAATTTTCAAATCACCATCATGATAAATTTGCTCTACTCTGCCAATTTTACCTAAAGTCTACAATATACAAAATAATTATATTAATATCACTTTCTACAAATGGCAGAATCTTTATTTGATTATTAAGAGTCAAATATAATACCGGCTCCATTGCTTCAGCCCACTCTCCATGACCACGTTGCAATAATTTTATTTTATCCAAATCATTACAAATTTGTACCAAGTCTCCTACAGCAAATGACTGATTATCGGAGAAAGAATGAATGACTGGGACAGAAATTTGAACTTTTGTTAAAACAGCTGGATTGAATGTCCATCTATTACCACTTGGATATGAAACAACAATATCATGATCCTCATCAATACCAACTACAGTACCAGTAGTACTCAGGCATTCAAACATTCCATCCGTCCACCCACCATGCCCTTGTTGGAGTGAATCAACTATTTCATATTCCAAATCGACGTTAACCTAAAGTTAATCAGATGGTATTATTTATTTTAAAAATAATAGTGTAATATAATGTAAATAGTGCAAAATTAAAAGTCTAATTAAATAAAAATGTGCAGTAACTGTTATTAGATTTAAATTCATTACCTCTTCAAAACAATTAAAGTGTAATATTTTGTAGTTGTAAGTATTAGTTAGGATAAATTTAATTTTCATCTCAATTAATATTTATAAGAATTAATAAATAATATTATAGTAATTAGTGTTTAGATAAATAATTATATCAAGTAAGGAATTCTATTTTTTTTAAATTACATTTTAAAAGTAAAATCCAATACTTTTTTTATTACTGTTTAATAACCACATCTATTCTATTTAAAAATTTCATTATTTTAGATTGTGATTATGATTAGAGTGCTATATGATATCTGATAATTAAAATAGAATCTTAAATTTAACTACAATGGTTTTTTTAATTAAATATTTAAATTCTTTATATTATTTTTCAAAAATAAACTTAATTGAAAAATACAAGCAATTGATACTCTTTCGTGACTAATTCATTATAATACAAACTCAATAAATATTTTTGATGTATGGAGTAAATAAGACCTATTTATTAATGCTAATATATATTATTATTTTAAAGATTATTTTCTACTTTGTACTTACTTGATCTCCTATTTGAAGACCATGGGGTCCAGCTCGTCCTGGACCTTGTTCTCCTAAAAGTGGTAAATGATCTCTATAAACTGCTTGTCCTTTAGCATCATTGACAACTTTTAAATCAGCCTGTTGATAATGATTGTAATTCATAATTAATGTAATAGTGACTAGAAAATAGTAAAATAAAAATTTCTACAAACCATTCCTTCAAAGCCTACACGGTACAAATTTTTGGCACTATTATCCCAAATAACATAAGCAGCTGAACGAGGACTAGCAGCAGACCAATCCTGAATTTCATTAACTTTTCCTCTACGACCATTTCCACCATCTTGGTCTTCCCATTGCCAATCAACACCTCTAACAACTCTAGCTCCAGGAAATATACCACGAATAGTAATCTGAAGTATCAATAAATTTTGATTTTTTATATAAATATTATATACAAACTAATTGTAACATCCTTAATTTATTTAATAAAATACCTTTTTGCTTTTTCTTCTTGGTTCCAAAAGAATTCTTTCACTTCCAGAGGTTGGAATTCTGTAAAACCTATGCCGTAAATGATGTTTATCACCATGATAACAAATTGAACACAGATCATAATTAATACAGTTAGCACATTTCCATCTAATCCCAAAAATTGGTTGCTGTCGACAAGTGTCACACATTGTTCCATCATGTTTAACACCAGTAGGAGCTGAATCTAAAATTCGTAAATCAAAAGCTCCAGAACATCTATAATTGGCTGCTGTACCATTATCCCAAACAACAACAACTTCTTCTGGTGACTCAAAATTTCGAACTGTTCCTACATGTCCCTCTCCGCCGTCCTAGAACAATTTAGAAAAAATATAATTCTACTTTAAAAACAAATACACGAGTAGAGACTTATTTAATTTTCTTAAATGTTAAAAATTAAATATAAATATAAGAAAACTGTTAGTAAAAAATGTTACACTTGTAAAATACTGCTATGACGTAAATGTTATAAAAAATGTGTTAGATAGTCATAACCTTATAACAACTAACCTGCTTTCCCCATTTCCATTCTGGACCACGAATCACTCTGGCACCCACACCTTCCATCATAAATCTAGTTGTTCGTGTTCTTATGCTTGCACCAGCTTCCATTTTTAATTTTAATTAATTGCTATGTTATTAAAAAATACTAAATTTAATAAAAAACAGATATTTATAATGAATATACGGTCATGTTAGTCAAGTTGACAAACTGTAATGCTGGAGTGTGTAGGTGTCTACTCCTGTTCATTCCTACTTGCTCCCTTGCTTCACACTGTACTATACTGTCCAGAGACTGGTGCAACTGCAGACTTGCTGGTGCAGACTACATGCATTCTGCACAGCATGCGTAGATCCTCATATAGTTGTAGAGCTGGGAAATAACATACTAAAACGTGCAGTATGTTAGTCCAGCACTTGGCAGCACTGTGCAACAGCTATAGCAACTTTATTTGTAGTGGTAATTATGGATGCAAAACTATATGGCATAAAATATAAAATATATCGCTTAGAAATATTCTATATCTTCTAGAAATATTGAGTGTATTACTTATGTTATATTATAAAATACATAATATTTCATTGATTTCTTAATAAAATATTTAAAAATTGGTCAAATCTTACAATTTAAATTATTATAAGCATTTAGCTATTAGTTTTTATATTAATATTTGTATGTCTAAATCTCCATGTAGATAAATAAGCTAAATTTTACATAAATCTGACATTATTTTATTGTTGTATTTGAAAAACGAAAAACAAGGAAAATATAGTTGCGTTTAATTTTGTTTCAGGCATATAATTTAGATTCATTAAGATAGCAGTTGCATACACTATACAGATTTAAAATTAATATTTGTCCGAGTATGTAGAATAAATATTTTCAAAAACTAGCTATCTAACCTATTTGACATTACGAATGAGTAACATAAAAACTAAAAGCTGAATAGATTAGAATGATTTAATATATTTGTCCAATATAATAATTTAGGAGCTTGGAAGGATAATAATGGGAAAGGAAACCATTGGAACAAAGATGAATAAAAAGACAAGTATTGATTTGGTAACAAAAAATAAATAACTTTATTAGCATAGACTAGGAATGATACATAAATAATACTAGTTTTATTTACAACAACTATTGATTTCGTCTTTAATATAAAGACTAAGAGAGCAATGAGTTGATCCGAGCAGGAACAAGCATCAGTCTTTAAATCATAGGGTGAAACTAGCCATGACCAATTTAGTCGACTTCCTCGACCGTGGGACCAGGTCGACCAGCGTTGGCTTGCCTGAACTGGCTGCCGCAGTCCTGAGGCCCTGAGGATGCGCCTGCGTTGTGGATTTTGGTCATGATGGGCGCGCAAAGCTTCTGGATTTCTTCGAGCTTGTGCTTGTACTCTTCCTTCTCGGCCAGGGTGTTGTTGTCAAGCCAGCGGATAGTGTCCTCGCAGAGATTCGTCACGCTATCCTTATCGGACTGCGAGAGCTTGTCGCCGCTGTCCTGGACCGCCTGCTTCACCGAGAAGACGTAGCCCTCGATCTGGTTGCGGACCGAGACTTTCTCGCGCTGCTCGTTGTCCTGCTCGCGGTAGCGTTCCGCGTCCGACAGCATCCGGTCTATCTCCTCGCGGGAGAGGCGCCCCTTGTCGTTCGTTATGCGGATGTTGTTGCTGCGCCCGCTGGCCGTGTCTTTGGCGCTGACGTGCAGGATGCCATTGGCATCGAGGTCGAAGGTCACTTCTATCTTGGGCACTCCTCGCGGCGCCGGGGCGATGCCGCTCAACTCGAATCGGCCCAGATGGTTGTTGTTCTTTGTCATGGCGCGCTCGCCTTCGAACACCTGGATCGTCACTCCGGGCTGGTTGTCGGCGTAGGTCGAGAAGGTTTGGGTCTGCTTGCAAGGGATCCGGGCGTTACGCTCGATGATGTTGGCCATGACGCCTCCGGCGGTCTCGATGCCAAGCGACAGAGGGGTCACGTCGACGAGGAGGACGTCCTGGAGGGTGGCATCCTTGTCGCCGTCCCCACTGAGGATGGCTGCCTGCACTGCTGCACCGTAAGCAACCGCCTCGTCGGGGTTGATTGACAGATTCAACTGCTTGCCGCAGAAGTAGTTTTGCAGCAGCGACTGGACTTTTGGAATGCGAGTCGAGCCTCCCACCAGGACGACGTCGTGGATCGATCTCTTGTCCAGTTTCGCGTCGGCGAGGGCCTTCTCCACGGGCTCCAGAGTTGCGCGGAAAAGATCCGCGCAAAGCTCCTCGAAGCGCGCCCTAGTGACCTTCGTGTAGAAGTCGACGCCCTCGAAGAGCGCGTCGATTTCGATGGAGGCCTCTGTGCTCGAGGACAGGGTGCGCTTGGCCCTTTCCGCCGCGGTCCTCAGGCGCCTCAGCGCTCTTGGATTCGACTTGACATTCTTCCTGTACTTTCGCTCAAACTCATTGCAGAGGTGGTCCACGAGTCTCGAGTCGAAGTCTTCTCCTCCGAGATGCGTGTCGCCCGCGGTGGCCTTCACCTCGAACAGTGACCCCTCGTCGATGGTCAGAATCGACACGTCGAACGTCCCTCCGCCAAGATCGAATATCAGGACGTTCTTTTCTCCCTTGAGGTTCTTGTCGAGACCGTAAGCCAAGGCCGCCGCCGTCGGCTCGTTGATGATTCTGAGAACATTTAGGCCGGCTATCGCCCCCGCATCCTTGGTAGCTTGCCGCTGGGAGTCGTTGAAGTACGCTGGGACTGTGATCACTGCGTTCTTCACTGTTTCGCCCAAAAACGCTTCCGCCGTCTCCTTCATTTTCGTCAGAACCATCGAGCTGATCTCCTCAGGGTTGAACCTCTTTTTCTCGCCTCGAAATTCTACTTCCAGCTTAGGCTTGCCGCCCTCCTGGGCGACTTTGAAAGGCCAGTGACGGATGTCGCTCTGGATTTTTTCATCGTCAAACCTGCAATCGCAAAAAATCCGTATTAAATACCGCATCTACCTCAAGAGATCACAATTATCGACTTTATTCAAACAGTAAAAAATTTAATTTTAAAATCGAACATTTTTAAATGCGTGTATGCAGTCTGAAAACCTACCTTCGGCCTATGAGCCTTTTTGCGTCGAAGACTGTATTGGCCGGATTCATCGCCACCTGATTCTTAGCTGCATCGCCGATGAGGCGCTCCGAGTCGGTGAAGGCCACATAACTCGGGGTCGTCCGGTTGCCCTGATCGTTGGCGATGATCTCGACCTTCCCCTGCTGCCACACTCCAACGCAGGAGTAGGTGGTTCCCAAGTCGATACCGACTGCTGGCATCTCGATGCTGATTATTTATTTCGATGAAAAACCTCTTAATCTGCTTGCTTCGTATGAAGTTATTCTAGTGTACTGCCAAACGCTGTCCACAGATTACTTTGATGCGCAAGATCACTGATATGCTTCGCTCTGCACTGTATGCAGTATTTGAAGTCGCTCCTACGATCGCTCAGTGTGTACTGGTTCGCTCCGCAGCGCGGCGCTGCATTTATTGCCGCCTCGACCCTCTAGAACAGGCGCGAAGCTTCGAGGCGCGCTATTCTATGACAGTTCTCGAATCTTCGAGTTTGTTCTGTAGTAATATTTTTGCTTCTGTTCAATTTCTTGCCCTAACATAATTCAGAAAAAATACGCAATGAAGGTTCTGGTTTAAATATGTACATTACATTTAATTAAATTCTATCTACATTTTTTAATCTATTTTAAACATATTTTTTTTTAATTAAAAAGAAATCACTGTCATGAAATATTCCACACATCAATTACTTCAATTTAGTGGACAATTTTAAATGAACAAAACTATACAGAAGTAACATACTGTTCAATTACATCAATTTAGTGACAACGATCAGCTGTATATCTACATTTATTAATTTTTTAAGAAATTTGCTTAAATTGTGCGCTTGCAGATGAAACATAAATTTAGTGGTTCGACAAAGAAACATTAATACGTCGGTATATTTAAGCGCCTCTCTCGAAAATTCGAGTATTTTATATTGAATAAATAGCAAGTACGTCAGAACAAACTCGAAGATTCGAGAACTGTCGATTCGAAATTGAATTTTTCTCGAAGGTTGAGTATTTAATTAAAAAAATATATGTTTAAATAGATTAAAAAATGTAGATAGAATTTAATTAAATGTAATGTACATATTTAAACCAGAACCTTCATTGCGTATTTTTTTCGAATTATGTTAGGGCAAGAAATTGAACAGAAGCAAAAATATTACTACAGAACAAACTCGAAGATTCGAGAACTGTCATAGAATAGCGCGCCTCGAAGCTTCGCGCCTGTTCTAGAGGGTCGAGGCGGCAATAAATGCAGCGCCGCGCTGCGGAGCGAACCAGTACACACTGAGCGATCGTAGGAGCGACTTCAAATACTGCATACAGTGCAGAGCGAAGCATATCAGTGATCTTGCGCATCAAAGTAATCTGTGGACAGCGTTTGGCAGTACACTAGAATAACTTCATACGAAGCAAGCAGATTAAGAGGTTTTTCATCGAAATAAATAATCAGCATCGAGATGCCAGCAGTCGGTATCGACTTGGGAACCACCTACTCCTGCGTTGGAGTGTGGCAGCAGGGGAAGGTCGAGATCATCGCCAACGATCAGGGCAACCGGACGACCCCGAGTTATGTGGCCTTCACCGACTCGGAGCGCCTTATCGGCGATGCAGCTAAGAATCAGGTGGCGATGAATCCGGCCAATACAGTCTTCGACGCAAAAAGGCTCATAGGCCGAAGGTAGGTTTTCAGACTGCATACACGCATTTAAAAATGTTCGATTTTAAAATTAAATTTTTTACTGTTTGAATAAAGTCGATAATTGTGATCTCTTGAGGTAGATGCGGTATTTAATACGGATTTTTTGCGATTGCAGGTTTGACGATGAAAAAATCCAGAGCGACATCCGCCACTGGCCTTTCAAAGTCGCCCAGGAGGGCGGCAAGCCTAAGCTGGAAGTAGAATTTCGAGGCGAGAAAAAGAGGTTCAACCCTGAGGAGATCAGCTCGATGGTTCTGACGAAAATGAAGGAGACGGCGGAAGCGTTTTTGGGCGAAACAGTGAAGAACGCAGTGATCACAGTCCCAGCGTACTTCAACGACTCCCAGCGGCAAGCTACCAAGGATGCGGGGGCGATAGCCGGCCTAAATGTTCTCAGAATCATCAACGAGCCGACGGCGGCGGCCTTGGCTTACGGTCTCGACAAGAACCTCAAGGGAGAAAAGAACGTCCTGATATTCGATCTTGGCGGAGGGACGTTCGACGTGTCGATTCTGACCATCGACGAGGGGTCACTGTTCGAGGTGAAGGCCACCGCGGGCGACACGCATCTCGGAGGAGAAGACTTCGACTCGAGACTCGTGGACCACCTCTGCAATGAGTTTGAGCGAAAGTACAGGAAGAATGTCAAGTCGAATCCAAGAGCGCTGAGGCGCCTGAGGACCGCGGCGGAAAGGGCCAAGCGCACCCTGTCCTCGAGCACAGAGGCCTCCATCGAAATCGACGCGCTCTTCGAGGGCGTCGACTTCTACACGAAGGTCACTAGGGCGCGCTTCGAGGAGCTTTGCGCGGATCTTTTCCGCGCAACTCTGGAGCCCGTGGAGAAGGCCCTCGCCGACGCGAAACTGGACAAGAGATCGATCCACGACGTCGTCCTGGTGGGAGGCTCGACTCGCATTCCAAAAGTCCAGTCGCTGCTGCAAAACTACTTCTGCGGCAAGCAGTTGAATCTGTCAATCAACCCCGACGAGGCGGTTGCTTACGGTGCAGCAGTGCAGGCAGCCATCCTCAGTGGGGACGGCGACAAGGATGCCACCCTCCAGGACGTCCTCCTCGTCGACGTGACCCCTCTGTCGCTTGGCATCGAGACCGCCGGAGGCGTCATGGCCAACATCATCGAGCGCAACGCCCGGATCCCTTGCAAGCAGACCCAAACCTTCTCGACCTACGCCGACAACCAGCCCGGAGTGACGATCCAGGTGTTCGAAGGCGAGCGCGCCATGACAAAGAACAACAACCATCTGGGCCGATTCGAGTTGAGCGGCATCGCCCCGGCGCCGCGAGGAGTGCCCAAGATAGAAGTGACCTTCGACCTCGATGCCAATGGCATCCTGCACGTCAGCGCCAAAGACACGGCCAGCGGGCGCAGCAACAACATCCGCATAACGAACGACAAGGGGCGCCTCTCCCGCGAGGAGATAGACCGGATGCTGTCGGACGCGGAACGCTACCGCGAGCAGGACAACGAGCAGCGCGAGAAAGTCTCGGTCCGCAACCAGATCGAGGGCTACGTCTTCTCGGTGAAGCAGGCGGTCCAGGACAGCGGCGACAAGCTCTCGCAGTCCGATAAGGATAGCGTGACGAATCTCTGCGAGGACACTATCCGCTGGCTTGACAACAACACCCTGGCCGAGAAGGAAGAGTACAAGCACAAGCTCGAAGAAATCCAGAAGCTTTGCGCGCCCATCATGACCAAAATCCACAACGCAGGCGCATCCTCAGGGCCTCAGGACTGCGGCAGCCAGTTCAGGCAAGCCAACGCTGGTCGACCTGGTCCCACGGTCGAGGAAGTCGACTAAATTGGTCATGGCTAGTTTCACCCTATGATTTAAAGACTGATGCTTGTTCCTGCTCGGATCAACTCATTGCTCTCTTAGTCTTTATATTAAAGACGAAATCAATAGTTGTTGTAAATAAAACTAGTATTATTTATGTATCATTCCTAGTCTATGCTAATAAAGTTATTTATTTTTTGTTACCAAATCAATACTTGTCTTTTTATTCATCTTTGTTCCAATGGTTTCCTTTCCCATTATTATCCTTCCAAGCTCCTAAATTATTGGATAAAAAATTGTATTGGACAAATATCTTAAATCATTCTAATCTATTCAGCTTTTAGTTTTTATATATTATTTTAAATGCATTGTTAATTAAATTTAATTAAATACATTATTTATCTTTCTCATATAATTTATACGTAAAATAGAATTTGTAAATAAATGCAAATTAAAAATTAAATTATCATAAATTGTGTGAGTCTCGATTTAGTGTACTTTAGTTTATTTTTGTAACGTGAAGTTATCAGTAAATTTTGTAAAGCGAATTTGCGAAGCAGACAAGTTGGTCGTCTGCAGTGCTGTTCGGTCGCGTCTCCCCTTGCCCCTGATTCCTATCATTGTTAACCTCTATTCTACCAGTTTGCGAAAGAGCAGTGTATATGAAGTTAATTTTTGTAAAGTTAATCATGTAATTACATAGTACAGTATGATAAAACTATTATTTAGTTTTATTAAATTATTTTTGATTCATAAATATATATTTTTATTTCTACAACAATAAAACATCTCATATATTTTAAATATAAATTTAAATTAAATTATAATTCGCGATATAGCTATAAAACTTTGTAGTCGTGTTACAAAAAATATGTTTTATATTAAAGTTTTATCATCCTTTTTCGAATTATAATCTCTAGCTTAAAAAAAACTTAATCAAATGGACGCATTCTGTAATTATTAATTAAAATTATATAAAGGAATGTTTTAGAACGTTAGGTATTAAAAATTAAAAGTTGTTAGGAATACAATTGATATTTTTTATTAAATTGTAATGTAAAGAAAGTTTTTTAAATGGAAATCGCTGAAGATTATTAATCAACTGAACAAATTTCATAAAAATTAAATCCAGAAAGACTTAATAGATAAATAAAATTAAATATATGCAAAAGCGTATTTTTCGGAATCAATTTTATAATGTTTTATTTTGCACCAATTTTACCTATGCTGTAACACATCATGTTTTTTGAACGGTTTTACAACTCTCAATAAGTTTATGGAGGCGTAGATGTACACAAACGGGACTGTAATACTTTTTTAAAGTCTAATATAATGTGTTAATTAAATTTATATCGAGGAACAAGTTAAGGAGTGATGTTATAAAATGTTTCATATGTATTGAGAAACGAAAAAATTGATTTTTGATTAACATCTAATTTAATAATACTAAATAGCAGTTTTATCATACTTTACTGTAATTCGATTATTGATAAAACATTTTTAAATACAATAAACACATAAATCAATATTAATAGTATTATAATTTATTTTATAAGTATAGCATTTTTTTCTTTAAATATTTATTTATGTTATAATAAATATTTAAATATACATTAATAAATGGATATTCGCGAATAAATTTAGACTTAACATTTTATTATTATTCTTAAATACTTGTCTCAACATCATAAATACATAAGTAAACGTTCGAATACACCGCCTCAGCTACTATTAGCTATATAGTGTAAATTGCACTTTCCCACCTTGTCTTTTTGTTTTACTCTCTCTGTCTAAAAGCGTTGACTGAAGCGCCCCCTCGAATGGACCAGACGCTCGAAAGTTGACTAACCATATAACCATGAATCTATCTCTGTCTGCTTCTATAGTTCTTCGTACAATGACGATCTCGCTCTCGCTTGCTCTTACTACAGTATCGTATCATCTGTAGCTTGTAAGCTTGAGAGTTAAATAGACCTCTGCACACAACAACGCACATACCGTTCAGCAGTTGCTGTCGAGCAGTATTGAGATCATTGAGACTGAGATGAAGCTTCTAATTGTCTAGCACTGCTAGACAATTGCAAGAAAGTGCATAACTCCTAGAACTCTGTTTTGCATCATGCTACTTTTGGGTAAATTTCTGATCTCTTTCTCTTGGAACACTCATGTAATTCATAAAATTCGTAATTGACGGGTGTGTGTATTTAACAATAGACAAGAAATGCTAAAGGGAATCTCACTGTAGGCACAGGTGCAAGAATGCTTTGTCTAGTAAATATACAACTTCAAGTTAGTTCAAGACAGTGGAGCAAGACAAGAGAGCAAGTAAACGATAATTTAAATGCGATGCAATCCTAGAATAATATAGGAAACGCTAATGTAACGCATGGGGGGATATACTATAATTGAGTGTTGATTCTTGATTGTCGCAATGGATGTACAGTGCGCGTGGTGAGCACAATACTGAGGAAAAACCAGGGCGGAAATTGACGTATGATATCAATCAGTTCGTGACTTGTGTTAAACAAAGTGAAGTGCATTTAATGAAACAGTGAGAGGAAAGATTCATAATTTATGATAAATCAAGCATGACACGAGGAATGAGCTTCTTTCGCCTTTCTATGAGATAAGATAGTGAAATTACACTGTGCTTCGTACGCAGTATCTTCGTTTCCTCGCGCAAGTGTGCTTCCGTGAAACTAGGCATGAGGGAATTAGCGAAGCAGACAAGCTGGTCGTCTGTAGTGCTATCCGCTCGCGTCTCCCCTTGCCCCTGATTCCTATCGTCGCTAGCCTCTATTCTACCAGTTTGCGAAAGAGCAGCTAGTCGCCTATACTCGCACCTATTGTCAGCTGATTAATCGTCGTGCGTGCGCGACCGTCCACTTGTGCTTGGCTATTGCACTCCGCGAATCGTTTGAGGCTTCTTTAGAAAAATGCTTTTGAACGGTTATCCTTTGAAGACGAAATCATATTCGAGATGCAGCTTGAACGTCAAGCCTTAGTGAACTGAGTGTCCGCGATTGACCCATGGCATCAATCGAAAGAGAAAACTCATAGTATAGTGGAGCGACAGTGAAGGCTCAAGAGCTCGTGCGCGACAAGACTGGCGCAGGGAATACAACTACAGTCGAAAGTGTGGCGTCCCTTAGTTTGTGTCTCGGCTTCGGCTGCCCTCGTAGACGACAGCCTTGAAGGTATTCGCGTCTGCTCCACAACACGGCAAGCATCCTGGAGTTTCAGTTAGCTTCCGGCAGACACACTTGGTCTGCTTATGCAGCTGTAATTATCAACTTGGCTCGCATTTCCTTTGTGAGCCCGCTCCTATAGACAGCACACACCAAACAGACTGGCTCGATGGTTTGTACTCTTTTTGTATCGTCATTTGTTACCGCCAATGTCTTGTTGCTAGCATCAGATTAAATTAAAAAAATATGCATAATGTTTTATTCATTTTTAACCTGCGACTTATTGTAAAAAATGTTTTTAATTAACTTTGATTTTTACCAGAACTATTATTATTACTATTATTACGTCAGTGCTATTTATAATCATTGTAATAACATTTTTGTACTTGATACAGTAAAAAGTAAAAATATAAATATGTCATTATGCAATTGGAAATCTAATTTCTAACAAAGGCAACTTTGTTGGCTTATTATTGTTGAGCGTCAACAACTCTGCACTGTCATTTTATTGTTTTATCTGTTGCTAAAGTGTGCTCTGAACCGTAATAAACGTTACCATGAAAAATAATTGCGAAAATAAACTTTAAAAATCTTTTGTCGCGAAAAAATATACAGCACTAATACTTTACTATGCCGGCAGCAAAAATTGCAATTAAATAAAAATTATTAGATAAAAATTGTAATTAAATAATTATTCGAGAAATTACTGACAACCTTAATAGTGTAAGTTGTTTCTATTCGAAATTATAGTATTTTTATAGAAAATACTTGTTTCTAAAATGTTTATTCAATATATTTCTTGACTTAGTAAATAATATGATAATTCAAAATAAAACAAGATTTTTTGTTCACATAATATAATAGTGAATGTATTTCAGTAACCGATTGCAGTAATTATTTTAATAGAGCCAATTGAATGCAAATAAAGTATGTGGGTCACTTTTAAACGTAAATGAATTAATCATCGAAATAAAGAACGCAATAATAAATAAAAAGGAATCATTAATATTTCATTTTGACTAATCAATATTAAATAAGTATAAAAAAATTTAAGGTATTATTTTACATTAATCTAACGCATTTCCAGGCTCTTCGTATGATGTCAGCTATAGTGCCAGGCACGCACAATCTCAACGATAGCAACCACATTGCCGATCACAACGCCGACACACTGAAACTCCAGCAAAATTTATTAGCAGCTGCAAAGAAGTGTCATGTTAGATTTGGCGGTAAATCGGAGTTAGCCACTGAATCTGATCCGTGTGTGACTCAACTTTGCTGTTGTTTCGAAGAAATTTTCAGTCACGGTTTGAAAGTCAATCGCAGTGAAATACTTCAGTCCGCTATTAGGTATATATCTATATACATGTAAAGCGTGATAAAGATAGAGCTTTAAATTTTAATTCTGCATGAAAATCATTTAAAGCGCTTAAAAACTTTTAAATGTATGTATCGGTTGCATCCACTTCCATTGCAGTTACTATCGCACAAACCTACATTTACCAGTATTGAGATAAATTACAAAGACATTCATTATTTTAATCTTCCATTGTATGACGTGAGTAATAGGCGAGAGCAATCATAAATTTCCAAGGTTAAAAGGAGTATGAACCAATAAAGTTTCATGTTAAAGTGCGAATGGGTATAGGAAGAATAAACAGCGTTTCAGACCAAAGCTTGACTTGCTTATGTGTTTTCATTCTGTCGATTCTTTGTTTCTAACTACGCGGAAAAACTGAGAGCGATCGGTATACATAACGAGTTGCGGCGAAAAGCTCTGGATTCGATAGTGCAGATCGATCGTGAGCTTTTGTCAGAATTGCTAGCGTCGGTTCCTGATAATTGTGCAGGAAGCACACAACTAAGATACATATTGCTCCTCCACAGGCACGTGTCAGAGTTTGTCAAGTCCGGGGGTAGTGCGCGAGGTTCCGAGGTGGCCTTCTGGCCAGGCTTCCGCGACCAACTGACTTGGCACGAGCAGGAGCGCTTCACGGTATTGCGAAAGGTGCAGACGGATCACGGACGAGGCCGGGCCTGGCTGCGCGCGGCCCTCAACGAGCGTTCGCTCGAGCGGCACCTGCACGCCATCGTCAACCCCGAGGCGATCGAGTCCTACTACGAGCCGTGGGCCTTCCTCCTCGACCAGGACAAGTCTTCCCTCCTGCCAAACGTCGCTGCAGGTACATGTTTATTAATTGACTCCAGTATTTAAATGAGTACATATAAACGCTTTCGTTGTGGCGCAGTTGTTCGATCACTTGTCTATTGATTTATTACTTTGTTTTACCCCTGACCAAATATCCTTGTTTTTACAGGCCTCACGACCATACTATTCGCCATCAGGATAGACAACCCAGACCTCGACAACGCTTGTCCGGAGAGTGAACTTGAACACCTACCGAATTCGCAAGTCGAGCCAATCATTGCCACTGCGCTAACAGGTATGTTTTTTAATATTTATGAGTCAGCGTAACGAGTGTTTACAAAGATTGTAAAAATATTCACTTTTTAGAGCCTTCGACGTCAAAATCTAAGACGCGGAAAAAAGTGCAAACTCATATAATATCTTTCGATGACGACGAGGTCGATGTTAAATTGGACGGAAGCGCGCTGTCCACGAGTGCATCAAGACCGTTTTTACATTCACCAAGTGCTGCTTCAACAGATGAAACTCCGTCAACATTACCACAGTCTTCCACTAAGCTACAAGCAGATTCTGGACCAAGCGAAGTGCTACTGGACGTTAAGCCAATAAGCTGGCCCGAAAGGTATTTAACTTTTCTCTTATACGTATTACTTGTTTTTACATGTTTTAAATAATTTTTTTGTAATTTCAATGTAAGAAAATCTATTTTCATAATAAGATTGATTATAAATGTCATTCAAACATTGTTAACTAATGTATATTTATAATTTTAGTAGAGAAGTTTGTGAAGATGAGAGGCTTTTAACTCCGCTTACGGATGTCGAAAATATGGGGGCGTTAGTACCAGTATCACCATTAGATAATGCATTAGAAGATATGTTAATTAGTTTACCAAATTATTTAGAAGTAAGTACACAATATTTAAAAGTTTTGGTTAAAATAAACTTGATATAAATTTTTTTTAACTATGAGAATAGAAAAGTAGATAGCGTCTTATAATTCTTTTTTGTTCAAAGGATGATGTGACTGAAGCAGCTGTTGAAGCTACGGAACCGTTTATTAATACACACGCAGATGCTAACACGCTGGACGTTGAAGGTCTTCGTGTAAGGCTTTTAGCATTAAATGAAATTTTAGAACAGACACGAGAAGAAGCTATTACAAGTAAGCTCCAATTAGCTCGTTTTCAAAGGCAGCACCAAAATTATCTTGAAAAACACGAACTACAAATTCAAACACTTAATAGGTAACACAATACTATCTTTGTTGTATTACATTAAATCGTACCTGTGACTTATTATTTTATTTTTTAGAGAAAATGAATTATTGCGTCAACAGCTACGAAAATATGTCACTGCTGTACAAATGCTTCGAAAAGATTCTGATACAAACACTGTAGTTGAAGAAAACTCTACTTTAGATTATCATAAAGAATCGGAAGAATACCAAAATAAATTAGTACAAGTAGCTGAAATGCATGCAGAATTAATGGAATTTAATGCCAGATTAACAATGCAACTGACAAATAAGTAATCATTACAATTTAATTGAATAAATTTTATAGCTTAGTGATTTTCATTCTAAAGTAATTTATAATTTTAAAGGGATAGATTAGTCAAATTACTTCGGGCAGAATTAGAATGTTTACGAGGCCCAATAAATGAAGAAGATATGCCCTCGGAAGCTCCTTGTTTAATACATATATGGATACCTTCTGCATTTCTAACTGGTCAACCTTCAGATATTCATCATGTTTATCAAGTAAACTTTTAGTTTGTTGCATTTTAATCATTCATGTTGCATCCAATGCTTGTTATAACAACTAATATTTAATCATTTTTCTTTAGATCTATGTTAGCATCAGATATACAGAATGGAATATTTACAGGAGGTATGCCCAATTTTATTCATTGTACAGAGAATTAAAAAAGCATGATACAATTGTTACATCATTTGAGTTTCCTCCTAAAAAATCTATTGGAAATAAGGTATTTACTTAATATAATAAAACAGTTTCTAAAATATTAGTTTGAACTGCTTAGATAATTAAACACTTATATAATTAGGATGCTAAGTTTGTGGAGGAAAGAAGACAGAAGCTGCAGAAATGGTTAAGGCGAATTGTCAACAGACTTTCTCATTGTTCACCTGCATTTTCATCCAGCCCAAGCAAACAAACTCTCATTTCATTAATGCCTTTTTTTGGGTAAGAAATCAATTATTATTTCTTAATACTTGATAAAAGATGTACCTAAAACATGTATATATTTTCAGTGATTTTCCGAACAAAGATGAAACAGATAGAAATAATTCTTCTAGAAATACATATTCATCATCACCACAATATATGGGCTTATAATTAATAGATATAGATTCATTGTAAATATAAAGATGGTAAATATTGTTAATGTAAATCTAAATATATTTCTGAAGAAATCTAAATTCGAGAGATATAAATCTACATTAAATAGCAAATCAAAGTATTTAGATTAACAACTTTTAAAAGATTTTCTTATTCTTAAAGTTATTATGCGGCATTTTTATTGTGTAGCAATGCAATTTTTAACGAATATTTATGTATATTATACAGTGAAATAATGGTTTATATCTCTTGAATCAAATGACGTATACAGTGCGACGTTTCTGATCGCTTGAGTATTATTAAAATGTAACTAAGATTAAGACATTGAAACTTATTATGTCAAATTGTTAAAAAAACTATTAAAAGCTGGACTTTTATACAATGACGATTAATGTTTTTTTTATTTTCTCTAATTCATTTTGAAATTTTAAGTTTTTAAAAAAAACTACTTTCGGTTTTTTAAATTTTATTTATTTAAGGCGACTTGACAGTAATATAAAAAGGTACACTTTTGTCTCATTTACACTTATGATAAAAATAAAAAATATTCTTATTATTAACTTCTATTGGAGCAAATACATACAGTGTTACATTAACATAAAAATAGTGCAACTGATCGTCAAGGAACAGTCGTTCAGTTTAAAAAATCGGTGCCAGTATATTCACGGAAAAAAATGCACAAGGGTCATTGAGATCAGTTTTTATAACAAAATTAAAAATCGATGTACAGACACATTCCTGTTTGAGTCATACATGCTCTATTACACATCATTGCGACGCAGCAGCAAGTTTCTTTAATCTTGATTGGAAGCTTAGAATATTTCGTTTCTTTTTATTATTTGATTTATTAGAGAGTACTGTTTAGCAAAACAGAATAATGTTGATGACTGCCGTGTTCGCATTTATTTCAATATTAAAATACTAGATTAATAAATTTGCATTACAAAGTTATTCGATTATACCACAATATCATTTTGGCTTATGAACTGCCTGGTAATTTACATTATTTTTTTAATTTGATAAACTAATTTTGATTTAGCCCTAGGACTTATTTGAATGTACAATAAGTGTTTATATTTTATAAAAAAGTTTTGTGAAGATAATTAAATTTCAACGTTTCTACTTGTCAAAACATGCTAAATCTCGCTAATAAGAGTATATTAAGTATCAGTTACGTTTTCAAATAATTTAGCATCTAAAATTAATATTATCAACATTGTTTTGCATCATAAGATAAACATTTAGAGATAGAATTTTGTCCATTGATTTAACCACAATTTTTGAATCATTAAAAACTAGTTTTTAAATTATTAGTCCTAGGGTTAAATGAACTGTTATAATTGACGATAATTATTCTGCTTTTCTGAAACCCGCTCAGATAATTTTTTCTCAAGATATGTCAAAAGTATACCGAAAACGTGAACAGTCGATTGTTCACTCAACGATTCACAATATATCCTATACCTACATTTGATTATAGGTATTTTCCAAGATTTTAAAACTGGAAATGACATTAATTTTACTTAAGTTTTTTTATTTATTTTTTTCTTTTTTGATATATCCAATCAACAGGTATTTTAGCAGTCTTTTAAATACGACATTCCTTACCGTTGTTCTAGAATTCGCAACAAAAGCTAACAATAATAATGTAAACACATGTTAATGCATGAAAGTTAACAAATGTAGTATCTTATATTACATCTTATAACGGGATAATTCTTTTTTTTAATTTTATTTTTATATACAGAAAAAGGTGAAGCATTAGTAATGCACAAATAAATCTTATATTTTAAGTTCTAATTTATTTTCGAAAAATTAGTGTCAATGTAAATATCGTGATTCATTCTTCTTTTTGTGAATGAAAGTATATAATCATTTCAATTTTAAAATAGTTATAAAAATTAACAAAATTTTAATAAACTTTTTATTTAACGTTTAATAAAATCAAAATTGTTTAGATGTCTTTTATAATTTTACGCAAATTATGATAAAATGGTTAATAGTTACTTAATGAAAATATTTATACAGATTCAGATACTTAAATGAAATAAAAATTAATTCTAAACTACCTACATGAATTGCACGGAACAAAAAATCTTATAATAATGTATACAGATGTAATATATCCAAAAATTTATATGGATAAGATAAAAAAATCTTTCAATAAGAATAAAGTGATCAATTTTCAGACCTTTATTGAACCTATATCCTTATGTTTGTATAAATAAAATATATTGTAATGTTTTAAAATTATATTGTAATAGAATAATGACAATTATGATGCAGTCGATGAGAATGATGATTATAATTAAAATGATGACGAGGGTGATGACAACGACGATAAGACTACGTCGAAGCCTATAATTATGATAAATACCAACAAGATTTGATTCGAATTGATATTATTACTCTCTGAACAGAATTTCTTAGAAATGATTATAACTTCGTATAAGAACTTCAAAAATCAAAATTATAGTTTGGCAAGATTCTGTTATAATTTTTTTATCTATTATTTACGCATATAAGAAACAATATCCTAAAAATAAATATAAGTACCTTGTAAGTAGTGTTTAGCTATCATAAAAATAAAGATTGTTTCAAGAATTGAAACATTTTATCTTTTTAAGCTCAATGCGTAATCTTACAACGTCTCAAAAACGGACGCACAGACTGCAGATTAACCTTCGGCAACATATAACAGCGCATTATGCTACTTACTAAACTTGTAAGTCAAACATTATTTAAGTGAATGGGATAAAAGAGAGCATAGACCAGTGCCAGGTACTTCTGCGATAAGAAATTTTTTCCGATGTTAACGAATCTTCAAAAGAATAACCAGCTTGGACGTAGTCTATTGAAACGGAAATCGTAAAAAACTGTTCTAGGATTAATTAATTGTTAGTAATAAACTTAAAAAATTATAAATATATAATATTGATACAAAATAAACATATTTATTGTGAAAAATTAAACATAAAACAGATAAGTCAAAAGATAATAAAGAATTAGGTTGTTCATTATACGAATAAAATATGCTTTAGTTGGATCCACCTGGCGCCGATTTGTCTCATTGCAATTTCGACAACTTGAAAACAGAAGCGCAGAAGAGATGCGAAAAATAAGTGTTATAGGTCTTGGGTATGTGCCGCAATAGTTTATCACTTTAGAAATAAACGCCACGAACAATGTTAACAGTTCGTCAGTAATATTTCAATGCAAGTGTACAGAATGCATAATGTTCCTTAGGGAGAAACAGCAGCAATAAGTGACAAAAATATGAGATTTTTTATTTTTAAAGTTGTATAAGTTCTGCAGTATTCAATTTTCATAGTGCTTTTGTAAATGTCAAAATATGAAAAAAATATATTTAGTATATGATAGACATTATATGAAATGTACTTAGTAGTGCATAGTAGTTGTTTCACCTTAGATCTTCTGTAAAAATAGTTACAATTTATATTTAGTTATGTTTAAAATAATGATACTCTATACAGCAACTACATGTTTGTACGCCAGTCTAGTCTTCTAATTTAAAAACAAAAAATCTCATTTTATAATGCACTTCTGTTTACTACTTCAGTATCTATACAACGAAACTCGTTATATATACTTGTTTGCATATTATCACGAATAGCACAGCATACACTTTGTTCATGTACACACTTTAACGCGCCAATATTTCGAACTAGCGCTTCCTGAATCATGTTGGGTATTTTGTCTCTTTCACGACTCACACAAGTCGACGACTCGTGTATCCAACAATGTAATACACTAGGCTTTTTATCAATACATTTTATATATTGTCAAGTCCGTCGTCTTCGACCTTTCACTTGTCACGTATTTAATTAATTTCAACATTATTATTGTTTTCTTTACGTGACGCGCATTCACTCCAACTGCAATTACGCGGTACTATGTCGCTTGTACATACTCAGATTATAAATGTAACTTAATACAGGTTTTAAAACAGATTTTTCTGTCGGCCCTATAAAAATTTACTTTAAATCGCGCAAGCTTAAGATCGCTTATATCGAATCATACATGAAGCACCGAATTCTCGGAATTTGTGGTAATTACCTTTACATCTTACTTTCTTTTTTACGCTCATACTCTCTTCTCTTTCTCTCTACCTCTCGTCCAAACCCTTCTTCAGTTGGCCCCTATGTATAACGGCCTTTTGGGCTATTTTCAAGTCAATTTTCCATTTCAAGTCGCGCAACTTATTATACTCTATAACGTTCTGAATTACTAATAAGAAGAAGAAATGTATAAAAGTATTCATTTTTTTACGTTTGTTTCACAATTAATAAAAATCGTAGGGATATAGGTAATGCATCTATCTCCCTACACATAAATTATAAGATTAAAGTAAAAAATGTAAATATTATCGCATAAAATAATAATACAAAAAAATTGTAAAATAATAATGAGAAGAATTGAAAGGAGTTTACTCTTTCATTTGTCGCTGCAAAATAACCTCACGAAAACTCGTAAGAGCTTGCCAAGATCAGTACGAATGGGTACTTTTATGTACATATTTACGCATACATACTTCCTCTTATTTTAGCTGTGCAATTTCGTATTAATGCTTTCAACATTCAAATTGAATACTTTTTCATTATTAATAACTGAAAACTTGTATCCCTGTGTAGAAAATTAAAGTCGTTTAGGACACTTTCAGCACTAAATTTAGAATACACACAATTTCATTAGTCTTACTTCTTGTAGAACACAATGTTTATTCCGAAACGTCGTTTTTTAATTATCACAAATTATTGTTCCTCGTATTCGTCATTATTGTATTTCTTTTTCGTTTTCTCTACACTTTTTATATATTTATCTAGATCTTTGCGCAATTACGTTTTTGCTTAATTAGTTTTGTCTGTGTCGGTACGATTAAAAATTCTTAATTACACATTTGGCTCAAAATGTACTCCACTAGAGCCGCACTGGGAAAATCAACTACTTTATCATCGGTAACTTTACGCTGCCGGTCTACGTAGTAGTAGTTTTTCAAAAGAATATATATTGGTTTTTTTTGTAGAAGATACTCACTTCCTAACCACAGTGTTGATTAAAGAAAAATATATATATATATGTATATATGTATATCATATGTATACCAGTCAGGTTTACGCAATTATCTCTGTAAAGAACAGCCAGGGACTATGGGTTTGGAGGAGGTGTCGTCGGTGTCGTGTGAGACGAAGGTGTTGCACTACCAACCATTGTTGGGTTGACCGGCTGTTGTAATGGAAGAAATGCCGATCCTAGACTTGGCTTCAATTGGAATGCTACACAAGGCTTTGAACAATAGTCCAGCTTACTCAAGTCTGCCATTGGCCGCCTATATCACCAATTTTTATACACATTAAATTTTATTATTAAATCTTACATTAATAAAAAAAAAATTTATAAAATATTTTTCAATAATACTCACCTAACATCTTCAATAAACTTTGTATTGACTTTTTCACAGCCATCAGGTGGTTCCCTAGCAAGAAACCTATTGATGTGAGGGGATGTACCTAAACGACCTTCTCTTTCCTGGTCTGGCGTAGAGCCACGACTTCCACCTACAAAAATAAAAGAAAGGTTAAGTACAAATGCACTATAAATAACTGTTTAGAATGAAGATCATTATGAAAAGAGAATTTTTAAATATAAACGATTTGAAACACTTATTAAAAAGATTATTCAAAAATACATAAAAAAATTACATTAAGATACTAAACTTATTTTCAAAATGTAATTATAAAATAAAAATGTTATTTACTACTTAAATTTTTTGAATATAGAATAATTTAATTTAAAAGTGATATAAGCGTGCTATAAATATTTTATAAAATCATAAACAAAATATGCATGTGTTGTGTATAAGTGTTTTTTATTTTAATATAATTATATCATCAAAATAAATTTACGAAAAATGTCTTAGTTTTATTTTCTAAATTAATAAAAACATGCAACTACTTAATATAATTAGATTTTAAAAAGTAAAAAATGTGTCAAACAATTACTACTAATTAAACAGACATTGATGTGTAAAAATATTACAGTAGCAAGTGAAAATAACTATTCAAAAAACTTTTATTTGACTGCCAACCTTGCAACAGGTCGCTAGATGGACGGGAAATATCCATTGAACCTGGTATTAATGGAGATTCTGAATTCCTAGATGGAGGGCCTGTTTTTTGCAGGCATCCATTAAGGTTAATAAAGTTGTAATAATTTAAATATGTTTTTTTCTTTATCTTATTAAATGTACCAAAGTGATTGATAATAAAACTGTATATTTTTAATTGTTTAAATGAATATTTGAAAATATTAATTAATTTACCTGAAGAATAAGAACTGGATGGAAGATCAGTAGCTGGTGTTTGTGTATTAACACTAGTTACACTACGATTAGCTCTGAACAGATCTGCTAAAGGTGCACGGTGACCCTCAGGTGTTATCTGATCTCGATATCTTGCATACTACAATTTCATAAAAGAACATTAGTTAAACACATTTTTTCTATAATTAAATACTTTTAAAAAGAAACAAACCTTATCTTCTATTTGATGATCTGGATCATTAGAATTACCCGTAGATTTGAGTACTAAACCTTCAATCTCTTGGTTTAGACCTTCAATTGAGGAACGCATTGGAGGCCTCATTGGCTTAACTGGTATGTTCATAGGACTTGCTTTTGTACTCAAACTGAACTGATTATCTAAACAAATAAATTGTGAAGTTAAATAATTTGTCATAGTTATTGTACTTGTAAATCAAAATATGCAATTCTTACGGGTAGATGTTTGAGATGCAATACTGGGTAAAAGAACTGAATGATCTCCAGGCAGAGCTGGAGGTGGACCTCCTGGCATAATAAGACCAAATGCAGCTGTCCTTTCTCTACTACTAGTTCCTTCTTTATTTGTTCGCTGCAATCTAATAAAATAAAAATATTTTTAGTTTATATTGCATTTAAAAAATTTGCTAATATGTGTAAGTTTACATACCTGTGCCTAAAATACTTTTCTAACTTTTCATCAGTAATTGTTTGTTCAGTAGGATGACGACTGTGAGATTTCCTGGGTTCATTTGACCAGTCTTCAGTCTGCAAAAAATATTTATAAAATAAGAATATAAATCTAAATAATAAAGAGAATAATAAAGGAAATTAATATTTTACCTGAGTAGCCTTATCCACTAGGAGACTAGTGTGAATGTAATGCGAATCTCTTGGCCACTGCCCTTTTAGGTAAATGGTGTCTAATGAGGCAGTTCTTCGAATATTTTGGCTCCCAGTCAAACTGTCACTGCACCGACCACTCAGAGTTTTTGATTTAGCTGCAAAGTAGCCTACAGGAGAAAATAATAGTAAATAATAATAAAAGGCTATGATTAAAAGTTGAAAGAGAGACTGAGGAGATGTGCCGTAGTGGTGGAAAGAGCAGTGAGGAGGGTAGAAAAAACGGAGCGCAGAGTCAGTGTAGCTGTACCTTTGTAAGAGAGGGAGCCGGGACTCCGCTGGCCCGAGCTGGAGGTCTCCGGCGAGATGCGCGAGCGCCAGACGTTCGCATTCGTCGGCGAGACAGTGGGGCTGTTGCTGTTGCTCTTCCTCAGGGTGCTGCTGCTCGTCGGCGCCTGCTGCCTGCTCTGGCGCAGAAGCGAGCTGACAGGGAGGGTGGCCCGCATCGGGCCCTGCTTCGACGTAGAGCATGGCGAGGACTTACGCATCCGCTGGGAGGAAGCCGACATTTTCTCATGAGAGTTCGCGACCCGCGGCCTGCTGACAAAGCGGCCACTCGGCGCGCGCGCCAAGCTCCGAGCGCGGAGCTCACAGGAAATGGAAGGGGCGTCAGGACGCGCAGGTTGCCCTAGCCCGGGCCCCTCGTCCCGATCGACGCTGCTCCTCTGCGAGGCGAGCGCGTGCTTAGCCGCGTGTCGCTGGTATGCTACAAGACGCTTACGTGCTGCGGGCCTCGAGTGCAGACCGCGTCGTCGCGCCGATCGTGCGTACCGCGGCCCCTCGCGAGAAACAAAGTAGCGCGGCTGAGCGCGCGGTGGCGGCGGCGGTGGTGGCGACTCGAGCGACGATGCTTATACGCGTCCTCCGCGGCTTTTACACTCTGGCTCTGCCTCGCTCCTCTTCTCTCCCTTCCTCCCGTGTCATTCGCGGCTCCTTACAGCGAATTGCTGGCTCCCTGCCACCTACTACCACTTATAATCCGAATACGGCGGGCGCACAGCCACCACGGCACTCTACAATGCTCAGTGCTTGACATTCACATGCACCGCACAGTGCACGCGCACAGCCGATTGCACTTCCAGTCGCTGGTGCGCTTCATTCCCAGTCGCTGGCCGATGTAGCCCCCGCGGGTCTTCCCTTGTGCACGCTCGCTCCCGCAGTAATTGCCCACGGCGACTCCGAGCCAAGCTCCGAGGTCCCGCTTCTCCCTCGAGCGTACGCGATCTACAACTGTGCGCTTACAAGCTCTCCTCACACCTACGCTACACTTACTACGATAGTTTTTAGTCAGTGGCGTGCTCCTCACACGAAGGATAGGGCGAGAGGAGCGAGAGTCGGGCGCGTATCACGTGATCGCCGCTCGTGCGGCCATTGCTTGCGGGGAGCGAGAGGAGAGCGAGACTGCGAGTCAATTCGCTCGCGGGCTGCTTGTCGCCGCTCGCTGACTTCTGCCGGTCGGCTTCGCCCGAGGATCCGCAGCGAGGCGCAAAAAGAACGACACTGACGCTCCTCCGGAGCCCTCCAACACCATTGAAGGTTTCTCGCGGGCGCAGATAGTGGCGCACGCCAACAATCTCCCCCGAACCCTCGGCTGCGCTACTCCCTGCTCCGAGCTTATATCAACTACTACAGCATACTACGGCTCTACGCTGCTCACGCTCCGTCCACCGCCCACCACCCGCCGCTCAGCAGCGCCTTCCATTCACTACCACCTGCACCGCCTCTCGCCTACGTATACGCACGCGCGCATGTGGAGTCAATAAGCAATGACGTACAAGCTTATACTACAAAAAACTACGAAGCCGTTCTAGCGTAATGCAGGCACACCGAGCATATATACAATTCAACCGTGCCCGCTGCGCTGTTGGCCCGCCTTTTATTCACTGACGATCAATTAAACTGTTTGAGAACGCACGAGAATTCGAGTGTATGGATAACAATGCATTCCTACGAAGTAACCATTCTCAAGGCTGAAAGGCACCCCTATTCGACTACATATATATTCAGATGTATATAACACGCCATACCTCATAGCTCAATGAATTGCGAACTCAATGAACGACTAACATTCACTTTTTATTTTTCATCATTTTTTCTTTAGATATTACACCATGGTCATTTGTCATTTTTTTTATTTTTAAACATCAAGATGTCTCTTGTGTGTATGCCCACGCGAGACCTACACTGTAAAATAGGACGTGAACTCGAGGCTTAATCTCTTGCTTTACTTTGTTCACTTTAACAGCCTGGGACGATAATATTTTGCAATTTCATTCTACTACAGTTCAAAGATTAAAATTACATCAACTTTTATGACACTAGTTCTTAATTCAAAAACTAATCTTTCATCTATCTTTGATCTCTTTATCATTCATTGAGAAGGAAAAGATATTACGCGACTCCCGAGATCTAATATAGATTGATTGAGAAACGAGTCATTCATGTTCGTGAAGCTGATAGCCAAGTTCTTTTCAAATATTTTTCGAACAAAAAATTAATAATTAAATTTATTATTCATATATACAAATAAAAAATAATGTTGTATACAAAAACTTTGTTTCTTAAATATAGATATGATACTTGTATATTTTTAGCATATCAATTAAATTTTTTATTGATTGTATCCACTAATAAAAACGAAAATTTTTCAAACTATTTTATAGGATTTGTCAAAAATAAATATACATACACAAATTATTAATATACTGACCTTTTGCATTGCTTTCGATTTTCGGAAAATAGATAAGCGTTTGATTCAAATAATTGATACATAATTATTCATAAAAATTAGAATCTTGTAAAGAATAAGTCGACTTATTTACAATATAAAACACAAGAAACATTTATATTATAAATGAAACGAAGAATATGGATCAATTGATCAATACAAAAAAAGTTGAAAGATCTTCAAATCATTAATAAAACACATTAGCAGAAGTATATAAATGTTTTTTAATGAGTTTGCATAAATATGTAAATTAATAGCAGAAGGAAACAATTTTAAAAATCAACCAAATTCGTCACATACTTATATACTTTTCATTATTCTGGGTCAATACTATATTCTTATACTAATGCTATAATATCTTAGACAAGTGTATATATAATACTTGATATAATCAATGGATATTAAAATAAATTATGCAATGATTCAGTTATAAAGGAACTTTATTTTTCATGCTAAATATAATAAACTTAGTCATTATTTACAAATTGAAGTTCCATTATTACATAGAACAAGAATGTAGAATAATATAACAGACAGTCAAATAATATAATTAAAACTACTGTGACTAGAAAATAGTATTATAAAATAAACATACTTCAGTCATAGTTTTTGATTCAAAGTACAATTTCGATTTAAACATAAAATTACTTAACGTCAAATGGAAATTTTTTTAATCAATCTAAACATATTAGATTAAACATAAAATTTTTGTAAAGAAATACAAGGTTATAATAACTATACATTAATGTTGATCTTTGTCATGGTACTACTTACTAAATTATATAAATAGTTTGATTTAACTTAAGTGTTTTATAAAAAGTAAGTCAAAATTACTTAAACTCTTTAAACAATTGTATAATATTTTTAGTCTTTTTAGTGCTGATTTGTATTCTAATTATTTCAAATTTAAAGCCATTTAAGGAATGTGAAAAGACAATTTTTACTTGAATGAATAATGCAAGACATTTTTCCTTAATAAATGAAATCAAGTAATACTACAAAACTATTTCTTATAGCAAGTATTAATATTAAACATCAAAAATATTATCAAATAGGTATAAAAATTAAGCGTGTAGTTGGCGAACAAAAATGCAGTACATTTGATTATAAGTCTTTAAAATTATGTAAATATTTTTGTTACATTATTTTAGAAACATTATTCTAGAAAAAAATAATTCTAGAAAATATGTTAGGTAATAATTACGCATAAAAAAGTATGGATCATAAAACAATTAAATAGTGAAGTAAAAAATATTTTCTAAGTTTAAGTAATTTTTTCAAGTCTGTATTTTATAAGAAATCGCCTTACTTATATGCGTTTTATTAACGCAATTTTCCAATGCAATTTATGCAATTCCACAATGTATGAGTAACACAATGAACACATTTTTTATGCATGATGATAAGATCAAAAATAGTCGTAGGAATATCACGGCAATGTTTTACGCACGAGAATAGCATCTGCAATTTTGGAAAAACACATTTGGTATAAGCACATTATCGTAAGACTAATCATACACGCGAGGCCATATAATTTACAAAAACTTAAAAAATATTATGTAAATTATTTAATTTGTAAATAAATAGTTTTTGTAACGTTAGTTTCTAGAATTTACGCAAATACGATATTCGAATTCACAAAACAAATTCCAGTCAGGATTTGTTCTGTAGATTGTTATAAAACTACAAAATCTGAAAAGCTTTTGCTTCAAATTTCTTACTTATACGCTAATTTCTAATAATCTTGGATTATTAGATTATATCTTTTATAATGTTAAAAATTCTAAAAAAGTTATTGTGGACTTTTTTACATACGCTTGTGAAATTGTGAAATGGCATTGTATGCATCTCAAGTGAGATATCTTTAAGCTTTCGTTCTCTGGCAACTTAAGAAAGATATCTATGAACAAGACTAGTATATTTCATACATAATTTACAATATGGTTCAAGAAATTTGAGCCTTTCAATCGCTTAAATCGTACTGAGCGACTGGTCAACATCAGATTGAGTAGTATTATGCAGATTTATATGAATAATTTTTACAGTAAACTTGTTTTATCAATTAAATAATACTGAGCTAATATTATGTACAATACTCTCGTATGATACAACTATGCCAATTCTTTATTCTATGTTACAGCAGTTTTTGAATATAAAATTTATTTAATCGCAATTATTTGTCAGCATATTTTTTCACGTTTTCACTATCAAAAAATCGTACTTTTTACAAAAAAACTCAAAGTCGATGTATGCTAAGGTCTAGGTTTCTATACAGTACTTATAACTTTTAAGAATGCAAGCCGGCAGTGATATAGTGAATTTTATCTCATTAGTCTACTCACTTATTATTAAATGCTCAACAGTCAAATGTAATTAGAGTCATATTGAATTTTCAATTCATAAATAAGCATTGGCATCATACCTGATAATTTTTTAACTTAGAGGTCTTTAAAAATCTCACTATCAGTTAATGAGACAATAGCCAAGTTCAGGTAACGTTAAAATTATTGGAATCGCAAAATGATCGTATTTGAAAGTTAGAAAGAAATTCCTAATATTTACCCAATAATTTACCAATATCTATACTTTTTAACGCAGTCATTTCCAAGGTCCACTACAACTAAATGATCGTCTGGTAATACTGCTATTCCAGATGGCCGTCTTAACTTTGAGCTATGAGAATCAATTTCTGACAAAATGGATCCACCCCCAAGCTTCAATATCTGTATGACTGTACGTCCTTTTTCTGAACGCGAGGCTAATATTTTGCCTTCGTTGTCAATAACAATTCCTCCATATCTACCTTTGCCTACAATTTTGTAAATAATATTATTTTGATATGTACACGGAAAGGTTACTTTAATATTTGAAGTTTTAGTTTCTCGGATGTTTACCTTTTGCTTCGGCATTTATTTCTTCTGTGAAGTCGCCTTTAGCTGAGAAAACCTGAATACGTGAACCGGCGACTAAAATTTCACCAGCTGGACCAACAGCAACAGATATTATTAATTTTAAAATACTTTTCTTTCCAACCTAAATTTCGAAAAATTAAAATATAGTATATTTTTCTATAATGTGTATAAGAATAGAAAATATTTTACCTGAAATAAAATTTTTCCATCAGAATCAAAAACAAATACACAGCATTGCCCATTATCAGCTACTAATATGTGTCCATAACTTCTATCGACTGCAACATCTATTGGTTCCTGATATGTGAACGAATAAATTATAACTTAGGCTGAATATAAATTAATGTTTGGTTTTTATGGTTTGAACTTACTTGAAAAGCGTTATGTGAAAATGACCTAATTGTACTGCCGAGTGTCGTCATTTCTGTTACGGTTCTCGTCCTCCAATTTACAACTACTAACCCTTGTTCAGAAATAGCAATGCCTGTGCAACTTCGACCTTCTAAACCTTCATTAGTTATGTGTTTTTGAAATTCAAGATTTTCATCAAGAACCTTAAGGTTTAAAAAATTTAATCAATAATGTTTCCAGCAAAATATTATTCATTTTTTAATTAATATCTATACCTTTATTCGTGAATTTCCAGTATCAACAACATATACCATTCCATTATCATCAACAGCAACAGCTACAGGTTGATGAAATTCTTCTTTTCCAGAACCTCTAAGGCCATACTGCTTAATGGGCTCATTATGTTCAGTTACATCAAAAAATAAAGGATAATCTTTAATAGGTCTTTCAAAAACAGATATTCGTAAAGCATAACGACCTGCCACTGTCGGCCTAAAAGTAACTTGATACATTCCATTTTCTAGATCTTTCACATATGTTTCGACAGAATTGTTTTGATTTTGTGATTGACTACAATCTATTTGAGTTAAATCTGCTCCAATGGGATCTCCTCCTGCACTTCGTGGATGTCCATGATAATCAACTGTTTCAACTAGCACAATTGTTTGCAAATTTACAACTGCTATATCTCTTAATTTAGCTCGACACAAACCTTGAAAAATTCAAAAACATAAAATTATTAGCAGACGCTATTTTTAATTAGTTATCCAATATTTAAAAAAATTAATATAAAGTACCTGGCAATGTCGTACTAGATCTAACTCTTCCAAATGCTTTAAGTGCCTGTTCTAAATCAGTCAAAGAATCATTGTGATTAAATTCGGAAGTTATGAAAGCATTTTCTCTTGGTTCATTAAGAGCTACTGCAGCATCTAATTGATCGGATAAACTACCGATTCGCTGAGTAATATTTCGCACTTCAACCTAAATAATTTAAGTAAAATATTAAAAATGGCATGTATATTTAAAATCAATTAAAGGAATTAGATAATTACCTGATATTGCAAACCTTCACATTCACGCTCAACTTTATTCTTTTCTGCTTCAATCAGAGCATGCTGCTCTTCAAGTACATGTTTTTTATCTCTAGCAGCTGCAGTTACAGCCGCATGTAGTTCAGCTTTTCGCCTTTCTACTTTAGCAATAATACCATCAAATTCTGCATCAACTGCTTCTAGACATTTTTGTTTGGCAGTATCTAATCTTTGAAGTTCTGTACTTACTGAATCTTGTGCTTGAGTTAACTGTATATATAAATAAAAAAAATTGTAATTATTAAAAATAATTAATAATTTAGTATTAAAAAATATTTACCTTTGATATACATTCGTTAGCCTTATACAATAATATTTCAGACATACGTTTTATAGCTATACTAAATGGAATTATTGTGTGTTCAGTACATCCAGGTAGTGTGCCAGCATGACTGCCTCCAGTACAAACAGTACAAAATACAGTATCGCATGTTTCACAAAATAATAATTCTTGATTATTATGTACTGAACATTTTGGAATAACCTAAATATATTGAAAATTAGATATCATATTATTTAAGTAATGTGAAATGTAAAAGGAAGAGCCTGCTTCTATAAAAATATTAACCTCTCTGCGCTGCCTTGACATTAAATCTAACAGTTGATTGACAAGGAAACTAGGCGGCAGTGCTGGAACTCCACCTCGAGGTATTGTGATTAATTCTCTGCAAATAGGACATCGAAATGCTCCAGCTTCTCGTGTCTGTGAAGCTGCAATTCTTGTGAGACAATGCAAGCATACCTATAAAAATAAAATAATAAATTAAAAATATCACAAGTAATATAAATGTAGCATTAAAAAACTATTCTTTAGATATGCCAACTTTAGTTCTCAAATTGAAATAAACTTACTGTGTGAGAACATGGCAGTAATTTTGGAGTGTGTTCGCTACCATCATATACACAAAGGCAAGTGCCACAAGTTAGAAAGCTTTCGTTGAAGTCTTCATAGTTAATGCTCACTGTTTCTACAAGCATTGAGCTCATACTGACCATCCTCTCTCCCAAACGAGTTCTGTAATAAAAATAATAAATAATCTTTAGACAAATATGAGACGTTAAATAATTATCATTAATGAAAATTTGTGAAATGTACATTTTAATGTTAATCAGTATATTTTTTTTTAAAAATTAAAATCTTTGACTTAAAAGACTAAGTCCTTATGATTTTTTAAATTATTTTTTAATAAAGCAATTTATTTTTTGCATTAAATAAATGCTAAATATGGAAAAAAAATTCTTAGATAAAATTACTTTAGATATTAATTAATTACAATTTTTCAAATTCATAATATAATGATAAAAAGAAACAGGACAGTAAAAAAGTCACAAAAGGTAAATGTGAGACAAATGCAATTTGAGACTGAAAAAAGAGATCATAAAAAGAAGCTGATGAACAATAGACTGAACGAAGCATGCGAGTGCAGCAAGCATAAGAAAGCGCGCGAGTGCGGTAGAAGATAGATAGATAGAGAGAGAGAGAGAGAGAGAGAGAGAGAGAGAGAGAAAGAAGGAGGGAGAGGAAAAGAAGTAAAAAGACTGGAAGACTGGAAGACTATCCAAGAATTCTCGGAAATTCTAAACTTACTGTATGGCCAAGCGCAGGGCTTCCATGGCGGCGGATTTTCCGTGTACGTTTATTTTTTTGAAACAAGCCTTTGGATACAGCGGAAAAAGGAAAATCAAAACATAGGCAGTTAAAGTAGATGTCTGGATGTGCACGTATATTGTGACTAGTGTTTTCAGTCTCGAGAAAGTCTTCACAGCTGATAAGTAGGGAAACGACAATAAACCTCACACTCTTTAATAAACACAAATATAAACAGAGAGGTACACTAATCAGTGCTCTGGCATGTAACAACACAAACAAGACCGAATAGAAAGAAAGCGCTCAGACGCTGTGATGCGATCAGCTGAATATTTCAACTTGTGTCTTTTTCCAATTTTCGATCGTTGAAGTAGTAAATAGCACGTAGAGACAGTAAACTGACTACGTGCTTCTTCCGCGCTAAGGCTATTTGACGAATGAGACACTGTGATAATCTCTTTCTTTCATTTTTCTTGTGCACTTTTTTTTTATGCGTTCCTTCTCTCTCGCACTCGTGCCTTAACTGTCTTGAAGTTAATGTTACAAGCTTCTCGTCTTGTTGAAATCCAATTGTATTGTTTCTAGACAGGCCTTATCTAGAAATTTCAAGCTCAATTATTCTTGGGAGTCCTCGGCGAACGCGGTTGCAGGAAAATGCGTGTATCGTATAATAAAGCAGGAGAGTAGCTTTGTCTCCTGTAGCGTTAAATACCTACGCACACATGTGAGTTATTAATCTGCGATCTCGCTACGAATCGAATCGCGATCGCCGTCCGAGAGTATCTACATGTTTCTCTTTATTTGGCTCTAAATAAATGTTAGATGGACTGACGTTTGACGACAGGTTCTGTATAGACTCTGGAGTGTAGGAGCACTAAGAGCGGTAAGATTGCGATGTTCTCGAAGCGATTGCAGATGCGCTACGAAGACGTTACTAAATCGTAATTTCTATTGTGAGCAGAAACTGGCTACAAGAAGCCCGGAAGACGATCCAGAGTGCTTTGGAGCAGTCCATGAGAGCGCCTAGTGTCAGCGCAGGTCACGGGCGAAAACCTCCTCCAGTCTATGGGTCTTCTTTATTAGAAGAGCAACAGCATCACTCGCGAATTTACAAAGTCTTGCCTATGTGTCGGATTCTGCGCATCGGGCATTGCACGCTGCTGGACCATGCGCAAGTGTGCACAAGTACACAAGAGAGAGAGAGCTCGCAGCGAAGACAGTCTTTCCCCCCTCTCTCTCTCTCTCTCTCTCTCTCTCTCACACACTCTCTCCCTGGCAGTGCACGGCTGAGCGCCTTGTGCAGCTTATTATGTGACCGGAGTATCAGCTTCCCCTCGGGTTCAGATAATGCGGCTCAGGTCGCAGGGGCTCCCGCGTCGCGGACACACATGGAAACAACTCTCACGGTCTTCCATTGAGTTACTTTTCCCGTGTCCCCTATATATCCACTTATGCATGCAGTCTAACTTTCGAGCTCGCTGTTTGCACACGACTGCTGCTGAGTGCACAAATTCATATTGCGACGGTGCAGGCGGCTCGGCTTCGAGGGCCTTGCGCTGCTCCTCCGGGCCGTCCACCGGCTCGAACCGCACAACTGCAGACTCCGCGGAATTGCCGTACAAGCTGCTTGGGTATTGCGGAGTGACTGACTGTGCACGGAGCGGCGGGACTGCGAGAGAGCAGTCGTCCTAGCCGTTGGCACGGAGCGCGCGCGAGTCGGGAACTCGGGAACGGAGCTCCCCGCTAAGAGCCGTCCCAGCCGAGCGAGAGAGAGAAAGCGCGGGGCCGCGCGCCTGTGTAGGTGCGCCCGCGTCAGCGAGGGAGGGAGGGAGAGAGCGCGCGAGCTATAAGTGGAGCCGTATATTACTGTACTGCGGGAAAGAGACAACGCGCCCCACGAGTCTGGCGTCTCACGTTTCACAGCTGCGCGCACGTTTTTCTCCTGCAGCTCGCGGCCGTTGGCCGCGCGAGCGAGATAACACATACGTACTCCTAACGCTCGCCAGGCCGATTACAAAGGATAGAATCTTTTTTTTTACTCCACGCGCCTCCTAAACTTCGGGCGCGCTTTATCTATTTTGGTTCGGCCGAAAAAATAATTCAGTAACGGGTCTACTGCATCCGAATAATAAGGCACTTGCGCGCGTGTGCGTGCATGCAAGTGCATAATAGTTGGGAGTAGAGCCCTGTCAGGAAAATGAGACTAGAATTTTTACCTTACTCAAATAACAAGGAACTCACGCGATGCAATAATTTGTGCGAGAATGCGTGCTTGCATAATGCAATTAATTATAAAGTGCAGGAATTTTATTTTAATTGCACAAGTGAATTAATTTTATAACGTTCGATATTTTTATATTCCTTTACCTTAATACTTTAATACTCAAGTTTAATAGTTTTAGATTCATTTTCCTCGTTTATTTTATCGATTTATTTATTTCTTTTACTAGTGATTCGCTGAAATTTAAAGAAACGTTCGTGCACGTACAGCGCGGGCTTACGATATATAGGAGAGATGATTTACGATTGAAAAATTGCGTTCTTTGGAAGACATTGCGTACAGAACTACTAAATTTTGTAATTTGCTGTTTAAATGAATCTAAGAAACACGTAATATAAAAATGTTAAGCACTTATTTGAAATTGCGGTTTCTCAACGCTTGCTCGCGCCCGTTAACTTTTTCATCCAATTCGCTTTTTTCTTGCGCTCGATATAATTGAACGAGTCAAGTGATTTGCGCCTTGACGTATTAGCGCTCAAAGGTTTAAGCTGATGCGGGCAGTTGTTGCTGTAGGCGCTCGCTGTATACCAACGCGATTGCTTCTAAAATACTGTAGTTGGGTATGCGTATATACTAAACGAGCACATATAATAGCTATAGAGCGCTCCTTAATTTGATTGTCATTTTAATAGGTCAGCTGCGGTAGCTTTAAAAACTAGATTTAAGTGGTTAAGGTTGGATCGGCCCGTCAACTAACATCAGAGTGTCAAGATGTGCAAATAAATAATATTACCTGCAATAATAGCGCTAAATTAACTAACTTAATATAAGAGTATATATATACGTGTGTGTATATATATATGTATATATCTTATTAGACGGCTATGCTACGGACTATTGAGTAACATGAAAGTTGCCAGTCTTCAAGCTGGTTTTTTTACTTTAGATAAGCGTGTACATAATTTGGACGGAAAACTGTGTTATTTGCTAGCGAGTGAATATAGAAAGGAAATTTGGAAAGTTTTATTGCAGTGTGAAATTCCGAGTGAAATTGAGTAAAGGAACGCGCAGCCTGGGACCCCGGGGCTTTAGGGCCCCGAGTCGGAAGGGGAAATTGGGGGGAAAAAAGCGTCCCGCGGAGATAAAAGCAATGACGAAAGGCAAATATATGCAGCGGGTCGGTAGCGGGAGGAGCGGGGCGATGGGTGCGATAGCCCGAGTGGGCATAGCAACCGCAGAGGGGAACGAGCGAGGGTATTACTCACATAAAGGGACAGCAGCTCATGAAGAGAGGCGCTCGTGGGCCGGGAGTTGCTCGAGCGACCAGCGGGCCCTCGGCCCGACTCGCGGAGGTGTCGCGCCTCCGAGTGCCGAGCCGCCTCCTCCTCCTCCTCCTCCTCCTCCTCCTGTGTGCGTGCGCGTAGGTGTGCTCCGGGGGGCGCGCGCGCGAGCGGCGGTGCGCACGTCGTCGGCTCGGCCGGCCTCGACTGGGGCCACGGCGCTCGGAGCTTTGGCGAGCTTGCGGGCGACAGGTGCCCCGCGCGGGGCCGATGCCCGCCGGCGCCTCTATCGATCCGCGCACCTGGCGCACCTGGCCCGCGGGGGCCGGCTCCTCGCGCGGGCCCCGCCCCCTCGACGAGGGCCCCTGCCTCGGATCCGGGTCACGCAGGCGCCTCCGGGCGCCTCGGAGCGCTGCAGGGCGAGGACTGCGGCCCCGCGGACCGCCTCCCCCCGGGCCGCCGGCCCGCGCACGCGCCCGAGCCCTCGCCGATAACAACCTCGCCCCGGCAAGGAGGTCACCCGCCCTGTGCGCAGGGCAAACTCGTCCCTCGCCCCGCAAGGACTCTCTACCGGAGGGCTCGTCTCCTCGTTATGCAACTCTTTATGCGCCGTGCTGGAGAATATTTCTCAAAACTTGTATAAGCGGCTTGCGGGTATAGTCAGGCTTCGGATCTACGAGGAAAGTCTCGTCGATTTACGGATAGATCTAAGATTACTTACGTATAAAAGACGCTCGGCGCTAGCCATCAGGTACAACCGTTTGAGCTACAAATAATTAAAATGCGAAGCACGACGTGAAGACTCGTGGACTTTTAGATTTTTATGCGAGTCGCATTCTTGCAAAGGGAAGTTTCACGACGTGACACGCTTACCCGGCGCAAAAATTATATTCCCCCGCTAAACCGTCGCAGCTGGTAGTTTACGAATTTTTATACGTACAATATGTACATATATACTTGATCTTTATTTAACAGGTGCACCGCTGATAAATCATCCTCTAAGCTGCAAGCTCTAAATACGTGAGCAGATCAATTTTAAATTTCATCGAATATTCTTCTAAAGTATAATGTTCTCGTTGTGATATTATATTAATTAAATATTGACATCCTCGTGATTATTGGATCGATCTGCCTTAAAAGTTGATCGAGGAACGAATATCGCGCTGCAACCTGCAATCGAACCGATTACCACTTGGCTTCTGAGGTTGCAAATATCATTATCAACAATCGATACTCGCAGCGGCAATAACAAGAACCAAACGGACCTTGGGCACCTTACAGCATTACAATTGAGTGGGCAACGGAATATATTTACGAGGCCACACTAGCCGTAAACAATATGGGTGCGGACGGTCATGAGAAATAAGCATCCGTATCGGTACGTACCGCTACTATACGAGTGGCCGTATCGCTACGCGGGTGTGCTGCGAATGCCAAAGCCGATATATACGGCATTTGTCAGACGTTATTACGGCATTTATATCTGTCAGTTGATTGCCTTAATTGTACATTAACTGTTCTTCCATAAAATTTTTATTTTACCCTATTAGTATGTATCTTAAATCTAAGAATATATTTGCAACGTATCCTCTAATATTTATATGATGCAAATTAGTATAACATTTAAAATCTTTATTGTAGCTGAAATTCAAATTTTTTATTCTTTAGCCCTGTGATTGGCATCACTTAATAAAAACTAATTAACTTAATCGAGTCAAGGCGAGGTTGTACAATATCTGATGACAGTTGCATTTGAATTAACATTAGGTTTTAGCTCGAGCGCACAAAGCTGCGAAAGATAATTATATATGTAAACCAATATTCCAAAACTAGCATCTTTATAGATAGCTTAGTAAAGTCAGTGTAGCTAACTTTATACATATTTTGAGCGAGTAATTATACGTTTTCTTTGTTACTGAGACCTGCACTTTGAGAATACAAATTAAGACGTATCGATTAAATCAAATACAATATAATTTTCGATTGAAAATACAAAATTATTCATCGCATCTTTTTAATACCTTACATAGATGAGTTTCATCATAGAATTGTACAGATTGTAATATATGAAGTGAAATTGATATTTACAATGTTTAAAATATGAATATGTTCTAATTTTTATTAGTGTATTTTTTAATCCAATCTACGTAGCTGTAAACTCGAGTGAAAACGTCTGGTTTTCCTTTAGCGCACGGAGTGCCCCAAGAAACAACGCCGATCTGCACGTCGTCCGCAACCAATGGACCACCTGAATCACCCTTGAAAACAAACAAAGAAGTGTAATAAATGAAATAATCGTTTTTGCATTAATTATATCAGACTTAAATCTTTCAGACAATGCGAATTGATTGCATCGCAATAAACTTACGTGGCAAGCTCCTTCGCCTTTCTTTGTCAGGGTGCAGATGTTTCTGTTTGTCACGCGAAAGCTAGCATTTAAACATTCTTTTTGTCCGATGACACTGAGTTTAATATATTGCAGTTCATTTGGTGGATTCCCAGGGTACTGTTAGTAATAAAATTCGATCAGAATTTGTCAAAATTTAATTAAATGAAAATATAGACGAAAGTATAATTAATTTGCAATTTATTTCGACTGGCTCTTACACTTGTAGTACCCCATCCGGATAAAACTGCGGGATAATCCGCTTTGTCGAAATCCTCTTCTGGAAGCTTCATCGGCTGTATATTATCATCAAACTCAATGTCCTTATCGAGTTCGATCAAGCCAATGTCATTTCTTATGAGTAAAGAGCTATATGCCGGGTGACTGTAAATATGCTTTGATCCGTAAACGGCGCCATCTTTGTCGAGGTAATTAGAGCCTACCACCGCAGAAATCGCAGTATTATTGAATCTAATCAGAAAGAAATAATCTTAGCAATAGATCTACACCGATAAAACGTTAACAATCTTTTGATGGATTGTTTAAAGATTCTTGAGATGAAGTATCACAATATGTATTCGTGCATGTATAAATGCTCTTTAATTTAAATTAACTCTAAGCCTTGCTGCTTACCCGGCCAAGCAATGAGCTGCTGTCAATATCCAACGCTTATCAATCACGGAACCACCGCAAAAGTGTCGATTTTTCACCCGCAGTGAAACCTGGTAAGGAAATTGGCCTTCATCTGCTGCTCCTCCGCCTACAATTTTTGTTTCTTGATCTGCTTTATCTAAATGCGGAAAATAAATGTATAATATTATACGTAAACGCTTATTTAAAAGAGTAATTTCAGTAAATGCTGCGATTCAAAATTTATTACCTAAAGGCAAAGCTGATACTAAACATTGCAGAGTGCACAAAGCGCCGAAGATAATAGTTTTTCTGGGGATTGTCATTATTACCAATCTTGAAACTTCTGCTGTGACCAGTCTGAATATGCGAACACTTCTCTTAACTTGTAGCACAACGTATTCAATATTTTTAACCCTTTCTTATATAGGTGTCATGATTTTCTGATTCTTGCCTCACAACTTTTATGTATAGATATTTAATCATATCAAGCGGGTCACCTGCAAGTAGATATTAACATTTAGGTCAGGCGCATTAAGCACTTTGTAAAAAATATTGCGATGTATCGTGCGCAATTCTGATATACCACCAAGTGAACCGGATGGATGATAAACGAAATAAAGATTTAGCGGAATCAGCCTTATTTTCCCATCGCATTTTCCTTTGTTAATTGTACAAGGATCATTTACTATAATAGTATATAGGCAAGATATTACTTGTGTGGTCATGTGAGTTAAAGTATAATCAACGAGTTATCTTTCTTATTTTAATTGTAACGCTGTTATTATAAACAAAAGTAACCCGATAATTGTTACAGTTCATAGTCTGTTGGTCAATTTGAAGTTTTCTGTAGTAAATTACAACTAATTTTATAGATTATATATACAATAATTATGTACAAACGTGCACACATGCATATGTGTCTTCATGCATGCAAATTCTAACGTAAGGTACAATTCACAATCATAATATTTTTAAATAACAATAGTTTATAATTAATTATTTTAAGCTATGCACTAATAATAATACATTTGGTCTAAATCTTCATTCGCTAAAATAGATAATGCTCAGAATAGCCAAAGTAACACGCATAATGTGCATTTACCGACAATTACAGATTTTTATTTTTGGTAAATAATGTTTAAATATATGATACTATTTAACTAAAGAATTATTTCTAATATTGTAAAATATGTATATCTTCTCACAAAGTGTTGATAATTGTTTAATCTAATTAATAAAATGAAAAGCTGCACTATAGGAACTCAGCATTACCTTAACAACGGCGCACGCGCACTATCCACGATCGCTTGTTGATTGTTGTCAATGACTCTTTAAACCGCGTCTATACAGATTCACACTATATTATAGAATGCTTGTGTGAATTAAAAACATTTATTAACATTGTATATATTACATCCATTTATAATAAGAGGTCAATAATAATTATAATATAGGTTTTTGAAAAATGTCTTCTGAAAGTTTATTAAATAAAGAGCGAGATTTTCTTGAATTAAATAAAGAGCTAGAAGAAAAAGTTCAAAGTTTAATGTCAGAAGTTGATTCGATTATTAATAGGCAAGAAGATGTTATTCGAAGTCCAGCCCGATCATTATCTAGAAAAAAAAAGGCAAGGATGAAGCAGACTCAATCTCTGACGGAATTGGAGGAAGAAAAATTGAATTTGAAAGATTGGGCATCGAAAGATCGGTTTTTTGAAAAATTAGCAAAAAGCACAAGTGTCGAAGAAAAGCACGTGCCATTAATTAATTTAGATATAGAAAGGCCTCAGTCCAATTATAATAACAATTTTATGTAATTTTAGAACTACTGAAGATGAATATGAAACCGACAATGATGACTGCAGAATGAAAAAAAAGAAAAAGCGCACAACAAAAGAAACCATAATTCGTTTTTTGCAAGCACAAGTAATAAAACTACAAACTGACGTGCAAGCTGCTCAGTTTGAAACAAAAAAAAAGGTACTAGCGTTTAATTATATACTGTGCAGTACTGTGAAATAACTATTATCAAGCTAGTCAATTAATTTGTATTTACATTTTTTTACTATTTACTTTAGAACGATCGTTGCAAAGAGTTGGAAGCTGAACTTAAGAAAGAGGAAGAGAAAAAAGAAAAACTTCTAAATCAAATCACTGTCCATAAAGAAAGCATTACAAAGATTGACCTCATCAATTCTGAATTTCAAACGAAAATCCAAGCCCAAAACAACGAAATCGCATCATTAAAAAGGGTAAATAATATTGTGTTATATATTATGTAAAATTCTTTTAAAAATTTTATTTGGATTATTTTTTTTTTAATTTCGTAAATTATCAAGTGAACTTAATAATAAATTACAAAATGTATATATTTTAGGAAGTCGAAGTATTAAAAAAAGAATTAAAATCTGCAAATCAAGTTTCTGCAAATAATGATCTCCGGTTAAATAGAAGTTTGGAAGAAAATGAAAAGTTGCGAATGTCTTTAAAAACATGCCAATCCGAAGAAAAAGTAAAATTAATAAAACATGTCTTTACTGATTTTATTAATTGGGAATTTCATATTTTTAGGATTTAAGAGAACAAATCAGGAAAATTCAAGAAGAAAAGCGAATAGCACTTAAAAATGCTGATAAGCAGCGAACTGACATTGTTCAAGCATTGAAAAAGCAATCACAGCTTGTGGATAATCTGAAAAAACAAAAAGTTAATAGATTTTATATTATATAAAAGAAAAGTACTGTTATTCGATACTTTTATCGGTTATTAGAATTTTCACAAATATCAATTTAAACATTGTAGAAAAGTTTGAAAATTTTTAATTATCGGTTTGATGAAATATTTTGCTTAATAACGTACTCAATATTGCGAAACCTTTGAATTTTAAAATTACACAAAACTTTGAGACTATAAGTTGTATATAATAATTACGTTCTTATTTATTATTCAATGATTTTATTTTTGCAGGCTTACCTCGAGGCAAGTAAGGAAATTCAGTTTATCGAAGACGATTTTACAAGATTACTAGAGTGGAAGCTTGATAAATAATAATTACATGTAAAATATCAATAATGGTATATTAATTATAATTGATAGTTATTGTAAAATTATGCAAATATTAAATATCATAGACAAGAACTTTTAATTATATTTCCAACTGGCGATTTGTCTCGTTATTCTCAATGGTTATAAATTTTTAGTCTACTGTTTCAATAATTAATTAGAGAATTGATTTTAAAGTGAAAATAAATATTTAGTAAATTATAACAAATTATGACTGTAAAATGTACTAACGGAAAATTAGTGGAAAATATATTTCTTTTTTTTAGACAGGATGTAGGGCGTATAAATTGAGAGACAATGCAGTAGCTTTGAAATAGATTTCAGTATAATCCTTCAAAACTACTGTTGATATCATTTCAATTTTGGTTTAAAATCATTTTTATATTTATTTACATAAGTCTTATTTTGTGCAAGAAATAAAACTAACAAAACCTCACAAAAGACTGTACAAAAAATCAGAAATTGCGCTAAACCATGTTCACTATCTGCAAGCACATAAAACGTACTTTGCATCATGTTGTCGAGTTGGTACACTGATCGATGTTTCAATCGACAACTCGACACGCATTCTGTTCGTAGAATTAGATCTATATTGCGTTTAAGTCTTTTCTTTTGAGACACCAGCAAACTTGATAACTGTTTCAAGTTTGGGAATATCAAATGGACAAAGTCTTTATTTTTCATCGTTTTGAATCCACAAAGAAAATGGAGCATTCTATAAAGATAAAGCTTACAGCATTAAAAGTAAAATACTGAATTTTTTATATTTAGCATCTTAGAAGTCAAATTTTTTATTTCGGATAAAAAATATAATATCTCGATAAATTTTTATCTTATTGATCAAATGATTATTTTATTTTGTTCATAGATAAAATCTTTTGTCACATAATTTAACATAAATTTTCAAAGGTATTATTGCAGCAAAAATATTGACATTTTGTACTACTATAAAAAATTCAGTTTTAACCATTTAAACATTAATTTTATATATTACATAAAATAGAATATAGTGTAATACTCCATAGTTACACAGAATTATTTTTGTAAAACATACGATGTTACAGTTTACAAGCTTTTTTATTTTACGTTGTAGAAATTTGCAATTGTAAATTATCTGATCATGTCAAGAGACGAAAAATGTATAAAGAAAATGTCGTGTAATTTGTGATCACTTTTTGAACACAAAAACGAATACAAATGTTCAAGTTAGTGTAATTTCATTTTCACAAATACACTGGCTTTTAAAGGTGTTGTATTGAACTCTTAGACAGTTTCTCTTTTATTAGTCCATGTAGTGAACTATTATAGTACGTCATATTAAGCTCCCGAAATAAATAAGCAGATATTATTGGCAAAGATTTATGTTTAGCTCAAGTTTTTTCTTTTTATTTATCGCGCAAGATACCGCCATAAGTTCTTTTGAAAGCCAATAATAGCTACACACTTCATGCCAAACGAAAAGGCTACATTCTACATTCTTACTTTTCTTTTTATCTCTATTTACTCTTTATGGGTCAGTAAATTTAATTTACCTTTTTTGTTAATAAAATACATAAATGTTACTCTTTAGGGTCACGGACATCGAAAAATTGTATTTTTATCACAAGTGTAGTGATAATATTTTGATATAATTTGCTTATTAACGATTTTCTTTTACACATTCATTCGTCTCAGACTTTTGGTCTATTTAATAATTTTTCATCAGTTTCTAGCACTGTAGCAGAAAAATTGTAATCTGCACTTTATTGTGCCATACTTTTTAACTAACACACTTTTCTCGCATTCTTTCAATATTCGCTTTTTTTAGTTTAATATCTTTTATACATGATGTACCGGTGAAGAAAATTTACGTCATGTATGATTTTGTTTCTTTTTTTACAGGATTTAATTTCTTATTTTAAAATTAGTTACTTAAAAAATTATTAATCTTAAATTCATATTAAATTTAGAACAGTCAGTACTCATTTTTTTAATATTCAATATTTTTTAGTAACTTATGAATGACTGGCTTTAAATTGAATACATTGAAAACGCGGAGCATTAAGAAGAAATTATCTAAAATTATTATAATTTGTTTGCAATAAGTAAGGGAAACAAAGGACTTTGATATATTACAATTTTAGTCATTTTAGCTACTTAATTATTCAATATTATGAAAAATAACAATAGATCTAGGAGTATAAAATTACTACTCTTAAAATCAAATAACATTTTTAGTACATGTATAAACTAAATGAAGATCGTCATCAGTTATCATTTTAATCTTAGGTATTCCCTATAATATACAAAAGTTCAGTTGGTATGTTACTGCATCTAAGTATGTCACAAATTCGAAGGTTTACATTACCTTTATTTCCCTTGAGCAAAATTAGTTTAACTGGTAAATTTGTTATGACTGAAAATAATTACACAAAAGGCAAGAGAATTAAAATTTTTTTGAAAATTTAATTCGCTTAATTTCCAACATTTAATGTCATAAATTACATTACGATCTAAGATAAGTTTTGGATTATAAATGTAAGAATAGACAATGAACTTTTTCAAATGAGACTTTATACATTAATTACAGTCTTAGAGTCACGTCGGATTTTTCTTATCTTGCACGTCTCAAAATGAAATTTATTTTTCTTTAAATATTTAAATAAATTTATTTATAAAAAAGAACTAACGATTAAGAATTATATATCGATTATTAAAAAAGTATTAAAAATTACATTTTTTAATATTTTGGCAATATAAAAGAGATGACATTTTAAAGCAGTAGCTTAACATCTCTATTAGTTCAATTAGATTAATAAATGAACATTGCGGTAATTACATAGTCCGCCAAAATAATAATTTAACGCACCTAGCGACGTGACTATGAAGTAATTTTATTGTAACGTATTATAAAACCAGTTCTAAATGCGACCAGAGGGATAACACGGCACAAAGGCATCCTTTATAGGAAATCAAATTAGCGATGTAAATAAATATTCAGAGACGCATGTATAACAACTGTAGAGTATGAGCATTTTCGCCTCACGTCCATGACTTTTCCATCGCAAATTTCGATGAGACGATCACGCTAGATAGCTGTATGTATCCTTCTGGCCATCTGCACGCTCCAAATACTCTTTCTCAATTAAAATATCTATACATTTCTAAAATATTAAAATTATTTGAGAATTTAACATTTTTCATAATATATAATAATACATAAGGCTTATATTTACTTTAATAACATGCACTCTTGGCTTAAACCTGGTGCTTAATTGGTTCAACACTTCGGCGACAAGCTGTTGATGTTTTAAAGCCTTGCGCATTTTCATAATTCTCACAATAGCAGCTTGGATAAGAAGCTTTCGGTCTTCTTCTATGTGTTTGTGTGTAGTTTCTTGTTCAATTTTTAGTTCGGTTTTCATTGGTATATTAATATTTACCCTTAACTTTTTGCTGAAATAAAATTGAAATTAATTTCATACCTAATACATTAGGAACATAGACATTATATAGCTTACTTTTTATATCCTGTAAAAAGTTCAACAGTAGAAGAAGGGCCTAGTTCAGATTCATCATCATTAGTTATCAGTAATTTCGCTTTCAATAAAATCTGAATAACCTGTTAAAAACAACATTTTTATTAAACAACTAATTATAAAAACTGATTACATTTTTATTCATGAATATATTTTAAGATATATTCTTCTTAGATAAATTAGTGTTAAATCTCTTATGTTTGCAAAAACTAAACCGATCACATGCAACCATTGACTGCTATTTCTTGATAAAGCTATGAATGTCGTAGGCTCTAATTCCAAAATTTTTTTTAGTACTTACTTGCAATAGAAAATCCATTTTTATTTGTGTTGACTCATGTAACTGTTGTATCGTCCAAGCTATTGAGGTGTTGTATTGCAATAAAACTGCCATTTGAAGAGTTGATGCTTGTAAGGTATACCTATAGTAAAAGCAAAATTATAGCACTAAAAAAACGAAAAATTTGAGCCAAAAAATATTTACCGATTTTTAAAACAATTAGTGTGAAGTTCACCCTTTGACATATTATACAACCAATTTAATTTTCTACCACTGTGTTGAGAACTATAGAAAGTTGTGAATCTATGCACAGATCGCTCGAGCTACATAAGAAAAATTTTATTAGTTTATAGCATATATCGTTTAATAATTTTATTAAATTACATTTAAATTTAATACAATATTGTAGGCAATACCTCTGTAGGTAAAGAAAAAGTAAAAGATTGCTGAAATGGCCAGGAGCCAGAAGATAAAACTTGTATACTGAAATCGATATCTAAAGGTTCAGCTGAATTTGTTAGATGCTTTCTAAACTGCTCATTCAAGTCTTTTGACACTCCAATATCCTAGAAATCATTATAAATAATTTTTAAATGAATTCAAAATCTTTCCTTATTTAATAAATAGTTTTATGCAATATGATTATATTGCCTAAATTAAGTATAAAATTACTTGGAACATTCTTTGAAGTTTAGAAGTATATTCGAAACCACAAGCCTGCTTTAGTTTCGATATCATGGAAGCCTCAGCATCATCACTAGCAGACATGTGTTGCACCAATCTTTTTGCAAGCATCTTGCTGTAGAATTTTTGGTACACGTCTTTGTCTTCGATATATTTAAATACTACCATCTAAAAAGACAATAATTTGAAGTCATTGCTACTTAATAATTAAATATTAATATAATTATACTTACAACTTGGTTAAGAGTATCTTCCAATTCCGCTTCTTCTGGATTTTTACTGCTCTTCTTTAACAGTACATCACAATATTTTGCTAACAACTCTGGAGACTTACTACTACTGTTAGCTGCTTTAGTTACAGAATTTGTATTAATAAATCGACCACAAGCCTTATCTAAAGCTGCTACAAAACCACTGTCATTATTAAATGCAATTAGTACTAAAGCATTATACTTTTTGTGAACTTCCAAAATAGTATTAACGTAAATCTTAGGATCCTGCAATTAGTAAAAATTATTTCAACTATTTTAATATTTAAGAGAAGGAACCTATTGTAATCATATTAATATAATTTTTATTTCATTTAGACTTCATATAAATTTTAAAATCAGAAAAATATATTAAAACAATAACGTTAAAGAAAAAAAAATGGAAAACCAAATACTTTTGATTTTATTACTACAAATTTAATTTTAAATTACTTTTAAGTTTGTATTAATCCAGCTATATGTACTTATTTATCTGTAGAGGTCTTACTACAGAGCTTATAGAAATATAAGTTTCTCTGATTGTATAATAAGTACACTAGTTAAATAAATAAATAATTAATTAAACATACATTAGCTGCGGAATCACCACACTTGTCAATAGCTGCAAGACCTTGATTTGCTATATGACTCTCCAGTAAGTTTCTTAATTCTCCAAGTCCATTTGGTATTCTTGCTACTAATTGGTACATTCTTCCCAAATCGACATTCTTATCAGAATCCAGTAAATTTTGAAATTCTGCATGAAAAATGTCAAGGTGCTTTTCTATTAGAACTCTTTCACAAGTTTTGGCTAATCTTTCATGTGTAGTTTGATGTAAATAAACTTGAACACGCTTTTGTTCTTCTTGTAACCTTTGTTCTACCTATTAAAACAGATAAAATTCAGATAGAAGAAAAAATTATAAGTTTTAAATTTAAATTATTTATACTCCTAATAAATATAATTTACCTTCTTCATGTATTCTGTAACAGGATTATGGCGAAGAAATTCTGAACTTTCACGGGTGTAAAACCTTTCAGTATCTTCAAGAAATAGATTTTCAAACGAGTCTTTATACACTGTAAGAGTCTGTCCTTTAGCACCTGGATCTTCTTCGTTTAGGCCTAATTCTACATAACAGTTAATTACACCACTAACTAAGCGTGTATTTATTGTTTCTCCATTTCTTTCACGCTCAATTAGTTTTAAAACAGCATTAGTAACCTGTAGTATGACAAATTTACTACTTTTAATGAAAATTGACTTTGTTTACAGTATCATGAATATAAATTGGATTCAAACTTTACCTGTCTGTTTAAATGTTTGAATAAATTATCACGCCACGTAACCAATGCTAATTGATAAATTTCATAGATTCCTTTTCGTCCTTCCTCACATTCTCGACGTACCCAATGACGATTTAAATAAGCACAAACTCCATTTAAAACTTTACTACTAAATTGATACTCTTCCCATTGTCTAGTATAAAACTGAAGTACATCTTCATCCATAAGGTCAATTCCTTGCTACAATCATAATTATTGTTTTAAAACTAATAGTCTTAACAAATTAACTTTAACACATTGCTGATATATATGCATATATACAGGTATCTTTATTAATATACGAATCTGATGATACAAACCTTCATTAGTGTTATAAGATAAGTTCGAAGAAAGTCTCGCAATCTCTTATAAAGTTCTAAGCCTACTAGCTGTGCACCACCTGTTATTTGACCTTTTTTGCTTTTTGAAGTTTGCCGTGAATTTGATTGTTGATGTACACTCGTACAATAGTTATAAACATGTCTAAAATTTTTTGAATAATGTAAATGGGTTTATACTTGTTAGCAGAATATAAAAAGCTAAATTGTAACATACGTGTACAGTTCGATGTATCTGGGTTTTGACATGCCTTGTCTATTATAAACTTGTTCAATCCCTTCTCGAAGGTCTCCCCAAATTTGATCTAGATCTATTTGTTTAAGACCTGGTGGACCTTGATTACTACCATGACTACTTCGATACCCAGACATCTTAAAATATTGCTGTTAAACAGATAAATCCACTTGTTTTGTAAATTAATTGTTCCTGTAAGAAAAATGTAAATGTTATAAAAATATTAAAAAAATAAAAATAATATAAGAGTAAGTTGTTAGACAATTAAAATGAAGTAGATTCTTACTGAATTACTACACAAAAATGATTTTGAGGGTTATATGAAAAGTTCAAATCAAAAAACATAATGTACTTTAGCTTTAGTAAATCAATGACATTGCGAAAGAAGCTTTGTCATCTTTTCAAGTACATTGATGAAAAAGACAAAGCATTACACTAAAGAGTAAAGCAGAATGTAGTGCTGCAAGTGCACTATAAAAAAATTATGGATCTGGATAAAAGTTATAATGAAAGATAGAGAAAGATCTCGGGAGGAAAGTGAACGAGTTCAAAATGAACAATAAGTGTGTCAATACCACTAGGGTAGCTTTTGCGTAAGCGCGATCGCGAGACAGTTGTGCTCAGAATTTCGCTTAATGTCTGGCTTCTAAATCCTCAAGTTGGACTCACCTGGCGACTTTCACCGGCGCATAAGCCAAGTTGATCGGAGTTGTTACTCCGCTCGTGAGTATAAAACAAGGGAGAAAGGGAGAAAGGGAGGCAGAGACTCCGGGAGGAAGTGAAGAAAAACAGAGGAGGAAGGAAGCTCCAGCGAGGAGAGGTGGGCTCGAAGTTGACGCACCGCAGACCCTGGCTGCTGGCTACACAACCCTGATCTTTATCCTTGTCCTTATCTCTAGATTTTTGCCCTCAGGTTCGAGGAATAGAGCTGTAGTTTGCCGGGCGCGAGGGAGCAATGTAGAGCTTGTTGAGTGCAGGGCCTTGCTCCTGCAATTTTTCTCGCAAGCAATTCGGGCCTCGTGTTCGCTTCGCGCGCGTGCTTTTTCCGTCTCGTCTCCTGTGGTCTCCTCGCAGGAGTTGTGATCGCGCTTCGTACCCGTACAAACGGTACACTGTACAATAGTACACGCACTCTCACACCAATACGCGCGCGCGCACACAACTTGCACAAGCAAACACTGAGCCAGGCGCGCGCGCGCCAAGCGACGAGGGTCCGCGAGGATCTAGTGGTCTCTGAATAGGGTTTGGTGTGGTCAGGTGCTGGGAACCACAACCACAAGATTCTCTTTCAAGGGAGTGGTGCTCAAGCTGCTGCTGGGCCTCCCACAACCGGGGCTGCCGGGACGCAGAGGCCTGCGGGGTACAGGAAAGCGGCACTGAGCACTCCCGACTGCAGCACACAGCAGCGGCTAAGTATTCCCTCTGCGACCGATTCTTAGTCGCGACGACGAGGTGTTGCTCTCGGTGCTGCTGCTGCCTCTGCCTCGCCAAAACTTGACAGGTTAAGTCTCACGCCTACCAACAAACGAGTCAAAGTCGCGCTCATATTTTTGCTACACTGATGCCGTCGTGCGTGCTATCATATTGTCCCGCTGCTATTCAGATCAATTTTATTCTCAAAGGAAAAACCTTACAATGTATTATCAAGGATTTGCTATTTCTAAATTATCTACTGCACGAAACTATTCAAGATACCATTTGATTATTGCAGTATTGTTCTTCTGCAAATTTACTTGTACAGGAGAAGTGCAGTGCAACAGAGCAACACAAGCTTGGACAGTTTGAAAAGCAAAGAATTTGCACTCATAGCAACAAGAACAAAGGCACATTGAGCTTGAGTGAACATAAACTATAGATCATTAATCATAAACTTCAGCAAGCGATTTGCTTCCGCTTAATATTTGTAAATCTTTCATCGTTCTCTCTGACTTTCTTCATATCCATTCCGTTCACCTCTTTCTCGCACTTGTGCACTTTTTACGTCCGCTTCTTTCTCTCTATGACAGCAGTTTACTCGTTAGACATTACCTCTATAGTTTTTTATTTTTCAAATTTTTAACGTCATCTGACATCTACAAATTTTGGAACAGCCGACTAATTCCAGTAAATTTTGAGCATTCAAACATTTCGTCCTTTTGTTTTCAACGTTTTCAATGTTTCGAAACAAATTTTTTTTACATAAATAATAGACATAAACGAACTTTTACTTTTAATAATAGTGGATTTAATTCCAAGTAGTACAAACTTGAAAAAAGTTTCAATTTTCAATATCTCGTTACTTGGTTTACTCAAAAATGTTGTGGACAGTTGAGGTTTTTATTTTATTAGAGTCAATATAATTTTACGAAACAGTTAACTTTTCAATTTTTGATACTAAATAATGACCGCGGAGGTACTGAAATTGGTAACAAATAAATAAATAAATAGTTGTTTGATTATTAATATAATAAAATTCAATCCTCATTGACAAAGGATGAAATATTGTTTTAATTGATTCTAACAAAGCTCACAGGCTTTCCTTTCGTCAGTTTTTTAAATGTTATCTTAACGGCTGAAAAGTTAAAATAAATAATTATATCACTTCATAAGTGTTCAAATGTGCTTGGAAAAAATATCCAGTAATAACATTATTTTTATTCATGTGAAAAAAGTACACAACATTTTTAAATTTATAACATTTATATATATTCAAGAATAAAATTATAATAAAATTAGAAAACATGGAATTTTTTTTAATAATTGAAGCTGTTTCAAGTAATTTGAAACTTCTGGGTTTAAATGTAAAGTAGAGTTTCTAAAATGAAATCAATGATTTGTTCAATTACAGATAATTTGATTTTTTTAATCTTTTGTTTTGTGCAAAAGGTGTTTATATAAAGTTGGCATTTCTGTATTTCAATGAATACATTTGCTATGGTAAATAGCAATTTATGCAGCAAACCTGTACTTTATCTGATAACATATCAAAACATGTATTACCTTGATAGGTTGTAATTATCATTGTAAAATTTTTTTTCTTCATCAATCTTAATAATTTTTGCATTAATTATAGAATGTTTTAATAAATTAAAAAATAATTTTATATTGTATTACAATATTTATGTTTAACATTTAAGTCTACCTAAAAATATTGATCTTTCAACAATTATATTAATTTTAATTGCTGTGAACTTGGAGAGCTGATAGTCTTTTTATTAAACAAATTCATATAAAATGTAACATTACTAAATAATATAGTATTGATATAAATTAATTGTTAAATATTTAAATCTAAAATTTTAATTAAAAAATCATGCAAATATCTAAGACAGCAATACAAAGGCCTAAAATTAGTATTGTGGAACAAAGAATAGCAAATTCAAAAAGAAATAATTGGAGATCTTCAATATTTAGTACTCATAGAAAACTTAAAGATAGATATGTGGGGGAATGGAAGAATGATAAAAAAAATGGAATAGGATTAGAATTTAACAGGCAAAGTTTTAGTACAAACTTATTTGAAAGATATTATTTTAAATTTTAAACATATTTTAGGCTAAATTTCTTTTATCAAGGAAAGTGGCTGGAAGGAGCAAAGCATGGGTTTGGTACTTTAAGTAAAATTTCTGAAAGCAGCTATCTAAAAACAATTTATGCAGGATACTGGTGTGGTGGAAGAAAGAATGGCTTTGGAATTCATTGGTACAAAAATGGTTTTTATAAGGGAAATTTTGTAAATAACAAAAGACATGGTTTTGGTAAAATGTGGTGGAGTGATGGAAAATATTACGAAGGAACATGGGAAAATAATCTATTTCATGGCAATGGAATACTATCATTGAGTAGGTGGATAATTAATAACTTTATTAGCCTGACATATAATTAATCCATTAAAACAAAATTTTTATTGATAAAGGTAATGGGAATCAATATATAGGTCAATTTTTTAAAGGGAACAAACAAGGTAATGGAAAATTTTATCACAAGAATACAGGACAAATCCAATGTGGATTATGGAATATTGATATATGTGTATCAAGTTCAATAAAGGATTCTTGCTTTAGACAGTATGCTAAGAATCCAACAGCATATTCAATTCCTCAATTAAAAACCTAATTTAATAAAAATATAAAAAAAATTTTGTTATTAACTAAGCAATAACATTACTAAGAATATAGTTATATTTTTCAAATGCTTTAATTTTTGTACTTAAAATTTAAGTTGTTTATACTTTATTTATATATAAAATATCACATTTAAAATTAATTGATATTTTATCGATTAATTTTTTTTTGATACTTACAAAAATATGTTTTAATAATAAAATTTTATAATAAAATGTAATAATGAATATAATAACAAGTTGAAATTAAAGATATAATTTACTGTATGAATTTTCATACAATACATATTCTAGAATGGATTAATGGATTTGAATTTCTATGCTGTGGGAAGTCAATTTGTTCATTAAGTAATTCTAATTCTTGTATTCCAGATATTGTTACTTGATACTTATGTGAAACAAGACTACGATAAAAATGAACAGCAAATACTAAAAATATAATTAACACAGGGATTAAAATAATAGTAGCTGACCAAGCTGCTACACTGGAAATTTCAAAAAATCGTAGCCAGCACAATATTGCTATTTCAACTAAAAATAAAAACAAGCCTAATACAGTAGAAAATGCCCAAGCGATTTCAATATACCAATGAAGTCGTTCATGAGGTGATTCATTGACGTAACTTATACAATGCATATTAGATATAGCTTCAACATTTGGTAAGATACATGTTGAAATCATTAATGCTATCATGTGAACAGCTACAAGTAATGTTGTACATACAGTAAAAAGGATTATCATTTTTTCTGGAATATCATTCCAGTTGTTTAGTTGTAACTCAACCATTGCAACCTATAATTCATAAAGTAGTAGTAATTGGAAAGAAAATATAATTAAAGTTAATTAAAATACGTCATTAAACTCTAAACAATTAAATCTCACCATTGCAAATCCAGAAAGAAGAGCTGAAGTTTTACTTGAAGCTTTAAGCTTTGCTTTGCTTAATTGTAATTTTTTCCAAGCAAAGTAATTTGATGAATGTACATTATCCTCCTTTTGCAGCATCTTAAACTAAAAATTTCAAATAAAATATATATAGAGTAGATAGAAGTTATGATTAAATGTAAAACTTAAACTTATATAAAGTTATTTGAATTCTAACCTATTTCATAAAATAATTTGATTAACTAATCTAAATCATAAGTAACGTTATATGTTTCAATTATGTTATTTATAGAGCTGTTTTTTAAAAGGTTCTGATAGTAGTAAAATCGATGATCTTTAATTTCCTTGATAATTGACAGCATTTTTATAAACTATAAAGGCACAGCAGTAGATGATGCAGTAATGTGAAATGAATGAATCAAGCAAGAATGTTATTGCAACAGTTGTCATTTGTAATAGTATACTTAATTAATAATATATACATTTAGATATAAATATTAATAATTTGTTAAAAAAAATAAATATTATGAACATTAAATTTAAAAAATTGAAGTATAAATAAAAAGGTATTTGTCTGTTTAAGCAAATGTATTAAATTTACATAATTAAAAATAGTTGATTTTCAATTTATAAAATTTATTATCTTTTTATCATTATTCATAGTTGAGATTCACAATTATCTTGAATTATTAAAAATTGTAACAGTACATGCATATGATTTTTGGTTTTAGAGCCATTCAATTCTTAGCAACACACAATTATTAATTTGTATGTATAGTGGACTTATAATATTTCATTTACACCCTTGAATAATATTCATTAAAAATTATGAATATCTTCATTATTACATTACCAGTCAAACTTCTCCAATCAATATTTATGAAATTTTGAATACTTCAATACAGTATTTTACAAACCAAAAAATTATAAACACAACATTTAATTTTAGATAATTTATTTTCGGAATATAAAACACCGCAAGAATAAAATAGATTTACGATAAAATGCTAACAGTATAAGAGTTTGATCTAGGTTTGAGAATCTTCAATAATATTAAGAAAAAACCAATAGCGTTCTTGATTTATTATATTTTACAATACTTAATGAACTGTATTTGGATTTTGACGAGTTGCATTACAAAACTCTGTTATAAAATATTACGAGATTCGTCAGTTGAAAAACGAAGAACGTGAGCGCTTTTATCTGAAATTTGGACACACATATATATATATTGTATAAAGTACAGTATATTGTGCGTATAAGCGAGTTTCCAACTTAAAGACTAAAAATCAGAAACTATTTTTGCAGTATCAGCATTCACATCGCAGTTAAGATTTTATCGTACAGTATGCTGATTGCGCATTGCGTTGTCTTACTTAAGTCACTATGCGTGGCGAGGAATGTTTTATAAAATTACATTTATGTACACAATAGTTGAGTTTTCAACTCCAGGATTCACAATTACTCTACGTGCGTCAAATAAAATTCATAGTGTGTGTTAAACAAAAAACATTTAAACGTCCATAAAAACAAAAAAAAATTAAATTCGAGAACAATTTACTTGTTCCTATTTTTTGATTTATAAAGCTGGAAGACAGTCTTAACTTATTATCATTCACGCAATAGTTGCAGTTGACTGACGCTCGATAGAACAAAGAAAAAACCAAAGGATGCGTAGTGGGTACTGGGAATACGTAGGTAGGAAATAAAAGGAAAGGATTTATGACAATTTGTAACGAGAAGATTGACGCATTGTGAATTTACAGACTGCAGTGTGTGTCAAACAACTTGAACAATCTGTAAAGTATTGTGAGCGAGAGTACTCATGCCATTTCTACCCTCGACGTCTGAAGACTCTATTTGCTCCTTCAGGAGCTCGAGTTCACGAATCCCGGAGACGGTGACTTCGTATTTGTGAGTGACCAAACTACGGTAGAAGTGGATGGCGAAGGCGAGGAAGATTATGAGAACAGGGACGAGGACGATGCAGGCCGACCAGGCGGCCACCTGAGAGAAGTCGTAGAACTTGACCCAACAGAGAATGGCGATCTCGACGAGAAAAAGGAGGAGTCCGAGAAGTGTTGAGAAGGCCCAGGCGACTTCAATGTACCAGTGGAGCCTTTCGTGGGGCGACTCGTGTACAAGGCTTATACTGTGCAGGTTGCATACCGCCTCGATATTAGGCAGTATGCACGTCGAGATCATGAGGGCGAGCATGTGAACCGCAACAAGGAGCGTCGTGCACACGGCAAATGTCACCAGCATCTCCTTGGGAACTTTGGTGTCCGAGTTTAGTTGCACTTCTACCATCGCCACCTGCAATTTAATTTTAATTTAATCAAATACAGAATTTCCTGTAACGGTTATTTTAAAATGTAACTGTAAAATATTAGCATTACAAAACAGCAGCATCAAAAGAATGCGATATTCTATTCCTACATACCATTGCGAATCCCGAAAGCAAGGCCGACGTTTTACTCGAGGCCTTAAGCTTCGCCCTGCTAAGCTGAAGTTTTCTCCAGGCAAGGTATCCCGGTGTGTGTAACCCATCGCCCGACTGCGACATCTTGGACTGACGAAAACAAATCAATGATTCAAACAATTAAGCTAGATCAAGAATCAATTTTTTATATTTAGTCAAAGTTGCGTGTCACTCGCTTGAAATGTAAAAGGCGAGCAACTTTTATAGACAGGCCTTCTGAGTAAACTTATTATATACGTTGTAAGTACTCGGGGGAAGCAGGAAGCGCAAAAAGCAAGTTATTGAGCGATATTATATATAACAGCGACTGTTAAAAACTCCAAAAGATTGGCTATAAATTGTATGCAGTGAAGCTATACGTATCTACATGTACGTATAAAAAAACTATATAAGAAGCAGCCTCCAAGCTTCGAGCATTGGGGCGGCAATAACAAAACATACCGGATGATGCTGTCAACGGAAGAGCTTGGTGCGAATCCCGCGCAGGACTAAGTACAACCAGTAGGTGCTGAACCAAACAAATTAATGCCTGCTATTAATCTTGGTTAGCGAGGTCACTTCGAGGGCCTCTTTAATGATCATGATAATAAAACGAGCAACTACCTAAGTGAGTGATCGGAAGACGCAGTCGTATTTCACATTGTTCGCTTTAAACGTTATTGGTGACAGAAGACGGCGGATTTTCTTCCCGATTCATTGCAATAGCCGTGTGTCGCGTACGCACTCGGTGAAGACTCGCGCGTCACGAGGAGCAAGACGTTGTGAGAGATGAAGCTGCTGCAGGAAAGGACGCAATGAGGGTAAAGAAAAAACAGGATGTGACAGTGATCGACGCTACGATAGCCTATACAGTGTGCGAAATTCGTTATGTATCTTAGTCTATTGTATGTCTGACTAGCAATAATTTTCTTGCAAATTACATACTGTAGGCACGCAGTGAGAGAAAAAGAGAGAAAGAGAGAGATAGAAATAAAGACTTCATACGCAAATTTTGCACTTACACGGTTGTTACATGGTATGTCCAGATGTAATAAGCAGTATGAAAAAAATTTAAATATTTTAATTGACTCTGCGTACATTTTTACACGAATATTTAAATATCATTCATCTAGTTTACTTAAAAACAAATTATATAAAATTTTAAAAAAATGGTACGTAAGTAACTTTTTCGTAACATATCAATATAGTTAGATAATAATCGATTACTGTGGATACGTTTAAACTAATTAATACATAATGAAAACAAATTCCACTTTTTTTATACTGACTTTTATTAATTTATTGATAAACAGATTCTAAATAGTATTCTAAATTAAATCAAATCAATTCATTTTATGACTTTGTTAAATTCATATCGCTTTTCTTTCAATAGATCATGATCTATTTATGAAAATTATTTTTAGAATATAGAACTATATTTATTTGAATAAAGGTATAAATAGACATTGATTCAATTGATTTTACAAACTGATCCATATTTAATATGCATCTTGCGCGCATCGGTACGTGCAGTTTACCGTTAAACGTGAAAATAGTTTAGTATTATTAATTTGCTTATCATTATTTTTACATTGTAAGATGAACAAACAGTATTGAAGATATTGTATGGACTGAATCGAAAGGAATGATACAACAACAATGAAAATGTTATAAATGTATAATGTGTGGCTTATCAAGGGATAGTGCTGTAGTAAATATTTGAAAAGGGAGATTAGAGAAAAAACTAACCTGGCAAGTGTGGATCCGATTATGGAAACAATGTCCGTCTGATCCGTGCAGATGTGCATGAGAGTGCGTATGATTTATAGGCGGGTGTGAGGGGGGAGGTGGACCTGTTCCAGCCTCCGCACCAAACACTGAATGACGTCCAGTGCTCGTCGACCATACAGACATTAGGACTAAGTCTTATTAACACTCCTTTGACTCTGCAAGTAGATTTATCACATTTTTACTGCCAAATTTATTCTCTTCGGTTATTTCAAATTTACGAACGTACGATTAACCGACGTATATAAGTGAATGCAGACTGTCTACGATGAGAGTACATAAAAATACATAACTTGTCCGACGGGAAAAAATTTATGGTTGCTTTTAACATACTTTTGATAGCCAGTAATTAAGATAATTTTAAATTCGAACTCTATGTTAAATGATTGTTTCCTAGTAGATTCAAATGTGTCTCTAAGTTCTGATCTAGCTACTCACGTTTATTTTTAAAAATTCTTTGTATTTTTATATTACTAAATTTTAATTATTCATATCCGGATTGAAAAATTTTATAATGATTAAAGTATACTGAAATTAATTTTGACTTTAATCATCTCTTTTCATTTTTTTATTGTTTCATCTTATTTTTAATACGAAAAAGTAGCAGTTACAATTAGTATAGTTATATATACAGAGAGTAAACAAACCGTTTGCCTCGTGCAAACAGTAATGAGTTTATGTATTAACCTGAGTAGCAAATAAACATTGCACCATTGCAAAAGATTTAAGATACACAATCATTAAGATCATTAAGTAATATCTTGTCAGTGATGTACAATTAAGAATATTTATTTTACATCATTATTAAAATCTCTATTATCGGAACAATATTGCTTAAGATTGCGGCAAATAGAACTTTGAAAATGATCGAATAAATGTAATGCGAATGGATTTAAATGACGATACAACTTTTTTGACCATAATGAGCTTCAAGTCTTAGTCGTTAAGCTTGAATGTAATTTTTTCAACTAAGAAAAGATTGTCTTATCCAAGGATTATTGATAATTACTGAACTTATTCCAACATTTCGCAATAATAGCCCGAGAATAGCTACAGATAAATATGATGCTGCTGTGCGATTATTCTCTGTATATAGACACTCTTATAAGTGCAAAAATGTTATAAGACAAAAGCAATTTGAAGGATATGTGAGTTTCAATTACACAAATTTCACGAGAAATATTAGCAATAAAAATGCATCGATTATAAAAATATACAAATGTGCGTTTATAGCTAAATTTGAGCAAATTAAATAGAAGAAAATGAATGTAGGAACTTACATTACATAATTAAGTACAAAATTGAGTTAATTAATTGTTTAAAATTTATTTAAATGCAATTAATTGCACTATGAGTTTTGAATGAAAAATTTATTAAGCGAGAACAGTTGCAAAATAATACAGATTCTTCATTAACGTAGTACAGAAATTCTACAAAATAAATTATACGTATAAATAAAATTAAGTTTTAAGTTATGCAAAGAATTACTCTTAAAATTATTTTTAAGCAGCTACATAATATGATAACAGCGTGACCAGTATGTACATCATAGTGATTTAATGCAACTTGCTCACAATGACAAATTCTTCATTTCCTTGTAATATTACGGCTAGAAAAGGAAACTAGAGGTAAAAGATAATTAAGTATTAAAAATGTGTCTTTTATTTCCATGGATTCGCTAAATATTGTGGATAATACGTGTACATATACATTTTACAGAACATTTTTATTATGTTTTTATTATTGTTAACTAAACAATGAATTCATAGAAAACTGGCACTATTGATGCTGAAGCATCTGAGAGGCATCATTTTTTAATATTTACGATCGATTGATTTCTTACAATTTATTAGTCTAGCATGCTTACATACTAAAACAATGAAGAGTTTTTTAAGATATTAACGATCAATAGTTTAAAGTATAATTTATTTTTAATAAAAATATATTACGAAGAGTAGTACACAAATAACATTAACGCAAAATGATAGTAATTGATTAAATTAATTAGTGAATGAATGTAAGATGTGAATCAAGAATAACAATTTTACAACAATAGAGAAGCGGTAAACATTTGGATGAAAAATAAGACATAGTATGAATTTGGACCTCAGTACTTACTTAAAATACGTTCCGTATTAATGAAACCACCACTTTTCTTCGTGTTCATGCGATCAAGGTTGAAAGAAGCGAAAATAAGTCATTGCGAATGAAAAAATGAGCGAAAATGTAACCAGCCTTTGAAAACATGGATCCGGAGCAAGGACAGGGGAAGCCGAGGGGGAAGCTTCAGTCGCGAATCGAGTGTTACCCGTTTAATGCGGTAATGAATCCTATGAAAAGGTAGATTACATCAGTAAGTCTTCACTATGAATGGTATGTTAAAATAACATTAAATGATTCAAATGATCGATTCGCATCTCGCTCATTACACTGCATGGTTGCAATCGATTCTGCATAAGCATACTCGTTAATTTCTTCATTTTTAATCTCTATCCGAATCTCTCATTTCGAAACCGACTTATCGGAATTTTTGTATGAAAGGAGCTAGCGCACTTGCCGAGGAAACGAGCTTTAACTGTGAATTACATAAAACTATTCGTTTGCAAAAGTTCTCTCGACTCCGGCAGTCCAGTCGTTCGGTAAAGCCAATATCACTAAAAATAATGTATCTGGTGGCTATAGGACTGTTCTTGTAAGTTCATAACCTCGTACAGCAGCTGCCACTCGGCTTTCTTTCATCGGAATCCACCACTTGGGGCCGTGGGGCCTTCCCCAATCGTTTGGAATCAATAGCAATTAATCAGAATGACTTACTCGCATTAGTTGCGAGTAATACTAAGCCGAGCAGCAGATTGTCACGGACAAAGAAGTTATACGATCAACCTTTAATAATCTTACTTCCAAGGATTATCCGGGTAGCGGTCGCGTCAATCTTAATGTCGCGAATCGAGAACGGGAGGTTACTTTACCATTTTCGCGGCTCAAGTGGGCAGCCTCCGAGATGTCAGAGTCATAACTCTCAGCGACGTCTGCAAACTACTCGCGCACTGTCACTCGTACTCTACGAATGGACAAAGTGACTCGAGTGCCTTCTGTCAACGTCTTGATTTCGTCGGGCTCACGCGTAAACACTAGCTTCGGACCAAAGAACAGTCGCTACAGGGGGAGACTTGCGCTGGTCACACTGGCTTGCGACTTGTGTTTTCCGGGCTGAAAACTTCGAAGCGTTCCCAAGTGCGAAGGTTGCACGCGTCACGATTTTCTACCAGAGGCGAACTTTTTGACTACCGAATCTCGGTGACTTGACCGGGGCTCAGCTGTAGCGCTCGCGATCCGACCCGATCAGCCTTACGTCCCGGCTCTCGGCTGGCTCCCATCGTCCCATCGGCGGCTTCGGCGCATGAGTCGCTTGCAGCCCGAGCTCGACCCCGGCGAGTCCCGAGAACCCCCGAGATACTCCGACGTTCCACGAGCGCCTGATGGCCTCCCGCGGACAATGCGCATGCTCCGGCAACCATGTGCCGTTTAATTAAATTCTTTCGACTTTTTCACATACGAAACCTAACCTACACAGGTACGTTCATGTTACCACTGCGCTCGTTACGTGCAGTGCACTCCCATTTGTAGGTTGCACACTCTTTGATAGAGCTAGATAGAGCCGCTTTGCGCTTTGCACACACGTACCTAATTAAGTTGCCGAGTGTCCGCTCGATTCACAGCTGCTGAAGTTTAAGATATATATACCTTGAGACGTCTTTCCTTTCACATCCAACTCACTTTTATTACAACATTCGCCCTTACCTAAACTTTGTCCCAAGCTCTCCCTTCCCGTCATCAGATATTTTGTATTTTTAGATCTTTAATACGAGAGTTAAATCGATATTATGCAGCTGACAGTGCGGCTATTATATTAATATACAATTACTAAACGGCGGCTTTTATGTTTATTATACGACGCAGTTAAACGTAAAACAGATTTCATTATAATTAAATATAAATCTACAAGACATTGAACTTACAAGCGTTAAAAGAACCTTTTTAAATTCTAAATTGCACTTGGTGGGACATAAATAACAGATAGTAGAATTATATGATGGAATATGTAGCGTCGTTCATATAGGAAGAAACATAGAAATATAAAAACAGAAATTACAGTATTGTTAACATCATTATCTTTAAAATTTTCAAACAGATATTGTATAGCTAATTTTTAAATTAACTTTTAACGTAGCTAAAACTCTTGATAATGCAGTTTTTGTCCTACTTTGTGGTTTAAATTTTAATAAAAAAAAGAATAGAATAATTGCTCTTAACTGGTTTATATAGTTAACATGAGCCATTAAATAACGAGTAATAAATCTTGAATAAATATTTAATAGCCAAATCTGTTTGGAGTTTTTCTGATATTTTAAAATCTAGATAAGAAAGAATTATTGTATAATACGATTCAAATTATTATTCAATTGTAAGACGTGATAATGTGAAAAGTCATCGTCCAATAAGATTACAATGTATGTATTATTTAATAACTGTTAATTATTGTGTCTTGCCAGTATATAGAAACACTAGACATCTTAATTAAAATAATCCTTTTTAATAGAGAATATAATTGTTTTTCATGCATATGTTAAGATAACAGATTAAACCGTCAATTTGTATATATTTATATGTATGATCTTTATTTTTTTTACAAATCATAACATTTATTAGATTATATAACAAGAAAAAAGAGACTAAGGTTTTGTCGAAGATTTAGTCAATTTAAGAAAAGACTGCTAAAAGTTAATCACTGTATGCTAATTATTGTAGAAGTTAAAAGTAGTAACGGAAACGTAGAATGTCGTTAAAACTGCGAATCACATTTTGGCTCGAATACTAGACCCGAGAATACATGGATGTGCTAAAATTGTTCGCTTTGAAATTGGAAAGATTTCAGATTGAAAACATTCGGTTGTAAGAATTTGAGATGATACATAATAGATATGACAAGATGAAACTCACAAAGAATTTACGATATAAATATAAGATATTCTGAAAAGGATTTGCTACTAGAATGCGTATAATTATCAAAATAAAAGAATGAAAATTAAAAAATATAATAATTTTTAATTTTGTTTATTTTAGTGTACATTATTTAACTGTAAGATCATGCATATCTTTTTCGGGATAATTCATATTTCCAGCATCAAAATAATAAGAAAAGTGTGAAAGTGAAAAGTGAATAGTAATGAACGATTATTTTAAACTTACATGAAATTCTTAAGTTATTAAGACGCTGCAATTTTTAAAAAATGTATAGTATTCATAATTTAAATACCCATTTAGTTTTTAATAATTGACACTTAAACAAAAAGTTTTTCACTCATGCACATTGTAGTTGTTATTGTATTTTATTGTCATTGGACAGGTGCACTAAATGATTAATAAAATGTATTTGATTTTAATAAAATGGACAAGTGTTGTATATACGTTTCATTTTTTCTGCTGCTTCTCCTGCACGTAATACCTGCATGCAATACCATTGGTGTCTCTTAAAAAACTATCTGTCACCAAGGAATTGTTGTCGTTGTAAGTACATTTGCGGTACCACCACTCGTAACATCCTGTTTTTGCGAGTCATTTCAGCATCTATTGTTATATTCAGTATGAATGTATATTGAATGTAATTTTGACTAAATACTAAATTTAATACTCGAATTTATTTAATGTAATGTAACGATTTTATTCACATTAGCATTTTATAATTGCTTATGGAATTCGCAAAAGTTTGTGATAATGCAGCCAATGCATGTAATTCGCAGAAGCAGATCTAATTGACTAAAAGTAATTCAATGCAATGCAATATAAAAGTTAAAGTTAAGCTATTAACGACAAAGTAGATATACACTGCTTTGTGGCAATTTACACTTGTTCAGATTTTTATGACGGACTTGGTATTTTTGACAAAGGTCATCCTGTCCGTTTTTGTAAGGTTGATTTTTTCCATTAGACTGGTAAAACGTAAAAAACTCAAAATATAGAAATTTATACAATGTTTAAATTAACTATATAGTAATTATTAAGTTTTTTATTTACTTGCACTTACCTCGCCTTATATGATTATATCTTTTTAAATTTGTACGTGTTTTAACAGAAATAGAAATTGTACATAATATTATTGTTGTTTCTGCTGCTTAAAAGTCCTAATAAATGCGTCACCGCGTAAGTCACTATATACGTACGTATATTATTTAATGTGTACATATTTCTATAAAAAGAATTGTCTCCACTGTAAAAATAACCTACCTCGTAAGTCGAAGTATTTTAACACTATATTACTACAAGCACTCTCGTGTACATGCAAAATATTTGCGGAGATTAATCAACCGTCTGAATACCGAGTAAACAAAAGTAGAAACTGTATAATCAGTATCTGTGAAGAAAGAATAGCGCTTTATCAGCGAAAAAATGGCATCGATATTAAATTGAAGGGTTTTATCAAAGATGTTTAAAGTACACGAATCAATCAAAATTATCACATACTCGTGAGAAACATTTTGTAATAGAATATGATGAATATGCGGTATATACGAGATTAATTAATGAATTCCAACATTATACTATCATAATAAAGTATACTGAATTTTTCTTGGAATTTTTGCACATTTTGAAATATTTTACATGTAATAAGTAGTTGAAGTTTTGAAACACTTTCATATATATCTTGTATATTCCTGCGGAGTGCATTCTTATCAAAGAATTGCTCAAGGTTGGTGAAATAGTCTGGTAAACGAGCAATCTACAGGTTTGCGTTACGGCAGTGACCGATAGCCACGCATGCAAGCTCGTCCGTTAAAATATTGTTTTATCAAATTCAACGTTGGAAAATAGCATCGGAGTAAACTCGTTAGTTTGATGAATAATTCATATTTCGATTGCAGTAAAGGAACTGCAGGCCGGGCTGTTAATCTGCAAAAATGCGGTTCTTGATGCACAATTCAGTTGCACGGGGGCCTACTCGCAGCGGGTTATCGACCGAATAAAAGCGTCGCGGGCTGCAGCGTTTGGAAAGGAAGGAAATAATCGCGAGGAGAGATACGAGTGGCCGAAAGCCAGGAGAAAAAAGCGAGCAGCGAGCAGCGAGCGGCGGGTTTATTTGGGGGAATGGCCGCATCGGCGGTGGGCAATGCCTCGGGCACCGACTCGCAGGCCACCGAGTCGGCCCAGGCGGCCCGCGGGGCAAGTTTCAATTTGGTCAATTGGCCAGGTTGGGGAAGGACTCGGGAAGGAAAGCTTCGGAAGAGAAAGGCGCGGCGAGGAAAAAGCGCGCGGGTCCGAGTGAGAGGCCGCGTAAAAAAAAGGTGTAAAAAGGCTTGTGCAACGCCGCGGCCGGTGGCTGCGGCTTTATTGCGCCGAGGGATCCGAAGAAAAGCGAAGATAATAGGCGGGCCGAGAGGAAAGTCGCTCGCGGGCGATCCGGGGAGCCGGCGCATCCGCGGCGAGAAAGCGCGCCGGGGGAGAGCGCGCGGGCGATACACATGCGCGCGATGCGTAACACTTAGCCGCGCGAGCCGGTACGGGACCCGCCGGCGGACGCCGCTGCCCCGGGGGAGGGAGAGAGTCGGCCGGCGATCGAGGTGCTCCAGCTCGGCGGCCCCGGCCGATCGGTCCTCCCGCGGCGGACTCGTAGTCGCCGCCAGGCCTTCCACGCGTCGACGCGCGCCGGACCGCCCCGAGGCCCGCCGAGCTTTCAAGCTCCGACCGGCCCAGGTGACCGAGGAGCCCGCGACCCGCCGAGATGACGCCCTCGCTCAACCTCGGGGACGACCAGCGCTTCGCCCTCATGAAGGTCCGCAGGATAAGTACGCGCCGAGGCCTCGCCGCGCGCTTTCTCCTCTTATCTCGGGAGCGCACGTGCGCCCGCGGGACTTTCTCGCCGGCGAATCGGCCGCGGGTAATTGCGATCGGCCCGCTTATATCCCGCGGATCGACCGCCGAAGCGCAAGCGGCCCCGGGGCTTTGGACGCGAGATGCGCCGCGGCCCGAGCGCCGGCCCCGAGCCCCCGCGGGCGGAATTAAGAGTACGCGCGCATAGGCTATCGAACCTTTCGCATTCAACGAGGTCAGCCGATCGAACGTGAGAACATTTCTTGCAAGTCCCTCCCGAGCCGTTTGTATTTTGTCCGTCGACGAAATCCGAGGCTCGCGCACGCGCGCGCATGTGTATCCGCACACCGTGCGCAATGAGAACGGCCTTTCGTCATTGTCGAATCGTGACTATTATACACATGTGTGTATAGTGCGAGCGGCGTTGGGAGCGAGTAATTTGCGCAAACGCCTTTCGATTGATATACTCAGCCACCTGTCCTTTCGGTATTTTTTCTTTCCAAGTGCACAGCCATACCCGTGCTTACACCTTAGGGGCCGCTTCGCGTGTCCGCGGATATTTTCAT